>OU898283.1:82137438-83442438 GCA_918026665.1 Diabrotica balteata
ACACGCTGTGCAAGAATGTGTATGACATGTTGCGTTTGGTCATATTGATGTTTCTGATATTTGACAATATTTGAATTGTCAATATTTTTTTGTTTTACCGAAAAAAAATTTTGTTTTTTTTTTTATTTTACCAAAACGGTAAATAGTTACTTTTGTAAACATGTAAATCAATAATTGTAACTTTACCAAAGTTCAATCGAACAGTAATCACAATAACGCCTTACTCTCACGAATAATCCAAGCACTTCCCGACTATGCTTGCGCACATCCACATCAATATCACTATCAATACACTTCCAATTCGACCCATCCTTAACAACAAAAATCTTCAATAAACTTTTATGTGATCCCTTCTAAAAAAATAATATGTATAATCAATACCTAAACAACAATATAACAAAATAATAGGGACTTGCTACGCTTCTCATATATTCAGACACTTTGATATGGTAATAATTTTAATATATTTATGTAATACGTTAACATGGTATAATTACAATAACTATACATACCAAAAGACGTATCGACGCTAGAAACTACAATGAATGTACAGGATACAACTCAATACTAAATCCTAAACTGAGAAGCCCTATAGAAGATGCCGTAGTATATCACCTATATTTTTCCGACAGGGTGGTAGAGTGTAATTAGAGACGATCTCTATGCTCTAACCAACACTACCCTCGCTAACTTAAAATCCGCCTCCCTATCATCCAATCATCCACTGAACACTAGACCAAAGTATCCTAAATATACCATACATAATATGCATTTTATATGCCCATAAAATAAATATTTTTAATATTTTAGGGCTTCAGATTTGGCTGGGAAATATTTTTCACCCAGAAAATTTGCTGTAAAAATCTCTCTTTATCCTCATTTCCAACATCTGAGGTTGCGAAGGACACCATATCAATCTGTAACATCACTTTGGGTATTTTTTTCTATCTACGACCTCTTCGACCTTATCATAAAAGATTTCTTTTTCGTCTGCATTGCTTGTTTCTGTGGGGGTGTATAAATTCAAGACTGATATATTAAATGGTTTGCTGTTGACTCTAACATAGGCCATCCTTTCGCATATTGGCTTAAAATTTATAATTTTCTCTCTTAGGTGCCTTAGTATCATGAATCCTACGCCTTTTTGCCCTTGCTTCTTTCCTCCTGAATATAACATTGTAAAGTCTTGTTTATCAATCTGTCCCTGTCCCTCCCAGCGTAATTCTTGCAGTGCTGCAATATCTATTTTATACTTTTTGAGTTCTTTTCCTATTTCTAGCATTTTTCCTGGAGCTAGCATAGTTCTTATGTTCCATGTGCTTATTTTCAACTCTTTATTTTTTTTGTTCTGTTGTCTTCGTCCTTTATTTTTGTTTTCTTGTCCATCTTTCTTTATTTCACTTTTGTTGTTTTCGGGTTTATCCGCAGTCATTTCCTGTTTCTTTGCCTTATCCGTCAACGAATAATCCTCTCATCCCTTGCTAGTTTTTTGAACCACCTCCATGATGTTCCTCCAGCTGGTTAGTGTTTCTATTCCATCTCCTTTCTAGACCATATATTATAAGTTTGTTTGCTTTAATTTGGACACGTTTACCTTTCTTTATTTCATCTTTTGCTATTCTTCATATTTCCTTCTGTACTTGTAATTCCTCTGTCGTTGGATCATTGTTTATATATATTTTTTCTTTTTTCACTGCTTCAAGTTTACTTTTGTTTTCCATAATTTTTGTTTTTTCTTTTTTGTTTGGCAATCTGACTAAACATCTCCTATCTCCTAGTTTCACTGCTTCATCCATATTTACGGTAATATTTAGCTTTTTTGTCATAAAATTTTCTATCACTTCTTTTACTATTCTTCTATCTCCAGTTTCTATTGTCATTCCTTGTAAGATCACATTATTTTCTTTTCTTATTCTATCCAGCCTTTCAAGGCATCCTTTTGTCTCATTCAGATCCTTTTTGATTTGTTCATTTTCTTTCCAGATTTCACTATTCTCTTGTTTTAGTTCTGCTAGTTCAGTTTTGAGTTCCCTCATTTATTCTCTGTATTATTTTTGTTCCGTTTTTTACTTCTTTTATATCAGTTTTTAATTCTTTTAACTCTATTGTTAAATTTTTTATAATATTTAGTATTTGATCTATTTTGTTGTCATCTTTGTGACTTTTAACTGGACTTTTTTGTACTTTTTTACTGGGACCAAATAACAGTTCCTCTTCTTCTCTATTTCTTTTCCGATTGTCATCGGATGTATTATCATCTGAATCCATATTTTTGCTGCTACTACTCGCGATAGAGCCAACCTCCCCACTCAACGCGTCGAAGGAAGATGGTTCTCTTAAGTAGTAGCTTGTAGTAATTTATTTTCTCGTTTTCTTCCTGGATAAATTAATTTTCAATTAAAATAATTTAAGTTACTTTTGAACGGTTTGATGTGGCAACGCCCACCTCTAGCTTTTAAAACTGATATTATACATAAAGTTAATTACCTGAGTTACGAAAGTCAAAACCGAAAACGGATTTTAAAAAAATTTTATTTTCGTAACAAAATTTATTTTTGAGAACGTACAGGTATGGTAACAACTACAAAACAAAAAGCTCTTAATCTAATTAAACACTGGTATATATAGTCTTTCTATATGTCGTCACATATTGGATAATCCAGGGACGTAACTCCTCCACCCTTAGAAAGAAGGATATCCTTGGGATGTGCTTCTTTACAAAATTAATTCCGGGGTTTCTTCTTTTCTTCTTTCTTCTTGTTTTCTTTGACGCACATTTTTACAATATTTAGTTAAATAATATAAAATTAAAATGAAAATTATTATATATATACAGATTGTCCAAAAACTTGTTTGTTTAAAATAAATTGAATTATTATCTTTCAAATTATATTTTTGTGTTTCTAACTTTTCTAAAATATCTTTAGTCTTTCTAAGGTTAATTGTATTAAGATTTATTGGTGAAAAATTTGAACTTTCATTTTGAAAAATATTAATAGAAGGAATAACTTTTGGAAGATTTATATGAGCAAAATGAGTTTTACTAAATTTTTCTGTTTGGAAGACTTCATTCTTGATTTTCACGGTACAATCGGGAACTGATTCTAAAACATAGCTTCCATGTATTGGTAAATTTTCTTTTGAATTTGGGCATTCGATAATTGCTAATTCTTCTTCTGGAACTATAACTATCCATTTTCCGTCGCTAATTCTTGTGGATTCTATCTTCTTTATCTTTACTTCAAAATGTTCACATGATAATGCCTTCTTCTTAAAATTTATTAATTGGACTGCACAAGGGGCTTCTTCGGTTATCGTTAGTTTATTACTTCCTTTACATATGTACTCTTCTGAGTCTATTTCTGTGCATATATCTTCCATATAGATATAGCTAAATTCATTAAGTGCAAGGAAAGGTTTGTAAGGTAAATGAATAAGATAATTTGAGTTGTTCATAGGAATAGGAATAGGGAATAGTTGGTAATAATCATATATTTCCGATTCAACTAATGGAATCTCTAATACAAATGTTATTATAGAATTTACTGAATAGCTCTTAATATTTATTATTTTCTCGTACTGAATTATTTTTTCTAGTGTAGTATCAAAAGGCATTAATTTTAACTTTGTCTGAGATTTTGCTTTCTTAATTTCATTTAAAAGTTCAATTGGATTTACTATAGAATTGTGCAAGGTATTTATTTTAGCAAATGAGATTGCAGTTTCTACTTTCTCAAAGATATCATAAATTGTTTGATAAAGTAAAGTAATTTGATTTATTACTATAAATGACTGAATATGTGTATACATACTTTTTTCAAATAAAACTAATTTATTCTCTATAGCTTCAATTTTTGATTTTAAAATCAATTGATTATGTGAAATATTATTGATAGCATTATTAAAAGTATTTATAGAATCTTGCAATAAAGATATTTGTCTTAGGGAATTTACTTTTAAGTTATTTTGATTATCTTTTAATTGTTTTATTTCGTTCTCTATTCTTTGTGCGTCTTCTTGGTCCATATTTCCTGTAATACATTTTATTATTGTTCCTAGAGGATTTAGAAGTCCTCTTTTTGTTCTCTTTTCTTCCTTATACAGAGGCGGATTAATTTGATATATCTGCTCTTCTATTTTATTTTGTAATGTAATTAGAGGGATAAATGAGTTTTCTAATTCTGAATAATAAATTGTCTGATTTTTAAAACTTGTGTGTAGTCTTTGAGCTTCATTTTTCAATAAATAAAATTCTTGTATGACAGAAGTTAAATTGTAAATTTGTATAAATGTCCAGTGTGTAGAAATTATTTTGGAGGTACCTAATCTGAAAGGTAGGAGTCCTGGATATGAAGTTACATCTTCAAACTTGACTAAGTTGTCTCTTGCGTTGATATAGTTGACTGCTCCGAAGATTCCGACGATGAATCTGAAATATTAGGCAAAATTTTAGTTTCGTTTATGTGGACTATTATCTTCTTTTTATTCTTGGGATTTTCAATTTCTATTTTCCCATTTTCTAATATTTGTGTAAGTATATATGGTCCAGTATATTTTCTACTTAATTTTCCTCCGCGAGTTTCTGTTTTTCTATAAACTTGTGATCCTAAACGAGGATCCTTTGAGTTTCTTTCTTTATTTCTTTTTCCAATTACGTTTTCTTTCAGTTTTTGATTTTCTTCTTGTATACTTGTATATAGAGCTTGAGTATTATTTTGATGTGCATTAACATATTGAGTATAAGCTTGTGCTGGAATAAGTCTCATGGGATCTTTACTGTCTGTATGTCCCGATACTAATTCGAAAGGTGTATGGCCAGTTGCTGAATGTATAGTACTATTATAGGCAATAAGAGCATAAGGCATAATAGAAATATTATCTGCATCTTTATCTTTTTCTTTTAGTATTCTTAAGTGCTCAGTTAAAGTAGAATGGAATCTTTCTACTGGGGAATTGGATTCGTGATGATATGGAGTAGTAAAATGTATTTTTATTTGATGGGTCTTTAGTAATTCATCTACAACGTCATTTTTGAATTCTCCACCACTGTCTGCAACAATTTGCTTCGGTATTCCGAAAAATGAAAAGAAATGTACTAATTGTTGACATGCTGATATAGCTGTGCCAAAATATGGTAATGCTTGGCCATATTTTGAAAATTTATCTATAATTGTTAAAAATCTTTGATTGCCAACTTTATAAGTATCTATATGTATTATCTCAAAAGGCTTGGAGGGTGTGTGGGTTAATATTAAAGGTTCTTTATGTGGATTTCTATTATATTTGGATCTCTGGCATATTTCACATTCATTTATATATTTTTCTATGTCCTTTTTCATTGATTTCCAGTAGTAATTTAGTTTTAAAGCTCTAAGAGTCTCTGAAATTCCTTGATGATTTGTTTTTCCGTTGTGCTTATATTTTATTAGTTGATTTCTTTCTTCTGGTAATACATTGTTAACTAATTTTGTACATTCAATTAATTTTAATTTTGTAAAATATTTACGCCATACATTCTGAAATATTGGTCGTAATTCTTGAGATAAGAAATAAATGTAAAAAGTATTTTTGCACGCATTTTCTTTTAGGAATTGGGTTACACTTTCTTCGTTGGCTGAAATAGTAGCTTTTATTATTTTATGTCCTTCAAAATTCTCGCATTCGCGTTTTAAATAATTTGCAAAAGGCGCTCTTTTAACGATAAGTTGATAGGCTTTATTGTTTATTATTTCATCTAACAATGAGAACCTATTTTCATTTGAAGATTCAGCACTATGAGCTGTGTCTGTGTCTGAGTTATCTATCTCAACGTTTTCATTGTTCTCATTTCCTGTTGATATAATTTTATTTACTAGTGGGTTTTCTGTAACCTCATTGTTATCAAGAATTTGCAAAGTTTCATTTATTACATTTTCGTCAACTATGTCTGGGTTAAATTCAGCTAAAAATTGGTCGATATCAAAATCTATGTCACCGGGATTATTTATATTTGATTCTGTTTCAATTGCATTAATATTTATTCGACTTAAAGAATCGGCAATATTCGTTTTACCGGGTTTATATTTTATAGTATAGTTAAATTCTTCTAATTTTAATCTCCATCTTAATAATTTGGAGTTGGGTTCCTTTAAATTAAATAACCATATAAGAGGTCTATGGTCGCATAAAATTTCAAAAGATCTGCCGTATAAATAAGGTCTAAATGTTTTACAAGCCCATACAATTGCTAAAAGTTCTTTTTCTATCGTAGAATATTTTTGTTCTGTTTGATTAAGAGTTCTTGAGGCATACGCTACGGGTAAATCATTTGGTACTTTTCCTTGTGATAAAATTGCACCTAAGGCTATATTTGAAGCGTCTGTGGTTAATATAAATGGTTTTGAAAAATCTGGATATTTTAAAATAGGGGCATTAATTAAAAGTTCTTTAAGATGATTAAAAGATTTCTTAAATTCTGGAGTATGTATTACTTTTGCATGTTTCTTTAGACACATTGTTAATGGTTTAGCTATTTTAGCGAAATCTTGGATAAATCTTCTGTAATATCCCGCTAATCCTAAAAATGACTTTATTTCTTTTTGTGTAGTAGGAATAGGAAAGTTTTTGACTGCATTTATTTTATCTGGATTTGGTCGTACTCCGTCTTTTGTTATAACATGACCTAAATATGCCACTTCTGTTCGTAAAAATTCTGATTTATCTAGTTGTATTTTTAAATTAGATTTTCTTAGTCTTTCAAAAATTGATTTCAGTCTTGTAACATGTTCTTGCAATGATGAGGAAAAAACAATTATATCATCTAAGTATATATAGCAAATTTCATTCTGGTATCCTCTTAATACATTATTCATAACTTTTTGAAAAGTAGCTGGGGCATTTTTCAATCCAAACGGCATACGTAAAAATTCATAATGTCCTGTCTCCGTGGAAAATGCTGTTTTTGGTACATCGGCTGGTTCCATTTCTATCTGATGGAAACCATTTGCTAAATCTAACGTAGTAAAATATTGAGCTCTTCCTAGACCATCTAGAATGTTATCTATTAATGGCAAGGGAAATTTATTTTCTATGGTATTTTCATTTAATTTGCGATAATCTATTACTATTCTATATTTCTTTTGGTTACTTGCATCCATTTTCTTCTCTATTACCCAGATGGGTGAATTAAAAGGCGAATTTGAGTCTTGTATTATTCCATTTTTTAACATATCATTTATTTGTCTGCTAACTTCTTTTTTATAAACTTCCGGATATCTATAATTTCTTGTATAAACCGGAGTATCATTAACTAAATCTATTTTATGCTTTATTTCATTCGTAAAACTAAGGGGCGTTCCGTCTATATAAAAAATATCTCTATATTTATAACATAATTTACTTATGGCTTCGTATTCTTCTTCGTTACAATGATTAAGTCTAAGTTTCTTGAGATTTTCTTTTTGTAGATAATCTATTTCTTCTTCTTCTATGTCCATCTCCTCAATATGATATGACTGAATATTATTTAAATTTTCTTCTTGAATATATTCTACATTAAAAGGTTCCGTAAATTTAATTTCCGCTGGAGTTTCTCCTAGGTTACTTATCATAGTAAAAGCGTTGTGATCATTGATATCAATTAAACATGAAGGAATTTCTGCATTTCCGATTTTTGTATAATTTAGTATCGCTGTACCAGATCTTCTGTTAACTGGGACTTTAACTTTTTGAGCAGTTCTTGGTGGTATTATTATTTTACTTGGTTTAAAATATTTTTGTTTCGTTGGGTCTTGTGATGCAAAAAATATGGGAAGAGAAATGGTTGGGGTCTTTAGTTTTGAATCTTTAAAATCAATAATAGCATTGATTTGTGATAAAAAGTTGCATCCTAGCAAACCATCAAAATTAGGAGAGAAATCGAAAAGATAAAATTTATGACAATTTGGATTTCTGAAACTAGGGAATATTGGAATGGTCATAGTTTCATTATGAATTGAAGTAGCGTGTGCAGTATGCACAGCAAATTGCTCAGGAATTATATATTTCGAAAAAAGTTCTTTTGCGAGGTCAGGTCTAAAAAAGCTTTGTTCTGATCCCGTATCTATTAAAAATGTAGCATTAATTTCTGGAATTATTATTTTAGGTAATTTATCATATTGTTTAATCGCATTAAAATTTATGTGGCTGTACTTGTTGAGGCTTGGACTGGAAAATTTTCATCATTATATATTCTTTCATTTTCATTATATCTTCTTAAATTATTATTAATATATATTCTTTCATTATCATTATATCTTTCTTTTCTTACATTATTACTCGTTATTTTATGATTAAATAAATTATTTGGAGAACGTCTATCATTTCTAAAGTTACTTCGTAAACTAAAGTTATTGGAACTTGTATCTATTGGCTCAGGTCGCATTGAATTTCTGCTTTGACTTTGGGTAGGAATAGATGGCTGATATCTAGGTATATTTGGAAATTGTCTTGGAAATTGGTTACTATTATTATTATTAAAACCATTGTTCGAAAAACTTGGACGATTTTGAAAATTATTATTTGGATTTCGGAAAAAATTATTATTTCTGTATTGACTAGAACTTTGGGAAGAATGTCGATTTTGAAAATTATTATAATTAGAAAAATTCTGATTTCGAGAAAAATTTCTATTTGGAAATGAAGAGTGTTGGGAATTAATATTTGAATTTCTATTAGAATTATTATAGGATCGAGAATTATTAAAAGTTGAGGGTCTCGTATTATTACTTCGATTTTTGAAAGAAATAAAATTTTCTTCTTCTTTAGCGAAAGCCATTGCTTGCTCTATGGAATCAGGATTCTTTAATCTGACTACTAACTGCATGTGATAATTAAGGCCATTTATAAAAGTTTTAAGACAAAGATCTTCATATTGTTGAATTTTTAATATTTTTACATTTAATTGGTCATTAGACATATTAATTTTTGAACAAAGAATGCTTCTAGCATCTTGGATTCTTAAACCAAAATTTTGTGCATTTTCATTTTTTTCTGGTTTCATTGAAATTATATCTTGTACTAAACAATCAATTGATCTCTGATCAGAAAATGTTACTATAAGAGAATCTTTTACTTTTGCCCAAGAATCAAGTTCTGTTCTTGATGCAATAAGGTCTGCTGCTCTGTCAGTTAATTTACTTAAAACAGTATCAAATAGACAAACATTTATAGGATTATTTGCATCTCTATTACTATGATTATTTAAGAAATTTTCACATGATTTAATAAATCTGTTTAATTGTTTTGGATTGCCATCAAAATTAGGAATATTATCAGCTTGATATTTAATTAATTGAAAATTAGGTTGAGTCATTTCGTTAAATGTTAAGTTTACTAAATTATCTAAAATATCCTCCACCGTGAATCAAAAAAATATATAATATATAGGTAAAAATATGGATATTGGTAAAATAGGAAACACTTACATGAATATTTTCATTTTCTATAGACTTCAGACTATGTTTGTTCCTCCGTCTGCACCAATAGGATTCTGGACGATGCTTGTTCCTTTTCCCTGGTCTTGGCTTCTCCAATAGGTTGTGGACGATGCTTGTTCCTCACCCTGGACGTTTGGCTGTTACCGTACCCGAAAACTGGATCTTTTCCGTTAATCTTTAAAAAGAAAAATTGTACGCGAAATTCGGCAAGGCTAACACGAACACTTGTACAACTTCGAAAAATCCGAATGACTGCGCCAGTTACGAAAGTCAAAACCGAAAATGGATTTTTAAAAAAATTTATTTTCGTAACAAAATTTATTTTTGAGAACGTACAGGTATGGTAACAACTACAAAACAAAAAGCTCTTAATCTAATTAAACACTGGTATATATAGTCTTTCTATATGTCGTCACATATTGGATAATCCAGGGACGTAACTCCTGGACCGGTTTTGTTTTTAGTTTTTTGTGTTGAGAGTAAATAAAGTTTCCTTCGCCTTCCTAAATTTATCGAGGTTATGCACTTACCTCTCTTCCAATGTCTTTGCTATAATTATCCGTAACACTTTTATTCTTGTATTACACACTACACGCAAAATCAGCAAAATTATCGACTCACAATAACCAAAAATTTAAATTATTATGGAGCAGAATTTACACACATCTATTCCTTACACTAGAGATGAAAAAACTCTTTGAACAACAATACAACAAGACAATCAAAATTTGATATAACGTTTGGAGAAGAAATATGGCATTATTTAACCACGTCCCCAATCTAGTCAACACTTCCGGTGGCAAAGGGATATTGGGAAGCATCTCCCTATATACTTCTACTCATAATGGTGCTTTTAAAAATACTTTCTTTATATTGAAGATTAAAGTGTTAACATTTGGAAACTCGAGTCTAACTTTCTCTGCCAGCCTGTTTAAACCATGCGCTAAGCATGTACAATGAATCATATTCGAAAAAAAATCTTAAGACTTGTAACAGCTTTAACCATGTAGGAAGCGGCATCGCTAACTAGTAGCAAAATTTTTTCAGAAAGTACTTGATTCGGTAAAAAGAAATTTGTCAATAATTTATTAACCAATCGAGTAATTGTTGCATATTAAATACGACTTGTTGGAGTCATCAGCTGAACTGTTTAAAACTCCAATAATTAAATTCGCAATTTGCCGAAGCTTGGCGTCAGTAGCCTCGTCGACAGATATCCACAGATATTCATCACTTCTCTTTTAAGTGACGTCATCCAATCGGAGGTTGGATATCATCATCATTATCTTTACTTTATCTACTGCTGCTCTAAAGAGTTCTATAGAACTGCATTTAAACCAGTCCCTTAAATTCTTCAACCATGACACTCTCCTTCTTCCTATACTCCTTCCTCCTCTTATCTTTCCCTGTATTATCAGCCTTAGCAGTTCGTATCGCTGTTCCCTCATTACGTGTCGAATATATTGTAACTTTCTTATTTTTATTGTGTTTATTATTTCGCATTCTTTGACCATTTCTCGCAATACTTCCGTGTTAGTTTTCTTCTGTATCCATGCTATTCTAAGCATCCTCCTGTAACACCACATTTCAAAGGACTGTAACTTATTTATGTGTTCTTGCTTCAATGTTCAGCTTTCAAGTCCATATTGCAGTATCGAAAACACGTAGCATCTCAGTGCTCTTACTCTCAGTTCTAATCTAAAATCGTTGTTGCAGAGAATTGTTTTCATTTTTACAAACGCATTTCTTGCTATTTCCATCGTAGCTCTTATTTAGGTTGTTTGATCATTATTGTCTGATATCCAGGTTCCTAGGTATTTGTATTTATCAACCCTTTTTATCGGTACATTTCCCAAATGTATGTTTGTTGGTATATTTGTTTTCTTTGTTATTATCATGTATTTATTTTTTTATATTAATTTTTAGTCCATATTTTTTACAGAAACTGTTTGTTTTGTTTAGCAGTAATTGGAGTTTAATTCATCTCTTACCCGATTTTAAATACCTTCAATAACGTCTTTGTAAGATGCCTTCACATATTTCTTGCGAAGAGTTGAAGAACTTGGTACCTGTACTGACTTATTTTTACCTTTACAATACGTTTTCAAAAAATTTTGACGCTATCATTTATATAGTGGGATATTACAACAAAAAAATTGCATACATCTTTTCCAAACATTTCTTGACTCGTCGTTGTGTGATGATTTTGAATAACGTTGTTCTGCAGAAGCTGCTGGCGAGGTTTCTTAGTCCTTAGATAGTTTATATTGGTGGAGAGCCGTTTTCAGGTGTTGGAAAATTTGAAATTTTTTTTTCACGTGGAATCTGTAATAAAACGGTTTAGTATATAGGAGTCTAATGCAACAATATGGACTTCAAATTTTTAAGATAAGTTATATTTTTTTCCTCAAAACTAACACTTCCGCCAATAGTCAAACTGTTACATGTGTAGTATAGGTATACCGATTTTCTTGCAAAAATGAGATTTTAAATCTAGAGTCGTTAAAATATAAGTGGACTCACCAATAGTACTCACAAATAGTACAGAAAACATTTTCAATATATATATATATATATATATATATATATATATATATATATATATATATATATATATATATATATATATACATAACTGCTCACTGTTCTTCATTTCACTCATTCAAAATTCATATTTAAAATGTTGTGGAACCATTGGTAATTATTTTTTACGGATATGCGAATTACCTTGCAATTTGAATGTCGTGATTTATTTACATTTTTTTAAATGATTTTATTGATTTATTGGAAGAATTGTCATCAAACTTAAGGCGAAATATGTGGTTTCTACAAGATGGTATACCATTACATTATAGAGAAAGCGGAGTGAGACAGTATTTAAATACAACTTTCCTGAACGTTGGATTGTTCGTGGGAGTCTTAATTCTTGTGGTAAGATATTAATATAATTATTTAATTCATCAAAATTTCAAATAATTACTTATTATTACACTTTTAATACTTATAATAAATAGTGCAGCAGTTTCTTTGGAACCAATGATGCTATTTAATATGAGACGATATTTTATGGAATGTATTGACAAATAAATTAAAGAAAATGGTGGACATATTGAACATTTAATTTGACAAAAAGTTTAATGTTATTTAATTTAACTATTCCTAAATTTGGTTTGTAAATAAAATGTTTTGATTATGACTTTAATTTAATACAAAACGTAAAATGTTTGATGTAATATCCAAATATTGTGTTAGTTATCAAATCCTATTATTTTATCTTGCTGACATATTTATTTTATTTAACAATTCGTTAACTATTAACTTTATTAAAAGTATTTTATACCAAAATTCAGAAGTATTGATGTTTTTCTTTAATTTTCTTTCGTTGCCTGGAGTAATTGCGAAAAATCAGAATTATGTAGGTGATTTCTAAAATGTGGCCATTTCTCGAAATACCGGTAACTTGAAGAGCCAAAAAGTTAAGTGCAAATGTATGCCACACATGTGGCATATATGGCGCCCTCTATTAGCTACATTAAAGTATACAACAAATTACAATTTCGGATATTTAATAGTACCCAGTTCTGAATTTTTATACATAAATGTTGATAAACATGAAAGTCATAGCGAAAAATAAAATTTTAAATTTCCACTTTAACACCCTTTATCTTTCTTAGTATCAAAATTTTATTTAACCCATTAACGGCCAAGCACAGAAATACTGCAATAATATATAATCTATTTTAATAACTAGGGTGAAATAAACTTAAACGTTCGTAAAAAAATTGTTTTACACTTTGATAATGACAGGTGTCACAACAAAAAAATGGTTCGTTTTCGAACCTTTGGCGGAAGTGAGATATAAAAATTGAAATAAACATTTTTATTTTTTTGTGAAAAGTCTCAAAACATTTAGAGTGTAAATGGACCTGGCATTTTTGACAAACAAAAACAGTTTGGTTAGAACACTCCCTGCACCTTCTTCTTGCATTTTCTGCATGCTTTACTACTAAATGACCTATCTTATCTTTTCGGATTTCATCTGGTAAGCTATTTTTTGACGGTCTACCCATGTTTACTGTCAACGGTACAGTTGACTTTTCATCTTCTTCACTCTTATTCTGGTCTAATTCTTCTTGTTTTTTATCTTCCGATTTCATTAGACAAATAACAATATATGACCGAAAATCGATTTGGGAAATGGAGCTTTTATTTGCCAATCTGTAAAGTTTCCAGGCATTTACAATGGAACTATCAATTACGTTTTTAAAAAGTGGCCACCACCATTTCTTTCCTCGTACAGCAATCCTGTAATTCGCTATGCCGTTGTCCTGTAAGTCAACGCCGCCCATACATCTATTGTATTCTTGGATAACATTTGGAATAAGTATATTTACTTCTTTACGCTGCTTGCGATCGTACCTCTTTGCAAAGCCTATGGGACGGACCGGACAGTTATTGGAGATTACTGTTACGACTGAGTTGTCATTCCATCTAACTACAGACACTTCAGCTTCTTTATCAAAAACTAAGTCGAATGACCCTCTATCTTTTTTGGAAATAATTTTAGATGTTTCCAGTGGACACTTTTAAATCCTGTTTTCTCGCACTGTGCCAGTTGCATAAATTCCATTTTCTTTCAGTATTGTGAACAGCTTATAAGATGAAATGAAGTTGTCAAAAAATACCCTGTGGTTAGAGGGAGTTTCTACAACACTTAGTAATTTTAATACTACATCAGCACCCAAGCCTAAATCTGATTTTGTTGTGCTAGCACCACCTTAGGGGATAAACTGGAATAGGTATCCATCAGATGAACAGAGGCACCATAACTTATACCCAAAACTTACAGGTTTTCCCTTTATAAACATTTTTGCAGAGAGTGCCTTCCAATATAGAGTACCATTTCTTTGTCTATAGATAAATTATTTGCGAAAATACCAAATTGCAGGAATTTTCTATACATTATGTCGATAAAGGGGCGAAGCTTTGCAAATCTATCATTTTTGTGTAATACCGTATTATCACTTACGTAAATATACTTTTTGATACGCCGAAATTTATTTCTACTCATGCAGTTCCTAATGAATGTCACGTTCGTATCCTGGTGCTTGTTCCAGTACATATCTATTTGTGGCAAGGTGTATTCCCAAAAGAATGAGTATTCCCAAAAACCTTTTCATTGATGCATTTGTCAAATGAAAATCATGACAATTATTATCGTGGGCATATTTTATGGTAAAATTAACCAAAAGGTTGTAAACTTCATCATCGAAGAAGAGCTGGAAACATTCGTAAGGGGTTTTTCTGGCGACACGGTTCTCAACTTTTATCGCTTTTTCAATTTCATGCGATTGTGGTGCTGATGAAAATGTAGGATCAGTTTTTGTAGACCATTTTGGAGTTGTCACACTACATACTTTACGTTTTTTATTTGATTTGCTTGTTGTTGGTTCGACATCGAATAAATTCTTAGTAGGAATATCTACAAAGCCGGCAACTTCAGAATTACTTGTGGAAGGTTCCAGAAGCACGGTATCTTTAGCAGAAATCTCAAATGTACCGGCAATCTCTCGAATCTCATTGTCACCTACAACGTCACGTAATAGATGATATAAAATTAAAAAGTAGTGAATAGGTTACCTGTTACAATATCATCATCAATCATTTATTCATCTGTTAATTCGTCACAGTCTGGAGGTATTATAGCTATTTCTGCGACCCCATCATCATTATCACTGAGATTCTTCAATTCGGCTTCTAATTCCAATAAAGTTAGAGCCCTTTTAGGGTTATTTTTCCAAATCGACATATTGTCTACAACACTACACAACCTCCCAGCCCTAGATTATAACAAAACTGGGGGGGTATGTATTGTGAAACTGAATACCAGAATATCCGTCTTTCTAACACAACATATAATAAAGAAATAAAACGTGTGCGCAGTGAAATAACTGCGTGTGCGTCACCTTGAAATTCCTGACCAGACAAGATTCGAAGTCGACTTCCGCCAATGGTTCGTTATCGAACCATTATTTTCAAACACGAGATTTGATGACTGAAGAAATTTTTTTTGTGTTTTTATAACAATTGACGTACACATAGGTTAAAAAAATCAAGTGTGAATTTATTTGACCAGAAAAGTGTTTTACCAATAAAATTACTACACTAAAAATAAAGTGGTGTCGAAGGATTGAAAATTTCGGATATTTAGAAAATACTTTTGTAAAGAAAAAATGAGTTTGGAGATTAACTAAAATTAAATTTAGTTACACGTATACCTTCTGGTTGCTAAAAAACTGCGAAGATTAAAAAAAAATTTACGTATTGCCAATAAAAAATTTTACAAAAAAATGGTGCGTTTTCGCACCATTGGCTCTAAATCGGTTAAGCAACTTGACTTAGATCGTAATATTTTAAAGTGTAGAATCTACGGTTTCTTTTTGTACAATTACTTAAGGACCACCCTGTATATACAGCGAAATTTCTCCATAAAGGACAGCAATGGGGAAGTAATTGTCCATTGTGTAGAGTTATCGGTTAATCAATTGAAATAAAAAACATGTTTCGATTTGCTTGATCTTTAATTATACATTTTCTTACATATTTCATAAGCGTATACATAATTAAAAAAAATAAATTACTAAAGTAATAAAGTTAGGTATTACTTTTAAAAAAACTATCAACTTTGGTTGCAAATCATCAAAAAACCACACCTAATGAAACACTTTTCAATTGTTTTGGTGGAAACGTCTCTCTCTCTATGCTGCCACAATTGAAAATAAGGCGTTAGCAATCATTAGGGACTTCTCCAATTCAGCCGTTGAAAAAGAACATTCTGTAGATAATAAGATTCTTCTAATTTCTATACAGGAATTTAAAGTTTTTAAGTATTCTTTGGTCTACCGGTTAACAATGTGCTATACAGTCTATCTAATTTGCTTACCATTGCACGTCATTATCATTGACAAATATCGAAGTGGATTATACAACAAAACAAATGAATATTTAATGTAAATAAATGGAAACAAAACAAAAGTTAAAAAATAATCTTGTTAAAAACAATTTGGGCCTCTTGTATGCATCGTATAAAGATGTAAATGAAATACTTAAACAAAACAACACTTTTTTCATTACTTATTTAATTTGAAATGTTTTGTTACAACTAAATTTTCAAATGCTTTTTTCTTTTTACTTCAGATTTATTTAAATTTCGGTTTTCTGATCGATAGTGAGATTGATTATATATACTGTTCAAAATAATGAATCAAAGAAGCTACCATCTCTTTACAACGACTATTTAAATTCTTACGTGACATTTTTGAAATAAATCACAATAATTTTGTTCTAAAAAGAACAGATTTTATTAAATAAATAAAAATATAAAACAAGAGGTACTCAATTTAAAATTCAGCATAATAAAGTACAAAAAGTACAAAAAAACCGCAACTGTCATATAAGTGTTACCAATTTATGCCAAAATATCACCTTCATTCGATTACAGTTACAGCGTGTTCCGAATAAATATTCTTCATAAAAACGCTTTTTACACTGTAGTATAGATGGCAACATTTTCAGTTTTAATCCTCTTTTTTTGTTGAACATTTGCACTTTCACTATACCACTTATTTAAATCGGTCTTTTTCTTTAAAATGTCACTAACTTGAGTTTTTCCTATTTGAAACTTTTGACCAAAACTCGAACACTATAATTTTTTTTTTCATATACTTCTATCACCGATCTATTTTCTTCCAAACTTAAAAACTTTCTTTTAGTCAAAGAATACATTTTAAAATGAGTTTTTCCAAATTAAAATTGATGTACCCAAGGTACCTAGTTTTATGACCATAAGTACCTACTTATATAATTAGTTGTATAGCTGCAATACGTTATATTATTATACATATTTGGATTTCCGAAGCCCCAATTTTAATCTTTTATTCGCCTTTACCTAGTTGTCCGTTCTTCTTCTTCTTCTTCTTCTGGTTCCTATCCGTTTCGGATGTTGGAAATCATATTGGCAATCATAACCTTGCTCGCTGCGGTTCGAAACAGCTCCGTTGAGGTTTTCTTAAACCATGTTCTTAAATTCCGCAGCCATGATATTCTCCTTCTACCGGGTCCGCGCTTACCTTTGACTTTACCTTGCAATATAGACTGTAGCAGGGAGTAACGGTGCTCATTTCTCATAACGTGTCCCAGATATTGCAATTTTATGCGTTTGATTGTAAACACAATCTCTGGTTCCTTCTTCATTTTTCCTAGAACTTCCTTGTTCGTGATCCTTGCTGTCCATGATATTCTCAGCATTCTTCTATAAAGCCAGATCTCAAATGCTTCAAGTTTTTTAATAGTGGTGTCTGTAAGCGTCCATGCCTCCGCCCCGTACAACAACACAGAGAAAACATAGCATCTCAAATGTCTCATTTTTGTATCAAGGGATATGTTGTGACTTTTGAAGATGGCGCTCATTTTGTTAAAGACCGTTCTTGCCTTTCCCATGCGGCACTTTATTTCCTGTAAATTGCTCCACTGTTCGTTAATAATAGTTCCCAGGTAACAATACTGTTTTACTCGCTCTATCTGCGCATCATTAATGTATAGATGAGCCCCGTTTATATTCACCTTGCTGATAATCATTTGTTTCGTTTTGTGGGTATTAATGTTTAGTTGGTACTGTTGACTGTACTCGTTTATTCTGTCCATTAGCCTCTGAAGTCCCTCTAAACTATCTGATATCACCATGGTGTCGTCGGCATATCGTTCGTTGTTGGTAGATAAAATTACAATTATTTTTTAGAAAAACTAAAGGAAAATTTTTTCGGAGTCATTGTGAAGATGGTCCGTTGTTCGGAGGAGTTTTCCTATTTACCCACAAATGAACCAAAGGCAAAGAGACCCCAGCTAACCTGAACTATTAAGTGCCTTGACGCAGAGTGTTACGAGAAACAATAATTGGAAACATATTGAAGTAACAAGTGAGGAGTTTCTGAATAACTTAAGATTTTTAGATGACATCTACATTATTGCAGATCGGGTAGATCCTGAATATCGACTCTTTTAACACTTTTGAAGCAGAAAAACTAATCCTTTCTAAAAGAAGAAAAAATATGCTTTATTCTCACTGAAAATTTTACAATTTCATGGACAAAGCTTATAAGAGTTAAAAAAAGTAATAATAACAATAACAATTAAAATTTACTAAAATATACATCGTCAATATCAGAGAATAAAACATAATAAAATATACAATATATTGCAAAATTTCACTATATTGCAAATTGCATAATAAAACCTTACGAACTTCTTTACGAATAAATTTGCATGTGATACCCAAATATATATAAAAATACTTTGTTACTTGTACCTAAACGAACTCTGAACTTGTGCCTAAATGAATAAAATACAGATCAAAATCATGAACTAACTAACATGTGCCAACTAACTATTCAAGATTTAAGTCAGTCAATTACTCGAATTCAAAATTTGAATAATCATCAATATTCACCCAATTACTACTTTATTTAATTATTAATTATTACAATTTAAATTAAATATTTTAAGAAATGTTCATACACCATAATAGATAGCTCAGACCGACAATTATTTCAAATAAAAAATTTTTCAGGCAATTTGTAAATTTGTTATACCTTTCAATTACAGGTACACTTGTTTGTATTTACTAAATAATCATTTTAATTTGTTCTGAAATATTTAGACTAAAATTGGTTAGTTATAACAGATGATGTATTTCAATTATTCACATTGTTACCTTAAAAAAATTTTTGAATTTGAAACTTATTAATTAAAATTGTTAAAGTATGCCAATATTAAACACATCAATTTACTTTTGATTTCTAAATTAAAACAAATTTTGATACATTCATTAATAGCAACATACTCCATACTACTGAATAACTAAACTTACAGTATTTAGTAATAGAAGAAGAACTGTCACACTTCAACCTACATATGTCAAATTTACCTCTTAAATCTAATAGATTAAATTTGAAAAAAACTCATTTCTTCCAACAGTGAGATGTAGTGCTTACAGTTTCTTCCATCCCCCAAGTGTAAGTTTTAAATTCAATGTTTGTCCCGTCATTTAGTGTTTCTGTTCCTGTTAATGTGTGTTTAATTTGTCCCTGATCGTCTTAATTTATAATAATTTTATATACTTTTTATATACCTTTTACATAGTTGACTTTACAATAATTTATTAATTTTGCCAATAGACTTGATAATTACAAGTCAAAATAATTGCACAACCACACAATCGGTACAGCTACTCTTATTCATTGTCATAAAACTGTCTCCTTAATTACATAAATACTCAATAAATAACACACATTCCAAAAAATATATCTCTGATATAAGTGTAAATAATTTAAATAATACAATAGTAAAGAACATCACTTTCATCTGACAAACAACCACAATATACCTATCTCTAATTCATTGGATCAAATCTGTTCTCCTCAAGAACTTCCCGTTTATTGTCAAAACAACTGCAATAGCACATTAAAGTTCTCCAATCAACAATACATGATTTTTGCAACCATGACCTACCATCCATCAATTAATAGAGTACCGGCATGTAAGTAATGTTTGTTTTGTTTTATTTATTTGCTCATTTATTAATTTATTACAATATAAGATTGCTACTTTATACCAACTGTGGGTCTTACCTTGTCTGTTAATACCTTTTATATATTCAAATTATTCATTTTGAAAACCACAGACATGTAATATTGGCATAATTACTATAATTTGTATGAACTAATTTATTTGTTTATTTTATCTTTTTATCTTTATGAGACACCACCCTAATTGGGTTTATTTTATTGCAGCATAAGTTTAACTTTGTATCTCGACCTGAAGATGCTTTGCAAATTGTAGAAAGCGAAACCGGTCGTCAGATTGTTAAATTAAATTGATTGTGAGTAAGTCTTATTATTATTTCTTTACCTATTTAAAATACAGATCATTGATTTTCTTAATTATTCATTGAGAAACTCTTCTATTGAATAATAAGGTCTTTCAGATGGATAGGCTTTTGTCAATTTATGGAACTTAAAGAAAATAGTTGTAGATTTAAGTTGAAAAGGGAGATGGTTGTATAATTTTTTGTCGAATATAATATAGATTTCTCTACTAACTCAGTGGATGGGATCGGTAAAAACATATTGAAGCTTGAATTTGTAATGGAGTAGTCAAGTTTAGGTCTTGTTGGAAAAAACATGTAGCTATTTAGGAATTATGCAAACATTTTCTACAATATATAGAGAGGGAAGAGTTAAAATATCGTGATATTTGAATTACCTTTTGCAATGTCTTATTGTACTGAGGCCAAAAAGATACCGTATTGCTCTTTTTTGTAATTTAAAATACCATCAGATTGGCTAGCTGTACTAGAACCCCAAAAAGGAAGGCCATAAGAAGGGACCATTTAAGGTTGCTGTCTGTAAAAATACTAAGACATTTTGCAGAATCAATTATACTGACCTGGCTGTTATTAAGAATCAAGGGTTAAAGAGTTCCTTTATAGGATATTACTATTGTCTTATCCACGTTAAAAAAAATTAGAGTCGGACCAGGTTTTTATTTTACGTAGATCAGAAGTTATAATTGCATGAATCGTTGCAATATTAGAGTTTTTTCAGGGAATACTGGTATCATCAGCAAAAAGAAAAATTTTTCCATCGATTTTTAAGTTAGTGATGTCATTGATAAATATAAGGAAAAGTATAAGGACCCAGTACTGAACCTTGTGGTACTCCACATACAATGCTTTTGTGACTACAGTCAGTATCATTTTCTTGAACTTTGTTTCTTATTCCTCAAGTAAGATCGGAACAAATTCAAAGAAATACCTCGAATTCCATAGAAATTTAGTTTTTTTTTTATCAAAATGTCATAATTTACACAATCAAAAGCTTTGGCATAGTCACAAAAGACAATGGCAGTATAAAGATTATTGCTTAGTGCTTGATAGACTTCATGTAATACAGAAAACATAGCATCACTAGTCATCGGCTTAGTGACACAAAAATATATCTCAAAAATGACTACTTTTCAGGAAAGCTTGTTAAAGGTTTTTAAAAAATGATTTGCTTTTTGTAATGACGTACAGTTTATTCTCAACTTTTTTGTTCCGAATTACTAATCTTAGAAATGTATTCTTTACGGTAATACAATCATACGCAACAATGAATAAATTGTGTTTCCAAAATATCAACAATTAGATCAAGTAGCGGAGATACATTTTTGTATTCCTAACCGAAAAGTCTATTATTACAAAGACTTACGTAGGTACTATTTTATTTTAGAAAAGGTTAATCTTAATCCTATTAAAAAGTCATTTGTATTTGAGTAATATCGATAAATTTCGAGAGATGAACATACCGAGTGGCAGGTATAATAATTAAAAGTATAATAGATTAAAATTATTAATGTCTACCTGGTCCGAAAACTTAACGACGCCATTTACCTATACCTACTTTACCTACTTGTAATTCTTTGAGGCTGTAGCATTATAATCTAATTTCACAACTGAGGGTTACCCAATTTACTAATAATAATAATAAAAATAATAATCACAATTCATTTTTTTTACTTTGTATTGTTCTGAAGCTATTTTCTTGTGGCAATGAATACCATTTTAATGCCTCGATGGGAATAACCACAATCATCATCATCCAGCCTCAGAGTCCACTGCTGAACAGAGGCCTCTTCCTCATGTTTCCAACCCCGTCTATCTTGCGCCGCTCTTATCCAGTTTTTATTGAGTCTTCTTAAATCGTCAGTCCATCTTGTAGGTAGTCGACCGACGCTTCTCTTGTCTTCCTTTAGCCTCCATTCCAATAACCTCTTTGTCCATCGCCCATTTGTCATTCTGGCTATGTGTCCTGCCCATCTTCATTTTAGTCTGGCTATCTTCTCGATGATGTCAGTCACTCCGGTTCTTCTCCTGATGTCTTCGTTTATTATTCTGTCTCGGAGAGTTATTCCTAACATGGACCGCTCCATTTTTCTCTGCGTGACTCTCAGTTTGGTAGCTGCTGCTTTTGTTAAGGTAAATGTTTCTGCTCCGTACGTCAAGACTGGGAGGACGCACTGATCAAATACCTTTCTCTTTAGGCATGTGGGCAGCTCACTTATAAAAGTTTCTCTCAGTTTTCCAAATGCTGCCCACCCAAGGCCGACTCTTCTCTTCAGTTCATGAGTCTGGTTATCTCTGCCAATCATAATTTCATGTCCCAGCTATTTATATCTATCTACGAGTTCTATTTCTTTCCCACCAATACTGATGTTCTGGTTGGGCACCAAATTGGTCATGATTTTTGTTTTCGAAATATTTATATTTAAACCTACTTTTTCTGTAGCCACAACGAGTTCCTGTACCATCTGTCTTGCCATACCTAGATCTTCAGCTATTATAAGTATATCATTGGCGAAACGTAAGTTGTTTATATATTCTCCATCTATTTTTATTCCCTTTGTCATCCAATTCAAATTCTTAAAAGCATGTTCTAATACCGTATTAAAACGTTTAGGTGACATTGAGTCTCCTTGTCTAACCCCCCGTTCTATTTTTATGCGATTACTGTTAGTATGTAATCTGACAGTGGTTGTTGCCTACAGGTATATTTTGTATAATAATTTAGTATATCTATAATCTAGCCTGCATTCTTTAAGGGCCTGTAATATTTTACTTAGCTCAACTGTGTCAAAGGCTTTGTGAAAATCGATAAATATTAGAACTAGAGGTTTATTGTATTCCACTGCTTTCTCTATTAGGGTTTTTATACTTTGTAGATGGTAATATAATAACCACAATATATTTGTACTGCGGCAACGTTAATTTTAGCCAATTTATACTACTACAATCGATGTCAACTTTTTGGTTTTTTATTAGACTTGTGGCCAAAGCTTTGAAGTCATAACTTTCTTCCTGTCCAATCTCGTGTACAGTATGTTTTGATTTCTTTGACGCTATTCTTACAATGGAGTACCAACCAGTGGGGTCAAATATGTCCACATTTTTTATGCTTTCTTAATATGACCATGAACCCAGTCACACTCATCATCGAATGGCCAGGTTCAAAAAAGCAATGGTCAATTTTTGGAATCTCTAATGTCTGAACAGCGTAAAGCAACATAGCAGATACATTTACGTTGCGGTTTTGACCACCACACGTGTCACTTATTCTTAATCGCCACCAAAAAATATATCCTCACATTATTCATATCCTGGTAAATTAGGTTCACTGGTAGAAGAAACATCTTTCACTATCTGAATATGTCACTTGTTTTGATGAGAGCGGTGAATTAAGACTATGCGTTTTATCATCTCGTACTGATTTGTTAAGAGCTAACAAAACAAACTTCTTCCCACTTGAATCCGTAATTGTGTAATAATAAAATTATAAAATAGTATTATAACGATTATTATAACAATATCTACAACAATTAACTCAAAACTGATTCACATATTTACGTCTTCACAATTGTAACAGAACTGAAAATGCAACGGACCACCCTGCTAAATATAATAAACAAATTATTGATTCACGTGTTACACAACTGTAACAGAACTGCAAATACAACGGACCACCCTGCTAAACATAATAAACAAATTATCAAATTTACAGTTGCTACCTGCAATCACCATTCAGTGCAATAAAATTAATGCCACAAAAATGTAACTCAATATCAGCTTATTTATAGTACGAAAACATAGTATATCACAGAATTGTAACAGCACTTACATTTCTGTGACACTAAAATATTGCCAAGAAATGTAGTTACGAAAACTCCTTACTAGGGTTTTAGGTGTTCAGAGAGATACAGTTTTGTGTCACTCAATAGAATTCACTAAAGTAAGTTCAATGGTGTAGATATCTCAAAACGGGAAAAAATGTAGTTACATTTTGGTGTTACTAAGCCGACGTGGTACATTTATTAGATAAAAAGCCGAACTGACTTTGTGATAAAATGCTGTTTTCAACGAGAAAGGACATATGTCGGACTTTTATAAGTCTCTCAATAATTTTTGAAAAGTAATTCTGGAAAAGTAATAAATTCTGGAAAAGTTCCACAAGAAATCAAGTTCCTGTAGTTGGCTGTATACCATATATTTAAAATTTTTTATTAAAAATCCTTTATAAAAGGAATATAATTTAAAAACCCAATCGGACTATGTTACATTATGTTACCAACATTTTCGGAATCCATATTCCATCATCAGTGTCTAGGTATACATGTATGTAGCCACTAAATATGTGGGTAAAAACCCGTTAAAAATTATTTGTTTAAATTTAGTTTACATTATATGTTATTAATTAATATGATGTTAAAGTTACCGTTAGATTTGGTAACATGGCGACATATGACTCCACGTGAAGTTGCTAGTCCTGAGACAGGTGCGTCTACGAGGACTTTATGAAAGCAACTCAAGTTGCTTTTATAAAGTCTTTAGTACTGAACTGTTGGGGAAACTGCTCCATTAAAAAATCCACTGGTAGATCCTGCGTGCAATAAAACGAACCGTGCACCACGAGCTGTTGGAGCTTTTAGTTCTGTTGTCAGACCACGAACAAAAGTATAGCGATAAGATGTAATTGTTTTATCAACCCATTCTTTTTTCACACTATCCGATATTTACCCATAATTAAAACACCTTCATCGTACTTGTTGTCACGAGAATTACCAACCTTTCGCTTTTTGGGCCTGCTCTTTGGAGATTGTAATCCAGCAGGTGATGAATATTTCTGTAGTATGAGAAACAGAGTCTTTTCGCAAACACCACTCATTTCTGACACTTTCCTAATTACACTTGATACAGTATAAATGTTAACCTGATTAAGATGATAATTAATAATATTCATTAGTATCTGCTTCTCTAAAAGTTTCAGAGCGTTTCCACGTTTCCATTGAACAATTTCCTCCATTTTCCCGTAAAAATTTGGCGTCAAATATAACAATAGCCAACAACAGAAAATAATAATTGCCAACAGCAATTCACAACAACAGCCACCAACAAATAATAACAATAACAAAACAGTAAGAGTACATCCAAGATGGTACAAATAATCGTAACTCGAATATGTTTACGTTAAAAGAACAGCTTGCTTCTAAATTACTGAATAACTTAGAAGAAAGTATTAGAAAAACTTTGAAACCAATATTTATTTAATGCACATTTTATTATACTACTACTACTAATAAAAGATAAAAGTTGATAAGTTACCATTAGAAACAAATAATGTATAGTATTATGTAAAATTATTAGCAAACGATATTTGTAAATTACATAAAATTGTACGTGAACTTTGCCAGCTTAAAGCATCTCAATAGCACGCCACTACGTTTCGCGATTTAAATGATGATTTATCTTATAGAAAAAAACGTATGTTGCAGTTTTATTAAATTTTTTATAACCATTCTAATCAGAATTACCGTTCTAGTTAATCAATAATCGACAATACAATAAAAATGATTAAAAACATAAATTTATTTTTGTATTTGCAGCTAACATTGATTTAAAGCTATTATTATAGATGTCCTCTAGATAATTGTGATGATTTTCATTTCCATCAATAATTTTTAGAGTATAATTTTTATAATTTATTTTATTTAATATATTTTTGGATATTTGTATAAACATATTATCTACAAAAAAGAAGGTTATACTTCCTTTTTAACTCGTTTTATAATATACTAGTAGTGTGTTATAATAAAATAGATTTAAAGTTCTACATTATTTCAAAATAAAAGCCCTTTTAAATCAAAGAAGCGATAACATTCGTTATGTTTGATTGAAAACAACTCTGTTTTCCAGTCATACTGATTTCTAACAATTACATTTCCAATAATGACGTATTGATTTCACAGAGGACTGGATATTGTGGTAATATCACTAATATTTTAATCCTAGCAGTGGGTAACGAAGGTTACCGCTCGGAAAATTGGATTCCAGGCGGACATTCGATTCAAGGGAGTAAAATTGCATTTTGTCTTTTTTTACTGTTTAACCTCGCCAGCTGGGTTAATTATTCAGATTAGTTCAGTTTCCCGTTTAACTTTATTTTTTCTAAGCAAATATACGTGGGATATATCAAACCCACTTTTACTATGAGTTATAACCCGTGTTTAGTTTGCATATTGAGTTATGCACGAAGAATTTTCAGTACTAATCCAATTTTAAGCGAAAATTGGTTTTTACCCGGAAAATGGTTACCTAATTGAAAAAAAAAAAATCGCATTCCGCGTTTCTAAAGTAACGAATTTTTATTTTGCATTTCAATGAGTTTTCTGCGATTACTTGAGAGAGTGAATAAACACAGAAATATATTATTTACTCCATATCGCTTAAAGGACTTAAAGATGATGATATTTGGCCATTAAAAAATAACATACTAGAAAACTAAAATTCAGCTTTAAATAGACAGTGAAAGCGATATCGAAACAGAATATTCAATCAAACGGAGACTGTTATAAGTAGCCTTGTTGAGTCTACTGTGGTTTTATTTAATGATAAATTTACTAACGTTTCGGTGTTCTAGTGGTAACAGCATCAACATACTAAACGTGAATAAGGAATAGCGACCGATATTTTTTCTGGAAACCGAGTCTTATACATCGAACCACTGTAGTTAATTGGCTTATTGTACATTTTCCATTTATTCATGATATGAATGTTATTGTTTTCCATTTCTTCCTATTAGTAGCCTTGTGCATCCATCTTTCTATTCCCAGCGTTTCTAGGTCTTTCTCTACTTCTTGCTTCCATCTACTTCTCGGCCTTCCTCTCCTTTTTTTGTACCCATTGTATGCATCAGAATCATTATTGGTACTCGACAATTTGCCATACTTTCTATGTGCCCTAGCCACCCAAGTCTCTGAGCCTTTACTACTCCCACTATACTAGGATTTTTGTACATATCTTCTAATACTTTATTTGTTCTTCTTTTCCCTGTATTGTCTACTATCTTGCCTCCAAATATCTTTCTCAAAACCTTCCTTTCCCATATTTCGAGCATACCTGTTTCGCCTTTGTTCAGTGTCCACACTTCACTGGCGTAGGTTACCACTGGTTGTATTCGCTCCGTGCGTGACCATGGTAGGGATACATTGAAACGATGCCAGCGTGCGTAGCGGCGAAATATGACAAAATGGGAATATTGGACAAAATATTTTTACGCATAAATTTTATCAAAAATGCGTGCAAATACACGTTGCGTATTTAATTGTGCTAATAATAGCAAAAATGGTGATTGTAGTTTTCATAGGTTCCCAAAAATTACATATAAATTAGAAAAAAGAAAAAGATGAATTCGTGCTATTAATATGAAAAAGTAAATATCACATAGTTTCATTTTTATGCAATTGAAATAGAAAAAATTTAAATAATTTACCTTGAATGATATTTCATAAGGCTACAAGCTAACTGCAGATGACTTTAGCTTTTATATCCTAACTTTTACTATTATTGTTTTTAATTATATGCTCTTTTGCGTGAAAAACTTGATTTGCCAGTACTAGATTTTTCCCTTTCTTTTTCGTTTGGAGTTGAAAAGGTATATTATGATGAATTTTGAGAAACCCAGTTTTTAATACTACATTTATTTTGTACATAAACTTTAAAATATAGCTAAAAAACTAATTTATTAATAATTGTCAATTTCGCATGTATTTAACAATGTCAAACATATGTCATAAGTTTAACCTGAAAATTGGGATTCCCAAATTGTCAGATGAAGGCGGTAGGTGTCGCATCAGTCACGCACGGAGCGAATAACTGTTTTGTAAATCCTTATTTTGGCATTCCTAGATATCTGTTTACTTTTTAAAAGCCTGTTTAATGAGTACACGCATCGGTTTCCTGCCATTATTCTTGATTGTAGCCACTCTCTAATATTTGGTTTGCATGAGAACATCGACCCCAGGTATGTAAATCTTTCCACTGCTTCAAATATATATGCTTTTCACCCTCTACTTCTATTTTTAGATTTCCTCCTTTTTGCTCACTGTCATCTATCCATTCCATGTATTTTGTCTTTCTTTCGTTGATGGCTAAGCCTATTTTCTTTGCCTCTCTATCTAGCCTCTTTACTACTTCTTGTAGCTCCCATTTGCTTCGTGCCAGTATTACTACATCGTCAGCAAAGGCTAGACATTGGTGCTTTCTTTGGTATAACAATCCCTCTCTGTTGACATTTGCATCTCGTATGGCCTTCTCCAAACACAAGCTGAATAGTATCGATGATAGGTAATCTCCTTGCCTTAATCCTTTACTGACTTTAAATTTTTCCGACATTATATTATTTATTTTAACTCTGCTCTCAGTCTTGGACAACGTTATTTGTATCATTTTTATAAGTTTTCTACTGATACCCAATTCTTCTAGTGCTTTGCTCATTTGGTTCCGTTTTATTCTATCTTACGCTTGTTTGAAATCAATGAAGAGGACCCTTGTCGGCAGATTGTGTTGGTAACTTTCCGCTTGCAATTCTCTGAGCGTAAATATCTGATCTGTTGTACTTCTACCAGGTCTGAAGCCACATTGGTACTCGCCGACAATGTTTTCTATCACTCCTGCCAATTTGTCCTTTATACACGTTGCAAGAATTTTGTATGCAGTATTCAATAGTGATATCCCCCTGTAATTTTGACAATCTGTCCTATCGCCTTTCTTATAAAGTGGGCATATAATTGCATCTGTCCATTCTTGTGGTAGTTGTTCTTTAATCCAAATATCCTTTATTAATTTGAACATTTGCTCTTCTAGCGTTTTCCCTCCATATTTGAACATCTTTGTAGTTATATTATCACTTCCTGGACTCTTGTTATTTTTTTATTTCTTTATTATTTCCTTTATCTCGTTTCTTTTAGGGGGTGTTTCTTCTGCCTCATTTATTTGGTTCCTATGTTTCTCCATTCTTATAGGCTGTGGCTGTTCTATCCTGTTTTTGTCATTTAGCAATTCATCGAAGTATTCTTTCCATCTAGCGGCTATTTCATTTTCTCCACTTATGGCGTTTCCCTCTTTATCTTTGTAAAATATTGTTTTCTGTTGGTATCCTCTTTTTTCATTTTTTACTCCCTGATATAAATTTCTAATTTCTCGATTTTTGTAATTTTCTTCTATTTCTTTCAGATGATTTTCCGTGTAGTTTCTCTTTTTCATTCTTAAAACTTTTTTTACGATTTTTCTTTGTTTTTCATATCTGTTTCTTGTTTCTTCCGTATCACTTTTAATCATATCCATCCTTAGTTTAGTTCTTTCTTCAATTTCCTTCTGGCATTCTTCGTCCAACCAATCCTTTTTCTTTTTAGTTATATTTTTATTGCATTCTTTAGCTGTATTACTGATAATCTGCTGAATTTTGTCCCATTCCTTGTCTATGTGCCCTTCTAGGTGTATTTCATTTAATGTTCTATCGATACCTTTTTTTATACATTTCTTGTTCTTCTTGCGTTACAAGCCGCACTGGTTTATTTGTGTTCTTATTTTTTCTTTTGCGATTTTTTTCTTCTGGTATCAGTTTAACCATTTTAATTCCTAACATTAAGTGATCCGAGTCAGCGTCTGGTCCTCTGTATGTTCGCACGTTCTTTATACATTTTCGGTCTTCTCTCTCTATTAGGACATGGTCAATTTGATTTAATGTTTTTTTATCTGGGGATCGCCATGTTGCTTTGTAGGTGGTAGCATGTTTTTTTCTTTGGCAAAATCTATCAGAAACTGCCCATTCTCATTACTTTCCTTGTGTTTGCTAAATTTTCCTATAGTTGTTCTATATATTTCTTCTTTTCCTATCTTTTCATTTGCGTCTCCCAGTACTACTTTAATGTCATATATTTTAATACTTTCAAATACCCTATTAACTTCACAGTAGAAATCCTCTTTTACTTCAATATCTTTTTCTTCTGACGGTGAGTGAATGTTAATGAATGTGATTTTTTGATATTTTTTTCTTATTCTTAGACAACATAGACGATCAGATATTGGTTTAAACTCAACAATTGATGCTTTTAACGCTTTATTTACCATAAATCCTGTGCCTAATATTCTGCTTCTGCCTCCACTATTAAAAAATAAGCTATTTTCAATTTCCAGCATTTCTTGACCCAGTTGCTTTGTTTCTTGCAGTGCCACTACGTCAAATTTAAACTTTTCAATTTCTTTAGTTAAGTGTTTCAGTTTTCCTTCCTCAAAAGTTCCCCTTACGTTCCACGTTCCTATCATCAAGTGATCTGTTGGATATGTGTTTCTATTGCCCTTTTTTGTGTTTTTTATCTTTAAATCACCCTTTCCTATGACAATTTTACCGGTATTCATGTCCTTGTTCCTTGCGTTGTTCGTCTTTGTATTTTTACTATCATAGCCGTTTTCTAGTTTTTTGAGTTTGTTATTTCCATTTTATCTTCCTTGCTATTCCACTTCCATTCAACATCATTTATCATCATTTTCCTTGCTCCTATTTTGACTTCGTTTCCTTTGTTTCTTTCCTCTTGTGCAATTGTTCTTATTATTTTTTGAATTTCTCTATCTCTCACCGTTGTGTCGTCGTTGATGTATACCTTTTCCTTTTTGACGTTTATTCATGATATCCATTCCAGAATTCTGGAACACCGTTCTACTTCTGATGACATGTACAAAACTTGGCCAGCAATAAAATATTCGATGCTTTTAAATGGTCGTAAGTCAATGAGGAAAGTCGCATAGGTTATCGGTAGTCCAAGCTGATCGCGAATATATCTTCTTTTTAGAGTGCCTAATCCTACGGATTGGCAATAATAATGGCTATTTTTAATTTTAAACTTGCTGCTCAAAACAAATCAATCGATCTGCATTGACACCAGTCACGTAGATTTTTTAACCAAGAATTCTGCCTTCGACCAACAGATTTTTGAAGGCGTAGCTTCCATTACTGTAGGCATTGTTAGGAACGGTTTGGTAGGTCCAAAGGATCATATTGCGTCAATCTCTTCGCTATGCCAAGGTGTTCAGGGATTCACGTGAAACCGGTTTTGATATTGTTCAGAAATTCTTTTGCACTCTTCAGAGACTATTAGTATCTGCAGATCTTTATGTAAGACATCATTTTGGATATACCAAGGGGCATTACTGATTGTTCTTAGAATTTTAGATTGAAATCTTTGTATTTTCATAACATTAGATTTACTAGCTGATCCACAGAGCTGCGAATAGTATAGCCAAACGGGTTTTATTATTACATTAAATATCAGGAGTTTGTTGTCGATCGATAGGTGTAAGTTTTTTCTGGAATCCAGTAAAATTTTCTGTATAAAATTAATATTTGTCTTCTTTTCGCCCATATTTGTTTAATCCATGTTAATCGTTGTTTCAGATGAATGCCTAGATATCTTACGTCATTCTTTTGGAGTAAAGGATGTCCATCTAGGTTAATTTGTGGACATATATCTCTTCTTAGAGTAAATGTAATATGTGTAGATTTTGAGGTATTTACTTTAACTCTCCAGAGTTTAAACCATTTGTTAGATATAGTTGCAGTATCTTTGATGCTATTGCTGGTTTACTATAAAATGTTATGAAATCAATATTAACTGCAAATGTTGTAAGCGTAAGATTATTGCTTGGTGGTAAGTAAGCCGTCTATATCAGGTACAATATCGGTCCGAGCACACTGCCCTCAGGTACACCAGATATGATGGGGTAGAGTTTTGTATAGGCTTCACTATCATCATCATCATCAACTAGCCTCTAATGTCCACTGCTAAACAGATGCCTCTCTGAATCCAGATTGTAGTCACTCTTTTTTATGTCATCTGTCCATTTTGTTGGGGGTCGACGTTGAGGCTTCACTATACCTTACTAGATATCTTCTTTCTGTAAGGTATGATTTTAGTAGTTTAAAGTAAGTGTACGGTAGGTTTCTCTTTATAACTGAAAAAGCTTGAGAGTCATCTAAAAAGGCTGCAGTACAGTATTGCTTGGTTTTAAGACTAGTTCTTACTATTGTGTATAATCTATGAACTTGTTCTATTCAAGCGTTTTCAAGAGGTTCCGAATTGATGGTGAGGTATAAGACCCTTTTTGTTCAATATTGATTTGGTTTAATTTTTCTTAACAGAAGTTTTTCAAAAATCTTAGAAATGACTGGGAGTAGACTAATCGGTCGGTACGAGTTAACATCTTCTGGATCTTTACCAGGTTTTTGAATGAGTATAATATGTGCCAATTTTCAATGCAAAGGGAAGTAGTGCAGACTTAACATAGCATTGAAGATAATAGTGATTATTCTGTAGCAATCATGGGTTAGTTCTTGGACCTTACTTGTAATAAGGTCGTACCACAGCGCCTTAAGAAGAAAAATGAAGTAGTTTGACTTGTTCTACAGGTACTACTCTGGTAAATGGGCTAAATACTTTCGAAATATATTCTGCGAATGTCTTGGATTTCGCTGTATCTGTTCTTGCCCATTTACTTTTGGCATTTTTTAAAAGAGGTATGGTGTCTTGTGGCTCTTTTAATATTCTCGCCGCTTTCCATAAAGAATAGTTTGTATCTTTGAATGGCGTCTAATTTTCTACATAAGTTTGGATCCCCTGATTTTTTTCTTTTTTTAACAGATTTTTAAGTCTTCTGGTAATTCTGTTTAGGTTTGCTTTGTCAATAGGTGTGTGTGTTTTGCCCCTTTCTCCTTAGTTTTCTAGTCACTCCAATTAAGTTTTTTTTTCACTTATAGAACAATTTATGCTTTCCTTCCATGTTGTCTGTTCAGGAGTAGCACTTCATCCCGCCTTTTGTATTGAAGTAGCAAGATATTGTACAGCGGTTTTAGTTTGTATTTTTGTTTTGAGTGGCAAGTTCATTGACATTTGTTCTGTAAGTGCACTTCGACATATGTTCCAGTTTATTTGGTTATTGGTTAGGACTGTGTAACGAGTCCGTTACTTAAATAACCACTTACCTTTTTGTCACTGGAATCTTTTAATTTAATTATAAATTAAATTCATCTTTGAAATATTCTTAAACCAAAAATTTAAATAACTCCAGTAAATTTTATTTTCTAAAGTTGGCATTAAATCCCGCCCTCTGTGTAAGATTCGGAAAGTACATCATCTTGACAGCTGTAGCACCGTCGGAGAGGCACTTGCTCGCTGGATCTGACCGAATAAACATCGATCAAAGTAGAGCGGCTGGGGTGTCATGATTCCGAATTTGGTTTAAGTTTATTTTTTTTTTGTGTGAAGAAGATGTTATTTTAGAAGGAAACCATTTGTTACTTTGTTGTATTTTTGGTGAACATACGTTAAGTTGGATCACTCTCAGCCGGTAAGATAAATTTATAAATAAATTATATGAAAAAAACATGTCAGATCATCCGCCCTTGTTAGTGAAATTCAAATCAATTTTAATCCTTTCTCTATAGATATTTCACACATCTTATAGATGTCCCATTTTACTTTCTTTCATTAATACCTAAATACATTAAGTATTAGATTTTATAATTATTTCAAATTTCATTTCTTTCCAAGGATGTAAACAAGCAATTATCTATTTCAATTCCATACCGTTTAAACCGGCTAATATTTCTTTTTTTTCTCTTCTATAATATATACAGACCAGGCCTTCCGTAAAACTATCTATTTAATAGATCCTATAATATCATTGTCATACTATCCCAAGGTCGTTATTTACTGAAACCCATTAACAGTTTTTATTTCAATTTGTTGACCTTTCTTGGTTTTTCCTTACCTTTTTGTATGAACAAAAGACTTAGAGTAACACAACTGTTCTTTCTAGCCTACTCTAGAAATCCAGTGACAAGTCAGGAAAGAAACCTTTCAGTTTGTTTTATTGGGTTATATTTTTTTTGGGTCAAAGGGGAAGAGAATTTTAAGTTTACGGATTTAAGGAGAATTTGATGGACTTGGTTTAAAAGTACCTCTATATATAGAATCCAGGTTTGGAGTAACTTTACCCACCTGCCCTAGTTCTTCACCGGATCATCTCCAGGGACACCTACAGAAACCGGCAGGAAGAACTTATTTTTATTTTTTTTTATTTCCTATTCAAATATTTTTAATAACTTTCTACATCCTCTTCAAGGTTTAACTTTTGTTTCACTTTAATTTCAATATATATCATTAATAATAATTACATTCACTTTTTCATAAAATATTAATCATTGTAACTTAATTTAATTATTTATTGTCTACCAAGGGATGAGGTTTTAACTCTCCCTTGAATCTCTCTTTGTTAGGTTATCGTGTGCACACATATCCGGAGAGTTTCATTTGAAAATTTAAACATTTAATTAACGAAAACTAAATTATTAGTGAGTAGTACTTTTTATATTTATCATTTATACATAATTATTGAGTATAACCTTTGTCAGAATTTAAAATTAAGAGGTATATTAGGGGGGAAATTGTTTTATAATTATATTCAGGGATTTTATTGTAAATATAGATAAGTTAATTGTACATAAGAGGTGGTGGGTCATAGATAAGTATTTAACATAGTCTGTACATAAGTTTTGGGTAATTATTAAAGTTGTGGTTAAAAGTTTAATATTTCAATTAGTACCCAACTTTTTATATTTCAGCAATACAAGATATCTCGGAAGGAAACATTTAACTTCCTGGCGCCCAAACATTCAGTAGAGCAACTTTATCTTTCATCTGTTTATTTCTTGGTAATTTCTAGTCATTAATTCTTACATTTTACGGTCTCTGTAGGGCATGCAAATTGGCCGAATCCCTCTTTGAGTGTCAAGTGGTCATTCTCCTGCATAGTCGCTAGCCAGCATTAATTTTATTATATTTTAAAATTCATATTTACCCTTTATTTATTTCTTTCACATAATTTATTTCTATCTAATCCCTTCCATCTTCTGTTATTCCACATATTAGTTCATTGGTGTATCAAGGTACATTTTAGAGTTTACCCTATTGTTACACTCCTCATTTTTGGTTACATTTCCCTACTCTCACATTTCCTGTTACATTGTTTCACCAGAAACAAATTCATTCTTGTTACAACTGGAGGCTTACTTCTGAGTACGACTTTGGAGTCTAGGTCAATTAGAATGGGAGAACGATCCGACGAAAGGTTCTAACATGATTCTATTGCGCCGTAGTTAAGAGATATACCTTCAATCACATAGAAATCTTAGAGAACTGATATTTTATTTAAATCTGTGGGCCAATAAGTTGGTTCTCCTGTAGATATGTAGGTATGTTGTTTTCCATTATTTATTTCAGGATTTGTTTATCCCTTGTAGTAATTACCCCGGTACCCATGTGGAGAGGTTTGCAGTCAAAGTCTCCTCCTGCTATACATTTGTGTCAAAGGGAACTAAAGTACCCAAAACTACAGTATGGAGACTACGAGCAGGCAGAAGAAGCAGAGGTTGACCACCTACACGATGAAAAGACGACTTGGCTACAGTCAGCTCCAGACCGACAAAACTTGAAGAAATTAATGGAGGACTATGTTCAACTTTGGAAGCAGCAGGCTAGATGATGCCAGGCTTCATAATAGCCAGGCCTATCTTCACCACAATTCCATTTCTTATTTATAGTAGCTCCGACATAAGTGAACCTTTTGATTCGTTAAATTAACTTCCCATTGACTCTGAAGGATGTATTGCGGTCTTGTCTACTAATCAATATGCAAATTACTTGCAGTTATTTAAAATATAGTTCAGTTTTTCAGTTTATATGTTGCGGTGTCTGTAGTTTAAACCCCCGTGAAGTAGTTTTTTATTATATGCAGGTGTACTTTGGCTGACGCATTCCCTCACTAAACATGCTATATGATTCCGATCTGATTTTTGCCATTTAATTTACAGGACTGCCGTAATCTTGCAATCTGAGTTGTGAGTTATTTCTGTTTCGTTCCTCTCGTGGGAAGATGTAAACTTGAAAAGTCAGAAAAATAGCAAAATTTAAAATTTATTAAAATTACATAAATCATCAATATTACAAAATAAAAGATAATAAAATATACATCCATAACAAAATTTAAATAAATCGCAAATTGCATAATAAAATCTTACAACCTTATAAGTTTAAGTTGCTGCGTGTGATACCCAAATATAAAAATCCTTTAGTTACTTGTATCTAAACGTACTGTAACAATGTAATTGGTTAAGAAACTCTTCCACTGAATGTTATAGGCTTTTGTTAATTTACGGAACTTTAGGAGAGAAGTTGTAAAATTAAGTTGCAAAGGGAGGTTGTATAATTTTTTTGCCGAACATAATATAGATTATGCTTCTGCAATGTGTTATTCTATCGAGACCAAAAAATACCGTATTACTTTTTTTATAATTTAAAAATAACATCAGATTGGGCAGCTGTACTACAACCCAAAAAGAAAGGCCATACCGAAAATTAGACTCGAAGAAAGAAAAATATGTAATTTTGGAAGATGCTAAATTGATTTCCTTCGAAACAGATGTTATTACATAGCAGACTGAGACTAGTCTTTTACTTAACAAAACGATACGAAGGGACCATTTAAGGTCCATAAAGGACCAAAAATACCATGAAATTTCCATTTCCGCTACGAAGGTTGGCAATCATCATAGCTATTTTAATTTTTGAGGCGGTAGCTCTAAATAGTTGTTTTGAGCTGCATCCAAACCATTCTCTCAGATTCTTAAGCCATGAAATTCATCTTCTTCCGTTGTTTCTTCTGCCATCTATCTTTCCTTGCTGTATAGGTCGCAGGATGCCATACTTCCCGCCCCGCATCACAAATCCGAGATGCTGTAGCTTTCTTTCTTTAACTGTTAGTTCAACTTCCTTCTCTTTACCTATTCTTCTCAGTACTTCATTGTTCGAAACTCTATCTCTCCAAGAAACCCTCATAATTCTTCTATAGGTCCACATGTCAACGACGTTAAGTCGTCTCATTGTGTCTAGATTTAACGTCCATGATTCCACCTCATAGAATAGTACACTGTATAAATAACATTTTGTTAGGCGTACTTTAAGAGCTAATGTTAAATATTTGCCACATATGACCTTTTTCATTTTCATAAAATTAGGACGTGCTTTTTCGATTCTGACTTTGATTCTGCAGTGTAGTCATTATTTTCTGTTATAAGTGTTCCTAGTACCTTTTACTCTGTCAATCTGCTGGCCCTTTACTATCGAGATTTCGTTAGTATTATGGTTATTTTTACAAATTTTCATAAACTACGTCTTTTTGATATTGAGCGAGAGTCCGTACTCCCTACTACACATTACTATTTTAATTATGAGTATTTTTAGGTCTTGTAAACTATCAGCTATTATTACTGTATTATCTGCATATCTGACGTATTTAACTAAGACTCCATTTACACTTATGCCGACTGTTTCATCTTCCAGAGTTTCTCGAATTACCGAATAACGCTTCAGAATAAGCGTTAAATAATAGAGGTGGTAATATGCAGCATTGCCTGACTCCTCTCTTTATTTCCATTTCTTCAGATGTTTTTTTTTTCAATTTATACTATTGCTCTCTGATTGTAATAAAGGTTTATTATTAGCCTTAAATATCTTTCATCTAGGTTTTTATTTTTTAGAATTTCCATGAGTCGGTCATGTTCTACTTTATCAAATGCTTTATTGTAGTCCATAAAACACACGTAAAGATAACGGTTAACATCCAAACATTTCTGTGTCAAGACGTTGTAGGAGAATAATGCCTCTCTGGTACCCATACCATTGCAAAACCCATATTATGTGTCACTTATTTTCAGCTCTAGTTTAGAGTGAATTCTGGCGTGGATAATTTTCAACAGAATTTTCAAGATATGTGACATTAAGCTTATGGTTCGATCATCACGAAGCCTGTTACTGATCTAGTTATTTTTCACTGAAAGTCATAGCAACTCCATATCTGCGTGGAGTGTCGCTGCTCCCAGAGTAATAAATTCGCCCATTGTCTGTATTGAGTTCGCCAGAGCTGACCCATCTTGTATCGCTTATTCCTAATATATCGATCATCTATTGCTGTATATTCCTCAGTTTCCCAGGTTCATATATTCTTTTTACATTCCATGTAGCGATTTTGTAGATGGATTTGTATATATTTAGTGAACAAGAATTTCAATGGCTTACGGCCTGGGAAGCCTTGTCGTTACTGTTGTTTCTTCCCCTGTCGAATCTTGGCATCAGAGAACCATGATTAGTAGGTTGTTGGTTGTCATTTCTATGAGCCATGACGATTTCTAGGGATACTCTATGAGTCTTTAATGCAGTGGTTTCCTGTTGCCTTCTGCATTCTTCTGCCGTTGACCAATTTATTGGTTCTTCCGCCTTTGAAGTCGATTTCTCAGCTCCAGGACAAAAGAGTGTCCTACTAGCTACCGACTCATCCGCCCGAAGCCGTTGGTCGGTAAGCAGGGGATTGCTTATACCGGCAATCATTCGGTGAATTACCTGTTGGTCCACGGGAGGTATTTTATTTCCCTCCTACCCACCGGTAAACCGGGTAGAGCATTTCCCTATCCGCTACCTGGGGACGCGCTCTCTAGGAGTTAAAGGATCTCCCGAGAAATTGGAAGAATTCGAAGAAGATTGGAACCAATTAAAAAAAATACTACAAATTCCGTATAAATTTAGTGTTTTAATCAAAATGTCGTGATTTATACAATTAAAAGCTTTGGTATAGTCACAAAAAACAGTGTCAGTGTGAAGATTATTATTTAGTACTTAAAAAACCTTATGTAGTACAGAAACTATAGCATCACTGGTACATTTATTAGATAAAAAGCCGAACAGACTTTGTAATAAATATTGTTTTCAACGCGAAAGGACATAAGTCGGGCTTTTATAAGTCTCAATAATTTTTAATAGGACCGGTGGTAAAGCAATATGTCATAGTTGCAGACATTTGATATTCCACCAGCCCTATAAATAGCAATAATAATGGCTGTCTTAAGGCACTTTGGAAATATACTTTTTTTAAAGGAATCAGTAATTAGTGAGACCAGGACTTCTAATACATTTTTTGGAAGATTTAAGAAATTTTTTATGGATAGTTCACCAGTAATACAGGAAGATTTGCTTTTAATACTGCTGATTGTTTGTATCAGTTCAGATTTATTAACTGGTCTTATAAATAATAAATTCGAGACCTTTTTGAATTTGGGAGATAGAAAATAGGTTCTTCTTGTGGCTAAATAGTTGTCGTGGTTATATTTTTACTCACATTAACGAAGTATTCATTTATATTTTCAGGGTTTGGAAGAGAACATGTTTGAGCTGTATTAGTTTTATTTTGAAGATCGTTTATTATGGACCAATTTTCTCCTGCAAGATTTTAAGAGCTTTTCAGACGATTTTAATAGTAGATGTAGCACAAGCAACAGCGAAATTAGTATTCAAGTCACCACATAAAATTCTTTAGCTTTTATTGGACAGGTCATCTAACAAATTTAACAAGTTTTGAATAAATATTTTTGTACAAGAATCGGGTGATCTAGAAATGCAAATAATGTATAGATTAAGATTCTTGTTATAAACCAATAAAAACTCAAAAAAAGCTTCATTCAACAGAAAGTCATACTTTGTTATAGGAGAGAAATTATTATTTGTAGAATGAATTATTGTGCCAAAATGAGCTAAATTTGGACGATCACACCTAGCAATTGTGGTATATTTTTCTACAAAAGAAGGCTCGTTGACTTCACGCCAGTGCTCGATAATCGCAACTATCCTGTGATCCTGCAGTGAGATCCTTTACTATCTGTATTTTCTACCAAATGTCCCGTCTCAATGTTCCTTATTTTGTTATCACTGTTCCTAGGTATTTAAATTCTTTGCATTTTTTCTATCTCTTTTGAGAATTGTGGTTTTCTTTCTTTGTCCTTTATTCTTAATTAATTCGGTTTCTTAATGTTGATGGTATTTCCAAATTTCGTATTTAATTAAAGTAGTAAACGTCACTGTTATTACGAAAAGAGGTTTCAGCAAAAGGTTAAAATTATCCTAATTATTTCATTTTTGCATTTAAATTTGTTATTTAAAGAAATATAGGTTAGATAAAAATATAACATTTTCACTGGAACTCTAAACGAAAAATAGGCTGTAACCGGAAAAACGTTTTACATAATTGCCGGAAAGCTACTGTGCGTGGCATTCTTAACGTTATTTTAATGGAGGTATTAGTGGATTTAAATGAAATCGGATGCATACGCCTAATTTTATTTACATTACAAAATACATAGTATACATAAAACGATTCTATTAGTCAGTTTCAACACAAGTACTAGTAATCAATGTTTAAAAAATAAGCAAAAAATCAACTTAATACTAAAATACCGTTTAATCAGAATGACAAATGATTTTCACGTGGGAAAAAAGTCTCAATGTGGCTAACTTTATTTTGCTATTAGAAAGAATCCTTTTGTATTAATACATATTCTCTCAGATTTTAAAGCAGAATTCAAAATTGTATTCCTGAAGTAGTAGTACCCCTCTATGTACCCTATTATTTTTCACTCAATTTTCATATATAAGTAAATAAGGTTCTTGAACTCCTAAGTGGAACATAAAGCTTCAGTGAAAACGTCCCATCGGGTTCTATTTTGCGCTAAGGCCTTTAACTAATTCCAAGACTTTCCTTACGTCAACATGCGAAACCCTTGCACAAAATACCACAAAAAAAAACTCAACCGTCTTAGATAAAATAGCTACCTGGAATGTAAAAAGTATGTATCAGCCTGGCAAACTACACAATGTTATTAAAGAGAAAGAGAGGCTAAATATAGATATACTTGGGGTAAGCGATGTATAATGATCAGGAAATGGAGAGATATCAATAAATAACCACAATATTTATTACACTGGAGGAGACAAAACTGATCGTCAATACGGAGTAGCTTTCATCATATTCAACACTATTAGAAAGCAACATAAAGAATAATATTAAAAATTCAAGCACGGAACTGTAATATTAATATGATCCAAGTCTACGCTCCCACTGCTGATAAGACCGAAGATAAGATCGAAAAGTTTTATTCATAATCGTACAATACAGTAAACAAAATCTAGAGATATTACTTACATTTTAGGAGATTCTAATGCAAAAATTGGAGTAGGTACAGCTGAAAATATAGTTGGACAGTTCGGACTAGGAACCAGAAACGAGATAAGAGAAAGGCTCATAGAATTCTGCCAAGAAAAGAATATGGTAATTGCCAATACTTGGTTTCAGCTTCCTAAAAAAAGACTATATACATGGACGTCTCCTTCACATACAGAAAACCACATTGTCAGAAATTAGATAGACTTTATACTCGTAAAAAGTAGTTATAAAAACTCTATATCCTCAGTTAAAATTTATCCTGGAGCAGATGTTAACTCAGACCACAATCCGTTAGTGGCTGACGTAAAAATAAAATTAAAAAGAATTAAACTGAGAAAACAACAACCAAAAATTAACGTAAAAATGCTACAAAACAAAGAAATAAAAAACGAATTAAAAAATAATGTGAATATTAATATGCAAAAACACTAACTGACAACAAACAAATTATGGATGTAAATAAAAGTGGTATAATATAGAAAACACATTACTGAAACCAGCTCAAGAAAGTTTAATATAACATAGGTCAGAGGCTAAAAAACACTGGATGACAGAAGAAATACTATTACTGATGGAAGAAAGAAGGAAATATACAGGAAAAGATCTACAGAAGTATAAAGAAATACAATGAATAATTAAGGAAAAAATTAAAACAGCTAACGAAATATATTTGATGAAGCAATGTAAAGAGATAGATGAACTAGAAACAAAATATGATATGAGAAATATGCACAAAAACTTTGAGAAGTGACTGGAATGGGTCGAAATAGACAGCAAGAACACATAAAAGAAAAAAAAAGAAGTACTACTAATAGATTTACCAGAGAAGTTAAGGCAATGGGAGGAGTACGTTAGAGAACTTTTCCAAGATTAAAGAGATGAAATGCAGAAAATACAAGAAATAAATCCTTTAGAAAGACAGAAGATCACGATAGATGAAATCAAATATGCTATCAAAAACTCTAAAGACAATAAGGTAGTATCTGGATTAGATGAAATACCAGTAGAACTGTTAAAACTAGTGAAAGAGGATAACTTGCTGAAGTCAGCATTTATCTCTCTCTTTAATCCTGACCCCCCATTGGGAGTGTAGTGGTCGACGTGATGTCGTGTATTGTCCGTCTCCAGAGATCTCTGTCTCTGGTCATTTCTTTTAATTCATGCATAGGTCTTTGGCATATTCCTGTAATTTGATCTATCCATCTTGTTGTGGATCTTCCTCGTGATCTTCGGCCTTCTACCTTTCCTTGTATTATGAGTCTTTCCATGTTTTCTGTGTTGGCTCTCATAACATGCCCAAAATATTTTAATTGTTGGAGATGGACTTTTACTAGAGGCTAACTTTTAGCTCTCTTAAAATTGAAATATTTGTTCTACAGTCAGTCCAAGGAATTCGTAACATTCGCCGAACATTTCAGTGGCGTTTATCTTTCTTCTCTCCGATTGTCTCAGAGTCCAAGATTCACAGGCAGCATTTATAACATCCCTAAAAACAAGCAGCAAAAGAGTGCTCTGATTATCGAACACTAACCCTCATGAGTAATACTTTAAAAGTTCTGCTAAAAATAATACATAAGAGAATATACGAAAGGCTAGAGGAGGATATTAGCGAGACGCAGTTCGGATTCCGAAATGAAATGGGTACTCCAGAAGGACTATTTGCCATCAACATATTGATTCATCGATGTCGGGATGTAAATGTTGATCTACACTTGTGCTTCGTTGACTACGAAACAACTTTCGATAAAGTAAGACATGAAAAACTAATATCAATACTTATGAACAAGCGCAATGACAGTAAAATCATAAATATAGTGCAAACATTATATTGGAACCAAAGTGCCATAGTTCATATTGATGGGCAACACTTAGAAGAAATGAGGATCTGTAGAGGAGTTAGACAGGGATGTGTTTTATCACCACTTTTGTTTAACCTATATTCTGAAGACATTTTCCAAAACACTTAACAATATCGAAGCGGAAGTCACCGTTAACGGAAAATTAATTAACAACTTAAGATATGCAGACGATACTATGATCATAGCAATGAGTATCTAGAGGATTTACAACATCTTATCGAAAGCTTAAGTATGAATAGTGCTAAGATGGAAATTACTATAAACGCTAGAAAAACGAAGTACATGCTAATTACAAAAGACCACAAAATATACATCACCTATTGACAATCAATGGTAACGTGATAGAACAAGTAGAAAAATATCAGTACTTGGGAACATTGATCAATGAAACAAATGATCATACTGTAGAAATAAACAGGCGAATAGAGATTGTCAGATCAGCATTTATACGAATGAAGCCACTCCTAACGTGCAAAAATCTAAATTTGGGGATCAGACGACGTACTCGATGTTATATATTTTCAATATTATTATATGGAGCTGAGACTTGGATTTAAAAAAATGTAATTTAAAAAGAAGCGAGGCCTTCGAACTCTGGTTATACCGCAGAGTATTGAAAACATCATGTACTGATAGAATAACAAATAAAGAAGTAATGGAGAGGGTTGGTAAAGAAACAGAACTAGTCACCACTATACAAACCAGAAAACTGGAATACCAAGGCCATATGATGAGGGAACAAAATTTAAAATTTTGAGACTCATAATACAGGGAAAGATTCAAGGAAGAAGATCTCTTGGCTGAAGGCAAAACTCATGGTTAAAGAATCTACGTGATTGGTATCAATGCAAATCGATTGATTTGTTTAGAGCAGCAAGTTCTAAAATAAAAATAGCCATTATGATTGCCAACCTCCATAGGGAGACGGTACTCTAAGAAGAAAACTTTCATTGAACTCTTATCTCGTCCATGATAGATGATCTTCAAGTTTGTACTGAACGACCTCTTGTTCTTCTTCCTTGTGAATTTTACTCTAGGGCAATCTTTGCAATACTGGAATTATTTTTTCTGAGTGTGTGATCAATCCAAACTCACTTTTTTGACTTTATTTGATGTTCTACCCTTTTTTATTCGGTTAGGTGTAGTAGATCTTCGTTTTTGATGATAATGATGGCCAGAAAATACGAACAATTCCTCATTAACATTTATTAATATAGACCTGCAGTTTATCTGTAAGGGTTTTTGTCACTTTCCAGGTTTTACATTCGCGAACCTATGTCCCTGTAGTATACTAGCCAGATCTCCAAATAAGGTTGAGCATGCTGAATGCTTGTTGAGCATTTCGTATCCTCATACGAATATCATCCTCCGTACCTCTGCTTTTTGTTATGACACTTCCAAGATTTCCAGTTTTCCACATTTTTAATCTGCATGTTGTTAATAGTAAATAGAGTGTTGTTTCTTGCGTTTACTCTTATGGATTTGGTCTCACTTAATTTTTATAATATGTACTAAAGCTGAGTGATCTGTGTGTATTGTGTACTTAGCTCCAAGGAGATAAAATCATAATTTGCTAACACGAAATAAAACACTAGCCAATTACAATTCCGTTACGCTATATTTTTTCATGCATTTTCATGACCATCATGTATAAAACGAATCGAAACTTCCTGGCCATTTTGTATTTGTGATAGTATCCCTGCAAATTTCTAAAGTTATGCATCTGTACTAAGTTTAAAAGTTATGGCTCATGGTACATTGGATCGTATACGTTAACTCCCATTGAAAATTTTTTCTTCAAATCTACAAAAACTTCTTCCTGTTTCTCTTTCCAATTCAATTTAGTACTTTTCTTCAACAATTTAATTAAAGGTATTTCTTTTTGGCTCATGCCCGACGTCAATTTTTTGAAATAGTTGACCCTGCCTAGAAAGTCATTACTCATACCAGGGTAATCATTTAAAACCTGAATCCTGTCTTCCACAAGGCCTACTTCATTAGTATTGAGTTTAAATTCCAAATACACTACTTCCTTTTGAAAAAATTGGCATTTTTCTCCGTTTAGTTTGAGACCGGCTAAATTTAATTCTTCTAGTACAATTCACTGACTCTCATTGAGATAATGACTCTTATTATCTCGGGAGAAAATTAAGAAATCATCAGTGTAATGTACAATAAAATCTCCATGCCGATTGAGAATAGAATGTAGAGCACGAACGAGAGCCGCACATGCACTCTATAACCCTAAATTGATATATTATTCCATCGACCAAAAAAGTCGTATAATTTCTGCAAGTTTCTGTCAAAGGTATTAACCAAAAACCTAATTTCAAATCGATTTTCAAATATAGTCTCAATATTTCAGGGTGATTCATACTGTGATACAGTGTGTTGATCTATTTTTCCGATATCTAGAGAAAAACGCAAGGAAATTCTTCTTTGATCTGGTTTTTCTTTTCTTACACTTTACCCCGAAGAACGAATTATAAAAGCCACATCTCTGCTCGTTTCTCATAATGTGGCCCAAATATTCTAATTTGCCCTATTTGATTGTGTGAATTATCTTGCAATTATATCTTTTTCTACGTACAACTTTAACATAAGTCACTCAGTCCACTCATAAACTTTAAAATCACCTCTCAATGTCTTCGAACGTTTTCAAAGAAGCTTGAGAAATCGTCCAAGTTATACTCTGCACAATAATGTACCTAAAACGTAACATTTGATTATAGACTCTGTCAGTTGCCTGTGGGTTAAACAAAACCATGTATTTAATATTTCTCGCTTACTGACTACCATGTACTTTATTTTTTTATATTAATATAAAGTCTACACTCTTTACTGATATTTGATATTATTCGTCTCATTATTGTTTATAAACCTCCTCAAAATTAGTCGGCAAAAACTACTGGACCAACAACATATTGAGATACATTAAGTTGACTAATATACCTCTCTCTTGTACTTTCTGGAAAGATATGATGTCCAGCGTATATATTAAATATTAACAGGAACAGCATGTACCCTTATCTGACCCATCTATCGATCGAGATTACCGGTCAATCTGTCAACCGGTTAACCACTTTGCGATTGGCATTTTGATTATAGTAGATATTATATATTACACGCAAGGTTTTGGGCGGGGCCTATGTCCAAAATTGGACAATAGAAAGCTAAGAAGAAATATTATAGATGATTGTAAGGTCTCTATTATCCAAGCTTGTGTTTTTAGAATTGTTAAATTCTTGATTTGTCTGGCTAATTACTATGTACTGCATTTTGTACTCTTATCAGATAAGATATATAGATTCAATGAGGTGGCTTTTGGTCTATTTTCTACGACCTATAAGTCCACTGGGACTTTTTCAGATTTATTATTGGTGAAAACTTAAATCAACGTGGCAACATGGTATTCCAGCCAACTATACGCAGTCAACTTTAACAAGTCGCCCTCTTAGCTAGCGACCATCAAACAAGCCACTTCGAAATTATACAGTCCATTTCATTTCATTTTATTTAATGTTTCAAATGTTAATTTAATTGTAGTTCAGTTAAATAAAAAGTGTGTAACGTATGCAATTCATTTCTACATAAAGTTTGGTCCGTACGATCCAGATGGAAAGAAGATTACAATAATTTTGATGCAAAAAGAAGTGAGTCCTATTTCATTATTCAATTTCCTAACCTCATAAATTTACAAAACGTGTTTCTTTACCTATCAAAAACCCTACCGGTAGCCGAAATTTAATGTTTAACCGGTTTTCCATACGGTTAAAATCTCAGTTCATATCAAGTATAATTGTACAGCGTTGCCGATTAGTTTAACACATCCGATTTTAAAATATTTATGCAGGATTCAAAAAATTAATTATTATTTTCTTACGGACTAATAAGTAATTTAAAAACTTGGTTCTTTTCAATGTTTTATTAAAGCTTTTTTATTTAATGATTGCAAGTGTTTATTAAAAGCTTTACAATATATGTATGTACGTTCATTTTAACGTAAAAACAAGTTTTTTATTACTTTGAAAGTGTGAAATTTATGTTTTCATTTATGCATTTAATGTTAGAAATCTCACAGTAGATTTTATTTCAATTTATTTTACATAATGGCTGATCTTAAAAAACTAAGACGTAAACGAGGTTCGATTAAACAGCAATTGACATGTTTTATTTCATTTTTCAACAAAATTCAAAAACTATACGATGATAGTGAACATATAGAACAGACAATCATTTTTGATTTACAACAAAGATCTGCAAAATTAGGTTCATTATATGATGAGTTTAATGATTTACAAACCGACATTGAACAAGAATGTAATGATGATCAATTAGAAAATGAATATGCTGAACGAATTAACTTTAAAAACGACCATGCAACTTACACAGCAAGTGCTTTATGTTTGGTATCCAAATTAAATGTAATAATTAGTTCTGAAACAAATAATACAACTCACAGCGAGTTATTTGAAAATAAAGTAGAATTTGTCAAGCTTCCTCCAGTCACAATTCCTTCCTTTAATGGAGAGTTTTGCAAATGGATAGAATTTAAAGAAACATTTGAGTTAGTAGTTCATCAAAACTCTTCATTGAATGACATTCAAAAATTCCATTACTTACGAACTTCTTTAGGCACAGAAGTGCAACAAATTGTTAAGAATTTAGAATTTTCTAAACAAAATTATAGTTTAGCATGGCAGGCTTTATGCAAACGGTTTGACAATCCTCATTTGCTTGTCAATAGTCATATTAAATCATTATTTAATTTAAAATCAGTCACACAAGAAAGTGCTAGTGCTGTAAGAGAATTAGTAGATACAGTTAATCAACATTTGCTTGTTTTAAAGAATTTAAACTTGTCTTATGAATATCCATTATCTAGTGCTATGTTGATTCATATTATTTCAGACAAATTAGACAAAGTTACTTTAAAAGAATGGGAGCAAAAATACGATAAAGATACTTTACCAGAAGTCAATGATTTATTTAAATTTCTAGATAACAAAGCAAATCAATTAGAAAAGCTTGAAGAGAGGGGAATAAAGGTCAACTCTCAAGAACAAAGTTCTCAACAGAGAAAACCATTTAAAAAACATGTATCTTTAGTGTCAAATAATCTTTCTAATGCAAAGAAAATATGTCATTTATGTCAAAGTGATCATCTTATTTACTATTGTCCTCAATTTTTACAATTAAGTGTTTCTCAAAGATGGACAAGGATTAAAGGTATGAAATTATGCACAAATTGCCTATGCAAGGGACATTTTAGTAAAGATTGTAGTCATGGGTCCTGTAAAGTTTGTAAAGGTAAACATAATACCCTGTTGCATCATTATCAGGATCAAGGAACTTATTCAATTAATCACATTACAAATTCAAATATGCGACCAGCTCAAGCTCAGTCATTACAAGTAACAAATAATGGCACCAATTGTCATGAATCAAATAACGCGACAGAGCTAGCTGTGTCTAATTTCTCAAAAACTAATAATACATATGTTTTACTGTCTACTGCCATCATTAATATATGGGATGATAATGGTCAAGTTTATCAGGTAAGAACTGTTCTTGACAGTGGTAGCCAGACTTCATTTCTAACAGAAAAATTATGCAAAAAACTTAACCTAAAGCAAATAGATGCAAATCTTTCAATAGTGGGGATCAATCGTGTCACTTCCACCCTACGTTATAAATGCAATGTTTCTATTGGATCTACTTATGATTCAGATATCTTCAATTTAACATGTTTTGTCCTACCTAAAATTACAGAAAATTTACCCATTTATAACATTGAAGGTTCTAAATTAAATATTCCTAAAAACATTTCTTTGGCAGATCCTTCGTTTCATAGATCACAATCAGTTGATATGCTTATTGGTTCCGATTTATTCTGGGATATACTTCGAAATGGAAAAATTTCTCTGGGTAAAAATCTTCCTGTCTTACAAAACACATGTTTTGGTTATGTAGTTGCCGGGTTGTGGTCACAAAATGTCGATAAGGTCCAATGTTTTTTTGTACAGAATGATCAAGTACAGAAGGATCTTGAAAAATTTTGGTCAATAGAAGAAGTTTCAAATACAAAGTTAATTTCTCAAGAGGAAACATATGTGAAGAACATTTCAAGAATACATATTCTAAAGATTCAACTGGTAAATTTATTGTCAAGATTCCATTAAAAGAAAGTAGAGAACAGTTAGGAGATTTAAAAGACTTAGCTGTAAGGAGATTTCTAAATCTTGAAAGACAATTTGAAAAAGATCTTCAATTAAAGAATCTTTATGTTTCATTTATGCAAGAATACCAGGCACTTAACCATATGTCAATTGACACATATTTCGATGACAACATTTGTTCATATTTTCTACCTCATCACGGGGTGCTCCGCAATGAAAGCCTTAGTACACGATTAAGGGTTGTTTTCAATGGTTCTGCTAATACAACAACTGGTAAGTCTCTTAATTCTATTCAGTACGCAGGACCAGCTATTCAAAATGATATTTTTGCAATATTGTTAAGGTTTCGGTTTCATAAATATGTAGTTATTTCAGACATCGAAAAGATGTATCGATGTATTGATGTCCATCCAGATGATAGACATTTACAAAAAATATTTTGGAGAGAAGATGTACATCATCCTCTTTCAATTATGACCTTAAATACCGTGACATACGGTACCTCGAGTGCTCCATATCTCGCAATGAGATGTTTAAGACAAATTTCTTATGATTGTCAAGATAATTTTCCATTAGAATCCAAATTAATTCATGAGGATTTTTATGTCGATGATTTGATTACAGGTTTTGATGATTGTGATGTTGCGAAACAAACCTGCAGCAACATTTCTAATATACTGCAGTCAAGTGGTTTTAATTTACGCAAATGGGTTTCCAATGATCCTGTCATTATAGAACATTTAAAGAACAATGCCGATGAACTTAGCGTCTTAAACTTGGGAAATTCAGATCCTGTAAAGACACTAGGAATACAATGACTTCCTAAACTCGATATTTTATGTTACAATCTTCCAGAACAACAAAAAACAATAAATACAAAAAGACAGATCTTGTCAGAGATTGCAAAGGTTTATGATCCGTTAGGACTTATCAGTCCATGTATTATTTTGGTCAAAATATTATTACAAAAGTTATGGAAACAAAAACTGAATTGGGATGATCAGATTCCCACAGAATTAGTAGAGGACTGGAGTCGATTCAAGTCCAAATTACATTTAATAAATCAATTTCAATTGAACAGATTTATTTTAACCGAATCGCATCAACGATACGAGATACACGGATTTAGCGATGCATCGTTTAATGCTTACAGCGCAGTTGTGTATATCAGGTGCTTCGATAATTCTGGAAACATTACAGTTCGTTTATTATGTTCAAAAACCAAGGTGTCTCCTATAAAACTACTTACAATTCCACGATTAGAATTATGTGGAGCTGTATTATTGGCAAAATTAATGAAATCAGTTATAGACGCAATAGGGGTTTCTATACTTCCAATTTATTGGTGTGATTCACAAATTGTGTTGCATTGGTTACACGCAGATCCAAGTAATCTTCAAGTGTTTGTAGGCAATAGAGTTAGTGAAATTCAGCGTCTCTCAAAAAGTCATTCATGGCATTATGTTGCATCAAAGGATAACCCAGCTGATATTGCTTCAAGAGGCTCTTATCCCCATGAGTTACTTAATCAACGTCTTTGGTGGAATGGTCCTATATTTTTACTGGATTGCTCTTTTATTCCTCCACCATTTAAACAGTCAGATTCTATTATTATTCCAGAAATCAAACAAAAACCAATCTCCTTAATTTCAAGAACAGATCAATTTATTATTTTTAATAAATTTTCTACTTTTCGTAAACTGTTGCGAGTCCACAGTTATTGTTTAAGATACTTAAGGAACCTACTTAATTCTAGCAAAAATAGAAAACTACCAGATGCAACATCCAGCAATCATGTCTCTCGCAAAAATCAGTACATCCCCTTTTTATCACAAGATGAATTAGAAAAAGGTCGATTAAGTTTAATTAAATTAGCTCAAAATGAATGTTTTCAGGAAGAAATACAATTAATCAAAGCTAATAAAGAAGTCAAACGAAATCACAAACTCTTAGCTTTGTCGCCATTTGTTGATGGTAATAATTTGTTACGAGTAGGTGGTCGATTAACCCACTCTGGGTTAGAGTATAATCACAAACATCCTTTTTTATTAGATGGTAAGCATCGGCTTACTCAGTTGCTAATTGAGGATGAACATTTAAATTTATTTCATGCAGGTCCACAATTATTATTGTATACTATAAGGCAGCAATATTGGCCAACAGGAGGCATGAATGCAGTAAAATCTGTTGTTAGAAATTGCATAACATGTCACAAATTTAAACCAACTCAAATTACTCCATTCATGGCCGATTTACCTCAATCTAGAGTAAATATTTCATTTCCATTTGATCACACCGGTGTTGATTATGCAGGACCCTTTGTCCTTAAAGATCGCAAAGGTCGTGGTTGTAAAACGTATAAAGCATACATCTGTTTGTTCATTTGTTTCAGTACAAAGGCAGTTCATTTAGAATTAGTCACTGCTCTTACGTCCGAAGCATTTATCGCAACATTTCGAAGATTTGTTGCTCGCAGAGGTAAACCATCTCACATATATTCGGATAATGGGACTAATTTTGTAGGTGCAAAAAATGAGTTAAATATATTATTTAAGTTTTTGTCTACCTCTTATGATACATTTTCAAACTTTTTCACAAATATAAATATTCAATGGCATTTTATTCCGTCGAATTCTCCGTCATTTGGAGGATTGTGGGAATCTAACATTAAAAGTGTAAAACATCATTTACTAAGGACAATTAAAAATGTTTTATTAACGTATGAAGAATTTGTAACGATACTAACACAAATTGAGGCTACGGTAAATTCCCGTCCCCTTTACCCTATGTCCTCAGACCCTAATGACTTTTCACCCTTAACCCCATCTCACTTCTTGATTGGAAGATCACATACTGCTGTTCCTGATCCAGCTTTTGGTGAAACGGTAAAACTGAACCAGTTAACAAGATTTCAGCTGCTTCAACAATTGCAGCAAAGTTTTTGGAAGCAATGGTCTACTTCCTACCTTTCCAGCCTTCAAAGCAGATATAAGGGCAAACAAAAGGTACCCAATTTGGAATGTGGTACATTGGTGACCATCAGAAATGAGAATGTTCCTCCATGTCAATGGATTTTAGGACGAATCAGTGAAGTTCACCCAGGTCCAGACGGCGTAGTACGAGTCGTTACGGTGAAGACGTCGAAGGGAACTTTAAAAAGAGCTGTAACTAAAATATGTCCTCTACCAGTATTATTGAACCAACCGTTCAAGGCGGGGAATATGGTGAAAACTTAAATCAACGTGGCAACATGGTATTCCAGCCAACTATACGCAGTCAACTTTAACAAGTCGCCCTCTTAGCTAGCGACCATCAAACAAGCCACTTCGAAATTATACAGTCCATTTCATTTCATTTTATTTAATGTTTCAAATGTTAATTTAATTGTAGTTCAGTTAAATAAAAAGTGTGTAACGTATTCAATTCATTTCTACAATTATAATCCTCTAACCCGAGATTACATTCTTTATCCTGTCCCTTTTTAAAAGGTGTAACAGTTTCGAGACTGAACCTTCCATGTAGCTCTTTGCTGGTGGTTTTTCTTTGCCTAGTGTAAAGAACAGCAATAATATGTACTCTGCAATTTCTTTCTGTCTTCTTCTTCTTCGCGTGCCATTTCAGAAATATCCGACGTTGGCGATCACCATTGCGAAGGCTTCTCGATCTTTTGCAATATGGAATAATTGTCCTGCATTTGGTATCTGAGTCCATTCACGAATGTTTTAAACCAAGAAACTTGTTTTCTTCCTACACCTCTACGGCCCCCTATTTTGCCTTTAAGGATCAGTTGTCAAATTTTATACCGACTTTCCCTTACTATATGTTCCAGATAAGACATTTTTCGATGTTTAACAGTCTTTAGCACTTCTCTGTCTTTGTTGACGCTCCTTAGTATTTCTTCATTAGTTTTTCTTGCTGTCCAAGGTATCTTCAGCATTCGTTTATGAATCCACATTTCCAATGCTTCAATTTTATTTATGATCGATACTTTTAGCGTCCACAATTCTGCACTACACAAAAGTACAGACCAAACATAACACTTAACCATTCTTTGCCTTAGTTATAAACTGAGATGGTTATTACAAAGAAATAACTTCATTTTCATAAAGGTAGTTTTAGTCATTGCTATTCTACGTTTACAAAGATTAACCTCTTTTTATTCTACGTTTTATTTCTATGTCTGGATCTAGTTAGTCCGTTATCGCAGTTCCCAAATATGTCATTTTGTGAACTTTCTCAACTTGGACTCCGTTCAATTGAAGCTTTGCATCGGGATGTTGGTCTCGACTAAACACTAAAAATTTGGTTTTGTTTGAGTTTATTTTAATGCCCATTTCCTCTCCTACCTCGTGAATACGATCAAGCAGAATTTGAAGACCTTCAATATTATCTAATAAAATTAGATATTAGATATTTAAAATGGGCTACTTTAAATAGGCACTTACATTTCTACACTGGTTACGCGAGACTATCTTTACTCAGTGGCGTCGGCCAACGGGCAACAAATGCATTACTCTCCATTCAAATTAGTTTTAACACGAACTAACTGACCGTACGTTCATGAGATTTGAAGGCACGAAGGCGATAACGGTGAACCTAAACGACAATGATGAGTAACACGTTTCAATATTAGATTTTAGTATTTTTTAGCAATTTTTTTCAAAGTTTGAACACGCTTTTCTCGATTATTACTGGACACAGAAAGGTGAAAAAAATCAACGATTACAGAAAAAAAAAACTCTTTCAAGCGATGGGCATAAAAAGTTTGATTATAATAGAACGTTAAACAGTATAATCCAATTTTTCGACAGAAGTAACAAAAAAATAAAAAAAAGTAAAACCATCATTTTAAAAACAACATAGTTTCGAATATTGTGTCCAAATTTCAAGACATTTTGTCAGTAAATGTCAGCCTTAAGTATATCCCCGTTGATTTTTATTTCATATCGTTTTCTCTCAAGTGCCTTTTTAAATAGCTGGTCCGAGTAAACATTGAACAATGTTGGCGACAAAATGCAACCTCTGTCTGACTCCTCGTTGTATGGGGATTTCATCGGCGTAGTTATCTCCAATTTTTACGATAGCAGTTTGATTCCAGTACAAATTTTTAATGACACGAATATCCTTATCATTTATTTCGATATTTTTCAGTATTTGCATTAATTTTACATTTCGGTAGGTACTTTATCGAATGCCTTTTTGAATTCCACGAAACATGCAAATACATCTTTTCTTTGGTCAGTTCATTTTTGTAATAGGATGTTTAGCGCAAAAAGTGCCTCCCTGGTTTCCATAGCATTTCTAAAACCAAATTGGGTATCTTCAAGATCAATTAAAAAGTCTTACTACTACTTTTATGTTATCATTCTCTATTAGATTCAGCAACTCAGTTGGTGTATCATCTGGACCACAATCTTTTCTAATTTTAGCATTATTTATAGCATGTTCTACTTCGCATTTTATAATTTCTTCCTATAGGTGACCGAATCTGCATAGGTAATCATCTTCTTGGCCAATCCCATCAGCTTTAACTGCCTATTCAGCTTACAGTGCCCTATTCGAAGTCCTGACGTCCCGACGAAGTCCCTGACGATACAGCCATTCTTGCAGAAAATTTACAAGATTTTCAAACATTATTAAATCTAGTATGTGAAGCAAGTTATCGCAGAGGCCTTAAAATTAACATTTCAAAGACAAAGTGGATGGCAGTTGGAAAGATCAATATAGATCAAGGTCTGATTTCTCTTAATGGAGAGAAGATCGAAAGGGTAAATGATTTAAAATACCTTGGCAGCTGGTTAAATGTAAATTGTGACTCTGATGAAGAGATAATAACTAGGATCGAAATATCACGTAAGTCTTTTATGACGTGAAAACCAGTTTTATGCAACAAAAACCTGTCAATGAATATTCGTAAGAAGGTCCTGAAATGTTATGTGTGGTCCATCCGATTGTATGGTTGTGAGACATGGACGTTAAAAACTACAATGCTAAACAAGTTAGAAGCATTCGAATTGTGATGCTATAGATGAATCCTAAAGATATCGTGGGTTTCGCACACTTCCAATGAAGATGTTCTTCAAATGATCAATTCAGAACGTCTGCCCATAAACACCATAAAGAGGAGAAAAACAGAATACTTCGGCCATATAATTAGAGGACCTAAATACCATCTACTTCGTCTTATAATACAAGGAAAAGTGGAACGAAAGAGATGGATTGGTCGAAAGAAAACATGATGACAGCCAACGTCTGAATACGGACACGGCACCCAAAGAAAAAGATTCGAAGTCCTACTAGGGCTTTGATTGTTTTCCTGTCTTTGCTTATTAGGTCTGCTGTATATTTTGGTAAATGCTTCATAATAAACTGTTTCGCTCTCTCTTTGTCTTGGTAAATTACTCCACAATTTCAGATATTTGTGAGCTATCTACTTTCTTTTACCAGTTTTTGTTTTTTACTTTCAATGCTGCAGAAGGGTTTTGGTCAATTAAATGGCAATAATTAGCGTTGTTTCGCCGTTTTACCACATTTTTCATTGCCTTATGATCCTTGTGCTCTAATAACCAGACTATCGTAAGCTTGCTACGGTCTTTAGTTCATTTAAGGCAACCACAAAATCTCATACTGGGATACTCTACTATTTAACTGGGAATAAGCCACAATTAAAGGTAAAAATACGTTTATTGACGTTTCAATTTCCACTTCGGAAATCGTTCTCAAAATACAAACAGTAAAAAACACTGTTTACTGTTTGTAATAAACGTATTTTTATCTTTAATTGTGGCTTATTTCCAGTTAAATAGTAAATAAATTAAAATTTACTTACTTACTTACTCCGTGGCGTTACAACCCTTCGTGGGTTTTAGCCGACTCGACAACATGCCTCCACTGTTTTCTATCTTGAGCAACCTCCATCCAATTCTCCACGCCCATAGTGCTTAGGTCTCCTGCTATATTATCTCGCCACCGGAGACGAGGGCGTCCGCGTGGTCTCCTTCCAGTTGGGACTTCCTCCCACATCAGTCTTACTGTTCGTTCGTCAGAATGTCTTCTGAGGTGTCCTGCCCATTGGAGTCTTCTGGACTTTATTTCTTTTATGATGTTGGCGTCTGGGTAAAGTTCTTCAAGCTCTTTATTAGTTCTTATCCTATATTGTCCTGATGCTTCATCAAGCACCGGACCAAAGATCTTCCTTAGGATTTTTCTTTCCCAAACACGTAGTCTCTCTTCATTTGCCTTTGTCATCGTCCACGTTTCGCTTCCATACATCACAACGGGTCGTATGATTGTTTTATAGACCTGTATCTTCGTACCTCGTGTTAGTTGTTTTGATTTTATAAGGTTTTGGAGGGCAAAAATACATCTGTTGCCGGCCTGAATCCTGTTGTTTATTTCTTGTGATCCGTTATTGTCTTCAGTTATTGTTGTTCCAAGATACTTGAATTCTCTAACGCGCTCAAAGTTAAAGTCATCGATGGTAATGTTCTGACCGATTCTGTCTCTGCTTTGGTTATTGCGGCTCATATACATATATTTCGTCTTATTTTCGTTGATTTGGAGCTCCATCTTCTCTGCTTCCTTCTCAAACCTTACGAAAGTCTCCTTCATCTTTAATCGCGTGTTTCCTATTAGATCTATATCGTCTGCAAATGCCAGTAGTAAGTTTGGTCCTTCTCGATGAAATACTGTATTTGGTTTTTCGATTCTTGCACTTCTGATTATGTGCTCCAGAGCTAAGTTGAAGAGTTGTGGTGAAAGTGCATCTCCCTGTTTTAGTCCATTGTTTATTTCAAATGTCTCCGAGTATTGTTGTCCAACTCTCACCTTACATCGTAACCGTTCCATGCACATCCGTATCAACCGGACTAGTTTTTTTGGAAAGCCAAGTTCCTGCATCGCTGTCCACAGTCTGTCCCTACATACTCTATCAAATGCTTGTTTAAAATCTATGAACATCTGATGAAGCTCACGATCAAACTCCCAGCATTTTTCCATTATCTGTTTTATTGTAAATATCTGGTCAATTGTAGAGCGGCCCGGTCTAAATCCGCATTAATAATCTCCAACGATTTCTTCTGTGTATGTTTTGGTTCTTTCTAGCAGGATGTTTGCAAGGATTTTGTAGGTGGTGTTTAGGAGTGTTATTCCCCTGTAGTTAATACATTGCTTTTTGTTTCCTTTTTTGTGTATTGGTACAATAACCCTTTCTTTCCATTCATCTGGCATTGTTTCTTCTTGCCAAATGTCTTGAATTAGCTTGTATATCGAACTGTACAACGCTTCTCCTCCATGTTTTAAGCACTCTGCGGGTATACCATCGCTACCTGGTCTCTTATTATTTTTAAGTTTTTTAATTGCCTGTATTACTTCTTCGTATGTCGGGTATTGGTCTTCTATTTCAGCTGTATGTACCTCTATGTTTGATGTACTTCTGCTAGATTGGTCATTCAATAGTTGATAGAAGTATTCCTTCCAGGTTTTTAAGATTTCCTTGTCATCAGTGATAAGCTGTCCACTGTCGTTTTGAAGAAAGTTTTCTGTTCTTGCTTGGTACCCGGTCTTGATATCTGAAACTCCTTTAAAGAACTGCCTCGCTTGTTTGTTCTTTCTTTTTTCTTCTATATCTCTGATTATTTGTTCCTGATACTCTCTCTTCTTCCTTTTCATTAGTTTTCTTGTCTCCGTTCTTCTTTGTCTATACATTTCATTGTTGTTGTGCGAGGGGTTTTGTAGCATGTTCCTTCTAGCCATATTTCTTGCTAAAATGGAGTTCAGGCAATCATCATCGAACCATTTTTTTGTTGTTTTCTTTTTGTGTCCTAGTATTTTATCTGATACGCTTGTCAGAGCTACTTTGATATTTTTCCAAGCTGAGTCTATGTTGTTATAGTCTTCTGTCTGTGCTAGAGCGATTTTTATAGCCTTTTGAAATTTCTGTTCTGTCTCCTTATTACGTAGAACTTCGGTATTCCATAATTGTGTTGGTGTATTCTTGTGTGTTTTTTTGGACGCTATTCTTGTCCTTATCTTCGCTTTTACAAGAAAATGATCCGTGTCTCCATCAGCTCCTCTTAGGCTTCTTACGTCTAGACAGTTACTACCCCTCCTGGCATCTACTAGAACATGATCAATCTGATTTCTTGTGACGCTCTCGTTGGAGACCTATGTTTGTTTGTGTATATTCTTGTGTTCAAACATTGTCGATTTTATTAGTAGATTGTGGGATGCTGCAAAGTCTATTAGCCTTGTTCCATTATCGTTGCTAACATCGTGAAGACTATGGTTACCTATTGTTGGTTTGTACGCTGCTTCCTTCCCAATCTTTGCATTGAAATCTCCTAAGATAATATGCATGTCCTGTTTGGGTAAATTATTTATCAGTTCCTCTAGTTTCTCGTAGAAGTTATCTTTTATATGCTCTTCCTTTTCCTCTGTCGGTGCATGGGCAGCAACTAGGGAATAGTTATGTAGTTGTCCTTTGATTCTGATATAACAAAGTCTTTCATTAACGGGTTTGAAAGTTAAAACTGACCCTACAAGACTTTCCCTGACTATAAAACCAGTTCCGAATTGATGTTCTCGTTCGCTTCCGCTGAAAAATACTACTGATTTATTAGTTTTTAGTGTACCTTCTCCAGTCCATCTAATCTCTTGTAGAGCAGTTATGTCCATGTTTCTGGATTCACGTTCTTTGACCACCTGAGTTAGGGCTCCAGGCCGATATAGGCTTAGTACGTTCCAGGTTCCTATATTCATTGTCCTTTGTCGTCGCTTTTGTCGTCTTAAAAGATCCGTCCTTATCCGAGGCATGTGCTTCGTTTTCATAACTATGTTTTTTTTACAAGAAGGAATAGTTAGTCCCTTGCTTAACCCTCCTCTTTTCTCATCCTGGACTTGGGACCAGGCAACGGCGGAGTTGTAAAAATAAACTTGTAAGTTGTAAAAATAAATTGTAGAAATAAATTAAAATGCTACAAGAAAATAGCTTCAGAGCAATATTAATCTCATACTAGTTAGAATTGACCTCTACTGAATTGAGTGCCACACGCGCTGTGTGGCTATCAGCCAAGATGGCAGTTGAACGGTGCGTTCTTTTCTACATTCTATTTCTTCCACGTAGTGATAGACTGCCGCAGTTTCCGTCTGACAAATTTTTATATCTTTAGATATACTTACCGGGAAATGTATTTCTTGCCTTGTCTCCAATATACTAGCTCCTACAACCTTCGATGTTATTGAGCCATCAGTGAATCAGGTACCTTCCACTTGTATGGGTACACCTTCCAGTCTTTCCTGCCTGGCTTATTATTCCTGAATTTATTGTCGAAAGCTATTATTAGCTTTCTATTATCGGCATCATAGTCCAGTCGTCAGAGAAGGAAATGTCACTGAAGCTATAAAAATCATACGAACAAGCTAAATTTTTCTCAGAATATCAACTTTGGGACCCTAAATAAGGTGCAAGAAAGTTTACTACTTTTATCTCCGATCTTCTCTTTTAAACCTCCCCGTAGGGGGATAAAAACGTACATCGTAGACAAAAATATGCCATAGTAAAAATGTCCCTAAGATAGTTTTAAATAAAAATGTTTATAAATACTTTTTGTGTATAATGAACCATGCTCTCAGAAACAACACTTGTAGCGATTGGTGATTTTAATGTCAGTTACGCGCACGACATCAATATAAAAAATATTCTATTCTATAAATATATATTCTATAACATTTAGATCAGCTCGACGGTAAAAATTCGATATCTTTTAATCAGGGTATCCTATCGATAAAAATCAAGATGTATTTTTAAGGTAAAGAGTGCAGCCTTCGTATACAATTTTTGTATTTTGCAGCAAATAAGCTCAGTTTTTATAAAGATTTACCACTTTCATTAACGGGCCACTATAGAGTTTTCATTACTAGATCCTAATCTTTAAAACCTATATTATATAATTTTAGTTTTAAGTTTTGACAAACAAATGTGAGGTATTTGAAATATGCTTAAAACAGGCTAAATTTAAACTTTTAAATTACAAACGATCTAAAACATTTAAACGATCTAAAACATTTAAAACTAGTCTTTTTTAATTACACTGGTACGTTTTTCAAAGATACGCAGCTTCTGTTTTTCATTGCATTTCATATTTCAAATGCGTGATATTTATTGTCAAAACTTAAGATCAACATTTATTGTCTTACGTTTTAAAAATGTCTAACAATAAAAACTTTACTACGAGCTGTAGCGTTTACGCTACTGACTTCTTCTTCTTCAAGTGCCGTCTCCATCAATGGAGGTTAGCGGTTATGGTGGCAAACGTTTATCTATCTTCAGCTGCTCTTAAGAGTTCCTCAAATCCAAGTCCTCTCCAGTTTCTGATATTACGTAACCAGGACAATTTTTTTCTTCCAATTCCTCGCTTTCCTTCTATTATGCCTTTTATTATCAACTGAGGGATGTAGTATTTCTCGTTGCGCAACAAATGCCCTAAATAACTGGTTTTTCTTCTTTTGACTGTTCTCAATAGTTCTTTTTCTAAATTGAGTCTAGCTAGTACTTCTTCATTTATTTTTCGTGCTGTCCAAGGAATTTTTAAAATTCTACGGTACACCCACATTTCAAATGCCTCGATTCTATTCAGGCTCTTTATTTTTAAAGTCCACGTTTCGACTCCGTAGAGAAGAACAGACCAGATAAAACATTTTACAAGTTTTAATCTCAATTTAATATTTATATGTGTATCGCAGAATAGAACGCGCATCTTAAAGAAACTATCCCTAGCTTGAGCAATTCTCGCTTTAATTTCTTGTTCTGGGTCCAGCTTGCAATTAATCCAACAGCCAAGGTATTTGTATTGGTTTACCTGTTCTAAAATATTCCCATTTATTTTTATAGGTAAGGGGATATTCTGTTTTCTTTGGATCACCATTACTTTTGTTTTTTTTTCGTTGATCTTCATTCCAAACTCTCGACAAGCATCCTTAAGGTGGTCTATAACCCCCTGTAAGTTTGTGTCTGTATCAGCCAGTAGGACAGTGTCATCTGCATATCTTATGCTAGATATTGGTTCTCCATTAATTTTTATTCCTGTGGAAAGGTTTTCCAAGGCTTGCTTGAATAGTAGTTTCGAGTAAAGATTGAACAGCATCGCTACTGACTAGTCCAATTAAAACCCCTCACAAAATTTCTTATTACCCGCCTACGATCGATTTTAAATCGACATTTTTCCACACACGCGCAGGAGTCGCTTTGACAGGAAGATTGGTCGAGTCTGTGCGGAAGCGGTTAGTTTTGGTCAGAACTCGTAAACGCAGACACGCCAACCGGTGAGTTTTTCTCACGTTCAAAGTGACGGAATTGGGGCAAACAAAATCTAGGACAAGAATAAAAAATATATAATTCATAAATAATAATATAAATAAGTAATTTTTCTAATAAAATCAATATCCATTTATAAGAGTTCCACATAAAAAGGAAAATTTTTTTGGCGTGCTGCGGCTCCATGTAAGTAAATAATTTCATACGTATTATCTCTTTATCATACAATCAAATTTATCATTGCAGTTTAGTATTTCTTTAGAGATTTATTTTTGAGTTCCGAAATAATTTAAATTTAAAATTTCCTTCATTCACTCGCAAAGAACATAAGGTCATTTTGGATATAGTCAAACTTAAATTCCGATCTATTCCATATCTTATCAGTAAGTCTTTTGGTTTTTTTTTCTCTCACTTTTTTGGTGGAATATAAAAGGTTCTTCAGCCTTCTGTATTCTGCGCATGTTCATTTCATGGCGCAAGCTTGCCATGCCTACGAAAGTAACTTCATAAATTTGACATGATGTTGACCTAATCTATATTCTTTGCTAATACCTAATGTTTTGATGTTTTGTTTTGGTGTAGTCAATCCACGCTGCTACAGCTATTGAATTGCCTTTATTAAATTACATAACTCTTTTAGATTCCGTCACTTGAAAATATTCCCTCGAGGATATTGGTTAGTAATTTTGAATCCTTGAATAGTAAGAAACTCTCCTGGATTTTGCCGTCACTCCAGATAGACCAGTGACTGGTTTTATGCCCAGACTCACCTGGGATTTGTCCTTTACAGCAACAAACTGATTTAGCCGTGCCAAAAGGAGTTTTCCTATGGACTTTTAGTGCTGTAAAGATAAGTTGTTTAACTATTTGACTTTTTGTGTTACTTTCTATTTACTGTTAACTTTTCATATGCATATGATAAGGTGAATACAATTTTGATAATCAAATTCTAAGATATTGGGGAGGGAAAATACATTACATGTTTTTATTAGGTTTTTAAATAGGATTTCAAGAGTACTGACAAAACTCACTTTTGATATAATATTTTTTATAATACAATATATTTTGAGATAATACAATTTTGATATTGGGGGAGGGAAATAAATTTCATGTGGTTTTTAAAACATTGTATAAGGAGTATTGAAGACTCACTTTTGGATGTAATATATTTAATATAATTGTAACAGATTTATCACTTTTGATATCTTTACCATACTGTCACTTGTATCTCATTCTAGTAGAACTAAGTTAAACTAAATTACTAACTTTTAGTGTTAAGACTTTGGCTACCATACGGACTATTCTAGGTTTTTACTAATATTTCACCCTTTTGTTGGCCAGTGGTAGTGACTATTCGCTTGTTGAGGGGCTATTTGGTCCTATTGTATCTTTACACACCCACTACCACTGTTATTTAGTTTTTGCATTATATGTAGATTGTTAATACATATATATCGATATACACATTTTTATAAATATATTTATTGTTACTTTTTTGAGTTTTATTTCAGTTCTACTAACCAGTATATAATATAGCAAGACAAGATTAATATTTAGTATTTTTGGATTTCAGGTTATTATCGCTAGTATCATTTGTTTCCGATCATTTGTTACTTCAAAATCTCAACTATTGTTGAGTTGGCGCCCTTCTTTTTCTCTTCTTATTGTTCTCTTTCTATAAATTTATTCCCAGTGACCTTCTTTAGTTGTATCACATTTGATATTACCAGGTCTCATTTCGTTTCTTGTCTCATTAGCTCAGTATCCTTGCTATCTGTTTATATCTTTAAAGCCACAATCCAGTGCATTGAAGCTAGCCCGAACACTCACTTGAGATTTAGTGTCTCTTTGGCCATTTAACTTTGTTCCTCTGAGCTTAGCCATATTTTTAGTAGTTTCATCACCTCTCTTCCAGTTCTTCTGGAATTTGGAAGTCTTACACTTCCTAGAATCCAATACTCCCGGAGTATTGAGGTTTCAATTGGCGCCCAACGTGGGGCTTCTTTTCCACTTCTGCCTTTAAAAAAAATATATATCTCCTTTAATTTTTGGTTTTGATCTTGGGTTGTTGTGGTTTTCACTGGTTATGCTTTTAGATCAAAGTGATAAACTTTATTATTTTCATGAGAATCGTAAAAAATGGTAGAAATCACGCAACGTTTATTTAATTAACAGATTTATAGAAACTGAATTCATTTGCCACAAAATAGAAAAATTGTATAAGAAAACTACACTCTCCACCTTAAAAAATACATTTTTATTTTTGTCGATAGGACCCTCTAATCAAAAGATATCGAATTTTACCCTCGAGTTCATACAAAGTTTATTTAACATTTATTTCTCGCGCCTAACTGGTATTCAAAATCACCACTAGCTTCAAGCAATATTTCGAGAGAAATGTTCATTTTGCACAAAAAGTGTTTTACACAAAAAAACATTTTTTTTTAATTATCTCAACTACATTTTTTATTTAAAACATTTTTTTCTACGGCGTACAGATTCCCTGGTATATCGATTTTTTTCGTTTTTATACCTCTACGAGGGCGGTTTACGGGGAAACCCAATTTTTTTGCATCTTTTTTAGGGTCTCAAAATTGTTATTTATGGCAAAATATAGCTTGTTTGTATGAAAAATCTTTGTCGACTGGATTACTATGCGTCTGGCTTACGTAAATTTTGGGTTAGGTTTTATGGACTGTTTTTGTCACTAACATTTGTAATGCCATTAAAAAGGAATACTAACTACAGTTAAAGAAAGGCCAACTTTAAATTAAACAAGTCTAAATGGGAAGCCTTTATGACCTGTTCCAGCTCATTTTAGTCGAATTTGGTCGATGTTGGTGAATGATGTAACTATGGCAAACATACATTAAAACAACCAAATTAAAAACTGTAAACAGATTATAAACAAAAAATTTAGTAAATATAATTTATCTCTATAACACCTGTTTGGGAAGAGTGCATTTCTCAAGTGATCTATTTTTGGTATGTGTTTACACTTTATAGTCTTTAACTGAATAGGTTGAGAAGGGGAGAACTGTTTGTCCTAAGTTGGTTATTCAGAATTTTATTCTATCTGTAGTTTTCAATTTGGTAATTTTCATAGATTCTAATAAAGATAGCTAGAGGCCTTTATTTTGGATGTGAAGAATTTGAAATTCATCAATAAAAGAATGATTATGATCTAGAATGTGAATTGTGTATGCAGAATCTGTTGTTCGATTATTGAAAGCTCTTTTATGTTCTGCTGCTATACGTTTGTTAAAAGTTCTATTAGTTTGGCCGATATAAGTTTTTGTGCAGTCGCCACATTTAAGTTTGTATATAACACTATGTAAGTGCTTTTTATTTTGGCTGTTGTTGATCCTGTCTATGTTACTAAATTTGTCTGAGTTGTTGTGCTGAGTTGATCCTCTCTGTATGTAATCGAGCAGAAGGTACTGGGTTTTCTCAAGTGATGGAAATACTAAATTTAGGGCTTTCTTATGTAAGTAGTGTTTGATTTAAAATGTTAATAATTGTTCGTCCGTTGTACCCATTGTTGACTGCTATTTGCTTAATAATATTTAATTCCATCTTAAAACTGTATTATGCCATCGGAGTTTCTAATAATCTATGTAACACGCTATAGTAGGCTGCCAATTTATGTTGTGTAAAAGGGGATGATGAATTGTGTATAGTCGTGGTATGGGTAGATTTACGAAATACGGAGAAATCATGATTGTTTTTAACTCTAATAAGTTTTAAATAAAAAAAAAAATTTATTGAATTTGTTCTGTTTCTATTATAAATTTTAAAAATAAACTTTATAATTATATAATATAACAATATTTATATATATTATATAACTATAATTATATATATATATATATATATATATATATATATATATATATATATATATATATATATATAAGGATCACTCAGACGAGTGGTGGGTTCTTATATCGGTCTCAAGGTGGAGAAATAAAAGACAAAATTGATAGGCTACTTTATCTATTTTGAAGACGTTTCGCTTTCGTATTCTGAAAGCATCATCAGTTCATCTAAAAAGTACAATATGAGAACCACACAATCATGGAAACGATGTTATAAATGTTACCTTAAAAAGACATGTAGCAGTCAAAGTTATTAACAAGTTTGTGAATAAAACTCACGTAAATGGACATTATACGGTGATATTGTATAAACAATCAATTAACTAACAACATATAGCAACTTATAAAAAATTAGCACAGCAACTGACCATGTGGTCTAAAGTAAATGAAATATTTTATTTAATCTTAAGTAGTGAAAAAGAATCAAGAAAATCATGGATTTACTTCCAACTATTTGATAATTATTAAGCTTTGATTTTAACTTTAGGTAGCATTACTAAAGTGATGTTAATAAAAAATTATTTTAAACAGTAGTGTAAATGAAGTTACCGATCAAAGCCTTACAGCGGCTGCTGGAAAAATGGCGTTAAATGAAACAGACCGAACTAAACCGTGAAAAGACGGCCAACCTTGAGGTCAAAAATTTTTTGACAGAGCAACAAGGTAGAGGTTTCACCCAAATAATTGGGCGGTCTATTTAAAAGTTTAAATGTGTTTGGATGACAACCCGCTTGTAAGAGACAAACCAATGAAAGAAATTGGTATTGTAATAGCAATTCCCCGCATTAACCAGTCTAGAACTAACAAACAGGAGAAATTCATTCAACCTCATATATAATTAATAACGTTAAACATTATGGCTGGATAATCCACCACAGGTGATCAACGACAAGATAACTTCCACAGTCCAAGGTTCAAATGCTTGGAACTGTAATTTGTAAAGGATTCTATGAATCCATTACAATATTTGTATTATATTATTCAAGTAAAAAATTGTTCACACTAATCTAAGTATGGGAATTAGTGTAAGAATATGCAATGTAAGTTGTATTATTACTTATTAAACTGTATAAACAAAATAACATACCGGGTAAAATTGCTGTCAAGAATGCCAAAACTGTTAGAAATTTGTTTTCAAAAACTAAAACACCCTTGTCCACTTTGGAACAAGTCAACACGATTTATCAAATTCCATGCGCTAATTGCGATTTATGTTAGATTGGTCAGACTGGTACATCATTAAAAGGTCGTCCCACTACACATTGTAGTGACATTAATTTATCAAAACACACTTGTGCGCTGGCGCAACAGTGGATTTCAATGAAGTTAAGATTCTTGGCACTGAACGCAATCTAGTTAAAAGACAGTTTTTGGAAATGTGTTCAATTCTAAAACATCCTAATGCTTTAAATAAGAGAACTGACATAAGTAACTTGAGCCAAATATTAAATAGTAGTAAAAAAATAAATTTGTGTACAATAATAAACAAATGAACTAAAGAAAATGGTGGACATAATGAACACTTACTTTGACAAAAAGTTTACTTTAACTATTTTTTAATCTGGTTTGTAAATAAAATGTTTCAATTGTGACTTTAATTTATTATAAAACATAAAATGTTTGATGTAAAATCATATTATTCTGTTATTTTGTTAAATTCTTATATTAATTATCCTGTTGATATATTTATTTTATTTAATATTTCGTTAACTATTAACTTTATTAAAGGTATTTTACAACAAAATTCAAAAGTATTGATGTTTTTATCGACTTTTCTTTCGTTGCCTAAAGTAATTGCTGTACATCAGAATTATGAAGTTGATTTATAAAATGCGTTTATCTCGAAAACTTTTGAGTTTTGAAGTTATTATCACGAATACCTTTTTTTTTAAGATAATGTATCTTTATTATTTTTTATCAAAAAAAAGTTAAGTTCAAATGTATGCCACATATGTGGCATATGTGGCGCCCTCTATCTGCTACATCAAAGTATGCATCAAATTATAATTGCTGATATTCAATAGTATCCAGTTGTAAATTTTTATACATAAATGTTCACAAACATGAAAGTTATAGCGAAAAATAAAATTTTAAATTTCCTCTTTAACACTCTGTATCTTTCATAATACCAACTGTTTATTAAAGCAATTTGGCCATTATCATAATATTTTAAAGTGTAGAATCTGCGGTTTCTTTTTGTACAATTACTTAAGGACCACCCTGTATATTCTTGTTTTTCGGGTACCGATAGTTGTTAACAGGCTTATTCGCACGTGTGCATTGATCTATAGTTCCTTCCAATAACAAAATTGGACTCATTTGTATAAATAAATTGACTTAATGAGTTATAAATTTTTACCAATTTATCAGTAATGGGTAGTTTAATTAATTAAAAGTTTCTAGCTAATTGTTTCGTTTTGTTTCAACATATCGTTTTTGCCTTTAATGCCGATTTTATGCTCCAAAAGTCTATATTAATTAATTTCGTTATTCATTTTATTTTTTTATACTAATAAAACATCCTGTTAATATTATTCTTTTATGCCTGATATGTATATTGCTAAAACTTCGTAATACAAATAAATTACTAGCACTGTCAATAAAATCCATTTGTTAAAATTAAAAAGTATAAAATATTCAGTTGGATTTGGATTAATATATTTTTGAAATATTTGAATGAGAATATCCGGAGAGACTGTTGCTTTTATATTGAACGTGCTCACAAATTTCAGTTTGCAGTGACATTTCATTATTAAAAATAGCGAGAGAGACCAAAAAGAAAATTTAAAACATATTTCAAAATTTGGTGAATGTTACCCGAGGCGACTTCACCATTTATTGTAGTCCACGTATAGAAAAGCCGGCAAGGAATGAGATTTTTGTGGTTATTTATGTAAAGTGCTCTTCTTATACCAGTGCAATGTTTTTACACTCAACCTGTGATTTTATGTAATACGTTTGATAAAATTATTATTAATTCTTTAACGACTAGTTAACATATTTGAGTTTATGTAAATCGTTTTGTATAGTTGCCTCCATATTTCTATCGCCCATCGAAAAAAGTGGCGGTATAAATGGTTAAGAAATGCAAATAACTTTCAGGAACTTATCGCTATATTGGTTGTTTGAGCGACACAAATTTATTAGTGTAAGTATTAAATCATAAAATAACAATGTGTACTATGTATATAATTAAAGAACAGTAAAAAAAGCAAAACATATTTCTTTGTTTTATAAATGGTTAAAAGTAAAATGTCAAAAAATTATCAATCTGACTAGGTGATACTCTAGGTTATTAATCTGACTAGGTGACCTGATTAAAATACTAGGTGATACATCGGAATTTTCTATTTGCGTTTAACGATGACGTCACATAAATAAAACTGCGAAAAAGTATTTTACATTTAAGAAAATAATATTGTTTTAAACAAAAGTTCTTCTTCTTCATCTTCTTCTTCTGCCTGCATTCGCCCACTGCTGGACATATGCCTCTTCCATTTTCATCCACTGATTTCTAATCGTGGCAATTCTTATTCACCGCTTGCCCTCAACTTATTTGATATCATCTGCCCACCTCTTCTGTGGTCTGCCTACTCCTCGCCTGTTCTCTTTTGGTCTCCAGTTTGTTAATATCTGTGTCCATTTTCGGGATTATCTCGGGCAACATGTCCGACCCATTGCCACTTGAGATTTGCTATACATTCTGCAACGTCAATAATCTTTGTTCTTTTACGAATGTCGATATTTCGAGTCCTGTCTCAAACTAATCCCTAGCATGGTCCTCTCCATCGCTCTTTGACAAAAGAAGACTTCTTTTGAAAACTACACAAGACAATTGTATGCATCTTTTTATTTCGGTTATTTGTTTTCATTTGCCAATTTTAATAATATATCCAAAATATATACAGTGGTGTACATTTTCAAGACTGACGTTGTCAATATCAATATTAGTTTGTAAATTACTCATTATTTTTGTTTTCTCAAGGTTCATTTTAAGACTTAACTGCTGATTTAATTCCTTGGGCATTTGCTCAAGTTTCTTAATATTTTGACTAAATAATACTATGTTAAACCTCAAATGACTCAAACGTACACCATCAATGTTTAGCCCTTTTTGCTTTCAGTCGAGCTGTTTAAATACATTTTTCAATGCTAAAGTAAAAAGCTTTGGTGAAATAATATTACTATGTCTAATAGCTTTACCAAGACGCATTATTTCAGCTTTTTCGTCTTCATTGATTTTGATGTGGAATGTGGCCTGTTCATAAATGTTGTTAATAAGTGTAGTGTACCGTGAGTCTATTCGAGCATCCCTCAGGGCTGACAAAAATGACCAAGTTTCAATACTATCGAAGCCTTGTGAAAGTTAATAAATGCCATGTGTAAACGTACATTATATTCTGTGATTTTCTCTACCAGTGTTCTGATGGTTTGTAAGTGATCTTTAGTACCAATCCCTTTTCTTTAACCCGCCTGTTTAACCACTTGATATAAATCAAGTTTTTGTGTTATGCAGTCGATTATTATTCTTGTTAGCAATTTGTATAGGTGTGACAATAAATTTATAGGTCTGTATATATTTTCATGTAATATTTTCAATATTAGTTGTGTCTTCTTTCTTGTGTAAAAGTATTATTGCGGGGTTTTCTCACAGACTGGCTATCCTTTTTTTCTGTTAGACACTTATTCAACAAAACTTCCATAACCTCCACAACGATGTTGCCCATTTTTAACATTTCAGACGTTATACGATCCTCACCAGGAGCTTTTTTATTTTTCATTTGCTATAAGGCATGTCTAATTTCCAAAGAAGTTATTTTAGGGAGAGTTTCCGAGTCGACGTTTAGAATTGTTTCATGGTCTGTTCCGGGATTCCATATAGTAGATATCTACATATTATCATAGAACGTTTGTATTTCCTAGACTATTTAAGTTTTTTTCTGTCACCGTATTCCCTTGTTGGTTTTTGATTTTCCTTTAGTTAAATATGATTTCAATACTGTCATGTTTCTATTGTTTTCGATGGTTTGCAATATTTGTTTTGTTTGATAGGCTCGCAAGCCTTATCTTTATTGTTAATAGCCTTATACTCTGGTAATTCTTTCGATGTTCTTCTTCTTTCTTCCACTAAATCCAGTGTTGTTTGTTTTAATTTCGTTTCTCTCGGATTTTTATTTTTACCACAGATCTTTTTTGCAGTTGATGTTATGTAATTCGTTAATTTTTGTGTTATTTCATTTATATATTTCGTACTAAATACTGGTAGAGGTCGTAGTTTTTTTTAGTTTACTTTGATATTTACCTGGATTCATTTCGAATGTTTCTATGTTTGGTAATTTATCCTGTGTTAATAATTTTCTTCTATCGAATTTTGTATTTTATATCTTTTCGCACCCTAACTAATTGATGATCACTACCAGTATTGACCATCTTATTTTTGGTGATAAAAAAATCTTAATTTGTCTAGACCAAAGGTGGTATTTATTTGGAAGGCAACATTATATGTAAATTATATTAAATTAGGTGATGGATTCGACCGTTACTTGATGAAAATTTATTTTAAATAACAACAAAATATTAAAAACTTTGTTTTCAAAACTTGAACAAAATTTATTAATAGTACATTGTTTACCGGGTAGGAAAAGCTTAACATTCCTGGACGACTTTGAAGATTGCTAAGTCGAGGCGCAAGCCGAGACAGAATCAAGCAACACAGAATCCAAGAATGTGGCTTTTCCTACGAGGTAAACATACTATTTTTCCGCAAATCGTTTAAAATTCGACAGAAATTGATTGATTTAAAAAAAACGCGATAATTTTATTCCCAAATAAATGGTGCTTTGAAATTCCTAATAAAATTACTTGGGTTACTATGGAAACGTATTGAGGTTGAATTGTCCAACTTGACGCTTATAAATTTAATTGCTAGTGTTCTCGAAAGTAAAATGATAAGTGATGATGAAATTTCCATTCCTGGGACTCCTCCAGAGCTGGTTGAGGCAGTGAATACTGCTTCATTAGAATTATTGCCAAAGAAATCAAGAGAAAAGTACGAAAATGCATACAGACGTTTTATGGATTATCGCATGAGTAAAAATACGAGTTCTTTCTCAGAAAATGTTGTAATGGCATACTTCCTAGACCTTTGTTTAAAGACGAAACCTTCAACATTATGGGCCAATTATTCAATGCTGAAGTCAACCCTTGCAATAAGTTATTATTCCTTATAAGCAATGTGTTTTCTATCATTTATGTAGAACACTAACAACTATACGGAAATATCATTTCCTTACAGTAAGGAAATGACATTTCCCTACAGTAAGGAAGTCCTGACTTTTTCTTCAAGAAATTTTGACAGGAATGTCAAAATTTCCTGGCGATTTGCGGAAAAATATTTTATCTCTACAACTGTTTCGACAGAGAGCATTTCTCATGTGATCTATTTTTGGATGTATTTACAATTTACAGTATAGGTTGAGGAGGGGAGAACTGTTTGTCTCAAGTTTGTCATTTATAATTATGTGTGTATTTTTAATTTGTTAGTTTTCAAAGATTCTGATAAAGATAGCTTGAGGCCTTTATTTTGGACGCGCAGATTTATTCTATTTTAGAAGGTAAAGTGCGTATGTAGAATCTGTTTTGCTCTTATTAAAAGCCTTTATATGTTCTGCTATACGTTTCTTAAAGGTTCTATCAGTTTGACCGATGTAAGCTTTGGGCAGTCGCCGCATTTAAGTTTGTATACACCACTGTGTAAGTGCTTTATATTTTGGCTGTTGCTTTTTTAATATATTTGCCTAAGTTGTTGTTTGTTATAAAAGCTGGTGTTATTTCTTTTTTATGTGTTTGGCTATTTTTGTTGTTATTTTGCCTGTATATGTAATCGAGCAGAGGGTACTGGGTTTTTTCTCTGCTGGTGGAAATACTAACTTCAGGGCTTTTTTGTGTAGTTTTTGATATAAAATTTTATTAACTGTTTGTTCGTTGTAAACAGTAATAGCAGTAAACAGTGGGTATAACGAACAAACAATGAATAAAATATTAAATCAAAAACTACACAAGAAAGACCTAAAATTAGTAATTTCACCACCAACAAAAATAACTAAACATATAAAAAAGAAAGGAATAACATCAGCCTTTAGAATAAACAACAACTTAGGCAAATATTTTAAAAACAACAAGAACCAAAATAAAAAGCACTTACACAGTGGTGTTACAAACTTAAATGCGACGACTGCCTAAAAACTTACATCGGTAAAACTAGAAGAACCTTTAACAAACGTATAGCAGAACATAAAGGGCTTGTAATAATGTGAGGATATTATTACAGATTCTACATACGCACTTCACCCTCTAAATCATTATCATTCTTTTAATGATAAATTTCTAATTTTTCACATCTAAAACTAAGGCCTTAAACTATCTTTATTAGAATCTATGAAAATAAACAAATTAAAAACACAGACATAATTCTGAATGTCTAACTAACTAAAAAACAGTTCTCCACTCCTTAACCTATTTCGTAAAGACTATAAATTGTAAACATATCCACAAACAGATCACTTGAGAAAGGTACTCTACCAAAACAGCAGTAGTGATAAAATATTATAATAAATTTTGTGGAAGTTTTTAAAAACAAAGTTTTCAGTGTTTTATTGTTATATTTAACTCACGGATCTTTTTCCCTATTCTGCTTATGTGGCTATTCCATTCTTTCATTCTGTTTGGAGTCCATTCGTTTATACACTGGACGTTACATTTTCTTCTAATGTCTTGACTCCTCTTTCGGCCTCTTAGCGTATTTCCTGGAATTTTTCTTAGTAATACTATCATCGTTGCCGGTTTTAGAAGCCTTTGTGTTTTGGCTGTCTGGTTTTGTTTCTGATGTATAGGTAGTTATTGGTTATATATTGGCTTTATAAATTCTTGACTTCATCTCAGTGTTAATACGCAAATTTTGCCATATAATGTTATTAAGGCATACTGACAATCCACTTAATTTTTGCACCTGATCTTTTACTTCTTTGTCTAGGTACACATAGATGAACAGCGTAATTTAAGGTACTTTATTTTTATTTCTTTTTTATATTTGATTTGATCGAATATTTACTAATTCCTACTGGTTTAGGTTTCTATTTCTATTTCAATATATTCTGTAAGTTGTCCATGTATTTTAACTTCTGTTTTGTTGTTTTGGTAGTTTTTTTATGTTTTCAATAGTTTTTATGATATCTAGGGAAACTTGCCAATCATATAAAAGATGAATCATCAACTATTTCCTTCAAGTCAATTAGATACAGAATTGAGGGTCTATTATACTCTAGTAAGTTCCACAAATATTTATTTTAAAATAAGGAATATGCTCCTTCATTTTCATTAGACAGGCACTTGTATGTACGATTAAATCTTCAATTTTGGCCGAGAAAATTTTGGTCAAATTCAAAGTATTTCATTTTTTTTAGTTTTAGCCATATTTTGATGATTTTTTAGCACACTGTGTATAAATTTATAAATTTTAATTTGGTATAGTCAGTTTTTTGATAAAATTTTATATTTGACTTATTGTACGGGGTTAATTAAAACGTGGTTTTATTATCCTAACTCTGAAATATCTTGTGAAATAATTCTGTTTGCGAATCTCCGTAAAACCATATTTTTGGTTGAAACCATGTCTTCTAAGTATTGTGTTTTTTATTTCATGTTAAAAGATGCATTGGTTCATTTGTTAGAGCTAAATGAATTTACCACCCTCAATTTAGGATTTTTTTTAATTATGATTATTCTTGAGTTATTTTGTAATACGTCGAGGTGGCTTTGGTGACTGTTATCATTATGTAATATTGACACTTACATTTTTGTTTACCTATGATTGATAATGAATTGATAATGTTTGTTAGTGCGAAAGCCATTGCTCTTATTGAAGATGGGCGAAATTATGAATATGTACTTTGTAAATTAAGGCAATTATATCGAGCACAAGTTTAATCAAATCTTGCCCAAGTACTTTCGCTTAATATGGCATCTTCAGGGGCATTTTGTCAAATATGAGCTATCCAGCAAGCGTAGAATGTGATGAATATGAATGTTAACCTAAAATTGTAAAAACACTACGCTAAAACAAGAACAAACAGTTTAAAATTAGTTAAAATATTTCTACGCTCTACATTCTTTGGCGGTAAAAGGAGAGAGAATGGTCATCATTCTGTCTTCTGTTACCGCCAAAGGTAACGTCTCCAACGTTTCGTATTTCTCGAAATATATGATGTTATCATTCTGTCTACAATATCTACTCCACTCTTTGTGGAATTATAAACAGTAATTATTTCTGGTTTTTTCTGATCACCAGTATCTTCATCAATCCGATCATCTCTGTGCACAGTATAAACATCAATCACTTTTTTTCCTTTCTTCGGTTTATATGATACGGCAGTCATATCGTTGTTGAATGCAAAAACTGACGAATATACCTGTCTATTTTTACTTTTCGGTATTTATGCAGGTAATTCTCGTCTGTTGGCTCTAATTGTACCCATTACGGTGAGTCGGTGTTCTCTTAGTAGTTTATTGGTAATTGCGTATCCTGTGAACCAACGGTCTATGGTTATGTTTCTTCCTGAACCCGATAAATGTAAGCACATTCTTTTAGTTACTGCAGCAGTAGAATTGTCAACTTTATATGGGCCATCGTGTTCAATACCAGCATAGATTTCAATGTGCGAGGTGAAGAAAGTTTTGGCATCAACAACTGAAAAAACTTTGAGCCCATATTCATTAGGTTTGTTGGGAATATAAATTTTAAAACTGCATCTACAAGGCAAGTAACATTTCGTCCAAACTCTCTTAATGAGTAATTTTTCTTACCATTTATCTTATCAACTTACTTACTTATCAACGATAGTACGAACTGCTGCCAATTTGTCCACTTCTTTTCTTTGGTCTCAAATCGTGGTATCATCAAAACGGATGCACTTCAGTAAAAATATAAACCTACGTTTTGCCATTATAGCAGGAAATATCTCATATCCGATACCATTTGACGACCAGTACTCTTCCAGATTTGTTCTTGATGCTTGATGAAGTTCAACCAAATACAATAAACCAATCAGTGATATAATTTCTGCTGGGTTAGTAGGTCTACATTCAGCCTTCTCTTGATATCTAACAGAATTTTTTTTATGTATAAATTCGTGTTTTTAACTATAAAATCAATGCAGTTACCAAATATGCGCCTCCAGCATTTAATGGGAGATAATGCGTGTCGCGCTTCACCAACAATCCTAGGCAAATGGGTCACTATGTTTTCGTTGCTTGTTCTAATATTTCCAGTTGGGACAAATTTTCTTCATGTAGTTCCGTCTTTACCAAAAAAATATAAGCCTTTGTCATGACCCATTTGTTCATCATTTTCTTTATTCTCGACTTCATTCTCATTTAGAATTTGCTCATCTTCGTTTTCCTGCTTGGTGTCTGTATCATGATCACTGATCCCTAAAAACTGGATCTGCGATCGAATCGTCGTCAGAGTCGTCTATTTGACTTTCTGTGGCAGTTTCCTCATACAGATTCATTAGCATCTCTATTTCCACTTCATAAGAATCCATTTTACAATGCTAAAATACAAGATTTTGTCAAATAAATCAGATTAGTAAATTATGCAGCTACTTCGTACCTTTATAATGTTTGTCCAACCGAATCTCGATATGAAATTATTCTTATATTGATATTTTACAAAAATCTGTAAACACTTTCATATACTTTACTATTTTCTTTGTGAGATTTTGAGATTTCAATCGTAAACCACTTCAAACAAGTTTTAATCAACTGACGCACAGACCACAGACAAAAAATTTTTATCGGTGAACTGACGTATTTTCTCGGAACAATCGAATAATCCAGTTCACAAAAATGCATATTGTTGCCAAGTGAAACAAGATTGCAAGAAAAATACAACTAAGAAGCAGTGCAAATATTGTTACACATTTGATCGGGCTAGCTCTGTCAAGACAAACGGCCATGCAGCAGCTATTTAGAAATAAAAAAATAGTTTTGTATAAGAAAAAACAAATGGTATTTAGTTTCTAGGAAGGTACTGAAAAGGTAGAAATTTAAAAAAATAAAATGAGAGAATTATCCAAAATTTTTATTTTGTCGTAGACTCACAGACCACACCCGATGAACGGACGGTTAAAAGAACATCACGTGTTTCACGTTTTTGACGTTTATGCTGTCGACTTTCTTGTAAATCATACGCAGGCGTGATTTATGACGTCAGAGTGAAAGTTGTAGGGAGTGTCTGATTTGGCAATAAAAATCAAATATGATTCCATACAAATAATACTTAAAAAGACGTTTTTCCTACATTTCTTCAGTTAGTAGTTATAATGTATCTTAAGGATATTACGGCTCATCTAAACAATTTTTAGTTAAGACTATCGACTTTTTGCAATTGGAATGCACAGAAACCAAGACGATCTTATGTAGCCTCTCTCTGGGGTTCCCATTTTTTCCTTTAATATTATCTTTAGTGGTTACTTAGCTACAAAAGCAGACCAAAAACAGACATTAACAAAAAGTTTTAACAGGAGAAGCCAGAGAATAGCGCAGAAGAAAAAGGCCAAAACAGAAGTAGTTAGAAGAGGTTAAAATCAATGTAAAAAACTAAGAATACCGTACTGGGGGAAAAAAGCGAAAAACAAAAATAAGCAAAAAAAATAGTGAAGAAAATTAAAGCCATGGGCTACCAGGTCTGAAGAGTTGATATATAAGTCCATTTAGTTTAAGTTGAAAAGCCTCTAGTTAGATTATTAATTCTATGATAACTCCCAAACTAACTACCCATCGTAAAGAAGAATAAATTCAATATTGTGTTATTTTTATGGCAAAAGGTATTCGAAAATGGCTGACAAGCTTAAAACGAAGATCAATCGCAGTAATTTTTTTTTAATTCTTGGAAAAGGATCTGATCATAGGCCAAAGATCAGAGAGATCTTATTAAAATTGCGTTTCATTGACGATCGTAGTCCTCTTTCTGTTTATTATAGTAGTTTTCTTATTGTCAAAATGTTTAATATTGTTAACTAAGTCTGTTATTTATTGTCTCAAAACTCACTCCCCTACGTTACTTTAACAACGTAGTATCATGATACATTTACAGACTCACGATACGACTCACAGAAACGACAGAATAATTAAGTTTATACAAAATGAGTTCTAAGTATTGAACGCTTAAATTGTGTCGGAAACGCCTTTTACGATTTTTATAGATTTTGGTATAAGTGTCTTGTGGTACGGCCGATATGATGGTGCTGTTTACTGATATTGTTGTCAGATCTTAACTTTTATTTAGACATTTATTTTGGGATTCAGTAGAAAACTAAGTTCCATGTATCATAAATTTTTTTTATTTAAAATCCTTTATAAAAGGTATATAATAAAATACCCAAACGAGACATATCACAATTACAGAACGTTCTCGGAGTATAAATTCCATCATCAGTGTAACTTGAAAGTATATAACCACTTTAATTAAAAAGAACGTAAAATTTGAAATGTTGACTAAGGTTAATGCAAAATGTGGTTAATACTTACTAATTATACATGTTTTGAGCCACTAAAATATATGGGTAAAAACCTGTTAAATGTTGTTAGTTTAAATTATTTTTACATTATATATTCTTAATGGTTATGATGTTTAAGTTACCAGTGGAATTGGTAACATGGCGACGTATGACTCTACATAAGTTTACTTGGTCCTGAGACAAAGTGTCTACGAGGACCTGTTTATAGCAACTGATTAAAATAAGAATATTGACATGTTAGGACGGATGTCGGAACAAAGCAGTCAGTGCAACTTACGGTAATTGTCTAAATATGACAGAAGTCAGCAATATTTAAAATTGATCAATTATCAATGATATCTATAACACTACAGCGCTAGTCTACAGTGCCAGATACTGTACCTGCCACCTTTTTTTGAAAGCAGTGTTGATATTAGTAGGCAACCCCAATGCATTACGGGAAATTTTATTGTAATAGGCTGATATCACGAATGCTTTTCATAAATAAAAATAAGTCATGTTTCGATTAATCAGTGATTTTTGTAATATCCAGTTTATTTTGGAATATAAGGAATATTTGAAAAGATACCCAAACAGGCTACAACCTAATCACCAAACCTTTAAACACCACTTTGAGAATTTAGGCGAAAGTTGTTCATTTCGTCTTAAACGTGACAACTTTAGGTCAACTGAAAATCATCACGCCTGATCAGGAAGATGAAGTAATGGTTCGAGTTGACGACGCGTAAACATTTTCATCCTTCCCATTTTACACGTGTGAAAAACGTATTTTTAACAGATTTACCTTTAACATATAGATTTGCAAATGATATCCGAAACAGATAAAATCTTGAGCACTCCTTCGTCGATAGAATATTTTTACGAACAAAGGTATATTTACACATCATGGTTGTTTTAATTTAAAGACAAATCATTTCTGAGATATTGAATATCCTTATATTAAGAGAGAAAGGCATTTTCAACCTGAATTTTAATTATACGTATTGTTTGATACGTTATGACTGATAATCATTTTTTATAAACAAGCGAATTACCTTGTAATTTATTGATTTATTGTGATTTATTTACTTTTTTTATAAAATGATTTTATTAATTTATTGGAAGAATTGTCATCAAACTCAAGGAGAAATATGTGGTTTATGCAAGATGACACACCACCACATTATAAATAGAGGGCTGTGAGAGCATACTTAAATACCAACTTTCCTTAACGTTGGATTGTTCGTAGTAGTGATATTTCTTGGTCATGTGGTGAGATATTATTATAATTATATAATTCATAAAAAATCCCAAAAGAATATTTAATAATATACTTATAACAAAAAAAAAACATACAGAAGTTAAAACACTTCACAATTGTATTTAGGTATAAAAAATATATAGTTAAAACTTTTAAAAAGTGTCGTCAAAATTTATACAGTAGCATGTCGTTTTCAACCTGATCAGATCATCCTCAATGCCTTCTTATATAGTTGAACACTAAATTTGTGGCTGTGATATCCATATGTGTGTTTACATCATTCCAAATTTAAATTATATTGTGACTCTAGGTCGATGACATTGGATATAAATTAGTACTTGAGCTACATGTCTCCTTGCTCAGTAATGGCGCTGAGCTTGAGTTGAGCTAAAAATGTACAACCGGGACTAAACTTTCGTTTCTATCTCGTTCATAATTTCTTCTACTTTTTCGTTTATCTTCGGTTTAAACAATTTGTTTGACTTTTTTTTTAATTTTTGTATTTTTCTTGTTCATCTTCTTTGCAATATTTACTTCTTAAGGTCCAACGGGCAAAAAATATACAGGATATTCTATTTGAAATATTAAAGATTAATAGATATCCAGAAAAACAGATGATCTGGCAACAATGTAAGTACTATGACAACAATGTAAGTACACTGACAATAAAAAATGACTTAAAAATAATTCATTGTAATGTTAGCAGTATAGGTAAGAATTTTGATAATTTTGGTTTGTTTTTGTCAACTCTAAATGTCAACTTTGATATTTTAGTTCTCACGGAGATACACATTCAAGATGATATTGATAAAACCCCATTTTTGTTAAAAAAATACGATTGATTATACAATTATGGCGATTTAAACAAAAATGATGGAGTTAATATTTACATTAAATCTTCTATAAAATATGAATATTCAGTTATACCATTGGGGAACATCAAGTTACTTAAAGTCATTTTAAATTATAGTAAAACAAAAATCTGTTTGAGCGCTATATATAAATCACCGATAGTAAACATAAACAATTTTAATCAGGATTTGCATCAATACTTCACAAGTAAAAACGAATGTGTTTTCATACATTAGTTGGTGATATCAATATTAATTTGTTTGAGGATCTATATCACATTGAAGAATACCACAATATTTTAGCTTCACAAGCTAAGACATCTTGTCTTATATAAATAAAACAACTAGACCTAGAAGTCAAACTTGTATAGACCATTTCTTTATAAAAAGACCTGCTGATTACACTAACATACCTTCATTTATATTTGGAAATAATACTACTTCAGATCATTATCCAATCGCAGTTTCCATTCCTAATCTAACCAAAACCAAAGAAAACAAAATAATTTGAAGCAGGAAAAGTGGTTTGATATTTACAATAAAACAAATAAAAATAAAGCGGTAACATTTTTCATTGACAAAATTTTAAATTTATTAAACAAAAATACAATTATTTTAAAAGGAAATGATCTAAAAACCACTTTTAAAAAAGATTGGATGACAGGGAGACTTTTAAAGTCTCTACAGGAAAAACACAGATCGTATGATCAGCTGATCCAAGAATCCTCAGATAACTTAAAAAAACAGCGATATACAGACTATAAAAATAAATTAAGACACTTAGTTAAAACTGCAAAAAGAAATTATACAAAACAACGAATTGAAAAAAATAAGACCTCTTCTTCATCACTTTGGAATGTAATTAATTCATTGTGTGGAAAAATAAAAGGAAATACAAAAATTGAATCGATTAAAACCAAAACAGGAGAAAAAATAACCGACAGAAAAGAAATTGCAAATGAATTTAATACACATTACAGTACATTGGGACAAAGGTATGCACAAAAAATACCCATTTGTAATGACCAGATTGAGGACATAGGATAGAAAGCAGCATGTACTTGTATCTCGTTGACCAAAAAGAAGTGGTAAATGCAATACAATCTGTAAAACACAAAAAATCTCCTGGCTGGGATGGGATCAAGACAGAAACCATCAAACAAATTAAGGAAGAAATTATTACTCCTTTAACTTTTCTCATTAATGCATGTTTTCAGGATGGTTGTTTTCCAGAATGTCTAAAAATAGGCAAAATCAAACCTCTGTTTAAAAAAGGAAATAAAGAAGACGTGACTAATTATAAACCAGTATCTTTGTTGTTTGTTTTTTCAAAAATATTTAAAAAAATTTTAAAAAATAGATTAGTGAGTTTTTTGGATAGGTTTAGTATAATATCGGATTGTGAATACGGTTTTAGAGAAAGAAAATCTACACAAGATGCTATTTGTAAACTAACATCACAAATATCAGAAGCTTTTGAGTCTAATAAACGTAGTTTATACATATTTGTCGATCTCTCTAAGGCGTTTGACACGATATCTCACGGGATCTTGTTAGAGAAACTTGAGAAGTATGGTCTGAGAGGACGCGTTTTGACATTACTAAAAAGTTACTTAACAGACAGAAAACAATTTGTAGAAATTGTTGGTGTCAAAAGTGATCCTGAAGTAATTAATTATGGCGTACCTCAAGGGACCGTTTTAGGCCCTCTACTCTTTACACTCTATGTTAATGACATGCTTAAACTAAAAACTGATGGAAACATAATAAGCTTTGCTGATGACACCGCAATTTTTTATAAGGCCGAAAATTGGGAAGATCTTAAAACTATAGTTGAACAATACTTCAAAGTTATAAAAACATGGTTGCAAATAAATAAACTCACAATAAATTACGAAAAAACTAAATATATACCTTTTGCAATATATAAAAATTCTCTGCCAACTTTTAACTCATTAACAATAAATAAAAAACAACAAATATTTAAAGCAGAATACATAAAATATTTAGGAGTTTTAATTGACAGGCACCTTAAATGGGACTTACAAATAAAAAATATTATAAGAAAAGTACGAGGACTGTTACCAAAATTCCGCTATTTAAAAGAGTTTTTAGATGTTGAACAGCTTAAAATGCTTTACCTGTCTTTAGTACAATCTCATCTTGTATATGGGATTTTAGGATGGGGTAACGTAGCTGATTGCCATCTGGTGACACTTCAAAATACTCAGAAATGGTTTCTTAAACTAATATATGGAAAACGAAAAACATATCCCTCAGACCAACTTTTTCATGAAACTCAGGTTCTTGATGTTCGGCAATTGTACTGCTTAGAGCTACTTAAAAATATTCATAAAGATAAAATACCTCTTAAAGTAAAAGTGTCAAATTATGAAACAAGAAGAAAATTGAGTGTTGAATGTCTTCACACTTCAAAAACAATCACGCAACGGTCAATTAAATATTTTGCTCCAAGAATATACAATCAATTGCCCATAAATTTTAAAAATATCAAAAATTTTTATTTGTATAAAAAATTAGTTAGTGCTTGGGTAAAAGAAAAAAGGGAGTTGCGTAACAATTTAATAAATTTAAATTATACTAGATAAAAAAAAACGAAACAAATTAGAGTAGAAACTGTAAAAATGAAATAATAATTTGTAAAAAAAAACATTAAACCTGTTAATATTAAACAGATTAAGTCAACAAGCATGTTAATGCTTTAAAGACTTTTTTTACGTTTATGTTACTGTAAGTAAACTGAAATTGAAATTGTAAATTAATGTAATACTTATTGATTTGAATAAACGTATATTATTATTACTATCATAATATCGGTCGTATCATAAGACCTTCACGCATCAAAATATTAAAAATCATGCAAGCAGTTTCGGAGATAATTCATCAGCGTTCCATACATAAAACACACTCTACATTATATTATTGGTACTGTGGTGACATTAAGTAAACAGTAGACCTTAAAATCAATTAAGACAGTATTGTCTGAAATTTTTTGAAAACATAATGTTCAAACGAGGTTAAAATTTATATCTTAAATATACCCTGCTCAGATTTTTTCAAGTCCTCATTTATAGTCAAAATTTAAAACTACAATGTCGAGAAAGAATTTATTTTTCCTATTAAGTAATATTATACCCACGGCAGAGTGAAAAAAACGAGATACCAAGAATAAACAGCTTTGGCAAAATCCTAAGTGCTTTTAGGTCAAACCATGAAATATTATCATCTGAAAGGAAATCTCTTTAAAAACATTTTAATTAAACCGATGCGATGTTAAAACGCTTACACAATTCTAGTTAGTTAGAAAATATTTTTGAGTGAATAATAGATACTAAACAAATTTTACGAAAATAACAAAAAATAGATTTTTATTAAAGCGGTTTAATGAGATTTCAACAAATAATAAACTATTTTTTTATTTAACAATAAACAACATTAAAAAAATAATACTTAAGTTACTAAGATTACAAAACAATAAAACAATAATTAATCCATAAGTAAAGAATAAAATTTTAAGATTTTATATTATTCGTGTAATAACCACTCAAAGACTGTATAAAATTTTCCACCGCTCTTCGATAAATGTTGATGCAAATAAGGTAATCTCTAATTATTATTAACACTAGAGTACTAACACGTACCGATTTTAATCTGATAGCCACTGAAAGAAAATTAAACGTGGCAACGCTTAGCCAGCTCGGCTATGCTATCCTCACTTCATGGTCAATAAAAAAAAGAATACTTGCTTTGACTTTAGTTTTATAGGCGAGCGGTTTACCCCTATAAGCAGAGCATCAACCGACTAAATTTCTTTTTGCATTTCTAATGCACCAAACCTTCTTTATTCGATTCTATATATTTTTTCAAAATGAAATGTATTTTTTTAAAATTTTTACAAGTGGGCCGGCAATGGTTATTAACAAATAACTTATACAAAAAGGCAATTTCACCGAATTGTTTTGGAATCAATTTTTTAGGCGTATCTCATTAAAAAAAAAACTTTTTCTTTCGTGATAATTTTTCGAAAAATGCTTCCTTTTCGAGTTATTTGCATTTTTTTGTTGAAAAAATGCCTTAATTAGTGATTTTTGGGATTTTTTTTTCTAAAAAACTACCAAATTAATTGCAATTTTACAAATTGCTTTATAATCTTTAAACCGTCGAGTACAAGTTAAAATATTTTGACAAGGATAAATGGTTTCTATCTCGCTAAAAACGTGGACCCAAATATTTCGAATATGCCTTTCGAGAGTATCCCGCTATACAGCGGTTGAGGTGCTGTAGGCGCTCGAATCTTTTCGACTTTTTTAATAATGTAATATATATTTATATACATATATATATATATATATATATATATATATATATATATATATATATATATATATGAAAAATATCTGATAATTGATTAATTGATATTTTAATTATATATTGCTTAATGTATTTCACTTTAATAAAACATTCAATAATACAGTCACCACGTATATTAAAAGAAAAATTACATTATTATAGCATTGTAAAAAATTAATTTTAATTGTTTTAATTATAATATGTCTATATAAAAATAATTAGAAATATCTTTTTTTTTTTAATAAATTGTACGTAATATTTCTATTGAATTCATTTTTTAAACTTAAACAAATATTTCTACGCGCAGCACGCCTGTATCACCACAACCGCTGTACACACTTAGCGGTAGACTGCTCGAAAGGCATATTCGAAATATTTGGGTCCACGTTTTTAGCAAGATAGAAAAAAATTATCCTTGTCAAAATATTCTAAGTTGTACTCGACGGTTTAAAGATTATAAAGCTATTTGTAGAATTACAATTCATTTAGTAGTTTTTTAGAAAAAAATCCCGAAAATCACTAATTAAGTAATTTTTTCAACAAAAAAAATGCAAATAACTCAAAAAGGAAGCATTTTTCGAACAATTATCAAGAGAGAAAAAGTGTTTATTTTGATGAGATACACATAAACAAATTGATTATGAAACAATTCTGTGAAATTGCTTTTTTGTATAAGTTATTTGTTAATAACAATTGCCGGCCCACTTATAAAAATTAAAAAAAAATACATTTCATCTTGGAAAAATATATAAAATCGAATAAAAAAGGTTTGGTTCATTAGAAATGCAAAGAGAATTTTAATCGGTATATTCTGTTTCTAAGCGTCTTTTGAGGGGTAAACCGCTCGCCTATTAGATATGCTTTGACGGTAGTATTCATAACACTCTATACGTTAAAGACATATGTGGTAAGTATCCGCGTAAAAAGTTTCAGGTCCAACCAAAATAGCCAAAGATGCTATAAAACCTATTGGCGACGTGCAAGTACTTGGAGGGGATACGAGAAATGATCGTGCGTGAGTAGTGGAGAAATCTTGCATCTTTTACTGCACATTTCATAGATTATAGATTTCATAAATTCATATTGTCAATTGTCATATTTCATATTCGTTTTGTTTATTTACACCTTCTGTCACTGAAGAAAATGGGATTTAGGAAATGCTGTGTTATAAATTGTAAAAATACAACAAAAAATTGTCAATTTAAGTTTTATTCGTTTCCAACTTCGAAGCACAAAGCTACTACAAAGAAAAAAGTGGATTTATATCATAAAAAAGCATAAGTAACATTACCTATATTATGCATTATTCTTGCGCCCGATTTTAAAGTCAATTTGAAATAAATAATAAATAAAAGTTCACTTTTAAGTGTAAATTTTAGTTTCATAACACTCACTTGAGTTCATTTTAACTCAAAAATCAAGTTTAATGTTTGAATTTTATTTTTTTTGAAGTTTACAAAAATACAAGTTCAAGTTTTTCTGAAAATGCATTAAGATATATTCGCTGTCCAAAAGTTTACAGGGAAAGAATTAATTGTTCAAACCAATATGATGATATCATGGGCTTAACCTGCTAATTTATGCATTAGCGTTATTTATGGTAATTTATTTTTTTAATTCTTCCACTCCACATAATTCTTCCATTCTTTTTTGACATTTGCCACTACTAAAGCTTTTACTTTCTCAAATCCAGTTTTTAATATTGCATCTATATTAACAGTAATGCTGTAATTCAATAATATATTTATTTGTATTTACGCTACATCAACGGTTACCTTTTAATAACATACCGACATAACCTCAATCTTACTTTTTCTTCTTATTCTTTTTTGGGGCCACGTCCTTGACAGTTATCCGGTAACCTCGATCTAACATAAAAGCGCAGTAAATTTGGCTGATTTACGACACCAGGTGTCGCTGTTCCGAACTTGCACGGTCCCAATAGGATAAAGTACGGAGAGATGCCGCGTGGGGAGAGATGTCGCAGGTCATGTGGTAGGCATATCTATGAATAACAAACTGTTGAAATGTACCGATTCACATATAGCCCAGACTGGTTATGCAAAAATCATCGATTTCACTGCAAAATTTTTCGCAGATATCTGAAGCTTTTAAGACATAGGTGTGAGTTACTAAATGACGAATAGATGAAAAGATACTCCTATTTTTACCTTGCGTTTTTTTAATCAAAATTTTTGATCACAATTTGATTTTTTGTCTTTATTTAAGTTTTTGATTTTTTGTCTTTATTTAAGTCGGTCAGATAGCTCAGCGGGCTGTGCGGCTGCCTCTCATTCGCTTCACTGTCGAATGGTTCAGTGGATGTGGGATCGAGCCCCAGCTCGGTGTACAGAAAACAAAAAGTCTAACGCAGCAGTTTAAAATTCTAGATGAATCTGCGGCTTAGACTAGGATATGCTGGGATCTGATCGGCCTATGGTGGAGCAGTACGGCAAGAGATATGGGCTTGCGGCTCGGTGATACTCCTCCATAGATCCCTACCGGACGGGCGTAACGCCTAAAAAACCGGATATATATATATATATATATATATATACATATATATATATATATATATATATATATATATATATATATATATTTAAGTTTTTTCTCTTATATTTTAAATAAACAACATTTATATAATTTTCTTATATCACGAATATCTTTACTTTCCCATTTTTTAATTAAAATTGATAAATAATTCATTAAGATCTTTGCCAAAAAGCAGTTTTTTGTACCAGTTTATAATTTTTATTAATTTTTTTATTAGTGAAATTATGAAAATCTAAACTTTATATTGAAACTTATAGCTCTAAAATTCATTTAATTTTTCGAAACTTACAGCCTTTCGAAACAAAGGTACTTTCGAAAAATCGACATAAGAAAGTGGAGGGGAAACTGTTTAAAAAGCAATATATTTATACTTCTTTGAGTAAAATATTTTGTGTATTTTGAACAGAAAAGTTTTAACTAAACGTAATTAATTACTTTTTAATTGAAAATTGTAAGTAATATTTAAATCTATTGAATGAATAATTAATTATTTTTAACTTATATAATCAGTGAACAATATTATTTATTATAGATTTCAAACTGTGGCATTAACTTGTTCAAGCGGTAGTAATTTCAAAGTAAGTACTGTATTTTTTAATTTTTGTTTTATAAATGGCTAAATTATTGTTGTGCAAGTTAAACCTTTATTTTGAACTATTTTTACTGCTTTTACTTTATTGTTTATAATCATAATGCAAATTCAACTGAATAAAATAAAAAGTCTTTACAGATTTTAGAAATACGATTATTTTTTTGTTATAACTTTATATATATTTTTAAAATATTCATTCTATATAAGCTTGCAATATTCTGATTTTTCATCAATAAAAAAATCTTTTTTGATTTATTTTAGACATCTGAAACATATTTCCATTCAAAAGGAATGTAATGAGTAAATAGTACTCTTTTTGTACTCTACCAGGTAATTCCTTAAAATTTTTGGATACATTGTACCGGGTGGTCCAATAAGCCGATTTCTCGGCCATATATCAGAAACTATTCATGTTATAACTTTGGGTGAAAAAATTCCTTAGTAAAAGTGGTCAAGAGAAATCGCTGGAAATAACTTTCAAGATTCTGGATCAACCGCTAGGGGACGTAACCTGCGAAGAAAATTTTGAAAACCAGTTTTTTGGGAAATATGTTCAATTATACCAAGTGTTAAATAAGTAAACTAGAAAGAGGCGTAAATTCTACACAAAGTTGTTCAAGTACTTTTTTTTTATTTTTTCAAATAAAGGGTGGGGGAGAGTGGGAAAGTATTTGTGGATAAATACCTATAACTTTGGTTTGGATTAACCGATTTTAACAAAACTAGTGTCATTAGAACGAGTGTGGATGAAATAATTTACATCTACTATAAAATAATTGCATTTAGTTTTAATTGTCGTATTTAGGAGGTACTTTCGAATAGAAAAAATTAAAATTTGTTTTTCTTCAAATTTTTTAATGGAAACACCTATTTATTGTAAATTATAATGAAACTGGATTAAATCCGTAAGAAAATGGCGCAAACTGCATGTTAATAGCTTTTATCGAACTCGAGATATGAATAAAAACGCATAAGCATAAGTAAGTATAGTATTGACACACCCTGTATTATAAATTAAATTAAAAAATAAGTCAGTAGGTACTTTCAAAATTTTTTATAACAAAAGAATCTTAATGTTGATACCTATTTTGACCATTGTTATTTTATATGATTAAAAATTGTTTTTTCGAAACTAAGTAGGCTACGGCAATGAATTTGACAGGGAGTTCATATTGTTTATTTATTGACAGCAGTCAAAATATTGTTAAGAAGTGTTATATGTATTATAATTCGAATTGAAAATTGCATTTTTTTCAATAGATATTAATATTGGTAATATATTAATTATCAGGACTAATAATTCGTGATGAGCATATCAAATTGTCTGATATGATTGGAGTTTATTTCGAATATCACCAAAATGGTACTATTGCCTCACGTATATATTCTGTAAGATATCCTGGCAGAAGACATTGTGGCAAAGAAGTAGAGATTTCCGACTACTTATATGTAGATTCTGTTGAATTAAAGCAAGAAAATTGATTGAATTATCTTCGGTCATAACTCTACTACGTCATTTAACACAAGGACGAGAAAAACTACCAGTTTCTCTTAATATTTTTGCCTTTCTTTCAAATACTTCTTTGCCATAATGTCTCCTGTTAGGATATCTTACAAAATATATACGTGAGGCAATAGCGGCATTTTGGTGACATTCGAAATAAACTCCAATCATATCATACAATTTGATATACTCATCACGAATTATTCGTACTGATAATTAATTACTAATATTACCAATATTAATATCTATTGAAAAAAGTGCAATCTTTAATTTGAATTATAATATAGCACTTCTTAACAATTTTTTGACTGCTGTCAATAAATAAACAATATGAACTCCCCGTCAAATTCATTGTCGTAGCCTACTTAGTTTCGAAAAAACTATTTTTTACAAAATAGGTATCAACATTAAGATTCTTCTGCTATAAAAAAATTTTAAAATATCTACTGACATATTTTTTAATGTAATTTATAATACAGGGTGTGTCAATACTATACTTACTTATGCTTACGAGTTTTTATTCATATCTCGAGTTCAACAAAAGCTATTTACATGCGGTTTGCTCGATTTTGTTACGAATTTAATCCAGTTCCATTATAATTTACAATAATTATTATATTAATAATTTTGAAGAAAAACAAATTTTAATTTTTTCTATTTGAAAGTCCCCTCTACCTACGACTATTAATACTAAAGGCAAGTATTTTACAGTAGATGTGAATTAATTCGTCCACACTCTTTCTAATGACACTAATTTCATTAAAATCGGTTGATCCAAACCAAAGTTATAGGTTTTTATCCACAAATACTTTCCCACTCTCCCCCACCCTTTATTTAAAGAAATAAAAAAAAGTACTTCAACTTTGTGCAGAATTTATGCCTCTTTCTAGTTTACTTATTTAACACTTGGTATAATTGGACATATTTCCCAAAAAACTGGTTTTCAAAATTTTCTTCGCATGTTACGCCCCCTAGCGGTTAATCCAGAACCTTGAAAGTTATTTCCAGCGATTTCTGTTGACCTTTTTTACTAAGGAATTTTTTCTCCTAAAGTTATAACATGAATAGTTTCTAATATATAGCCGAGAGATCGGCTTATTGGACCACCCGGTACATTAAATTGAAAGAAATTATTTATCTTTTATAATCTTTTATTTATAATCAGGGGAAATTTAAATTAATCAACGCAAATGAAGAAACTCTTAGTTTCATGGATATTTTCTACGATTCCAACGCAAGTAAAGAAAATTTAATGAGAATTGGTTGTGAGGTGATTGTGGTTCTATACTCTACTGCAGTTAATATAAATTATAAAAAAACAATATTACACTTTAAATGATTTAAGATACTTACAATTCAGCAACAATATAGGTAAATCATCCTTTAAACTAGAAACTCTGCCACCAACTGAAGGTGCAGCCAAACAGCATGTTCTTCGGGTTTACTATCAATTACAAAAATGTGGTTAGGTAATAAGTTAGATGCTTGTGCCTATGGTTGGAGACAAAGTGCCACTGGTTTTGAACCAATTTATACTCTAGATAATTTAATTTCCGAAAAGACATTAAAGCACGTTACATGCAAATGCACCACAGGTTGACAAACTACTAGATGTTTGTGCAGAAAACATGGTTTGAATTGTATGAACTTGTGCATAAATTGTACTGAGCAAGAAGTAGGGGACAAAATATGCTGCAACTTCGGTACAGTTACGTTTGACGACGACAGTGATTCTGAAGATGTATATTTATAGACTGGCTTAATAAGTGAAGACAAACAACCTGCAACAAAAAAGTTCAGAGCTAACAGTGAAGTCTAATAAATAAACCAAATTTTAACTTTTAAATCAATGTATTCCAGCCTATTCCAGTCAAATTACAAAAAAAGTAAGTTTTTACGGTGAATCTCAAATGCACTAATGTAAATTTTTCCTATGTGTTTCAAATTTGAAGTTCCAATTTCGAAAAAAAAAAAATGGAGCTGAAACAGTTATCCTCTCCACATTCCAATGTCGATCTTTCGAAAGTACTTTCGTTTCGAAGGGCTGTAAGTTTCAAAAAATTAAATGAATTTTATAGCTAGAAGTTTCAATATAAAGTTTAGATTTTTATTCAAAATTTGTGCAACTTTTACTTCTTAATATTTATAAACAATGGAGATATGATTTTTTAAAAAATAGTCGCTAACTTCGTTCCTATTGGTCATAGAAGGTTTTTCTTTTTTAATATGTAAAGTCTGTAGCTTGAAAAATATAAAAGTTATTACAATTATTTATAAGTAAGAAACATACTCCTTTTTCAAACGTTTAGTTTGTAAATAATTTCGATAAAAACGCAATACGCATTTAACTTCTGAGGTAGTTTAAGTCTTAAAGAATCCTGTGTCTAGAAGTGTCTAGTGTCTAGAATCATGCACAGGGTAAGTTTAATAGTTTAAATAATTATCCCCAGAGATAAACAAATTAAATAACTTTTAAACTTGACCGATCGGGGGAAAATTTCTCACAAATTTAAAAGACGATAATTTCTCAATGTTTAAATGTATTAATAACATTTTAGTTTGTTAACAAAAAAATTTATAAAATTTTTAGATTGGTGCAAAAATAGTACATTGTTTACCGGGTAGGAAAAGCTTAACATTCCTGGACGACTGTGAAGATTGCTAAGTCGAGGCGCAAGCCGAGACTTAGCAACACAGAGTCCAGGAATGTGGCTTTTCCTACGAGGTAAACATACTATTTTTCCGCAAATCGTTTAAAATTCGACAGATATTGATTGATTTAAAAAAAAACGCGATAATGTTATTCCCAAATAAATGGTGCTTAGAAATTCCTAATAAAATTACTTGGGTTACTATGGAAACGTATTGAGGTTGAATTGTCAAACTTGGCTTATAAATTTAATTGCTGGTGTTCTCGAAAGTAAAATGATAAGTGATGATGAAATTTCCATTCCTGGGACTCCTCCAGAGCTGGTTGAGGCAGTGAATACTGCTTCATTAGAATTATTGCCAAAGAAATCAAGAGAAAAGTACGAAAATGCATACAGACGTTTTATGGATTATCGCATGAGTAAAAATACGAGTTCTTTCTCAGAAAATGTTATAATGGCATACTTCCTAGACCTTTGTTTAAAGATGAAATCTTCAACATTATGGGCCAATTATTCAATGCTGAAGTCAACCCTTGCACTTAAACACAATGTAGATATATCTACATACTCAAAACTTCGTTCTTTATTGAAACGGCAAGCTCAAGGTTATAGGGCAAAGAAATCTAAGATTTTAACGAAGGAAGAAATTGAAAAATGTATCCAGGAAGCTCCAGATAAAGAAAATTTAATGATTAAGGTAATTTACAAGGTTTTAATTTCTATTTAGATTATAGCTTTATTTATTTTTTAGGTGGCTGTAATATTTGGTATTTCTGGGGCCTGTAGAATGGATGAGTTAGTCCGAATGACTGTACACGATATAGAAGACTTAGAATCTAAGCTTTTAATCAGCATACCTGATTCGAAAACCAACAAACCAAGATCATTTGTAATTAATCAGATCTACTTGAATGTTTATCGAAAGTATGTTTCGTTAAGACCAGAAAATATGAACAGTGACCGATTTTTCTTTAAATATCAAAGCGGAAAGGGTTGTAGACAAGTGGTAGGAATTCATCAATTTAGAAAAATGCCCAAAATAATTGGTACTTATTTGAACTTGGTAAATCCGACAGAATATACTGGTCACTGCTTTCGTCGGTCTTCTGCAACAATATTGGTTGACTCTGGTGCCGACATAACTAGTTTAAAGAGGCATGGCGGATGGAAGTCATCAAACGTTGCTGAAGGATATATCGAAGAATCGCTTAACAATAAGGTTGAGGTGGCAAATAAAATTTTCACAGTACAAAATACTCAACAAAATGACACTTCCACCCTGCATGTTGTCCAAAATGTTTCTCATAGTTCTAAGAGTGTTCCTCCAATGTTCAATAATTGTACTAACTGTCAAATTACTGTAAATATGACAAATTGATCTTAAAAATGTATTCAGCAATGACTTGATGTTTTCAAAATATAAATTAATTCCTTATAAGCAATGTGTTTTCTATCATTTATGGAAATATCATTTCCTTACAGTAAGGAAATGAGATTTCCTTACAGTAAGGAAGTCCTGACTTTTTCTTCAAGAAATTTTGACAGGAATGTCAAAATTTCCTGGCGATTTGCGGAAAACTGCTTTTTTTGCAAATATCTCCGTAAATTATCTATCCATTTTAATTGAAAAAAGGGGAAAATTCTTGATACAAAAAAAATGGTATAAATATTGTTTATTTAAAATATAAGGAAAAAAACTAGACAAAAAATCAAACTATGACCATAAATTATTGGTTAAAAAAACTTAAGGTAAAAATGGGAGTATCTTTTCATCTATTCGTCATCTAGTAACCCCACCTATGTCTTCAAAGCTTCAGATATCTGCGAAACATTTTTCGGCCTTTTTTTAACTACTAGTCCGTTTTACTGATTGTAGGTGCAGATTAAAAATTTTTGAAAGTGAATAAACTGCTGAGGTTAAAATTAACTCGGTAAGATATAATTTTGTAGCCCTAAGCTTTACATAATGTTTTTAGAAGGTTGGTAATCTTATCTGATTCATGAAAATATATGTTAAATTTAGTTTGTCTGTAATGCTCTGTGTTTAGTTGTTTCGTGGTTCGAGTTCATATTCAAGGTTAGTATTGCATGTCAGTCCCACTTGATTAAGTCCTACTTGATTTAAGTTGGTTTTTTGCTTTTTTTTTATTTACAAATTCGCATTAACCCGAAGGTTATTAGCGAGAATCAGATTTACAATATTAAATATATTATATATTAACAAAATTAATAGTTTTTAAGTAGTTTAACATATTTGTGAATGAACAATTTGCACCAAGTGCTTTCTCTAAGTTTATTGAGATACCATAAGTAATTCTTGCTGTGGAGAAAACTGGACAGTCTACAACAACATATTTCACCGAGAGTTTAACATTACACTGCTCACATTTTGGTTCGGATTCTTTAGTAATTAAGAACTGGTGCGTGGCACTGGTATGACCTAATCTAAGACGAGTTATTGTCACTTAATCCCTTCTTTTAGTAGGGAAATATCTCCATGGTTTAATGTTCGGTTTAATATTCCGAAGATTAGATACTGAAAATTCCCACCGGTTTTGCCACTCACTTAGGATCCGCGATTTGATAACACTTGAAACATCACTAGCTATCACGTATTTCACAATAATAGAGTCAGCTGAGTTAACGGCTTCACGCGCACACTTATCTGCTTCTTCATTACCTCTAATACCAATATGTGATGGGATCCAAATAAAGATTACCTTCCTATTACAATTTTCTATCTCTATCAGATTTTGTTTTATTTTTTCAAGAATATGATTCTCTGGGTATATTCTTCCTATAGATTGTAGTGAGTTTGGGGAATCGGTCAAAATTATATATTTCCTGATTTGGTGAGGATATAATATATGTGAGTGCCTCGTATATGGCATATAATTCTGCATTAAAAGTACTATAGTGTATTGACAACTTATATTTTTGACACATATTAGAGGATATAACTGCTGCTCCCACGCCATCTGTTGATTTTGAAGCATCTGTATAAATTTGAGAGAAATTGGTGTATTTTGATAATAAGTTTTGCAGATTTTGATTTATTATACTATGGTTAGTAGTGTGTTTGTCCAATGATGTTAGGGTAGTTATTATTTTAGGTACTCCCAAAGTCCATGGTATTCGCTCCGTGCGTGACCATGGTAGGGGTACATTGAAACGATGCCAGCGTGCGTAGCGGCGAAATATGACACAATTGGAATATTGGACAAAATATTTTTACGCATAAATTTTATCAAAAATGCGTGCTAATACATGTTGCGTATTTAATTGTGCTAATAATAGCAAAAATGGTGAGTGTAGTTTTCATAGGTTTTCAAAGATTACATATAAATTAGAGAAAAGAAAAAGATGAATTCGTGCTATTAATATGGAAAAGTAAATATCACATAATTTCATTTTTATGCAATTGAAATAGGAAAAATTTAAATAATTTACCTTAAATGATATTTCATAAAGGCTTCAAGCTAACTGCAAATGACTTTAGCTTTTATATCATAACTTTTACTATTATTGTTTTTAATTATATGCTCTTTTGCGTGAAAAGCTTGATTTGCCAGTACTAGATTTTTCCCTTTCTTTTCCGTTTGGAGTTGAAAAGGTATATTATGATGAACTTTGAGAAACCCAGTTTTTAATACTACATTTATTGTATACATAAACTTTAAAATATAGTTAAAAAACTAATTTATTAATAATTGTCAATTTCGCATGTATTTAACGACGATGTCAAACATATGTGATATGTTTAACCTGAAAATTGGGATTCCCAAATTGTCAGATGAAGGCGGTAGGTGTCGCATCAGTCACGCACGGAGCGAATAGCAGGTATTAAGTTGTTGATTTGTGCAAATATATTTAAAACTTTTTGCTTATACTTTACAAATAATGGTTCTATTTGACATAGAATTTTTAATTTAAAGAAGTACATATTTTCAATTTTGTTTAGGTAAACTTGCAATGCCAAGAAATTACATTCAAAATAAAACCGCTAAGCCCAGATGTAATTATATCTACTAAAGAGCAATTAAGTCTAGCAATAAGTAAGGTTCAGCTCGGTGAGATATTAAAACTAGAAGCAAAAAGAAGATGTGGAATACCAGAATACGTAAAATTGGTAGAAATATAAAATGTTGAAAACATAGTAAAGGAGCTCTAGGTCAAGAAAGTAAATTGTGTTTTTTGTTTAAATCGTTAAAACGAGCTCAGTATCAACTTGTATCTAGTAAAAATAATGCTCTGGATTGTTTCATGTGTTCTTAAAAAGAACAATGGTAGGAGACTTGCCAATCACATTAAATGTCTTTGTTTAGCTGGATTTGCGGCTGATCTTAATTCTGTCTAAACTGTGGCTTTTAATTTTGCCGAAAAGCTTAGTATGAAGCATACTTTCTCCGAACAGGCTCAAAAAGCAGAAAAACAATGGTTTAGAAGTTTTATGGAAAAAAATTAGATCTTTCCCTACGAAAATCAGAGGGGTATTCATTAGCCAGAGCCCAAGAAATAAATAAGTCAGAAGTAGAACATTTTGAGTTTCTAACAAAAAATTTTTCTTTTATTACATCTGAGATTTTTTAAAATTGGATATAGACACATCTTATTCCTAGAAAACCAGCCGGAAAAACCTTACTAATTATGGATGTTTTTTTGGTCGTCTTAAAACCTACTGACTCCAAGAAACTAACACATAGATGATCAATCATCCCAATAAAACCTATAATGGTATCAAGTGGAAAAAATTCTAGGAAAAGCTTGATGTTGTGCTGCTACAGCTGCAAATGCAATATCCGGATTTAATAGCACAGGTATATTTCCACTTGACCAAAATGCTATACCTGATCATTTTTTCGCAATTTTAGATGCATCAACATTAACTAGTCAAGACGATAACGAAAATAATCCTTTAGAAAAATCCATTGATTATAAACCACTACCTAGATAGCTCACCTCGTGGTAACCGAAAGACGTATCAAAAACTAGATGGCGTTACTCGAAAACCGTATCGAGATTCTCATTCTCTCTCTGACTTGCGAGGAGATAGGACTGGTGTCAGGGCCGAACTTACCCTATAAGTGTATTATCTGTGTCAAGTGTTGTGACAAGTTATAGCGAAATTTTATAAAATAAAAAGGACTCACATTTTAGATAAAATTGCTTCTGTAACGAATAAATGTGTTTACGCGAGGTGTTTTGAAAGAAACAATGGAACAAATAATAATATATCTTTCTTTAAATTTCCCCTGAAAGACGTTGAGCGCACAAAAATTTGGCAAAAAAACTGTGGGAATATTGATATTATTTTGATGGATATCAGTGACCTAAAACAGAGGGTAATTTGCCAGCATCATTTTGCAGTGGACCATATTTACCAAAGTGGCCAAAGAAAGTTATTAAGGAAAGATAATCTTTCTAAGGAAATAGCACAAACTAATCATTTAGATTTAACCGACGAAGTAACTAGCGTCGAAATATCTGACGAGTCCATTGAAACCCAAACAGTTCATGTAGAAAAATCTTTAAACAAGCAAAAGGAAAATAATGACAACCAAATTTTAAGCGCAGCAAATTCCATCAAATCTAGCATAAATTTAGAAACGTGTGCTGTTACATATTTACTATAAGATTATAAAGAATTGAAGATTTGCTAAAAGACAATAAAATTCTATTACAGAAACACAAATTAATGTTACTTTTCAGAGATTATGCCGCGAACGAAAAAATAAAGTTTCTTCAGAGACCATCAGATTTGTTTGTTACTATTACTACAATATTGTTAGAAAAGTTTCACCAGGCTTTTAATTTATTTAAAGCAGATAATGCAGTTTTAAAAAAAAATTGAAAGCTATGTGACTAAGCATATTTTATTAACTACTAATTGGCTTGAAAGCTGCGAAGACCATAAAAGAAAAATTATAAAATTCTTGGTAAAAATCAAACTTTTAAAAACTTGTCAGTGGTATAACGTTAATGAAAGCAAACAAAAAACTAAAAGGGAAAAGATTCAAAGAAAATTACTTATTTTCGATAAAAGTAAAGGTAAATAAACTTCAAAATGCAAAAATTCGACAAATAAACAGCAAAAAAATTCTTCTCGACTTTTAATAATAAAATGTTTTGATATTGTCAATAATGAAAGTACTTCTTGAGAACAAGCAATAATAAATATTTTTGTTCCTAAAATTTTAATTTTAAAATCTTGGTTTGAAAAGAAATAAGATTCAAATATACTTATTTACTTTGTTTTGAAATATGATCTAATTAGTGATGTTTTAAACTTTCTAATCCTGTCCGTTTATCAGCTTTTACCTGTTGTTCCTAGGCAGATAACCCTCAACTATTTAGGCGTCGAAACGTTAATAAAATCTTTTTTTTTTCTTTAATTGTGGCTTATTTCCCATCAAAACTAGTTAAGTTCTCGATTAACAAATTTTTTTAAAATTTTTATAAATGCTTGTCTTGCAATTTCAATGTGTGTCATGATTTCTCCAATAAATACCTTGGTCATTGTTTTTATTGTATTATTATAATGATCTGTAAGTTTCATTTGTGCAAAGGGCTTATTTTTTAACAATTTTTTTTTAATTTAAAAAAAAATGTTCTTTTTTCAAAATAACCTAATATTTATTAGTGACACCAAAAATCACAAAAAAAATGTAGGTTTTGCTTTTCTGAATATTTTGGTCATTTCTTTCTTACTCTTGATGCAAGAAACTTAACAAAAATAAACCTGTTTTCAACACTTTAAAAAAATTGTAATGAGTTTTCGTCGAAAAGTGCTTCATTTTTTTATTATTTCATGTTAACGAATAAGTAACTATTTTTCAATAACTCAAAAAGTATTAACTTAGTGAAAAAACTGTATAGAACAAAAGTTGCTTAGAATTACTGATTTTAGGCAATTCCGAACTTATCTTAAACATATATTTTATGTAGGGCATAGGGCATAGGGCAAAAACATAATCTTTTTTTCTTTGACATCTTAGCTAGGTGTAAGCCAAATTTCATGTCAATCCAAGCGATTCTTTAAAATTAGGAGGTTTTGCAATATTTTACCGTGAGTGAATGGACTAAATCTGGAAATAAATTCTGTATATTAGCTTGAAATATTTTAGTTTGCACTAATTTTGGAAATTAATTTGTTTGTAAAGTTACAAAAAAGTAATTTACATGAGATGTAATTTATCACTGCTAATTTTATTATGTATTTTATATTTTGTTATTTTTTGTATTGTGTTGATAAATAAAAAATAACTTTAGAAAACCTTTACTATTTTCATTAATCTATTTTTAGCGTTTTTCCTTAAGTAAAATCGGAATTTCATAATACAGATTACAAGCACGTTAAAATTATTTGTGAAAATGCTAAATGCCATCCTTATATCGTCATCTATTGCACTAAAGAATTGCCGGACCAGGGAACTCAAATTTATTTTTCAATCTTGGCAAAGATTTCAATGAATGTCGCCACCATACAGTCTGGTAGTACTTAGGCGTGAGGGGCAAAGAGGTGCAAGTGGGCGGAGTTTAACACTGAATTCGTTTTTACCTTAGAGTGAGCTATCTAGGTAGTGGTTTATAATCGATGAAAAAACTGAGCAGTTAGGAAATAATAAAATATATGACCAACCGGACCAGAAACCTACTAAAATTTTAGATTTTAGGGTGTTAGAGATAACATCTCAGAAACTCAGCCCAGTACTTTAAAAGATTGTTTAGATGACAATGATATAACACCGAGTAAATTTTTGTAAGCACTTAGGTCTGTTCCAAAAATTCCTATTTCATAATATAAAAGAAAACAGTCAGCTTCTGTACTTAATTCTTCTGAGAACATACTGGCGAAAAGAGAAAAAAGGAAAAAGACACTGCAAATAAGGAAAACAAAATGAGTACAGATTTAAATTTTCAGAGTAAAAAACAAAAAATAACAAAAAACCTAAACTGCAGATCGTGAGAAACTTCTAATAAACTTCGCAGTAAAAGAAATAAAAAACATATGGTAATACGGATGAAAAATATCAGTGTGTTAAATGTTTTGAAGAGTACATTCGTACGTCGAAAGCTGCTGACTGGATTTGCTGTATTACATGTAACAAATGGTTGCATAAAAACTGTACCATGTTTTAAATACGTGTAAACCATGTAAGAGAGAAAAACTAAGAAGAATGAATTATTAAACCACAAGGGCATCTTTTACTTACAGAAAAGGTATGTAGACATCTCCCTGTACCATCTTGGGCAACTACCATAGGAGAGACGCACAAATAGAAAAAAATTCTTAGTATAAGACGAAAGGTGTTTTATTTCAATGTTTATTTTAATCAAGTTTTTTTACAGTATTTTGTTACTTTTTCAATAAAAATTACCCTTTACACGCCTTTGATTCGGTTTGTTTAAAAACTGTGGTAACTCTTCGTATTTTACCCTAGATGTTTTTAATTTTTTTTGCACTGATTAGATTCTAGACGAAGTTTTGCTACGTGCAAAAGAAAAAATTACAGAGTAACGAGAGAAGTATCAGACAAAAAAAAAACTACTGTTTTAGAAACGACATTGCCTAAACTGAAAGCACTGTTAGGTTTGTTATTTTTATCTGCGGCTTTAAAAAATTAATTTTCACCTCTCAGCTGATGTTTTGTTTGATGGCACTTATTGTGGCCATAGATACAAAGCAACAATGGGTAAAGAACGGTTTAACTTTTTGATCAATTATTTAGATTTGATAACTTCTTGATAAGAGAAGAACGTAAAAAAGAAAGTAGTTTTGCTCAAATTTTTAAAATTTGGACCTTGTTTATTAAGAACTGCCTCAAAAATTATAAAGGTAGTTCGTATGTGACCATCGACGAACAACTCCTAGGATTTCGTGGAAGGTGTCCATTTTGCATGTATATGCCAAACTTCTTCTTCTTTAGCCTTCATTTATTCAATATTGGACATAGGCCTCCTCCAATTGCTTCCACGCTTCTCTATCTTTTGCAATTCTCATCCACTGATTTCCAGCTAAAGCAGTTATATCGTCTATCCATCTCTTTTTAGGTCTTCCCACGCTTCTTTTTGTTTCTCGAGGTCTCCAGAATGTCACTTTATGAGACCATCTGTTGGTGTCTTGTCTTGATACATGTGCTACCCATTGCCATCTCAATGTCGCTATTTTTCCCATGATGTCGGTTACTTTAGTTCTTCGACGTATTTCGGTGTTAGGAATTTTGTCTCTGAGGCTTATATTTAACATGGCCCTCTCCATGGCCCGTTGAGTTACTCCTAATTGTTCTGCCATTTTTCTTGTTATTGCCATAGTTTCCAATCCATAAGTTGCAACTGGTAGTATACAAGTGTCATAGGTTTTTCGTTTTAAGTGAATTGGGATTTTTCTGTCTTTTAAAATGAATCTCAACTTACCAAAAGCAGCCCATGATAATTGTGTCCTTCTTTTAATTTCTAGGGTTTGATTTTCCTTTTCTTTTTTAATTGCATGTCCTAGATATATATATATATATATATATATATATATATATATACATATATATATATATATATATATATATATATATATATATATATATATATATTGTTCTACCTTTTCTATATTGATGTTATCTATCGTGATGTTTTCTAGGCTGTTGCTTAATATCTTTGTTTTGTCGAGATTCATTTTTAATCCTATTTGATTCGATTTGTGATTTAAATCTTGTAGCATTGATTTTAGTTCATGTATATCTGTGCTTATTAGTACTATGTCGTCTGCAAAACGCAAATGGTTAAGATATTCTCCATCTATTTTTAATCCATTTTCGGCCCAATTTAGTTGTTTGAAAACATTTTCTAATGCCAAAGTAAATAACTTGGGTGAGATGGTGTCGCCCTGTCTCACACCTTTGCCAAGGTCTATTTTCATAGTTTCCAGATCATCATCTATTTTTACGTGAAAAGTAGCATCATCGTATATATTCTTAAGGAGGTCAGCATATCTTGAATCTACTCTGGCGTCGTCCAATGCTGTTAAGAAAGCCCATTTCTCAATACTGTCGAATGCTTTGTGATAATCGACAAATGCCAGATGTAGTGGTATGTTGTACTCTATTGGTTTTTCAATAATGATCCGAATTGTTTGCAAGTGATCGATAGTGCTAAAACCCTTATGAAAGCCTGCTTGCTCCACTGGTTGGTATGCATCTAGTTTAGCTGTCAATCTATTTGTTATTATTCGGGTTAGTAGTTTGTAAAGGTGTGACAATAAGCTTATTGGTCGGTAGTTTTCTATATTTGCGGCGTCCCCTTTTTTATGGAGTAGAATGACTTCCGCATTTTTCCATGTCTTCGGTATTTGTCCTTCCAATAGGCATTTATTAAGTAATGCTCTTATTGCCTCTTTTTATGCAGTGAATTCCATTTTTAGCATCTCTAAAGTAATTTTATCTTCTCCTGGTGTTTTCCCATTTTTCATTTATTTTAGGGCAGCTCTAATTTCTGATGTTATTATTTCAGGGAAGTCCTCTGAGCCCACATTTAAGATATGTTTTGTTGGTGTACCGGGGTTCGGAATAGTAGAAGTATACAGCTTCTCATAAAATTTTCGGATTTCTCTAACGATCTCTTCCTTATGCGAGCACAATGTTCCACGGTCGTCTTTTATCTTTATGATTTTATTCCTGCCAGTGGGTTTACATGTTTTTAGTACTTTCATGTTCTTATTGTTTTCTATGGTTTCAAGAATCTGGTTTGTTCTATAAACTCTGAGGTCTTTTTGAATATTTTTCTTAACGCTTCTGTCGAGCGCTTTATAGTCCGGGTTATCTCTGTTCGTTCTTCTTCTTTTCTCTATCTGTTCTAGAGTTTCGGGTTTTAGTTTAGCTTCCTTTTGTTTTCTTATTCTGCAACAAAGTTTCTTAGTGACTGGTTGTATGTCTTTAGTTATTTTCTCAGCTAGTTCATCTATATTCTTGTGCTCAAAGGTATTTGCTACTAGTTTTCGTGTTAATTCCTCTTGATATTTCTCTTTATTACTGGCTAGGATTTCTGCCGTCGTGCATATATGCCAAACAAATCTAGTAAATACGGTATTCAGAGGCGAAATTACTGTAAGATATACTGGAAGAGTAAGTACGGAGCAAAAGATCAGTAGGAAGACGCGAGAACTCGTGGCTTAAAGACTTGAGGAGATGGTTTGACCTCTCATCCGCAGCAATCTTTTGCGAAGCAGTTTCCAAAACTACAATTACCATTTGGATCTTCAACCTTCGAAAGGAAACGGCGCCATGAGAAGAAGAAATACGGTATAAAAATACTCATGGTTTGCGATGTATCTACAAAATATGTAATAAATGCAACACCGTATCTGGGTAAATCTAGTGTAATTAATCGCATTCCATTGACAATGTACATGGACAAGTTGTCCATTGATAATGGACAACTGCTTTTCCAGCATCCTTCTTGCGAATAAATTATTATTTCCCTCTTACAATTTGACAGTGGTCAGACACTCCGGAAAAATAAAGGAGAAATCCCTCCTGAATTTTTTCGATAACAGAATACGGTTTAAGTATTCATTTTTCTGAAAACATTAATCTTGAAACAACAAAACCCAAAATAATCCATACATATAATTTAAGAACATTTGCTGTAATAATAGGATTAAAAGGTGGAGGATATGCTTCTTTTACAATATGATGAATATTGCAGAAGTAAACGTGTTTGTTTATCTAAATCTACCATCATAATGCAACTAAAAACAAACAGAAGCCACTATCCAGATTAAATTTTTTACTGAATCTTGATGAATAATTAACGAAGCCATGGCAACAAGTAAAGCTCCAAACAGTGCCAACTTTATCAAGAAGTCTCAAAGAGAATCTTTTTTGAATTTAACACCTCTTGCTAAAGATCACCGAGGTCTCCAAGCGAATGGAAAACAGACTTACTGTAGATTATGCTCTACAGCAAAAAAATAAATGACAATTACCAAATGTTACAAATGCGGTAGTGCCTTCTGTGGCATCAAATAAAAATTTGTATGGAATGTATACATCAATAGAAGGTTATCGTTTCTATATTTATAATGGCTATTAAATCCACAGATTTATCGTGTGCATATTACAAGATTCTGTTCTGTGCCAAAAGTATCTATTTTATGTTGTTTAAGTTTAGATTATTAATTGGAGACAGCTCTAATCTTTTACCTGCTGAAATCAGTGATGATGGCGACTTTTCTCCCAACTCAGATGATGATAGGACGTACTTACCCCAAAAAAGAAACGCCGCCGATCTACTTCGACTTCATCATTCTCATCTTTATCTAGTTCTTCTTCTTCCTCTACTACTTCTTTATCAAGTACGTCGTCTGATTTGCCTACAACCTCTAAAGCTAATCAAGGTATCATTATTCATGATACCGAAACTTCTGCAAGCAATGTTTATCTTTCAAAAACTGATGAAGCCAAAGTAATTAATTGCAGGATAAATAACGACCTAAATTACCAGTTACCTGAAGTTACTAAAAATGACGAAAATCTTACAAATGACCAAACTGCTCATAATTATGTCGGCAATGATGTCGAAGAAAATTTTGCAAATGATGTCTCTGGCACGCTGCTAAATGACGATTTTTTGGAACGAGATTTTGACAATAATTATCGAGTTAATAATGTAGCTCCTACAGCTTCAAATTCTCAGTTAGATGACCAAAGTACTCAAGCTCACGATGACAATCATGCCGTCAATTCAGCATCTAATGGCAAGGATAAGCCAAATAAGGAGAAGAAAAAGAAGCCGAGGTATGCCAGTATTGCGAAGAATTTAAGAAATGCCGGTCAAGAATATATTTCAACTTCCAAAACAAAAAAGGTTTTTCCGGCAAAAATTCTAAAACAAACTTGTGGAAATAGCTGTCGGCTGAAATGCTCAGACAAAATATTTGGAGTGTCAAGGCAAAAACTGTTTGATGCTTACTGGGCTATGGCTTCCTTAGACCGACAAAGAGAATACATAGCTCGTAGTATTCAAAATATTATCCCGAAATATCAATACAAGAAAATGAATTCAAATAGGAAGGCAAAAAATGCTTTTTATTTTAAAATAAATAGTACCAAAACCAGAGTATGCAAGACATTCTACAAAAATACACTAGATATAACTGACAGGTATATCAGAACTGTACTGAAAAAAAAAGATTCTTTTACTGGTATTCTAGAAGGTGAAAAGAGAGGAAGACATGAAAATCACAGAAAGTTGTCTATAGATTTGGTAGAAGGAGTAAAAAACACATAAACAGCATCCCTCGAATCGAGTGCCATTACTTGCATCAGCAAACCTCGAAGGAATTCATCGATGGTGGAAAAACAGTAATGGATCTTTACCCAGACTACAAAGACAATTTCATAGAGCAAGGACTACCCTATGTTATGGTACATTCGTATCGAAAAATTTTCAACGAAGAATTTAATATTAGTTTGTTCATACCTAAAAAGGACCAATGTGAACAATGCACAATATATAAGCTGGCTGAAGATTCCAGAAAGTAAGCTTTGAAGGAAGATTATGACCGCCATTTAGCAGAAAAACAAAAAGGTCGCGAAGAAAAAGCTAGTGACAAAGAGAAAGTGACAGATTGTTTTATCGTTGCATGCTATGACTTACAAGCGATAATGACGGTTCCTAAAGAAGACGTATCAACATTCTATTATAAGTCCAAAATAAATTGTTTGAATTTTACCATATCGGAGTTGAAAACAGACAATGTTGAATGTTACTTTTGGGATGAATCTCAAGGCAATCGTGGAGCCAATGAAATGGGTAGCTGTGTTTTGAAGTTTTTGCAGAAGAAGTCTTCTTTCGCTAATAAAGATCTTGATATAGTCTTCTATTCTGATAACTGCTGTGGCCAACAGAAGAACCAGTTTATCATTGGAATGTACGTCTGTGCGGTATTAAATCTCAAAGTAAAATCAATAACCCATAAGTTCTTAATCCGAGGCCACACACAAAATGAAGGGGACGCAGTACATTCAACGATTAAGAAGGAAGTAAAAAAAAGTCTTAAATCTGGACCCATTTACGTACCTTCCCAATACGTCTGTGCCATCAGAAGTTCGAAAAAACGTGGGACGCCGTACATTGTAAATGAGATGGTATACGAAGATTTTATGGATTTAAAACAACTGCCAGTTATTAAGCTGAATAGGAGTGTTGATGGTGCGGTTATAAAGTTGTCTGATATAAAAGTCATTAAAATTGAAATGAACATCATGAATGAAAATAAAATATTCTATAAAACGTCTTATTTTGATGACTTCAAGGAACTTGATTTGGCAAAAAGAACATCCAGAAACAGCCGACCTCAAGAACTTAAACCATTGTACCACCAAAAATTGGATATATCCGAAAGGAAAAAAAATGACGTGAGGAGTCTTGTGGATGCGGGGTTGATTCCTGGATATTACCGATCCTACTATAAAAGTATTTTTAATTGAAAATGTAATAGCTCTTAAGGGGACAGTCTCATGCGATTCATAAAAAAAGACGCATTTTAAAATTAAAGCAGAAAAAAAAACTATAATATTTATTAACATAATTCCTTTTGGAGATAATTTAGTAAGTCTTAAAGTACATAAAAAAAATTTTTAATAGCGATTTTAACTTCATTGGTGTCCTGTAGATGGCGTGTAGTAAAAAGTGCGTTTTTGGTGGTAAGACAATTTGTGGGTCACCTGTAACAGATATTAAAAAAATTCAAAATGGGTTGTATTCGTAAGACTCAAAACTAGATGATAAACCTTTAAAATATGCAAATTGTATTATTTTGAAGAGTTTATACGAATTTTTTCAAAAAAGTCGAAAAATCACTATATTTTTCGGTGGATTTACCCATATATAATAAAAGGGAGGGTGGTTTTTAAATAGTTTAAAGGTTTATCATCTAGTACTTTCTATATACATTCGAAAAAATTTTGGTTTTTTAAAATCGGTTAAGAAAGTTCGGAGAAAAGTGTCTGACCAGTTTGAAAATGTTACTTTTGAGAAAAAAGCATTTAAAGTTTTTTTTACATATTTTCGTGAATAAAAGGCTGATAACTTTATACTCACGTTTAATCGGCCATTCCTGGTGAATATTGAGGACCGTCTTCATCCAACAGTTGTTGTAAATGGCTTTTTTAAGCTGTAAATTTCAATACAACGTCGCAATGCTTTATAATTAATTCATTTGTTTGACTGGAGTCTCACTCTCAATTTACGCCGCGATGCTGCCAGTGTAAGTGTAAAAACGGAACAGACCTAGATCGCTTGTCAATTCAACGAAAACGTACTTATTTATAAATGTAGATATGAAAATATTTTATAACTAAAAAAATGGTTATTTTATTGCCAAAACGGTTTGAAAAAAAAAGTTGATTTCTAAAATTAAAAATAAGAAGGAATTTTAAAAATAATATTACACTCTTTTTAATTTGAAATTATAAACAATATTTGGATTAATAAATGTATTTAAGTATAAATTGTATAACTCAAATAATACCTAATCAACACAAACAAAATTGGTGTTAATAAAACATTATTTATTATCTGCACAAAACCGGACTTTCAGGAAAAATCGGTAGACGGAGCAACACTGTCGGCGTACCATATACGCTACTATAAACCGCTGAGGAGAAGTGGAACTATAAATCCAGTGGAACAAATAAATTAGTTATAAAACATCGCGACGTTATAAAGAAACACTGGTTAATTGCAACGCAGAGAATCTTAGTATTTGTAAAAAATCCTATGTTCCGGATTTAAAATTCCAAATGTGTATAGTAACTGCCAAACGTTATACTGGTATAAATACTATATACAATGAACCACTAATACATACCCAACCTATATACAACATATATACAAAAGCAAGAACAGCTGGAGCCTCGCGCTCGCCGCGCGGAGAGAAACCGGTTTTCATACGTGCGTAGATGACGTTAATAAAATAACTATAACTTATATTATAGTGGGAATTTCTTTTTAAAATTTTAGGAGGGAGTTTTTGAATGTAAATTGAAGCGATTTATAAAAAAAAAATTAAAATTGATTTTTTGAAAGTTCCGCATGAGACTGTCCCCTTAAGTATTATCACATTTTTACAAATGCCCATTTGCATTTTTTGTTACGATTCATTTATTTTCTTAGTTTATTTTAATAGTCTTAAAATATTTTATTTTAATTAAAACATTGCGTGGTATTGTCGTGACTGATTCGAGTAAGACTATATTTTGTCGTATATACAAATAAATACTTTATTCATCTAAAATTAGTTTTTATTTTATTCCTGACATTCATTTACTCAATTGGAGTAGTAGAATAGTAGAAGAGTTAATGAATTAACTATGCCATTAAACAAAAAATAATTGATTGTATAAAAACAAAAGTGGCACTATACTGAATTTTTTTTTTCAAATACCTTTTTTTTCAACAAACACTAGTTAATTTATTTAAAAGTTATTTTATACTGAAAAAGAGATAATTAAATTATTATTTAAAACTAATCACATTGCTTGTTTTCAATTTATTTTTAAGTATGGGCATAAAAATCATGTTAAAAAACTTTAAACAGCTATACTGTAAAATTGAGTTTTTTATATAGTGCCACTTTTGATTTCAATGTGCGGTATGTTAAAGGAAAGTTGGGACTCTAGGATTAAGGTACTAGTACACTTTTGGTGTGCAAAAAGGCATAATTTCAATAACTTTTTTCTTGACTGCTTGAGTATATTATAAAATGCATTTTTTTTCAAAGTTTATATAATTCTGGGACTGGATATTTTTTTTTTATTTTCCATAGTTTTGCCATTTAATCGAGGGCGCCAAATTCAGGACCAAAAAAATTTTTCATCTATAACCGACAGTTAATTTGATTTCGAGAAAAACGCGTTTAAAGTTTTTTCTTGTATCAGAGAGACTTGTAAGAAGACTTAAAATATATGTTAATCTATAATCTTAAATATAATATAATCTGTACTAAAAATATATAGTTAAAGTTTTTTCTATGAAACAGCTGAACTGTTACAACTAAAAAATATTTCAAATTGACTTTTTTTTCAGCCGTTTATGACGACACAATCACTGAAGCCTTCGTGCGGACAGTTCATCGATTAGTAACTTCTTCTCCTTCTCCTTCTGGCAAAAGAAGCGTGTATATAGCTCTTGAGAAGCGATTCGTTTTTACGTTGTCCGACTGCGACACTGTAGCTCCTTGCTATGAGTATTATCTAAAATGTCTGGACAAGTTGACAGGCGTTAAGTGCGAAGAAGTTTCACTGGCTTTTCCGAAGTCCTTCGAGTACGATAGGGTCAAGGAATTGGTATTGTGGAAAGTGACGTCTGTGTAGCATCTGCTTGTTAAATTGTTATGTCCACATACATATTTTTATTTAATAAATTACAAGTTTCTCAATTTTGTTTCATTAAAAATTGTAAATAAAATTATAAATAAAAACATAGACCAAACATGTGTTTGGCCTCTTTACTGAAGTTATACTTCTATACGCGCGCTTGACGTTGGAAATTTGTACGGGAGTGAATCTGTAAAATCATTACATATGTAAGATATGAGTAAAAGAAAGACAGAAGATTTTTTTTTTTTTTTATTTAATTAATGGCTTTGGATAACTTGATCCATTCAGCCACGATAATGTATTTGACTACTTGAATTTGTTAATGATGTATTGACCTATTGCATTTGTTAACAAAATAGTACTTCGCATAGAGGTAAATTAAAAATATAATGTAAACATTAGTATCACAAGAATCAGTAGCTTGATAAAAAACCGTACATTCATTCGTTCCATTCAATGCCCTAACCAACAATATTTAGGACCCACAAGGGATTACATAATTTAGGGATACTTTTCACGCTAAGGTGCCTTTCATAGCGACTTTATAACAACACAAGACAGGCAACGGTTAGAAGGAAACTATATAACATAAGGATAGACAGAGGGAACAAAGCTAGATTTACACATTCACATTACACAATCAATCCTAAATTTTTCTTTTAGTCCTTTTTAAATATTCCCAAAAAATTTGGTTAAACTTAATATTATGACGAGAGATATATAAAATGGAAGATTGACACTGAGGAAGAGGTATTTGTTCTTTTATCAGTTTTTCCAATAGATACTTAATAGCAGCTTCATTATATATGCACCCGAACATCCAATGATTGATATCGTCAGTGTTACCATTACAATCACAAAGTTCGGTTTCACTTAATTTAAATCTATGAAGATAGGCTTTCACAGTAGCATGATTAACAAGGCATCTAACAAACATTGAATATACTCTTCTATTGGGATGACTTCTTGCAGCAAAAGGCGCAGTAGGTAAAACAGGGTGAATTTTTGTGTAAAGGTTGTTACTTCTGTTACAAAAAGCATTCCATTCAATTTCCCAGTTTTCTTTTAATTCTTGTTTACGCAGCGAGACTAAATCACTTCTATTGAGCCAGCTAATTTCTAATCCGTTTGAAGCCGCTTCTTTAGCAAAAGAATCTGCTTTGGTGTTACCCGAGATACCAGCATGTCCTTTTACCCAAATGAAAGAGACTGAATTATTTCTTTCAAGTAGCTTTAGTTGATGTTCTAATATTTTGACGATAATACTGTTTTTGTATAAATGCTTATGCGAATTATCTAAAGCAGACAGCGCAGATTTTGAATCCGACATGATTACTATTTGTTGATCAGACATTCTTTTCTAAATAGTCCATTCCAGAGCTTGATATATTGCAAACAGTTCTGCGGAATAAATGGAACATTGTTGGTTTAATTTAAACTTAATGTGTTCTTGATTATTTTGGATATATACCGCACAACCAACTCCCAAAATGGATTTTGACCCATCTGTGAAAATCCTATATGGCTTATCAAATTTGGCAAGTTGTTTCTGAAGTTGAATGGCGTTGTTATCATCAAAAGTAGGAAAATAAACTTTGGTTTGGGAATAAAGAATATTGAAATTAGATTGGAAAAAATTAGTTTCAGCTGGGATTTCTAAATAGGAAGAAACATTAGGAAATGCTATAGCTAAAGTTGGAGAATTTTTGTTATGCCACCATTTGTCAACTAAGTTAGACACAGATATGTCGGATATTTTTTGCAGTAGGTAGGATTGGTTATTACTTTGACATTTAAGGATAAACTTTTCAGCTAAAAAAAGACGTCTTAAATGTAATGGAGGTTCCATACATTCGGCTAAAAGATTTTCAGTAGGTGTAGATTTAAGTGCACCTAAAACCAAACGTAGAGCTTTGTACTGGATTCGGTCTAATTTTTTAAGTCTAGTGTTTGTAGCAGACCCATATAAAAAGCAACCATAGTCAAGAACTGACCTGGTATATGCCCTATAAAACATTAGATTAACCTTAGGATCAGCGCCCCATTGGTGACGGTTAACTACTTTTAAAACATTTAGGCTTTTTTCGCATTTAATTAAACAGTTATTAATATGTTCTTCCCATGTTAATTTAGTATCAAGTGTGACGCCAAGATAAGTATAGTGTTTTTGGACAGGTATACTTAGATTATCAATTATAATGCTGGATATATTCGGTAAGCGATGACGAGTAAACAACACCACAGCTGATTTATTCGAAGTAAGTTCCAATCCTTGGTTAAGAAAGTATTCTCTTGCACTGTACATAATTCGTTTCATGGATTTAATACATTCCTGATAAGTATTTTTAGAACTGTAAAGACAGAAATCATCGGCGTATTGTAAAATATTACAATTAATTCCCATACCATGTAGATCCATAGTATATAGATTAAACAAGAGAGGACTAAGCACAGATCCCTGCGGCAGACCTTGATAAACTAACCTTGGACCAATCAATTTATTATTGCACCGAATGAATACTTGTCTATTTACAAATAGATTAACCAGTACCTGTGCACATCTAGTTGGGACTCCTATATGTCTTAGTTTCTCGAAAAGTAAGTTTAAAATAACATTATCATATGCTCCCGAAATATCTAGAAAAAGTGCTGCTAAATAATTATTATTTGAGTAGGACAATTGGATGTCAGTAGTTAATTGTGATAGACAATCTATGGTTCCTTTATTTCTCCGAAAGCCTAACTGAGCTACCGGGAATATGCCATTTTTTTCACACCACCACTCCAATCTAGTTTTAAGGATCCGTTCAAGTGTTTTTAATAGACATGACATCAGAGAAATGGGTCTTAAAGAAGTACGATCATTTATTTTAGGTATAGGAATGACCAGACATTGCTTAAGAGAATCACAATTATCTCCTTTTAGTAAAATGTTATTAAATATCTTGCATAGATAATCTATAGCAATTTCGGGAAGATTTATTAACATGAGATAGTTTATACCGTCCATACCTGGAGATGTATTTTTTGAAATTTTAATGTTTGCTGTAAGTTCCCTCGGAGTGATAGGAGTGAGTAAAAAGTGGGCATCGATATGATTCTCTGGTATATTTATTGGTAGATGAACAGAGTCGGGAGCAATTTTAGATAAAAGTTGTTTAACTGCTGATTCATCATTAATGATAATTTTTTTCTGAGACTGAATTTTATTTACCCTTTTCCAGATGTCTGATGAAGGGGTTTGCCTATTAAGAGAAGAGCAATACTGTACCCAGCTAGATTTAGCTTTTAAGCGAAAAGTACGTTTACACATAGCCTGATTTCTTTTATATTCATTAAAGTTTAAAAGAGTTAGATTAGATTTAAACTTTTTAAATGAATTTTTCCTTAATATTGAAGCAGCTAGGCACTCCTCATCCCACCACGGTGGAACTTTTACAGGTTTAGTTGAATGTTTAATTGGTGTGCAAGATTTGTTCGCTGCATTTGTAATAGAATCTAATAAGAATAAAATCATCTCGTTAGTATTATTAATAACTGGCTTCAATGTGAGCGCTTCCTCCATGGTAAGCCTGAATTGCTCCCAGTTAGCATCAGTCATCGACCACCTAACTGTAGATATAAACCTCATGTTTTCTATTTTAATATCATTGATAGACATTCGAATAGGAAAGTGATCGGATCCATATGTATCTTGTATAACAGTCCAGTCAAAAGTTGAGCATAAATTGGAAGATAAAATGGTGAGATCTACAACAGATTTGGCATGACCTGGAGGAGTAGCCCTAGTAGCCGATCCATCGTTTACGATAATTAAATGAGGAAAAGAATCCAAGGCTTCCACTAATATATTACCCTCTGAAGAACACGCATTTGATCCCCATAATCCATGGTGCGCATTAAAATCCCCAGAAATAATACAGTCATTGTTAATTTGAGAAAAAAGGTTGACATAATCTTGCACTGATACTTTTGTTTTTACTGGTCGGTATAAACTTAAAATCGTATACTTTTTTTTGTCAATACTAACGTTTACGCCACAAACTTCCAAGTTTTGATTGAAATTATTAACAAATGAAATAGGTTCGTAATTTATGTTATTTGATATAAGTATAGCTACTCCACCGTATCCGTTAGCTCTACTTTTACTTACTATATTAAAATTACAAAAAACAAACATTATCTGAGGGTTTGGACCAAGTTTCCGATAAAATTGCTATATCAAAATGTTCTTCAAGAAGTAACTGATGTAAAGAATATTTGTTAGCGTTAAGTGATCGAATATTCCACTGAATAATTTTGATACCTTTGATAGCCATGAATTTTAAGTAAAAAAGTTATTAACAACTTCTTTAACTTTGTTCTCAAATTCAATGTCATCGACTTTAAGATTAGGAGCCATATTTGGAGAAGCATTAACAAAATCTTGAAAGCTTTGTTTAATAAAATTTTTAAGGGTAACACTAAGCTGAGTGATAAATTTACTAAATTCATCTACAGGTTCAGGTTGTCCGAATTGGAATACGGGACCAGCACAGAAACTAGTCGGGAACTCTCTACGAAGAGGAGGGAAATTAATAGTGGTGTCGCTATTTTTTCTTTTTTTGTGAGGGCTAACTACCGGGGTTGAATGACGTTTGGGAATATTATTATTCTTATGAACTGTACCAGAATTGAACTGACGAGTAGAATCAAATTTTAGTGGGGGAAATTCCGTGTCAGAGTTGATTAACGGTGCAAATCTATTCTTCTGAACTAGGCTCGAATAACCTGGATTATCAGAAATTTTCTGAGCTTCCTTAAACGAAATGTTCAAGTTAGCCATAGTTTGTTTCGTTTTCCTCTGCTTAAGATATTCAGGACATTCCCTGAAAATTGATTCGTGACCACTATTTTGACAATGCACGCAAAAAGTATTACAGTTTTCAGGACAATCTTTATTGTCTTCCTTCCCACATTTTTTGCACCTTTTTTTTGATTTACATTGAGTAGCCGAATGACCATAACGCAAACACTGGTAACATTGCATGACCGGACTGACAAATACCTCGACCGGGCATCTAACTTTATTAATGTAGATGAATTGAGGAATTAATTTGCCCGCAAAAGTAACAGTAATCATCTGTCTTGGAAGTCTCTCCGATATACCGTCTTTTTGTATTAATCTAGTCATTCTTTGAACTTTTTTAACCATTACATTCGATTTTATAATATTTAAGAGTTTATTTTCACTTATAGTAGTGTCAACAGCGCGAACTAAACCTCTTTTTTCTGTCAAATAATTAGGTATAAATGCAATTAAATTATTTTTTTCAAAAAAAGATTCTTCTACTAGCCTATTTGCAACCAGTCCCGAATCTACTTCGATTTTAATTCTATTCCTGCCAACACTAACAATTTCTGTTATATTTTTGTCGTAATCCGCAAGAGAACTTAATTTTTCTCCTATTTTCATAGGATGAAGACGACCTAAGTTTAAATCATTATGTTGAACAAAGATAAAATACGGCCCCGTATCAGTATTGCTAAATCGATTTGTAGTATTTAAAACCTGACTTGATTGTTTATATTGTTGAGTTGTAGACGGCAAGTTTTTATTGCCATCATTAACAATAGATTTAATATTGGAATTATTAATAATAGAATCATCGGAATTCAAAACATTTGGAGTATTATTACAATTATTAATCTCGGAAAAAACAATATCTTCGACATGAATATTACTTAACATGACGTCGTTATCAACTTGATCCTGTAGAGGTGGGTCTTTGCCACCCACACCATTTTTACCCTGGGACATCCCAGGGTTAAGTATTGATCAAAAAAATATAGGAAATATTAATACTTACAGTACAAATGCTAAACTAATAACTTAAAATTACCGTAAACCTAATTAAAACCTAAATAAATTCGATTGAATACGAAACAACCTTGTACACCGGTCCGCACTATACGAAGGTTCGTTCGAAACTGTGAAGACAGAAGATATATTTCCTCTTTTTCTCTCTCGAGAATAAAAACGTTTCTTTTATATACATATTTAATATTATATATATTATACATATAATATTATATATATATATTTATATATATATATATATATATATATTATATATATATATATATACATATATATATATATATATATATATATATATATATATATAATATATTAATATTATTATTTATGTGATATGTTTTGTATTATTTATTAAATGTTCATAATTATTTTAGGCTTTTGTATTTCAAAATAATCACTGTATGACCGAGAACTGTCAATTTTGAAATCCGTTAGTGTCATGTCTAATTGGCAAATCTTTACGTGTTTGGTTCATACGCTGGTGTATGTGAATCCCAATATGAATTTCCTTTTTTATTTTTGAAATATTTAAACACCTTACGTTACCTAATCTTATTAAAATGCTAAAATGCTGAATTTTAAAACAAAATGAAAATTTACGACATAATCCGAGTTGTTGGTTTTTTATTTTTATCTTCGTAAAGTAAGTTATGTATATTGGCAGTTAAGTACTTATGAATATTGCATTTTAATTTGTATTATATTTTTATACCGAATTATGTTGCAGTGTATTGTATTGTAATTTTTATATAAATATCAAAATAAACAATGAATTTTACTGCAGAGTATGTGTAATAGAATTTTTTTGCATTCAACTCCTTTTATAAATATCTGAAAATAAAAATATATATTTTCAATAAAATATTAAGACAATCCTTCATTTACTATACTCCTGTTACAGCTCAAATGTTTTGATACAGCAAACGATGCACCATATACCTATATACCTAATTATTTTTCTCTTTCTGTTCTCTCTTACCTATTGCATTAAATATGCAATGATTGTGCAGATTGACCCCCATACAAATTTGTAACGGAGAACGGGTGTATAAAAGTATAACTTCTACCGGCAGTCCCACTTTTTTTTGGAACAAAGGTACGTACTGATTTATATATAAAGGACATGATAATTGTGGAACAAGTGGAACCTTATTAAAACAATGATGTAATTAATAAATTACAAAAAACGCATCAATCGTCTCTATTGTACATATGGACAAAAATTGATGCAACCTTTAAGGTCTTTCTATCCAGTATATCGCGGAATGACTATTCAGTTGTCTGAAAGTGAGCGAAGCTTAAACCTTCATTTAGGTAGCATTGAAAACCAATTTTAGTCGGGTTGCAACGTTGCCAGATAACAGTAATTCGTGAAATATTTTTTGTCGAGTTTTAATATCAAAAACTAAGAGGTGACCTATTTTTTTTTATTAAAATAAATAACGTAAGTGCCGTAAAAAATTAAATTTTTTGTACACAAGCTAGTAAAATCATTACTCTGTTTTAAAATTTATGCAACAGGAAGCAGAAGTTAATGCACTTCTTATTGAGTTACATAAAGTACAAGAACGAGTAGCTTCTTTGACAGTTAAATTGATGGTATATTTATATTATAAAAACTATGTTATTGTTTTGCAAACTTAAATCTATAAAGATCAGAAATTTGTAAGCGAACTAAATTATGCAGGAAGTACAGAATATATAAGAAGAGAATTTTATAAACTTGGGTATCGTTGAAAAAAAAAAATAGTAGAGAAAAGAAAAATGTTAATAGTAAAAAAACTTTGTAAAAAAGTTTGTTTCTGTGAGAACATGGTCGTATTTGTCGAAAATGTATTAAAAATATATTATAGTTGTATAGTAGCATGGTACAATGAATACTAGGTATAATATTGCGCATGGCCCAGCTGCCCAGTAGTGTGACGTAGTCAAGACCGTTCGAAATGGCTCGAACCCATTATTACAGCTTAATGTACACATGAATTTTAAAATTCTGGTCAAAAAATGATCGAATTTTTTTAAATGTTTTGTTTTGGTTATAATTGAACAAAACATATATTTTCAATAGTGTAAAACCTTTACTTTTCTTGGGGATTCAGGCCAAATATTTATTTTTGTTTTCATACATATACTAATAATATAAGCACTCTTTTTGTATGCAAATCCGTTGAAATTTAAAAATTTTGTGCAGAGGAAATGTGAATAGGATATAGGGAATAGGAGGATTTTGTGAATAGGTAAATAGTAGTAGATTTGCGTATTCTGATTCACTGTCACTCATTTCCAAGCCGTTTTACTGAAGTAAAAACAAAATAGATTATAATAAAAAAAATCTGATTTATAATTCAATATGGTATTTTAGATGAGTTTAGTAGAAATTTAGTAAAATAAAAAATATACACATTACTATAACCTACCGATTATTATGTGCAAAATTTACTTACCAAACAATATAATATAAAATATGGCACAAATTAGTTAAAACGCAAAACACAATAAATATTTACTTCAGACGACTTTACACCGACAATACAGAAGGCTAGTATAAAAACAAAAGTTCAACAATAATATCGGTTATCAATAGTGACGATGCACATTGCAAGTTATGAGATAATAAATATATTTTCAACCAGCTTTATGGGAGTGGACTGAAACCAGAAAAAATTGTTTAAAAACTTATTAACATCAGCTAATAATGTTGATTCTGACGATAATGCAAAGACATATTTCTTTAGGTCAAGATTGTATTTCATAATTAAGGAGTTGAATCTTTGTTTAAAGGACAGTAAGGCAAAAATTAAAAGAAAAATGTCAAAAATTGTAAAATAATGCTTATTCATAAAAAATTTCACTTTTTTTATTTGCCAACTACTTTTTCTTCTTCTTCTAATGGCACTACAACCCTTTGCAGGTCTTGACCTGCTTAACAATGTGCTTTGCTTCACCACTGCCTGATGTCCATGGTTTGAAGGTCTTCCTCTATATTCTCTATCCACCTTTTATGGGGCCTACCTCTTACCCTATTTGCTTTCGGTTTTAATTTCTGGATTACTTTTACAGCTTAATTATCTTATATTATTTTTAAGTGGAAAACCGGGTTTAGTTTTTGTGACTTTAAAAATATAACTACATCTACGCTCTATAGTAATTTATCCAGCTCTGCATTAATTCATTTTTATTTTTCATGAACCATCGCTATTTTTGAATGTTTGTTAAAATTAATGTTTTGAATCGTTGTTTGTGTTAAAAATAGGTGCTTTTAAAAATATTTGGATAAACTGAGTGGTGTGCATAGTTATGCAACTAAAAAAAACTCTATTATAATACCTTTCACTTTTTAGATTAACGAAGACCCAGAATTCATATGAATATATCAGTTTAAAGCTTTTTAATATGTTACTGTAAAATTGTTGTTATTTTTTAGACAACAACAAATGCTTCTTTAATATCAATTTGTTAAGTAAGAACTGTTTCAGAGGAAATCAATTTAGCATCTTCCAAAATAACATATTTTTTTTTGGTAAATCATGTTATCATTATTAAAAAATATAATGTTATCATTATTATGAACAATACCCAGATAATTTTATGTGTGAATATTACAAAAAATGTCATTTAAAATATTGTGCAATATTGTGTGACCTCACTACACTCATATTCGATGGCCAGCTAGCACATCCGATCTAAATAAAGTTGATTTTATCGTTATTTATTTTGATTTTGTGTTTCGTTCAGTAGGTATATACGTACAAATTTTGTGTACTTTCATTACCACTTTTTTGTATCTTTTTAAACATCTGAAATGTTGAACTCTGGAGTATAAGTGATTAATCTGTACCTACGTGTAATAAAAGATAATTAAAACATGTTTTATAAGGGATATCTATGTTAACAAAATAACTGTACCAAAAATCAGTAAACTTAAATTAACCGAAAAATTTTATTTATGATATTATAATAACATATTTTTTTCATGTCTTTATAATAACTATAATTAAATTAGCCAAATTATATAAAAAAAAACCCTAACATTATAAGGCTTTACTATACTATACATTCAAATGTTGCGGGAATAAGCGCTCTTGACTACGTCATGCGCGAAAGCGAATCGATCTTGGAACATTATGTATCATACCTTGTGTTCATTGTACCATGGTACAGTGGTATTGGTCGAAAAAAGAATTATAAAAAAAAAGAGATGTAATTAAAATGTAATAGGGAATGCCAATTTGGATACGTTCTGAGGTGCGAAAAACAATAATCATTGAGGAAACGTGATATTTTGGAAAAGCTCCGTTGTGGATTATTTATGTAACAACCAAATTGCTTTAACATCCCACGTGGTAATATATTTTGTTGGGTGTGTTTCCATCATATGTTTTAAGTCGATTTCATGCATTTTTTCCGATGCGGCAACGTAGCAGTGTCTGCATATGTGTCATATTATGCGAAGATTAAAAAGAGTCACGAAAGGGTCTCAAGGCGACAGCATACAAGATACGAGAATCGAGGCCAGCGGATACCGAGCGGAACATACTACTTATTAGCGATCATATATTTATGGCTAGAGGTACAAAAACTATGCCTAGATCGTCTTGGATGATCCAATACGTAAGCATTTAGCATAAAATTGTTTACAGTTTAGGGATGAACTAGGAAGCTTAAACAATTTAAAAATACCTCGGCGTGTTATATATTATCGTGAGGTCAAAATAAACTTCATGGATTTTGCGACTCCTCAGAAACATCGTACGTTACTTGCATATTCTTCAAATCTACCGATTCGTTACGTAGGTCCTATTCATTCTTATTATGTGCAAAAAGCAAGGTTGCGCCTAAAGAAAGTTATCTTGCCGTGTTTAGAGCTGTGTGGAACAGTCATTTTATCGCATCTGATCAATAAGGTCTAAAATTTATTAACTGTTCAATTTCACACATGCTACCTCTGGGCAGATTCCTCGATACTACTTAGTTGGTTGAAAACATGAGTCAATGTATTGAAGATGTTTGTGGGAAACCGCGTAGCAAAGATCTAGGAAACCATTTCGTTTGCGTAGTGGCGTCATGTATTAGGCAAGGATAATCCTGCAGATCTAGTGTCCAGAGGTGTGGAACCAGATAAAATAAAGGAATGCAACTTATGGTGGCATGGACCGGAGTGGCTTATGCAAGATTCAGATAAGTGGCCAAATGTTTACTACCAGGTTTAATAAAACACAGAATACGGAAGTATTTTCAAAAAAGAGGTTAGTCTTCGTAAGTGGGTATTTATTAATAAATATACCCACTTACGAAGACTAACCTCTTTTTTGTGATACGTGGTATACAGCCAGCTACAGGAATTGTTTTCCTTGTGGAGGAAGTATTTTCATTTGAGCGCTTTTATAATATTTCACGTCTAAAAAGAACCCCTGCATATGTATTCATATCCATCCGCATGTGTAAAAATAAGGAGAGGACTTCTGAGCCCCTTTCTGTGGACGAAATACACTCTGCATTTAACCGTATTCTAAAATTGTGTCAATCACAGTCGTGTACGTACCGTACACAAATGTGTAAAATATTTTTGATTAAATTTTAAATCCATTCAGCCAGTAATGAAAGATCTACCTGCTCAGCGTCTCGCAGGTGGGTCACCGTTAATTGTAACAGGTGTAAATTATGCATGTCTTTTTTTAATTCGCTATAGAAAGGGTTGAGGTTGTGAACTAATAAAGAGTTACATGTGTCTTTTCATTTGTTTTTGTACGAAGGCCAAACATTTAGAATTGTTACGGAACTGTCCAGGAAATCATTTCTGTTGGCCTTTAAAAGATTTATTGCGTGAAGAGACAAGCCTCAAAAGATGGTTTCCGACAATTAAACCAATTTTATAGCAGATAGTTCGGAGTTAAAATCGTTAAGAGAATTTTTAGAGCAGCACACTTCCGCGATGAGAGAATCCTTGCTAAAGGATTATATTTCGTGGTCTTTTATACCTCCATATTCTCCACATTTCAGCAGACTTTGGGAAAGCGGAGTAAAAACTGTTAAATATCACGTACACAGAGTTTTGAGAAACGCGCACTTAACGTTCGAGTAATTTTATTCGTTGCTTGTGAAGATTGAAGCTATGATAAATTCCCGACCTATTCATTTTTTATCCTGTGATTTAAATGATCTCTCTCCAATAATGCCTGCACATTTACTCATCGAAAGACCACTTATTACCAAGCAAAATCCAGATTTGCGTCATATTTCAGTTAATCGGCTCTCAAAATTCCAGCATATTCAGCAGCTTTCTCAGCATATATGGGAACGACGGAACAAATAATACATCTCTTAACTACAAAAACGTACAAAATGGACTACTACTAACAGTAATGTTGCGGAAAACACATTAGTGGTCATAAAAGACGACAGTTTACCTTCATTAAGGTGAAAGTTAGGTTGCGTGATCGAACTTATGCGCGGCAATGGTGGTGTGGCTGGAGTTTTTAAGATAAAGACAGACAATGGTATCATTACTCGTTCTTTTTCCAAGGTGTATCCGTTGCCCGTTTTTGACTAAGTCCATTTCAAACATTCGATTTAGCATTAGCAGTCTATTTTTATTGGCAGTGTTGGCATCGATGTTCTGCTTCTTATCTTTAGTTGCGCATATAAGTCTGTCACTGACTCTTAAATAGATCTCGAGCAAGAGTATTTGGATGGCTCGGTATTCTATTTTTGTAAGTGTCAGTAAGTAAGACAACGGTGTCTTTAATGTTTTGGATATAAAGTCTCGATGTAGAACATATTTAGACACAAAACTTTAAATTTTGGAAAAGTTGAAGTTTCAGTAAGTAAGAATTAGACGCTATACTCCATATGAGGAATTCTACAAAAATTCGCACCTTAACTGTAGCCAAATATAGTGTAACAATTTTTTTCTGTAGGTTGATACCAAAAAACATGTTTTTAGGTGCGAGCCTCAAAAAAAGGCAACTTTAAGTTTTTCCAACAAAAATTTGATTTGTTTGCTAAAGCTATTTCATTCTTCTAGCGATTTGTGTCGAAAAACGAGTGAAAGAGATTTTTTAATTAAAATTAAAAATCCTTTGTAATAGGTATATTTTAGGCCCAAACGGGCTAAGTTAAAAAGACAAAACGTTTTCGGAAACCATGTTCCATCATCAGTGTCCTAGAAAATAGTTAATCACTTAATTAAAAAGAACATAGGTTAAAATTTTGACTAAGGTTAAAGAACAATGTGGTTAATACTTACTAGGAGTACATGAATGTAGCCACCAAGATTAAATGTGTGGGTAAAAACCCGATTACATATTTTTAATTACATTTAGTTTTAAAATAATGTTGTAATGATTTAGGATTATAGAGTTACCGATGGATTAGGTAACATGGCGACATATGACTCCACGTTGAAGTTGCTAGTCCTGAGACGGTATGTCTTCGAGGACTGTATGAGTGCAACTGATTGGCAATGACATTTGATGACAATATTGTTAAGTTATGACGGAAATAATCACAGAGCAGTCAATGTAGCTGTATGTTTCTACTTAAGACAAAAGCCAACGTTATTTAAAATTGTAAAAATTAAGTAAATTAATATAACATTTGTTATCTATCTATCTATCTTAGTTCTATCTCTAAGTGATACACCCAACATTTGTCTCTCTATCGCTCTTTGTGCCTTCCTTATCCTATCCAAATTGGCCTGTGTAAATGTCCATGTCTGTGCTCCGTAGGTGAGCACCGGTATGATACAGGAGTTATATACCTTGCTTCGTAAGTACAGAGGGATTGTTTGATTTTTTAGAACGTAAGAAAGTTTGCCGAACGCTGCCCATCCCATTCTTACTCGTCTCGATATTTCGGCTGTTTGATTTTCTCTATTAGCTCTGATTGCTTGTCCTAGATAGATATACTCATTTACCTGTTCTATTTTTTCTGTTTTTATTTTTATTGCCTCTTGGTCTTCCGTGTTTGTCATTACTTTTGTTTTGTTGAAGTTAATTTTTAGGCCTTTTTGCAGTGATTTTTCATGAACCTCACTTATAGAAGTCATTTTAACTTGATCGGTAATCTTTTCCGGTAAAATCGCAAAAAAATGAAAAAAAAACGTCGATTTTAGGGACTGAATAACCGTTTGCCACGCTTTGAGCTTTTTTTTTCGTTCATCAAAGGGCCAGAGTTTATTTTGGGGATCAAGACTAAGTGATTGGTACCTAATATGTATGTTTGCTCTAACTATAGAGTTATTGTTCTGAAGCTATTTTTTTGTGGCATTGTAAATTAATTACTATTTATAACTGGGAATAAGCCACAATTAAAGATAAAAATACGTTTATTGACGTTTCAATTTCCAATTCGGAAATCGTTCTCAAAATACAAATAGTAAATTAAACAAATTTTGTTTTTTTGTTACATAGTGAAAAAATTCTTCTAATAATTTAATTTTATCTGACTCATTTATATTGACAATTCAGACATACATTATGCATTTTAAAGTAGACGACTTTAAAATGATATTGCCAATATTGTTGAGTTGCGCTCCTGGGACGACTTTACTTATAAGATAGTTCATTCGATTACATGAAATCAACTTTAACTTGAGAATATTAGTCAGAAAAAATCATAGCATGTAATTCGTCTTTAAAAAGACAAACACATGACATGATGACAGTAAAATTCTCCTGTTAGTGATTCCATAGTAAATTATGAGGGAAAAAAAAATGGTAAAAAAAGAAAAATCAAAGAAGCGGCTCTAATCATGCTAAATGAAGCCAATTGTGTCGCAAATTCCTCGGCAGAATGTAGTAGGATCTGGTTACCAATATTGAAAGAGGAAGTTATTAATAAGAAAATACCAGTATTAGTAAGTCAGTAAGATATAGAGGATACATCATTTATGTTTTTTTTTTAAATAACCTAACATATAAAATCAGAATTTTGATGTTTGTTGAAGGTAAACTAAATTCACGAACAAATACTTACAATGTCGGGATAGTATTATGAGGTTTTTTTCCTGGTTTTTCCCTCATAATTTACTATGGAATCACTAACAGGAGAATTTTACTGTCATCATGTCATGTGTTTGTCTTTTTAAAGACGAATTACATGCTATGATTTTTTCTGACGGATATTCTCAAGTTAAAGTTGATTTCATGTAATCGAATGAACTATCTTATAAGTAAAGTCGTCCCAGGAGCGCAACTCAACAATATTGGCAATATCATTTTAAAGTCGTCTACTTTAAAATGCATAATGTATGTCTGAATTGTCAATATAAATCAGTCAGATAAAATTAAATTATTAAAAGAATTTTTTTCACTATGTAACAAAAAAACAAAATTTGTTTAATTTGCTATTTGTATTTTGAGAATGATTTCCGAATTGGAAATTGAAACGTCAATAAACGTATTTTTATCTATAATTGTGGCTTATTCCCAGTTATAAATAGTAATTAACTATAGAGTTATCTTTTAATCTATTTTCGGATAAAATCGCGAAAAAATGAAAAAAACGTCGATTTTAGGGACTGAATAACCGCTTGCCACGCTTTGAGCAGGTGTTTCTTGGCTCTTCAAAGGGCCAGAATTCATCCTGAGGATCAATTCGAAGCGATTGGTACCTAATATGTACGCGTGCTCCAAGTATAGAAGTTTCTTTCACTCGTTTTTCGAGGCAGATCGCTAGAAGAATGAAATAGCTTTAGCGAACAAATCAGTTTTTTCAATCAAATCAAAAAAGTTGTATATGGTCGTCCTAATACTAAGTACCAAATATGGACCGAGTTAAATTATTTTTGACCGGGCCCCTGCTAGATGTTATTATCTCGTAAAAAAAATTTCAGCTTGATTTAAACAAATTTAACCGGCCCCCAGGACCAAAAATATAAAAGAGGGAAAAAAATCATATTTACAATTTTTATGTGCTGCGTATAGTGCAGCTCTTCGCTTGAATCAATATTCGGCTCGAAAGGTTCTTTGCATTGAAATATTATACCCCACCGACATATGCGAGATATAGATCAGAAAATGTGAAGGAGTTATTGGACAGAGATCATTTGAATCACAGGATAAAAAATGAATAAATCGGGAATTTATCATAGCTTCAATCTGCACAAGTAACGAATAAAATTACTCGAACGTTAAGTGCGCGTTTCCCAAAACTCTGTGTAAATGATGTTTAACAGTTTTTACTCCGCTTTCCTACGACCCGTCGAAATGTGGAGAATATGAAGGTATAAAAAACCATGAAATATTATCCTTTAGCAAGGATTCTCTTATCGCGGAAGTTTGCTGCTCTAAAAATTCTTTTAACGTTTTTAACTCCGAACTAGTTCCTATAAAATTGGTTACATTGTCGGAAACCATCTCTTGACTTGCTTGCCTCTTCGCGCAATAAATCTTTTAAATACCAAGAGAAATGATTCCTTAGACAGTTCCGTAACTAATTCTAAATGTATGGTCTTCGTACAAAATCAAATGAAAAGAGGCATGTAACTCTTTATTAGTTTACAACCTCAACCCTTTCTATCGCGAATTAAAAAAAGACATGCATAATTTACACCTGTTACAATAAACGGTGGCCCACCTGCGAGATGCTGGGCAGGTAGATCTTCCATTACTGGCTGAATGGATTTAAAATTTAATCAAAAACATTTGACACATTTGTGTACGATATGTCGCGCTAAATTTCTTACTGACAACGGCCAGAAAGTTTATCTTATTGTAGAAAGTAAAAGCTGAGGACCGGCATGCATAAGATCCTTCTAAAAATGATCAAATATTAACGATGTAACTATATGATCTGCAGCTAAAATAATGGGATGTTTTTTATAATAAACAAACTCGGAATGCTTTGAACGCCCGCTTACTCTTATGATGCTCTGATCATCAAGAAATGGAGATTAACTTATGAATTTGCCGTTTATATCGCGAGATCCCTTTTGGTTCAAATGCTTTATTTCATTAAAAAATTACTGTGCTTGACACAGTTTTAGAATACGGTTAAATGTAGAGTGTATTTCATCCACAAAAAGTGGTTTAAAAGTACTCTCCTTATTTTTAAACATGCAGATGAATCTGAACACATATGCAGCAGTTCTTTTTAAACGTGAAATATTAGAAAAGCGCTCAAATGAACATACTTCCGTATTCTGTGTTTTATTTAACCTGTTAGTAAAATGGTTCAAATTTTTGGCCTCCAAATATGAAATTTTATGTTCAATTATGATATTTTTAATTTTTTTTTGAGGTCCGAAAAAGGAGAGTTTTTAGAAATCGATATATGCTTAACACTTTTACAGTGTATGTCACCTTTACATTGTCTAGAAATGTGTCCAAATTTGAGGCATTTATAACATTGTGTAACTTCACCTAACAATTTTTCAACTTGAAAATATACATAATTAATTACAACATAGTTTGGCAAACAATTGCCTTCAAATGTAATTATAACATTACGTCCAGTTACATATTCTGTATTTCCATCCTTTTCTATTTTCCTTTGCATTCTTTTAATATCAATAATTTGTTAAATTATCGTTTTTAAAATGACTATTACTGACTAATTTTTTTGCATCCAAAATAGATAGGTACTTTTAATTTCCTTAATATTGTTGATCTTTAATTGTTGATGTAAAATATCACCCACAACCATAGGGTGCAATCGGCCTATATTCTGATCATTGGTCTTTTCAACATATACACAACAATTTTGAAAGTCGTAATTACTAGAATTAATATTAAAAAGTTTTACTTCCCTTGTAGTAGGAGAAACGGTGGTATTAATTCCTGTATCCATATCTTGTTCACTAACACTAACAACTTCAGAAGTATTTAGTTCGCGCATTGGCGTATTATTAGTATTCTCCCCATCAGGAGAGAATATTTTCACTTTTTTATTACTATTTTACTACAATATGTAAATATTTTTAAACGCGACGAAATTAAAATATTCTAATTGTCATAAAAACTGGGAGCTTAACGACTTTATCGATAAACACTACCGATATCTCTACCCGATATCAATGTATCGCTTTGACTGTATTTTTATATTTAATAAAAACTGTTCTTTTTAGAACAAAATAAGTGTGTTTTATTTCAAAAATGTCACGTAAGAATTTAAATAGTCGTTGTAAAGAGATGGTAATACTTTTGCAATAATTATGTGATCTATTTGATTTAACATGGAGTCGGGGTTTTTTTTTTATACTTTGGCAACTATGTCAACTTTGATCTCTAACGTAGATAATGACGTGCATTGGTATGTAAATTAGATGAAGATGACTGAAACGTGGTGTTTGGATTTTCGAATTTCCGCGACCACAAACAAGACGCTTAAATGGCATTTTACTAAAATATTAAGTAAATGACTCTCAAAATTTTAAAATAAAATTTGCTTGCCAACTTCGTATCATATCAATAAACAAATAAATGTAATCACGTTTAAGACACTTTTTACGGAAGTCTATACATATATTATAGGCCGTTAATCCTAATTGATTTTTTTTTAATTAATATGTCTGGGCTGTAATGGCCATTGACACAAACAATATTGTGTACAATAATTACAATAAGCATATATTACTAATTGCTACAGTTAATCTATAAGCTTAGAACCTATGACTAAATAATACAAGAGTTACAATCACTAAGTTATAAGTTAAAAGTTAAATACATGGAAAACAATGGGTCATATTCTGAACAACTGAATGTCTTTCAAGAAACCAATTTGGTTAAAGACTTGATCGGGTGAGTTTAAACATCTTTGATATTTGACTTAAGTTTATGTTGCACTCTGTGTTTTGCGTACCGGGGACACTCGATCAGGATATGTTTCACAGTTAATAAACTTGAGCAGTTTTGGCAATTGGGCTTCGGCTCGGACTTCATTAAATATTTATGTGTGAATCGGGTATGTCTTCTTCTTAATCTTCGGATGGCAGCTTTTTCGTTTCTAGACATTTTTGGAAGTTCAAATGTTTTAACAGTCCCATGAAATAGACATACCTACTGTATAGTCGATCTGTTTTATCGCTGTGCGAATATTAGTGAATTTTAGTGAAAATCTTAAGAAATTTGGTGTATATTTGTGGAGTAAAAGTACAGATTACTTAAAATAAAAGATTAGTATTTATTATTATCATTAAGGAAATATTAGTTTACGTTAATTTGAGTATTATTCGGTATATTTTAACGTTTCAGCTATAAATTGGAAGGTGCCAATAACTGTATAACAAAACCGTTAAATTACAGATATTGGCATAGGGTGACAATAACTGCAATACTTGTTAAATATGTAAAATGCATAAAACTTAGTTTAAAGTGCTTTATAATTGAGTCAGTTTTCTGAAAATATTCGTATTTTATACCAAATAACTTCATAGACAGTTGTTAGCACTAGTGCCAACAACTGTATTGTACTGGTGCCAATCACTGTGTTGTTAAAAAAATCTCATTTTATTTTACAGAAATCATAATTTTGAATTTTGTTTACCTTTTTACTAGACAATGCAAATAAAAGTCCAACAGACTTGTAGGAGTACTTGCGGAGTAGGAGGGTTAGCTTAAGCTTCATTGTTTATAATATTCCATTCTCATTTTCGCCGTTTTTGACTAACTCTACAAAATATTTGCAGATAATCATCATAAAAAAATTAAAAACTGGATTAAAATATTCAAAGAAGTATGATGAAGAAACAGTCTCGAAAGCTTTAGATGACATAAATAATGGTTTGTCCAAAATAGCTGCTTCAAAAAAATATGGAATTCCACGTTCAACTTTGCACTTTTGTATAAGTCAAAACTTTATGAAAACAGCTTTAGTATAAAGCCCTATTCTTTTAGTGACGGAAGAGAAACATTGGTAGATTGGATACTGCAAAGTCATTAAAAAAGGTTTTTCTCGAAGAGAAGAAGACTTGCAAATAAATGTACAGACTTTTTTAGATGACAATCCACGACCAAATCTATTTAAAGATAATCTTTCAGGAGACGGATGGTATAAGGCAATCTTGAAGAGACATCCGATATTATGCAAACGAGTACCTGAAGCAGTTACTGCGCGCGTTCTCGAGTTAGCGAAATAGACATTCGAAAATGGTTTCGTGAAATTGAAGTATACCTGAGAGATCAAAAATACTTTGAAATTTTCAATTCACCTGGTCGAGTTTTTAATTCCGATGAAACGTGCTTTCTATTATGCCCTAAGAACAAATCCGTACTAGCACCGAAAGGTGCAACGAATGTGTATGGAGTAAATAATGCCCCAGCTAAGTCCAATTTAATTGTTTTATTTACCTTTTCAACTGAGGGACGGGTAACCCCCTTTTATAATGTATATATTTGAATATATAGGAAACGTTTTTCATCCTTACCTAGTGAAATAAAACACAAAATTTCCCGTTATTTTGTTTGTGGGCAGTCACAGTTCTCACATTTCGTATCAATTGAGTGATTTGTGTTCTCATTTACAAATTATTTTAATTTGTCTTTATGGAAATTCAAACCGAATTCTATAACCGACTGACGTTTCTGTATTTAAGACACTTAAATCATATTGGAAAAAGGTGTTATGGAATGGAGGAGAAAACATAGCGCCGAAGCAATCACACAAGACAAAGTGCAGGTATTTTAAAAACAGTGATTGATGTTTATTTGAAACCAGAGATAATAAAAAAGGGCTTTGTAGCAACGAGTTTATGTCCATGGAATCCAGATGCCATAGATTCTACCAAACGCATTGGAAAAAACTTGATTTCTCCTTCTCTTTCTCAAGATTTAAAAATAAACTACCTACCTTATGAAACATTTAAATAAATTGTAGGACCAATACTTCTTGAAAATTTTAAAAACATAAAAGAAATTACAAACGATGGGATCGAAGAATTTTGGATTCTGTATAAACTATGGAAACAATTCGATAAAGTTCAAGATAATGAAAATTCTCCGTAGGGATGGGAAAAACCTACCGGTTTTAACCGAAATCCGGTTTTTTTACTTCGAAATAACCGGTTTTATCGGTTGTTTTTTGTCCCGGTTATAACCGGTTTTTTATTTTTAAAGTAAAAACCGGTTATTAGGTTTTTACAGTGATTAGGATTAGGTTAGGTATTATTTTGGATCCCACCCAATCATAATTATTATTCTCAAGTAATTATTCTAAACAAAACTAAAATTCAATTTTTTTTTATTTTATAAATACAGAAGCAAACTGAAAGTCACTCACATCAGCCAGAAACAATTAAATTTTATTATAGTATTTCGTTGAAAAAGTATTTGTAATCATAATATTCTTACATAAGAACTGATCTGGTATTTATACATCATCTATTTTTCACACTTGACTCTTGACATTGAAACTGGGTAAATGTCTTTTTCTGATTACCAAAAATAATGACTATGAATATCGAGTTACCGATTACGAATACGAATCTCCAAGGATTTCCCTTAGGAGTGGCTTGGGTACAAGAGAAGCCTTGTTTAGTATACAGGTGCTAGTACAGAGATGCAGAGATATAAATCAAAATGTGTATATTTGTGCAATCGATTTTGAAAAAGCTTTTGACAAAGTCCGACATAACAAAATGCTAGAAATATTGGAAACAGCTGGATTGGACGATAAAGATCTACGAATAATTACAAATCTATACTGGCATCAAGTGGCAAGAATAAAGGTTGAACAAGAACTGTCGGATGAAATAAATATAAAAAGAGGAGTGAGACAAGGCTGTATATTGTCGCCTTTACTTTTTAACTTATATTCGGAGGAAATATTTAAGGAAGCCTTAATGGAGACAACCGAAGGTATTATTGTGAATGGAGTAACCGTCAACAATATTAGATATGCCGACGATACCTTAGTCCTTGCCAATTGCGGAGAAGACAGACAGAAAATAAAACAGACTTGTGATCAGTATGGATTAAAACTCAACGTTAAGAAAACTAAATATATGATAGTTCGCAAATAAAATTATATACATGATGACGGTATAAAAGTCGGAGATGCCACACTGGACAGAGTAGAGAAACTCGTGTATCTCGGCAGTAATATCAATGAGAGCTGGGATCCAACCGCAGAAATTAAAAGCCGAATAGAACAAGCCCAAGCTGCCTTTGTAAAAATGAGAAACGTACTTTGCAGTCACGATCTTAGCATTGACCTTAGAGTTCGTATGATATCTTGCTACATCTTTCCTGTCCTGCTGTATGGAGTAGAAGCGTGGACCCTAACTGAGGCTATGCTTAAACGCTTGACAGCCTTCGAGATGTGGGTATACAGACGACTACTGAAAATAAGCTGGGTCGACAGAGTTAGAAATAAGGAGGTCCTTAGACGGCTGAACCAAACAACACAACTGGTTAATATAATAAAGAAACGCAAGCTGGAATACTTCGGTCATATTATGAGACACCCTGAAAAATATGATCTTTTACATCTGATCATTCAAGGAAAGATCCAAGGTAATCGTGGTCCTGGTAGAAGAAGAACATCATGGCTGAAAAATCTAAGGCAATGGTATGGAAAATCAACTACATCGTTATTTAGAGCTGCTGCCAATAAAGTCACGATAGCGAATATGGTAGCCAACATGATATCCAACGATCGATAACGGTCATGGAACTAGAAGAAGAAGAAAGGATTTCCCTACGTTTTCAAAACGATTTATACCCATACCGGAAGTCGTAAATGAGTTAAAAGTAATACATGATAACTTTTTTTTATAGTAGTAAAAATAAAAGATGAATTGCATTATCCAATTTATTTTTAAGTAAAATATTTATGTTGATATTATTTTCTTTAAATCCCATTTGAAAGAGTCTGGGAAATTTTTGTTAGGGAATTTTTGTTTGGGAATTTTTTTCTCAAAAAACACAAAAAATTGTGTTGTATTTACATTGATATTGATGTTTTTTCGATAGTACTAATTTTGATCATATTGATATCGAGTCGAATGTAGTATCGCAAACTAAAGTGCATTGTAAATGTAACTTTCTAATCTATTGGAATCAAAAAACCGAAAACCGGTTTTTGTAAAAACCGGTTTTTTGGCCGGTTATAACTGCCAGGTTAAACCGTAAGCAAAAAAACCGGTATAACCGAAAACCGGTGTTTTGTCAAAAACCGCCATCCCTAATTCTCAGTAAGTCACATATCCGGAACTCTATGAAGGAATCCAAAATGAATTAGAGAATATAAGAGTAAAAACCACAACAAATTGGAATGTGTTGAAAGTGTTAAAAAAGTACTTACAAATTAGAACCGTATGAAGAGGGTCAAAATTAATAAGAGAACATAGGAGTCAAAACCACTCAGAAAAAATTAGAATGTGTGGAAAGAAACATTGAGCAAATACTAAATGAACACAGACATTTAAACGAATTGGACTCTGGACATATTATCATTGACATAGCTGACGATATTGACATCATAAACATTAGCGAACTATTCAATACAGGGGAGGATCCATTAGTATTTGCTGATTTGGGGACAGAAGACCTAAAAATAAACGACAGCCAACAACATGGGCATAACAAATGCCTTAGAACCAATCACCTCAGAATAATGGAAAAAGGCAAATTTGGACAAACGAGAAAAAAAAAAAGAAAATCTTGAAAAGAAGAAAGGAAACGTAAAAGAATCGAAAAGAAAAGAAAAAACCCAATTGGAGAAGAGTGTTTTCGAAAGAATATGTGGAGGAAAAAAGATATTAATCAATATTACACACACAAACATATTGATGGCTAGATCTAATGTATCGAATAAAGCTAACGACACTTTAAGCCATAAAATTGGCGTAACGGAAAAAGCAGAAGTCAAGAACATTCGTGATAACACTCCTGCGTCAGAAAATATAAATATAATTTCCAATATTTAAGTAAAGAGTGCGATAGAAAGTGCCAAGAGAAATCTGCTTATTGATTGAAATACATGAAATCGAAAAGAAAGCAAAAACCCAATCGAAGAAGAGTGCTACCAAAAGAATTCGTGGAGGAAAAAATACATTGAAAACAATACAATCAAAAAAATATTCAAGGCTTCAATTTAATCCATAAAATTGACGTAACAGAAAAACCTATTAAAATCGAGAACATTAATAATAACACTAGTGCATCGGAGACTATTAATACAATCTTTCATGTTAGTAAATTCTGGTCTTTGTTGTGTTAATAGTTTTTTGAAATATTCTTCCCATTTTTCTGTTTTATTTGGCTTGTGCTTCTTTGTAAATTGTTTTATCGTTTTCTGTTTTTGTTGATAACAATGTTTGGTATTTCCGACGTTTATCTCTAATGTCCTTCTTTATTTCTTTATCTCGTCAGTACGGTTTTATTCCTTTATAGTTTTTGTCACATTTCCCCAGTGCTTCTTCTGCTGCTAAATGAATCGACCTTTTGATGTGTTCATAGTGTTCTTCGGTCAAAACTACCCATCTCTAATTTTTGGTCTAATTGTTTTTTATGCAGTAGCTTTACACTTTAATTGTTTAAACTATCTAGGTTGTACCGTGCTTGTTTTAGTAACTGATTTGGCTCGATGTACTTTTTTTCTTTTTCGTATCTGTTTGGGAGTACCGTTTTAACTTTTAGCAGATGATGATCGGTACCACTTGATGGCCCTCTGGCTACTCGCACATCTTGTATTTTAATTGTAGTTCTCTGTCTTACAATGCTATAATCTATTATAGATTTCAGATTTCTGGTCTGTTGTATCCACGTGTATTTGTATATAACGCGATGTGGATAAAATCCATTTAATATTTTTAAGTTATTTTGTGTGCATGCTGTTATTAATCTGGTTCCATTATCATTTCTGGTATTTTCACCGTGTGCTCTTACCATTTTGTTCTTCAATTCCCATCCAACTCTGCTGTTGAAGTTTTCTAGAAGTATGATCTCCCAAGAGCAGACAAACGCAGTAGAGGAAGACCACCTACACGTTGGGCCGACGACATCAGGCGTATCACTAAAAATTGGCAACAAAGAGCACAAAATCGTGAGGAATGGAGGAGTTTAAGGGAGGCCTATGTCCAGCAGTGGACGTGATAAATAGGGGCTGGATGATGATGATGATGATGATCTCCCTAGATGTTCCTACTTTTATAATTTCATCGTTCAGTTGTTCGAAAAATACACCTTTACTGTTGACCAATGCGTCCTCATTAATTCCATATGCACCTAGTATGGCTATTCTGCTTCTTTTTATCGTGATGTTTATTTTTATCAATCTCTGATTATTTGCTTCCCAAGAAATAATATGTTTTCTTAAAGTTTTGCGATTAATAATAGCAACACCTTCTTGTTCTGTTTGGCCGTTAGTTACTTCACTATAGAACAGGTCATAGTGACACCACTTTTCAGAACCCATACTCTTCCTTTTTAGTTTCTGTAAGTACCGTGATATCTATCTTTGCATTTTTAAGTCATGACTTGATTTCTGGTGTTTTTCGGGAGATACCTTGCACATTCCATGTACAAAAATTCATTAACCGTTTTATTTGCTGTTTTCGTCTACTGTGTTTCCAATCTTTTGTTTCGAGACTTTGGTTAGTCTTCTTAACATTATACGTGTTTTATGAGTACCAAGGAGTTGGCCCGGTGCCTCAACCCCCAACCTGGAAGGCCAGGGATTTTACAGAGTATTCTTCTTCTCTACGAGTTGCTTCCACTACATCTAGAGAGTCTCACTTACCCTTCGCTTTTAAACAAGCCCTAAAACCAGAGAGCTGTCACTTCCGTCCTCCAGACCGTTGTGAAGACCTTCTTCTCCTTCCTGGATGCCGTTGTGAACTTCATCCGTGACCCTGGACAAGGGACCCTTAGCAGGTACTAGTTTCCCGGGCCAGGAAACACCTGAATTCTGCGGAAGGAAGGGATTGATTCAGTTTCTCTGATAGGACTATCCAAAAAGGAGTTCCTACCCGTACCTATACAAGGGATCTTCTGCTGAAAATAGATAAACAATTTTTTTTATGATATTGGGTATATTTTTATGATATATTAGGCAGCAAATGAAAAAGTGTACTCTTTAAAAAATATTTATATACCATTATCTATATAATCAAATGATTTTTTGTAAACTGTCCGTATAGAGAAAGTATCCCGTTAAGAGAGAGTTTACTGTACTCAGCTTCCATTTTGGTTGTTTATGTTTAATTTGGTCCCCTCAAAATTAGATGTGCTAATCACTGTGTAGCAAAATGTGCCAATCTCTATAGCACCAGTGCCAATCACTATGATTTTAGGTATTTTCTTGTTTATTAATTTTTATTATTAATACTTGGTTGTTTGTTTGTGTTTAAATGACTGCGGACACTAAATCCATTCGCCAATCTTACATATTAATACTTAAAAAGTTAACTAAAATATGATTTTTTACTCATTTCAGACACTGTAATTATTATTTTGAAATATTTCAACTAAAAACATAGCTGTGGTGAAATACTAATTAACGAGGTATTGCTTAAAGTGCCAATGACTGTACCGCTTACCCTAATCACTTTTTGATGGTAAAATACTTTTAAAAGCTGGTATTAACTGTGATAAACAGCAAATTTTTACATTGATTCACAGAGCGGTATGTACTCGTTCGAACCAATTTGACAACCTGTCTCATTTTTCCTAAATCAAAATTTTTATTGTATTAAACAAAGGTATACACTGTGAAAGTAAAATGACTACTATTAACAAAATGTTAAAGTAATATAAAAATAATTTAAATATACTTACCGATGATCATGTCAGAACGTATAGTAAATCTTGTCATGGCTATTTTTAATAGCAAATAAAACAAATTTTACTAGTTATTTTTAAATAATTGAACCACAATGTAAAATTAAACCGACACCCATTTCTCAATTTCTTCTATTTCAGAATACAACTTTACATTATTCTGAATAACGTTATTACATATATTTGTAATAACATTACATAAATGTTTACAAACAAATATCTAACTTATTTAGGTATACATCTATCGACTCTAATTCTGGACTCTACTATCGACGGAAATTCTCTAATCTGCCTTAATATGATCTTGTGGGACACTGTTCTGTAATGTCACAGATAGTTTGGGGTTGTCCGCAGGCACAGAGTGGCGATGGTCGTTTACCCCATTTGTGCATCATGTAACCGCACTGCCGTGTTGGGTTCTGATTCGGTTTAGCATAGTCCATAAAATCAGTCTTTATTCCCCTTCCAAAAACTAAGGAAGCAAAGAAGTGTGGTGATGTTAAAGTTATTCTTGAAAGTTATTCACCAAGGCATTTATAAGAAATGTGAACAGGATATCAGTGATGAACAATTTGGCTTTCGAAATGGATTTGGGACACGGGAAGCATTAACCAGTTTTATTATTCTGCTGCAAAAATGTCGAGACCAAAAAAAGGATCTCTTTTTATGTTTTATTGACTATCAAAAGGCCTTCGACAAAGTAAAACATGATAAGCTGATGGATTGCCTTCACAAAAAGGGACTAGACGAGAACGATTTTAAAATTATCCAAACGCTGTATTTTAACCAAACTGCAGCAGTTAGAATAGAAGCCGGTGACACAGAAATATTCAATATCAAGCGAGGTGTACGACAGGGGTGTGTATTGTCACCACTACTTTTCAATATATATTCGGAAGAAATCTTTGCACGAGCACTAGAGCAATCAAGAGAAGGTGTTAAAATTAACGGCAGAGTTCTAAATAATGTACGATACGCCGACGACACGGTCCTAATTTCAGAGAGCGCACAGGATCTCCAGACACTCTTAGATCGCGTCAGATCGATCGGAGAACAATACGGCCTCAGCATTAACGTCAAGAAAACAAAAACAATGATTGTCTCCAAAACATCCATCCATCCACCCATGGCTTTAAACGTGAATGGTAACATTATCGAAAATGTCGAGAAATTTCGATATCTAGGGTGCTGGATAACGAAAGATATAGATCCAGACATAGAAATAAAATCGCGAATTGAACAAGCAAGAAATGTCTTTTTAAAAATGAAACAAATGTTTACGTCCCAAACACTCAATCTCAAAATCTGATACCGAATGCTGAAATGTTACGTTTACAGTACCTTACTATATTAAATGGAGGCCTGAACCTTCAAAATCAACTCACTCAGGCGTTTGGAAAGTTTTGAAATGGGGTTATTTCGAAGGATGCTGAAAGTCCCCTGGACAGCGCATATGAGCAACGAGCAGGTCCTACACAAGATGGGTACCGACAGAGAACTCTTAAAAATAATGAAAACATGGAAAACCTCATATTTGGGACACATATACAGAAATGAGAAATACCAGCTACTGCAGCTTCTTATAGAGGGGAAGGTAGAAGGAAAACGTGGTTCTGGTAGACGGCAGGCGTCCTGGTTGAAGAAGGTTATCGCCAACCTTCATTGAAGACGGCACCCAAAGAAGAAGAAGATAGTCCATGTGTTGCGTGGTAAGTCAAAACCTGGTGGTTTTTGTGTGATGCAGGGTAAGCTGCTATTATGTTGTTCCATCAATTCTCCTATTATGTTGTTCCATCCCTTCTCGAGTAAGTGGTCGTTAAGTTGAACTCATTTTCCATAGCAATGCGTACTGTTTTTATTGGCGGACGTTTGAAGCGTAAACGGTTACGGTTGGCAGCATCTGTATCTTGATGAATTGGCATGATCTCTAGTTTAGGTGGTGAAATGTGGCTCAGTACTGGGAGCCATTGCGTAGGGGTGGATTTGATAACACTAGCAATCATTCTCATTGTATTGTTGAATTGGGCATCTACTTTGTGTATATGTGGGCTGTTAAGCCAGGCTGAAGAGAAGTATTCTGCGGTTGAGAAGACAAGGCTCAGGGCAGATGATCGCAAGGTGGGAGCCGATGCTCCCCATGTTGTGCCGCACAGATTCTGGATGATGTTTTTGTTTTTGACAGATGTTTCTTGAAAGATAGGGTTCTGTAAAAAGTCACCCCAAGGTGCGTTGGTGTTTTATTGTAGGCGAGTGTAATGTTTTCGAATTGGATGTTCAGTGTTCTTTCTGCAAGCTTGTTAATTAGATGAAAACCGGAAACCTCTATTTTGGTAGCGTTTGGTTGGAGCCTCCATTTACGGAAATACTTTCCCGCTGTGTGTAAGTCTGACATAAGGATTTGTTCTGCTTGTTCAAATAACTTGGAAGTCCATTCTTCAGTTTCCTTGGGGTGCTGATATCAGTTTCCATGACTACTTAAATCGTTCGGTCCGCTAGCATGCTTTTGATTATTCGAGCAGTAAATTTACAGGATATTCTACGGAGGAGCTTGTTTATCATATCTTCTCTCCAGACCGTATCGTAGGCCGCTGTTAGGTCCATGAATGCAGCTGCAGTTTTACGTTTTTTCTGGAACCCTGCCCTAATAAATGTGGTAAGTGAAGGAACTTGATCTGCGTAGCTTCGTTTCGGTCGGAAACTTGCTTGATCAACCGGTATTAATTCAACTAGCTTTGGACTAATTCTGTTATAGATAACTCGTTCTAGTAGCTTAAAATTTTCCGATAGTAGGGATATTGGTCTGTAGCTCTTAGGTTTGTTATTATTTGGTTTCCCTCGTTTTAATATGCCAATAATCTTCCATCGTTTGACTTCCTGTAGTATGGTAACAGTCTTCATAACATCTGTGACAAAGTAGGCCATCCATTCTCTCGCATATTTGCTGCTGTTAATTAGGAATTTGGAAAATATATATTCAAAACCTGGGGCTTTACCTGGCTTTACAGCCTTGAGAGCTATAGTGACTTCTTAGTAAGTGGAAGAGCGAGAGTATTCGGTTTCTGCAGATTTCGAATTTTAAAGTTTTGAGCTCTCGTTTTACCTTGATTGTGTGTGGCTTCTTTGGGGGCCCTAGATGTCGATACCAGATGTGAGGCAATAGTGTTTGGGTTAATTGTTTTGTTCATTGTTATAGGAGTTTCACTCCCTAATTTTCTTAGCAGTGCCCATGCTTGCCTACTTGATGTTTGAGAATTTACACTTTTTACAGTTTCCGTCCATTTTTGTGTTCTAGTTGCATCTAGGCTTTGGAGCAGTTTAGTTTGGGACCAACCTGGAACGTATTCTTTTCGGTAGCCTCTTGGTATATGATTTTTGGCCGTGCTTAGTACGGCTCCAATGAATCTTTTGTAATTTCTGATGGTAAGAGGTATCCCGCCTCGAGTTTTGTCCAGTTCCGCAGAAAAGCTACCTCAAATGGCTTTCTGTAGATTCCAACGTGGGCAAGGGATATATGTGATTATAGGAATCTGGGTTCCTGCCTCTAAGATTACTGTGAGGAAAGTCGTCCATTACTTTTTGAGAGACTGCTAGAGGTTGGCCGTTTTTAATAGTAGAGATAAAACATAGATCAGGATTGTATTCCTTTTTTCATGCTGCTGACATGAATTTAGGTGGGTCTTTAACATCAAATTTTGTCCCTTGTCATGGTGATTGTTATTTATAGTCCCCCACGTATATTGACGGGTACGGATGTGTGTCGGCGACTTTAGCTAGCCAAGATATACACGGTGGTTTGTAGGTGTTAGTAACGGTGATGCTTTTAATGTTTACAACATTGTGAATTTCATCATCAGTACAAGTGGAAACTAGGACGGCGTTTTCTATGTTTTGTTTAACGTACGTTGCTGTGCCATATGATCGATGATACGTAGCACCCGTTAGTTCAAAGCCAGGTATTATTTCCATTTGTCGCAGTTGTTCTTCCGTTTCGCAGTTATGTGTGTTTCTGTAGAGCGACCAGGTCGATGTCGTTATCTTTTAGAAATACATATTGATAAGTACTGGCTCTTTGAATAGCATATGCTTTCTACATTTAAGTCACAAATTCGGATCATAGGTTCGAGTTTTATAGTCGTTAGGTCCTGAGAAGGGCCATTTGTATTATTGTTAATTTACCTTCTGGTAACGTTTAATGGCATTGTTTGCAATGTGTCTCTGGTCAGGAGGTCGTAAGATTATCTGACGGTCAGTATTTGCTAGTCCATTTAACTTTACCCAGGGTGCACATGTAGTATTCTACTATGGACGCGAACTAGCTCTACACCCCTTTAAATCATTACGGAAAGTTTACACAGACTTGTTCAACAGAATTGTTTTCCACTAATATATTTAATATTTAGTTTACGTATATTTTATTACCACATATTTGTTAGCAGCTTTGAAATTGTTTAAATTAAAAACTAATGTTTCGTTAGATTAATGTATGCTTTGTAAAGAAATTGCATAATTCTATTCATATTCCCATCCTAGTTGTTAATATCACCCTTCCCCTCAAGTTATTTCCCGATACTCGTCAATTAGTGCAGTAAAGATAATAATCACCTTCTTCAGGTAACCATAATGGGAATTTCACTATATTTTCTCAAACAATTAATAATGATCCTTGTATTAGAATGTAAGTTAGGTTTATTTAATTGTTTCATTGAATTATTTATTTAATTAAATTGATTTAACACTAAAACAATGCACACCCATAATATTGGCATAAATGGTATATCTTTTGTATAAGACAGCACCCTAAATGGGTTATTGTAATTTTCAGCATTTAGTTTGCCTGTACGTATTAGTATTTACTTTTGATCTGAGAACACATAGAACATTATAGTATGCGAAACCGGTTGTCGGTGGTAGAATAAATTGATTCTTAGTAAGTCTTATCCTTATTTCTCTTTACCTAAATTGAAAAGGATTCACACAGGCAACATATTCAAAATATTAACTAGGATCTTCTACAAATTTTTGAATATTACAAGAAAAGAATATAAATCAAGGCTAACAATATGTAGAAATGAGGACGGACATACTTAATACTCAATACAAACGAGGACGTATTGGACAGGTGGGTGGAAAATTATAAAAAGCAAGTTATTTTTCACCTAAGTTGAAGGTTCTTAGAAAAATAGGTGCAGCAAACTGCCAATGGTTGGCAATGGATAGGACTGACTGACGAAATAAAACTGGAAAGGTTCGAGCTCTACTCTAGGAATATAGCACCAATGATGTTAATCTAGCATGGTAATAAAACTTTTTACCTTTACCATCGTACTGTCTAAAGGGTTTCTACCCAGGTATTTAGTGGCGATTGGTAAATAAAAAATTAAACTACGTATTTAAAACGGATCTACCCGTATTCCTCAAAAGAAAAATCTTCGACCAATTTGTTACCTGTAGTCACTTATGGAACGGAAACATGAACACTCACAAAAAAAGTAGTCAATAAGATTCGTGTGACTCAAATAACTATGGAAGCAAAAGAAGAAATACGCCGTGGAACAAAAACGAACACAAAAACGAAAAAATCGTGTTGTTAAAATGGAACCGGGCAGGACACGTCATCAGATTATCAAACAACCGCTCGACAAAACGTAGAGTTTAGAGTGTAGAGCAAGGCAAGAAGCAATATGAAGAAGAGGACGACCTCCAACTAGATGGACTGACAACCTGAAGCGTGTTAGCAATAACTGGATGCAAGTCGCACAAGATAGAGGCAGATAAAAAAGCTAAATGAGACCTATGTCCAGCAGTGGACGTATACAGGTTGTCGATGATGATGGTGATGATGATTTAGTGGCTTAACTCATGTGCAATAAGTAACAAAACACTGATGATGTGCTTTTAGTCCAAAAACGTTCTGTGATGTATTCTAAAAGGGATTTTAAATTACATTTATACCTTTTATAAAGGATTTTAAATAAACTATTTTTATCTTTATTTTTTTAAAATAAAAGTATCAATTAATAAAATATGTTATTAAAAGTATGCCTAAACTGCTAAACCTAAACTACCTAAACTATGAAAATATCAATTTCCCTATAAATTTTACATAGTAAAAACATCTTCTAAACTATTTATTTAATTATTTGGTATCGAAAACAAAGCCCGGTTCTAATTTGGAAAGTTAGATAAAGGAAGCTTTCTCTCATCAATCAAGCGCTTCAAGTACAATGCATGTTCATTGTAATCATTCTTAATAGTATACAGGCCCTATATCAAACGTTACCAGCTAAATAGTAAGTGTTTGATATTCCTGCTACACATCGTGTTAACGTAAAGGTAGGTAGCTATCTCCCAGTTAGAGATAATGATAAAGTTACAGCTTTAGAGGTTCATAAAACAAGACTCTAATACCTGATATAATTGTAAGCTCGATGCCTCGAGTAGCCATAACAGTATTTTATTCATTAGACCCTCTTACTCACTTTATTTTTCTTCATTGTTTCTTTAATATGTAAACACAAGGTGTCGCTAAACAATTTTTATATAAGAAAGGCAGTTAAACATTGATTTCGCGTATAGTGCTTCTGTAAATTAGCTTATACGTATTTTATCTTAACAGGATTCATCAGAGATACTATTACAGAAGCTTTGAACAGCTTCTTTTAATTTGATATCCTCTTCATAAATACATGACACCAATTAGCCAAGGATTTTTGCTTAGATGAGGAGATATGTTATAGAATACAATCTTTAGATTCTTGATTTTCTCTCTTAACATCTTTAGCATCGTCTATTTTGTCTTGCAATTTTTAGAAGGCACAGATTAAAAATCCGGATTTCGGTTTCGTCAATAGAAATCTTCATATTTCTACTCTCGTGAATAATTTTTATATGTTTATGATTTGGCTTAATTGCAGACTTTAAATCGAAAATTATACTGCAAGAAAGTGTATTGGAGATAGTGAAACATAAATCATACATCCACTTCATTTTGCTGTCTTTGTTTGATGTTTACATTATTGGACAAAAGTTACATTCTGAAGGTCTTTGAGTAGAAAATACATGCAATTTGCAGCTGGAATTTCAAATTTATTGTTTTATTTTTGAGGGGACCCTTAAATTGATTCTTTTTAATTTTTTTTTGCTTACATACTTGTAATTAAATAACGATTAAATGGCGTTGTATTTGAAAAAATATACATAAAACTTTTTGTGACATTTTTGTTGGTTTGTGATAAAAATACAAAAATCTTAATCTAACGTTTTTTCTTAATTTATTTTTCTCTGCAACCACAGGGGTAAGTAGCGATATAAAATATACTCAGTGACATTAAAAGTGTTACATCCAGAAGGAATAATTCCTTCGTTCCACCTCCTCCTTCCAACTTCATGTATTAACTGTGCCAGAGTGTGGAGGATGGGACAAAGTAGACAATCTTCTTCTTATCATATCCCATACATGTTCGATAGGATTTAAATCTGGAGCACGGGGCGGCCAAGGCAAAATATTAACGCCAGCTTCTTAGAGAAAGTCCATAATTTTACGAGACATATGACTTGCTGAATAAGGATGACTCGACGGCCGTCGAGATAAGGCCGTAAAGTGGTTTGTAAGATGTCAATATAGTGCACAGCTATCATATTGCCTTGAATTTAAATTCCCACCGAAACCATTACTTCAACTGTCCTGTGTACATGCCTCTCCACAACAAACCAGATATCTCGTCGCTCTCCATGGCAGCGTCTTACCATCCTATGACCATCATACATTTCTAAACGGTACTGCCGTTTTTTACACGAATTAAAACGTTGATGACAATGGTCGGACGTTAAAGAAAACACTAGTCGTGGGCGGACTAAAGCCAGTCCAAAGGCTCGAGTGCGACAATATAGTGTACGCATACTGACAGGTTTACCTACTACTCTAAACCATTGGTCAGCAATTTAACGCGTAGTAGCAAAACGGTCCCGCAGAGCCAAATATCTAAAGCGATATCTTGACGCTCTTTGGTATGCCTTGGTTGGCCAGTTGGTCTTCTTCTTATTCCTCTATCTATAAGCAATAATTGTACCCCCGCCAAAATCGATAACATGGTGGTAATTTGATGTCTTCGAACTTAAGGCATTTTCTTACACTGAATACAATTAGACTCAGGAATAAAAACTAAAAATTTCTAAACAAACTAGTTTTTAGAAATCGGTCTCTTCACAAAAAAAAAATTAAGATAAAAATTTTTATTTTTACAAAGAGTAGAAAAGATAAAACATTGGTATTTTTATCATACCATATTTTAAATAAAGTCATTCTGTTGTTAAACAATTAAGTTTTTTTAACAACAACGAAATTATTCTTTCTGAGTGTAACGCTTGTAATATCTCTGAATATATAATACAATTTATAGGTAGAAAAAAATAAGAATAATACTTAAGTACACTTCATCTAATTTATATACCGATGCACGTCATCAGCGTCATACCCGTGACGTCACATGATACCAACACGAAATGTTTAGGCGATAGGTGTGTTCCTTTTTAGAATCACTTTGCCGAGTACACTGGCATTACAGCCACTAGACATACTTTATTATATACGCGTAGAAATAATATTTAAAAATTTCTATTAATGTTACACAATAATATACACAAATACATAAATACACAATAATATGTTTCAGTTAATTTGTATAAAAGCATAAATTGGTAACACTTATTTGACAGTTGCGGTGTTGACACTTCTTGTACTTTACTATTTTGAATTTTAAAGTGAACACCTCTTGTTTTATATTTTTACCTATTTAATAAAATCTGTTCTTTTTAGAACACAATTAGTGTGTTTTATTTCAAAAATGTCACGTTAGAATTTAAATAGTCGTTGTAGAGAGATGGTAATACTTTTGCAATAATTATGTGATATATTTCATTTAAAATGGAGTCAGGGTTTTTTTATACTTTGGCAACTATGTCAACTTCGAACTCTGACGTAGATTATGACGTGCATCGGTATGTAAATTAGATGAGGTATACTCACAACCAATTTACTCCACCAGCAACGACCGGTTTTACATACTATAATTTGCTATGCATCTTCACGTACGTGATAAACAGTACATGATGAACTAAATGATGAAAATATAATAACCCGTATTAGAGTTATATATACATCAATTCTGTCAGGTCTGGTGCAGAATGCACACAATATAATCCAATATTATAGGTGTGTGATGATTAAAAATGACTTTATATTTAATTGAATAAAATAAAATCAAAAATTTAAGTGAAAAAACAATCCATTCAAATTGAAATTAAAGAAATAAATGTTACTATTATTATTATCCAGATTTAGCCATACGGCTCACACTTCCTCTAAGGGAAAATTCACTTTTCCAAATTTCAGATACCTACGTTAATAAAAGGATTAAGGTCTGGTGGAACTCCTTTTGTGTTATTGAGACCAAGGTGACTTGGTATGCTGAAGTATCTTTTAAAAAATTTCGTTGCATCATCTGGACGTTGTGAGGAGTACAGCTTTCTGCATGGCCTTATTGAGATGTTCATTTAGAACCAGTTGTTTTATGTTCTCTAGGAGGTTTTTGGGAATAACACCAATAGTAGATAAAGTAATAGATACTCTGGGTACTTTTCATTCTCCATTGTCTTCTAATTTGCATTTTTATATTTCTGTACTTGGCGATCTTTTCATTGTATTTAACACGCAAATCATTGGTGTTAGGTATCGCCACATCAATAAGTGTTTACCTAGTAAGTCCATTAACTGGTATGAATCCGGTCTATTATGTGCCACTGGTTGATCTATGAGCACAGTGCGGTCCCAGTATAGCTTGTAGTTGTCATTTTGAAGCATTCCGTAAGGGACGTATTGATATTAAGCAAGATGGTCAGTTTGGAGAAGTCCTAGTTTGTCAGCTAGTTATTGGTGGATATTCTTGCCTACTGAACCATGGTGTTTTTTTATAATCAGTTTCGACAAACTCTTAGCAGCCCCCTGAAAGATGTGGGATGTTTTTTTGGAATGGGATATTTATTTTTATGTGAACACATAAATGAAAAGTTTTAAAGGTAATGTACGTATCCAAAGATAATAAATGCATCTACAAATATTTTCCTTATCTATTTTCTAACAGGAATTACATGAAAACTTTTTGTGACTTCCTTACACATCGGGTTTTCACAATTTGGCTTTCAGTACTTTGTCTGAGTTTTTGGTCTAAGTTTAATGGATTGGGAGAAGGAGCTTCATAGAATGGCCAGCTAGGCCGTCAGACCTTACGTTACTGGATTTCTTTTTACAGAAACCAAACGTCTATGTTACTAAACCAGATACTATCAACGAACTGAAGAAAATAATTTTTACTAACATTGGAGTCATTTGACCTAAAACTTTTGAAAATGTGCTGCGTAAATTCAAGCAAAGGTCGGCATATTGATAAAAAGTGAGATGATCTCAATTTAAGCATCTTGTTTAAACGATTTTTTATTTTACTAACCAATACTTTTCTTTCTGCTGTTAAATGTTAAACATAGTTTTTTGAAACTATCGAAATAATATTTTTAAAATTAAACGTCTTCTATCTTTAAAAAGACTAACTTTAGGGTAATAATGTTCTAATAATGTACATGTTATTATTTTTAATACTGCATTGTTTATTTAATGTTTATATAAAAATATCGATTTCTGTTTATTAAACAAATCCATCACGACATGATGGTGTCATGGTACCAGTTACGGTTACGGAAACGAGGTTTCCAACCCAAATCTTCACACTATATACAGGGTGGTGAATCGTCAAACGGGCCATAGGAAACTCAATGAGAAATTCTAAACTGTTGAATTCCTGCTTCCCTAATTATTTTACACCAAAAGTCATGGGAAACTATATGTAGAGGACTCAAATATGTATCGAAAACAATTGTTAAAATTGTTCTACGACTTAAACGTATTCCAAAATTTTGCTAAAATATAATACATTTTTCAGGCCACCCCTAAAAGTCAGGCCAGACGCCGTGAAAAGAATGTGTATTACGTGTTGCGTTTTGTCATATTAACGTTTCTAATACTTAACAATATTTAAATCAACTATATTATATTTATCTATGATTTAAATGGCCAAAATTTTGTGATTTATTATTTAAAAGAAAAATTAAGTTGATTAAAAAATGTACTCAGTTAAGGAGAAAAGAGCAATAATAAAAATGTTTTATTCATGTTTTATTATAACATTTGTTATAGTTTTATGTTTAGAAATTATCGTATATTATTATTAGTAATAAAGATCACAGTAACAGTATATTGGAATTCATTGAATTGTTGTATAACTTAACATGGAATTAAACTTTAGTGTATTAGAATATCTTACGTTAAATAAAGATCCGGTAGTGACAGGAAACGGTTCGCGCTATTGCCTGAATACAACATTATGCGATTTTTCGTCAACTGAGTACATTTCATTATATTGATCGATTTGTCAACAATATAATTTATTGTTCACAAAGTAATATTGTTCAGTAGTAGTAATATTTAGTAAAATTCATTGTTTATAATTTAATCATAAAATAAAAAAATTGACAATTCAAATTGTCAAACATCTGACATGAATATGATAAAACACACAAGTTATAATATATTCTTGTATTACGTGTGGCCTAACTTGTAGGGGTGGTCTGAAAAATCTATTATATTTTTGCAAAATTTTGAAGTACATTTGATTCCTAGAACGGTTTTAACATTTGTTTTTAATTTAGAATTTAATCCTCTACAAATAGTTTTTTATGACTTTTGATCTAAAATAATTAGGGAAGCAGCAATTCAACAATTTAAAATTTCCCATTGAGTTTCCTATGGACCGTTTGACGATTCACCACCCGGTATATATATATATATATATATATATATATATATATATATATATATATATATATATATACAGATTGAACGAAATAAATTCGGAACATAGGAATACAATGTATTTCGGCTCAATTCTGCTGTAGCTGGTTGGCCAACAAAAGATTGTCAAATAATTATATCATAAAAAATCCCATACTTCAGCGGGCTGCTGGATTCTGAACTCATAAAAATTGAAAGCTACACATAAATCTACGATTTTATTATGCTGTCAAACCAGTTGTAGTCCAGGAAATGTAGCATTTCACCTCGCAATTTTTTCGTGCGGCGTGGATTGACTTGAAATTTAACAGAAGGTAGGTAATAGCCTAAGGATCAAAATCTATATCGAACCAAAGTGCGCCAAAGCCTAGGGGGTGGTTGCCACCCCCTAGGGTGGTTGATGGCCACTCCATCTCCCGGGTGAAAATTTTTTTTACGTTTTAACTACAGGTTTCGATTAGAAAAGTGATTCTAAATAAAAAATGTGCTATACATTTTTTTATAAAATGATATTTTTCAAGTTATTCGCGATTGAAAGTAACAACATTTAGACGAAAAAATCCACGTTTTTAATCGATTTTTCGCGAATAACTCGAAAATGGTGCATTTTGTCAAAAAAATTGTAGAGAACAAATTTGTAGCTTTTAAAAAGACAAATACAATTACAAATACAATATCAATGTTCAGCGGTTTTCTTCAAATGCCAAATTTGAAAGATAAAAGTCAAATATCGGGAAAATGATGCATTTTTGGAAGAAAACTCACAAAACCTTTTTTAAAGAGCATAAATAGACCTATCATAAAAAAATAAGGTCAATACCTCATTTTTTACAAAAAAATCGAGGAAAACAACACCCTAACCACCCCCATAATTAAAATCGATCTTCACCCTTCTGCAATTCCCTTTGTAGATGTATTGTTAATACGTCCAAGAAGTTTGACCCATTTAAAATGCTTAGTTTTAGAAAAAGTACAGCTTAAAGCGAGAAACGATTTACAATTTCATATTTTTTACCCTTCTTTTTTTAAATATGCCCGAAAATACTGAATATAAATATGAAAAAAATAAAAATTACCAAATTGTAGCTTTTTTAATGACTAAAATTATCCTTTATTTAGATTTGTTGTACAATGAATATTTGGCGAGATATAGCCGTTTAAAGCATCGATTTACGATCAAGCACCATCTTTTTCGAGCCCTTTAAACTCACCCCATTTAAAAACCAAGGGTTTCAAAAAGATTTAATTCACAGATCCTTGTAGCTATTAAAAACCTCTACAAATCGTTTTTGAAGAAACATCTATCGTTAAAAATTAAAGGAAATACGTTAAAAAAACCAGTTAATTTTTTTCCGGAAAATTCCATTAGTATAGTACAGTACATTTCGGAGCATAATAATCTTCAAAACCGGTATATTAGCTAGTGGGGCGTTATACATTCGAAATTTTAACCGTTCTTATTTTGAAATCCCATACAACAGAATAAAACATCTGCTCATATGTCTATGGCTTGGCAATGAAAATATCAGAGCAACAGATTGGGGATGGTTTTCCAAAGATGGTTTGTTATTACCCGTACGCATGAACAAACAACCTGCACCTGATAAATTTTTGAAAATTATTTTTTGCCAATGCAAAAAAGGATGCGGCGTTTCATATGGGTGCAGAAAAGTTGGTTTTTACTGTAACTCTACTTGTTCTGGGTGCTCAGGTGAAGGGTGCAATAACAGTCCACCAATAATTGAGGAATATGATGATGACATAGATCACGATGAAGATGTAATTGATGACGAATAAAATTAATATTATAAATGTTTTACCTATAAATGTAAATATTTTCAACTATTTATGTAAATGTATAAGAATATATGGTGCCTTTTTATGTTGATAATTTTTTTTGTATTTAATTCTACTTTTTTCAATTAATATCTTATAAATTAGTTTATAAAAACTGCAATGTTGTAAAGGGTGATTTTCAAAAGCTGAAAAGTTGCAAAATTTTGGCAAAAAATTGTTTTCACCTATAGCACTCATAACAATTGATTTTTAAGGGTTGAAAATGTATGAATTTGTATTTTAAAGTATAAAAAACTCACTATTTAACTAATCCAAACCAAATTTCATTCATCTTAGGATTTGTAATATTATTTTACAATTTTTGAAAATTAGGGGTAGTTTTCACCCCTAAGAACAATCAGGGTTCATCGGCATGACATAAACTATAAAGCAGAGGGTGAGTTGAGCTTAATTCCAAATTTTTATGCAAGTCGTTCCAAGGTGAAATCATTTTCTTCGCATTACTAATTTTTTTATATTAATCTCTAATGAGGGTCGCTTTTTAAGGGTTGAAATATGATGGAACTTTATTCAAAAGAACGAAACTATCATTATTTAATTAATTCAAACCAAATTTTACCCATATTCAGGTTTAATATGTTATTTTATAATTTTTGACAATTAGCGGTAGTTTTCACCCCTAAGAACAATCAGGGTTCGTCGACATGACATAAACTATAAAGCAGCGGGTGAATTGAGCTTAAATCCAAATTTTTATCCAAATCGATCCAAGGCGAAATCATTTTTTTAAAATTAGTAATTTTTTACATTAATCTCTAACAAGGATTGCTTTTTAAGGGTTGAAATATGATGGAACTCTATTCACAAGTATGAAATAATCATTATTTAATTAATTCAAACCAAATCTTACCCATATTCAGGTTTAATATGTTATTTTATAATTTTTGACAATTAGGGGTAGTTTTCACCCCTAAAACCCTTCAGTGCACTTCAGTTCGATATAGATTTTGATCCTTGGGCTATTACCTACCTTCTGCTAAAATTTCAACTGGATACATGCAGGACGAAAAAATTGCGAGGTTTTAACTTTTTTCGAGCTTCAATTCCTGAACTATTATCGCCTCCTTAGACAAGCCCGTCTTACGCAAACAACTTTGTTGCGAGACAGATAGTTGAACGATATTTTATACAATGTCTTTACCCAGGTATGGATTTATTTTTGTCCAAGTTATGCAGTTCAAACAGACATGTATTAAATTGTATGTTCCGTTTTAATTTGGTTCAATCTGTATATATATATATATATATATATATATATATATATATATATATATATATATATATATATATCCTTTAATTCCTTTTCCATTAAAATTATAGATGATAAAAGCAATATTTTTGTTTTATTCGTTTCTTATTGTAGCAGATTGTAGCAGATGTATTAATTAGTATATCATTATAAATGTAACCCAGAACAAATATTTACAGTAAAGATGCTTGTTAATTTCATCGCAAACAAGTTTCTCTACCTCTGGTTTACTTGTTGTTGTTTTCTGTGAGATTTTGCTTTATATATAAACTAGTAATATAGTTAATAAGGATTTTAATTAACATCGGTTAATTTTCGTTTTTCTCTGACCCATTTTAGAAATACAATAAGATGTGATGGTGTAGTCAGTAATAAAATTTAATCTGATATTTTATACAATTGTTGACCATATTTATTTTCAGTTTTTCGACTTAAAGTACTAGTATAGAGATTTTCCGTGTTAGAAAATAATATAAAGTGTAAACAATAACAGTTATATCATTAGCAAATTAGTAAAGATTTTGATTGGATTAATAAACAATAGATCATAACTTTCTAACAACATTTCTAGCACGAAAATTTCTTTACACCTTGATAAATTATCCTCTTGATTTATTGTTTAAGTAGAATTCTACTATTTGGAAGAGTGATTTCATCGTTTAAACGCTGAATATCCTCAAATTTTAATGTACACAGCGGCCCTTGAAAACTCTCCGTCTAATTTGCGCGTTCTCATAAAAAAAATCGCAGAATGTATAATTAGTACATTTATTTGTGCTTCTCTATAACAGACCCGACTACGAGCTGCCATACAGTGTAGCCAATTATGGTTCACAAGTAGCAGTTATGGTTATACAAACCAAAAAAGATTTTTTCAATAGTAAAAATTGAGCACAAATTGTAATGAAATAAATTTTATATTTAGGTACATGTTTAGTTTTGCTACATATTTAAGTTTATAAAATAAAAATCGATATTTTACATTTCATTCTCATTTCGATTCAAAGACCTGGCAACTTGGGCATTTGCAAAGTGCCAAAGTAAGAAACGTTCAGTTACATAGGCGGTGATGGTGGGAGTGCCTGTATTGCATTTTGATGATGAAGATGATGATAGTGTGTTTGGCATGGAAACTAGTCCTTTTGCCACAGATTTTTAAATGATTTTTGTTATGTTTATAAATTTAAACTTGATTGTACCAAATTTATATTATATATCCGGATAGATATAAGTGATTACATATGAGTTCGTATATTGATTTCTGATCTGACAGCCAAACAATTTTCTTTGTTCTGATTTGTTTCTAGTATGTATTACAAAATTAAGATTATATAACCACAATTGCCGCATATAATAAACATCAGAAATGCTTCTTCTTCTTCTTTAAGTTCCATCTTTTATCGAAGGTTGGAAATCATCATGGCTATGCGGACTCTGTTGACTGCCGCTCTAAAAAGTTCTGCACTACTGCATTCAAACCATTCCCTTAAGTTCTTAAGCCAGGATATTCTTCGTCTTTCCATATTTCGCTTTTCTCGGATTTTGTCCTGCATAATAAGTTGTAATAATGTGTATTTTTGCCCTCTCATCACATGTCCCAAGTACTCAAGTTTTCGTCTTTTAATAGTTAATATTATTTCCGCCTCATTTCCTATCCTTCTAGTTACTTCCATATTTGACATTCTTTAAATCCATGATATTCGTAGGATTCTTCTGTAACACCAAAATTCAAAGGCGGCCAGCTTATTCAGATGAACTTGTTTTAGTGTCCAAGCTTCCAGACCATAAAGAAGAGTAGAGAACACGTAACATCGAAGCATTCTCAGGCGTAGTTCTAACCTTATATCCCGACAACAAAGAAACTTTTTAAGTTTAATAAATGATGTACGTGCTATTTCAATACGTGTCTTAATTTCTTTGGTTTGGTCTACATCTGATGTTATCCATGTTCCTAAATATTTATAGTTATTAACATTCTCAATTGCAGTATCTTCAATAGTAAATTGGATATTTGCATGTGCAGATTTAGTCATGATCATGCATTTAGTTTTCTTTAAATTTATCTTCAGTCCGTACTCATGACAGCGTTCATTAAGGCGTTGCATTAGGTTCTGTAAATCATTGTTGTTATCCGTAATTATTACTGTATCGTATACAAAACGTAAGTTATTCAAAACTTCTCCATTGATAGATATACCTTCTATTGAGTCTGAGAGCGCTTCTTGAAATACCGCTTCACTGTAGAAATTGACGAATTCACGACTGTCAATATTTCTGCTTTTTAATATATCTACAAGCTTTTTATGTTGAACTTTATCAAATGCCTTTTCAAAGTCTACAAAACATAAGTACATATCCTGATTCATGGGAAATGCTACAAAGGTTGATTGCAGCCATTGTCTGGGGATTGTGGCAGTCTGATATATTAGATTAAAGAGTTCAACCATTACATCAATAACATCTTCATCGATGAGTTTTAATAATTCGATGGGCACCTTATCTGGTCCAGTAGCTTTACCCTCTTTTGTGTTTTTGATGGCATAGATGACTTCTTCTCTTAATATTGGTGATCCAGTATCCTCGGTGATTTCTAATGACAGTTCTTCTCTTTCATCAATAAATAGTTGTTGAATGTAATTGATCCAGTGACATAATCTCTCCTTCATATCAGTAATAATATCCCCTTTATCATTTTTAAGGATATTCGTTTTTGTACGCTTTCTAGAACCTGTCATTTCTTTGATTTTTTTGTGTAAATTAAAGCTATCGTACTTTTTATCAAGATCTTCTATTTCCTTGCATCTATCGGAGAGCCACCTCTCTTTTGCCTCTCGAATTTTCTTTCTGATATTTCTCTGAATTTCTTTGTATTTATTCAGGTCTTTTGCTTTATGTTTTCTTCGTTCTTCCATGAGTTCAAGAATTTCTACTGTCATCCAAGGTTTTGTTTTTTCTTTAAGTGGTTTGAGGGTTTCTTTTCCAACTGACACAAGGGCATGTTGAATTTTTCCCCATTTTTGGTCAATAGTTAGAGTTTCTGCATTATCTTCTTTGACTTTCCTTAAGCTCTCGTTTATTTTAAATTTGGTTTCCACATATGTGTTGTCTTGTTTGAGACGTGTTGTATCTATGATTTTCTTGGTGCTAGGGCTGTTGACCTTCTTTAGTTTCACTCTCATCGACAAAACAACCGGGTTGTGGTCGGAGGATATGTCCGCTCCTGGATAAGTTTTAGATGATATTATAGAATTTCTAGATCTTCTGTTGACGATATCTATTTCTATTTCTTTAGTTTCACTCTCATCGACAAAACAACCGGGTTGTGGTCGGAGGATATGTCCGCTCCTGGATAAGTTTTAGATGATATTATAGAATTTCTATATCTTCTGTTGACGATAATATCTATTTGATTCTGACTATTTTGTTGTTATTGTCAGCTGGTGACCTCCATGTATATAGTCTACGTTTAGGAAGTTTGAACAAGGTATTTGTAATTATGAGTTCCTCATTGACACAGAAATCGACAAGCCTATCGCCACGTTCATTCCTTTCCCCGAGTCCATATCGCCCCACGCAATTCTCCACTTCTCCTTGGCCAACTTTAGCGTTCAAATCGCCCATTATAATATTTATATCTTGCCTTTTAGTTAGTCTTAAGACATTGTCGATTTGTTCATAGAAGGCCTCTATGGTGTCTTCATCCTTGTCTGCAGTGGGTGCATATACTTGGATTATATTTATTTTACGTTTTAAATGAGAGTTTAGAGACAGCATTAATACTTGATCAGAGTAGTGAACAAAGTTACAGACAGCTTAATGAGAATTATTATCAACTATAATGCCAACTTCCCGTTTGTGCTTGGAATCGTTGTTTCCAGAATAATACATCGTTCTATTTCTGGTCTTCCATTTTACTGATTCAGGCCATTGTATATCGCTAAGGCCCAGTATATTAATTTTCATTCTGCATATTTCCGACACAGCATTATTCAGTTTGCCTGATTGGTATAAACTTCTTACGTTCCATGTTCCGATTTTCAAGGCTATAGAGTTATTTGCTTGACAGGGATTTATCTTGTTGACGACCTGAGAGGCCCTGTCGTCTAAATCTGATTGTCCTCCCCTGCCGGATCTTGGATTCCGAGCTCCATGATCATTAAGTAAATTATCCATTAGTGGGTCCATGATGATTTTTACTAAGGATATCCTTACGGATCTTTAATGTGGTAGTCATCCCCTGGCTTTCCACATCTCAATGCCGTTGACTAATTTAGTTCTTCCGCCTTCGGAGTTAATTTCTATGCTCCAGGGCAATGAAGTGCCCTACCACGTGTCGGTTCTTCCACCCTTAGCTGTTGACCAACAGGTGGGGGATTACTTATACCGGTAATCGTTGGGTTAATTTAGCAGCTCTAGTATCCAGTAATATACCGATCCAGGATCATTTCCCTTACGCTCTATTTTGGTACTGATGCTACTGTCTGACAGAGTAGGATATAGGAATGGAAACTTTGCTAATTAGATGGGAGAATGGGTTCAGGACACATTTTCTCCCAGGTACCAGGATATTGGGGGATAATTATGGCTCACGTGGGCAGGGTCGCATCCCTGAAGTAGATCTATCTTCTACAGGGAACGTAAAAGAGTATTTACCCGCTACCCTACCAGAAATGCTTAGTTTTGGTAAATGTTGGTTTTGTTGCATATCAAAACAAACTTTAACCATTTCGCTGATCTCTTTTTTTCTAGGAGTTGATAAAACTTTTTCGCTCGTAGCTTATGCAATTTCAGTTCGGTTGAGATAGACCACAAAAAGAACATACGTCTGTACGTGGATGACCAAAACCCAAGTTAAATTTTTTGGCAAATATTTTATATTACTTGGAGTACGAAGGTATTGGAGCTCTCATTGTGTTTCTAATGCTACAACACAAAATGTATAACATTTTTACTGACAGTTCAGGTGAATAACCTCGAACACTTTTGTTTCGACTATAACGACTACTTCTTCATTATAAACTTTTTATATGATATATTATTGACAAAGTTATTTCATTGTCTTTAAGTATGACTCTAGATCCCCCTCTTCTTTCTGGTCTTAAAGAACCTACACTAAACAAATAAGCGGCAATGGATTTTATTCTGGAATGTGACACCTCAGTAACTAATTAAAAAGTAGTAACGCATACACGTAGGAGATGACCATCGATTTTTCGTATAAAATAATCATTGTGCTGTCGTTTCTTAGCATTATCTGTTCTAGAACGATGTAGTTGTGAAGTCTGTGGTTGTATAAAGATTTTAAGAAAGTTGTTTTGCAACGTAGCCGATTTATGTTCGTATAACTTATCGAACAAAGCTAGAACAAAAATACCAAACATAAGAATACTTTACATACCTACATTAACTAGGATACTAACTTTGGATATCTTGTTGAGTCAATTCATTTGCTTCACAGAGTTTAGTGGAAGCAGTTTGTTTAAATTTTTTTTTAACCAGTGCACTATTATGCAACGTAGACTTAATGGTTTTCTTCCAATTATCTTTATCTTATCTTTTACGTCGCCTGTTTGAAGGAACTGAAACAGTCTCTTTGTAATTTTCACTCATTATTAAAGATATTTTTAAGGCATAATAACTACTCTCAAATATCACAACGGTCACAACAGTCACAACGGCGCAGTTGCAATCATAGCGCATACCTAGAGGACTTTAGGAGTAAATTTTGGAATCAATTTATTTTGGACTTAAAAGTGTGTATTAATTTTGACTAGGACTTGACCATATTTTGTAAAACATGAATGATTATATCGTTAAAGGCGATTCTTGGTTATACGATGCAGTTAAAATAACAATTTTCGATTTTTTGGACTTAGTAACTTTTGGAATAACACTCTTCTAACTGATACACATACTATTTTACCTAAATTAACATTGAATTTCTAATCTTACCTAACCTAATCTTTTTCGCAATTATAATACAAAGATCCAAAGTGGTATCTATCACTGTTTGTTCGAAACCATTAAATTTAAATCAACAATATATCACGTCACTTCTATCCTTGAGGTCGTTTACAGACTTGTTTGGAATGTTTTGCGCCAAATTCGAGCTTTTGCATCCTCAGAATAAAGTTTTGATGGGAAATTGCACGCTGACCTCATTTTGTAACTAACACGCATGAACAGGTCGTCAGAGGTATTCAGCCAAACATTCAAATATATAATTGTATCGGTGTTGATTTGTAGTGGCTCCCGCGTTTTATCAAAATTAGATTAATTTATAACTAATTAAAGGTTAATTGAAGTTTAACAACTGTTTTTACACAGTGAACGAAGTAGTTTGTTAGCCACTAGATAGTTGACCACAGAGCGTTTGTAGCTTCATGAACAGAGTTAATAAATGAGTTATTCTATTGACAGATTAATAAATGTTTGAAATGTGCAACTTCAAAACTTTATATCTAATACGCGAACAGGTTTTTATTTAAATTTTTATAAAGAAAAATACTTTAAGTGTGGATTGAAACTAAGTTTTAGTTATTTTTATTAAAACAAGAAGTCACATCCTTCCAAATAATATTAGCGACATAACTTGTAACAAAAATGTATTGGCTGAAGCGCCAATGTAACAAAAATGGATTGGCTGGAGCGCCAATATAACAAGAATGTGTAGTGTAGCAATAGGGTAAACTTTAAAATGTACCTTGATACACCAACGAACTAATATGTGGACTAACAGAAGATGAAAGGGATTAGATAGAAATAAATTATGCGAAAGAATTAAATAAAGGATAAATATGAATTTTTAAAAAAATAATAAAATTAATGCTGGCTAGCGACTATGCAGGAGAATGACCACTTGACAATCAAAGAGGGATTCGGCCAATTTGCATGCCCTACAGAGACCGTAAGATGTAAGAATTAATGACTAGAAACTACCAAGAAATAAACAGAAGAAAGATAAAGTTGCTCTACTGAATGTTTGGGCGCCAGGAAGTTGAAGGTTTTCTTCCAAGATATCTTGTATTGCTGAAATAATAAAAGTTGGATACTAATTGAAAGATTAATTTTTAATCACAACTTTAATAATTACCCAAAATTTATGTACAAATTATTTAACCCCTTATATTTAACAATATAACCCAACACCTCTTATGTACAATTAACTAATCTATATTTACAGTAAAACCCTAAATACAATGATAAAACAGTTTCCCCTTTCCCAAATGTACCTATTTATGTGAAATGTTGACTAAGATTATGCAATAGTTATATAAATATAATATAAAATGAAATATATAATAATATAAATGTTACAATTATCGAATAAATGAAATAAAACCTCTCCGGATATGTGTGCACACTATAACCTGTTAACGAGAGATTCCAGGGGAGTTACAATCTCAACCCTTGATGAATAATATATGTTTTAATAAATTTACACTGACTATTATTTAAAAAAAATGAATATGATTATTATTAATAAAAAGTTAAAGCCTTGAAGAGGAAGTTAAAAGGTATTATTACAAATTTACACTGACTATTATTTAAAAAAAATGAATATGATTATTATTAATAAAAAGTTAAAGCCTTGAAGAGGAAGTTAAAAGGTATTATTACAAATATTAAATGAAAACAACAAAAAAACAAAACTAGTTCTTCCTATCGGTTTTCTTTCTCGGTGGACCTGGGAGGTGGTCAAGATGAAGAACTAGATGCAGGTGGGTAGAGGTCCAAAACTGGACTCCAATAAAGGTACTGAGACTTTTTACTCTTTAAACTAAAACCATATAATTCTTCCCCTGATGCTTAAATCCCCATAAAATTAAATTAAAAGTTTTCTCTTCCCCAGACTTGTCCTGGAATCCGTAACTAGGCTAAAAAAACACAGTTGTGTTACTACAAAGTCCTTTGTTCATATAAGAAAGTAAAGAAAAAACCAAGAAAGGTCAACACGTTGCTTCAAATTGAAGCAAAAACTATAATGTGTTTCTTTAAAAAAAATAACCTTGGGACTGTATGAAAAGGTTTGGATATATTAACTAGGTAATTTTAAGGAACGCCTGATTATAATAGGTACGTATGGAATTATAATAGGTAAAATTGTTGGTTTTCATACTTGAAAAAAAATAAAATTTGAAATAATTATAAAATCTAATACTTAATGTATTTAGGTATTAATGAAATAAAGTAAAATGAGACATGTATAAGATGTGTGAAATATCTATCGAGAAAGGATTAAAATTGATTTGAATTTTACCAACAATGGCGGATGATCTGACATGTTTTTATATATAATTTATTTATAATTTAAAACTCACCGGCTGTGGTCCAAACTTAAAGTATTTTCCCAAAAAAAAACAACAACGTAACAAAAAGGCTTCTTCCAACACAACTGATTTTCCAAAAAAAATAAAAAAATTAAACCAAACTCATGGAATAAAGATGGCCCCCACAGCCGCCTCTGAACACGTCTGCTCACTTCACGATTCCAAGACCAAGTAACGAACACACGATGTTACGACGGAAACGAAGTAGAATTTTACATAGAGGGCGCAACTTGCTGCCAACTTTTAGGCATAAAATTTACTGAAGTTATTTGAATTTTTGGTTTAAGAATATTTCGAAATGAATTTAATTTGTAATTAAATTAAAGAATTCCAGTGACAGGACAGTAAGTGGGTATTTAAGTAACGGACTCGTTACACTCCCCTCTTACTTGGAGAAAAAAAAATTTTTAAAGTGAAAAATTTTTTTTTTTCTTTCACTTGACTGATTGGATAGATGTAGGTTAACCAATACTTTAACCATATGTGGAGCAATCAAGAATCGAGAAAAAAATATAAACATATATATATAAAAAATTATAGCTATGGCACCAATTTGCCAAATACAGCTATTATATTAACTCACTATCATATTTCCAAAACAATCTACATCGATTCACACGATTTTAATTAACCACAGATTATGAGTGATGTAGAAATAAAGAAAGGGTTTCATCTAAAGATACCCATACTACACATACTATTTAGAGTAAAATTAAAGTAAAGTAAGACTCTAACATAGCATAGTATAGACTAGTAATACAAATGCTCAATACAAATAATCCAAAATAATGTGAAATCGGACCCTGGTTCCAAAATTGACTCATCAATGGACAACAGATTTATAGGAGAGCATATCCAAGGAATAATCAATCAGGCAAATAGGTGGACCGATACACAATAATAAGTAACAATAAGAAATACCAAACGTATATAAAACAATATACGTAACAATAAAAATACTAAACGTATATAAAACAATATAAGTGTCGAATTGGATGGTAATCCAAAATTGACCATACAGTGGACAACAGATTTATAAAGTAGCATATCCAAAGATAATCAATCAGGCAAATAATGACCCAATTCACACTATAACCAAATAAACCAAATAGGGTAGGTCCACATATACCCACATCCGGTAATATGTGCCTAACCTAAAAATTCACCAAATAAATTATTGGATCAAAATGTGGGACTAACGGCCTGAACAAAAGGACAGCCATAAAATCGATTCCATCCTGATGATCTGCCATCAGTACATTTGGGATCCAAAATAGAGACCAAAAATAAAAACTAGGAGGTGTTATAAACTCAATCATCCTAGCAAATGCAAAGCTGAACAACTTAAGCTCAAAAGGTAGAGTACCAAAGCGTGTGAACTGCTGTGGTAACTTCTTAGAACAAAATTAACTTATGCTGATACTCGATAACTATAGCATGTAGCTACAACAAATTTATAAGAATATCTAGCATAAGAGCACTAAAAAAAAAATTTAGTGTGCCAGTAAACTCTAAAAACCATAGCTAAATAGTAAGAGTAAGGTAGAAGTAATAACAAACAGAACATCAAGAACGAGTAGACCAATTTCTGAAGAAACTGCAAATTTATAATTCGTTCTGATATCAATAAAAGAGAACAGGATAATTCCTTGTTCAATATACCAAAATATAGACAAGTGCCTAAGGAAAGAAGTGAAAATAACTATAAATGGTCATTTGTTGCCAAAATATGAAATACTATCCATAACTGTAATCTAAACATGCTAGCTGTAAAGGGAATATGTCATGGATTGCTCCCTCCAATAAACTATATCAATAAGATTAATAAATCAGCTAAGGAACAATTCAGTTATTAGACCAAAGTCTGAAAATATTAAGGATTAACGTTAAATATTCAAATCCTAATTAACATTAACACTAATTTACTGTCTATGAAAGACATTCTACTGCCCAGATATCTGTACAACTTGTCATGAAAATGGTGAATTCCGAAATTCATAGAACAACTGAGGCCAACAATTGAACTAAAACTTCGAACCCACGTATTCACTCACATATACACAGGCAGAATAATCTACATAATATAGGAGTGTCCTAAAATTATGCATACTGATTGTCTATATAAATTCCTAATGACTGATTTAAAAAACATCCCACATAGCAAATCGAGATACATGTTACTATAAACTAATCATGACCAATAAACTTAATCCAAATACATAAAAATTACAACATTCTTTCCAAACTGGCAAAACAAGTAAACAAGTAAAATGGGAAGAAAGTGATACAACACATAAACATATAGCACAGTACAGTAGCATTACAATATTTAGTTCCATACCAGTGCAACACCTAATATAAGTAAAAATCTCTAATGGCTTTTATAAATTTAACTTATTATACATAAATACTAATCAAATTATAAGCTGTAGATATTCCAAATCTGGTGATTAATAACAAAAATCTAAGAAAATATCAAATCGTAACCAAACCGAGCCAAAACAATAACAATCATAGGAATAAGTTAACTTAATAGACATTAAGTTAATCTTCCTCTGAAGATGAAGATGCTGCCTCATCTGTTGTATTATCAGGGAGTAAATCCTTTATATGAAATTGACCAATTCGTCTATTTGTCGAATTGTCTTTTAATTCATAAACTAAAGGAGATATTACCCTAACGACAGTACAGGGAACATATTTCTGACAAAACTTAGCAGAAATGGCATCACCTTTATTTGATTTTACAAAATTCCGTTTCAAAACTCGATCGCCCACAAAAAATCGCAACTCTCGTTTCCTCAAATTATACTGATGCTGATTTCTAAGGTAAGAAGCTTTTAACTTCTTCCTAATGTCAGCGAATATTGGAGGTAGGTTTTGGAGATCTTCCATACGGTGAAGTTTCTCAGAAATTTGAGGAAGAGTTGTCGAATTTTCAGAAATTAAACCAAAATAATCACCTGACAATGGAACATGCCTACCAAAATTAACATAAGCTGGAGAACACTGAGTGATTTCATGAACAGAAGTTCGAATGGCTTGAGTAACTGAATGGATGTACTTATCCCAAGCTCTATGATCACTGTAAGTGTAAGATCGAAGAGCAGTAACAATGCTACGATTTACACATTCAGTGTGGTTAGCCTACGGATGATAAGCTGCATTGTAGAATATCCTTTGGACCTTATATTTACTTAAAAGATCTTTAAATGCCTTAGAAACAAATTGTGGACCATTATCACATGATACTATTTGGGGAATACCAAATAGTAAGAACACTTGTTCCTCTAAGAACTTCAAAATGGCTGGAGTTGTAGCCTTACGCAAAGGACAAACTAAAGGAAATTTGGTGAAGTAGTCTACAACTACCAAACAATATGTGTTACCTAAATAACTGCGTGGATATGGTCCAATAAGGTCTAAAGAGATCATTTGCCATGGAAAATTAATGTTCCTAAACGAACCCATTAATCCAGCTTGAGGTAGGTTACTCGGCTTGCACGTTGCACAAACTCTACATCTAGAGATGTATTTCTTAACTGAGTTGCGCAAACCAGGCCAGTAATATAACTCAGCTATTTTACTAAACGTTTTATAAAAGCCAAAGTGACCTGATGTCACATCATCATGAAAAGTTCTTAAGACTTCATCCCTATTTGCTGTTGGGACTACTATTTTCCAATCAGACATATTCGATAGAGATTCAACTGGACTGATAACATGTTTATAGAGGATATTATTCTCCACCTTGAAATCAGGATACCTAGTAGGTTCTTGGGTGACATTATGAATCATCTTTCGATACCAATTATCTGGAGATAAAGTGGACAGATCTAAAAGATTGATATCGAATGTACGTGACAACGCGTCTGCAACCACAACACCATTGGCTTTGCGATGAACAATATTGTAATCAAAGACAGAAAGCCTACAAATCCAACGGGACAAACGTTGTGACGGATTTTTCATGGAATGTAACCATAATAAAGAACTATGATCTGTGATGATAGTAAACTTACGACCCTCAAGATAGTACCGAAAGGCATCAAGACCATGGATAATTGCAAGAAGTTCTCTCTCTGTGGTGGAATAATTTTTCTGTGCTTTATTGAGCTTTTTGCTGGTATAAGCTATTGGATGTTCCGAACCATCCTTCATTTGAAATAGTACACCACCTGACGCAGTGTTGGAACAATCTGTCATGAGATAGAAATGCTCTTTAAAATTCGGAGATGTCATGACAGGTGCACTAGTAAGAGCTTCTTTTATACGCCGGAAAGCATCATCGGCTTCTGAAGTCCATGTAATAGTTTGGCCTTTTTTCCTATTTTTAAGGAGATCTGTAAGTGGGGATAACAAAGTAGAGTAAGACGGCACAAACCGACGATAATATCCACACATACCTAATATCCTACGGACTTGGGTAGTAGTCTTAGGTATAGGAAAATCTTTGATAGCTGTAACTTTATCAGGATCAGTCCTTAAACCTTTACTATCGACTACATATCCTAAAAATTTAAGACTAGGACGACAAAACTGACACTTATCTAAATTAATAGTTAAATTAGCCTCTTTAAGACGTAAAAACAACTTATCCAAAATTTCCATATGAAGGGAAAAATCAGGAGTGACAACCAAAATGTCATCCAAATAATAAAACACATAGGGCTCTAACTGAGGACCAATGACTAAGTCCATCAGACGACACATTGTCTGAGGAGCTGAAACAAGACCAAAAGGCATAGTGACAAACTGAAATAATCCTTTCCCACTAACTGCAAAAGCTGTATACTTTTTACTTTCCTCACTCAAAGGAATTTGTAAAAAGGCTTTAGATAGATCGATAGAAGAAATATACCTAGCATTCTGAAGTTTACTGAGAATGACGTCTATTCGGGGAATAGGATAAGCATCCCGATTTGTAGTAATATTATTCAACTTCCGACCATCGAAGCAAACCCTAAAAGATCCATCCTTTTTCTTGGTTAACCACAAAGGACTACAGTAAGAAGACGTGGAAGGTTCAATGATATTCAACTCTAACATGGAATCAATTTCCTTCTCCAAGTCAACTTGCCAAGCCTGAGGAATAGGATACTGATATTGTCTAAAAGGTGTGGTATCTCCCACCTCGATAGTGTGAGATATTAAGGATGTACGACCTAACTTGTCTTTCGACGAAAGAGTTGTAAATTTAGAGATCATATTCTCTAATTGCCTTTGTTCGGAACTAGATAAACTAGTAAAATCCTGAATAGCACTAAGTAAGGACAGATTAAATTGAGAAATCGAAAAGGAAAAATTAGAACAATTTAGTGTGCTATTAAAAGCATTTAAGAAATCCATACCTAAAATTATAGAATTCTGAACTGAAGGAATAATATAGAATGTAATTTGTTTACATAAATCTGCTACTGTGATTTCAGTTTCAAATTTGCCTGTAATAGACTGAACTGTACCATCTGCAGTAGACACTTGCAGAGAAGAAATGGGCATAATAGAAATCTCAGCATTTTTCAATAAAGCTAATGAATGTGAACCTATTACAGAAATGTTCGAGCCACTATCTAAAAGAGCTAAACAAGATTGTCCTAAAATCTTAATAGGAAGATAAGGTCTATTATCATTATGTTTCTTCACTAATAATGAATTTAAATCAAAACAATCATTATCTGATTGGTCAAAAATTTTAAATGGTGCTAAACTAAACTTATTGTCTCTACCTACACAATCAGAGGATGCAACAGGCAAACAAGAAGAATCAGAAATAAAAGAATCCTCCTGAATTGTGGTAGACTCTGGTATAGATATTGGAACTACTACACTGCTACTATTATGTTTATTACTAAAATTTGGGAAGATATTTGGGGAAGATAATCTATGCGAATCAAATGTATTATATTGAGAAGTTACTTCTTGGAATGACTTGGTGTGGTGTGTGTTGGTTTTTTTGGAACAACCCCTTTCCCTTTCCGACTGGAAGATGGGTTTGGGTGGCTTGACGTGGTTGGACCAGTGCCTTCGTTTGATGTACCGGTTTGATTCCCTGATGGGGGTGTGGACGGAGAAACGCTCAGGGGACGGACCTCCGATCGTTCGTTTCCCGAACACCTAAAACAATTGCGTTTGAGGGTATTTTCTTTACCACAACCGTGGCAGAAAATACGGGTACGAGGGATGTCGCCATCATAAAAAGTATGGCCAGACTCGCGACAATTCCAGCATACTACAGAACTTAATGTGGAAATATTACGTTCATGACCTTTGGATTGCCAAGAACGGTGTCTAAAAGAATTTTGATGACCGAAAGAGTCAGAAGAGTGTTTAGAAGTGGTTGGAGGTTGAGAAGACCAAGATAAAGTTTCCTCCAAACGTTTACACTTCTCGGTTATGTCCGCTATACTGGTGATGTCTACTAAAGCTAATTGCTGATGATAAAATGGCAGTAGACATTTGAGGATGATCTTAATCTTTGCAGAATCTGTCAGAGGTGTTTCAAGGCGACTACACATACCCAAAATGTTATTTATAAACATCGTAACAGACTCGTTTGGCTTCTGTTTACGATTTTTGATTTGGTCTAGAAGGTCATCTTGAAATGAATATGGAAGAAAATCAGATTTAAGTTTCTGAGCCAAATCAGACCAATTAGAAAAGTTAGTGCGGTTATTCATAAACCACGTAAAAGCTGTGCCTGTAAACAACTCAGCAGAAGCTGCAAAAAGATCATCTTCACTCACTCCTCTTGATATGCGAAGACATTCCACCCTATCCAAAAAGGAAATAACCTGGTCATAATGACCTTCACCAGAAAATGTAATGCCCCATTTATGTACCTGAACAGGTTTGGGGTGAAGAAATGAATTAGCTGCTTGGGCTGAAGAAATAGGGGTTGAAGTAGCAATTGGATTCACTCGTGAATCAAGTTCAGTAGAAAGGTGGTCGCTTCACTCCACTTTGACCTTTGACCCCTGACGTCACAAGCCCAGTCCGCGCTCCGGTCACGCCCCGCGATGACGTAACCGACAAGTCCTAACTTGTTTTTCACGCTAACCGTCACCGCCAGTAATTAGTTATTTTTAATATGAATTAATTAAATATTAATTTTGTATTTCAACTATTATCTACTATCTATAAACACATTCAACTATTATCTACTATCTATAACACAATTTTAATCCAAATTATTAAATTATTAATTATTATTAAATAAAAAAATTCTTCCTTGTGTAGGACTCGAACTCGGGACCAGCAGCACCGAAGCTAAGTATGCATATCGCTGACCCACGGAGGATATTAGTACCAAGTGCCGATAAATTGGTATAAAAAAATATAGTAAATGTACATGAGGTGTGAAGAATTGCACAGAGTGGTTTGAACCGTACACGTATCCCATTTAGGGTAGTTAGTTTGATATTAGGAATGTTATTATATCACACGATTTAGAAACATTTAGCATGGGTTATAATATAAAAAAAGTATCGGTGTAAAGCCGTTTAACATAGTGTTGTTATAAAAGGTTTAAATTATATAAACTAAGCGTTTAATACTAAAAGTTTTCATAAAAGAATGATCAACATTTCCACATACGTCATCAAAAGGGGAGAGTGATCATAAAACAGGATTGCACAAACAAATTGATAAAAATGTAAAATGCACATAAAGCATGTTGATTAATAATTCGACGTTACTTGTTAAACTTGATTGTGTTAGGTCTCTATATCCCGCACCAAAGCTAAGCATGCACACCTTCAAGCTACATAACCGTTTAACATAATCTGACAATAATTATGTGTATATAAAAAACACCACAAAGTGTTGTGAATATTGAATAATCGAACAAAATAAATTGTAAAAAAAAAATAGTTTTAAACTAAGCAAAAAATTTATAGTAGAGCATAATCTTTAACCAAATATATCAAGATGTGAATAAGTCATAAGAGCAACGTCGATGTCAGGTAAGGGTATTGAAATCACACAATATATCACTAAAGGTAAATATTGTATAATAACATCGATATACAACAATAATGAAGTTGAGACGAAAAAAGGACCCTGTTAAGTTACCATTAGTTTTCTAAACACATAAGTCGTATTACTTGCTGTGTATTTTCATAAAAAAAAACACGTGTTAAATATGAAATATTATACACAGCTTATATTATAATATCGCAAAAATGCATCTGCGTGATTAATTAACGGATAGCTTAGTCACTGGAAAACAGATACATCTATCGTATCTTACTTATTAAATAGGTTTGTTAATTTTATATCATAATAATCAGTAAAACTTGTATAAAATTTTCAGTGACTTTTTTTGGTAGGCTGCATATTTTCTACTAGTTACCATTTAAACATCGAAATTCGAAAAATTGGTATAGACGTTCAAAAAATCCGAAAATTATTGTTTATCATCGGTTAGATAGCGATCTCTAATATGTTTACGACAACGTGCGTATACATGGGTTATTAAAATTTAGATGAGTAGACAAGATATTTTCTATTGAAAAAACACACAAAAGTTGTGCATTAAAATCATATTATTATTTCAAAATTTTTACATCTCTTTCCAAGACCTACCCAGGAGGCAATAAGTCAATATTCTGTGACATATTCAAGAATATGCCATAGAATATTAGCATATTGGAGATGTTTTAAGGTCTCGTTAAGATTCCCCGACATATATCTCAATATACAGAGCATAGAAAGACATAAGACAGGCCTACGTCGTAAGTATTTTTGTTACCATCCACGCTTGTTTATTTAGAAATTACTTATAAACAGTGTATGGCTCATTAAATATCTTTTGGTGATCTGTTGAGTATCTTTTGTATCAGGAGGCTGCACGAACACTAGATCTTAACTTAATAAGAACGGTTCATTAATTTGCCAGTGACTCATAACAGATATCTTTTGGTGATTTGAATGAGCATCTTTTAAGATTTCTATTATACGGAGGTTTGGTCAGAACTTAGTTCAATGGCTACTACTTTGGGGTAGTCTACCACTGACTAATAATACGGACTCATATTGTATTACAGGGTATCAAAGATTAAAGCATTTTTCACACCGAAACATGTAAATATTCTTCGTAAACAAAACGTGGGAAGGAAACGTAAATACAGACTATGTAAAAGTACAGTAGCTCTAAAATATTTTTTAACATTGAAAATAGATAACATTCTGAAATTTTGAATATTGTACAAAGTTTGAATGATAATTTTTAACGCAATTCATTTTAACATAAAAAGCAATTAACGAGGCATTTTTAAGATTTGAATGTCAAATTTTGTATCTTTAAGCTGTATGTAAGCATTGGAAATAGTTACATTTTCAATTTGTTCTAGTAACTTTGTCATATTGACATCTGTCACCCGTTTTGTAGCCAATTTGCTTTTTTATATCGTTAAGAGCAGACTCTAATTTATTTTTTAAAGAGTCTTGATTAAGAGCGCCACCTATATAGTTTTCACAGCACAGTTTGAAAGTGCACTGATGAGCATTGAATTTTTTAATTTCTCGCTGGTTTATAACATTTACAGACCACATTTTGATACGTGTGTACTCTATGAGTATTCAACTGTGAATGAAGAGATTTTGATATGTGACACACTATTAACAACAATCTAAGAGGCCTTGTAGCCTAGAGGCAGGGTATCCATAAAGTCATCATTTTGTACAATCTTCCGCTTCTTGTAATCCATTTTGAATGTTTTCGACACCCTCTTTCTGGTTACAATGTCTTTAGTGTGGACATCGCGACATATTTGGTCATACTGTAAGGTGATTTGTTTGGTGGGGTCGTGTATGATAGCATTCATCGCGGAGGCATTGAGTACTAGGCTGTTTTCATAGTTTAGAGTAAAACCTTTGATTTTAGTCACCTCTTTGCCCTTGGCTGTTTTGTAGTAATAACTTTTTGGACCAGTTGCCTGCCATTCTACAATATAATCATCTGAACCAATCTCATCGCTCCAATCGCCTAGCATTTCACCTGTTTCGACAGTGTTTATACCGTCATCAATATAAACAATGGAGTCTGTGTCGAAATAAGCTACAGCCTCTTCTAGCCTATCAATCATATCGTACAGTCTTAGACGAGCGTTACTTGTCGTAAATAAAGCCACAAAAATATTTGTAGATGTGGGGTCTTCTACAAATACGTCCTTGTAATCATATGTGACTTGGGCTATGTGATCGTTAACAAATATCACATTAGTTATATTGATTTTATCATCGAGCAAAATTTCGTACCATCTTTTGAGGTCCATAACATACTCTGTTTGTTTCATATTCATTCTTTGCCCAAACTTACCCCATAGGCTATTCAGACATATTTTAGCGACTGCTCGTTTACCAGGATTTGGGGATATTTTCTCTAAGTCTAAGTCTATACCCATCTGTTCTTTAACTGCTCGTACATATTCTTCGTTTGAGGTATATGTATGTGGACTAGTTTCTAATTTTATTTTCATAAAATCTTTGACATAGTCCTTAAATAAATCCGTCGAAGTTTGTTCAAAATTCCATACCTCATACACTTCCAACATTCTATACCCCTTTTCTATGGCTTTATTGATTTCTAGAGTCGTCCACGTACCTTTTAATGCACGTTCTGAGTCATCATGATCACAATTATCGCAGTCTTCCAAGGTGCATTGATTACACAACGGAAACATTAATTTGTCAGTTTTGACAGGTAGGACTGGGTGATATAAGTTGGTAGGTGGCAATATTTGACAATGTACTAGGCCAAACCAAGAGGGGTCGTATGATTCAGGTGCATGTATTTTAGCAGGGTGGCCAATGGGGTAGCGGTCATAATACTGTACCGTCGGGTAAAGCGATACAATATCTATATATCTAAGCTTTTTACCAGTCACATTTAGTTTTATGGCGTTTGTCCGCCCTCCAAAGAATGCTTCACGAGGCTTTAAGGGTTCAACAATTTGAGGGCTCGGTGCATTTTTACATTCTTTTGATTTTATCCATTCACATTCCCACATTTCTACTAGTTTGTAACCAGCTTCTTTTATTTGTACGGCTCTCCTCAGTGTTCTTTCGTACAAGTCACTCATTGTTTCGTTATTAATGTGGTTAATTGTGTTGGGTGCAAAACACTCTGGGTGGCCATGCCAGAAACACCCGTGGTATTGGTACACAGTATTTGTACAGGCATCATAACCATCCACTTTTGCACCGCAGATCGTAATTTCGCCACCATTAAGAGCATGTTGTACGCCTGGAAACTGACTCAGCCATTTTAATGATGCCAGGCTATACGTCTCATTTATGTCCTGTTTTACAACCCCAATAGTGTTTGGTTGCAGATATTTGGACCTATATATAGCCATACAAACACTAGCAATGGTCAGATATTGGAATGGGTCTATGTTGGCTATTCCCAAGAATTCCTTGCGAAATTCTAAACACCCACGCCTCAGAATATCTACATCAGAATCACAGTATGCTAAAATTTCACTTTGAAAATCAAAGATGCAGTTCTCAGCCACTCTATCAGCGTGCCATTTTAAAAAAGCTTCTCTTTGTTTGGGCTTCATCGTATTTGGTCCGTAATAAGTGGTATCAGGGAGTGGTCCAATGTACGAGTGGCTTTCAATTTTGTTAAAATAATGTGGGAAGTAACCCTTTTTAGCCTCTGACAGACCAAATGTTTTCGGAAAAGCGGCTAAGGGTCCGGCAACAAAATTCGAACTATCAATTATTTTTAATTTAATAGCAGGTACTTCCAGCAGCATCAGTTTTGACCCGTTGTAGATGGTGTACGGCTTTATCGTATTTTCTACACAGTATTTAAAAATAAAATACGAATCGTAACCCTTAGCGTTGTGAGCGATTGCTGTATAACTCCTGTGTTTTTCAGAAATTAACCATTTACAAAATTCTTCGTTATCTGTAAAAACATATTTTTTGCCAGCATAATCATGGACTATTATAAGATTCGGCACATGTATTCCGGTATCCTGCATTGCCTCATAATCGAAAAATAAATATTTTTCTGTATATGTGCAACGATTTATGGAAGTTTTAGAGAGGTCGTTGCATTTACATGGTTCTTTACAAATAGTTTTTGCTTTAGTATTGTATTGACACCCCTTATTTACTTCGGTACTACGACTATTACATATACAAGGTACGCCACAAAATCCTCCTTGGCTCTTTTACATACTTTATTACACTTTTCACATTTAAATACTTCTTTGCAAACTTCTGTATGGTTTGCCAGACATTCATCATTGTAACAATAACGATTACAGTTCTTGCACAGAATTTTGTTTTGGACGTCGTGCTCAGGTTGTCTGCAAACCGTGCAAAGTGGTGCTTTCTTGCACTTGTGTTTATATTTACCCTGGTAAGGCGTATCACATTTGTCGCAATAAAATTTCGTTCCGTACAAACCTTTCAAGCTATTAATCACGTCGAAGTGATTCCCGTTTTTATATAAATAAAGTTTGGTTGTTTTTTCAGCGCCCTCGTAGATGATAGTATTGAAGTTTTCGGCACAAATAATCTTTATCTGCAAATCCAACAGTTCTTCGGCCTTCTTAAAATCATCCAAGGTAAAGCCATCGTTATAGCAACCACCCAATAGACCACAAAGTTTTTCCGCCAAAACAGTTTGCAATTTTCGACCCTTTCGCATATTTTTCACATCACTATCTGTTATCTTGTACCCTAAAATCACAGGTGTGGTGTATGTAAGAGCCGTTACGATTGCTCTTGCGCCACAAAGATTATCAGTATTAACAATCCGTGTAATGCTCTTTTTAGTTCGACGATCCTCTGACAAATTTATCATTCTACGACGACGACCGCTACCCCTAGGCATATTAAAGATTTGAATATCAAATTTTGTGTTACCCAAAAGAACAGTATCGTTAGATGTTAATATGTTTTCAAGTTGCTGCAACAAATTGTCCATAATATTGTCTTCTGTGGTTACTTTTGTGGATATCGGATGATTGAATTTGTCATTGTGGGCAATTATGCGAATTTTATCACCTTTTTTGTAGCCACCTTGTTTCTTTGCATCATTCAGTGCATTTTCCAACAGATTTTTCAAATTCTCTTCGCCGTGACTGAGAGAACCCCCTGTATGCTGTTCGCAAGAGAGCTGAAAACTATGTAGGTACGCACAAAATGTAGTTATGAACCTACGCGCTAAAACCTTCAATGACCAATTTTGAAACATTTCGAAAATTAAGCAAAATTTTCAAAAAACTAAAAACTTTAAAAAATTTCAAAATCGTGTACAAATTCAAAATTGAAAATGCAATATCTATTTTTAAAAATTCAAAAACTTACGGCAAGAGCAGATAAGAGAGCACGTCTTAACGCCAGAGCTAACTGATAAGAAATGAGAGTAAATCTTCTTTTGCGTGTCACCGCGGGGTAATTAATAAGGGTCTAAGCACCTTCTGTACCACCGTGTGCTCTGTAGAGGGCTTCGAAAACATCAACGATAGCTCCTCTACTTAAGTCCATTTTCAAAGTATGGACTTACATGACAAAGGTTAAGTCGAAATAAAAATACCAGGTTGCAGTAGAATAACATCTCAGCCACAGAGTATGGGAAAATCTAAAAAACAAGAAAGCAGAGCCCCGAGAGCACTAAGCTCTCGGAGAGCCCGTGAAGGACTGACTTCATTGACCTGAAAATCGCCTATTTTTATACTTTCTGAAGTAGCGATTAGGGATTTCCAGGTCAGGGAGGGGCCAACGTGAAAAATAAGGGGCGGGGCGATGCGTCTCGAACGTGAACTAGTCGTGTCCGAGAACATCCCCCCTCCTCTGGAGGCTCTGTGGCTGGGAAAAAATTTATTGAAAATTCAAAAATATCAAATTACAATAAAATACATGTGAAGAATAAGTAAAAATACATAAAAATGTATGCAAAGTATAAGACATAGAAAAATACATGAAAATGTAAATAAAATTAAAAATTGTCTTTAAGCAAACTCACTTCACAGCACTAATAGGGAGGTCGGTGGTGCTGACGGCATCTCCGGCTCCTGCAAGTCCATCCTCGATCGCTGTGCCAACTCATTGACGGGTTCGTCTTCTTCTCGGTCGTCCGGATCCCATCTGCCATATCCAGGGGTTTCGCAGAGTACCAGGATGCCGAAGCCTACGTGGTCGTCCAACCACTTTCGGTAGGGGGGCGATGACTGGGTCTACTTCTGGACTTCCATTGGCATCAGGGGCTTCTGACTTCGAAGAAGTTTGGCTCGTCAAAGGTGCCTGCACGTCGAAGGCATCCGGTCTGCAAAAGGCCTCGATGTCGGAGTGTTAGAGTATAGCTTTCTAATACTCCGTGGTTCTCCCCATTCTTCTCTTGACTTCAACCCATGTTGAAGTCAATGGTTGTAGCATTCTGCTGTGAGTCAAGCTGGGTCGTGGGATCGGAATAATCCACTTTGTTGGGCGCCATGTCACCGCGGGGTAATTAATAAGGGTCTAAGCACCTTCTGTACCACCGTGTGCTCTGTAGAGGGCTTCGAAAACATCAACGATAGCTCCTCTACTTAAGTCCATTTTCAAAGTATGGACTCGAAAATGTTTTTTTTTCTTCTGGTATCTTGCCTTGAAAAAGGCAAGATATTTCTTACATGACAAAGGTTAAGTCGAAATAAAAATACCAGGTTGCAGTAGAATAACATCTCAGCCACAGAGTATGGGAAAATCTAAAAACAAGAAAGCAGAGCCCCGAGTTACTTACATGGTTTTTTTTGTGATAAAGCAAGATTTAGGGTCGTGAACCGTCAGCACCACCGACCTCCCTATTAGTGCTGTGAAGTGAGTTTGCTTAAAGACAATTTTTAATTTTATTTACATTTTCATGTATTTTTCTATGTCTTATACTTTGCATACATTTTTATGTATTTTTACTTATTCTTCACATGTATTTTATTGTAATTTGATATTTTTGAATTTTCAATAAATTTTTTCCCAGCCACAGAGCCTCCAGAGGAGGGGGGATGTTCTCGGACACGACTAGTTCACGTTCGAGACGCATCGCCCCGCCCCTTATTTTTCACGTTGGCCCCTCCCTGACCTGGAAATCCCTAATCGCTACTTCAGAAAGTATAAAAATAGGCGATTTTCAGGTCAATGAAGTCAGTCCTTCACGGGCTCTCCGAGAGCTTAGTGCTCTCGGGGCTCTGCTTTCTTGTTTTTAGATTTTCCCATACTCTGTGGCTGAGATGTTATTCTACTGCAACCTGGTATTTTTATTTCGACTTAACCTTTGTCATGTAAGAAATATCTTGCCTTTTTCAAGGCAAGATACCAGAAGAAAAAAAACATTTTCGAGTCCATACTTTGAAAATGGACTTAAGTAGAGGAGCTATCGTTGATGTTTTCGAAGCCCTCTACAGAGCACACGGTGGTACAGAAGGTGCTTAGACCCTTATTAATTACCCCGCGGTGACACGCAAAAGAAGATTTACTCTCATTTCTTATCAGTTAGCTCTGGCGTTAAGACGTGCTCTCTTATCTGCTCTTGCCGTAAGTTTTTGAATTTTTAAAAATAGATATTGCATTTTCAATTTTGAATTTGTACACGATTTTGAAATTTTTTAAAGTTTTTAGTTTTTTGAAAATTTTGCTTAATTTTCGAAATGTTTCAAAATTGGTCATTGAAGGTTTTAGCGCGTAGGTTCATAACTACATTTTGTGCGTACCTACATAGTTTTCAGCTCTCTTGCGAACAGCATACAGGGGGTTCTCTCAGTCACGGCGAAGAGAATTTGAAAAATCTGTTGGAAAATGCACTGAATGATGCAAAGAAACAAGGTGGCTACAAAAAAGGTGATAAAATTCGCATAATTGCCCACAATGACAAATTCAATCATCCGATATCCACAAAAGTAACCACAGAAGACAATATTATGGACAATTTGTTGCAGCAACTTGAAAACATATTAACATCTAACGATACTGTTCTTTTGGGTAACACAAAATTTGATATTCAAATCTTTAATATGCCTAGGGGTAGCGGTCGTCGTCGTAGAATGATAAATTTGTCAGAGGATCGTCGAACTAAAAAGAGCATTACACGGATTGTTAATACTGATAATCTTTGTGGCGCAAGAGCAATCGTAACGGCTCTTACATACACCACACCTGTGATTTTAGGGTACAAGATAACAGATAGTGATGTGAAAAATATGCGAAAGGGTCGAAAATTGCAAACTGTTTTGGCGGAAAAACTTTGTGGTCTATTGGGTGGTTGCTATAACGATGGCTTTACCTTGGATGATTTTAAGAAGGCCGAAGAACTGTTGGATTTGCAGATAAAGATTATTTGTGCCGAAAACTTCAATACTATCATCTACGAGGGCGCTGAAAAAACAACCAAACTTTATTTATATAAAAACGGGAATCACTTCGACGTGATTAATAGCTTGAAAGGTTTGTACGGAACGAAATTTTATTGCGACAAATGTGATACGCCTTACCAGGGTAAATATAAACACAAGTGCAAGAAAGCACCACTTTGCACGGTTTGCAGACAACCTGAGCACGACGTCCAAAACAAAATTCTGTGCAAGAACTGTAATCGTTATTGTTACAATGATGAATGTCTGGCAAACCATACAGAAGTTTGCAAAGAAGTATTTAAATGTGAAAAGTGTAATAAAGTATGTAAAAGAGCCAAGGAGGATTTTGTGGCGTACCTTGTATATGTAATAGTCGTAGTACCGAAGTAAATAAGGGGTGTCAATACAATACTAAAGCAAAAACTATTTGTAAAGAACCATGTAAATGCAACGACCTCTCTAAAACTTCCATAAATCGTTGCACATATACAGAAAAATATTTATTTTTCGATTATGAGGCAATGCAGGATACCGGAATACATGTGCCGAATCTTATAATAGTCCATGATTATGCTGGCAAAAAATATGTTTTTACAGATAACGAAGAATTTTGTAAATGGTTAATTTCTGAAAAACACAGGAGTTATACAGCAATCGCTCACAACGCTAAGGGTTACGATTCGTATTTTATTTTTAAATACTGTGTAGAAAATACGATAAAGCCGTACACCATCTACAACGGGTCAAAACTGATGCTGCTGGAAGTACCTGCTATTAAATTAAAAATAATTGATAGTTCGAATTTTGTTGCCGGACCCTTAGCCGCTTTTCCGAAAACATTTGGTCTGTCAGAGGCTAAAAAGGGTTACTTCCCACATTATTTTAACAAAATTGAAAGCCACTCGTACATTGGACCACTCCCTGATACCACTTATTACGGACCAAATACGATGAAGCCCAAACAAAGAGAAGCTTTTTTAAAATGGCACGCTGATAGAGTGGCTGAGAACTGCATCTTTGATTTTCAAAGTGAAATTTTAGCATACTGTGATTCTGATGTAGATATTCTGAGGCGTGGGTGTTTAGAATTTCGCAAGGAATTCTTGGGAATAGCCAACATAGACCCATTCCAATATCTGACCATTGCTAGTGTTTGTATGGCTATATATAGGTCCAAATATCTGCAACCAAACACTATTGGGGTTGTAAAACAGGACATAAATGAGACGTATAGCCTGGCATCATTAAAATGGCTGAGTCAGTTTCCAGGCGTACAACATGCTCTTAATGGTGGCGAAATTACGATCTGCGGTGCAAAAGTGGATGGTTATGATGCCTGTACAAATACTGTGTACCAATACCACGGGTGTTTCTGGCATGGCCACCCAGAGTGTTTTGCACCCAACACAATTAACCACATTAATAACGAAACAATGAGTGACTTGTACGAAAGAACACTGAGGAGAGCCGTACAAATAAAAGAAGCTGGTTACAAACTAGTAGAAATGTGGGAATGTGAATGGATAAAATCAAAAGAATGTAAAAATGCACCGAGCCCTCAAATTGTTGAACCCTTAAAGCCTCGTGAAGCATTCTTTGGAGGGCGGACAAACGCCATAAAACTAAATGTGACTGGTAAAAAGCTTAGATATATAGATATTGTATCGCTTTACCCGACGGTACAGTATTATGACCGCTACCCCATTGGCCACCCTGCTAAAATACATGCACCTGAATCATACGACCCCTCTTGGTTTGGCCTAGTACATTGTCAAATATTGCCACCTACCAACTTATATCACCCAGTCCTACCTGTCAAAACTGACAAATTAATGTTTCCGTTGTGTAATCAATGCACCTTGGAAGACTGCGATAATTGTGATCATGATGACTCAGAACGTGCATTAAAAGGTACGTGGACGACTCTAGAAATCAATAAAGCCATAGAAAAGGGGTATAGAATGTTGGAAGTGTATGAGGTATGGAATTTTGAACAAACTTCGACGGATTTATTTAAGGACTATGTCAAAGATTTTATGAAAATAAAATTAGAAACTAGTCCACATACATATACCTCAAACGAAGAATATGTACGAGCAGTTAAAGAACAGATGGGTATAGACTTAGACTTAGAGAAAATATCCCCAAATCCTGGTAAACGAGCAGTCGCTAAAATATGTCTGAATAGCCTATGGGGTAAGTTTGGGCAAAGAATGAATATGAAACAAACAGAGTATGTTATGGACCTCAAAAGATGGTACGAAATTTTGCTCGATGATAAAATCAATATAACTAATGTGATATTTGTTAACGATCACATAGCCCAAGTCACATATGATTACAAGGACGTATTTGTAGAAGACCCCACATCTACAAATATTTTTGTGGCTTTATTTACGACAAGTAACGCTCGTCTAAGACTGTACGATATGATTGATAGGCTAGAAGAGGCTGTAGCTTATTTCGACACAGACTCCATTGTTTATATTGATGACGGTATAAACACTGTCGAAACAGGTGAAATGCTAGGCGATTGGAGCGATGAGATTGGTTCAGATGATTATATTGTAGAATGGCAGGCAACTGGTCCAAAAAGTTATTACTACAAAACAGCCAAGGGCAAAGAGGTGACTAAAATCAAAGGTTTTACTCTAAACTATGAAAACAGCCTAGTACTCAATGCCTCCGCGATGAATGCTATCATACACGACCCCACCAAACAAATCACCTTACAGTATGACCAAATATGTCGCGATGTCCACACTAAAGACATTGTAACCAGAAAGAGGGTGTCGAAAACATTCAAAATGGATTACAAGAAGCGGAAGATTGTACAAAATGATGACTTTATGGATACCCTGCCTCTAGGCTACAAGGCCTCTTAGATTGTTGTTAATAGTGTGTCACATATCAAAATCTCTTCATTCACAGTTGAATACTCATAGAGTACACACGTATCAAAATGTGGTCTGTAAATGTTATAAACCAGCGAGAAATTAAAAAATTCAATGCTCATCAGTGCACTTTCAAACTGTGCTGTGAAAACTATATAGGTGGCGCTCTTAATCAAGACTCTTTAAAAAATAAATTAGAGTCTGCTCTTAACGATATAAAAAAGCAAATTGGCTACAAAACGGGTGACAGATGTCAATATGACAAAGTTACTAGAACAAATTGAAAATGTAACTATTTCCAATGCTTACATACAGCTTAAAGATACAAAATTTGACATTCAAATCTTAAAAATGCCTCGTTAATTGCTTTTTATGTTAAAATGAATTGCGTTAAAAATTATCATTCAAACTTTGTACAATATTCAAAATTTCAGAATGTTATCTATTTTCAATGTTAAAAAATATTTTAGAGCTACTGTACTTTTACATAGTCTGTATTTACGTTTCCTTCCCACGTTTTGTTTACGAAGAATATTTACATGTTTCGGTGTGAAAAATGCTTTAATCTTTGATACCCTGTAATACAATATGAGTCCGTATTATTAGTCAGTGGTAGACTACCCCAAAGTAGTAGCCATTGAACTAAGTTCTGACCAAACCTCCGTATAATAGAAATCTTAAAAGATGCTCATTCAAATCACCAAAAGATATCTGTTATGAGTCACTGGCAAATTAATGAACCGTTCTTATTAAGTTAAGATCTAGTGTTCGTGCAGCCTCCTGATACAAAAGATACTCAACAGATCACCAAAAGATATTTAATGAGCCATACACTGTTTATAAGTAATTTCTAAATAAACAAGCGTGGATGGTAACAAAAATACTTACGACGTAGGCCTGTCTTATGTCTTTCTATGCTCTGTATATTGAGATATATGTCGGGGAATCTTAACGAGACCTTAAAACATCTCCAATATGCTAATATTCTATGGCATATTCTTGAATATGTCACAGAATATTGACTTATTGCCTCCTGGGTAGGTCTTGGAAAGAGATGTAAAAATTTTGAAATAATAATATGATTTTAATGCACAACTTTTGTGTGTTTTTTCAATAGAAAATATCTTGTCTACTCATCTAAATTTTAATAACCCATGTATACGCACGTTGTCGTAAACATATTAGAGATCGCTATCTAACCGATGATAAACAATAATTTTCGGATTTTTTGAACGTCTATACCAATTTTTCGAATTTCGATGTTTAAATGGTAACTAGTAGAAAATATGCAGCCTACCAAAAAAAGTCACTGAAAATTTTATACAAGTTTTACTGATTATTATGATATAAAATTAACAAACCTATTTAATAAGTAAGATACGATAGATGTATCTGTTTTCCAGTGACTAAGCTATCCGTTAATTAATCACGCAGATGCATTTTTGCGATATTATAATATAAGCTGTGTATAATATTTCATATTTAACACGTGTTTTTTTTTATGAAAATACACAGCAAGTAATACGACTTATGTGTTTAGAAAACTAATGGTAACTTAACAGGGTCCTTTTTTCGTCTCAACTTCATTATTGTTGTATATCGATGTTATTATACAATATTTACCTTTAGTGATATATTGTGTGATTTCAATACCCTTACCTGACATCGACGTTGCTCTTATGACTTATTCACATCTTGATATATTTGGTTAAAGATTATGCTCTACTATAAATTTTTTGCTTAGTTTAAAACTATTTTTTTTTTACAATTTATTTTGTTCGATTATTCAATATTCACAACACTTTGTGGTGTTTTTTATATACACATAATTATTGTCAGATTATGTTAAACGGTTATGTAGCTTGAAGGTGTGCATGCTTAGCTTTGGTGCGGGATATAGAGACCTAACACAATCAAGTTTAACAAGTAACGTCGAATTATTAATCAACATGCTTTATGTGCATTTTACATTTTTATCAATTTGTTTGTGCAATCCTGTTTTATGATCACTCTCCCCTTTTGATGACGTATGTGGAAATGTTGATCATTCTTTTATGAAAACTTTTAGTATTAAACGCTTAGTTTATATAATTTAAACCTTTTATAACAACACTATGTTAAACGGCTTTACACCGATACTTTTTTTATATTATAACCCATGCTAAATGTTTCTAAATCGTGTGATATAATAACATTCCTAATATCAAACTAACTACCCTAAATGGGATACGTGTACGGTTCAAACCACTCTGTGCAATTCTTCACACCTCATGTACATTTACTATATTTTTTTATACCAATTTATCGGCACTTGGTACTAATATCCTCCGTGGGTCAGCGATATGCATACTTAGCTTCGGTGCTGCTGGTCCCGAGTTCGAGTCCTACACAAGGAAGAATTTTTTTATTTAATAATAATTAATAATTTAATAATTTGGATTAAAATTGTGTTATAGATAGTAGATAATAGTTGAATGTGTTTATAGATAGTAGATAATAGTTGAAATACAAAATTAATATTTAATTAATTCATATTAAAAATAACTAATTACTGGCGGTGACGGTTAGCGTGAAAAACAAGTTAGGACTTGTCGGTTACGTCATCGCGGGGCGTGACCGGAGCGCGGACTGGGCTTGTGACGTCAGGGGTCAAAGGTCAAAGTGGAGTGAAGCGACCACCTTTCTACTAAGTTCACCCTCTAGGCTAAGAATTCGGATTGAAATAGAGCGTTTGTAAGTTTGCTGCTCCTCATTCGAACATGATAATAAATGAACACGGCCTGAGACATGGGCTAGACGTGATATCAGCCTGGAGTATAGGCTATCTTGGACAGTCCCTCTAAAATCGGATATCCTTTTAGCCAAATCATCCATAGTCTTGTTGTTCCAAAAAGGGAATACTTGAGGCAGAAATTTGTCGAAAGCTCCTATTTCCTTCTTCTTGCCTTAGAGCTCCACGCAATATCTTGCGTTTTAAATCCACATTGGAAGACGCATCAATGGGAATGTCCCTAATTCTTAACTCATAATCTAATTCTTTAACTAATAAATGTTCTACCTTGAATGCAGACATTGTGAAAGAAAAACAAATAGATGAATAGGTAGAATAGACAAGGAGATAATATACTCACACTCCACAAAATCAACCGAATAATAATATAAAGTTTTCAAAAAAAAGAATAAATAAATATGTACCAACACACCACAAAATCAATCCAGAATAATCTAAAGTATTCAAAAAAATTAAAGTTTCAAAAAAAAGATAAATAAATATGTACCAACACACCACAAAATCAATCCAAGAATAATCTAAAGTTATTCAAAAAATTTAAAATGGTTAAGTCAGTTAAGTAAATATAACACAATCCTTGAAGCAACACACAATGGTTTCAACAAGTATATGGTTACCAAATAATTGAATATAAAAAAAACCCACCAATATTGGCTAATATATATATATATATATATATATATATATAGTAATATCTAAATTAATAAATTTTTAAAGTTCAATAATAGTAAGATAGATAGTTAACTGTACACAATGAGATTAAAAGGTGAGGGTTTAAATATGAATATAAGTAAACTACAGCAATACAAGTATATCTATAAATGTAAGTCTAATAAGAAAAACAATAAATAAATAAAGGAGTTAAAACAATATGAACAAAGAGCAACTGGAACAAATTGAGAAATAATAAAGAATATTTTGCAAAGAGAAATATACTTCAGAACGTACGGTCTGAACTGCGCAAAGGCACCACGTTGGGAACGCCAATGTAACAAAAATATTGCTGAAGCGCAATGTAACAAAATGGATTGGCTGGAGCGCCAATATAACAAGAATGTGTAGTGTAGCAATAGGGTAAACTCTAAAATGTACCTTGATACACCAACGAACTAATATGTGGACTAACAGAAGATGAAAGGGATTAGATAGAAATAAATTATGCGAAAGAAATAAATAAAGGATAAATATGAATTTTTAAAAAAATAATAAAATTAATGCTGGCTAGCGACTATGCAGGAGAATGACCACTTGACAATCAAAGAGGGATTCGGCCAATTTGCATGCCCTACAGAGACCGTAAGATGTAAGAATTAATGACTAGAAACTACCAAGAAATAAACAGAAGAAAGATAAAGTTGCTCTACTGAATGTTTGGGCGCCAGGAAGTTAAATGGTTTCTTCCAAGATATCTTGTATTGCTGAAATATTAAAGGATAGGTACCAAGTGAAATATTAATTGTTTTAACCCAACTTTAATAATTACCCAATTTTATGTACAAATTATTTAACCCTTATATTTAACAATATAACCCAACACCTCTTATGTACAATTAACTAATCTATATTTACAGTAAAACCCTAAATACAATGATAAAACAGTTTCCCCTTTCCCAAATGTACCTATTTATGTGAAATGTTGACTAAGATTATGCAATAGTTATATAAATATAATATAAAATGAAATATATAATAATATAAATGTTACAATTATCGAATAAATGAAATAAAACCTCTCCGGATATGTGTGCACACTATAACCTGTTAACGAGAGATTCCAGGGGAGTTACAATCTCAACCCTTGATGAATAATAAATGTTTTAATAAATTTACACTGACTATTATTTAAAAAAAAATGAATATGATTATTATTAATAAAAAGTTAAAGCCTTGAAGAGGAAGTTAAAAGGTATTATTACAAATTTACACTGACTATTATTTAAAAAAAAATGAATATGATTATTATTAATAAAAAGTTAAAGCCTTGAAGAGGAAGTTAAAAGGTATTATTACAAATATTAAATGAAAACAACAAAAAAACAAAACTAGTTCTTCCTGCCGGTTTTCTTTCTCGGTGGACCTGGGAGGTGGTCAAGATGAAGAACTAGATGCAGGTGGGTAGAGGTCCAAAACTGGACTCCAATAAAGGTACTGAGACTTTTTACTCTTTAAACTAAAACCATATAATTCTTCCCCTGATGCTTAAATCCCCATAAAATTAAATTAAAAGTTTTCTCTTCCCCAGACTTGTCCTGGAATCCGTAACTAGGCTAAAAAAACACAGTTGTGTTACTACAAAGTCCTTTGTTCATACAAGAAAGTAAAGAAAAACCAAGAAAGGTCAACACGTTGCTTCAAATTGAAGCAAAAACTATAATGTGTTTCTTTAAAAAAAATAACCTTGGGACTGTATGAAAATGTTTGGATATATTAACTAGGTAATTTTAAGGAACGCCTGGTATATAGATTATAGAATCGAAAAAAAAGTATTAGCCGGTTTAAACGGTATGGAATTATAATAGGTAAAATTGTTGGTTTTCATACTTGTAAAAAAATAAAATTTGAAATAATTATAAAATCTAATACTTAATGTATTTAGGTATTAATGAAATAAAGTAAAATGAGACATGTATAAGATGTGTGAAATATCTATCGAGAAAGGATTAAAAATGATTTGAATTTTACCAACAATGGCGGATGATCTGACATGTTTTTATATATAATTTATTTATAATTTAAAACTCACCGGCTGTGGTCCAAACTTAAAGTGTTTTCCCAAAACAAACAAAATAACAAAAAGGCTTCTTCCAACACAACTGATTTTCCAAAAAAAATAAAAAAATTAAACCAAACTCATGGAATAAAGATGGCCCCCACAGCCGCCTCTGAACACGTCTGCTCACTTCACGATTCCAAGACCAAGTAACGAACACACGATGTTACGACGGAAACGAAGTAGAATTTTACATAGAGGGCGCAACTTGCTGCCAACTTTTAGGCATAAAATTTACTGAAGTTATTTGAATTTTTGGTTTAAGAATATTTCGAAATGAATTTAATTTGTAATTAAATTAAAGAATTCCAGTGACAGGACAGTAAGTGGGTATTTAAGTAACGGACTCGTTACAAACTATACGATTAACAGTTTTTTTTTATAAATGCCATATTGCCAGATTTCAGTAAGAGCCTAAGAATGTATCCACTGAATTCTAATAAGCAACGGTGGGGGAAATATTTTTTGGACATCTACGTCACGGAGCAAGACACCCTGGCATCTTTCGGCCAAGTAGCATACTAGTTCAGAAGACTCCAGGGTAGTGCCGGATTAACGGTGTTCCGGCTAAAACCTTAAACACCGTTCCAGAGAGGTTTTCTTGCCACTCAATAAACAAATAAAATAAAAAACTAAAAATTTATAAATAACCATACCTATTACCGTAAATCAAAAAATGCTTTAGACGTTAGGCCATAAGCTAACAAATATATTAACCAATAATGTTAGATCTCTGGCTTAATTTCCTCCTTTGTTCTCCTGCTCCTTTTTCTTCATCACCCCAGAAATCAGACAGTGTACTTCTCTCGATTCTTTCTCTCCTCTCAACATTATGTTTACAATATTTCTCTTATCCAGCCCGAAACTCGTTCTCCTCTCGAAATCTCTCATTTGCTCATATCTGGCAGTTAAAAATGTGGATAGGAGCGTCCAGCACCCCACAAACAGTACAGTCTGCCGAAGCAGTTTTGCCTATTCTATTTGTGAAGATGCCAAAACTACCATGTTAGGTCAGAAACTGCTCCAGGAAGTAGTCTAGATTCCTGAACTTACATTCCCACCACGGTCTCAGATAGGGAATAAGCTCCTTTGTCCACCTTGCCTTTTCACTATCATTCATCCATTCTCTCTGACAATCTACTATCGTCTTTCTCTCTCATTCTTATCTATATTTACATCCATCCTCCTCGCATACATCCCCGCTCGCTCATTACATAACAAAACGATCGGTATCATTGCTCCAATGAAATGTAGAGCCTCATTTGAAACTGTCCCATATGCGCTAAATACCCTGAGGAGCATTAACTATTGCGAAGTCTCCATCAGCTTAGCGTATTTCGCAGTGTTTAGTATGCTACACCACATGGGGCAGCGTAGGTTACCTTCTTCTTAACGTGCCCTATCAAGTCCCCTTAACGTTGGCGATTAATATGGCGAAACTGTCTCTGTCTCGAGCTATTCTAAAGAGTTGCTCAGCTTTCTTTATTCCTGTCCACTCTCTGATATTCTTCAACCAAGAGGCCTGCTTTCTACCAATTCCTCTGCGTCCTTCGATTTTACCCATCATAATAAGTTGAAGAATATTAAATCGGTCTCCCCTTACTACGTGCCTAAAATAGGCCATTTTCTACATTTGATGTTATCAACCAGCTCGCGAGCAGCATTTGCTCTCTCAAGGACTGCCACATTTGTCAGCATAGCCGTCCATGGAATCTTTAGTATACGTCTGTGCAGCCACATTTCAAAGGCCTCCAGACGATTAATGGTAGATATTGTTAATGTCCATGCTTCGACGCCGTATAAGAGGACTGACCAAATGTAGCATTTTACCATGCGCTTTCGAAGTTGAAGTTGCAAGTTATCATTACAGAAGAATGACCTCATTTTTAAAAATGTCGTGCGGGCTATCTCGATTCTACATTTTATTTCTTGATCTGGATCTAGTTGGTTAGTAATATGGCAACCAAGTTATTTAAAACTGGACACTTTTTGAATTTTATGACCATCAACATATAATCGTGCATCTTGATGTGCTAAACGGCTAAACACCATGTGTTTTTGTTTTTGAACAGTTTATGTTTAGGCCAAACTCTCTTCCCACTGTATCAATGGCATTTAAAAGGCATTGTAATCCATTCATGTCATCACTTAAAATAACTGTATTGTCTGCATATCTGATTGTATTTATCAGAATTCCATTAACTTTCACGCCCCATTCCAAATTATGCAGCGCTTCTTTAAATATTCTACCTGAATATAAATTAAATAACAGTGGGGATAGTATACAACCCTATCTGACACCTCTTTGTATTTTACATATTTCTGTTGATTTTCCGTTTATGCAAGCTGTCGCTGTTTGACGCCAGTATAACTTTTCTATTAATCGTATGTCTTGACTATCAACTCCTTTATCTTTTAATATTGTAATTAATTTGTGATGCTGTACTCGATCAAAGGTCTTTTCATAGTCAATAAATACAGCAAAGACGTCTTTCCTTTGATCTCAACATTTCTGCAGTAATACATTTAGTGTAAAGAGGGCGTCCCTAGTTCCCAGTCTGAAGAAAAATGGTGTTTCATCCTGATCTTCTTCTCATTTATCTCTGATTCTACTGTGGAGAATGCGTAGAAATATTTTCAAAGTGTGGCTCGTAAGGCTTATCATTCTATAATCGCTACAGTTTTTCGGACGTTGTTTTTTTTGGTAGTGTTATGAATTCGGACTTTAACCAATCTTCAGGGATATCACCAGTCGAATAAACATCATTGAAAAGTTTGACCAGTATTCCAATGTTTTCCTCATTTATAAGCTTTAACATCTGTGTCGGTATGTTATCAGGGCCAAAGACTTTCTTGTTCTTTGCTAACCTTATAGCATGCAGTATTTCTGATTTTAGTATTTCTGGTCCTTCACCTTCAACTAAAGTCTCCGGTTCTTCGGATCTATCATCATTATACAGTTCACTTATATAATTACACCAGGTTGTTCGAATTTCATGTTCGTCTACTATCATTTTTCCCGACGAATCGGTTACCACCGACTAGAAAACTCCATTTGGCACCTTTCTTTTGGTGCTACCTGGGCCTCCAATGTTTGGAATCAGCCGTATTAACGCCTCCAGATTTCGGTTCGCCTTCTCTACTGTCTTTTGGCTATGAACTCCGAACCTTGGTCCTTCCGACAACCAGACTCCCAGATACTTAATTGATTTAACCGGTGCAACCTCCACACCTTCCACTATAAAGCAAAGAGAGGGTGGTAAAGAAATAATAAATAAGACTTACTCACAATCAATTTAATTTAACTATCAGACGACCGGTTTCGCTTTCTACAATGTGCAAAGCTTCCTCAGGTCTCGATACAAAGTTAAACAAATGCTGAAATAATAAAAACCCATATTAGGGTGTTGTCTAATAACGATAAATAAAGTAGGTGTTGTAAATTACAATAATTATGCCAATATTACATGTCTGTGGTTTTATTTAAATGAGTAAGTTGAATAAAAGGTATAAAATTTTTTAAAAAGGTTAAACAGACAAGCCAAGGCCACAAATTGTTATAAAATAGTCTCTTCGATTGTAATAAATCAATAAATGAGCAAATAAATGAATAAAATAAACATTACTTACATGCCGGTACTCTATTAATAGATGGATGGTAGAACATGGTTAAAATTTACCATTCCATTTACCATACCATTCAACAATATAAAGTAGTTTTAACCATGTTCTACCATCCATCTATTAATAGAGTACCGGCATGTAAGTAATGTTTATTTTATTCATTTATTTGCTCATTTATTAATTTATTACAATCGAAGAGACTATTTTATAACAATTTGTGGGCCTTGCTTTGTCTGTTTAACCTTTTTAAAAAATTTTGTACCTTTTATTCAACTTACTCATTTAAATAAAACCACAGACATGTAATATTGGCATAATTATTGTAATTTACAACACCTACTTTGTTTATCGTTATTAGACAACACCCTAATATGGGTTTTTATTATTTCAGCATTTGTTTAACTTTGTATCGAGACCTGAGGATGCTTTGCATATTGTAGAAAGCGAAACCGGTCGTCTGATAGTTAAATTAAATTGATTGTGAGTAAGTCTAATTTATTATTTCTTTACCTATTTGAAATGGACTCACACAAGCAACACATTTATGATTTCAAAGAGAGGGTTTTTCCGGGTCTCTTTGAGAACTAACACCTTAGTTTTCTGAAGCGCTAGCTGTAGATCATTCTCTCTGATCCACCTACTAATGGGGGCTGTGTTAGCCGCATTAGCGACGTTCCGTTTTCTGACTCGCCTTCACAACCAGTGCGAGTTTATGTGCCTAAGCTACAAGAATGCATCCCTTTGGCATCTGTAGCCTCAACACCCCGTTGTACAGGGCATTCCACAGAATGGGACCTAGTACTGAACCCTGCCACACCTTCGGAACAACCTGTGACAAAGTGATGCTGGTATCTTTTTCTCTTATGGACGTATCAGTAAAGTATCTGTCAATTACAAAACAGTACTTACTATGATTAAATTTTATGCAACATATTTATATAATATAAGATACCCCATTAGTTTCCAAGTAGCATTTTTAAGCTATTACGGATGTCATACACACTTTTAATAGTATATTTAGGATAGTCAAATATGAAATGGTCTGTACTGTTTACATCAAAAATTAAACACTTTGAACCTTTGCTCATTGAGTTGTGCGTGTTTATATCTACTATGACTAAGTCTGAGACCTGTTAGAATTACTTGGGATCTTTTGTTTGTTACTATTAGTTGCCGCTTAAAAATACTGCTTGTAATTTGTTTAATTTTGAAACCGAATTGTACCAGTCCCAGTTCCAAGCAACTGTCATTGACACAGTAATAGAAAGCTTACATTTAGATAATATCTCCAAACCCAACTTAAAAAGCAACTGTTTCATATCGTTAGTGTAGGTTTTAATTGGTTTTTAATAATTTTTTGACATTTAAATCTTCACTCTTAAAAATTTACTTCATTAATTTTACCTATACATGGCAACTTAGTCATTTTCAATTTTAGGTAATTTGTTGATAGAGCGATAGAGAGATAGAGAGATAGAGCTTAGGTTTGCTTCCTTCGTGAAACCACTCCATCTCCTTCCCTACACTTTTCTTTGTAATATAAGGCGAAGTAGATAGTATCCCTATAATAACATTATCTGAATTGACGGAAACCTTAAAATAGGTTAAAAACGGAAAAGCCACAGGGCCTGGAGATATTTCCATCATCATCATCACGGTCATTAACATCTTAGTAGATGTGTTGTGGTTCATAATTGGGCTTCAGCAGCTCGGACAGTTTGATTGATAATATTTCTCCACTGGTCGCGGTCATCAGTTATATGTATTGCCTCAGTATACTGTTTATTGAGAAGCTTTTTAGTAATGTCCGCCCATTGCTGTGGAGATCTTCCGCGTTGGCGTTGAGTCTGAGGCCTTCCTTGGACCACCAACCGCTCCATTTTGTGATCACTTCGATGGATATGGCCAAAGAACTTTAAAATTCTAGAGTAAACGGTACTGAAGAGACGCTGATCCGGTTTAATTTCATCCAGAACCGAGATATTTGTACGGCGAGCCGTATATGGAATTCGAAGCAGGCGTCTCCATGTCCACATTTCAAAGACGTCTATACGTCGTCGATCTGATTCTTTGACTGTCCATGTCTCGCATGCATAGTAAAATATGGAAAAGACCAGAGTTGAAACGAGTCTATTTTTGTTTGTCATAGTAATGTGACGATCACGCCAGACCCCGTTTAGTTCACTCATTGCTGCTCTTGGTGACCCCGTTTAGTTTACTTATTGCTGCTCTTGCTAGTTGAATGCGTCTTCTAATTTCGGATTCACAACTGCCTGTGTTCTTAACTAGAGCTTCAAGATATATCATAGATGAGACTACCTCGCATCCCGCAATAGTTTGGGTTTTAGGAAACTGTTGTTGGCGATCAATAACAATGATTTTGGTTTTGTTGTAGTTAACCATGAGTCCAAATTTAGCACTTTTTACCTCGAGTTTTTTTAATAATTTAATAATTTCTTCTGGAGTAGAGGCTAGAAGTGTAGTGTCGTCTGCGAAACGCAAGTTAGATATCTTAACACCACCTAGGTTTACTCCTCCCTCCCAACCATCCAAAACTCTGCGCATTATGAACTCCGAATAGATGTTAAATAATAAGGGAGATAAAACGCATCCTTGGCGTACTCCCTTCTCCAAAGTGCATTTTTCAGACAGATATCCGTCCATTCAAATATATGCCAGGTTATCTTGATACAGTTTGCTAATAAGGTGAGTCAAGTGTTTAGGTACACCCATTGTCGTCAATATATTCCATAGTTTGTCTCATCTAACATTATCAAAGGCCTTTGTATAATCGACGAAACATATAAATATCGGGATCTGGTATTCTCTGGCTTTTTCTATGATGTTTCGTACATTAAGGATTTGTTCTCTAGTACCTCTGCCCTTTACAAATCCAGCCTGCTCAGGTGCTATTTGCCAACTTATGAAGTTTTCTAGACGCCGTTGCAGTATGTAGAGGATCACCTTACTGGCGTGTGATATTAGAGCTAATAGCCTGTAGTTGTTACAATTATTTGTTGAACCTTTCTTATGAAGAGGTATGATTATGGTCTTTCTCCAATCCTCAGGCCAGACGCCTGTGTGCCATATTTCATTGCACAATCGATGTAATATTTTCACTCCACATTCCGGAAGATGCTTCAAGACATCCGCAGTAATGAGATCATATCCTGGTGCTTTGTTTAACTTAAGTCTTTTTAAAGAGAATTCCACCTCGGAAAAAAGTATGTCAGGTTCAGACTCAAAACTAGTGTGGTGTGTCTCTGTTGAAGGAGAATGGAAAGTGGAGGTCTGGCAGTCAGGTACAAACGGGGCGTCCGCTGGCATCTGGTCCGTATTGGCGTATAAAGACTTACAATACGCCCTCCAAACATCAATAACCTTGTCCAAATCCGTCTGTACATTACCTTCATCATCTTTGATAGACCAAGATTTCTGCTTGAATTTACGTGTGAGTTGTCTGACTTTATCAAAGAGTTCTTTGGTGTTATTTGTGTCAGCGTGTGTGTTGAATTTCTCTGCAGATTTTCTCTATATGCTTGTTTTTGTCTCGTCTAAAAGCATCCTGAATAGCTCTAGATAGCTGTCGGTACTGGGAATTCCTGAGAGGGTTCTCGATTCCAGCAATTTTAAGTTTTCTACGTTCTTCAACGAGGTCAAAAGTATCTGCAGACATCCACACTTTTTATGGTCCGGTTGAGACGGCATTAGACTGTGCCTTGCAGTCAGTCAAGGTCTGTATCAAGGTATTTTTAAAAGATAACCAAATCTTTTCGGAATCATGAGTGACGATAGTTGGTAAAATATTTTCGAATCTTTCATTACATTGGATTTTAAATTGTTGTGTATCTTTTATTTTTGATATCCTCTTGTTTCGAATCCTAGCACATGCCTTGAATTTTTGCTTTAGCGTTGCAACAAGAAGTTGGTGGTCAGAGCCGAAGTCAGCGCTAGGTCGTGTTTTACATTGGCTAATAGATGTTTTCCAGCGATGTTTAATCATTATGTAATCGATCTGATTTCGGTGTCGTCCGTTAGATGAAATCCAAGTGTATAATCTTCTGGGATGGTGCCTATACATAGAGTTCATTATTGTCAAGTCATTGTCAACGCAGACCTGGATAAGGCGGTTTCCCCTTGAATTGCGTTCACCTATTCCATATCTACCCACAATATTTCGTATATGTTCGTCAGCCATAGTAACACCGATTTTTGAGTTTAAATCACCCATGATGATAGCGATTTCTTTATTTGGGATATTTTGCAGATATGATTCCAGCTCTTTGAAAAAAGATTCAGTTGTATCATCATCAGCAGTTGAGGTAGGCGCATAGACCTGAATCAAATGTACAATAGAGGGAGATTCATTTAGTTTTAAAGAAATTATACGATCACTGATAGCTTGATATCCCAGTATATAAGGAGAAAGAGATTTTGAAACCCAGAAGCCAACACCATTGATACTTTTGTTAGTGTTGCCGGAAAAGCACATAAAATGTCCCAAATTAGTTATGTAGTGCCCCTCGTTGCGGAAGTGAAGTTCAGAGAGCCCGGCCACACAGATATTGGTTCGTTCCAGTTCCTTCTCCAGAATAGCTTGTTTGCCCGGTTGTAAAAGACCACGGACATTCCATGTAGCTATGTTGTATGGTTTGCGGTTATTAAGTTTTTGTTTTTCTCCAGTAGCACATTTCGCATGTAAAGCCTGATGAGTCACGTCTACATGCCCGGTAACTGATTTCACACATTCCTCCCCGGACGAGAAGATGCGCTGGGTGCCATCCGGATCGCGAAGCTCATCATCCGAGGCCTCGCAGCTATTGCTCATATTATGAACTTTCGTGGGTGAAATAAAGGGGTGGTTTCCCGTTGCCTTCCCCTTTGGTTGGGAGTGCTAATAAGGAAATTTGTTTAAACAGGGTTAGTAGGAAAGGACAGTGGTATCTACTGTTTGGACTTAGTAGATATACCAAGGCTCGCGTGGGCAGGGTCGCATACCTGAAGTAGGACTATCACCTATTGGGTTTATAGACGAGTCTCTACCCGCTACCCTGGGGAAATTAGGAGTTTGTGAATGGGGAGAGGCGCAAGTTACGCAGTTTGTGTGTGGGGTGCGCGACATGTATATGCCACACACCCCGCGTAAAAAGGACCTCTTTCACTCAAACACGGTCAAAGGGACTCATCCGACACTCGGGGTGTGGCTGAGATAGGTTCTTGGTAACTAAATGGGTATGGGACGAGATGGAATGTTGGGTAAGGACAGCGGTCAGCTGCTCCTGCGTTCGCCTCTTACGACCAGTAGGAGATACTGTGGGTGTATTCTTTTTAGCGACCCGCATCCCACACGGATGTTGTGATATGTATTTTATTTTTATTTTTACTTTTATTTATTAGAAAAGTTCTATTCCATTCTAGATAATGGAGATTATAAGTATATCAGATACAGATTTCCGATCTTTACTTTTGTAAATTCTTGTCATGACAATTCTCTGTTCTAGCTATTGGGATAATAAGAATCTATAAAAAAATAAAGATCTGCTATCAAATAAATACATATACACATCCTTGATAGGTATATGTATTTATTAGATATTCCCATAGAGCTGGTTAAATATGGGCCGACTGCACTTTTAGAATTAATAGTAGACCTTTTTAATAAATGTATGTATGGAGACCAGGAAATTCCTAAAGATTGGATTAAATCTTATATAAGCTCTATATATAAGAGAGGGAATAAAAGAGAGAGTTCCAATTATAGAGGTATTAGTGTGACGAGCTCTGTGGGCCGGTTTTACAGCAGAATATTAAAGAAGAGGGTTCTACAAGATATTGAAGAACAAAGCGGCATTCATATCGGGAGATCCTGCCTTAATAATATATTTATCCTACGACAAATAATTGAAAAGCGTGTCGAAAGAAGTAGAGAGACCCATTTGGTATTTATAGACCTTGAGAAAGCATATGATAGTGTCCCGTTAAAGAAAATGTTTGAGGTCCTTGAAAGGTCCAGATTGGATTCGACGTATATCCGAGCGATATATAAATTGTACGAAAATGAATTTATTCAAATGAATTTAAAGTCACTAAAGGCCTAAAGCAAGGATGCTGTTTGTCAAATGTAGATTTATGGGCATCGAAGTGGGACAAGAAACTCTGTATACATTGTTGTTTGCAGATGATGAGGTGGTGGTTGCAACCGATGAGGAAGATATAAATTATATGAATCGAAAATTATTCGAGGAATATGCTAAATGAGGGCTTACTGTAAACATAAGCAAAACAGAATATTTAAAAATTGAAGGAAATACCACAGATCTGAGACTTGAAAACGCAGTCATAAAAGGTTGCAACCAGTATAAATATCTAGGAAGCATCATATCAGCAGATGGCAGAGTTAAGATAGATGTACAAAACCGAATAATCCAAGGGAAGAAATGCATCCGAATACTGAATTCATTACTGTGGTCTAATAAAATAAAGATGCATACCAAACTTCGTGTATACAGAGCAATTGTAGAACCGATTACCACATATGGTGCCGAATGTTGGACGATGACAAAGAATGAACGAGATAAAGTAGACGTTGTGGAAATGGATTATCTTAGAAGGTCATGTCGAGTATCGAGAATGGAAAGAATCAGGAATGAGGAAATACGAAACCGTACAGGAATTAGAGATACTCTTTCAGATAGAATACAAGGAAGGCAATTACAATGGTATGGTCACGTGATGAGAATGGAGGAGGAGCGGTGGCCAAAGAAAGCCGTAATGTATGTTCCGCCAGAAAGAAGGAAAAGGGGAAGACCGCCAAATTCCTGGAGAAGAGAAATTAGAAAAACAATGCAATCTAGAGGCTTAGAAGAGGGAGATTGGAGAGATAGGGAAAGATGGAGGCTGAAATGCAGGGAAGCGGCAATCGCCATAGGACCCCCGTTATATCATGATGATGAGATAGTATTTGGGTCCTGTAATTATATGGCCGAAGTATTCTGTTTTTCTTCTCTTTATGATGTTTGTGAGCAAGTGTTCTAAATTATTCATGAACATTTTCATAGTAGTATACAAAACCCACGGTATTTTTAGGATCCATCTTTAGCACAACATTTTGAATGCTTTTAATTTGTTAAGCACTGTGGTTTTTAATGTCCATGTCTCACAACCATATAAAATGATAGACCACACGTAACATTTCAAAAGCCCCTTGCGAATAAAATTTCTCTTACGTGAAACTGGTTTCGAAAGCCTTACGTGATATTTCGATCCTGGTTATTATCTTTTCATCACAGTCACAATTTACATTTAACCAGCTGCCGAGGAACTAAAAATTGTTTACGTGGCCTATCTCTTCTCTATTAAGCTAAAGCAAACATTTATTTAATTTTAATTTCAATGTTAAGGCATCTTGATAACTTGTTTTACTGACTAAATTTACGGATAACTGAAAATTTTGTAAATTTTTTGCAAATACGGCTGTATAGTCAGCGTATTTGATTACGTCTAATAACCGTCATTTCGTTCTAGTCTTATTCCTTCTTGTCTATCATCCAAAGCCTTCCTAAAGATTTCTTTAGAGTAAAGATTAAAAAGACAGATTGATTAAAGACAACCGTGTCGTACTCTACGTGTGATGGGTACTTTTTAATATGACTGTCTCTAACCGTTGCGAGAGAGTATAGGAGACAACTGGACGAGGAACTAGAGAGCCTGGAAGAGGAGGAAAATGTGGAGAAATTGTATACAAATTATAGAAATCTAATAACTGAGAGGGCATCGGAAATATTGAGAAAAACCAAACCAGTTAGACAAACGAATGGTTTGACGAGAAGTGCCAAGAAGCAAGAGAAAACAAAAATAAAGCATACCTAAAGACAAATCCAGCTAGATGTACAAGAAGAGCAAAGGAGGAATACCGGACCCTAAGAAGAAAAGAAAAAAAATACATAGAAGAAAAAGGGCATTTTGAAGAAAAGCAATTAAAAAACATAGAATGGCTAAGAGATGAAAATGAAACGGTCTCAATCTTGAACTCAACTTTATTCAACTGAAACGAAAGACCACCTACCACTAAAGAAGTTGCCCAAGCCATTAAAAAGCTTAAACATAATAAAGCACCAGGAACTGATTAAATTTGGCGACGATGGTGGCGACGCTCTGCTATAAGCACTGCATAAGCTTTTACATACCGACATAACAAAATAACGTTACCGACATAACAAAATGCTAGAAATATTGGAAACAGCTGGATTGGACGATAAAGATCTACGAATAATTACAAATCAGAGTTGTTATCAACAGGTCCTCGTAGACACTTCGTCTCAGGACAATTTTATCATGTAGAGTCAACGTTAACTTAAACATCACAAATTATAAAATACTAATAATGTAAAACAACTACAAATTTATAACATTTAAGGCTTTTTACCCATATATTTTGGTGGCTACTAGCATGTACAACCGTTTGCACTGATGATGGATTGTTTAATCCGAAAACGTTTCAATGTGTTTGTGATAGCCCGTTTGGGGCATTTTTATATACCTTTTATAAAGGATTTTAAACAAATTTTTTTTGTAATATATGGTATACAGCCAGCTACAGGAACTTAGTTTTCTCGTGGAATTTTAATTACAAATCTATGCTGGCATCAAGTGGCAAGAATAAAGGTTGAACAAGAACTGTCGGATGAAATAAATATAAAAAGAGTAGTGAGACAAGGCTGTATATTGTCGCCTTTACTTTTTAACTTATATTCGGAGGAAATATTTATGGAAGCCTTAATGGAGACAACCGAAGGTATTATTGTGAATGGAGTAACCTTCAACAATATTAGATATGCCGACGATACCTTAGTCCTTGCCAATTGCGGAGAAGACCCTCAAAATATAATGAACAAAATAAAACAGACTTGTAATCAGTATGGATTAAATCTCAACGTTAAGAAACTAAATATATGATAGTTAGCAAACAAAATTATATACATGCTGACGGTATAAAAGTCGGAGATGCCACACTGGACAGAGTAGAGAAACTCGTGTATCTCGACAGTAATATCAATGAGAGCTGGGATCCAACCGCAGAAATTAAAAGCCGAATAGAACAAGCCCGAGCTGCCTTTGTAAAAATGAGAAACGTACTTTGCAGTCACGATCTTAGCATTGACCTTAAAGTTCGTATGCTATCTTGCTACATATTTCCTGTCCTGCTGTATGGAGTAGAAGCGTGGACCCTAACTGAGGCTATGCTTAAACGCTTGACAGCCTTGAAATGTGGGTATACAGACGACTACTGAAAATAAGGTGAGTCGACAGAGTTAGAAATGAGGAGGTCCTTAGACGGCTGAACGAAACAACACAACTGGTCAATATAATAAAGAAACGCAAGCTGGAATACTTCGGTCATATTATGAGACACCCTGAAAAATATGATCTTTTACATCTGATCATTCAGGGAAAGATCCAAGGTAATCGTGGTCCTGGTAGAAGAAGAACATCATGGCTGAAAAATCTGAGGCAATGGTATGGAAAATCAACTACATCGTTATTTAGAGCTGCTGTCAATAAAGTCACGATAGCGAATATGGTAGCCAACATGATATCCAACGATCGATAACGGTCATGGAACTAAAAGAAGATAAGCTTTTAGTTCTTGTCTGGCAAAACGAGACCATGCCCTGTGAATGGTCTCAAGGAGTGATATGCCCGTTACATAAAAAGGCAATTAGCTCCAGTATGACAACTACAGAGTTATAACTCTTTTATCAACTGCTTACAAAATACTAACATATATTCTCTACGAAAGACTGCAAGTTTACACAGTTGGAAAATACCGGGCCAGATTTACTCCAAAAAAAAAATCAACAATTGACTAGATTCATTCAATAAGACAGATCCCCGAGAAAACATTGGAATTTAACATTGAAACTCATCACCTATTTGTCGATTCAAGGTCACATACGACAGTTTCAAGAACACAGTACTATACCAATCAATGCGTGAGTTTGGTATACCAGAAAAACTTATTCGATTAACGAGAATGACAATGTCTAACGTTAGTATACAGGGAGAAAATTCTAGATCCTTTGAGATGAAAGATTGACTCAGACAAGGGGATGTCCTGGCTTGCCTCCTATTTAACATTGCCTTGGAAAGGCAATCCGAGACACACGAATTAAAGACGTCGGTACCACTTATAATAGATCGATATAAATATTAGCATACTCTAATGGTACTCATACTTATACTTAGGGTACAAACGAAATAACAAGAAGCAAAAATGGATGACAGAAGAAATACTATTACTAATAGAAGAACGACGAACACACAAGAATGACCAAGATGGCAGCAATATGTATGAAAACATTAACAGGCAAATAAAGGCAAAATTAAGAATAGCAAAAAATGAATAGCTTAAGCAACAATGTATGGATCTAGAACATTTACAACGACAGCACGACGACCGTAATTTACATAAAAAGCTTAAGGAGACTACTGGAATATACAGAAAACGAAGACCAACTACCATAGTTAGTCAGGATAACCAGATAGTGCTGGGTGAAAAGGAGAAAATTGATATATGGGAAAATAATATCCAGGAGCTCTTCCATGACGAAAGACCCATAAGTGAAGTTTATACAGACGACCAGCTGACTGACCCTTCAATCACCAAATAGGAGATAGAAAAGGCAATATTAAATTCAAAAAACAATAAGGCACCTGGACCAGATGAAATCTCGTCAGAAATACTCAACTTACTAGATGAAAGGGGAATTTCAGCACTACACAAATATTTAATTTAATTTATGAAACTCGCTGCTATCCTCAACAGTGGTTACACTCTACCTTTATTCCCCTGCCCAAGAAAGTCAATGCAAAAAGAAAAGATGTGAGGATCACAGACTCATTAGCCTGATGAGTCACACTTTAAAGATATTCTTAAAAATACTACATCAAAGATTATACAAAAAATGTGAATGGGACATCAGTGATTCCCAGTTCGGGTTTAGGCAAGGTTTAGGAACACGAGAAGCAATAGTAACAACACAGGTGCTGGTCCAAAATTGTTACGATCAGAGGAAGGATGTGTTCCTATGCTTTTTAGATTACCAAAAAGCGTTTGATCGTGTCCAACACCACAAGTTAACGCAGATTCTCAAGAAAGTTGATATAGACCAAAAAGACATAAGATGCATTGAAAACTTGTACTGGCATCAAACGGCACAGTTAAAAATAGACAATTCTATATCCAAACCCATACATACAAGAAGAGGCGTTAGACAGGGATGTGTGCTTTCCCCTCTTTTATTTAACATTTATTTGGAAGCCATATTTCAAGAGTCTTTGGAGGATGCAGAAATAGGAATCAAGGTGAATGGAGTATTGATCAACAACATACGATATTCTGATGATAGTGTCTTAATTTGTGACAACATAGTCGGTCTTTAACAACTTGTCACTATAATCGGAGAATACAGTAAGCTAATGGGATTAGAGATTAATACCAAAAAGACCAAATTTATGATCATCTCCAGAAACTTAGATGCACTTGAAAACTCCACCATAACACTGAATACTAAGTGCATTGAAAGAGTGAGTAAATTTAAATACCTGGGTCGTGGCTTTTTGAAAACTGGGCATCGGACAGGAAAGTAAAATGTCGCATTGAGCAAGCTCGACAAGCTGTCGTAAAATTTAAGAAAGTACTGACTTGTTCAGAGTTTGATCTTCAACTGTGACTAAGGTTTACTAAGTGCTACGTATGGTCAGTGCTGCTATATGGCGTGGAGGGCTGGACAATCAAAAGGAGGGATATAAACAGATTAGAAGCTTTCGAAATGTGGTTTTATCGCCGTATCCTAAAAATACCACGGACAGCGAAAATCACAAATATAGATGTCTTTAAAAGAATAAACCAAGAACGCCAACTTTTCGAAACCATCAAGAAAAGGAAAACGGCGTATCTAGGTCACATCATGCGAAATGAAAAATACCAGTTCCTTCAACTTATAATCGAGGGTAAAATTGAAGGCAAGAGAAGAATGGGACGCAAGAAAATGTCCTGACTCCGAAACATAAGGCAATGGACAGAGATTAACAACATACAATCTCTGATACATATTGCAAGAAATAGAGAATTAATGGAAAATGTAATCGCTAACATCCATTAGTGGATTTACATCTGAAGAAGAAGATTGACATAATAGAGCGTAGCAAGCGAGATGTTGAGTAATATTTCCTAGAATTAGAATCAACAAAGAGAAAAGAAGTACATGTTGGTTACTAAGGATCCTATAGAAAATGAAAAATAGAAAAGGCTAGAGCAAATTTTAACAAAATGAGAAGAGTGCTATGTACAAGGGAATTAAAATTGGAACTAAGGGTTAGGTTAACGAAGTGCTATGTTTTTTCGACTTTGTTTTATAGAATTTAATCTTGGACCTTAAATGCGACATCAATGAAAAACTGGAATCATTAGAGCTGTGGGTGTATAGAAGAATTCTGAAAATATCGTGGACAGAACACGTCAAAAACAAAGAAGGATGAATAAAGAAATCAAAATTTTAAATACAATGAAAACAAGAAAATTGGAATATCTTGGACATTATGATGATGATGAACTCTAATTTGGATAAAGGCTATTTGATTCTAATATAATTATGTTAGGAGTCTTTCTAATGTCTTTCTAAATTTCTAATGTCTTTCTAGTCTATCTAAATGGAGTTTTTTGTAAAAGAATACTTATACAAAATAGTGCTCCTCTAGTTTCTAGATTATTTCTAAATCCAAACTACTTATTATCAATTTTACTTTTGCTCAGCAGGAATACTCCATTTTATATAATTCGTAAAAGGAAGGTAACCGGAAGTGTATGGCTCGTGAAAGTGATCAAAATAGCTACATTTTTTGGTCCTGCTTTTCTTTGGTATTGGTATAAACAGTGCTTTAATTAATCATCTGGTATTGTACCTTCATTGCAAATTTTCTTAAAGAAAGTGTGTAAGTAGGTAATGATTTCCTCGTGCAAAAGTTCAACTTGCTCAGGGGGATTTGATCTGGTCCAGATGATTCCTTATTTTTGATTTGCTGTATTGCTTTTCTGCCTTCTGATTTCAGCATACTGGGATCTGTGTCTAACTGGTTAACACATATAGTATTTGTATCTGTATCATTTTCTCGAGAAGGAGAAGCATCGTCAAAAAAGTCACTGATGTATTTCTTCCATTCTTTACACTCTTCTTCGTAATCACTAGACTTCGGCAAATATGCAAATAAAAATGTAGAAAATATGCGCATAAATATGCACGTGTTTACCCGAAAATATGCAAATATTTTACAAAATATGCATACAAATAAATAAAAAAATCGTAAAATAGTAACAATTTGATTTAAAAAAAAAGTGTACATAACTAAATATTTCCTACTCTTCATTAAGATTTACATTTATTTTAAGTAACTACATCATTTTTAAGTATGAATAAACTTATTTAGAATTATGGTAACAATAAATGACCAAGTGGTGTTCAAAATTTTCTAACAAAAACTTGTGGCTTCTGTCTGAGTACATATATATTTATATATGGAAAAACTTCGTTCAACATCAACTGATGTAACGGGAGCATTTTTCAAACTAACCAAAACATTTGGTTCTAAATTAATTGTTTCCGAAATATTTCCAGCTAGAACACTGACTACTTCAGAAAGAATATGGTAACCTTTATTTTTTTCCATAGTAGCTTCAAATTTTTTTAAAATATCTTTTCCAATATTACCTCTAATGTTCCGACAACATGACGCAAATTCTTTTATTAATGCTGTACTTTCGAACAATGACAGTTTTGGTGATTCTAACTGAGTAATTGTTTTTTGAACAAAACTAAAATTTGATTTTATAAATGAAAGTTCTTGTTAAAGCAAGTTACTCTGAAAAGTTTGTTTAGAATCCAAAAGAGATTGGGAACTTTCATCTGTTAACGTATCAATTATGTTCTTTATTTTAACAAAATGATCTGCATAAAAATTAGCTGCTTCTAACCATGTTCCCCATCGCGTTTAAAATAGGTTGTGGTGGAAGAGGAATGTTAGGTAGCATTTCTTTATAAAGTTGAATTCTTATAGGAGATTTAAGAAATACTTTTTTGACACTGGATATCATGGTATTTACAAGAGGAAGCTTTTTTCGTATTTCCTCTGCAACTCTGTTTAATCCATGCGCTACACAAGTAACATGTATTAAATCTGGGAAAAATATTTTTAAATTTTGTCCTGCTTTCACAATATAAGGAGCAGCATCCGATGAAATAAGCAGTAATTTATTAGAAGGAATAGTTGTCGGAAGAAAAATAGTTGCTAATGTTTCTTGTATAAAACGCGAAATTGTTAAAGCATTTGTTTTCTCAAGTTGCTGGCATGAAATAAGATGAGATTTTGGTAAGGTATCTTCTTTAAGAACACCAATCAATAAATGAGCAATATACTTTCCTGAGGAATCAGTGGTGTCGTCTACAGATATGTAAACATAATTATCTGCAATTTCTTCCTAAATATTAATTAACACCGACGAGTATAGCCCGTTCACATTATTTCTTCTTAGAGACCGATCACTTGGAACATTAAGTTTGCAATATTTTTTTAGAAACGAACTAAAATTTACATTTGCTAATTTTGAAAGCGGTATGTTTGCAGACACTAATGCGCGACACAAGTCCTTCCTTCTATTTTTCCTTTTCTTGCAATGTGTGAAGCAGTTCTCACATGTTGGTCTATCTGAAATTTCTTTTCACATGCTATCTATAAATAAAAATAAAAACCTTTATTTTAACTCAACCTTTAAAATATAAAAATATACAAGGTGTTTTTGGTTAATCAAATAACTGATTTGAAAAAAAAACACTCGCTAAGTGTTTTAAATGCAGTATTAATCCACAAATTAGTTTTTGTTACTAACCATCATATAACTTATTTTAAAATTCAACAAAAGTTTTTTTTTGTTAATTCAATTAGAATAAAAATAATTGTGTTTTAGAATAGCTGACTTCATAAAAAAAAGTAAAGGTGAAAAATTTTTCTAAATACACACCATTGTATTGTACCATGGACAATTTTTTCTCGCTAAAGGAAGCTATTTTTCATTTAAAAACAACCTACGAGTACTAAATTTCAAGTAAATACGTTTATTGGTTTTAAAGTTATTGTTGTTATTAACTAAAAGAATTTATTTTTTTTAATTTTAACACCCTGTATCTCGAAAAGTAAATAAGTCTGACCCCTCATTAACTATATCGTTTTGTTCAATTTTTCGAGAAGTATCTACAGTCAAACGTTGTAAGTGTCATTTGGAAACACCCTGTATGTATGAAATATTAGATATTTAATAGAAAATATTAGATACTTACAATTTTGCCACAGACTGAACAGTAGATTTTTCCCATATCCATAGACAGCTCTTTATAAGGTTTAATCCAAGTTGAAGCACTGGTTGTTTTAGGCATTATAAAATCACAATCTTCCTTTTTGTTACGCACAACGAGTGTTTACGCTTTGAATATCAAAACAAAAATGATTTACAAATCTGAGCATCAAATTAGAAATGTTTAGGTACCTAATTCAATAAACTGGGAGATTTTGGAAAATCCCTAAATTAGGAACAAAACTATTAGCCGTTTACCTGCTGTTAAGATACAATAAATTGTAGATAGATTTGGGGATTAGATCATAAAATGCAAATGAGCCAACCCTTAGCGATTATCCAATAACTGAATGCCTCAGTGACCGAGACTTTCTAAGAATGTTGAGGGCTACTTAAATTGATCTTCTTTGAAATTGTAAATGTTTTGTACCTGTAGATATTACGTACTTAGATCATTTGTTGATTAACATGACTACAAAATTTTATACAAGAATTGAAATAAATTGGTATGTTTAAAAATTTTCAAATGCAGTATAAAAATCTGAACTTTTATGCACTTTATGCAAACTTTTATACAAATATGCCAAAATATGAAATATTTGCATTAAAATATGCACACTATGCAAAATATGCAATATGCATATTTGCCGAAGTCTAGTAATCACCAATTTTTTCGTTTGCATCTTTAAGTACGTTAGAAATTTTCAGTTTCCTAATTTCCGAGGTATATTTAAGTTTCTTGTGGAGGTTAAAACTGTGTGTTTTTTTGAAGGTCTTTTATTTCTTCTTCTTATATTTATATAGATATGACTCTATCTGTTTTTCAATGTGCCTCCAGTAAGTTGTCGTTCCATCGTTTTCGTGGTCTTCCTACTGATCGTCTTCCTATTGTGGAACCGTCTCATGCCATTTTTAGTACTCTATTTGTTGTCATTCGGCTTATATGATCGTTTTATTTTACTCTTTTATTTCTTACCTAGTTCTTGATGTTCTTCACCTTGCATTATGTCGTATATCTATACTTCTAGCTCTGTCCCATAGTGTCTTACCATCAATATTTCTAAGTATTTTCATCTCTGCTGTTTCTACATCCTTTTTGTCCTCTCTGTGTAAGGTCTTGTTTCTGCCGCGTATATCATTACTTATTGTTCTGATGGTCTTCTATTTCTGTACATAAATTCTCGAGTCAAGATTCTTGGCTTGCTTAACTTTTTTTTTATGAGTTAGTTAATTTCGCGGTATTTGTTCATATTTATATTTTAATGTTTCTGTCAAACTTTCATCAGGTCTAGAATTTCCTGTGTCATCCACTTATTTTTTACTAATATTTGTGTTATTAATAAGCGTTTTTAAAGACTCTTTTATCCTCTAAAATTCTGTTTTGTATGTCCTACCAACATTCGTTAATGGTTTTATCTTCATTTGGTAAATTGGATATTTTGTTTATTTTCTTAGGTATCTGCTGTGGTATCTGTGTAAATGGGTATAGGTTTCTAAGCGGTTCAAAATATATCTTAATAAGCTTAGTTGCTTTTGTTAAATTCTTTAATTTAATTTGTATTTTCGAGCAAGAAGATTATGATTGAAGTTTATATTAACATCGGGGTAAGTTTTAACTTCTTTAATATTATTTCGAAATCAGTGGATTATTAAGATCTAATCTATTTGATTCCTTACTATTCTACCTTGTTCCTACATTCCGTTTTCTTATCTAATCGCATTCAGTGAAATCCTAAGCTACCGTTTGGATTATTCGCAAAAAAGTAATTTAGTAGATCAGAATCGTTTACTTCCTGAATAGCGGATGATATTTGTATGTTTATTCAATTTATTTTATCTAAAATTTCTTTTTTTTAGAATTCGTGACTGCCTGATTTATTCCGTTTCGGGAAAGCAAACATGGTATATGTAGAGTTTGTTAAAGGTATTATTAGGGAGTGACAATTCATGTTTTGTGCGATATTTTTTGGTAATTTTTGGAACTGCTTTTATCTAAAACACGTTTTGTAATATCACTGTTTTTTCTCGTGGATTACATATTCCATAGTACATTACGTTGAAGCTTTCACATTGTACAGTTATTTACTACTATACAGTGTTAAAATTGCCTGATTTTTTTTTATAATTTTCGACATTGCATTCTATATTTGAATTTATGTAAAAAATTATATAAAATAAGCAAAATTAACCGTAATAGGTATAACATCGCTTGCTTGAGTTACAGTGTGATAAATTTCGATAACTAAAAAACATTTTTGTTTGGAAGTCATTCGTATTTCTATGTATCTGCATGATATCTAATCAAGAGTTTGTTTTGTTTGCTGTTATTAGTTAGTTTACGTTTATTTTACCGTTTATTTGTTTAATAGAAAAAAAAATTTGTTAAAATCCTTTATAAAAGGTATATAAAAATGCCTCAAACGGGCTATCACAAACACATTGCAAAACGTTTTCGGATTAAACAATCCATCATCAGTGCAAACCTGAAAGTATATAACCACTTTAATTAAAAAGAACGTTAAATGAAAATGTTGACAAAGGTTAGAGCAAATGTGGTTAATACTTACGGTTGTACATGCTAGTAGCCACCAAAATATATGGGTAAAAACCCTTTAAATGTTATAAATTTGAAGTTGTTTTACATTATTAGTATTTCTAATTTGTGATGGTTAAGTTACCGTTGGATAGGTAACATGGCGGCGTATGACTCTACATGAGTAAAATGGTCCTGAGACGAAGTGTCTACGAGGACCTGTTGATAACAACTGATCAAAATGACATTGTTGACAAGTTAGGACGGATGTTGTGTCAGAGCAGTCAGTGTAACTTACGGTAGTTGTCTAAAATTGACAGATGTCAGCCTTATTTAAAATTGAAAAAGTTAAAATTATAATAATGTAACAGTATCAACTATCAATATTGTAATCTGTATTGTAAATTAATCAGATAGGTATATTTGTAACATTGAAAATTGGTTTTTTAAAAATTAATGTAGGTTAACTAGAATTTATGAAATTTTGTAGGATTGATAGGCAACCAACTATACATGTGTAAGGATATATTTATTTTAAGCTAGAGATTTTGTCAAAAGGCCCTGTATGTTGTGAGACATTTGGTACCTAGAAAATGGTAAAACGGCACATGTGGGAAGATGGGTCCTAAAAGATATATTATTGAGTATTGATGTAATGGGTTAGAGGTGTGTTTAGATATGTTATTGAGCTGAAATGTAAATATGACAAGAATGTGATCATAATGTGGTGTTCATGTAGTACTCAGTTAAGTATGGAAGGCCCTCTATGTCAAAAAACTACATTTGGTACCTAGTAAAGATAAATAAAAAAAAAATATTTGTTTATCTTTAATAAATATATTATCTTTAATAATATTTATTTATCTTTACTAGGTACCAAATGTAGTTTTTTGACATAGAGGGCCTTCCATACTTAAGTTTTAAGTTGAGTACTACATGAACACCACATTATGATCACATTCTTGTCATATTTACATTTCAGCTCAATAACATATCCAAACACACCTCCACCCATTACATCAATACTCAATAATATATCTTTTAGGACCCATCTTCCCACATGTGCCTTTTTACCATTTTCTAGGTACCAAATGTCTCACAACATACAGGGCCTTTTGACTAGCTTAAAATAAATATATCCTTACACATGTATAGTTGGTTGCCTATCAATCCTACAAAATTTCATAAATTCTAGTTGACCTACATTAATTTTTAAAAAACCAATTTTCAATGTTACAAATATACCTATCTGATTAATTTACAATACAGATTACAATATTGATGGTTGATACTGTTACATTATTATAATTTTAACTTTTTCAATTTTAAATAAGGCTGACATCTGTCAATTTTAGACAACTACCGTAAGTTACACTGACTGCTCTGACACAACATCCGTCCTAACTTATCAACAATGTCATTTTGATCAGTTGTTATCAACAGGTCCTCGTAGACACTTCGTCTCAGGACCATTTTACTCATGTAGAGTCATACGCCGCCATGTTACCTATCCAACGGTAACTTAACCATCACAAATTAGAAATACTAATAATGTAAAACAACTTCAAATTTATAACATTTAAAGGGTTTTTACCCATATATTTTGGTGGCTACTAGCATGTATAACCGTAAGTATTAACCATATTTTGCTCTAACCTTTGTCAACATTTTCATTTAACGTTCTTTTTAATTAAAGTGGTTATATACTTTCAGGTTTGCACTGATGATGGATTGTTTAATCCGAAAACGTTTTGCAATGTGTTTGTGATAGCCCGTTTAAGGCATTTTTATATACCTTTTATAAAGGATTTTAACAAAATTGTTTTGTGATATATGGTATACAGCCAGCTACAGGAACTTAGTTTCCTCGTGGAATTTGTTTAATAGTGAAAATGATCTGTATATGAGTTGTAGCAGTTGGAATTTCTTTATTCACAAGATCACAAAAATATCTGTCTAAAAATAGATGATACCAGAATTACAGATTCAGATATAACATAAAACAAATTTAATGATTATCTACTTTATATATGCACCAAAAGATAATATAGTTAGTAAAATAATTAAAACAAATTTTAATTTTTAGGATTCCAGTGATGTTGTTTAAAATATATATATACTAAGCATCGTATGGTTTTGATGAAATAACAGATATAGTAATTAAGTAAATGGTGTTTCAGATTTTAACACCATTTGCTCATATTATAAATGATTCTTTCAATACTGGTGTTTTTACAAGTAAGCAGAAAACTTCTATCATTTCACCAGTGGCAAAACAAGGTGATTCTGAATTAATGTCAAATTTTCGACCGTTGTCTATTCCATCCTAAGATGATTGAATACGTAATTTCTATTCAGTTTATATGAGGAAGTTTTAATCTCAATTGAAAACTGTAAAAATGCAACTTCTACTTTTTGTGACGTTAGTCGTGCTTTTAATTGTGTGCCACACGATGTACTTGATGTACCAGAATGTTTCAATTTAGAAAAAAACGAAAACTGGTACGATCATTTATCCTCCAGAGTTGAATCGATTCCATTCATTGTGAATTTCTAGTGCTGTTCATAGGCGTCCGCTTTGGGTAGTTCAACGTTTATTTTAACGCATAACTTTTTTCTCGTTAACTTCTTAGTGACACTAAATTATTAAATTTTCAGGTATTCTAGTACTAAAAGGTATTCTTACGTTAAGTCTGCAGGATCCACCGTTTTCTAAAAACATCGACTTGAAAATTTTTGTTTTTTTGCCAGAAAAGTTCAATTTATAGTATCTTAACTAATTTTATTAATTACCTTTTGTTTTAATAAACGCAGTACACAATTAGTACAAAAAGTTTAGAAAAAGAACAAAAAAATTAATTTGAAGCACAATTTGTAATTTGAAAAGAATCAATTAGAAACAAAAACGATGAAACAAAACTACGAGTAACACCAAAAAAATTGTATTGAAGGTAGATAGTAACAAAAGATGCTTAATATACTAGAAGACCATTAGTCTCTAATAAGAATTTTTAATTTTGCTTAGAGAACGCCGAATTCCTGTAAAAATTCCAAAGTGATTTCTAAATTCATTGCAAGCATCGTGTATCATTAGCCAGAGTTGAACACAATTTTATTTTATTTCCAACCTTCGATAAAAGATGCAACTTGAAGACGAAAAGGCTTAAGAAATCCTGGACATTTTCTTTTATTACATTTTGGTCTTCTGTATCCCTTTTTACTCCCTGTGGTATTATATATGATATCGTCTCGTTGTCTTGTCCTTTTCCATTCTATCAAATGTGTTTTTCAGTTTTTCTACGTTTTGTTTGGTTTCTCTGTTTTCCCATTTTAGCTTTTTTTTATTGTCTAAGGTCCCTTATTTTAGCTCTATACTCTCTTTGCTCTTCTTGTAGTTCTCTAAGTTTTATTGTTAGCATATTTAAACTCTCTAGTATTTTTTCCAGTTACCTATCATTTCCGGTAGATCATTTAATAAAAATAAAAAATTAATGTATATGTTTTTATAAGTTTTTCATAAATAAGAATGTTTTCAATGTTATAAAACATTATACCCCACGTTTAGAAAATGATTCAGTTTATTCAATTGTTAAAATAATCTCGTGAAAGCCCTTTTATATAACAGGTGTAAATAGGTCTAAATGATAAAACTTTGAAAAGTTTGAATTAGGTACAACAAAACTGAGTGCCAAATAAGCAAAATAAAATTATTTAAAATAACTAAATTGGCCAAATAATTGGCCGTTTTACTCTTATTAGGACCGTTGTAAGAACAAGGAATTGAGGAGAATGACATATAATACGAAGTACGAGGTGCAAATCACATATGTGGTTTACTAATAAAATTAAAATAATATTAGTTTAAAATATGTTAATAGCTTTGGATATCTTTGGATGGTAAAATGGTTGTGAAAAGTAATAATTTTAAATAGTAAAGATGCACGCAGTACAATTAGGGTTGGATGGATGCAGTTGAATGAAGCAAGTATTGTATTGTGTGACAGTAAAACTTTTTCTTTTCAACAATCACGCGAATTCTTTTATCATTAACAGCAAAGGTATGTTGAAGAATTTTATTATATATCTGGACAAATTTTTCACTATCAGTGAGAAGTAAATAGCATAGTGTTTCTTAACATCGGCTGTCTTGTTCATCCTCATACAAACCATTTCGTCTTTATTATCATTAAGTTACACTGACTGCTTTGTTCGGACTTCCATCCTAACATGTCAAGATTGTTTTGTTGTTTTTTGTTGCTATCATCAAGTCCTCGTAGACACTTTGTCTCAGGACCAGCAACTTTCATGTGGAGTCGTACGTTGCCATGTTACCAAATCCACTGGTAACTTTAACATCTTAATATATTATAAGATCAAATAATGTAAACTAAATTTATACATATAAATTTTAACGGATTTTTATCCAGATATTCAGTGGCTCAAAACATGTAGACCTAGTGAACATTAACCACATTTTGTATTAACCTTGGTCAAAATTTAAATTTTACGTTCTTTTTAATTAAAGTGGTCATATTTTTTAGGACACTGATGATAGAACATGGATTCCGAAAACGTTTTGTTATTGTGACATAACACCGATTGGGTTTTTATATTATATACCTTTTATAAAGGATTTTAATAAATGTTTTGATTTCGTCTTATTTGAACACCGCTAATACTTATAATAAGTCTATTAGAAAAGTGCCTTGTGTTTAAGCATCTTTTGCAAAATGCATGCGATCTGAAAAAAATACACAAGGTTGTAACAATAAAACACTGAAAACTTTGTTTTCAGTGTTAGAAATTAAAATGCTAAATCAACAACTACACAAGAAAGCCCTGAAATTAGTATTTTCACCACCAGAGACAAAACCCAGTACCTTCTGCTCGATTACATTTACAGGCAAAATAACAACAAAAATAACACATAAAAAAGAAAGGAATAACACCAGCTTTCCGAACAAATAACAACCTAGGCAAATATATTAAAAATAACAAGAGCCAAAATAAAAAACACTTAAATAGTGGTGTGTACAAACTTCAATGTGGCGACTGCCCAAAACTTACATCTGTCAAACTGGTAGAAACTTTAATAAACGAATAGCAGAACATAAAAGGACCTTTAATAATAGAAAAACAGATTCGACATACGCACTTCATCTTCTAGATCAGAATCATTCTTTTAATGACAAATTTAAAATTCTTCACATTCAAAATAAAGGCCTTAAGCTATCTTTGTTGGAATCTATGAAAATCAACAAATTGAAAAACACAGATATAATTCTGAATGACCAACTTGAGACAAACAGTTCTCACCTCCTCAACCTATTTCATTAGAGACTATAAATTGTAAACGCATGCCGAAAATAGATCACTTGAGAAAGGCAATCAGCCGAAACAGCTGTAGTGGTAATAGTTAAAATAAATTTTGTGGAAGTTTGAAAACAAAGTTTTCAGTGTTTTATTGTTACATAAAATGAATTTCCATCAAGTAACAGTCAAATCCATCAATTATACACAAGGTTATAATTAGTGCTGCCCAAATCCAAAAATCAGCAGAAATCATCAGCAAGCAAAACATAACTGGAGCAAATCTGTATGTGAACCAAATGAAAATTGAACGTGTCTCACAATACAATTACTTGGGAACTATAATCAATGAGTCGTGGGACAATACCCAAGAGATTAAATGTCGCATCGGAAAGACCAAAAGTGCATTCTTGGCTATGAGCTCTGTGTTCAAAAGCCTGAAAGCATGACCTCACCATGAAAACAAAAATAAGGCTCCTTAAATGTTACGTGTACTCAGTGCTTCTGTATGGAGTAGAAACGTGGACATTGAAGGCGGAAACTCTATCAAAACTTCAGGCGTTTGAATTATGGTTATACAGAAGAATCCTGAAGATACCATGGACAGACAAAGTCACCAATGAAAAAGTACTGCGGAGGATGAACACAACCGCGGATTTGGTCAACATTGTGAAGAACCGTAAGCTGGAGTACTTGGAACATATAATGAGAAATCAAGGCAGATACGAGCTACTCCAATGCATTTTGCAGGGTAAAATTAAAGGAAAAAGAGCCCCAGGATGAAGAAGAATATCCTGGCTTGCTAACCTGAGAGCATGGTGTGGAAAGATCTCAACACAATTTTTCATATAGCAACCAACAAAATCATCATAGCCAGAATGATCGCCAACGTTCGGAACGGACAGGCACCCTAAGAAGAAGAAATCCAAGAACAAAATGAGATTTAGACAGTCTTGTTCTTAGTCTTGCGCCAATACACCTGGTTTTGGTCTTGGTCTTGGTAATGCGCTGCAGGTCTTTGTCTTGGTCTTGGTCTTGCAGTAAGCGTCTTGCAAGACTCGCAGTTACCCATTAGCCTATTGCTATTTATTAAACGTTACTTTAGATCTTAGAACAACGTAACAGAATAGGTACATTTTAAGCTTGAATTAAAATAGCCATAATAAAGACCAACCGAATCATTAAATGTCTAATCAACTGACACCGGGTGGTGAACACATGATCTAAGAGATCCCGTGTCTTCCCACGGGAATTAATTTGTTTCTTAATAAACGTTTGCACTTAATAAGCTTTCATGTCTTAAAACATTGTTAAAATACAAAAAAAAACCAAATTAATGATATAAACTTGACCGTTTTAAAGAACATTATCTGTCTAGAAAGCGATTGATTAGTCCTTACCATGTATGAACTGGAAATTTTAAAAAAGATTGGTATGTGGCAAAAACTCCACATACATGTACCGAGGGCACAGATTCTTTTGGTGATAAGATAACAAACTATAATCCACTTATTAAAGCAAAATAAATAATGTTAACAATCTTAGTTCTATTTTTATATAAAAAACTAAATGAAAAAATGAAGAATAGGTACAAAAGCAATGATAATCAAAAGAAGCTATTTTAAACTAAGGAGATATCTACTTAATAAATACAGTAATTTAACAACATAAAGTAGTAGGTACATAATATATTAAGTTGTGTGATAAGTATATTTTTTCTTACCTATAGGGTAAGTCCGGGAGAGATTGGCCATCGGTATAGACGGGCCATTCGCCATATTGAAGATCCTCTATTTATTGTGCAGTGCGGCAACGTTGATTTGTAACATTTAGTCAACGGCAGACCTTGTGAACGTGGTCATTGCGACGTGTATGCATGCATAAACAAGAGAGATTTTTTTTACTTAATTATATTTTGTTGGTGAAATTTTTCTTGGTGAATTTTCAAGTTGTGTAAGTTTTGACAAAAGGTAAGTTTTTTTTATTAATTATGTATTCTACTATTATATTGAGATTAAACAACTGAACCTAACCTAAAATACCCTTATAAAATTTAAACTGTGTGTTCGATGGCGTGGCCCATCTCTACCGAACCTTTGGGATATATGGGCCACAGTGTATCGGTATAGATGGGCTAATAATAACTATTGGGTTTGTATTATTTAACAATATTTTTTAATAATATGTATTATTAATTAATTTCTATATTGTTACAGGTTATAATATGCCTTCATATTATAAGCGGAAATCTACTGTTGAAAGAGGTAAATGGAGCGAAGAAGCACTACAAAATGCAGTTGCAGCTATCAGAGAAAATCGCATGGGACTAAATCGAGCTGCATTAGCTTATGGCATACCTCGAAGTAGCATACAGAGAAGAATGAAAAATAACGATCTAAAAAAACACAATCGTCTTGGACCTTCTTCAACTCTTGGGGATGAGATTGAGATGAAATTAGTGCTGCATATTAAGAAATTGCAAAAGTATGGTTTTGCACCCACTCGTGACCATGTACGAACTGTGGCGTTTGAGTTAGCAGAAAAATTTAATGTAAGTCACAAATTCAATAAAAACAACAATAAAGCTGGTTTTGACTGGTTGCAGTCTTTTTTACGTCACCATCCAGATATATCAGTGCGAAAACGTGAAGGAGTTTCTTTGGATAGGGCAAAAGGATTAAACCACGAGGTAATTACACAGTACTTCGATCTGCTGCTAAGTATTTTAACTAATAGTCAACTAATAAATAAGCCGGGGCATATTTTCAACGTAGACGAGACAGGTTTGCAGTTAAATAACAGGCCTGGACATGTACTCGCGTCTAAAGGATCCAAGAATGTCCCTGTTATTACATCAGGAGAGAAAGGAGAAACGATTTCTGTGATAAGCTGCTGCAATGCTGAGGGCGTATTTTTTACCTCCGTATTCTATTTTTAAGGGAAAAAATAGAAAAGAAGAATACGCGAATATAATGCCACCTGAAGCAATGTTTGTAATGTCCGAAAAATCGGCCTACGTTAATGCAGATATTTTTTTACATTGGCTAAAAAATCTGTTTATTCCTCGAAAGCCTCAGGGCAAAGTTTTGCTGATATTAGATGGACATACGTCCCATACAGCAGCAGTGGAAGTATTAGAATGCGCCGAAAACAACGAAATTTTAATGTTGTGCTTACCCAGTCATACCACGCAGTTTTTGCAGCCGTTGGACCGAGCTTTTTTCAAATCTTTAAAGGCTAATTTTTACTCGAGATGTCAAAACTATATCAGAAATAACCCAACAAGAAAAATTACACGTTATCAGTTTGGTGAGTTGTTAGGAAATGCGTGGAAAATCTCAGCAACGGTGAAAGATGGAACCTCTGGATTTGTTGCCACAGGAATTGTACCGTTTGATCCTGATAAAATTCCAGAGCACGCTTTTTTGTCCACAAATGAGAGCTCCTCAGCTATAGTAGAAGAACAAAGTAATACAGCAATAGATCTAAATATTTTAGATCAACCAGGTCCTTCACTTGCAGGCATTACTCTAGTCGTTGATGAAGAAACTGCAGCTAGTACGTCTAATGTTGAAGACTCAAGTGTAACACCTGGAAAAGTATGGGACATGTTATCGCCTGTACCCAAAATTGATGCTGCAAAAAATAATCTAAGGGTCCGAGCAAGAAGAGTGGCGGAAATTCTTAATTATGCAGACAAAATTCAAGAAAAGAAGATAAAGAAACAAAATTAAAAAAAGAAGACAGTTTCAAAGCAGCAAAACAAAAGGCGTCAATGTAAAAAGTGTGAGTTAGATTCGTCTGATGATGATATGAATGCAGATGTGCCAGTTTTAGATGACAGCGAAGACGAAGACGAATTTAATGAAAATGAGTGCATTGATTGTGGTGAAGATTACAGCAAAACATCCAGAAAAGATGACTGGGTTCAATGTTTAATTTGCAAACACTGGTGCCATGACAACTGTACAACATTTGAAAATGTTTGTGATTCGTGTGGAAAAATTCCTAGTAAAAAGAAATAGGTTAACATCATTATTTTCAATTTCAAATTGGCCCAACTCTACCAATAGCAATGGCCCATCTGTACCTATGTGTTGGTATAGATGGGCCAATAAGAAGTATTTATGTTAATTTCTATAACTTTTATATTGCTTAAGTTACACGTTTTTTATTTTTCACAATAAATACATAAACTATAATAAGTATTATTTTCCAAAAATCGTATCATACACTAGTCAAGTAATCTGTTTGAGAAAAAAAGTGGCCCGTCTCTCCCGGACTTACCCTACACTTTTTCCAGTGGTTCAAGTATCAAGTGTTCTTATAATGAATATTTTGATTCGCTTTGTATGTTTATGGTATTGCTCGTAATGCGCTTAAGTCCAATTTTCCAAATTTTATTACATATTTTGTTTCTCCCTCTTTCTCTTAAAGTTTTTAAGCATATACCTGAAATAATATACTCACTAAAACGACACTCAGTACTAACAGCAAGAAGCAAGAGTCTCGCAGGCTGTCTTGTTCTTGCTCAAGTCTTGCACAGTCAGTCTTGGTCTTGGTCTTGCGAAAACTCAAGAACAAGACCAAGACTGCAAGTCTAAGACCGATTTTTAGTACGACTGTTTATAATGGAAAACGTTATGGTTTGTATTTGAAAGTTGCTCGTTAGGATATTTTTTTTGAGCTACTTCAATAAGTTTGTATTTTTTGTGTGACGCTCTAACTAATTTTAAGCGATTCTGCCCACTGCCCAATAAACCACTGCCTTTAGGTCTAATTTTTTTTAAATTTCTTCTGTTTTAATACACCAGTATACTACAATTAACTACTATTACTCTAAATAAAAGCACACAGCTGACACATGCAAATATCTAGAAGTAGCGACATCTGATCTGTTGAATTTTTGACCTTTAAAAAAAAAATATGTCGTACATATAGCCACTGACATAATAGAAGAAGCTCCTGAAACTAAAATTTTTATTCTGGTACTTCTGATATAACAAGTTAGGACCTTAGAACATTTCTATCAATAAATCAATTTTGAAAAAAATGGCACTTTGGCCCTTCCTAATTTTGGCTCTTCGATCAAAAAATTTATTACTGATTTTAATATATAGTTCAACAATAATAATAAAGTAATAAAATAATTTATTAAAAACTAAAGAAAGTATCTAATACTATCTGTATCCTCCACTGATAAAAAATAATATCGGGTCTTAGCTCATTCGAATTGTGCATACTTAGTTTATAAAACCTTCCAAAACCAAACTCCGTATCTCCATTTTTTAAGTCCTTTTCTTCTGTAATTCTACACTGCACTGTTTTCATTTCGTAGAAATCACGAATGGTCACTCTCATACTAATACCTTTATCAAACTACACACATAACACATGTTTTCTCCCCAGGAATGAAATAAATCAGGAAATCACGAATCTCGCGAAATGGACATAGTAGATAAAATAAATTAAAATAACTTACAAATACCATCTGCTATCCAGGAAATAAAAGACTCTGATATATTAAATTATTTTTCAAAGATTATACAGTGTGTCCCAAACCCTTCTTTCAGTGCCTTACTAATTTTGGCGTCTTATAGGATTTTAAGAATGTCGAGAATTGTTCCATGACATTTTAGTTAAATCTGACAGTTGCAGAATCGTAATCGGCTAAATGTAAAAGTTAATTTTTTTTCTAAATGTGGAGTAAAAACTTTAAAAATTCAATTTTTTTTAAATTTACATTTTAGAAGTCCCGTCATGTATAAAAATTTGTATTGCTCGTTATATTGGAACGGCAGTTTGTCATAATTCCTATTCTACACATTCCAAGGAAATGCACAAGAAAATATGTAAAGACTCTAGTGATATTTGACAATATGTCATACAACTATCCTTTTAATAAAAAAAAACTCAATATATTAACACACATTTCTAAAATATATTTATGAAATAAACGTAAATAACTTTTAATATTTTAACTAATATAAAACATGACTTTCATTTAACAAACAATTACATAATACCTAATTCCTATTTCACTTGCTAATATCTCTTTAGTGGGCTGGCTACCCACTATCTCCAGTAATTGCCAATATCTTGATAGAAGACTTCGAGACTCGAGCACTATATGCACATCAATGCTCAAATCCACATGTTGTCTACGATATGTTGACGATATAGTCGTCATTTCACCCCATGGCCGGAATGCTTTGGTGTCTTTTCAAACCCATCTAAATGGTAGGTAGACATCCTCGTATTCAGGTTAGGTGAGGAGGTAGAAACTGATTTATCCCTAGCGTTGCTTGACGTTATCTTAAAGAAAAAATTTCAATCCCAATCCCAAAACGCAATTTCCAGACTTTCATTACTCTGTTTATCAATAACGTACCCACACCAATCATTACTTGCTTGCGGACTCTCTCCCTTACAAATTAATTTAGTCAATATTACCCTTGTTTCCAGATCAATACCTCTTTGTGATGATGCAAGTAGACCAGCTAAGGTCTCTCTAGTTTAAAACAAGCCCTCATCCAAAACGGTTACCGCAAAAATTATATAAATAGGAGTACCTACAAACGTCAATCTCCCACTAATCTCAGCACAAAGACTCAGACCCTCATACGAAAGCATTTCTTCCTTACATCAAAGGTGGCACTGACAAAATCGACCAAATTCAACATGATTTGACAAATTAAGGAGAATAAAGATAATATTTACTCTCTAATAAAAACTTTCATCTCTTTTGTCCGATCCATGAAAGACAACATTCCAAATGACCAACACAAAGTTTACGAAATTCCTTGTGTAAACTGCCCTTAATCCTATATAGGTCAAACAAATCGTAGAATTCAAAATAGGATTTATGTACATTCCATTTCTGTTCGAAATTCCAATTCAATTTAAGCTCTTGGTCAACAGAATCTTGATACAGGTCACAAAATTGATTTTGAAAATTCCAAAACAATTTATACGCCGATATGCGGCAAATTCGCTATATACCAGAAGTCGTATTTTTCACAAAAGAGTATTAATAGAATAGTACAATCAGCTTGAATTAATGTTTCCTGTCAAACGCTGGGTTACTGTTTTAAAGGATTATATATATATATATATATATATATATATATATATTATATATATATATATATATATATACTGTCCAGAAATTGTGTAAAATGCAAAAAAAAATAAAATAATAAATTGTCCACCATACACTCAGGTACAATTGAATAGAATGCCTGCACTAGAGCTTTGAGATCAATACATTTAGTGACAAATCATTTCAGTTTAATGAATAATGTAAAATATTCTACTTCTTCTTCTTAACGTGCCCTATCAAGTCCCCTTGACTTTCCCGATTAACATAGCGAAACTGTCTCTGTCTCGAGCTATTCTAAAGAGTTGCTCAGCTTTCTTTATTCCTGTCCACTCTCTGATATTCTTTAACCAAGAGGCCTGCTTTCTACCAATTCCTCTGCATCCTTCGATTTTACCCACCATAATAAGTCAAAGTCAAACCAAAAAAAATATTCTACATTTACAGAAAAATATATTCTACATTTATAAATATTTGATACGGATGATCAAATGAATTCAGTGACGAATTTTACATAAATCAAAAACTTTCTAAGTGAAGTTGAATTTGGTTCTAGTTTGGTGCACAATATATTGCCCGAGTTTGGGAAACCTTTGAATCATGAACTTTATGTCCAAGGACGTTTAATAAATATGCTAAATTTTATTAATATTGATCATCAGAACATCGAAATTATGTTCTAGTCTTGATAATATTATTATGCTGGTAAGACTAGGAAAAGAGTAGAGCAGAATAACATTATTTGTGTACTAGCGGAATATATTACACACACACACACACACACACCTACACACACACACACACACACACACACACACACACACACACACACACACACACACACACACACACGAGTTTATCGCAATCCCTAGGAACATGAGTGTACCACTGCTATACAGTGGGACCTCCATGTCAGTAAATAAAACCGGTCTCGTTCCAAAAGAGCATGTCATTTTGGCTCGGTACCTATCTGACCCCCAGGTTTTTGCCACCACCCCTCCCTTACGTTTGACATACGCAAACACCCTGCGTTTTACATGATTGTGGTGAAACCACCTTGCTTTAGGAGTAGCTTTCCAGCTTTTCTCCCTATTTAATTTACTGAATTTACGTTGTTGAAGTCATGACTTCTGGACTGAGGTCCCTATAGTGTGTGTCACGAGTGGAGATCCACCAACCTGGGTTGAAGTCTCTCCGCCCGGGCATTGTGTGTTCGGACACTCAGCTGCCGATTTGGCAAAAGATTTTGGTCTCCTCGACAGCTGGCTTTCCGAATGGTCTGGCCATCGAGCCCATGTATGCCGCACATGTTCTCAATGCGCAGATTTCGCGAATATTTAATCGGCCTGCCTTAAGGGCCAAGTAGCCTAAGTGGCTGTATAAAAGTGCCTGACGGGCCTTTGATACTAGTGTTTAGTGAGTGTGAATCTCTCGAGTAGTAGATTTTAACTAAAGCTAGTATCTATTTTTTTGGTAAGCTCGCTCCAACATTTAAACCTCTAAAATCAGTTCAACGCCTTAGCCAGCGCTTTTTTCCTACTCCGCATGATTTGACTGCTTCATAGATATCTCGGTCTAGTGACTATATTTTATGGGGCGAACCTATATCCAGTTATTTAGTGTTTTGGTCGTCTGTGTACCATTATTACGTTTTCGTCACATTTTGTTAGCTCTTTCAGCTTTCTGTTGGGGTGGTTTCTTATTCCATGAAAGGTCGTGTAGGCTTTTTTATCCATTGCCGCAGTATTGTTTCCTGCATGGTGTTCCGATAAATATATTTGAAGGGTACGTAGGTTGGAACATTGAGGGCTTCTCTTATTATGTAGTTTTTCACTGTTTGTATTTTCTTAGTGTTGGTTTTACATGTGTGTCCCAATGCTACAGAAGCGTATGAGAGAGTGGACAGGATTATGTTGTTGGCTATTCTGATTTTGGTTGTGAATCTTAATTTGCTTCTCGTGCCTATAAGCGAGGAGAGTTGACTACGTAGTGTCTTGGCTTGGAGACTGTTTGGTTCACGTGTTCTGTGAACGTGAGCTTTTTGTTACACCAAGATATTTAGCTTGACGGTTCCACTCTATTTAGGTATTTGTCATTGTACGTTCGGTATTCGGTCTACTCATTCGATGCTGGAACATAACGGCCTGTGTTTTGTCGGGATTAAAAGCTATCTTCCATTGTATGTACCATTCATGCATTCGGTTAAGAGCATTTTGTAGATTATTTCTGGTGATATCCGGGTTCCTACTGCTGGCTGCTATTGCAGTGTCGTCAGAATACAGACTTAACAGTGATCTCGGGTCGGTTGGTATGTGGGATGTGTATATAGTGTACAGGTACGGCGAAAGCACCGCTCCCTGCGGTACACCTGCCTCCAGAGTTCCGACTTCGGAAAGGGTGACCTCTATTCGAACTCTGAATCTTCGGTTTGTCAGGTATGACACAAAAAGGCATGTCATCGCCTCGGTGTACCCTACATTGTGCATTGTATCAAAGGCTTTACTAACATCGAGAAAGGCAGCTGCTGTGTACATCTTCTCATTGAAGCCCTTGGTGATATATTCTGTTAGTCTTAGTATCTGTAATTCGCAGGAGTGCTCAGATCTAAAACCGAATTATGCTTCTGGAATTGTCCCTGTTGCTCGTGATTCCTCTTTGAGACTTTTTAGTATCACTCATGGAATATATTATTAAATATTCTTCAACCTCGTCCAATGGAAGATTTTTGGTCATTTTTATATTAAAAGGTTTACAGAGATAAAAAAAGCTTACGAACGAACAAAAATTGATACCAAAAAGTTTTAGAAATACTGGGGAAGTCTGTCCGAACATAGTCCAAAGAAAAATGAGTAAATCTTGACCAAATTGCTACTTGTTTATCTCCTGGTCCGCTATAATATTTTGTATTGTTTTAACATTTAACATCAATATTTAAATTTGAATAACATGTTGTTGTATTACTAATAATTTTTTTGTTATTTATGATTTCTCAAAACTTTTGGCCAACACAACTTTAATCCGTACCTGATTTTGATTTTATATAATTTACTTTATCAATATTTAAGTTACCGTTATATCACCGTAAAAGTTATATGACGTGCACAAATGCTCCTTTCACGAAACTTTATGATAACAAAAGTAAACGATGACCACACGTTTAAATCCCTTATATATAACAGTTATTTTAAGCTTGCAGCAGCATTATCAACTATGGTTTGTTTTTCAAGGTTCTAACCCTTGGAAACGTAACGATGACGTAGATATAAAAACAGGTTATTAATCCCTGCGTAATTGCTTACGTCAAAGGATTACAATTTTCGTGTATGTGGGAGAGTTAGAAAATTTGCTGAAACTGCATAAGCGTTATAATATACTTCTTTCAATTGTCTTTACACAAATATGGATTATATAATTAAATTTCTTCGTTTTTCGATACAATTTTGTTCTTTCAAAACAGCAAGAAATTTTAGTTGATATGAGTACTATTTTATGTTTCGTGTTATCCACAAATATAGGTTTTTTACAAATTCAATTGAATATCATCATCATGATTATGCTGTTTGTATTTATAAACCAATAATAATTTTCTACTTTACACCTCATAGTTCTTTTTTATTTACCAAAAACCCGCTTCAACTTAATAAGGTTATTAGCGGTACAGTATTGCTTAGTCAATTAAAACTCTTTTATAAACAAAAGTAGGTTATTTATAGTGTTTTCGGAATTTAAAATGTCTTTAAGATTAAAATCCACTAGGAAAATAATTCCTGCAGCTGGCTGTATACCACGTATCACAAAAAAGAGGTTAATCTTTGTAACTTGGTATATTTAAAAACCCTTAAAAGGGCTACACGAACGTTTTCGAAATGACAATTCCATCATCAGGTTTAAAAAACACTAGGTTGACATGCCTGAGCCACCAAAATATTTGGGTAAACACCCTTTAAAATAATTGTAGTTACAAAAGATTGTACATAATGTTTTAAATATGTAACGGTTGATTTTAAATTAGATTTGGCTTCAGGTAACACTGGTTCAGGTACACCCATGGTTTGAATGAGTTCCAGTGTCCAGCTGCTAACTGCTGTAGTCCGTCTGAACAGGTTTACTCTCCGGAAACTGGAACTCATTCAAACCATGTGTGTATGTTACCTGAAGCCAAATCTAACTTAAAATCAACCATCACATATTTAAAACAACATTATGTATAATCTTTTATAACTACAATTATTTTAAAGGGTTTTTACCCAAATATTTTGGTGGCTCAGCCATGTCAACCTAGTGTTTTTTAAACCTGATGATGAAATTTTTATTCCGAAAACGTTCGTGTTTTTAATGTAGCCCTTTTAAGGGTTTTTAAATATACCAAATTACAAAGATTAATCTCTTTTTTTTTCTTTAAGATTATTTGGTAAATGTTATTTATTTCTGTGATGATTGAACTTTTCGAACTTTTCCACTAGTACATGATTTACCGTAAGGAGTGAACCGCATTTATCACAAATTGAACTTTCTTTGTTGAACAAATTTTTATGAGAAAACTGGGTATGTCCACATAAACGGGAAATAATTATTTTATCAAATGAAAAGGCAGATATCGAGCACAGTTTATTGATTAAATCTTGCCCAAGTACTTTCGCTTCCTACAGCGTCTTCAGGGGCATCTGAAATAAGCCAAAAGTTTTTTTTTAACTGAAGAAAATCAATTAACTTCGATAAAAAACTCAAAGTTGAAGGTTGATAAAAGTTTTTATATGATATAACGTTTTAGACTTACTTTGTCAATTTTGGCCTATCCAACAATTTGTGGAGAATGTCATAAACATAAAATTGTACATTACACTACACTACACAGTGACAAACAGTTTGAAATTAAAAAAAAAAGATAAGCTACATTATGGTTGGCATCAGGAGAGAGAATGGTTTATGGTCATAACGAAAATGTTAAGGTGACATGTAATATATGATAGCTTGGATGAGCAGTTAAGATCATGGTGATGTGATCTGCACATTTCAAAATTCTATGAAACTAACCATTGACCAAAGGTCCAACTGACACTAGTATAGGAAATAAACTGATGAAATATGAAATTATATGATAGACAATGGGTGGTTGACTACAGTAAAGGGTCTACCAAGCACTATCAATACTGTAGAAAAGAAGAAATCTAACTATAAAATTAAAATACTAAAATTAAAAATCAAAATGGTAATCAGAGTGTATAAATGGGGTATAATCTCCCACAGTCAATGGGAGAACCATAAAATTAAAATGTCAAAGCATTACTTAAAATCAACTGACCAACAGTGGGAGATGTTCCAATATACAACACTGGACACAGTATATCTAAATTACGCAGAGATATGGAGAGTATAATTAACGCCAACTATATATCAATTAAACCGGAGAAAGCTAATTTTGTAAATTATTATAGAATACAATAGTAATGTTAATCAAAGTATGAAATTAATAAATTCTTAATGGGTATACGTAGTGCAGGAAATCTAAACAGACGAGCTGGGTACCCCACGAGGTGAAGCTGCAATAAAGTTTTTAAAAATAGGTTTAAGTTTGGTATAATTTAAATTAATTTGAGTATTAAGACAGTGAGAGTTTTCATTTGTTTCCCTTGTTATTTACAAATTTTCCAATAAATCCAAGTCCAAGTAGTTTTTCTTTCTACTAATGTCATGTAAGATAGATGAGCCAGTATTGATGTTAAAATTGTGTTTACTGGATAATAAGTTTTGACCAAAACTTAAAGAATTTGTTTTTTTAATGTTTTGAAATTCTAGTATAAAACTTCCTAAAAGTTTTACCTACATAAGAGGCATCACAATCATAAAATTTTAATTTATAAATACCACTTTTGCTGAGTTTGTTTATCCTATCTTTAGATAATAAAAGTAAAAGTAAAAAGTTTAGATATTTTATTAAAAATGCTGCTATTGGAAATATAAGTAAAGGAGAAATATCTGATGTTATTTGAAGCATTGGGTTAAAGTAAACATTGTGATGAATATGCAACCTTTTCTGCAATTTTGAGTTTAGCTCTATTTAGAAGCTTATGGAAAATGTTGGGATCATAACCATTATTGAAAACAATTTGCTAGATAGTATTAAGTTCTAAATTAAAGTTATCATTAGAAAGTAAAAATTTAAGTAACACATCAACGTAACTGTTAAAAGCATCCATTTTATGTTGGGTCTGTATACTCTTGAGGATCTTTATTACGAGATATAGTCATATTCAAGAAGTTCATTTTATTGTAAGATTCTGGTTCCAGTGTAAAAGATATGTTACGATGGAGGTTATCAGTTATAGTAGGATTATCCAGAATCTGTAAAGCATCATCTTGGGTTCCCTGTATGAGAGCTATACAGTCATCAACATATCTTAACCAAAAAACTATTTTGCGGTTGTTGTTAACAAATTTTTGTTCTAAGCTGTCTAAGAAAATCAGCTAAAAAAGGTGATTATGGAGATCTCATTGGTAAACCTGTAGGTTGTTTATATATTTTTTGATTAGATTGGAAGAAGTCCTGATCAAGACAAAATTTAAGCACAGTTCAGATAGCATCTTTGTCTTTTGCTGTTATGTTGCAATTGTTTAGAAGGTTGTGTACTAAAGGCAATGTGTCGTCTCTTGGTACAGAAGTAAACAAATTGGAAACATCGAAAGAAACTAAATAAAAACTCTCTTTTATTTTAATGTTATTTAAACGTTCTATTAGATTTAAAGAATTTGTAATGGAGAACTTAGGTTTTAAATTAGTGATTAGTGACTAACTGAATTGTGTTGTAAATAAAGTCTGAGATAATAGAAGCTGGATTGTTGCAAAAACTTACAACAGGCCTTATGGTACAATTGTGTTTATGGATTTTAGGGCGTCCATATATAATTATTTGCTTTCTTCTGGAAGATTAAACTTTGAAGAGTCATTAGCCATTTTATTTAGAGTTATGCTAGAAGTGTAATTAAGGGTTAATAGCTCAAAGCTATTAATATGCCGACGACACCATGGTGATAGCATATAGTTTAGAGGGACTTCAGAGGCTAATGGACAGAATAAACGAGTACAGTCAACAGTACGGACTAAACATTAATACCCACAAAACGAAACAAATGATTATCAGCAAGGAGAATATAAACGGGGCTCATCTATATATTAATGGGACGCAGATAGAGCGAGTAAAACAGTATTGTTACCTGGGAACTATTATTAACGAACAGTGGAGCAATTTACAGGAAATAAAGTGCCGCATAGGAAAGGCAAGAACGGTCTTTAACAAAATGAGCGCCATATTCAAAAGTCACAACATATCCCTTGATACAAAAATGAGACATTTGAGATGCTATGTTTTCTCTGTGTTGTTGTACGGGGCGGAGGCATGGACGCTTACAGACGCCACTATTAAAAAACTTGAAGCATTTGAGATGTGGCTTTATAGAAGAATGCTGAGAATATCATGGTCAGCAAGGATCACGAACAAGGAAGTTCTAGGAAAAATGAAGAAGGAACCAGAGATTGTGTTTACGATCAAACGCATAAAATTGCAATATCTGGGATACGTTATGAGAAATCAGCACCGTTACTCCCTGCTACAGTCTATATTGCAAGGTAAAGTCAAAGGTAAGCGAGGACCCGGTAGAAGGAGAATATCATGGCTGCGGAATTTAAGAACATGGTTTAAGAAAACCTCAACGGAGCTGTTTCGAGCCGCAGCGAGCAAGGTTATGATTGCCAATATGATTTCCAACATCCGAAACGGATAGGAACCAGAAGAAGAAGAAGAAGCTCAAAGCTCTAGCGTGGGTTTACCTATTTCAGCTTGTATGCTATTTATAGGAGTTGTTCTATACGCTCCAAGTATATTCCTTACGTTTTAACGTTGTTGTGCTGGCAGATGTATATGTAACACATCCGTAATTAATTTCCGAACGAGTTAAGGATCTGTATAACATGAGTAGTGTTTTACCATCGATACTCCAAGTTTAGTGATCTAGGTACTATAACAAGTTAAGGCCATTTCAACATAAAAGAACTAATTGCTGAATATGAGTTTTCCAATTTAACTGTTGATCAAATATCACACCTAGGAAATATTTTGGTTTTCAAGCACTAGATTCGGTTTATCCTCAATATGTCTTTTTGAAAATATTATACATGTTGTTTTCTTAGATCAAAACCTGAAACGGGTAATTAGAAACCAATTTATTAGTTTATTTAAGTGTTCGTGTAATATTGATGCCAGATGATTAACGTTCTTGCCTTTGATGTACCTAATTAGATAATCAGCATATAGTCTTGCTGAACAGGTTTCGCAATTATTTTTATTATAATATCGTTTATTGTCAATAAAAATATAGTGGGACTAATAACCAATCCTTGTGGGATTCCTTTTTGTTGTTCTCTAAGGTAGGATAAAATGTTCATTGAGTTAAAAAATTGTTTATGTACTATATCAAATACTTCAGTTATGTCAAAGTAAATTACGACACATTTTTGATTATTTTTAAAAGCTTCGTGAATAGCGTTTTCTAGATCTATAATGTTGTCGTTTGTAGATCTGCCTGATAAGCCAGCTTGTTCGATGGTAAGTTGATCATAATGTTCTGCACATGCACATTAATATTTGATTAATTAAAAATGAGATATGTCTAACTTGCTGCCATTTATCGCACCTGTGTATTATAGATATTTCAATATTCTTATTTTTATCTGATTCACTTGCTCACATTGATGATTAGAGACTATTGATAGAAGATGAATTTCTAGCAAGTAAAGGAGCGTTCTAAAAGATTGTGGAGTGGCACTCTTCATCGGCGAAGAGAAATAGAAAATGCGTAAGAGAAAAACAGAAAATATCACGATGGGAACCAACACAACGTGGAATACCGTTTTTCTTCTCAATATTTGTAGTTTGCGATTCCTTGAATAGGGTACAACTGTGTTGTTATTGCCTGCGCGTGGTGTCTAATGGCGACTTCTTTGTCGGTAAATCATTATCATCTTTGGATCGTCAATTCTTTGTGGATACTGGTCTGCTCTAAGATTAGTCGCCATTCTATTCGGTTTCAGTAAATCTCTAGTATCCCTAAGTCGGTCTTAACTCCATCTATCCAACCAATTCTCGATTGGCCTCTGCTACTTCTTCCTCTAGGTGTTCCTGTTGTTAGCTTTTTAGCAATCATGTTGTCAGGCATTCGTATTATGTGTCCCATAAGTCGCTGTGTTTTTTAGTGAACGTTATGATATCTGGTTCATTAAAGAGTTGGTATAATTCGAAATTAAATCTTTTGCGTGACTGCTCTTGATATTTTATTTCTCCAAATATTTTTCGTAGGATCTTAGGCTCAAATATTACCAGAAGTCTCGACTCCTTCTGCGTTAGATTCCATGTTTCCGCCCCGTATGTGAGGACCAGCCTTAGCAGTGTTTTGTATTTAATAATTTTATTTTTTCTTTGGATATTTCTTAAGTGGAATTGTTTTTGGAGTCCATGTTAGTATGCCCTATTTATAAGTTTTATTCGTCTTTGTAATTTATTTGCTTGTTTTATTGGTACCAGTTACTAGCGAGTAAAACTATGTGAAGCTGTCGACACTTTCAAAGATATGAGCTCCTAATGTTGTTTCCCATTACTTATTTGCTTTAGGATCCTTAGTAACCAACATGCACTTAATTTTTGTTTTTGTTGATGATTAGACAGAATTCTAGGAAGTATTGCTTAACATCTCACTTGCTATTCCCTATCATCTCAATGTCATCAGTTATGCTAAGATTTGTACCGATCTATTGTAAATAGTACCGCCATCTCTTATTCGTGTGTCTCGTACTGCCTTTCCCAAGGCAATGTTAAATAGCAGGCAAGCCAGGGCATCCCCGTGTCTAAGTGGATCCTTTATTTTAAGGGATCGAGAATTTTCTCGATAGGTAGCCATTCGTAATGGATTTTAGCTAGTATTTTGCAAGCAGTTGTTAACAGCATTATACCTCTGTAATTGTCACACTGAAACTGATCGTCTGTTTTATGTAAGAGTCATATCACGTCTTGAAACCATTCACAAGGCATGGTCTTATTTTGCCAGACAAGAATTAAAAGGTTATGCATTGCTTGTAGCAGGGCATCGCCACCATTCTTGTAGAGCTCACTACAAATTTGATCAGGTCCTGATGCTTAATTATTTTTAAGCTTTTTAATAGCTTGGAAAACCTCCTAAGTGGTAGGTGGTCTTTCGTTTGGGTTAAATAGATTCCAATCATTTCGATAAGCTGATGTATCGCATATCCAACCTTTTGCAGGCGGTTAGGGGATGTTCAATTTTTTTCACATGCGAAAAATCATGTTATTTTTTCGCTGTATTAATAATGATCCTTTTATCACAATTTTACAATTATTATCTTAGTCCAACCCTTAATAACCCTTCCTACTTACATTTTACCCCTCTCCATTACAAATATAGACAGTTTCAAGATCGCAAAGAAGAAAGACCACTCTCTTGATGGTCCACTGTCGCTAAGGACAGACCATTCTCGCTTATCAAGAAGAACAACATCTATCTTGGCTGTTTTTCTATCGCTAATTATCTCTCTCTTGATTTGGCCACCGCTAGGGCCAGAGGCTTTCTCTTGATTTGCCAAGGTAAAAAATTACCACAAATAGTATTTTAAATCGTGTACAGAAAAAGTGTGCTCTATCTCGCAAAGTTTTATTACCGCGAAATACATGTTTAGAAAAACCGCGAATGTGCCCGGACATATTCCGCATAAGAGAAAAAACCGCGAGAGTGTGGAGCAGAAAAACTGCGAGAGTGTGGAGCAGAAATATTGGTACGACTTTATATAAACTTAATTTGATATTGCCTGTATATCGTCTGTATACTTATCCTAATTTATTTGATCCAGCTCCTGGACCATACCAGGATGGTCAGTGTCGTGGTAATTTTACTATAAAGTGGTCTGACGATGGAATTTTTATTATTGTATAAATTACCCAACTTAGTAAAATTTTTCACGGCAACGCTAGCGGACAAAACTAACCTTAACCCTGATCCCGACTGGGCACATTTTACATTATCAGAAAGTATTAATCAATTTCACACTAACCTAGAGTGTTATGAGTGGTTTGTTGCATTTTCACTAAATATATTTTCTGTACCTCTTTGCCGACATGAACTAACGAAGAGTGCCATTCCACGAGCTGTCTGATTCTAGCTTAACCAACCTGGGTCATAGTCATAGCCATAGTCATAGTCATAGTTATAGTCATCTTTATTGATCCTTTAAGACATTTACACACTCCGAAAAATAACTCCAGTATTGCAAAGACTGCCCTAGAGTGGAATCCCCAAGGAAAACGAAAAAAAAGGTCGCCCAGTACAAACTTGGAGAAGATCCATCATGGACGAGATAAGAAAACAAGGAAAGTCTTGGAATGAGGTGAAGGCCTTAGCGCAAAATAGAACCCGATGGCCGTTTTCACTGAAGCTCTATGCTCCACTTAGGAGTTCAAGAACCTTATATATATATATATATATATATATATTATATATATATATATATATATATATATATATATATAAGACATTCAAAATAAATGTATAGGATACGTCACTACAGAATTTAGTATAAAAACAATAATGTGTATAATACAATATTCACAGTGTAAAAAAAAGAATTGACAAAACATAAAATATATAAAATAACATTTTTACAAGCAAAATATGAATCTACTGCAGTTTGTCCTCAAGATATTCATTTATAGAATAATATGCTTTTCTGAAGAGTAAATCTTTAACATTTTTTTTTAATTTATAGATAAGTGGTATTTCTTTCACAGTTTTTGGCAAATGATTGTATAAGGTCAGTCCCGTATATCTGAAGCAAGTTTGAAATTTGGATGTTCTGTGGTTAGGAACTCGTAAAGATTCAGCACTTCTTGTATTGTAATAGTGATTGTCTGAATTTACTGCAAATCTATTGATTTCCTCTTTGACATAAAGTAAACATTTATAGATATATAGGCAGTAGGAAGTTAAAATTTGATGTTTAATAAAAACTGGTTTACAAGACTGTTGATAATCCAAATTAAAAATTTTACGGATATTTTTTTTTGGTTAATGAACACTTTGTTACTATCTACTGAGTTCCCCCACAAAATTACTTTATAGCACATGTGGCTGTAAGCAACGCTATAATAAACGTTCATTATTGCCGAGAATGGTAGTATGTTTTTAATTCTAGATATAGCATAAAAAGCTTTATTCAATTTCATGTTTACTGAATTCACGGGCTCTGACCATTTGAGATTACAATCAATAAATACACCCAAAAACTTTGTAGAGTGAGTGGAAGATAACATATTGTTTCTAGCATGGATGGTTAAGATATAGTCATATTTAGAAGAGTTGTATGAATGAAAATAAATAATTTGCGCCTTGTCAATGTTTAATATTAGTCTGTTGGTATTACACCAGCGTATAAAGCAGTCAACAACAGTCTTCATTGTCATTTTTAATTCCTCGAGTGTACGTGCAGAGACTATTAACGAGGGTCATCAGCAAACATTGATATTATAAGTGCCCTTATGTGATCTGGCAGGTCATTAATAAAAATGAGGAATAATAATGGTCCCACCACGGATCCCTGTGGTACTTCTTTATTTGTCGTGTATGGTTCTGAGCTTGATTCTTTCATCTTAACAACACTTTTCCTGTCACTTAAGAAATTTATTATCCATTCTAGAAATATCCCGCTAAAACCAACGTTATATAATTTATTGCGAATAAATGTTATGTCTAAGCAGTCAAAAGCACGTGATAGATCAAAAAATAGTCCTGCCACGTGGTTTCTACTATCTAATTCATCATAAATACGCTCAAATTTATGACCCAGGTTTCAGGTTTAAGGTTTCTGGTTTTAAAGGGTCAAAAAACCTGAAATGTTGTTTGTACACCATGTTCATTTTATTTTCGGTATATTTCTCTGTCCAATAAACATTTGATCAAACATTGGTGTAAATCATTTTAACCCTTCGTATCCCTCTGTATAACTATAACCACTATTCCACAGTAGGACAACAAGTCTTACTATTGGTATTAATAATAATTATTATTTTATCATTTAGTATTGTTGTTATATTCATTTATAATGTTAATTCCTTAAAATAATAACATTAATTATAAAAAATAGTTAAACTAAATGATAGTTTTCTTTATGTCAGCACGAGATTTTTTTATAATATATCTCTATCTAGATTATATGCAGGTTACGTGTTACGTAAGTCTTTAATAATTAAAAGCAACAGTCTCGTTAGATCCCTTTGTTAGACTGCTCCTCTTTATACTGGAGTATTAGTTTTTAACATTTTCATAACTCTGACAAGTTTACCGGTAACGAATAATTTAATCTGATATTACGCCCGTCTGACCAAATTTACACAAAGAGGATTAAAGCAACTAGCAGTTTTTACAAACACTGGCGTTATTCTTTTTTATTTGGCATTGTATAAGAGATTATTTTGAGATGGTTTATGTTCAACAATCGCAAAGTTCAACAGGTTTAAGAAAGGGATTATAATTGTTAATAATTTAGTTTTACCTGTAACGCTTTAATATTGCTATGAGAAATTTTATTACCGAATATATTCTTCTTCTTCTTTAGGCACCGTCTCCTCTGAGGTCGATAATCATCACAGCTATTTTCACTTTTGAGATTGCAGCTCCGAACAAGTCAATGGAACTGATATTATACCACTTTCTCAGATTGTTGAGCCAGGAGATGCGTCTTCTTCCAATACTTCGTTTTCCCTGTATTTTTCCCTGCATTATGGTTTGTAGCAACACATATTTATCCCCTCTCATAACGTGGCCAAGATTTTGTAACTTTCTTATCTTAATCGTATTCACAATCTCCATTTCCTTTGTCATTTTTCTGAGAACCTCAACATTTGGTACTCGGTCTACCTAACTTATTTTTAATATTGTTCGGTAGATCCACATCTCGAATGCTTCAAGTCGATCGCTCATCTCTTTCTTTAACGTCAAGGCCTCCACCCCATACAGTAGCACCGAAAACACATATGAACGTAATATTCTTATTTTGAGTTGCAAACTTAGGTCCCTACTGCATAATACTTTTCTCATCTTATTCAATGTTGCTCTAGCTTGTCCAAAACTTATTTTTATTTCTTCTGTATACTCGTTATTGTCATTAATAATTGTACCAAAATAATGATTTTTTTTACTTTTTTTGTTAGAACCCCTCTTATGTTTAAAATGTCTTATTGTTGTGTTTTGGAAATTGTCATAAATTTTTTTTTTTAGAATTAAGTGTTAGTCCGCTTTCCGCAATAGCATTTGCTACATTATCTAAGAGTGTCTGTAGATCTCGTATATTCTCTGCAATTAATATAGTATCATCGGCATATCTGATATTGTTGATGAGTCTGCTGTTGACTTTTATTCCAATTGTTTCATTTTCGAGAGATTTTTTAATTATTTCTTCCGAACATTGATTCAAAAATAAGAGGAATAGTATGCAACCTTGTCGTACGCCTCTTTTTATCTCTGCTTTCTCTGAAAGTTCTTTGCCTTCTCTGACTCATGGTGTTTGGTTAGTGTAGAGATAAGTTATTATTCTTAAGTCTTTTTTGTCAATGTGTCTATCTTTAATCAACTGTATAAGACGGTTGTGTCGGACCTTATCGAACGCCTTATTGTAATCAATAAAACAAACATAGAGTGGTTGGTTTACATCCATACATCTTTGCATGAGGACGTTAAATCCAAATAATGCCTCTTGTGTACCCATAGCATTCCTAAGTCCAAATTTGGTTTCAGTGATGTCTTGTTCGACTTTTTTGAAAATTCTTAAATGGATAATTTTTAGTGTGTGACTCATTAGACTAATTATACGGTGGTCATTACATCTCTTGCATTAGGTTTTTTGGTAATGTAATAAATGTTGATTTGAGCCAATCTCTCGGAATAATACCCGTATTATAAATGTAGCATTATATAAGTCTACTAATACATTGATCTGATCTTTTGATTAAAATTTAATTATTTCAGTTGGAATTGTATCAGGCCCCGCAGTTTTATTAGATTTTGCCAGATTTATTGGCAATATACCGAATATATACATGCATAAAATTAGTATTTTTACTATAAAAGTGATGTAAGTGTTTACCACTTGAGGACAAATTTATGCCTGAGAAATAGCAAGGGCTGTCAAAAAGGTTCGAGACTAGTTTATACAGTACGTAAATCTTTCAGCTGAACATAGGTAATATACATAGAGGTAACTGTGGCAACTGCGCTTTCTTGAGCCCATTGCTGTCGTCAAGGCCACCTATTGGAAAACCATACAATTTCAACAGCTTGGTTAGTTAATTATTTTTTTATAATTATTAGAATTATTTTATTATAAATTAATTCTATAATTATGTCTTTATTCGCGCCTTTGTCGTTCTGTGAATTTCGTAATTACCCGATCTTACCTTACTATTATACGAATATAGGTACGCGACTTCCTACGATTAAAGCTTTTATCGAATGGATTTCTTAAATCCACATATTTAAAAATGATTCATTTAATCTAAAAACTGTTATCGATAGGTAAATATGTGCTGCGATGGCGAAGATAGTACTACCATGAAATTCACACTTGTATTACATTTTTGTTGATTATTGAAAATAAATTTTCTGGATAATATTTTAGTAGAAATTGTATAACCGGTAAATGATCAATCAATCAGCAATAATCTTATTTAAAACATGCGAAAAGTTTTTGCAATTTTACCGTTGTTGTTATAGTATCGACTATTAAATTTGTGTTGAATTGGTTTGCCTTAATAGTTTTCGTACTTATTCTGTTAATTAATTTTTCTTTTTAGTTTAAACTAAGACAAAATATTAAATTAAATTAACACGATTTCCGGTATATTCTATTAGTTTTTAGTAGAATAAAATTAGATATAACCAGTGGTAAAAGTTCACGACATCCACGTCGTAGACCCATCTCACAAGAAAAAAAAAATGAATTATTTGAAACGTATACGATCAACTAAAAATCACGAACTTCCAAGGAAACTGTTGGTTGTTGTCCTTTTTTGATATGAGTATCAGTGACAACAATTGAACGTATTGTGCCTGAGAAAAAACTAACTAATGGTTTTAAACCTCCAGTTGCAAATCAGCGCTAACGAAAACCTGTTAAGTTAAATTAAGCCCAAAAAAATCCACCGCAGAACTGTCCATTTATTTTTATTTGGAAAATGGCTTCAACTCTCAAATCTAAGTGAATTATTATGAAAAACATACAAGATCTTAACTTTCGATATACAAAACGGTGCCAGAATTCCATGTTAACAGATAAGGAGAAAATTATAACATGGCGATATAATTTTTTACGCTCAATTCGGAAATATCGTTCGAGAAAACGAAATTTATTGCCTATATGAGGCTTTAGTTAAGGCCGAACATAGAGTCGCCAAAAATTGGCAAGATACAATAGCACAACCATTGACAAGATTGCGAGCGCCGTCAGGAAAGGGCTAGCGTCTAAATGTTGTTCATCTAAGCAGCGATACTGGTATTCTGCAAAATGGTCTTGCTTTTATATAAAAAAACTGGAGACTATTATAAAGACATAAACTCCATATGATTTGAGAAGTACTGCGAGAATATTCTCCAGCGTGCAGATAGTAACTTTGCCATAGTATTGGATAATGCATCTTATCACAGTCGCTTTTTTTTAAATGCATTTCAATGCTGTCTGATACAAAAAATCATCATAGAAAACTGGCTACGAAAAAAATGTATTTTATTTACAGAGAATAAGTCAAAACAGAACAAATGACAATAATCAAAACGCATCGTGGTAGATATCGTCAATATGCTGCTGATTTAATGGCTAGACTTACGGGTATTACTGTTTTGGGACTTCCACTTTACCGTTGTAAGTTAAATTCAATTGAATTAATTTGGGCTCAAATAAAGGGATATGTTGCCCAAGAAAACGTAACATTTAAAATTGGCGATATTAAGGGACTATTACAAACAAGTATGGATTGCATACATCCTACAAATTGAAAGAACGCTATTAAACATCTATTGAAAATAAAAGAAAAAATGTGGAAACTGGATGGGATAATAGAAAATGTCATTATACTTGTAGTAGTCAGGATGGGCATTAACGAGTCAGAAGACTCAATATATTCTCAGGATTCTGATAATTTTTAAACCAAGCTGTAACTAAACAGTTTAATGTTTAATATAAATATTTTTATTGTGGTAATACATTTTTTATCCAAGACGGTTATAACGGGTTTACTTTATTTGTACTAAATATGCTAGGTATGATAACGATAATTTTAAATCACAGAATACAAATTAGTAGGATTACCTTTACAACTATTTGCTACAGCCTAACCTCACTTTGACCTATAGAGATCTTTTGCGCATATCTAAATCTAGTTGAATTGCAGGATAACAATAGTTCTGATTAAGTTAATTAGCTTCTTAGGTGACTTGATTTTTATGTCAGAGGTCTCTAGATCGAGCTCTACTAGAAATTTTAGTCGTTTGCAGAACGACTAGTATATGTTCTTCAATTTTTTTCGTTGTCATACTATTATTTTTTTGAGATAATATCTAAGAGGACAGTGATCAGTGAAATGGCCAGTGACCATTTTGACATATTTTTTACTTATTTCAAGAACGCGGTTTGTTGCAGTAGGTGACATTTTTTTGAAACTTTTTGCTTGCCTTTGTCTTAGTGTGTTAAAACAATGTAAAAGTATTATTAAATGGGGTATTAGTCCCTTCTTTTGCGAGGCTATCAGCTTCCTCTTATCCTGCAATTCCCTTGTGACCTGGTACCCACAAAGTTACTTTGAAGCGTTCCGCCAGCTTCATAAGGAATTGCTTATAATCCCAAACCAACTTTTACTCACAAGTAAATGACTGTAGTGCTTTTAAGGCTACTTGGATACCTCAGAAATAAAAGCTGCCATAAAATATTGACTTTTGCCTTAAGAATATGTCACGGTTGAGACATTCTTGGCACTAATGTCTATACCATGCATTTCTGCCTGACAGATAGACAGGACAGTAACTCCAATTCCTGCCATTTAGTTATCTTAGATCCATCCGTATACCATATTAGTGAACTTTTTTCCAGTTTCGGTACAACTTCTTCATCCATTTGGTGGTTTTTTTATAATCACTGTAAAGGTTAGCTTTGAACTTCTTCTTAACGTGCTCTATCAAGTCCCCTTGACGTTGGCGATTAACATGGCGAAACTGTCTCTGTCTCGAGCTATTCTAAAGAGTTACTCAGCTTTCTTTATTTTTGTCCACTTTCTGATATTCTTCAACCAAGAGGCCTGCTTTCTACCAATTCCTCTGGGTCCTTCGATTTTACCCATCAAATAAGTTGAAGAATATTATATCGGTCTCCACTTACTACGTGTCCAAAATAGGCCATTTTTCTACATTTGATGTTATCAAGCAGCTCGTGAGCAGCATTTGCTCTCTCAAGGACTGCTACATTTGTCAGCATAGCCGTCCATGGAAATTTTAGTATACGTCTGTGCAGCCACATTTCAAAGGCCTCCAGACGATTAATGGTGGATATTTTTAATGTCCATGCTTCGACACCGTATAAGAGGACTGACCAAATGTAGCATTTACCATACGCTTTTGAAGTTAAAGTTTCAAGTTATCATTACAGAAGAATGACCTCATTTTTAAAAATGTCGTGCGGGCTATCTCGATTCTACATTTTATCTCTTGATCTGGATCTAGTTGTTCAGTAATATGGCAACCAAGATATTTAAAACTGGACACTCTTTGAATTATATGACCATCAATATATAATCGTGCATCTTGATGTGCTAAACTGCTAAACACCATGTGTTTTGTTTTTGAACAATTTATGTTTAGGCCAAACTCTCGTCCCACTGTATCAATGGCAGCTTTGAACTATTAAAACTAAAAATCGATATCGGACTGTAATTGTAATATATCTTCGTCTTGAATATTACTCAGTTAGAATGTCAGTATCTCGAAAGCGTCACCATAATCAATTTATAACACTATAAGTGACTCTTATGAGCTTAACTGTGTCCGTTTGCCTCTAGTTAATATACGGTCGAAGCTAAGAACTCACCAGATTATTTTAAAAACTTCTAAATACTTTAACAACATTTAAGCAAGGATAAAAATATGAAAGAGAAAGACGTATCAAAACACATTAATTGTGTGGTTTTTAAAACATACACTGTAGGGAACATGTTGCACCTTGGGTATGTGTATACCTTGTGCGACTTTTTAATAGTACTACAAAGACGGAACCTAACTGTTACCGTCAATACTTAGATAATTCTTCTCACCACTCATAAAGGGCAATAAAGTGTTATTTAAACGTTATGACTGAATATTTGGATAATCAGTGTTTTTAATGTTTATGTTCATGTTAATGTTTCTATTCAATTTTATACCCAATTACAAATTGCAGTTTATATTTTTATTTAACATAAATAGTTTTTCTTAAAAGTATATTTTTGATGTTCTATTCAATAAAAATCACGACTTTACCACTTTGTACCTCGGACTTAGTTTATGGCTTGTACCTTGGACCAGTCCGAGGTACGATGTTATAACTTTTGTATTATTTTATTAGCTGATTCTGTTTAATTTTCCATTGAAATATACGTATAATTATACTTTTTTATTAAATAATAAACTTGAGGTTTTTTTTTTCAGAAAAAAGAAATAACCATGTCTCGTAGCAAAAGCGGAAATAAAACACAATATATTATTCTATACAATATCAAGTGCGCAGTAGAAAAAGTTCTAATATATGGTAAATTGTCTACGCGAAGCTTCTCGCTGTTATATTGTGTCTCAAACAATACTTATTAGGCATATGACATAAAAATTTAAAAGGTACGACGGAATTTTGTTATGAAGCGAGTAATACAACTCAACAACTTTTCTCGAATGGAGAATAAAATAGTGTAAAAGATTATTTAATAACAGATACAAGTCTTTACTATGACTTGAAAAAATGGAGATTCGTTGTTTTGCTTACCAATTTGCTACTGCAAATAATAAAAAGTTTCCGTCATAATGGAAGCAAAATAAGAAAGCAGGTAAAGGGTGGCTAAGATACTTTCTTACACAGTCGAATTATTATTTCGTAAACCGGAGCCTACAAATTAAGCAAAATCCACTTTATTTAAAGGCAATGTCATCTAATTTGTCACAAATTACGAAAAGCTGAGTTTGGATATTAAATTTTCGTCGCACAAAATTAGGAACTGTTATGAATCTGGTTTTACAACCGTTCATGTCCCTCCGAAAATAATTTTTCCGAAAAGCATAAAACAATTTTGAAATAAAGAAATAAAAAAGGACTGATGACAAGCGGAGAAAGAGGACAAAATATTACTGAAATTACGGCAATAAATGCCTCTGATACTCATATTCCCCTTTATGATGATATTTCTTTAGATGCATCTCTTAACTCATATGTCAAAAGGAGTTCCTATAGACACAGTTGGAAGTACCAATTCATCTGGCTGCTCTAATAAGTCAGTTTCTTTGTAGTTCCTGGACATTTCATATGTCATATAAAACTACCTATTGATGACCCAGTAATATTAGTTCTTAACAACCATCATAGTCTCCTTCATATACCAGTGATTTAATTTTGCCAAAACAATCGCATAATATTGGTTATTTTCATGCACACACAAGCCACAAGGTTAAGCCGCTTTACAGAACTGTCTTTGTGCAAATAAAAACATTTTACAATATATCTTTAAACAATTAAAACAAATTTAAATTTTACAACGGTGTTACAAAGGGTGTGTGTTTAACCCTGTCTAGTTAAACGAATGTTTTTCAGACATGATATATGCCGTTTAGCAGAACCCCTTTTCCCCTCAGTCAATTTTATTCTTTAAAATTAGCTTCAAAAACTCTTATTTTTGATTTTTAAGTAGGTGTCCCAAATATGCTGGTTTCTTCTTTTATTGGTAGTCAAAAGTTCTCTTTGTCTTTCTATTCAATGTAATACCATTTTGCTCGTAATATGATCGGTCCATGGTATTTTCAAAATTATTTTAAAAAGAATCTCAAAAGCTTCCAGCTTTCTTATCAAGTCAATATTAAACAGTCCAAGCTTAAACACCATAAAGAAGAATAGAGTGGATATAAAATTTTACGATACAATATAGGATTTGCAGATTGAGACTTTTGTTACGTGTAAATTTTCTTACCTTTAAAAAAGCTGCTCGTGATTGCTCCTTCCTTGATCGAATTTTGGATTTATATCTAGGATTTACATAGTAATTTAGACTCCTAAGTGCTTTATTTTATCCACTTGTTCAATATCTTTATTTGTTATTTGGATCCTTGTTATGACTTCAGCCCTCTTACCGATAACTACGATTTTTGATATCTTTATGTTTATTGTTAAAGCAAACTGTTTCCCAGTATTACAAATTGTAGTAATTAGCGTCTGGAAGTCTTTCTCACTTTCAACGATAATGAACGTATCGTCGGCATAACGAATGTACTTTATATTTTGATTATTCTCTTCATTCCTTCTGTACGGTTTTTAAGTGCTTGTGTAAATAACTTTCCAGAGTCTCTATTAAATAGTAATGGTAAAAGAACACAACCTTATGTCACACCTCTACTTAGCTGTTGCACGTACGTGCTATTTCCATCAAATCTTACCGCAGCCTGTTGTTTTGAATAGAGGTTTCTCACTATGGTAATATCATTTTTGTCAAGTCCTTTTCGCTTTGGACATTCCATGAGAATGTTATGTTTAACTTTGTCGAAAGCTTTCTCACAGTCTATGTCTATAAATGCGACGTAAATTTTTTTGTTGGTGCCGAAATTTGTGAACAAGAGTTGTGAAACCATACCGAGCTTCTACTGTTCCTAAGCCACAACTAAAGTCAAACTGTCTATTACTCATATCCGCTTCACAATTTCTAAATATTGTTCCATGTATAACCTTTAAAAATGTTTTCAGTAAATGTGACATTAAGCTGATTAATCTATAGTCATTATAGTGTTTGGGATTCTTGGTTTTTTGTAGAGAAACAAATGTCGCTAGTAGCCATTCTGTAGGTATTCCACCAGATTTGTATATTGTTAAAGAGGATAGTTATTGTGCTATTTTTTTTATCAAGTCAATATTAACAGTCCAAGCTTAGGCACCATAAAGAAGAATAGAGTGGATATAAAATTTTACGATACAATATGGGATTTGCAGATTGAGACTTTTGTTACGTGTAAATTTTCTAACCTTTAAAAAAGCTGCTCTTGATTGCTCCTTCCTTGATCGTATTTTAGATTTATATCTAGGATTTACATAGTAATTTAGACTCCTAAGTGATTTATTTTATCCACTTGTTCAATATCTTTATTTGTTACTGGATCCTTGTTATGACTTCACCCCTCTTACCGATAACTACGATTTTTGTTATCTTTATGTTTATTGTTAAAGCAAACTGTTCCCCAGTATTACAAATTGTAGGAATTAGCTTCTAGAAGTCTTTCTCACGTTCAACGATAATGATTGTATCGTCGGCATAAGGAATGTTATTTATATTTTGATTATTCTCTTGATTCCTTGTGTACAGTTTTTAAGTGCTTGTGTAAATAACTTTCCAGGGTGTATATCAAACAGTAATGGTAAAAGAACATAGCCTTGTGTCGCACCTCTACTTAGCTGTTGCGCATACGTGCTATTTCCATCAAATCTTACCACAGCCTGTTGTTTCCGATAGAGGTTTCTCACTATGGTAATATCATTTTTGTCGATCCTTTTTCGCTTTAGATATTTCATGAGAATGTTCTGTTTAACTTTGTCGAAAGCTTTCCCACAGTCTATAAATGCGACGTAAATATTTTTAGTTGGTACTGAAATTTGTGAGCAAGAGTTGTGAAACCATACCGAGCTTCTACTTTTTCGAAGCCATAACGAAAATCAAACTGTCTATAACTCATATCTGCTACACATTTTCTAAATATTGTTCCATGTATAACCTTTAAAAATGTTTTCAGTAAATGTGACATTAAGCTGATTAATTTATAGTTATTATAGTGTTTGGGATTCTTGGTTTGTTGTAGAGAAACAAATGTCGATAGCCATTCTGTAGGTATCCTACCAGATTTGTATATATTGTTAAAGAGGATAGTTATTGTGCTTAAATTGCCTTTATCTATCTCAGTTTAATCAGCTTGATGTTAACTTTTTTTGGCCCAGGGGCTCTGTCAGATTTTAAATTGATTATAGCATGTTGAATTTTAAATTGTTATGTTATTGGATTATACGCGCCAACAAGTTCATATACAGATGAAGATATTGAAAACTTCTACGAAGAACTAACACTCGCTATGGAAGAAAAGAAAACTAAATTGACGCTAATAATTGGAGACTTCAATGCCAAATTAGGGGGAAGAATAGATGGAGAAGAACACAGAATTGGAAAGTGTGGATATGGCGAAAGAAATAATAGAGGAGACACATTAATGAACTACTTGGAGGAGAGACAACTTTTTGCTATGAACTCGTTTTTTAACAAAAAACCACAAAGAAAATGGACATGGATAAGTCCCAACGGTAATACAAAAAACGAAATAGATTACATCCTAACAACAGAAAAAACCATCATCAAAGATGTTACAGTGCTGAACCGCTTCTCAACCGGTAGCGATCATAGACTTGTCAGAGCCAAACTCAGGATAAATAGCCAATTCGAAACAAAAAAGAAAATAGAAAATGTATCGAAACTAGATATGGAAAAACTTAAGCAATCAAAAGACGAATATAAACAAAAAATAAAGGAAAGTATACCGGTCACTAGAGATTTGGAAAACAAAAATATCGATGAAATAAGTCAGCTATTAACCGATACATTAGCAAAGGCGGGAAAAGAGGTAACACAAACAAGAATAAAAAAGGAAAACTATGTATCCCAGGAAACAAAAAATCTCATGAGTAAACGAAAAACATTACTGGAACAAGATAAGAGAAACACAGTAGATTACAAAGAGGTAAACAAAGCTATCAGAAGGAATATCAAGGATTATAAAAGGAGAGTACAGGAAGAAAAAATAGAAAAAGCAATTGAACAAAATAAAAACATGAAGTGCTTAAAACCACAGCTTGGAACCATACAAATTAATAGTATAAAGAACAAAGAAGGTACAGAGACCAATAATGTAGAAGAAATTATACAGATAACACAAGAATATTATAAAAACCTCTACAATATAAAACAGAAACCAACCCAAGAAATCCTTAAGCAACTACAAATAAAAATAAAAAATGTTAATTCCGACTTACAACCAGAGATCAGTAAGAACGAGATAAGAAGAGCACTCACAAAGATGAAGAACAATAAATCGCCAGGAAAAGACAGGGTGACTGTAGAAATGCTAAAACATGGTGGGAAAACAACTAGAGAAGCTTTGTACATACTTATGAATAAAATTTTAATGACAAAACAAATACCCAACAGTTGGAACGAAGCAATAACACTGTTACTATTTAAGAAAGGAGATAAAAAGGATCTAAAGATATACAGACCCATAACTTTATTAAATGTGATGTACAAACTATTAACCAAAATATTAACAAATAGATTAACAACTAAATTAGATGGATACCAGGCAAGAGAACAATCCGGATTTAGAAAGAGCTTCAGTACAAGTGACCACCTTTTAACGATAAAGATTTTAATCGAAAAAACTAACGAGTATCATATTCCGCTATACATGGCATTTATTGATTTTGAGAAGGCATTTGATAGTGTGGAACACTGGGCAGTACAGAATTCCTTACAAAACAGCAGAATAGACTACCAATATACCGACTTAATTACAAATATATACAACAAGGCAACAACAACTATTAAGCTAATGAAACAAACGGAGCCTATTAAAATAAACCGAGGAGTAAGACAAGGAGATACCATCTCGCCCAAGTTATTTAACCAAGCGCTAAAAGATGTTTTTAAACGACTACACTGGGATGACTTGGGAATTAATATAAACGGGCAAAATCTGAATCATTTACGATATGCTGATGATATTGTATTAATAACAGAACAAAGTGAAGAATTACAAAGAATGATGGAAGAACTAGATAGAGAATCGAAAAAAATTGGACTCAAGATGAATTGTAGTAAAACAAAAACCATGACTAATCAACCAGAAGAACTTATAATTACAGTGGCACAAACAAAAATAGAATACGTAAAAGAGTATATATATCTAGGCCAAATCACTAAATTAAATAAAGAAAATCAGACCGAAGAAATAAAGAGAAGAATAATATTGGCCTGGGCATCATTCAAAAAACTGTCTTATATTCTAAAGAATTCAAAATACCCCCAATACTTAAAAACGAGAGTCTTCAATCAATGTATACTCCCTGTCCTCACATATGGCTCTCAGACATGGACGTTTACAAAAGAAAATATGGAAAAAATAGCAAAGACAGAAAGATCCATGGAAAGACAAATGCTGAACATTAAACTATCAGACAAAAAAAGAAACGAATGGATCCGTCATAAAACAAAAGTGAAAGATGTCTCAACCCAAGTATCAAAGCTAAAATGGAAGTTCGCCGGACACACCCGGCAGAAAGGCAGAAAGATGAAAGATGGACTAAAACAATTATACATTGGAGACCATGGAATCACAAACGTAAAAGGGGAAGGCCACAAATGCGATGGTCAGATGACCTGAAGAAACACGCCGGGTCAAAATGGATGCAAATTGCCCAAGATAGAGAGGCATGGAAGAGGGAGGAGGAGGCCTATATCCAAGGATGGATGTTAAGGGCTGTATAGATAAATAGATATATGTTATTGGAGCTTCCTCAATATAAATAATACGTTGTGATGACACAAATGTACTACAATATTTACGAAGTAAATTTTTTTGTTGATGCCAAAATTTGTGAACAAGAGTTGTGAAACCATACCGAGCTTCTCCTGTTCCGAAGCCATAATGAAAGTCAAACTGTCTATTACTCATATCCGCTTCACAATTTCTAAATATTGTTCCATGTATAACCTTTAAAAATGTTTTCAGAATTATAACTTTGAGTTCCGAAAACGAGTTTTTAAAAATTATTTTATTTCGAAAATACAAATTTACAAATTATGTAGACAAAAGTTCTTAAACAAAAGTTAAACAGAAATTAAACAGAAGTTAAAACAGAAGTTAACGTAATTGAAAATGTCCCTCTATTTATAATATAGTATTGCGTAGTTTCTATTGTCTTACAATGTGCAGATTCTGTGGAATCCAGTGGCGTAACTCCTCCCTCACTGAGTCCGAAAAATAATGGAATTATTTTTGGGATGCTGGTTTGTGGAATCTTCTTCAATGCCGGAATCTTCTTGTAATTCTATTTCATTCTCGTTCCGTTGTTTTGATCTTCTTTGTTTAATAATATATAGAATGATCAAAATTAGAATAACTGCTATGACTGAGGTGGTCACCAATGGAGTGGTATGTGAAGGAATATTTGTGTCTCTAATTGGTACTAACTGTTTGGCCATATTATTAATTGCATAAAGATTTTCAAAGTCAATTTTGGTAATGTTATGGCTCTGGAATTTTTGTATGTTTTCTGTAGAAAAATATTTTATTTTTGGTAAAATTAGGGCTTTCCCTCTATGAATTTTGATATTGTTATTGAATTTCAGTTGGTTGATTATCACTTCACAATTTTCTGGTATACTGATGAGAGATGGACTGTGTACTTCAAAAATTTGGTCTCTCTTGCACTTTGATTGGACTCGTTCTGATGTCGATGGCATTATCAATACTTCATTATTAGTTACTTGTTCGATAATGGATTCTTGAAGAGTGACTTCTGTGGTAAAACATTGGGATGAACTTTGACCATTGAGGAAACGTAAGGTGCAATTGTCTTGTAGTATGGTATCTTCTTTACAATAATATGTTTCTTCTAAAATGGGACATTCTTCTTTTTGTAGGTGCGTCTCGTCAGAGATTCGTGCCAAATAAGGGTATGTGGGAGTGAACATCTTGTTCTTTTGAATTATTGGGTAAATATGATAAAAATCAAGGACATTTGGTTTTAGGATAGGAATGTGAGTAGCAAAGATCAATTTTGAATTCGAAAAAGTTACTTGTGTCCCTAATAGCATGTAATATGTTAAAATATTTATAAATTTTGGAATTTGAGAAGGTTGGTAAATACTATGCAAATATTTGATCATATCTTGAATTTCTTGACTCGAAATAATTGAACTATGTAATGTGTTTAATTTTGAAAACATAATTCCATTTGCTATATTTTCAATAAAATCTATCATATTTTGACAATCTAAATTTATCTGACTTATGGTACCTTGAAAAGTAATATAATTTCCCAAACTGTTTATAGTGCTTTGAATTTCTAATTGAAACTTCTGTAAGTTATGTTGTAGTTTTTCTTGGTTTTGCCAAAGTATTTCTAGAGATTTGTTATAATGATCAATTAGTTTTTTATATAAAGATATTTGTAAGTTCGTCTCATGAATAATTTGTTTCTGATTATTTTCTAGTACTTCTATTGCTTTATCATATCTATCTCCGTCTTCTGAATCTAAATTTCCAAATAAGTATTTATTTACTTTACCTAGGCCATCAATTAGGCCTCTTTTTGATCGAATATGGGGATATATGTTTTCTAATTTTTTCTCTAATGTATTAATTAAAATTTCTGTTCTTTCTAACATGTTTTCTGCCAATCCATGATATGAAATAGGATTTGAGGCATTAACTTTCACTACACTAGTTTTTATTATTTGAAAATTAACTTTAAGAGATTCTACTTGTCTAACTATTTCTTTTAAGTTTATATAATGGATAAATGTATGTTTACTATAAATTAATCTACATGTGCCTAATTTAATCGGGAGTAAAAGGTTTTCAAGAGGTGTTATATTAATATCGGTGTCACCTCTAATCTGGGACGTCTGGTATATTATCATCTGGATCAGGGTCAAGAAGATTATTGTCTTCATTTTGTTGAACCTGCAAAGAATTTCTTTTATTAGATCTGGGTTTGCGAACTGTGCTTTTATGATACAATCCCTTATCTGTTTCCAACAACAACCCACAATCGTTGATAATAGTTGTTTGTTTAAACTTAGGAAGTGCTTTATTGCGATTTCCACTTTTAATATAAGCTTTGTTCTCATTTGTATAGTCGTGTGGATCTGACCTTGTTAAATTGCTTTTTTCAATCTGTTTATGTTTTACGTTGGCATTTCGTTCTCGTATTTTTCCGTATAATATTTTGCAAGATTCTTTATGGTTTTGCACATATTGTGATAAAATTAAATGATCATTATTGTCGAATGGGTCTGGATTATTTATATGCCCTTTAATAATTTCAAATGGCGTAAATTTAGTAACAGAATGAATTGAATTATTATATGATAATATGCAATGCTTCATTAATTGTTCTACTGACATATCTTTATTTGTTTCCCTTAGGCATCTAAAATGTTCTATTAAGGAAGAATGGAAACGTTCTACCGGAGAATTCGAATTGCTATTCTTAGGAGTAGTAAAATGTAATTCTATTTTATGTAATTTACAAAAATCTTCTAGGTCATAGTTTTTGAATTCAGTACCGGAGTCAGTTGTTATTTTATAGGGTAATCCATGATGTGTGATATAGTTTAGCAAACCATCGACTATTGAAATTCCACTAATACTAGGAATTTGATATGCTTGTCCGTATCGAGAAAATGCATCAATTATTGTAAGAAATGGTGTATTGGATATTCTAAATACATCCATGTGAATATGATCAAATGGCTTAGAAGCTGTTGGTGTAAGATTAAATTTAATGACTGGTGGGTCTCTATCATATTTATTTTTTAAACAAACTTCACAATTGTTGACATACTGTTCTATATCTTCTGACATATTGGGCCAGTAGTATTGTGAACTCATTGACATTTTTAGCTCATTTATACCACGATGTCCTTTTTTGTAAACATGATAATAGTTAAGTTTTTCTTTTTGTTCGTCGGTTGTCTCAATATCATCTAATATTTTTGTACAGTGCACAAATTTGAATGCAGAATTTTTGAAATAATTTTGCAATGCAACTACAAATGTTTCAGGTGATAGTGGTGGTCTAAAATACAAGGCATATAATTTTCTTGGGTCTATATAATCTTTAACAAAATTTATTATTCCTTTTTGCAGATCTCTTTGAGGTAAGATAACAAAAAGTCTTGTGTTGTCAAATATCTTTTGTGTTTTAGTTTTTATTTCATTAATTTCTCCATAAGTTAATAATATTTGATTTTTATACAAATTCAAGGCTCGATCTGTGATTGGTATACTAAGAATTGGATTTTCAGCTGAAGTATGTACTGTGTTTCCATCAGTATCTTCATTTCCACTTGTATTAACATTTGGGGGTCTAATCTGTATATCTGATATTATGTTTATTCTTTTTTCTTGTTCATTCTTGTCATCTAATGTTTCAGAAATTTCTTCATTGCTTAATTCAGGAAGATAAAAGTCATTTGGATCAAACAATTGATCTGTAATTTCTTGATTTGGATCTGATAAGTTTTCTATTTCTTTTTGTATTACTTCATTTATGTCACCAAGATTTACACATAAAGATTCAGATTCTAGTACATTTATTTCATTATCGGTGTCTATTCGTGAAAGACAATCCGCAACTTTATTAAGGGTTCCTTTTTGGTATTTATTCTTATAATCAAATTCTTCGAGTTGTAACCTAATTTCTTGGTTTTTCATCATTTTCATTTCTTCTTTTACACTAGTCACTTCACTTGTGAGATACAAGACCTGATCTATTAGACTCTGTCTTTCATTCTTATATTTATTAATTTCGTCTTTTTGTCTGTTAATCTCTTTCTTTAAATTTGCACATTCTGTTTCTGATGCCTGCAGTCTTAGATTCACATTATTTAACAATAGTTGTTTTTCTCTTTCTAATCTAGCTTTTTGGTCCATAAGAGACCAAAGATTTCAGAAGAAGAGACTAAGATTCCATCGAAATATTCGTGAAAATCATATAAGATATAATGAATATAAAAGTCACTTCCAAATTCTGGAAATGCTGGTATTTCGGCTTGATATTTAATAGTCTTAGTATAAAGAGCAGTTATAATATCTACATTTGACTGATATATGCAATTAGGAAAATATTTTTCGGCGATACTTGGTCGTAGCAAAGACCTGGCACTACCGGTATCAATCAGCAATTTTATTTTTGAATTTCCTACTTCAATATATGGTAGGGCACAGTTCGAATTTGATAAGCCTAGTGAGCGGACGTATTCGAGTGCTGGTATTTTTACTTTTTGTTAAGATAAGTATATTACCTGTTATAATTATATTTTAATTGATATTTGAACCTCGTTAATTTTTCAAAGTTTTGTTTTGGTTTGACTAATTACATATTTTATTTTGATTAATTGATAAAATTTGAAATATTTTATATATAGAAGCTGTAGATAAAAACATCTAAAATTAATTAAACCATGGGGGAAAATACGGGCGGGGAACCGCCCGATTTAAATCAATGTATGAATAATAGTGAAAAGGGAAAGAAAGATGATTTTAATAATATTATTGATCTAGAAAATCGCTATAGACCAGGCGATAAAGGTCCTTATTTCGTGTTTGTGGAACATAAAGAAAAAAATATTGGTAAACTTTTCCCAATTAAAATTGGGCACTACCTACTCCCTGATGAAACATTAAGTAAAGAAGTAGAGGATATAAAATCAGTAGGAATTAACCGGGTGAAAGTTATATTTAAAACTTTGGAATCGGCTAATTCTCTAGTTAATCATTATGTAATCAAACAAAATAATCTAATCGCATATATCCCTAAATTCTACACCCACAAAAAGGGTATCATAAGAATGGTCGATACTTTTTTTTCCGAAGAATACTTACTAAATGCCATTATTTCCAATAAAAAAGTAGTAAGTGTTCAAAGAATGAAAAGGAAAATAATAGATTCCGATGGAAATCCCTGTTTAGTTAACAGGCAGATGATTATAGTACAATTTCTGGGGAATGAAATTCCACAAAACATTCAAATTAATCTCTGCAATTTCCAAGTAGAGCCATATATACAACCAGTTGTACAATGCTTTAAGTGTTTGCGTTATGGTCATTCGGCCAGACAATGCAAATCTAAAGATAGCAGATGTAAAAAATGCACTAGTTTGGATCATCTGGAAGACGAATGTCAATTAGAAAATGTTTGCATATACTGTAAAAGTAATGAACACACTTCAATCTCGCGAAAATGCCCTGTCTTCACAAAACAAAAACAAATAAAGCAGATTATGGCCCAGGAAAATATTTCCTTTAAAGAAGCCGAAAATATGTATATAAATCCTTCTTATTCAAAAATTATTACGAATAACAAGTTCGCAATATTAAATAATATTAATAACTTTCCACCATTACCAGATGTTAAGCAAAAATCTTCTCAACCTTCCTCAGCAGTCTTAAGGAAACCCTCTATCAAAACAATTATGCCTACTTCAAAAAAACGAAAACCTTCCCCTCTATCTCCCACCACAGAAATTTCACCAATAAAAAAAACTCCTACTAAATTAACATTGAATTCTAATACTGTTCTTCCTAATCCTTATAGAGACGAATATATGAACTATAAAGAAAAGTCAATTCTTATATTATCTACATTCGTTAAACAACTTCAAAAACATTTTCCGTCTAGCTCGGTTACTTTTGCAGATTCAGATATAAGAGAATTTGTTAATAATATGTTTGATTCCGATAATCCCAATGATGGAATGGACTTTAACATTAGTGGGTCTGAATCCGAATATTATTAATCTTCCCGATTCCTAACCACAAAATTACAAAAGAAAAACTATGTATTTTGCAGTGGAACATTAGATCATTAAAAGCAAATAAAGCAAGTTTAATTAATTTTATTCACAGTTCACAAATTGACATTATTGTTTTATCAGAATTATGGCTTAAACCTGACGAAAACTTTTTTTTGAGAGGGTTCAATTTAGTTAAAAAATGTAGAGTTGATGGTTTTGGGGGGGTAGGCATTTTTATAGCTGAATGGTTAGCGTTTAAAGAGGTTAATATCATGCAATCGTCAAACAAAAAGCTAGAAGTTTGCGCAATTACTTTATCTGGTATAAACTTGTCAATAGTATCTATTTACCGACCACCCGACGTGGTTGTCAAATTCACCGATTGGATAGAATTATTTCAGCAGTTCAAGTCCAATACTCTTTTTTGCGGAGACTTTAACGCCCACCATGATAGTTGGGGACCTATACCTGATGATCGACATGGAAAAATTTTAGCAGACGCAATAGATGATCTAGACCTTGTTGTAATAAATGATGGTACTCCCACTAGAATTAACTCTAGTGGAAATCATTCAGCGGTGGACATAACATTAAGTTCCCATTTTTTAGTTGATAAATTAACTTGGACCGTCTTAGATGATACAATGGGATCAGACCACTACCCAATAGTTATTGACATCCAAATTAATCCTTCATCTTTTTTAATAAATCCCTCTACTAAATGGAATGACACATTTGCGGATTGGGAATTGTTTCGAATACTCTTGGATAAAGATGTTACTGAGTTACTTACTGAAAATAACGTATATGATGCAGCAGCATTTTTCGGGAAGGTTTCCACTGCTGCGAATCGGTCGATGCCTGTTAAAAAATCTTTTACTCCCATTTCTCCTAGACCAGTTTGGTGGGATCAGGAATGTAGTAAGATGGTAGAAAAAACGGAAAATGGCCTTAAAAAATTATAGAAATCAATCCAACCATAATAATTATTTAGTATATCAAAACGTAGCTGCCCAAACTAAACGTTTATTTAAAAACAAACAACGTTGTAGCTGGATTAATTTTCTAAATAAGCTCAACAAAAATACACCACTGACCGAAATTTGGAAGTTTGTCAAAGCTGTAAATAACAAAAATTTTCTTTGTCCCAAAAAACCCCTTTCAAAAAAATTAATAGATCAAATTCTAAACAAAATAGGTCCTCCTTCTGCTTCTAATTTTGTAGTAAAACCATTTAACCAATTTCCATTTAATCACGAAGATGAATTATCTTCTTCTTTCACAATGAACGAACTGGATTTAGCGATTAAAAATAGTCGGAATACTGCTCCCGGGATAGATGGCTTTACCTATAAAATAATTTATAATTTACCATACTCTGCTAAACTTTTTCTTTTGCAGTTATTTAATGACTGGTGGAGGAAACAAAAATATTCAGACTGCTTTAAAAATATTATAATTTGCCTTAAACTTAAACCTTATAAAGATCCAGAAATTACATCTTCATACCGTCCAATCTCGTTAATATCATGTGTCACCAAAACATTCGAAAGATTAATTAAGTTTAGATTAGAACATTTTGTTGAATATAGATCCCTATTACCAAGCATTCAATATGGTTTTCGGAGAGGACGAGGAACTATCGATGCTGTTAGTCATTTAGTTTCAGATATACAAATAAGTTTATCCAGAAACCTATATACATTATGTTTATTTATAGACCTATCAGGGGCCTATGATGTAGTTGATCTAAATATTTTAGCAAAAAAAATGGAAACAATTGGAATTAATAAAACCGTATGTGCCAATATTATAAGTCTCTTTCATAATAGAAAAATATTTATTCGGGATCATAATAACGTATTACATGGTCCTCACACAGTATGTAACGGGTTACCTCAAGGGTCTGTATTGAGTCCAATTTTATTTAATATTTACACTGCAGATCTGCATAAGTTAGTAGGTGACAAGTTCAACATGATACAATACGCGGATGATTTATGTTTTTACTTCAGCCATGGTTCATATGGGAAATGCTTAGATGACTTGAAAGAATGTATTCATTTATTAATAGAATGGTTTAGGGACATGGGTTTTAGCGTTTCTCAGGATAAGACTGCCTTGGTATGTTTTACTCGTCACCGAGTTAAAACTGCTAGAGCTGCTTGTCTAGATGGGTTTACGATTCCATTCGTAGACGAATATAAGTACCTAGGTATAGTATTAGATAAAAAATTGCTTTGGACTAACCACATAAAATATATTAAAAAAAGATGCGAAAAAGCCATAAATCTGCTAAAAGTGGTTTCCAAGAAAAAATGGGGGGCTGATGTTACTGTATCGTATACATTTTACAAAGCATATATTCGTTCCATATTGGACTATGGCTGTACATTATATGGGGCAACATCTAAAACGAATCTAATAACTATCGATCGTATACAATACAAAGCATTAAAAATTTGTATGGGTCTAATGATGTCATCGCCTAACCAAGCAGTGCTTGCAGAAATACAAGAACCGCCATTAAATATACGGAGACAGTATTTAGCTGAAAAACAAATAATAAAATACAGGGCATTTAATACGAATATGATCCAGAAAATAGCTTTTATTAACACTTGTAACCTTACAACACCTTATTGGAGAATAAAAAACTCCCCTCCCTTGGCAGATGGCTTTATTAATACCAATCAATATGACATTTGTAAATTCAATAGTCCCAAATATCCAATATATGAATATAGTTATCAAAGTATGATATTTCGGCCAACCATTATATACCCTGAATATACTGAAAACGCTAATTTAAATAACCTAATACTCTCAACCACTTTGAATGCTTTTGGTAAAAATGTTACTAAAATATTTACAGATGGGTCCAAATGTGAAAATGGAACAGGTGCAGCATTTTTTGTTTCAGACATCAACCATGTAGAAAAATTTAGACTAGCAGATACACTCTCTATTTACAGTGCAGAGTCTATCGCGATAAAAAAAAGCCTACTATGGTGCTCACTAAATCCAGTTCAAACGGTTTCTATTATGTCAGATTCAAAGTCCGTTCTGCAAGCAATTGAAGGATCTCCAATAAATATTTATAATCAAGAATTAGTTTGTGAAATAAAAAACTTATTATACAAAGTAAACCAACAAAATAAAAAAATAATTCTCATTTGGGTAAAAGGTCATAGCGGGATTACTGGTAATGAAAGGGTGGATTGTGAAGCAAAAGAAGCTTGTAAATCAGATAAATTTGTAGAATTTTTTTCTTATACCGACTTAACTACAAAACTAAAAAAAGCTATTAAAGTCAGATGGTCAGAATCTTACAATAATTTTAGCAAGACATCTAAAAATCTTTATTTCCAGCTTTACCCACAGCTTCCAAATAGAATACCGGATATAACATTTGATTATATAAAAAGATATACTTCAACAGTAACTCGCTTAAAATTGAATCATGGTCGTTTTCCGGCGCACCTTTATAAATTAGGGATACTTAACTCCCCGTTATGTGACTGTGACAACATGTCCATAGGTGATATTAACCACATATTTCTGGAGTGTAAAAAAAATGAATCGGCTATCTCTAAACTATATAATTCTCTAATAGAATACAACACTCCTCTTCCTCTCAACATTGGTTCTCTGTTATCAAGCCATAATAAACGCGTTTTAGATGCAATAATAAATTACGTTAAAGAAGCTAAAATCGATATTTAACCTTATAAGCACCTAATATTATGTTCCTACAGGAATATGAATAAAAATGAATTCTGTGGCTAATAGACTATGTCTAAGGCCATCCCTTCCCTCTACACACACACACACAATATATGGTAGGGGATTATTTGAATTTATTTCTATATTGACTGTTTCCTTTCCGAGGCTTCAATCTGAAAATTTTGGTCTCCTTGACCGTTTTGTGGTAAATCATACTCAGAATTTCTAAAATAGCTATTGACTTGTTCGTGTTGTGGTTCTCTTGGATTATTGTTTTCGTTTTGATAATTATTTGTGTATAGCTCTTCGGCTATAGTATCAGGAATTCGTCTAGGGAAATCATTTCTCCGATAATTATTATATTTATTGGAATTCGATCTAGCGTTTGAATTTAATGTGTTTCTAGATGTTATTGACATAGGTTGTGGCCTGGGTAACCGATCATTGGGAATTCGGTTGGGCCTGAATACATTACTTTCTGGTCGGAAGTTTGCGGAACGATTCTGAGATGTAAAATGGTTCTGAGAATGTTTGGTAGCTAAAGAATTTTGGTTTTGATAACCTTGATTTCGATATGTAAAATTAGGATTGAAAGGGTTTTGATTTCGATATGTAAAATTAGGATTTGTTTGATATTGATGTGTGGGATTAAAATTTTGGGGACGATAATTGTTGCTAGGCTGAGTTGGCCTGTTAGATGGATTAAAGGAATTGTATGACTTAAAATTATGATTATTTTTTGGAAAATTATTACTAGAATGTCCATATAAATTTTCAAAATTATGATACTCGTCGACATATGCAATGGCATCTTCAAGAGAACTGGGTTTCTTAAGGTGCATATTATTTTTAAGAACACCTGTACATCCTGCAATAAAAGTGTTCAGTGCGATTTTATCACAATGGTTAATTTGGCATAATTTATCTGCATGCTCTATACTAGTATCATTACTTATTCTTTGGGCTACATTGCTTCTTAATAGTTGTATTCTTGTTCCAAAATTATGGAGTGTTTCATTTTTAAAGGGTTTTGTTCGTGTTAGTTCTTGCATTAAGCAGTCTAAATCACGTCTATCTGCGAAACATTGTTCTAATGCTCTCTTTATACTATTCCAAGTCGTTAGTTCCATGCGGTTTCCTACTAGTGCTTCTGCTTTTCCAACTAGTTTGTCTTGTATGCACTCCAAAATGTGTTTATTTAAATCTGCATCGTTATAAACAGAATATGTTTGTATTAGTTCGTTGCATCTTAAAATAAATTTGTTGAGAGTATTGGAATCTCCGTCATAGGGTTTAATATTTTTTAGTTTTGACTTGAGAAAATCCCAGTTAAGGGGAGTTTGAGTTTGTGTTTGAGTTTGAGTTGCAGTAGCCATATTTTCAAATAAAATTATTTGTCAAAATATCTCACAAAATTATATAGAAATATGTTTTATAAAAATAATATATATGCAATATAAATATTTGTCAAAGATTTAAAATAAATTATTCAATAAAAATAAATATTTTCAATAGCATAAATATGTATTAAAAAAAAATGGATAAAAATTCTTATTCAGTTACAAAGTATTCTTATTCAAAAAAATTAAAAAGTATCAGTATTCTTGTTCAAAAAAATTCAAAAATTAATCTATCTATCCTCACAAATATATGAAAGGAAAGGCGAAAAGGAAAGGCACTTACAGTTTATCTGGAGCACCTGCTTCTCTTCTCCGAACTTCTGCTTCCTCTGGAACTCTGCTTCTTCTCGTTAATACCACTGTAGGGTAGAGGTTCGATTTGGATACGCACTACGATGTTGAAACACCAAAAACCGAAAAAGTTCTATCACTTGATGTGTAAAATGTTCTTTTCCGATCCGCACGTATCCTACTGACTGCGCCAATTATAACTTTGAGTTCCGAAAACGAGTTTTTAAAAATTATTTTATTTCGAAAATACAAATTTACAAATTATGTAGACAAAAGTTCTTAAACAAAAGTTAAACAGAAATTAAACAGAAGTTAAAACAGAAGTTAACGTAATTGAAAATGTCCCTCTATTTATAATATAGTATTGCGTAGTTTCTATTGTCTTACAATGTGCAGATTCTGTGGAATCCAGTGGCGTAACTTCAGGAAATGTGACATTAAGCTGATTAATCTATACTCAGGAAATGTGACATTATAGTGTTAGGAATTATTGTTTTTTTGTAGAGAAACAAATGTCTATAGTAGCCATTCTGTAGGTATCCCACCAGATTTGTATATGTTGGTAAAGAGGATAGATATTGTGCTTAATTCGTCTTTATCTATCTAAGTTTAATCAGCTTGATGTGAATTTTTTTGGCCCAGGGGCTCTGTCAGATATTAAATTGTTTATAGCATGTTGAATTTTAAATTTTTATGTTATTGGAGCTTCCTCAATATAAATAATACGTTGTGATGACAAAAATGTACTAAAATATTTACGTCGGTATAAAGGCACCGATTAGTTCTTCAATAATGCAGCTACAAACTTTAATTGTCTCGATAAATATGTAATTGCCAAATTCTTCAGTTTACGTTAGTGGAACAGCTCGTCAGGCTCAAATGTTGAGATTTTATACAAGTTTTGGACAATATGACGTGGAATTAAAACAAATATGTTTAATTTTGCTTTTTTCTTTATAAAAATCATTTTCAGAGTTTTTTTTTTTATTAAAACTTAGATATGAAAAAAGCAGTTTATTTATGTTTGTCAAAAATGTCAACCCTATTTACTTTTTAAATTTTTATGTGTTTTAAATTGTAAAATATCTATTTATTAGATCATTTTGGTAACAGAATTGATGATCCAAGATATGTACAATATTAGGAGGTCCAATGTACAAGACCAAATTGTACCTTGGTTCATCCGACACAGAATTAAAAATAATTAAATTTATTTCTTAAAAATATTTCTTTAAAACTTTTAAATACACTCTGGGCAAAATTAACCGGCCACCTTAAAAATGGGTAATTTTTGATGTCTTATATCTCCTAAGCCTGTTGTCAAATTTAAGTGATTATTTAAATATGATATAGCCTTATTCCTTGACAATATCTTTATAATAATATGGTTGCTAAACAGGTAAATTTTCATTGTATACCGGGTGTACTAATTAAACTGTGTTTTTTTCTTAAAGTTTGCATCATCGTGTGGAATATTTTAGCATTTATAAAATATTGAATTTAAAACCTAACTATAGCCTCATGTTTTCCCAAAATTTTGTTTTTGGATTTATTTACTTATGTTGGATAATACAAAAGTTAGGTAGTTTAACAACTAGCCATATTTTTCATCAATACAGACGATTTAACTCACCAGCAAAATTAACCCCACCACCTTTATTATTGGTTTGTTTACATTATCTGTGACAGTCTGTTTCCTAAATTGACATATTCGTTGTACGACATTGTTGTTGATCTGTTTCCGTGCTAGTAACAATTCTTGAACAATTTGTAATTAAAATTAAATATTGTAATTAAAATTAACAATTAAAATCGTAATTTTATATTATTGTCAGCGAATATTGTTTAAGTTGAAATTTTAGTGCTTATTTATTGTTTGTGATTTAAAAAATGCCACTCGTTCCAACTGATGCTGCTAGGGCAGTGACTTTAGTTAATGTTGGTTACAGTCAACGTCATATCGCTGGTATACTCGATGTAGCAAGAACTACGGTACAAGATGCCATCAAGCGATTTTGGGAGACAGGATCATACAACCCCAAGCCAGGTCAAGGCCAAAAACGATGCATTTCAGTTCGAGATTAACAGTTGAGAAATCGCTTTTGCACCGCTGCTGAAGCTCGTAGGTCTCTTCTAAAGTGAGAAACGTTAGTATGAGTAAACAAACGATCAGAAAAAGACTGTCAGAAATAAACTTAAGGGGTTTTTGTCCAGTTCGCGCACCACAACTACTTCTACAAACACCGTAGGGCTAGACTTCATTTTGCGCGAGAATATGCTAACTGGGCTATGCCGGAATGGAAGAATATACTGTTCTCAGATAATAGCCGAATATCCCTAGAAGATCCAGATGGATGCCAACATGTCTACAGGCGTCAAAATGAAAGGTTTGCTGCATTCGCTATAACCGAAACAGTGGCTTACCGAGAAAGGTCAATACTGATTTGGCGAGGTATTTCTTACGAAGCGCGTACTGATTTTGTTGTGTTCGGTAGAGGCAACGTGAATGCCCAAGTATACGTGTAAGAAGTTTTCCAAGACCATGTCATGCCTTTTGCACCTTTCATTGGTGATAACTTCAGACTAATGCATGGCAATGCACGTTACCATACAGCAATATCTACGTGAGTTTCTTAATGAGGTCGGGATTTAAGTACTACCATGGCCAGCACATAGTCCCGATCTTAACCCAATTGAGCATATCTGGAGCAACCTTAAAAGATGGGTAGGAGCAAAAGTACTAGCCTCTGCATCCTTTGAGGAGCTGACGACAGCTGCGGTAGAGGAGTGGCACAATATCCCCCAATCCGATATACAGGATATCATGAATGGATTGCCAAACCATCTCCAGGAAGTCCTAAGGGCTAGAGGCGGCAACACCATTATTGATACACAATTTTTTTTTAATTTCCAAAATATTGGTAAATTAAATTTTCTTGGAAGATTTTATTCATTGGATTTTTACTGTAACAAATGACTTTTTTTTTAAAAGACTATTTTTTCTCTTCCCTGGTGATAAAAATTAATAAAAAACATGTCCAGTTGTAAAAGCACCAACTTTTGTTTTATCCAACATAAGCGAATCAATAAAAAAATATTGAGAAAGTATGAGGCTATACTTACGATTTAATTTTAGTTTTTTACAAATGCTAGAATATACCACAGAGTGATGCAAACTTTAAGAAAAAAACACAGTTTGATTCGTATACCCGGTATACAATAAAAATTTACCTGTTTAGCAATAATAATATCGTAAAGATATTGTCAAGGAATAAGGCTATAACATATTAAAAAAATCACATAAATCAGACAATAGGTTTAGGAGATATAAGAAATCAAAAATTACCCATTTTTAATGTGGCCAATTAATTTTGGCCCCGAGTGGTGTACATTGTTGCTTAAGAGTAATGTTTCTTATTTGCTATTTTAAATCTCAACTCAATAAGTTAAACAGTAAAATAGTTACAAGTCATTAAACAAAATTTCTGAGGTAGATTCTATAAGGACACAGGACAAAGTTTTTGTTCTATATTCTTGTTTAGGATTAAACTTGAGATGTCGCTGTTTAAATTATATCAGATAAATAATTATAACGAAAAATGCAATATTGGTTGGTACATAAAATTGGTGAAAATAGCAACTATAAATTGTAAATAAATTACGGAATTAACTGGTTTACTCATTATCAATATTTTGTACAAAGAATTATAAGGCTTACCCTTTAGTTCTACTAATGAGTTCGTACCAGGCTGAAGAGTTGGTCGGTGGTACCGACGCTAGCGTCGCCGTCACCCGAGGCTCAGCACGAGAACCGTTCGGAACTAGATGCGTGTCGATCGATCGTTGTCTGACAAAGAAGTGCCAATTTTGAGGGTTTAAGAGCATTTCGGGCACAAAACCCTCTGGTTGGATGGTCAACATCTCGTAGGCCGGGCATGCCATAAATCAACCATTTGTTTCAATCTTTCTGACATAGAATACAAAGAAAAAAGCCCAATTCTGCGTACTTTAACATGATAAATGAGAGCCAGTTTAAGTTTTACGAACTCACAGGAAATAATATATTTTAAAAAGATCTTTGGAATACAGCACCCAAATTAGGTCATATTACAGTACCGTAACAGAAAAAATATTAACTGTAAAAATATGAAATGAATGCGCACATACTTTCCCAAACAATTATAGAACCAAGACTTCCTCTTTGTGAATTTTGTAAATATTTTAATAATTAATAGAATATTTACAAAGTTAACAATTCATGTTGCACAAATTATGTCATTCGGAACTTGTTTAACTATAATGTTCTATGATTGCTAAAATAGTTCATCAAGTAATTAATTCTTTTTATAGCAACAATTTTTTTTAACACATTTTACGAAAACTTGGAAAACGGTATTGTTTTCTTTTTATGTTTATAACTAGTTTAAAATTAGTTCTGTTGACCTAAATTCTCTCCATAATAATATTCCGGGAGAAATATTTGAATGTAAACTTAACCGCAGACGTGGCTGTGTAGTATTATTAGAGATTACCTCTAATTAAAGACTTAACAACAGAAAGGAAACCGCATATTAGCTCTTTGTGTATTCTCAGTTAAATACAGTTAAACCCCCTTATGTAGGAGTTCAAGATGTTACAGATAAAGCTAGTTAGATTAATGTCTACAATGGTTATTCACGACATTTATCATAATACTAAATACTAGTTAGTTTTCCCGAATAAGATATAGGAATAAGAGTTTTTATTTAGATAGTTTTGCAACAAATATGTTTATTTAGATAGTTTCTCAGTTAGATTTTCTACGTTGCATATTTAGCGTATAATGGCGACAAACTGAATTTCAACTGAATGATATAGATGACGAGAGTGTACTGGTTTTCTTAAATTTTTGTTATCAATGCAAAAACATGATACATAGCTAGACTTCTTATATTTATAACAGGCCATTTGATCTTTTGATAAAAATATTTTTATCACCAAGTGTGTGAGGCCGTTTGTGGTATATTGTGGTATATTGGTAACTCTGTATAAAATTTGTCGTTATTGGTCGAAAAAGTAGAAGATCTATACTAAAAAGTTTCAGTAAGTGAATAGCAAGTTTGACTTTTACATATATTATAAAAGACAATATTATTATCTTATTTTGTCTTCAAAGCACGCATGAGTAATGTAAATAACCATAACCTCACAATCAAATCAAATTGATCGAAAATCTAGTCACTCATTCTTAATTACGGTTCATTTATAATTTGCTGTGAAAAAACACCATTCTAATAATAATTGCCTTTGTACATTCATCCTCTAAAAGTGACCATACACTAGTATCCTTTCACAAATTGTTGATGGCACGAAATGTGCCTCAAAGTCATAAAACGGTTGTAAAATTTGTATCATCATAGGCGGTCCTGAGGTGTTCATTCATTGAAATTAATATTAATATTAATAATATTTTAATACTAACATATTTCGCAAAACACAATTAAAACTTTCACTGCTAATATTGATTATTATATTATATTAATAAAAATAAGAATTTAAGAATTTCTTTGTTCAGGTTTCTTAAACTCTCTTGCTTTTTCCATTTCACTATGTACACCACTTTAACAAAGATTTCTTCTATTCTTAACTATTTAAAGGGTTTCATCTGTTATTCAGTGTTTCTGTGTTAAAGATTATTTAGTTTTGGGCAGTTAATTGGTGTTGTTACACAATGTTTAATAGTCTCAAATATTTCTGTGATGTACCCTTACGAATAGAGGTCATACTTTTTTGCACTTATGGAAGAAGGTCGTACTTCTTTCTTAGTTCTAACTTATTTGTCTCTTTCCGTTTGGTAGGCGCTTTACCTTCGAGCTTTACTGTAGCTACGAAGGGTGTATGATGTGATCCTCATACCGCCCTTAGATAAGATGTGACTGTTTGGATTGATGATCTCCAACGAATAGTATTGTTATTCAAAAACTAGACTACGTACCATTTGATTTAAATTTTTTAAAATTTATTATGTGGAGCTGAGACTTGGACATAAAAAAATGCAATTTAAAAAGAATCAAGAATTTCGAACTCTGGTTATACCGCAGACTATTAAACATATATGATGCGGCTGGTCATACAGAGGAAGGTGAAAGGCAAAAGAGGACCGATGAGAAGACGTACGTCCTGGCTAAAAAATCTGAGAAAATCGAGTGGAAAAACGTCAATAAAACTTTTCAGAACAGCTGCAGATAGAGTCAAATAATCCACGGTGATCACCAATATTCTTAGGGATGGGACACCTTAAGAAGAAGAAGATTGAGCATACCATATAGTGATAGAATTATAAATGAAGTACTGGAGATGGTTGGTAATGAAACAGAACCAATTATCACTGTACAAATAAGAAAACTAAAATACCTACGCCATGTGATGGGAGGACCAAAATGTGAAATTTTGAGACTCATAATAAAGGAAAAATTAAAAAAAAAAAATCTGTTAGCTGAGCGCAGAATTCTTGGTTAAAGAATCTACGTATTTGATATCAATGCAGATCGATTCATTGGTTTAGAGTAGCAAGTTGAAAAATAAAATAGCCATTATGATTGCCCACCTCCGTTACGTAGGGAGGCGGCACTCTAAAAAAAACTAATATTAATGAGTTTGTAAGCAATTTTATTTCTAGACCTATCTCCAGGACTTTTGTAGCGTTTACGCTACTGATTAGTGCAATATTATCAGAGTTAAAAGTTGTATTAATAAAACCCCTCACGAAATTTCTTATGACCCGCCCGCGATCGATTTTAAAACGATATTTTTCCGCACACGCGCAAGGATCACTTTGGAAGGAAAGTTAATCGAGTTTATACGAGAACGATCAGTTTTGGTCAGATCTCGTATACGCAGACACGCCAACCGGTGAGTTTTTTTCACGTTCAAAGTGACGAAATTGGAGCAAATAAAATCGAGGACAAGAATAAAAAATATATAATTCAATAATAATAATAAGTAATTTTTTTTAATAAAATCAAGATTCATTTATAAGAGTTCCACATAAAAAGGAAGATTTTTTTTGGCGTGCTGCGGCTCCATGTAAGTAAATAATTTCATACGTATTATCTCTTTATCATATAATCAAATTTATCATTGCAGTTTAGTATTTCTTTAGAGATTTATTTTTGAGTTCCGAAATAATTTAAATTTAAAATTTCCTTCATTCACTCGCAAAGAACATAAGGTCATTTTTTATATAGTCAAACTTAAATTCTGTTTTAGTCCACGTCGTATCATTAGGGTTTTTTGTTTTCTTTTTTTTCTCTAACTTTTTTTGGTGGAATATAATAGGCTCTACAATTATTGAACAGCCTTCTGTATTCTGCGCATGTTCATTTCATGGCGCAAGCCTGTCATGTCTACGAAGTAACTTCAGAAATTTTGACATGTTGACCTAACCTAATGTTTTGATGTTTTGTTTTGGTGCAGTCAATCCATGCTGCTACACCTATTAAATTACATAGAAATTAAATCTGATAATTTGTTTTAGATTCCGTCACTGAGAGTATTTTCTTAAGAATATTCCCTCAAGGATATTAGTAACAGAATTTCTTAAATAGTTAGCAACTCTCGTGGATTTTGCCGTCACTCCGAGCAGATAGACCAGTGACTGGTTTTGTGCCCAGACTCCCCTGGGATTTGTCCTTTACAGCGACAAACTGATTTAGCCGTGCCAAGAGGAGCTTTCCTATGGACTTATAGTGCTGTAAAGATAAGTTGTTTGACTGTCTAACCTTTTTGTTACTTTCTATTTAGTAGTGTACACTTTTCATATGCATATGATCAGGTGAATACATTTTTGATATAATATAATTCTAAAATATTGGGGAGGGAAAATACACTTCATGTTTTTATTAGGTTTTTTAAATAGTATATAAAGAGTCTGACCAAACTCACTTTTTGATATATACTTTTTTTAATACAATACATTTTGATATAATACAATTTTGATATTGGGGAGGGAAATAAATTTCATGTGGTTTTTAAAACATTATATAAGGAATATGTAACAACTCACTTTTTATCTATGATATAAATGGTACTAGATTTATCAATTTTGATATCTTTACCATACTGTCACTTGTATCTCATTCTAGTAGAACTAAGTTAAATTAAATTACTAACTTTTAGTGTTAAGACTTTGGCTACCATACGGACTATTCTAGGTTTTTACTAATATTTCACACTTTATTTGGCCAGTGGTAGTGACTATTCGCTTGTTGAGGGGCTATTCGGTCCTATTGTATCTTTACACACCCACTACCACTGTTATTTAGTTTTGCATTATATGTAAATTGTTAATACATATATATCTATATACACGTTTTTATAAATATATTGATTGTTACTATTTTGAGTTTTATTTCAGTTTCTACTAACCAGTATATAATATAGCAAGACAAGATTAGTATTTAGTATTTTGTATTTCAGGTTATTATCTCCAGAATCATTTGTTTCCAGTCATTTGTTACTTCAAAATCTCAACTATCGTTGAGTTGGCGTCCTTCTTCTTCTCTTCTTATCGTTCTTTTTCTATAAATTTATTCCGTGACCTTCTTTGGTTGTATCACATATGATATTAACAGGTCTGATTTCGTTTCTTGTCTCATGAGCTCATTATCCTTGCTATCTGCTTTATATCTTTAAAGCCACAAATCAGTGCATTGAAGCTAGCCCGAATACTCACTTGAGATTTAGTGTCTCTTTGGCCATTTAACTTTGTTCCTCTGAGCTTAGCCATATTTTTAGTATTTTCATCACCTCTCTTCCAGTCTTCTGAAATTTGGAAGTTCTACACTTCCTAAAATACAATACTCCCGGAGTATTGAGGTTTCACTTTTCCAAGCATAAAGTCGGCTAACATGGTGTTTAAATCGAGTATTCATAATATAATTGTTATTTATGATAGCAAATTCGGTTAAGCGGTCTTCTTTCTAGTTTCTCCGACTTACGCCGATCTTTTATCATTCTCTGTAGTGTTGTATCATTCTCTGTATCCACAACATTGCATTACATACGATTTTCTACATACCTTTGTTTCTAAAAATTCCAAATAATTAGTAGTTTTCGGCCTAACGCTGCTCTATTAGATAGCATAATTAGCATTCGTCTAATTTACTTAATTTATTCTTACTTATATAAAAACTTTTCGGGGGACTATAAATAACCGCCCTTGGTCCATTATGGAACTGACAGTTATTTGGACTGCTCGGTAGTTTACGGCTGATAACGTCGTAAATACAAGTAAACAGTTACGTTGAAATTATATTTTTCCAGTATTTGAACTGCCTTTGCCATTTTAGGTTGGTGTCTTGTGCGTTTGTTTTGTTTAGCCGTTGGTTCGCCATTGGTAGAAGAAGTGGTGGCAAACCTTTCTGATTTTGAGGCTCGGTCAGACATTAGTTCCGGCAACAGTGACTCAGACGTGAGTAAAAACTAAGACCATATTGAACTGTGAAACGAACACGACGACATTGCAAATTCAACTGAGGATAGTTCCTGTTACTACACAATTGATGAAAACTGTGACACCCCACATGTATATAAATCAAAGAATGTTTAGTCCTCTCACCTCGCCCTATGCGAAGAGCTGTACCAAACATTTTTCGTGAGCAACCAGAACTTCGACACGAAGGTAACGTAGAAATATATATTGCAATTGTTCCAAAAATTCTCTACTCCGGAAACACTGCAAAATCTTGCGGCTTACTAATGAAAAAGCTGAACGTAAAAATGTGCCAAAAGCAGGTGATACCGAGATTTTAGCTTTACTTGGTATTTTCATTTTGGTAGGAGCTAATGATGACACCAAATTAGAAATGACAAAAATTTTAAGATTTGATAATAAAACCACTAGAGCTGAGAGGAAACAGGTACACAAATTTGCACCCTTGTAATGGTGACAAAAGAAGTTTGGTAAAAGAAGACAATGGTATTCAAATATGTTTGTATTTTTAGATCTAAAGTCCAAAAAACTTACCAGTATAAATCTTTCTTATGTAACACGTCATAAGCCTACAAAGATACTTCTCTTTCTATCTACGTTGTAAACGACGAAAACAAAAATAAATCAGATATTAATCTTTTTTATAATGAGACTAAGGAAGGAAGAAGAGAAACATAGAAAAGAATAGATATCAGATGAAACTTAGAATCTTATCGAAGAAAGAAAACAGCAAAAAAAAGATATTTTGCAAGCAAGAACTGTAGAAGAAAGAGCGAACCGACAACAAGAATATGAAACAATAAATAAAGCAGTTAAAAGAAATGCAAGAAGAGACAAAAGAAGATGGGCTGAAGAACTGGCAAAACAAGCCGACATAGCTGCACAACACAATAGAACTAGAGAGCTATACCAAATTACTAGACGTCTAACAAAAAGTGGGCCCAACTGTTCAAACGTCGTAAGATCCAAGACAGGAGAATTACTTACTACAACAAATGACCAAATAGAGAGATGGAAAGAGCACTTTCAGGAGATGCTAGGCACGCCCAGGGATAACGCAGATGAAATTGTCGAAAATCCACAGAATATAGACTTAGGTATATTTTGCGACGCCCCTTCCAAAACAGAGATAATAACAGCTATCAAATCTCTGAAAAATAACAAGTCTCCGGGAATCGATAACATTGCTGTCGAAATATTTAAAACTGATCCGCATTTAACTGCTGAACTTTTGCTCCCCATAATCCGAGAGGTGTGGGAAACAAACCGCATTCCAGCGGGCTGGAAAAAAGGCATCATTATTAAGCTTCCAAAAAAGGGCAACCTCACACTATGCAAAAATTGGAGAGGAATAACCTTGCTTACCGCCATAAATAAAATCTTCACGACCATCATACTTAAAAGATTAACAAACAAGGTTGAATTTCGAGCTAATCAAGTAGGCTTTAGACCAGAATCCTCCTGCATAGACCACATTAATACTGTGAGGCTAATAATGGAACAATCGGTTGAATGGAACACACCCCTATACATGGTTTTTGTTGACTTCGAGCGTGCTTTTGACAGCTTATCTCATGATGCGATATGGAAAATTTTAGAGCTAAGAAACATCCCCATAAAATAATTTCCATTATAAAGTTACTGTACACTGAAGCGAAATGCAGCGTGACACACAATGGAATCAACAGTGACGAATTTGACGTACTTACTGGAGTCTGACAGGGATGCGTGCTTTCTCCGTTTCTTTTTAACATAGCTCTAGACTACTCTCCAAACTAGACTCTGACACAAGAGGGATACAATGGACGTTAACCACACGCCTAAGCGATCTAGAATACGCCGACGATATCTGCCTGTTAGGACAAAGGTTCCAAGATGTGGCTGACCAATTGGAAACACTCTCCACTGAAGCCAATAAAACAGGTTTGAAAATCAATATTGGTAAACCAAATCCGTGAGAATAAATGCAAGAAACCACACGCTATTCACCATTAATAACATGCAGATTGAAAATGTGGAAAACTTTACGTATCTTGGAAGTGTCATAACAGAAAGCGGAGGTACAGAAGACGATATTCGTATGAGGATACGAAAAGCGCAACAAGCTTTCAGCATGCTCAACCCTGTTTGGAGGTCTGGAGACTACACTACGAGGACAAAGATCCGCATATTCCAGGCAAATGTCATGTCTGTACTACTTTACGGATGTGAAACCTGGAAAGCGACAAAAACCCTTACAGACAAACTGCAGGTCTTTGTTAATAAATGTTTACGAAGAATTGTTCGTATTTTCTGGCCTAACATCATCAGAAACGAAGATTTACTACACCTGACCAAACAAAAGAGGGTAGTAAATGAAATAAAGTCCAGAAAGTGGGGTTGGATCGGTCACACACTCCGAAAAAATAACTCCAGTATTGCAAAGACTGCCCTAGAGTGGAATCCCCAAGGAAAACGAAAAAAAGGTCGCCCAGTACAAACTTGCAGAAGATCCATCATGGACGAGATAAGAAAACAAAGAAAGTCTTGGAATGAGGTGAAGGCCTTAGCGCAAAATAGAACCCGCTGGCGCGTTTTCACTGAAGCTCTATGCTTCACTTAGGAGTTCAAGAACCTTATATATATATATATATATATATATATATATATATATATATATATATATATATATATATATATATATATATATATATATAAGGGAGGTGTTGATATTTTAGATCAGATGGCGAGATAATTTACGATCGACACAAAGATGACCACTCTCAGTTTTTTAACTTTGTTGGATATTGCAGCCATCAAGCGTACTTTCTATTTACTCCCAATTTTCCAAATTGAAATAAAAATAAGAGTTGTACCTTTAATATGTACATTTCAACATAAAAAGGGACGATTCCATTTATGTTGCAAATTAGAGAAATCTAGAAGCGAAAAGACCAATCAGTTGGCAAAAACAACCAAAGTTTATTCAAAATGCCAGATTTTATTTATCGTATGGCACTTTACACATTTACATTTAAATTTACATATATTTTGTATTAAACATAATACATATATGTTTACAAACGAACATCTAACTTATTTATATAGTCTATCGACTCTGGAGTCACCATTAGGAAATCCTCTGACCTGCCTTGATAGGATCTTGTGAGACATTGTTCTGTAATGTGACAGATGGTTTGGGGTTGTCCGCAGTCACACAGTGGGGATGGTCGTTTACCCCATTTTTGCATCATGTAACCGCAACTGCCGTGTTGTGCTCTGATTCGGTTCAGCATAGTCCATGTGTTGCGTGGTAAGTCAAAACCTGGTGGTTTTTGTGTGATACAGGGTAAGCTGCTATTTTGTTGTTCCATCCATTCTCGAGTCCAAGTGGTCGTTAAGTTGGTAAGTATCTTTTTGTACTAACTAATGAGGGAGTGTATGCACCGTAGTTTGGGTGGTAGAATGTGGCTCAGTACTGGGAGCCATTGCGTAGGGATGGATCTAATAACACCAGCATTATCATTGTATTGTTCAATTCGATATCTACTCTGTGCATATGTGGGCTGATAAGCCAGGCTGAAAAGCCGTATTCAGCGGTTGAGAAGACAAGGCCCATGGTAGGTGATCGCAGGGTGGAAGCCGATGCTCCCCATGTGCCGCACAGCTTCTGGATAATGTTTTTGGATTTAAGTTTTTCCGCTGTTTTTGACAGATAATCCTTGATAGATAGGGTTCTATCAAGAGTCACTCCAAGGTACTTTGGTGTTTTATTGTAGACAAGTGTGGTGTTTGGTGAATAATTTTTAGTATGTGGACATTTACCACAACAATAAGCAGTTAATTTTTAATGTCTGTGGCTATACAAAAAAATATAATTTTAATATTTTATACTGGTTTTTAATATTGTTAGTACAATATTGCAGAAAGTAATGGTTTCCAAATAAAACCATGACCCAATTTTATCTCGCTACTCTAATTATTTCCCCACTAACAACAAAACAAACTGTTCTTGTGAGTATTCCCTATCCTATAAATAGTTTATCGATTTCATAAATGTCATTATACCACTACTATGGTATTTCACAGAAATGCCGGGATTGACAAACACGCCTTGTATAATAAACCATAGATGACAATAGGCCTAAAATTCGCGTCATTTAACAACGCCATCGGAAAAAGCCACTTTAATAGGATGGTAGATGTTCATCCCAATTCCAAGTGACATCAACAAATCTTTCAGAATAAGGGAAATGGAAGAATGCTTTACATACTTGGCCAATCTCTATTTTATCATGGACCAAAATAGGGAGATATGATTGATCTGATGCCGGTACGGGTCAGTTAATTTTCCTTTTTAAAAATATTTGGATTTTACAGGAGTCCATTTATACGGGGTGAATGAATCACAATGATAGATACGGTAAAGATGTCCCATATTTATATTTATTATTTTCTTGTGTATGCTTTATTTTTTAAAAATTATATAGAGGGTGTTTCATTAATAATAACAAATATTTAAACTTTTAAACTGTAGATTTCTGGGCTCATAATATTAAGATTTAACCCAAACCACTTTAAAATGTGGCTCCTTAATAAGTTAAAGGGTATTTTATTTAAACATTTAAATATTTGATAATTAGTGGATTCGACCGTTACTTGATGGAAATTCATTTTATTTAACAATAAAACACTGAAAACTTTGTTTTCAAACTTACACAAAATTTATTTTAAATCTTATCACTACAGTGTTCCGGCTAATTGCCTTTCTCAAGTGATCTATTTTTGGCTTGGGTTTACAAATTTATAGTCTCTAATGAAAGAGGTTGAGGAGGGGAGAACTGTTTGTCTCAAGTTGGTCATTCAGAATTGTATCTGTGTTTTTTAATTTGTTGATTTCCATAGATTCTAACAAAGATAGCTTAAGGCCTTTATTTTGAATGTGAAGAATTTTAAATTTGTCATTAAAAGAATGATTATAATCTAGAAGGTGAAGTGCGTATGTCGAATCTGTTTTTTTATTCTTAAAAGCCCTTTTATGTTTTGCTATTCGTTTATCAAAGTTTCTACTAGTTTAACCGATGTAAGTTTTTCGGCAGTCGCCACATTGAAGTTTGTACACACCACTATTTAAGTGTTTTTTATTTTGGCTCTTGTTATTTTTAATATATTTGCCTAGGTTGTTATTTGTTCGGAAAGCTGGTGTTATTCCTTTCTTTTTTATGTGTTTGGCAATTTTTGTTGTTATTTTGCCTGTATATGTAATCGAGCAGAAGGTATTGGATTTTTTCTCTGGTGGTGGAAATACTAATTTCAGGGCTTTCTTGTGTAGTTTTTGATTTAACATTTTATTAATTGTTTGTTCGTTGTATCCGTTGTTTACTGCTATTTTTTGCTTAATTATATTTAATTCTGTCTCAAAGTTGTATTTTGACATCGGAATTTCTGTTAATCTATGTAACATACAATGATAAGCTGCCAGTTTATGTTGTGTTGGATGGGATGATGAATTGTGTATAGTCATGTCAGTATGGGTAGGTTTATGAAATATAGAGAAGTCATGTTTGTTTTGAAGTCTGCTAATTTTTAAATCTAAAAAAAATTATGGATTGATTTTGTTCTGTTTCTATTGTAAATTCAATATGACTATGAAGTGAATTAATATATGATAAAAATTGGTCGAGTTGCCTGTTAGTTCCTGTGAAACATACCAGTACGTCGTCTACGAATGTCCACCAATATAAAAACTGTTTGAATACGGGATGTTTTGAAATCTTTGTCTCTAGATGATCCATAATAATATCTGATAGTAATGGGCTTAGAGGATTACCCATTATAAGTCCTGCACTGTTATTTGTATATATGTTATTATTAAATTCAAAGTTGTCCTGGTTTATGCAAACTTCAAGAAGATGTGAAATTTCAGATTTAATTATTGGATTTGTACTATTTTGGTCTAAAAGGTTTTTTACTAGAATAAAAGTTTCTGTAGGAGGGATACTAGGAAAAATATTTTTTACGTCAAATGAAATTAATCTGGAGCTGTTAGGTAATTCAAAATGTTGTATTTTATTAACTAGTTCTATTGTATTTTTTATGGTTAATTTAGGTGAAAATTTAGTGTGTTCTAAAATAATCTCTAATAGTTTTTTTGAAAGTTTATATGACGGAGCTGTACCCATTTGTACCCAGTACTTTAGAACTATTTCAGATATCATTGTCATACTTGGCAGAAAGTGTAGCTACTGTATACCCTACTAAATTATGTTAAATATACTTTTCCGGCTACTACCAAGGGGCGTACAATAGAGGAAAGTTAGTAGTTCAATTGTAGGTCAGATAGCCAAGCGGACTGGGCGGCTGGTTTTCTCATTCGCTTCACTCCGAGAGACGTGAGTTCGATCCCCAGCTCGGTGTACAGAAAACAAAAAGACTAACGCAGCAGTTTAAAATTCTAAATAAATCTGCGGCTTAACTAGAATATGCTGGTGTCTGATCGGCCTATGGTGGAGCAGTACGGCAAGAGATAAGGGCTTGCGTCTCGGTGATACTCCTCCATAGATCGCATAGGTATATATATATATATATATATATATATATATATATATATATATATTATATATATATATATATAAGGTGAAATCATTTTCTTCGCATTACTAATTTTTTTATATTATTCTCTAATAAGGGTCGCTTTTTAAGGGTTGAAATATGATGGAACTTCATTCAAAAGCACGAAACTATCATTATTTAATTAATTCAAACCAAATTGTACCCATATTCAGGTTTATTATGTTATTTTATAATTTTTGACAATTACGGGTAGTTTTCACCCCTTAGAACAATCAGGGTTCGTCGATATGACATAAACTATAAAGCAGCGGGTGAATTGAGCTTAAATCCAAATTTTTATCCAAATCGATCCAAGGCGAAATCATTTTTTTAGAATTAGTAATTTTTTTAGATTAACCTCTAACAAGGGTTGCTTTTTAAGGGATGAAATATGATGGAACTCTATTCAAAAGTATAAAATAATCATTATTTAACTAATTCAAACCAAATCTTACCCATATTCAGGTTTATTATGTTATTTTATAATTTTTGACAATTAGGGGTAGTTTTCACCCCTAAAACCCTTCAGCGCACTTTGGTTCGATATAGATTTTGATCCTTGGGCTATCACCTACCTTCTGTTAAAATTTCAAGTGCATACATGCAGGACGAAAAAATTGCGAGGTTTTAACTTTTTTCGAGATTCATTTCCTGAACTATTATCGTTTTCTTAGACAAACCCGTCTTACGCAAACAACATTGTTGTGAGACAGATAATTGAACGATATTTTATACAATGTCTATACCCAGGTATTGATTTATTTTTGTCCAAGTTTTATATTGGCCCACTATTATGAACTAACTGATCACAATATTCTGATAGGCAAAATAAGACAGATTAAAAAGAATTACTATTGGTAGAGAAAAAGTTACTATTGGTAGAGAAAAGATGTCAAATGATACAGTAAAACAAGATATAGTCAGTGTATTATAACAAAAAGTCACGTTGACATTGAGCAAAGAGGAAAGTACCAAGGAAAACTAGACGAGAATTAAGGATATATTAAAGGCCGTTCAAAAACTAAAACTTAAGTCCAAAAAATCGACTACAGGAAACGTATTGGTTGTTGTTATAGAGGTCCGTACTATACAACTATCGTTTGCCTTGCCGAACGAGTGTGACAAGAAAGCTTATTTCCCTGGGCTAATTATATAAATTTTAAAAATACAGGAAATATAGTTTGGAGCTTTGCGCAAGTCTAAAGTACCGCCTACTGTACCCCTTTTTTTAAACTGCAATTTTAGTTTGTTATCAGGGTTTGTTTTGTTTATTTTTGTTTGTTTTTAAAGTTATACTTATATACGCGCGTTCTACGTTAGAAATTTGCACGGGAGTGAATCGATGAAATCATTACATATGTAAGATATGAGTAAGAGGGAGATAGTTGATTCATTTTCCCTCTCTTTCTCTCTCGAGAATAAAAATGTTGCCTTTGTATATATATATATATATATATATATATATATATATATATATATATATATATATATTAATATTAATATTTATGTGATATGTTTTGTATTACTTATTAAATGCTGATAACTATTTTAGGCTTTTGTATTTCAAAATAATTAAATTTTAGTATAAAACAGCAAAATAAGTAATTACAATAAATCACTGTATGACCGAGAACTGTCAATTTTGAAATACGTAAGTGTCATGTCTAATTGGCAAATTTTTTACGTGTTTTGTTCATACGCTGGTATATGTGCGTTCGAATCCCAATATAAACTTTCTTTTTTATTTTTGAAATATTAAAAAACCCCACGTTAATCTTAATCAGCAAAAATGCTAAATTTTAAAATAAAATTAAAACTTACAACATAATCCGAGTTGTTGGTTTTCTATTTTGATCTTACACAAACATTTTTTAAAGTTATACTTCTATACACGCGTTCGACGTTGGAAATTTGTACGGGAGTGAATCGGCAAAATCATTACATATGTAAGATATATGTAAGATAGAGAAAGACAAAAGATATAATTTCTCTCTCTTTCTCTCTCGAGAATAAAAATGTTCCTTTTGTAAATATATTTAATATTTATTAATATTATTATTTTTTTATTAATATTATCATCATGGTAAATTAAACATTTTATGCGCAAGTAAGTTATGAATATTGCATCTTAATTTGTATTGTATTATTATATTGAATTATGTTGAAGTGTATTGTATTGTACTTTTATATTAATAATAAAGTAAACAATGAATTTTACTGCAGAGTATGTGTAAACAAATTGTTTGCATTCAACTCCTTTTTTTTAACATCCAATGTTTATTGCAATCTGTCTCATTACAAACAATAAGCAATATGTATAATTTATATACAATAACATAGTGGCAAGCACCCAGGTAAAACATAATATAAATATAATATATCATATAACAATTAATTTAAACTTCAACTTAACAAACAAAGTTTAATATAGATAAACATCACTGATACATATATAAGTATTACAAAACTAAAAAAAAATTGAAAAAAATCAAGAAAAGATTTAAACCAGAATAAAAACTTGTTCTTTCACCGCACTATGACACTCTGCTCTGTTTCTTCATGTTTACTAGAGGTTCAAAGGATCTGGTCGTTTTAATCTTCTTTCGTGTGAAATGTTGAGCAAATCCGTGACCAGCGGATTTGGATGGCAGGATAGTCTGGTTTTGTATACAGCGTTTACGGCAGATATTGCTTTGCTAACTGTTGGTAACTGTAAATCGTGGTGTAATCTGTGGTTCGTAATGTACCAAGGGGCATTGCAGATCTGGCGCAGTACTTTCGATTGAAATCGTTGAAGTTTTTGTATGTTGGTATTACTTGCTGTACCATTTATATTGCTGTGTTAAAATATATTTATATATTAGAAGTTTGTTGTCCAGGCTTAGATTAGATTTTCGACTCATGTACCAATACATTTTCCTGTAGATTAAGCTGAGTTAAAGGCGTTTCTTCTAGATGTGAATACCCCAATTAAGTTTCCTATCCAAATATTTCCTAAGTATTTAACGACGGAATTAACTGGTAGTGGAGTGTTGTTTATAGAAACTGGTGGCGCGACATCTTTTTTAAAGTAAACGTTATTTGTGTTGATTTTAAACGGTTAACTTGGACTCGCCACAGTTTAAGCCAGCTCTCTAGTTTAAATAGATGGTTTTGTAATAACTGAGATGCTTCAGTTGCTGTGGAATTTAAAGCCATGATAACTGTGTCATCAGCATATGTAGCGATTGTTGTATTGGTCGACGTTGGGAGATCTGATGTGAATATTAAGTAGAGGGTGGGTAACAAGTATGCTTCCTTGTGGAACGTCGGAACAAATTGGAAATAGGTTAGTGATTTCCCCACCTCTTTTGACTTGAAAGAATCGATCTGTCAGGTAGGATCTTACAAGTGAGCTTATGGGATGGGGAAATATGGATTTAATTTTAGAGATAAGACCTACATGCCTAATTTTAACGAATGCTTGAGAGACATCTAGAAACGCAGCAGTACAGTAATTTTTTTGCTCGAGCGAATTTCTGGTAGTCTTTACCACCCTATGAATTTGCTCGATAGTACCATGTTGTTTTCTAAACAGAAATTGATAATTCGGTAAAACATTACTGTCATATAAAATAAGCTCTAGTTTTCTCAGAAAAAGCCGTTCAAATACTTTGGATATAATAAGCAACAAGCTAATTGGGCGATATGAAGATTCCATTGTCTTTATATTGGATCAGTTTTCTTTTGAGTAGTCTGCAAGCTCTATTAGGATTTGCTTTATCTTCTGGACGTCTAGTGAGCTGCCACTTCTTTCGCAGTTTTCTTTTTTCCAATATGAGTGAATTTATGTGAGCAGGATAGTAAGCAGAGTTGTGTTTGTGAGTAAATTCTGGGGTAGACGTCCAAGCACCTTGCTGAATAACTGTAGATAGGTGAGCAACTGCATTTTATATGTCGCTATCACTTTTAAGAGGTTTAGGTTAATGGTTGTTTGTATTTCTTCTCTATATCTGTTCCAGTTTGTTATTTTATTAGTGTTAGGTATTTAGGACAGTTATGAATTTGGCTATGTAGATCTATGAAGAAAAGGGAATGATCTGATGAGAGATCAAATGAAGGAGAAATTTGGAGATAGGTATGTGATATTCCTTTTACTGTAGCGAAATCAATAAGATCAGGAATTTTTTGTCTATCGGTGGGCCAATACGTAGGCTCTCCAGTAGAACAAGGAATTAAATGATCCTCATTAATACTTTTTAATAATTCTCGTCCACTTGAGGTTCTGATTCTGAAACTCCATTTATGAGGTTTGGCATTAAAATCTTCAGCAGTAATGAAACGTTGTCCGAGCATCTTAAAGTATTCAGTAAAATAATCAGCTTTAATTATTTTATTCGGTGGACAGTAAACAGCAGATAGAATAATCGGGCCTTGTGAATTTTCGACCGACACTGATGTGGCTTGGATGTTAACTTTACTAATTTTATTTATTTCATGATGCTTAATGTTGTTCCTTATAATACATGCCGTACCTCCGTGGGCTTTATCTAATGGATAATGAGTTACATAATTTAAATATTTGGAAATATAGAAATGGCGCTTATTAGTCATGTGTGCTTCGGAAATAAACATGACATCTAGATTATGAGAGTAAATAAATGCTTTAACTTCGTGAAAATGTGTGGGTAAGCCATTGGCATTAAAACAGCACATCTTTAGTTTAGTGTTAAAGGTTAAGCTTAGATATTAAAGACATTATGAAACTAAACACTTATCCATTCTTTCTATTAATTTATGTACCAGTAGTTCTAGATAATTTTGTATAATGTTGATGAGTTGTTGTTTCTATTGCATGAGAAGTCTCAGCTATGTTAGATGTATTTCTATTATCTCCTCCTGCAGCAATTTTTGCATAGCTGATTGTTGGTTAAGTCATTGAAGGATTTACGGCATGAGGACTGGCGTTTTTTTTCTGGCAGTGTTGGAAATTTTTTTTCTGCAGCTCTTTGTACACTGAACATCCTTTATAGCTGGCAGGATGATTTTCTAGACAATTAACACATTAAACATCTTTTATGTTTTTTTTTTTGACATTGAGAAGATTGGGGTAATTGCCCACGAATTTTACACAGCGCGAACTCCTGTGGCAATAATTGTGCGTGTGGCCAAAATGCTGACATCTTTGATATTGAAGTAGTTACCTTTTTGGGTGCGGTGGCTCAACTGCATTCAACTCCTTTCATACATATATGAAAATAAAAATATATATTTTTTATTAAAATATTGATTGAATCGTTTATTTAACCCATTAGTTCCCAAGAGTAGAAAAAAAACAAATTTTGCTTTTTTTTTTATTGCATTTTATTGCTAAAATTATATCTAAATACTCATTTATCAAGTTACGAAAAAATAAAAGTTCTTAGTTTTTTAATAACAAAATGTTGCGTATACGCAACGAATTTTGCCAGAACAAAAAAAATTCCATTTAATTTTTATTTAATATTTAACTACTTTTATTTATTTAGCGTATGGACTTTCATAGTACGATAAATATACAAATACAATTACAATAATATACACATATATATTATATATATTATTCAAACAATAAAAATAGTAAAAATATAATGAATAGAATGAATGACACTAAATATTAATGTCCAATTTACATAGCCATTCAATTGCTTCTGGGGAACATTCCGCAAAGTCCTGGAGGTTTCCACGGTAGGCACGATTCAAGCAGTCTGAACCACAATGGCTTATGGTCTGTCTAGATTCTCCGCAATCACACTGTGGACTTTCTGCACGACCCCACCTGAACAGCGAATCAGCACATTTACCATGTCCGGTACGTATACGATTAAGCCTTGCCCAAATGGACCGGGGCAGATTTGATCCGATGAAACCCTAAGTTGGGGTGGATATCTTAATATAGTCCGATTCTACTGTTGGCATCCATCTTGTTGTCCATTGCCTGTGTATATCATAGGAATTACCAATTTTTTGGGCAGATCGTATTGGAGGATTTCTAGATCTCAATCGTTGGTACTCTTTTGAGATGTTTGGGATATCTTGATGTATTGGTAATTGTACGTTGGCTACAATTTTCTGGTACTCTCTCACTAATGCTGCTGTACGGCGTAGATCTGGTGGAGCAATATTGCTCAGAGTAGGCAGCCATCTCACTGGCGTTGATTTTATTGTTCCAGTGATTATTCTCATGGTTTGGTTAAGTTGGACATCGATTTTGCTTGTATGTGCACTATTTAGCCATACTGGTGCACAATATTCTGCCACTGAAAAAACCAAAGCTAGAGCAGAGGTCCGAAGAGTATCTGCAGAAGCACCCCAAGTTGTTCCAGCAAGTTTTGATATTAAGTTATTTCGTGTTCTTAGTTTACCGGCTGCGTTTGTAAGATGACTTTTTGAAGGTGAGTGTTCTATCAATATTTAACTACTATGAAATGATTTAAAGCAATTTCGATGTAGATGTATCTTACACTTTGCACACATATGTATAGTTGTACTTTTGCACTGTCTGCATCTTTTTCTTGCTTTGTTCTCTTCCTCTGCAATAAAGTGACCATCATTATTAAATATAACTTCTGCTAACAAACTGTTTCTGAATGGTCGTCAACAATTGGATCTTGTAGCATGGTTGACTGGATCATTTGAAGCCGATATACCCTCTCCTTGAATATTATCTTCGATGAGCGGTAGTTCCATTTTCATAAGGGTAACTGCCATTTTCATAAGACTTAAAATTTAATTGTGACATTTTGGTTTTACTTTCCACACACTATCAATCACATTTATAAAAAGGGGTCACCTGCATTTCTTTCCTTTTATCTTTATTCTGTAATTTGATAATTTGATATGCCGTTATCATGCAAATCAACACCACCCATATGTTGATTATTCTCAGCTACCAATTTTGGCTGAGGAATCTGTTGGATTTATTTTTCTTTCCTGTAATATCTTTTTGCACCTGCAAGAGGTCAATGGTTTAATTATTTGTTGGAACTGTCACTACAGAATTGTCGTTTCATCTAACTAACAATATACTTCGTTTTGAATCGTAGGAAAAATCGTAAGTACTACGATCTTGAGTTTTAATATTTTTTACACGTTCCATTGCACTATTACAAGTAAAGCACAACGTTTCCTTCTAGACCCAACTCGTTTTTATAAGCACTTGTTTTTCCACCATAAGGTAAAAATTTTAATAAATAGCCATTTGAACCACATAGACACCATAGTTTGAACCCAAATCTAATTGGTTTTCCTTTTATGTACGTCTTACAACTACGTCTTCCAAAATATGGCACCATTTCTTCATCTATGGATAGATTATGAGAAAATACTCCAAACTGCATGATCTTTTCATTTATCCAATCAAATTAGAATTATTGTACAAAAATAAAAATGCAAAATCCAAATTTTATTATCTTAATCCGTTAGTCTGTCGAATTAGCGGCGCCTATTACAGGAAATCCCAACGTCCCGTAAACGCAACATTATTGAAATCAATTAGGTATGCAAAAACCAAAAATGATTTTTGATAGACTTTGATAGAACCAAAAACCAAAATCTTTTCTACTGATAGACATATCAATATAAATTGATAATTTCAAAAATATAATATTATGTTTGGTACGGAAATTACATCGACAAAAATATGAAATAGATTGTTCGATTTTTTTCAATATTCACTAAATTAAAAAATGTGTAGCTTTTTAATTATTTTAAAATATTTTATTAAATTCGTATTTATAAAATGTAGCAGTAAAAATTATATTTGAGTAGTGATACATTTAAAAAAAAATACAATTAAAAATGTTGCGTTTACGCAATGTTGGGAACTAACGAGTTAATATACTCCTATTACAGGTTTAATGTTTATATACAGCAAACGATTCACCATATACCTATCTACCTAATTCTTTTTCTCCTTCTGCACTCTCTTACCTATATCATTAGATATGTAATAATTGTGCAGATTGACTACCATATAAATTTGTAACGGCGAACACGTGAAAAGAAGTATAACTTCTACCGACAGTCCCACTGGACTGCTACACCCGTTTTTATTTTATGTTATTTTTGTCCGGCACCAGACACTGCATCTCATTATTCTCATTAAATTTTTTGGTTAGTTTTCTATAGTTCTTACCTGATTCATCTGTTTATTGTCTACTTTTTATCACTACCGATTAGTTTTTAACTGAATTTTTCTAGCTTTGGCTGTTAATTTTTTGTTGCAACTCGATATATAGTGTCAATTGCAGCCGAACAACAACAAACGTATTTGTCAATTCCTTGCCTTGTTGTCTCTGTAAAAGCTAAATATGAATACGAATTTTTCTGCGACTGTAATACAAAGCTGCTAGTTTCTAAACCTTTTTGATAATACCGCTATATACATTTACTCGAATTTAATTTCAGAATTGTATTAAATAGCGAGACCAATGTATCCCCCCATAAATACATATCAAGTGACAATGAAAAAAATTACTGGGCTTATATTTTATATAGAATTGAAAACCAGTCTTTTATGCAAATAATATAATATAACTAGTTACCAGAGAAATATTTTTTCTATATAATCCGGCGGTAACTTGTTTTTAAATTAATTAAATAATAAATAAAATAATATTTTTTAAAAATAATAATAAAGGTAACTAGCTATACATTGAATAAAAGCTTTTTATGTAAAACGCTAATTGTTGTCATTGTTAGTCTATATTTTATTATTCATTTGTTATATATTTAATTAATGTTACATATTTGTCATATGAGAATTTATTGTAGACCATTTATTTTAGAAATATACCAGCAAGTTGTTACTGGCAAGCATAAAAATGGTTGTGAAAAAATAAGAAAGACTAACATCTTGCTCACTCACACTTCTTTACATTAATGCGTTTCATCTTAACATCTTTAAGAACAATTTAAAATGATTGCAATTTGCAGCAATGTGAAGTGTTAATATGTGTAAATATTCCACTAAATAAGGTACATAATTCTAAAATCACTAAATAAGGTGCAAAATCACAAATTCAAAGAGTTTTTAAATATATTTTGCCAACAAAAAGGTACCTCATCAAAGTACCTACAAAAAAATTATAAATCTGTTATTTTTTATTGTCGCCAATAGCTCGGCTTTACTATGCTCGGCTCGGCGCCATGGAGCAGTTGACCTAATTAATTTCTTATAAATATAGGTGCACAACGACCAGCCTTCTTGGTTTTCTAACTGGACTAAGAATAATTTATATTTATTCGTTATTTTACAGGTATATTTGACTTAGAATATTTCTTTTAGATATTGTATTTCGTTTTAATTCATCTTTTTGACTTAGCGCAAATTTGAATTATCTTTATTTTTTTTTCAGGATTTTTCAAGTCCATAAACAAACTTAAAATAATTTCATAATTTTTTTTTATTTGATATGTTCATGGATTTTTAACTTAAAATAATTTTGTAAAATTATTTTTACAATTTTTAAAATGTTTATTTCTCTTTCAGGTTTTCAGTCCCTAACCGGAATTCGAAGAATTTTTGCGATATTAATTTATATTTATTTTTTTCTCCAAGTGACTAATTTGTACAATTATTTTATTTCTATTTCAGATTCTCCAAGTTCCCGGAGCAAACTTAGAAGCATTTTGATATTTTTATAATATTTTAGTTTCAGCGACTTGAACAATTTTGATAAATTAGTTTCTTTTTTAAGTTAAGCGGAATGATTTTATAATATTTTATTTCTTTAGGGACTTTAAAATATTTTCATGTATTAAATAACTTTTAAGTCAGTACGTAGTGAGCATTCATAGTAAACAGACGATCCGCAAAATCACATTAAGCGACAGATAAGTTTTTGCGGTGATTAAAAATCAATATTTATATTTATAATTTAAGTTTTGTGTAAATATATCGGTTAAATATTTGGAATTTTTTCTGAATATAAGTGATTTACCACACCTAATGGGGGAGGAAAATAACAATAAGACGCAAATGTGCGATTTAAGTGTTGCGACAAGTTCTCCAGAACATGACATGGAAATTGGTGAGAGTTCCGGAGATAAAACTGACAAAACAAGGGAAGTAAAACTCTATAACATTTCTTTTATAAATTATGATTTCCATAGCTGTTGCGTATATATTGAGAATTTAAATAATTAGAACATTTCTCGTTCACATCCAATAATTGTGGGGAAAATTTTGCATCAAAGGAAATTAAATCTATAGGAAAAAATAGAGTTAAAGTCATTTTAAAATCAATTTTGGATGCAAATCATCTAGTAACACATAATAAGTTAAAATATGAAAATTTAAAAGCCTCTATCCCTAACCATCTCTTGGAAATCAAGGAAATAATCCACGATGTAAATACGAGGTATGATACTAACTATTTAAAAAAACATATAGACTCTTCCGTTAAAATTACTGATATTAAAAGAATGCATAGAAAGGTAGATAAAGACGGTAAAACAGAATACGTTCCCAAACGAAATATTATAGTTACATTTGAAGGAAATGTTTTGCCAACCTATGTCGTAGTTAATTTTGTGTATTTGCCAGTAGAAAGATTTGTAGGCAGGGTAATACAATGCTAAAAGTGTCTGAAATTTGGTCACATTTCTAAGCAATGCAAGGGCACACAAGAATTTTGTATACGACGTGCAGAAATTAAAATGATAGTCACATATGCGACACTAAAAAAAACTTTTTGTATACATTATAAAAGTGAAGATCATATTTCGATCTCCAAAAGCTGTCTCGTTTATGAGGAACAAAAAAAAAATTAAAAACATTATGCTAGATCAAAAAATCTCCTTTCTAGAAGCCACAAGATATAAAGAATCATCTTTTTCCGGATTTTTTAGTAACAATAAATTTTCGATATTGTCAAATCTTGAAGAAAATTTTCCAAAACTACCTAACGTATCTGATTATATTACGTCATCTCATCCTACCATTCCAAGGCCATATATGAAAAAATCAACAAACTTTACTCATCCTGGACCTAGTAGGATTAATACTGAACATTATGTACATAAAAAAGGAAAGTATCTACTCTTGTTTCACAATCCCCTACATATTCTACCACCTTTCCTTTTAGATTTGGCCCGTTACAACCTCTACCACCTAATCCCAATAAACCTAATAGTTCAATAGATGGTGAAAAAAACAAGATAGTTATTTCGTTAGTCAATTTTTTTTCTGAGTTTTTAAAAAAATGTCAAATTAGTTAAGGATATAAAAACACTGGATAATAATTTGTTAGCTAAGGGTTTGCATACTGTTCTCGAGGATATTTTTAAAAGTACTTAAATTTATGGCCTTAAACACTAAACTTAAAATTATGTAATGGAACGCTAGATCAGCTGTTGCAAATAAAAACAGCCTACTTAATTTTCTTACTAAAGAAGATGTTGATATTGTTCTTTTAAGTGAAACCTGGTTCAAAAATAATGTATATAATTTTAAAGGTTATAATATTGTTCATCAAGATCGTGCAGACGGTTTTGCTGGTATCGCTATTTTGGTTAAAAACGGGTATCCGTTTTGAAATATTAAAATTAAATAAAAACTTCAATAAAGAGCTGCTTGCCTGTGGTATTAAAATTAATTACGATAATACTCACTTGAGTTTTCTCTCTGTATATAGATGTCAAAAAACCAAAACAAGAATAGAAGATTGGACAAACTTATTTTCCCAAGTGAAGCACCCCTGCATTATTGGGGGTGATATAAATGCCCATAATGCGCTTTGGGAATAATCAAAAAATTATAATATTGGCGATCGAATTGTAGAGACCCTACAGGATCTTGATTTTATTGTGATGAATAACGCTTAACCTACTTGTCAAGAAAATCCAACACATTCAGATTCTATGATTAATATTACGCTTTGTTCCCCTTCCATTTTTGCTACGACATTTTGGACTGTAGATTCTGATATACTTGGATCAAATCACTTTGTTGTAAAAATAAAACTCGAATACTCAAGAGCTGTTAATGAGACCATAAACCCCAAAAGTAAATGGAATATTAAGAAAGCCAATTGAGATATGTACGCTCAAATAATCGAAATATGTTAAATGAAAGTAGACATATATCCCCAAATGCTGAAGAAAAATATAATATTTTATTAGACTGTATAAATAAAGCTTCCACACAATGTATTTCCTAATATAAACCCTTTAAGTGTAAAAAACGGACTCCTTCACCGTGGTGGGATGCAGAATGTGATTTAATTGTTGCAGAAAGGAAAAATGCATTAATAAAATACAAGCAAGATCCATCAGTTGAAAATTTTATTAAATGTAAACAAGCTAGTGCTCACGCTAATAAATTATTGAAATCGAAAGCCAAACAAAGCTGGGTTGATTGGTGCTCAAAATTAAATAAACAAACGTCGCCTACTTTGATTTGGAATCAAGCGAAAAGGATGAACAGGAAAAGGGTTAATGCTCTATTACCACTAGAAGATTCGTGGATAGCAGAGTTTTTGGACAAAATTGCACCACCATATGTGAACAATCACGAAGATTTGATGTTATTCAATCCGAATCATAGCCATTTTCTCTTAAAACAATTTACAATGCTAGAATTGGTCTATGCCCTTAGTGATCGTCCCAACACTTCTCCTGGTTATGATGAAATCAAATATGTTATGCTATTGAATTTACCAAATAATGCAGAAGAGTTACTTCTAAATATTTTAATCAGATAATTAGAGAAGGTTCTAACATTTCAGCCTTCAAACATATTATTGTCATCCCTATACCCAAACCTGGGAAAAATCTAAAATTAGTTGAAGCTTACAGACCCATATCTTTATTATCTTGTGTACAAAAAACTCTAGAGAGGATAGTTAAGGCTAGGTTAGAATGGTGATTACTAGAGCAGAACCTTCTACCCAAAGTAAACATCAGCAACAACCTGATGTATGCGGATATTTAATATTAATTTCATTGATTGGCTCATTTATGAAAGCAAATTTGTTTTGGCGTGGTACAGTGCCTTCTGGCGAATTAATGTATTTCAGAAATAAAGTGCGTGTTGCTAGGGAGATGTTTGATTCTCTTCGCCAACTATGCGACTTGCTTTTCAGTCTTCCGTAAAGTGATAAATTCTTCGTAAATATCACGTACACTGTCCTTTCTTTCTCAAAGCATTTTATGAAGTACACAGCAACCTAATGTAACTATCTCAGCATTTTCTGGATAAAGTGAGATGGTGGTTTCAAATACACGAAATTTTTCAGTCAGTAATCCAAAGGCACATTCAACTATTCGACGAGCTCGTGAGTGGCGGTAATTATATATTCAAATAGGTAAAGAAATAATAAATAAGACTTACTCACAATCAATTTAATTTAACTATCTAGACGACCGGTTTCGCTTTCTACAATATGCAAAGCATCTTCAGGTCTCGATAAAAAGTACAATAAATGCTGAAATAATAATAAACCCATATTAGGGTATTGTCTAATAAAGATAAACAAAGTAGATGTTATAAATTACAGTAATTATGCCAATATTACATGTCTGTGGTTTCTCAAAATGAATAAAAAGGAATAAAAAGGTATAAAAAGTTTTAACAGACAAGGTAATACCCACAAATTGTTATAAAATAGTTTATTAGATTGTAATACATTATAACAATACATACAAATTGTTATAAAATAGTCTATTAGATTGTAATACATTATTATAATCTAATAGACTATTTTATAACAATTTGTGGGTCTTACCTTGTCTGTTAAAACTTTTTATACGTTTTTATTCCTTTTTATTCATTTTGAAAAACCACAGACATGTAATATTGGCATAATTACTGTAATTTATAACATCTACTTTGTTTATCTTTATTAGACAACACTCTAATACGGGTTTATTATTATTTCAGCATTTATTTAACTTTGTATCGAGACCTGAAGATGTTTTGCATATTGTAGAAAGCGAAACCGGTCGCCTGGATAGTTAAATTAAATTTATTGTGAGTAAGTCTTATTTATTATGTCTTTACCTGTTTGAAATAAACTCACACAAGCAACACATTCATGATTTCATAATTATATATTCGTTTATCAGAAATTAAGTTGTTTCTACTGAAATGTCTCAATACATTTTTTGAAAGTGGATATGCTTCATTGCCGATGAAAACAAAAGGACATATATTATTATTGCTAAGGGATATTTTTTGGGGATGTGGAATGTTTAACTCGATCTTGTGAAATAATTTTTCAAAATTTGATACAGACAATAGGTACTCCACTATCACTATTTCGGCCAAAATCTTCAACATTCACAGCTTTAAGCTTCGCATCAGCATCTGCGACTGCTTGAAGAACGATGGAATTGAAATGTTTGTAATTATAGTACGCTGAACCAGCATTTATTGGGCATTGCATTCGAATGTGTTTCCCATCTATGGATCATATGCAATTGGGAAAGTTCGACAGTTACTCAAATTTTTTTGCAACTTCTAGCCATTTATCTGTTGTCGGTTTCTAAAACAGCGCTCACCTGTTGCTAGAAATCTGAAAACGATAATAATTTTTAATTTGTTTTGCTTGAAATTTTAAATTCTATTTTTAAGTTCTCTTTTCTAATGTTATTTTTTATTAAAAATTATTATAGTTGCAAATTATAAAACAAAGTAGAATTCATTGCGCAATTTATATGCTTGATATTTTCGCATATCACACACACCCTGCGGCGCTGCTTCTTCCAAAAATAAGAAATGGTATCTTTGAGATGCAATGTCTTTTTTACAAGATTTTATGGATCAACACACAAAATGGCAAGAAATTACGACCAATTAGCAGTTACATAAGAGAATACAAAAAATCATAATTTCAGTGAAAGTGTTGCTGATTTTGATGAGACCAATTCACAACATTCTGTCATATTTTTCTTGGATCAAAGACTAAAGAGTTTTTTCAGCAATTCTTTTCTTATTTATAGGATGCCCCCAAAATTGTGTTTTCATCATTATCTTTGGCTTGACAATCTTCTGTGGATCTTGGCCGGCTCTAAGATTCGTCGCCATTCTGTTCGGTTTTTGGCAACATGTTGCCATCTTCTGATTTTTAATATTCGTAAGTCGGTTTCTTACTCCATCTAACAACTTAATGCGCGGTCGGCCTTTACTTCTTTTTCCTACAGGTGTTCCTGTGGTTAGCTCTTTAGCAATGGTATTTTCTGGCATTCGTATTATGTGTCCAGCCTATCTAAGTCGCTGTGTTTTAATGAACGTTATGACATCTGGCTCATCAAAGAGCTGATACAATTCAAAATTATATCTTCTGCGCCACTGCCCTTGGTCGTTTACAGCTCCAAATATGCTGCGGAGTATTTTACGCTCAAAAATTGTGTTTTATTTTGCGTTTTTCGTCCTATAGGAGGAACCACTGCCAGAAAACTAGTGCAATTTCGTTGTTATCTATCGACGTCGTTAATAAAACTGATCGCAGTATGGTATTGCATATAGATTGCAGTATGATTGTGCAAACATTTTGTTTCTCTTGAAAACAAAGTGTTTCTTGTGGAAACAAAAAGGTTTTCGTTTCAAACAAAAACGTTTTTGACTAAAACAGTTTTGCTCTTTTTGTGTGCGGCCACCCTAATCAGTGTCCGTCAGCTAATTTCATTTATATAGAAACATCAGCATCAGACTCGTTTAATCAAAAACGTTTTTGACTAAAATAGTTTTGCTCTTTCTATGTGCGGCCACTTTTATCAAAAGATATCGAATTTTTACCGTCAAGATGATACAAAATTTATCTAAATTTGATTTCGCGCACGTACCTGACATTGAAAATCACCGGTAACTAAAAATGCTTATAAATATTTTTGTTCAAAATAATTCTAACATCTTATTTTTTTTAAACATTATTTTTACGGAGTAATGATTCTTGGTAAATCGATTTTTACGTTTTTCCCACCTACGAGGGGGGTTTTGTAAAGAAGCATTGATGCAAAATGTGGTAAAATTTTTTGCATTTTTCTGGGTCCCAAAATTAATATTCTCAGCAAAGTTCAGCTTGTGCGTATGATTTTTAGAGGTCAAATCTTTGACAACTGGACTAACATAAACATATTTTAGGTGTTTAGGCGAACAATTTAACAAATTTATGCGCATATTTAAACCATTTCTTTTGTACAAAAATGCCAACTTTAAATATAATATTTAGTTTTACTTTATCCACGATTCTATTAAAAATATACCCGTATTCGTCCCGTTTCTACTTTTTTGTGCAAATCTTTAACACACCTCCAATCTCTCACCGATTTTATGGGGGTTTGCGTAGTAAACGATCAACCTTTGAAACGCATATTAGTCAATTAGCATTTTTCCGCTGTTATAAACCAACTGACGCTCTTCGTTTCTCTCTCGGTTGCCTTTGTTTGCACTCGCGCTGCACAAGCATCTCTTTCAGACAGACCCCGACGCCGACGCTTACGTATCCAATGCTCTCCACATAAAGGACGTTTCCATCGCGACGACGACGCTTATCGGCCTGTTGTATACCACACTTTTGGCATTTATTACAGTCGGTCAGGTCAGTTATGGATACTTATTCAGTAGTATAATTTTCCATATATATTCCACTTTAGCAAGACGTATTTCGAAAATTCGTTTTTATATGTTTTTTAACGTATTTCTAAAGTGGTTAACAATCGAACTGCCTATATGGTAAACTGGTTAGCTGTCCTTTTCTTATTAACTCTTTTTAATATTGTTATTGCTTTTTAATCTGTTCATAGTAATATTTAAAAAAGAGAAAACTTGCTACCTTCCCAAATGTTGTTCTCAGCAGAACCGAAGTTGGACTTTATAGTCACTGCATGTCAAATAAATTAAGCTAATAGGAGTATTATTTAACTACCAAACAAATTGCTTTAAAAATTACTTATAGACAATTTGGAGTCTACCTATACTGGTCTATGCCTATCCTCCCTTTTTTCTATCTCTTCTTGTTTACGCTTCTCTTTCACCCCTTCTTCCCATTGTCTACGATTTTTCTTCATCTGTTTCTCTTGTTGTCCACGCTTCTTCTTAAGCTCTTTCTCTTCTTGTCTAGACTTCTCCTTTAGCTCTTCTTTTGCTTGTCTACACGTTTATGGTTTTTTCTTTCATCAACGATAAAAAAGAGCTTAAACTGAAAATAGAATTTAAAAGTGCGTTTGAGATAGGATATAAGAAATGCTTAACAGAAACAAAGAGCTGGGAAGATCAACAAAAAATACTGCAAGGAAAAAGGAAACTAAGATACACATGAGACGGTAGAAAAATATACATAAATGCAGCGCTAACGTCCACGGAAGTAAAGACACAAAAAGAAATTAAAGACATAGCAAAACAAGAAAGAAGGGAAAAATAAAGTGCTGTTCTAATAAAGTTCTAAAAAAAACTAGAAAAAGAAGAACGGATGGATGAAAAGGAAACAAACAATGCAAATGAAAAGAAAAATACGTTACGGTATGTTCAGAATAATAAGAAAAATACAAAAAGCTAAAAAGAATTTAAAAAATGACAAAATCATGAGAAACAAGAAAAATTGAAGAACTAGCGACATCGTTAAAACAATACAAGATATATATTGAAGGAATTTAGAAAACCAGATGAAACGAACATGAAAAAATTGAAAAGGAAAATTATACATTTTGGTATGCAGGCAGTAATGATATGGTGGAGCGGCTTTTATGGTGCTAGGAAAAATGAGACATAAAATTATGGAATTTAATCCCGTTAGTGAAGAATATTAAATATAAAAGTAAACAGTAAACCGAGCAAATAGTCCATAATAAATGTCTATGCACCCACAGAGAACAATGATGACTTGATAAAACAGCAGTTCTATGAAACACTAGAAGAAAAGGAGAAAATAAGAAAGGAAACCGAACAGACCTAAACAACTACCGTCCTATTTCCCTTTTGTCGCAACTATATAAAACCTTCACAAAAATAATAAACAACCGACTAACCTAGTCAGCAGACCTGAAGATTGCTAATAAACAAAAGCGAAAACAACAAAAAATTAGCGCTAAATCACAAGATATGCTAAAAAAACGGCGACAAGTACTGAATGATAACAAAAGAAATACAGTGGAGTTTACTGAACTGAACAAAACCATATGAAAACAGGTAAAGGAAGTTTTAAAGAAATACCAAGAAGACCGCATTAAGAAAATCATAGAGAAGAACAAAAGTTTAAAAACAATGAAGACAAATACAGGAAAAAGAAAACTATTTATGCTTAAAGCTGAGAACAATGAAGAAAGAGATCTAGGAGAAATAGTAAAAATCACAGAAAGATATTACACAGACCTATATAGTTCTAAAAATGACCCACCACTAAACACTATGACCCACACTAAACAGAATCTCTCGAGGAAAATACAAAATGTTGGCTCAAAGGTATTACCAGAAATAACTGAAGATGAAATCGAAAAATCCATAAACGACATGAAAAGAAATAAAGCGGCCAGTGAGGACAAAATACTGGCTGAACTGCTAAAAGAAGGAGGAGACACGATAAAAAAAATGCTAAAAATACTGTTAAACAAATGTCTGTTTGAAGGTAAAATACCTAAACAATGGAGAAATGACAACACAATCTTAATACATAGGAAAGGAGACCGAACAGACCTAAACAACTACCGTCCTATTTCCCTTTTGTCACAACTATATAAAACCTTCACAAGAATAATAAACAACCGACTAACCTATAAACTTGATAACTACCAACCAGTGGAACAGGCCGGATTCAGGAAAGGATACAGCACAATCGACCATCTACATGCGCTTAAAATCTTAATTGAGAAAACCAATGAATACAACCTTCTGCTGTACTTAGAGTTCGTAGATTATGAAAAGGCTTTCGACAGCATTGAACACTGGGCGGTTGAAGAAACTCTGGTCAATAGTAGAATAGATTTAAGATACCGACAATTGGTACATGATATGATAATTCTGGACGACAAATTCATAACGGATAATATAAAAGTTAAACGAGGAGTCCGACAAGGCGATATAATTTCACCTAAACTGTTTACTTTGATCCTCGAAGACATAATAAAATCAAAAGATTGGGAAAACAGAGGAATATGTATTAAAGAAAAATACCTAAATCACCATAGATATGCGGATGATATACTCCTGATCTTCTCGGAACGACAAGAACTGGAATTAATGCTAAATGAACTTCATTAAAAATCACTGCAATAAGGGCTAAAAATTAAATCAACGAAACAAAAGTAATGACAAACACGGAAGACCAAGAGGCAATAAAAATACAAACAGAAAAAATAGAACAGGTAAATGAATATATCTATCTAGGACAAGCAGTCAGAGCTAACAGAGAAAATCAAACAGCCGAAATATCGAGACGAGTAAGAATGGGATGGGCAGCGTTTGGCAAACTTTCTTACGTTCTAAGAAATTAAACAATCCCTCTATATTTACGAAGCAAGGTATATAACTCCTATATAATACCGGTGCTCACCTACGGAGCACAGACATGGACATTTACACAGGCCAATTTGGATAGGATAAGGAAGGCACAAAGAGCGATGGAGAGACAAATGTTGGGTATATCACTTAAAGATAGAAAACGTACCCAGTGGATCATAACCAGAACAAAGACAGTAGACGCAATAGAACAAGCAGCAAAACTGAAATGGAAATGGGCTGGACACAATGAACGTCTCCAAGACGGACGATGGAACAATACCATCGGAAAGTGGCGTCCATACAATGCAAAGAGATCAAGAGACAGACCACAGATGAGTTGGAAAGATGACATCAGGAAACAAGGGGGTCCCACATGGCAGAGAACAGCTTAAAATAGGGAAAGATGAAGAGAACTGGGGGAGACCTATATTCAACAATGGAAGGATAAAGAATAGGTTAAAAAAAAATTAATTAATCAAAAATTAGTTATAATTATAGTTATAAGGGTATTGTGAAAGCTTAGTGCATTTAGATGGAAGTACATGATGGGAGGAATCCCCCACCCTTCCAATTCTCCAGACAACTTAGATCTTTGAAATCAGATAAGTGGTTCAAATAATTTAAATCTAATTATAGATTCTCCTGCATTAAATCAGCCCACTAAGGATATAAAAAATAAAAATACATGGTATTAAAGGATAAGATAGTTGAGGCTAGTTCTAATCCAGAATCAAGTTTTTCCTTTCAGAATAATAATGAATCGAACAAAAAAGTAAAAACAACATTCTTTTATCTACTGATATAGGCCCGTTTCAGATTGACATTGAAAATAATATGGATAATTATACAGGCCAATTAAACGCAATTAAAATTGGAGAAATAATTTTCTTCACATCCGGAATTAAATTTAAAAATAAAACTAATTCAGTCGATAAGAAGGAATCGAATTCGGGTTTTTTGTAAGGAATATTTGAGTGCTAATATATTGTTCAAAAATTTTTGGAAACAGACAATGGGATAATAATAGTAAACCAACAACTTCTCCAAGCTAGAAAACTAATTACTTCAAACGAAAAACTAATAATTTCTAATAGATCTCCTTCTGTACCACATAACATAATATAAAATGAACTCAAAAAGATAGGAATCTATCAAATACCACCAATAGATTTTTTACGGATCGGAACATCAAGTCCGAATTTTAGGCATATCATTAGTTTCCGACGTTTTACTTATATAGCCCCTACAAATCTTGAAAATATCACCGATTCAATACTAATTAACCATGATCAATCGAACTATCGAATATTTCTCTTACTAGAAAAACAAACGTCCTTTATTTGTAAACAAACTCATCATTTAGCATCTCGATGCACAAATCATAATAACAAATCCACCGATGACAATACAACACACATTTCTCAATCACAAGGTGACCAGACTGTTAGTTCACAACAAAATACAACTCAAACTACAGTACATTCTCCCGTACTTACCAAACAAATCAGTAATGTACAACCTACTGAAACCATCACTTCACCCACACCAAAAAACTCTACCTCTCTCGATAACTCCCAAACAATGGAGACGGTACCAGGTAAACTAAATGAAACTATAATAGAAACTCAAAGAAAAGTACAAACACCTAAAAGAAATGCTTCTGAACCTAATAAAATAAATAGAACTATAAATGAAACTCAAACCGAAGCTCAAACACCTAAAAGAAATGCTTCTGTTATAACAAATTCTCCTGAACCGGAGGGTGGAAATCCTTTTAAAGAACCTAATACAAAACACAAAAAAAAACAACAGATGTCCAAACCCACCATAACTTAGCTGGATATTACTAACTCTACAGTTGATTTTTTCCAAAAATACGTCAAACAGTAGCTGTTTAAGTCAAGAAGAGATAATAGATTTACTTGAAAACACCCATGGAGCTGCAGATCCTCTTAGTATTGATAAAACGGCGATACGTCTTACTAAATTATTACGCCTTTCATTTTGATTTTTTATTCAATGCTGTTTGTGCGCTTACTTCTAATTTATGAAATAAATTAACCCTGCGGCAGGCGCGACATTTTAAGTTGCACGAGCAGGCGCGACGCTGTGTAGAACACCGCAAACTCTAGTTCTCATATAAAACTTAGTTATACGCAAAATAACCATTTATTATTAAAAAGTGACATTCGTAAAAAATTAAGAGAGTTTCTAACGTAGAATCCTATAAAAAAATAAAATAAAAATATGGAACCGAACCAAGATACATTAACAAACAAAAAAAATATTTAACTAATTGTTGAGCTCCGAGCAGTTGTTGCATGTTATCTGCCTCACACCATGTTTTTGGCATACTGTAACAAAAATGAATGGGCTGGAGCGCCAATATAACAAGAATGTGTAGTGTAGCAATAGGGTAAACTCTAAAATGTACCTTGATACACCAACGAACTAATATGTGGAATAACAGAAGATGAAAGGGAGTAGATAGAAATAAATTATGTGAAAGAAATAAATCAAGGGTAAATATGAATTTTAAAATATAATAAAATTAATGCTGGCTAGCGACTATGCAGGAGAATGACCACTTGACAATCAAAGAGGGATTCGGCCAATTTGCATGCCCTACAGAGACCGTAAGATGTAAGAATTAATGACTAGAAACTACCAAGAAATAAACAGAAGAAAGATAAAGTTGCTCTAATGAATATTTGGGCGCCAGGAAGTTAAATGGTTTCTTCCGAGATATCTTGTATTGCTGAAATATTAAAGGATAGGTACCAAGTGAAATCTTAAATTGTTTTAACCCAACTTTAATAAATACCTATATTATGTACAACTTATTTTAAACCCTTATATATAACAATATAACCCAACACCTCTTATATACAATTAACTAATCTATATTTACAATGAAAACCCTGAATATAATGATGAAAACAATTTCCCCCCCTAACGTACCTATTAATGTTAAATTTTGACTAAGGTTATGCAATGGTTAAGTATATAATATAAAAGAAATATATAATAATATAAACGTTACAATTATCAAATAAATGAAATAAACCTCTCCGGATATGTGTGCACACTATAACCTGATAACGAGAGAGTCCAGGGGAGTTACAACCTCAACCCTTGGTGGACAATAAATGTTTTACTAAATTTACAATGACTATTATTTTATAAAAATGAATGTAATTATTATTAAGTATATATTTTGAAAAAAAATTGAAAATGAAATAAAAGTTAAACCTTGAAGAGGACGTTAAAAAGTTGCTACAAATATTTAAATCGACAAAAAAAATATTAGTTCTTCCTGTTAGTTTCTGCAGGTTTCCCTCGAGATCCTCTGGAAGAACTAGTCGCAGGTGGGTGATACGCCAAACCTGGACACCATATAAAAAAGGTACTTTTAAATTAAGTCCTTACAATTCTTCTCAATCCAATTAAATAAAAATGACTGCTTGTCTTCCAATTCCCAAAAAATTAAATAAAAAGTTTTTCCTTTCCCCCCAGACCTGCACTGGATTCCTGACGTAGGCTAAAAAAACACAGTTGTGTTACTACACATCCTTTGTTTTTACAAGAAAGTAAAAAAGAAGCAAGAAAGGTCAAAGTTGCTTTTAAATTGACGCAAAAACTATGGTTTCCGAAAAAAAAATAACCTTGGAATTTAGATTTGACAATGTTTTAACGGACATATTAAATAAATGATTTTTACAGAAGCTATATAGATCATAGAATGGGACAAAAACAAGGAAATATTAGCCGGTTTAAACGGTATGGAATTGAAATAGATAATTGTTGGCTTTCATCCTCGTAAAGAAATAAAATTTGACGTTATTATAAAAATTTATTACTTGTAATCTGTTTAGGTATTTATGAAATGAATGAAATAGTACATAGAAGATAGTAGATAGATAGATAGGTGGATCAGACTATATTTTGAGAGAGGATTATAAATAGATTTAAATTTCACCAACAATGGCGGATGATATGTTTTTACATATAATTTATTTGTAATTTAACTTACCGACTGAGAGTGATCCCAACTTAATGTATTTTCACCAAAAACCAAAAACAAAATAAAATAACCAACTGGGTTTTCTTCCACAAAATAATAGTTTCTTCCAAATAAAATAAAACTTAAACCAAACTCTTAAACGAGGGACTCTCTCAGTCGCCTGAATACGTCTGTTCAACTCAAGGAATTCCAAGCAAGTGCCGGTCTCATGGCACTTCGGCGGTCACGACAATGTATTTTCAGAGTCTTAGACAGAGGGCGGGATTTAATGCCAACTTTTAAAAATAAAATTTACCGAAGTTATTTAAATGTTTGGTTTAAGAATATTTCAAAGATGAATTTAATTTGTAATTAAATTAAAAGATTCCAGTGACAAAAAGGTAGGTGGTTATTTAAGTAACGGACTCGTTACAATACAAAATGCTTACATTCGATACATCTAGTAGCAACTTTTATATTTTTATGTTTTCCACATAATTAACAAGGTCCAATTCTTCTCTCTTCGGGGGCAGGTGGTTGCTGTAGTCTATATTTCGAAAGAAACTCGCGCACATCCTTGGGAAGGCTCTTTATCTCAGCTCGTTCCTTCAAGTGGCTTTCCATTAGTTCAAATGCTAATTTTGTGAGATATACTCTGCGTCTTGGATGCTCTACTAAAGGTCTGTTTGCTTTATAAATAATCTCGGAATTAATACCAGCCAAATCAAGTATTCTAAAGAATAAAGCTAGTGGCCATCTTCGTGTTATTCTTTGTGTCGAATACGAACTACACATTTGGTCGACTGTGTCAACCCCACCTTTTGTAGCATTGTAATCCACAATGATTTCAGGTTTATTTGTAAGTTCATCAATTTTTCCATTATCATGCATCGTTGATAATAATAGCACACATTTATTCGGTTTTGGCTTGAATGAAACAAGAGATACATCGTGTTGAAAGCCAAACATTGCTGTACCAATTTCGCGGTTCTTTATATTGACAAATTCTGGCGGAATTTCTGGTTTATTTTTTTTTAGGGTCCCTACAATAGTCATCCCATTTTCTAGTAAATATTTAGCCAATGGATAACTGGTGTAATAATTATCCGTCGTAAGATTTCTATTAGTGTGCAGGAGGGGTTGCACTAATCTTTGAACTATATCTGTTGGTTTATTTGATGCTTGGAAAGGGCCAGTTTTCTGAGTTCCACAGTAAATTTCAAAATTCCACGTGTACCATGTTTGACTATCGCACACTGCGTAAAGTTTCAAACCATATTTTGCTGGCTTGTTCGGAATATATTGAACAAATCCACATCTTCCCCGGAACGGATGCAACATTTCATCAATAGTAATGCATTCGCCGAGGGTATAGTTCTTTTGACAATTATTCGTAAATTTGGAATAAATATTTCGAATAGCTGTAATTTTGTCAGAAATGACTCTTTCATTTCTTGTTGTAATATCGTCAAATCTTAAGCTACGTAGTAAAAACAGAAATCTCTTATAGGCAAAATTAGCACGTAAGATCATCATGCCCGTACCATCGTCAGACCATAACTCCAATACATTAGCATGATTGCCCTTTTTTATACCAATTAAAAACAATACACCGATTAGAGCCATTACTTCGTTCCTTGTTGTTTTCTTACAGTCTCTCTCTCTCTCTTGTAATTTACAGATATTTTGTTGTCGATATATATATTTGTGCATGTTACGATGAAGTCTATAATTTCTGTATCAATAAATTTAAGAAATGCTTCTAGTTCATTTCTTGTATCTCTAGCTTGACTTGTGGACCTAGCAATAACCTTAACGATATTTTTTGATTTGGTTTTACTTGGAAGGCTCAAAGGGTTACTTATCCATAATGTGGAAGTGTCTTTGCCAATATAAAATCGAAAATCCACGGCAAGAGGTTGCTCGTCTGGTGTATCAGGCTGTTCCTCAGAAATGTCCATATCGCCTGGTGTATCAAGCTGTTCCTCAGAAATGTCCATATCTGAATCAATCGACTCCTCAGATTCACTGTCATGCTCACTGACCATAATGTTTTCTTCTGAGCCCTCGCTGTCATCACTAAATTCACACGTATCTTCAATTTCTGAGAGATTTTCAGCCAAATATTCAAGCTCTTTTTGAGTAAGAGGAGTTCTGTTTTGTTTTCTGTCCCTGTAAAAAAATGCTAATCTAAATAAAATCCAGAAACCTCTGAAATTTACAGATACATGAAATGATATTTAGATATACCTAAAATAAACGTTTGTAGCATGCCTATAACGCTAAAGAACAAAGTGATATAAATATTTGCAGTTATATACCTCATAATATGTCAATTCCTATGAAATAAAAACACACAAAGGCTCACAGAAAATTCATTGTTATGCGAAAATGTACTTACATGACTAGGCGCACCGCTGTGTTCCACACCGCTAAACAGAACTTACTAGTTTCGCAGCTACGCAAGTACTACAGTAGTTTATAACACAGCTCGCTTTGTGCTTGATAGGTTGCCAGATACTCTCAGCAAGGAATACCTAGACAGACGGTCCAAAACTAACAGACATAGACGCGTGCGCAAACATTTCAGATAGTTGCGGTGCTGTACACAGCGGCGCGCCTGCCGGAGGGTTAAATAAAACCTTTATTTTTCGTATATGCTGCATTTTTCTTTGAATACTTGTTCCGTACCTACTTAAAAAGTAAAACAAAGACAACATTAAAAAATTCCATGTTTAAAATTGTTTTTAATACAAAATTTGCAGTTTCATAGGTAATGCGATTAATTTAAAACTGATATTCAAAGTAACGATGAATTTAATAAATAAACTTGTATATATAAACACAAAAAACATGATTAGATGAAACATAAATTTCCCTCTTCTATTTGTTTTTGACACATAATGAAAATTAATTTTAAAACTAAAATGTTACGGTCGAATAATTTTGTTTTTTCTAGTAGGCCTTTATTTTCATGTTTTGCATGTTTGTTCTATCTACAATTTTGGAAAAGTTATTCTACGATGATTTTCAAATTGTTTACATTTAAAATAACAGCTATCGGTTTAATTTATTAAAGTAGAGATAAATGCGATATTGCAAAATTTTTTTTTTGTATGAAACTGCAGTCATCAAAACATAATAAAAGTACAGGAGAAAGGGAAATACCAGCAGAAATATTAAAAGTAGGATGAGACCTACTACGATAAAAGGAAACTCGACTTTTTATAAAAATATAGGCAAACGAAAAAATGCTAAAGTACAGAAGAATCCCACTATTAGAGGTAGTATATAAAGTATTAGCAAAAATTATAAGAAGTTGAAGAACATCTACAAAACAGGGATAATGAGTATACTAGGCTGGTTTTAGACAAGGAAGAATAACAACTGATCAAATTTTTATATTAAAGTGTTTAAAAAACGACACTTATGAATACAATCTAGGTTTGCATACGCTATTTATTGATTTTAAATACGCCTTCGACTCGGACAATACGGACTTTACTTCAGCAATAAGATCAATAAGAATAACTAAGAAACTAATATGATTAATTAAAATGATACTATCAAATACAGTCAATGAAGTCATGATAGAGATAAGTCTTTTAAATTTGTATAACGTCACTAGAGGATTAAAAAAGAGAGATCTCTGCCACCAGACTTAACTTAGTATGTATGTACGTATAACGTTAATAGCCGCTTAAGGCTCATTGTTGGATGGATAATTTCTATCATTTTCTGTTCTTAGGCCGTTTTTTGCCTTTCTTTGGCCTTTCACTTTATTTTGTCGTCAGGTACTCTCCAACCAATATTATTGACCTATCCATTACCTTTCATTTTTTCTCGATGATCGAGCCATTCTAGTCTACGTTTTTTCACTACTTTTGTTATTGTAGGGTTAGCATACAATTGATATACTTCTACATTAGTTCGTCTTCTTTATTTTTTCTCTACTACTTTTCCACCAAACATTCTGTAAAGTATTTTTTTCCATGTTTCTAATTTGTTCTGTATGGTTTGTTCATAGTCCATGTCTGTGCAGCGTATCTGTCTATGGTTTTGTATACTTTTATTTTTGTATCGTGATGTATTGTTGGCCTTAATGATTTTATTCATGGCCCCAGCACATATGTTGGGGACTCTTAGTCAGTCTCAGGTTGATTTCAGTTTCTTTCTTACATGTACACCGTACATAACGGTGTCAATACCTGTCGCAGGAATTAAATTTTTGTTTACGTTTCCTCCCAGCATATATGCTGATTTAGCCAAATCGTCAACGATCTCATTCCCTTTTATTCCTGAATGGCCCTTGATCCATGTAATTATTACATTTAATCCTAATTGTATAGTTTTATAAAGAATTTTAAAAATTTTGAGTTTAATTTGGTTTATGTATTAGACTGTTTTAATGTTGTTAAATCTATCGACCACAGTTTTACTGCCAGTAAATATAACATAATTGTTAGTCGGATTCAGTACTACATACCAAAGAGCAAAAATATTGCCAACATTTCTGCTGTGTATGGTGAGCATTCACTGGGTAAACTATATTGGTGATGGCAATTTTTATTTTCGTTGAACATTGCACATCCTGTTCCATTTGCATCTTTTGACCCATCAGTAAAAACGTACTGATATGTCCATTTTTCTTTAATAATGATATCAAATATATTTAAGAGTAAATGTGAGTTTAAGTAACATATCCTAAACTTTCCAGAAAATAGTGTTTTTGCCATTTCACCGTAGAAGGGCAGAATTTGGATTTTATAGAGAATATCGTTATATTTTTACCGTACTTAGATAGCTTTCTACCAAAAGTCTAGATTTTTAAGTTCTCCAGTACCTATGGGTGAGGTCTAAAACCGATAGTTCATTAGATCTTGAAGGTATTTACAATTTTTGGACATAATTCGAGCTATAAATTTGTCGCTAAAGAATTGGCGGCGTAAATGCAAAAGAGGTTCCACCGCTTCATTTTCCATTATTTGGACTGGAGTGGATTTTAAAAAACCTAAGCATAATCTCAGGCATTTATTTTTTTATACATCAAGTTCGTTTAGATGTGTTTTGCTCGTTGATCCAAATAAATAATAGTTATAGTCGAAAATCGGCCTGATCATGTTTCGGTAAAACATCAAAGCAATATTTGGGTCTGCTCCCAAATTTGTTTTACAGAAAGCTCTTAAAATGTTTATTGAGTGTTCTGATTTTTTAACATTATGATGAATGTAATACTTCCATAATTATTTCTTGTCTAGATAGGTACCAAGATACTTACAGTGTTTATACTTAGAGTATAAATACAGTTTTTTGATACGAAAATTAAATTTTCCCACAGTAAGATTGTCTTGTGGAACTCTACGTTTTTGTGAAAAGTAACACACCTCAGTTTTTGTCTCAGAAATTAATATTCCTATTTCTTCATAGTACTGATTTACGATTTCTAATGCGACTTTCAAATTATCCTCAGAGGTACTTAACAATTTTCCTGCTGTATAGAAAACCACATCATCAGCATATTGAAGAATTTTTGTATGGTTGGGTATACTAACTTCAAGATATATGTTGTACAGGATATATAAAATCGGGCTTAAAATACTCCCTTATGGCAATCTGATATTAGTTAGTCGCTGGTATGAAAATTCCTCATTATTAATTTTTAAAACAGTTAGTCTGTTTGAATATAAAGAGAGCAAATGATCTAGGAATTCCAATATTCAACATTTTTTGGTAAAGAATGTCTAAATTGATATTATCAAAAGCAACAGAAATGTCAAGGAACGCAGCTGCTGTAGACTTATTTGATATAAAATTAAGCTGAATTGAAGTAACTAGAGCTGTAGTTGCATCTTGAGTGAACCTAGACTTGCGAAAACCATATTGGGAACTTGGAAGTATACCATCGTGTTCTAGCCAACGTTCAAATCTATTTTTAATTATTTTAAATGTTTTAAAAGACCTGAATATAAAGAAATAGATCGGTAAGAACTTGGATCACGTTCTGGTTTACCAGGTTTTTTAATCGGAATTACCAGGTACTCTTTTCAACTATTTGGTGCTGGTGTCTCATTTGTTCAAATATAGTTGAAACTGTTTACTAGTGAAATTTTATATTCCATAGGTAAGTTGTATAACAGCGAATATAATACACTTTCAATACCTGGAGAAGTATTTTTTGTTTGTTTAAGGTCTATATGCAATTCCCATAAATGAAAATGTTTGTCAAAATTGTGGTTTTGTCTGGGTACTGTTTGGATATGTTTTGGATATGTTAGGATATGGCCCTACACACGCAAACGCACTAAGAGCAATATATAATGCGAGCCCAATTATATACATGGCGTTGGTAGTTGCGCCGCCTAATATCAACTACTTTGCCTACGAAATTTACGCCAATGGTTTAATATACATGGCGTTGGTAGTTGCGCCGCCTAATATCAACTACCGTGCGGCACAACACTATCAACGAAATGTTTTCTGTTACAATCAGGCTCCCTGGATATGCGGGATGTCGGGCTAAGACATGAAGGCCAAAACAGTTAAGTACATATAAAATATAAAATAAAATAAAATTAATATAAGCATGGGTATAAGGCTCTTGTATCTAAGGGGAAGAGTAAGGCATGGACGAGCACGGTACGAGCTTATGAATGTATCGAACAAGGATCTCAAAAGTCATGGAACTATATAGATATGCTTGGTGTATAAATGCATGTATATTGTGATATCACGTATATATGTAGATATATTCCCTAGCTTATAATTCCACAACTTTTGAGTGTACAAGTGCGTTCTAATTCACGATTCATTTTTCAGAGTCTTTCCAGGTTATGTAGTAAAAACATGGAGAAAACGGGGTTTTTCGGTTTTTCTGTATGTTGTGAGATAAAACTAATTCTTTGAATAGCTGATTTGGATTGTAAAGGGAAAGATACATGTGAAAATATAAATTGCCGTTCATTTAGACACTTAATTTAGAGATTATACAGCGAAAGCTTAAAAACAACGCCGAAAACGGGGTTTTCCGTTTTTTAGCATTCTGCAGGAAAAAAATAATAGTTTTAATAGCTTATTTCGATTGTAAAGGTAAGAATACAGTATACAGATAAGAGTATGTACAGATAGAGTACAGTACAGGTAAGTTTATTTTATTAACAATTTTTTTATTTTATAAAAACTGATATTATTGTATCTTATGGCAGTATAAATAAATTTTTTTTTTCTATGTAATACTTATTGGTTTTGTTTTGTTCCTGGACCCTTTGGATATGTTTATCCTTATAAATGTTTTAATGAGTAAGTAATAAGTAAAAGACTTTAGAGTAAGTTTCCTTTAACTAAATTAGTTAAAAAGTAACTAAGCGTAATGGAAACTTCTGATTCACAGCTGTGAAATATCACACATAAAACGTAGTATTTAATTTGATATTAAAGTGTGTGGACATTTTTTTTCACAATAACTTTTAATTTTAAAAAAATTAATGGAAAAAACCCCGTTATTGGCTGTATACCATCGTTTAAAAAAACACAGAAGTTAAAACACTTCACAATTGTGTATTTTGGTATAAAAACATACAAGTACTTAAAAACTTTTTAAAAGTGTCGTCAACATTTAAAATTATGGCAGAACGTTTTCAATCTATACACATTTTGGTCTGTGTCGTCGTTTCAACTGACAAGTACCACGTGCAAGTATTCGAGCTTAAGAGACATGTAGTCCCTAAAGTAAATTTTAATTTAAAAACAATTCCATTGTCGTCGACCTAGACTCTCAACATTATTAAATGTAAAATGCGATATATTTTTTAAATCCACACATGGAAGTCTTATAGACACCTTATTGTTAGCACCAAATACCAAAGGCACTGAAGATGATCTGTATAGATTGAAAACGTTCTGCCATAATTTTAAATGTTGACGACACTTTTAAAAAGTTTTTATGTTTTTTATACCAAAATACACAATTGTGAAGTGTTTTAACTTCTGTGTTTTTTTTAGTTTTAAAGACGATACATTTATGTGTAAAATAAAGTTAAAAAATTGATAAATATATAAAAAATATATTTCGCTAAAAATTTGGAATCAGTGAAGCGATATTCACTTCTAACCTTTAAATATCATTTTAGACGCCAATATACACTTAAAAGTTGTTAGTATCAAAAACTGTTCTAATATAGTGGGATATTTTTGTCCACTCTGTATATTACATACATTTTATAAGGTTTTTATTTACCACTTTTTAAGAGATTTTTAACTTGAGATCTTCGCAATCATCATCATCATCATTGGCTTTTACAACTCTTCGTGAGTTTTTGCCGCGTTTACTATTGCCTTCCATTGATTCCGATCCTGTGCTATTATTTCCCATGGCCTTACTTCCATCTTTTCCAGGTCTTCCCTGACTGCGTCTTTCCACCTTTTTCTAGGCCTTCCTGTCGATCTTCTACCATCTGGTCTTTCCCAAAACACATTGCTAATCAGTCTGCGGTTATCACTCCGTACCACGTGGCCTGCCCATCTTAATCTATTGGCTTTTATGTATTCTACGATGTTTCCTTTCCCGAAGTGAGTCTCAATTTCATTGTTGTATCTGCTCCTCCATTCATTTGTCACGCTGTCCCTGCAAGGACCATATATAATTTTCGCAGGATTTTGCGTTCCCATACTAATAGCTTATTGATTTCTTTCTTTTTCAATGTCCATGTTTCACTTCCATATGTCACTGCTGGTCGTATTATGGTTTTGTACATTTGGATTTTGGCACGCCTTGAGAGAAGCTTTGACCTCATTTGATGTTGAATGGCAAAGAATGATTTATTCCCCGCCAGTATTCGTATTTCAACCTCCCGTTCTCCTGTGTTTTCACTGGTAATTGTTGCTCCTAGGTATTTGAATTCTTTGACCACCTCAAAATTATAATCGTTTATGGTAATGTTTTGTCTTATTCGCTGCCGTTCCTTTTTTGATACGACCATGTATTTAGTTTTTTCTTCGTTTATTTACAGGCCTACGCTTAGTGTTTCTTCTTAAAAGTTCGATAATATATCCTTAACTTCCAGTGTTGTCTGTGCTACTGCATCTACATCATCTGCAAATGCGAGAATAATCTTTGCTCTTCTGGCAGTTATGTCTGGTTTGACTCTGGTATAGATTTTTCGCATTGCGTATTCCAATGCTAGGTTAAATAGTAATGGGGACAGCGGGTCTCCCTGTCTGAGCCCGGTGCTTATGCCGAAAGCCTTTGAAGTTTTGCCTTCTATTCTAATTTGTGCAAAGGAATTGTTGACACACATTCGCGCAATCATGGTCAGCTTCTTTGGTACGCCTAACTCCATCATTGCACTCCACAGTTTTAAGCGATCTATGGAATCATATGCTTGTTTGAAATCTATGAAGATCTGGTGTACTTCTTTATTATATTCCCAATACTAATCTAGCATTTGTCTGATAGTCTTGTCGATAGCTGGATAAGGTCGATTGTTCCAGGTCGATCTTCTAGGCCTAAAGCCGCATTGGTAATCGCCAATAATTTCCTCTGTATATGGCAGTAATCGTTTTAGTACAACTGAAGCTGATATATTATATGTAGTACCGATTAGTGAGATCCCCCTGTAGTTGCCACATGTATCCTTTATGCTATTTTTATATATTGGCACGATAATACAGCCACTCCATTTTTTTGGCATTATTTCTTATTCCCAGGCTTCTTTCATTAATTGATGTATTTTAGTTCTAAGTTCATGCCCTCCTTTTTTAATCAGTTCTGCATCAATATTGTCTAGTCCCGGGGATTTGTCATTTTTTAGAGTTTCTATCGCCGTGATAATTTCTTCCAGGTTTGGCGGGGGTATTTCTATCTCGGCCGTTTGGTACTCACAATTTGTTTCGATCCGCATCTACCTGGACATTTAGAAGACTTTCAAAGTATTCAGCCCATCTTTCGATTATTTTATTTTCAGCTGTAATCATTTGCTCATTTTTATCTTTCACAAAGTTCGGTGTTCTTATATATGCACCTTTCTCATGTTGTCTTACTTCTTTGTACAATTTTTTATTTTGCTTGCTTCTGTGCTCACGTTCTACTTTTTCAATTTGTTGTTGTAAATGTTGTCTCTTTTTTGTCTTTACTGTTCTTCTGGCTAAGGCTCTCTCTCTATTGTATTGTTCACGCTTTCCATCCGTCGGGTTTGCTAGGTAGTCGATTCTTCTTTTGTTTGCTTCTTTTAAGGAATCCTCGCTTTCTTCATCAAACCGTTTTTTTCTTTTTGCTTTTCTCTTCCGACCTATACACTTCTCGGCTGTTTCTCGGTCTATATTTTCTCTTTCATTTTCTTTCGTTTCCAACACCTGGAATCTGTTTCTCAATTCTAGTCGGTGTTGTCTCTTTCCCTCTTCTTCTTCCAAATTAGACACATTCCATCTTTCGATCTTCATCTGTTTGTCTGTTGTTTGTGTTGAGATTCTAGTTCTGAGCCTGGCCTTTACTAGGAAATGGTCTGTATCACTATTTGGTCCCCGTCTAGTTCTTACGTTTATTATACTACTGGAATGCCTCCCATCAATTAATACGTGATCAATTTGGTTCCTCGTTCTTCCATCATTTGATCTCCATGTTACCTTATATATGTTTTCCTGGCAAATTGGGTGCTTTTGATAATCATGTTGCACCCTGCTGCAAACTCAATCAGCCTTGAACCATTGTCATTGATAATGTCATGTAGACTCTAATTTCCAGCTACCGGCCTTATGTGTTCTTCTTTGTCTATTTTTGCGTTTAAGTCCCCTAATATTATTTTGATGTCATGTTTTGGGGCTTATGTGTATAATCGGGTTAGGGAGTCATTGAATTCTTCCTTCTCTTCCTCTGCTGCTTCTTTCGTTGGTGCATACACTGAGAATATCGATATATTGAACCATTTGCCCTTTATTCTTATGCTACAGACTCTATCATTAATTGCTTTAAAATCTAGTATAGCAGATTTAATCCTTTCGCTTATTACAAAACCACACCCTCTTTCATGACGTGTTTCATGTCCAGACCATAGCACTATTGACTTCTCCATTTGGATTGTCCCAGACCCAGTCCATCTGACTTCTTGGATTGCAGTCACATCGTATTGTAGTTCTTCCAGCTGTTTTATTGCTCCTGTGGAAATTCCAGGTCGATACCAACTTAGTACGTTCCATGTCCCTAATAGAGTGTCCTTTATTCGTAGCTTACGTCGTTTGTCCTGATAATCTGTCCTATTCCGAGGCAATAGTATTCGTTTCGTAGCAGTGTATTTTTCCGTGTATGGATCGCTGGTCCTTCGCAATGGAAAAAGCATACTTCTAAATGTTTATTTGTACCACTAAATTGTTCTAACGAGATAGGTACTAATTTTTTTCTATTTGGCCTTTGTCTTTCAAAAATATATGAATTATAAAATAATATCTAAATGAGACATACAAATAGGCAAAAAAGATCCAAGGTCGACGAAAATTGAGTTTGAATTAAATTTTTTCCAGCAAAAGTAGTGTCCATGTCGCCTTGGAAAGATAGAGAGAATTATTTTGTATTTGCAAAAATTTCTTAAGTATTACATTCTTAGAACATGACATAGAGACGGAAATGGAGACGTTTTGATAAACTTGCAGAAATACGCGAATTTTTTAAATCCTAATGAAAACTTGTATAGGTCTTAATCAATCTCATGTCTATAGAGGCCCCTGTCTCTTTAAATAATACAATCCAAGCAAGCTAGCGACATATGGAATAACAATTTGAACTCTTAATTCGTAACGATAGCCAGCGCAACGTAGAGAAAGAGAAAGAACCTAGGCTTCACGAGTAGGAGCCACTAAGTATAACATTTAAAAATAGATTCTTTTTCTTTAGGTACCATCTCCTCTAAGGAGGTTGGTAATCATCACAGCTTTTTTCACATTTAAGATTGCAGCTCTGAACAAGTCAACGGAACTGCAATTATACCACTTTCTCAGATTGTTGAGCCAGGAGATGGTATTGCATAGTGGTAATCATCATCATTCAGCCTCAAGAGTCCACTGCTGAATATAGGCCTCTTCCTCATGTTTCCAACCCCGTCTATCTTGCGCCGCTCTTATCCAGTTTTTATTTGAGTCTTCTTAAATCGTTAGTCCATCTTGTAGGTGGTCGACCGACGCTTCTCTTGTCTTCCCTTGGCCTCCATTCCAATAACCTATTTGTCCATCGCCCATCTGTCATTCTGGCTATGTGTCCTGCCCATCTCCAGGTATTTATATCTATCTACGAGTCCTATTTCTTTCCCACCAATACTGATGTTCTGGTTGGGCACCAAATTGGTCATGATTTTTGTTTTCGAGATATTTATATTTAAACCTACATTTTCTGTAGCCACAAGTTCCTGTACCATCTCTCATGCCATAGCTAGATCTTCAGCTATTATAAGTATATCATTGGCGAAACGTAAGTTGTTTAGATATTCTCCATCTATTTTTATTCCCTTTGTCATCCAATCCAACTTCTTAAAAGCATTAAGGTTCTAGCACCGTATTAAAAAGTTTAGGTGACATTGGGTCTCCTTGTCTAACCCCCCGTTCTATTTTTATGCAATTACTGTTAGTCTGTACTCTGACAGTGGTTGTTGCCTGCAGGTATATTTTGTATAATAATTTAGTATATCTATAATCTAGCCTGCATTCTTTAAGCGCATGTAATATTTTGCTTAGCTCAACTGTGTCAAAGGTTTTGTGAAAATCGATAAATATTAGAACTGGAGGTTTATTGTATTCCATTGCTTTCTCTATTAGGGTTTTTATACTTTGTAGATGGTCATTTGTTCCGTAACTTTTTCGGAATCCTGCCTGTTCCCTTGGTTTGACAGTGATAATAAGCTGATAGTATACAGAACAATACGAGGGCCTCGTTGCTCAGTATGGAAGGGGTGTAACGTTAGTCACTTCCTAATTATAATTTGAACACCAATAGTCTTTTATTGGAACTAATAGTTAGACAAACCGTATTACCACATAGAAATTTTAAGTTGATAACCATCATAGAATTTGGCATGCACAACTGTACTTAAGGTCTGACAGGCTCTTTAACGATAAAGTCACTTTAAGACTTAAAACTAGCACCCTCTGTAGCGTAGTGGCAATGTAGAACTTACTGGACAAAAAAAAATTAAGAATTAGTTTTTTGTAGTGTTTTTTGAACAAAAGTGGTTTTCAGTTGCAGAACAGTTTTATTTAGATATTTAGAAAGGAAAGGAGTACAATTATTGTTTTGGTTTTTACTAGTTTATTCACTAATTGGTACCTGGTGAGTATCTAGTCTCTAATTTTCTTGTAAAACTTATACTCCTGCCAGAAACGATTTCAATCCTGTCATAATCTCTTTCGTTTCATCGCTAATATATTTTATATCTTTTAAATATATTGAGAATATATTATTCTCTATATATTTTTATTCAGATAATTATTCATTCCGAAAACCATAAAATTGTTCAAGTTATCCAAGGCCCCAATAATTTCGACAAAGTGATTAAGCTGATCCGGTTTTGTTTCTACCAAGTCCATTTTGTGTTTCTATTAAGGTTAGAAAACCCTTGTTTTTCCTTTTATTCCTTCATGTACATAAGAGATCTTAAATAATGAGTGTTTTTTTAAATTTTAGCCACATACCACCGTATACGAAATAAGTTAGAACATTCATTGAAAATCAAATGGATATAAGAAATAATTTTTTAGTGTGAGTTTTGGTTAGGCTATAAAAAATATTTGGTATATTTTTCCCTTTCAATTAAATCACCGAACCAATTTAAAGTATTGGTTTAGATGAGAATTTCTTACAGTGCTGTCCCTACCAGAGATTAGGGATCGGCTATAGGATCTCAACGCGTTTCTTTTATTTTAATTTTTTTTTGTCATATTTATTTACTTAAATTACATTAAAAAAGAAACAACGAACAACTTTCAACACTACACCAATATTCCCTATGAGCCTTTTACCACTAAAGAAGTCTCGAACATTATCAAAAAACTTCATAACTGGAAATCTCCTGGACCAGACGAAGTTCAAAACTTCTGGCTAAAGAAGTTTTGGAGCGTCCACGAGCATTTAACAGGATTAATTAATCACGTTATTTCTAATTCGCCAGAAATACCACCATTTCTTACTCAGGGAACCACTTATCTAATACCAAAGGACCAAAATAACACCCAAGATCCAGCCAAGTACCGCCCAATTACTTGCCTTCCAACTTTGTACAAATTGATGACATCTTGCGTAGCCTAACGTATCTTCCAACACCATTCTCTAAACAATATCATAGAGCCTTAACAGAAAGGATGAGCTAAGGGTTCCATGGACTGCAAAGAACAACTTCTAATCGACTCAGTCATTTCCAACCAGGCGTACACCAAAAAAGGAACCTTTTCACAGCCTTCATTGACTACAAAAAGGCCTTTGATTCAGTACCACATGAATGACTTATAGATATATTGAAAATACATAAAGACGGTAATAATATAGTGACCTTTTTTAAGCATGTAATGACGGTGTGGAAGACTAAAATTCACCTTCAAATACCCGGTGAAAACAACATCGAAACTGCAGATATCTCAATTAAACAGGGCCTTTTCCAGGGGGACTCGTTGAGTCCACTTTGGTTCTGTCCAGCGATGAACCCACTATCTCAGCTACTGAACTTCACTGACTCAGGTTTTAGCATCAAAAATAACAATACTGTTGTGGCGAAGCTTAAGCATCTGTTGTATATGGATGATTTAAAATTAACGGCTTCCACTCGAAACCACTTAGATCAGATGCTAAAAACTGTAGGAACTTTCTCAAATGGTACCAGAATACATTTTGGACTAGAAAAGACTATAGTAGTATAGTAAATATAGTGAAAAAAAGGTTGGGCCTAAAGGTTTTGATATGCAAGATGGCCAAAACATCGAGGCACTAGGTGACAATGATATGTACAAATATCTCAGAGTAAAGCAAGCGTGGAAAATTGACCAGAAACAAATGAAAATCGAACTAACTTCGGAGTTCGTACGAAGAGTAAGACAACTATATCGATCGTATCTTAATAGTAAAAATTTGTTTACTGCATAAAATACGAACGCATGTTCCGCGCTAAGCTACTGATTTGGTATTATATGGTGGTCAAAAACTGATATAGAGGGTCACTTCTCACAAAGGCGCAAAAACACCATCCACGCAGTGCAGTAGAGAGAACAACATTACCGCGATATTAAGAGGGAAGAGGACTAATGGACATAGGTGAGCAACTAGATAAACAGGTTACTAATTTAAGAACTTATTTTAAGGTACAGGCTAAGACATCTACTTTACATCGTACTTCTTGAGCACCTCGTCCACATTCATGTTCCAGCAATACAAAAAAATATCATTTTCTCGTACTTTCTGAGTGTATGCAAAGATTGTACAAATTTAACTGACGCTTGTAATATATCATGCTTGTGAGCAGTTCTGTAAGATTATGAGTTTTTTCTAAATAAAAAGTAAGTGTTTCTAGTGTAGCATCATGTTTCAAATCATCATCATGCAAATCGATTTTCATTTGATCGCGTCGTCCGCAAGCATGTTGCAAGTTATTTTTGTGGTCATTTATAATTTCCGTAAGTACATTTCCACTTGCACTTGCAACCTTTGCCTTATAGGAATCATAGAGAACACACACATGTGCGGTTTTTTGAATTTTAAATTAAAATCTTCCATAAAACATTTCCTAAAACAGAACATACTTACGCCATCTGGGTGTTTTGCTTTATATAAGTTGTAAATAGATTGTAGATTTAAATGTGATGCTAAAAACTTTGCTGTGGTATCATTTCGGCAGTAGTGAGATCTATACCTCGGGAATTTATTTATAAATTCTGTCATATCTTTGTTTTCTCTTGAGATATTTTATTTTTGCCTACCGTTTTTTGCCTTTTATCTTTTAAGGATAATTGTTTCTTTTTTGTCTTTAAGGTTATATCAACTCTAGCTTGGCTTATTTGAAATGTATTCAAAAATATTTTCCTGCATATAACCAGATAATAACCAGAAAATATTCTGGCAGTTACATTTTTTTCGCTTTCATTCACATAGTTTTTATTAATATTTACTCTTTTTTTTATTTCTCTGCTCTGATCTACAACTTTTCTCTTTTTTCCGTGTTTTGGTCTTTTAATGGTATTCATGTCATTTTTTACATCTACCATTATACAATCTGGGTCTGCAATGGTGGATTGTGTCAGTATTTGATTGGCTTCCGAAATAGTAGATGGCATATGATTATCCACAGATTCTCTCGTACCAATCACAACATTATTTTGTATTTTTTCTTCCGAAGAACTAGTTAGCATAAAACAGTTTTCTAAAATTTTCTGGGTTTTTGTCTTATTCATCCTAAAAAAACATTTTTATAAAAAAATATACAAAGCAGCCAATGTTATGGGCACTTTTACATTACGTCAAGGTAAATCACAATTCTTTTCTTTTTATCTTTTTTTAGTTACTTAAGTTTAATGTTATATTTTAATTTAAGTTTTTTTTGTAATAGTGTTACGTTACGACCCGTTTCTTACTCCTACTGCTGGAAAGGGTGTCTCATTGGATGGGAAGAAAGCTTAAGGCATGATTAACCAAGGACGCTCAATCCGGACTAGTAGATTTACTCGACTAATAAACCCACAGATTTAGGTAGTAGTCTAAATTAATAAATTGTAATATGAATGTTAAAAAATTATATGTAATCCGAATTTTATTTTAGATATATGTGTACACGATTGATACGGTAACAAATAGTCTACAAATATATCAGTTAAAAAGGTCATAACAGTTTAGAAGATACCCAACCAAAAATAATAATTCATCCTACTATTTTGCAGTAATGATTTAAGTAACTTGACACTAATAAGGATCTTTTGTTTGTTCAGACTTCTTGAGTTTATTCATTTTGCAATAATATATTAAGCTTCGTAATATCAGACCAAATTAAATACGATTACTAATCGTTCATTTTGCAATAATGTTTCAAACATAAAACTCACAAAATAACGGAATAATTCAGTAAATTAGTACTGTAAAGTGATACTAGTAGGAAAGTTTTGGGGAAGTTCTGATTTTTTCATTCCATATGTATTTTGGGGTGCTAAATCTGAATCTGAGGTTTGCGGACAAAATTTCGTGACGCAACATTTAAAAAACCAGAAGAAATCGGTTTTTTTTTGCTTTTTTCCGGTTTTTTTGCTTAAAAATCGAAAACTGTTAACTTTTAGTAAATGGTCTGTTGGCAATTTGTACCGGTGTGATTGCAAAACCCACTTTTTAGATTTGTATTGAAAGGTTTTCAGTTAATTTCCCCTAGTATTTAAGTTAATTAAAATAAAGACCGAGTCACGCGGATAATTCACGTTTTGACTCAAATATTATAGCTTGATTGCAAAAAATCAAAATAACTCAATTAAAAAGCAGTTAAAGCCGCTTTACATTCCAAGCGGCAACAATGTGCTAAACTGTTGTAAACGTTGTAGTATGTGTGTACGTGTAGCGCACACTAGCGCTCAAATGAACATGTGACAGTGGTGGGGGAAGATATCGACCTACTGGTCATTTTAATTGGCCTTTGTATCCCTGATATAAAAAATGTATTTTTTTTGAAGCTAGGAAAAGGAAAGGTTTCGCAAAGCCTCTACAACCCTCATCTGGCTGCTGAGAAAATCCTATTGAATCATATTTTATTCCTGCTTGCGATGAGTGGTTGTGATACTACTTCTGCATTGTTTATTCAAACTAAACTAAAATTTCTTAAAGTCCTGCAGAAGAACAAAGATTTGCAATCGGTAATTAAAGCTTTCAAATACCCTAATTCAAGTCAATATGAGATTACCACAGCAGGAAACATGTTTCGCATGGCTCTATATGGAAAAAAAGAGACAAAACTAAACGATTTAAGATATAAACAATACGTATCTTCATCATTCAAAAATAAGACCAACATTTCCTTATTGCCCCCAACTGAAGCTGCTGCACGAGAACATTCACTAAGAGTTAACTATCAGGTGCAGCAGTGGTTACCCGGACCAGCCACACCTAATGAGCAACAAAAAGACCCAAGTGAGTGGGGATAGCAAAAATTAGTAGTGGTCTTGTGCCAGTACCATCTACTTTGGACCATGCACCAAACTCAATACTCCGGTACATTTCATGTAAATGTAAAAAGGGCTGTCAACGCAATTGTGGATGCAGGAAGGCGGGACTTCATTGTTACCCAATATGCGCATCATGCAAAAGACTGTGTAACAATATTGAGCCCCCAGAAGACAGCTCTGACATAGACGTAGAAGAAACTGAAGAAAAAGGGAGAGGTATGTTGGATCTGACAAGTTATATTGTAGTCATCCATCTCTCCTTGATATATGATATGTGTCTCTCCTCTTTTTATTTTCCAGGAGAACGACTCCCAACGCGGAAGATGGAGCAATCAGATCCTGAGCCAGGACCCGATGCCATCAAAGAACGTCGCTGCGATGCGGAAGGTATCTCACAATCTATTTTGCAATCTTCATCTCTTCTTGATAAATGACTTAACTTTAAACTTTTATTTTCCAGAACAAGCAGAACCAGGACTCATTATCGTTATCGAAGAACCTCAGCCAGGGCCTTCCAAAAGACAACGGCTCATATAAATTTTGCATATTATAATTTATAATCATAATAATATATGATCATAAGTAACGAGATTTTAAGTTTTATTTTGTTACGAGTGCTACCTACCTACTGAATTTGCATAATTTTTCCCTTTTTTCTTTTTAATTACTTGTGTGGAAAACTAGGTGACATTTATCAAATGACAGCATCCATAAAAATTAAATATTGAAATGTAAAAAGTGGGTTTTGCATAAAATGCTAAAAATTTACAATTTTCAACTCGCACTAGAAACCGAACGATTCGTCTGAAAAAAAAAACTAAATACTGGTATTTGTAGAAAATTTCAAGTACTTTAATTTCTGTAAACAGACCATTTACCAAAAGGTGATAGTTTTCGAGTTTTAAGCAAAAAAAACCGAAAAAAGAAGAAAAAAAACGGTTTATTCTGTTTTTTTTTTAATGTTGCGTCACGAAATTTTGTCCGCAAACCCCAGATTCGGATTAAGCACCCCAAAAAACCTATAGAATGAAAAAAATCAGAACTACCCCAAAACTTTCCTAGCAAAAATACAATTTAACTGAACTAGAATTGGTGACACAATTGTACGTATATTTGTTGATTAAATATATTTTTCCATGGAATTAACTTGCAAATTAGTAATACGTTCAAACACCTAAAATATTTTTAATTTTCCCGAAAATTTTGACGAAAATTAATAAAAATCAATGCTTACCTTACAGTTCAACTGAGAAAAATGATGTCTAACCAATCCAGGTATACCAATATTCATATTATTATACAGTTGTGTCTCTATTCCTCAATGCTTAAACAACAACATCATCAAATCACACAAACAAACTTGTTGACCTTCTAACGTAAAGAGGTTTGTTTCATTTTGCAGAAATAGTTCAAGTGACTTGACACATTTGTGGCTCAAACCTAACTAGAGTACTATGATTCGTTTTCGATTCAAGTGCTTTGAACTGTTAAAGCAAAACACTGTATACCAGAAATGACTTACACTATGCTTTCAAACTGTTTTTTTTTCTAAGTAAAATACGTCAAATACACTTGAACTGTTGTTAAAAAATATAGAATGAGACTTAAAAACTATTGACATAAAAATCTAAAATTTTGGTATTTTGTTAGTTGATTGACTATTGCTAATTGTCGTCCGTTTATACATTGTTTATAAGCACAAAATGACGTTTAATCTGTTGTATATTTTGTTTATTACAAATTGTTATCATAAAATTTTTCAAAAGCAGTTGTTAGATACCTCGTGTTAGAGTGTCTTGGAAAATCGTTGCCTCTCTGGTCTATAATGTATAGTTCATATTTAATAGCACTGGATGAAAGGAAAATTAAAAATATATTTATTATTCATTTAAAAATTAAATTTTAACGGCTTTCCGCTAGTATTAATATTATGCATACACCTTGAAAACTAAAAAAAAATTGAAAAAACTGAAACAACTTTTTTAAATATTTAGTTATGCGTTATCCTTTTAAAGTATTTTAACTGATCCACTGGAATGATCAATTCCGAACGCAGTCCCGAGCGAACCCAAACAAGTTGAGTCTCTGTCGCTGTAGCCAGCCAGCGTGCGCTATCAGTTGGCCGAGATCTGTCATGGGGGTATGTCGCAACGGTCTCACAAGCGCTGGAAAATCACTTTGGTACACTACAAAATTTCCGTAGTCAACACCGGATTGGTTTTCCTTTAATGTATAACCGCTTTGAATGCTGTATTTGTGCTACGAACAGGTGTGATATACAGTTTTATTAGACTTACTTCAGTTTGACAGCCGCGTAATCCAACAAGTTGCACGTTTCTACATCTGCCACTTGTGTCTGTTACTGAGATTTAAAAATAACTTCCCTCAGGTAATAATATTCCTTCTAAATTGTTTCAAAGTTGATATTCTTGTTGTTTTATGTATACCTATAACGTGTGTGTTTTTTTCTTATAAATAATTATTGTCTATAATAAAGGTGCAAGCAAATGACATGTTACTTTTATATTGTTGTTGTACCTAATTTCGACCACAAAATAGAAAATCTAAAACGTAAAGTTTTAAACAAATTAAAGAGTTAAAATAGATGGACTGTATAGGTCAAAATTCAAAAATCAATAATGTAATAAAAAAATAATGAAATAAAAAATGTTCATTACTTTCAGAAATTTCCTCGTTGCTTTCATAGTTACGTTTAATAATTTTGTATTTCGTTATACAATAGTAATTATATATATATAAAAAAAAAACAATTTATTATAATGTCATCGTCGCTAATTTTTTCGATGTATCGTAAATATTGTTTCCTAAAATAATTTTTTTATATGGTATTAAAAAGCTGATGACCAATGCAGCATTTTTATAGCACCGAATGTACACAAAAATATTTGTATATTTTATTCTACATTTTTTGTTTTTACTTATTTACATTTTTTACAATACAACACACACAACGTGTTTCTATCGTATCTAAAAACTAATACGGAATAGAGAAGGTCCATATGCATTTAATAAAAGTTGCAATTTTATAAGTCCAATAAAAATATAAAAGTCATTATAATTTTAAAGGTATTTTCTTGTGGCATGTATCGTACTGATACACCAGTCTATCTGGGAAAACTAATTGATTTCATGTAAAAGTCTTAAACAGATATTTTTGAAGGCTCTAATTGGTATGAAGGGTCGCTGATGAAACATCTGTGAAGACGTATAGCTGATTTTGCTTATTTTTTATTTTAAACAATCTTAAAAAGTAAAAAATAATTTTTGCTTATAAAACCTTTCTTATGTAGTTTAGATGCTAATGGTTTGAATAAAAATTATGCATCTTAAAAAGTACTTTAATATTAAGAATTTTAAAATTAAAATATATTAACAAATCACCAAGATAGTTCCAAAATAATTCAAAAAAATTTTTGCTGTAATTTATATTAGTTGTTATTTGTTAATAACTTTGTTTTTTCATAATGACATGTATTACAGTCATTCAGGTTAACTTTGATCCACTTTTTAAATATTTTCTTAGTTTATTTTTACACTGACCTCCTTAGTTGTCCTTTTGTATTATATTATGACTGTGTATAGTTCGATAATGTCTTACAAGCTTAAACATTTGCAACAGTAGCAAGTATAATTACTATTTTAACTGGGAATAAGCCACAATTAAAGATAAAAATCCGTTTATTGACGTTTCAATTTTCACTTCGGAAATGGTTCTCAAAATACAAACAGTAAATTGACTGTTTGTATTCTGAGAACCATTTCCGAAGTGGAAATTGAAACGTCGATAAACGTATCTTTATCTTTAATTGTGGCTTATTCCCAGTTAAATAGTAATTAATTTAAAATGCCACAAGAAAATAGCTTCAGAACAATATTAAGTAGCAAGTTTAATCAAGAACAATTTTTTTGGCATGGTTCAAAGTTAGACCCGCTATGGGTGTAACTTTGAACCATATCTACATTTATAAGGAAAATCCTATATATTTGGTGTTTTAAACTATCAGGACAACCTTGTTAGTGTGCATTGGGTTACTTGAGATGTAAACAAATTACACAGTTGTTACACAGCACAAAATGTTTAGCCCAGGCCTGGTTACCATTCTGTTTTATATAACTGTTCATGCGTTCTTTCAACAAAATGTACTCTAAAATTATTTAAAAATATTTATTAGGAAGCTTAAGTCCTACAAAACAATATTAAATAAAGATTCTTTGTTAGTTTACGAACAGAAATATTAATTTTTTTAGTCGATAGGTGAATCGCAGTTTCTTTAAACAAGTGGCACAAATAAACATATTGGAATTTGATTTGTGAAGTTTGTTATTTTCGAAGCACCTCAAATAAAATAGTCTTATGCACTTCTTATATTTTATACCTAATGAATGCATAGAAATATTGAAGGTAGAAAAATAAGATAATCCAGAAAATATTTCTTGATTTTTAAAATTAATAGCTTCTGCCAGATCCATCTTGCTTTGAATTTCACCCAAGGAAAATGATTGAGGGGAATGCAAAGTCCTTTTCTGCTGACTTTCCAGTTTTTTCTGTTCTATCTTACGTTCCTTGTTCACATCACTGCAATTTTTAACTTTATTTTCCTTCATTCTACTTACTATGTGTTCATCTTTATTACTGATGATTTGATCCTGTTTTGTCTATTTTCCAGCATCTGTTCTTGATTTACCTCGTCAACGTCTTCATTTTCTTGCACATTGTAATCTACTGCAGGTATGTATTCTGCTTCTTTAACAGTTCTGTACTGGTTCTTTAACAGGTCTTCCTACGTTTTTTGAATGATTTCAATTTAATTTATTTCGAGTTGTATTACGCGGGATATCGTATTATTTTGAGGTCTGCCTTTCACTCAGCATTCCACTTTTAACCTGTTTTAGTACTGTTTGTAGGTGTTGCTCTGTATATCGGCTTTTAGTTCCATACCGACGGCATCCAGTATGTAGACTGTGTATCTGTTTCCTTGTTATTTCGGGAAATTCTGAAATACCAAATTACAAAATTAAATTTAATAAATAAATTTTCCCGCAATTTTAAATCGTCAGGGTAACTTTGAACCAGTTTCAATGTGGTGCAAAGTTAGCCTGAAATCATATAAATTATCAGGCCGGCCAGTTTTTGTTGCAATTCCAGGATATTTTAATAAAACTTGAAGCTCTGATGTACTGAAAGTGATCCTAAATCATTAATAAAATAATTAAAATACCCAGCATACTTACATTTTCGACAGAATCACTATAAGTAATTACTTTGAATTATTGTTTACAACACAGCACTTTACAGACCGTATAAACTTAAGATTGACACAATACAATATATCAGACGCCTTCAAACTAAACGGAAATGTCAATAACAGAGAAATCTCTTGCTATTTATCCAAATTAAACAGTTTTAACAGCAATAATACTACCTATAACGTACACTAATATCAAAAAAGTAAATGGTGCAAAATTAGAGGCTGTGGATCAAAGTTACCCCAAATGACTGTATAACTAATTAAATTATGGCAGTTAATGACTTACTAAAATGTGCTACATTTCAAATTGATCGACCAAACTACGAAAAGTAATTATTTAAATAAATGTACTTGCCCAGAAAATAACACAGCTTTTCTGTAAATCAAAGTTGATTCTTTATGGGTTTATTTTTTAGAAATATTAAAAAACTGCAACATTTTATTAAATTTGTCATAAAAAATCAGTTTAAAAATGAGCTGACTTTTCAGCTAATAAACATTTATAATAACTTAAGACATTTTTTATGTCACACGCTTGTAGGTAGGCTCAATGAGAAGCTGGTGAAAAAACACACTTAAAAAAAACAACAAACGTATGGTGACCAATAGGAACCAAGATAGCATTTTTTATTAATATTATATTTGCATTATTTAATAACATTAAGCTGAAAATTGAACGGGTTATAACCGACAATTGTATCGCAATTTTATAATCCATTTTATAGATAATAGGGTTATGTAATTGTACTGTTACCAACTTCACATCGATATATCTGGCAAATCGATAATAACAGCTATGTCAAAGTTGGCCTGATAACACTCCAGTATATTATTTATAAGCCGTTAAAAGCATCTGCATAAGCTTTATACATACAACAAAAGTTATTCGCAATGGAATTTAAACGTAATAGTGTGATTGCGGTATATTTGGCTGGAAAATCACAACCAACTATTGTTTCGTTAGCTCAAACACCTCAAAGTGAACAAAATGTTTGTGTATCGCTCCATAACTCATTTTAATGATACTTATAGCATTGCCAAACGCTTGGTGGTGGACGAAAAAAAAACAGCAACATCACCTGAAATGGTTCGGAAAGTGAAGGCTTGACTTGAGCGAAATCCACGTCGTAGTGGTAATCCCAAAGAACTGAAAATATTTTAGCGAAGCATGCAACAAATATTGAAAAAGGAGCCCAAGATCAAGCTTTACAAGTTCCAAAAAGCACACAATCTTACACCAAAGCAGAAAAAGTTCGGCTTGAAACAGCAAAGGAGTTGTTACGCCTGCACGAACGTGGCGAATTTCCGAACATAGTGTTCTCTGATGAGAAAAATTTCCCTATTCAGCAGTTCATAAACTCAGCAGAAAAATGGTCGTGTTTACTTGACCGAAAGCACCTACGAAAGTTTAAGCTTACGAACGGCCACCCAAAGTAATTTTCCATCTCAAGTAATGGTATGGGCAGCTGTAACCCCCCATGTAACTCTCTAACCATTTTTATTGAATCTAGTGTCAAAATCAATGCAACTTTATCGGGAAAATGTTTTAGAAGCTGCTTTAGAGCCGTGAGCACGCAAACATTTCGGTTGTAGACAAATTCGGTTGAATAACAAAGTTATTCACATTTAAAAATTACTGCAAGAATAATGGTTTTTTGCAATTATCTCGAACAATTATTTATGTAATCTAATTTGGATACTTTTAAAATTATACAACTTTTTATGATCTACAATTTTTGTTTTAACCGATTAACTCGAAAATCTAGAAGAAACGTTTTTTAGACAAAAAATACTTTTTTCACATTTTCAGATTGTTTAAAAAAACAAAGCAAAATCAACTATATAACTTTTTTAACTTATATCCTTATATTATATAGGATTTTTGATCAGCTTTACCTCATATATCTTTTAGAGCCTTTGAATCTCAGTATAAGATTTTTACGTAATGTCAGTGATTTTTTCACAGTTTGTTACATTATACTGGTCTATCCCAGTCAAGAAAAAGAAAATCTAAAAAAATCTTATACAGTTATTTAAAGATTCTAAAAGGTATATAAGGGGTAGCTGATGACAATTATGTAAATAAATACAGCTAAGTTTGCTTTGTTTTTGTATTAAACAATCGTAAAAAGTAAAAAAAAATTACGAATAAAACCATTCTTATTATTTCTTATCTATATTATATTAGACAAAAAATATTCAAATAAAAGTTGTACAGCAAAAAAGTTTTTTAATATTAAAAGTTTTGAAATTAAAATATATAATAAATTGACCGAGATAATTTCCGCAAAACCCTTATTTATGCAGTAATTTATAAATGTTAATAACTTTGTTTCTTACAAAATGGCATATAATATTACTACTCAGAATTGTGATAGTTAGTCCAAGTTATTCACTTTGTTTTTTCCGGAGAGCGATTATTTAAACAACTGTAATCAGTCACTCTAGAGGTATTTTGTAAATCGCAATCGATTCCATAAGACTTCATTTTAGGGATTAAAAAAAACTTTAGGATTGTATTAAATTTATTATTCAAAAACAGTTTGTAAATGGGCTGACTATGTTTATGGTTATAAGTAAACCCAATAAAAAGCTGGTAAAAAAACGTACAAAAATGGTTACAAATAAAAAATATTCCTTTTTATTTGGAGATAGTTAGGTCAGAACTTTTACATCTAATACGTTTCAATAGAGGTAAGTATAATATATGTATATAACTGATGAGATGGCTAAAACACGTGGTCAATTGTATACAGCAGCTACCTCTATACAATTGCGATTTGAATCCAATTGATAAAATTGGGCCCAGATGAAAAATGAAGTAACATTTAAAAACAAAACATGTAAACTGCAACAAAAAAGAAACCTCTGTTACAAGCTCTTGAGGATGTAACTACAACATATTGGCAAAATTGTGTTAATCACGTCCTCAAAATAGAAGGAGAAATGTGTAAACTGGATATCATCACGGATAGTGTAAAAGAACCACTAATATCTTCAATTAGCAGTGCTGACATTAACACAAGTTTCTTAAAAGATGATTAAGTATAAGAGTACGATTTATTTGAGTTTGTATTTTATAATAATAAAAAATATAATTAAATGTCTATGTCTTTATTAACGGATTAAATTCTGCGTAAACGTGTATATCAAAGTGTTAAAATAAAGATATGAAATTTTCAAATAAGACAGTAAGGTACTACAAAATGGAATATGTAGTAAATACTGACTTTTTAAAAAGATTTTACAATAAACTTTTTTTAAGTAAACTTTTTTGCAAATATACACTTCCGCCTGTTTCAATTAAGTCCCATTATTAAGTGAAATTAAGTATTTTATCTGTAAATTAATACGATACTAATTACTGGATTACCGTTAAAAGTCGAGATGGACCACCAAAAAAGGAGATGAATCTGGAGATTTTCCTACTGGCAATATTGGGTGTTAATTTTTCTTTAAGTTTACTTCTCCTGGCTTAAAAACTGAGTATTACACTATTTAACTTATATTCTGGAAAAAATTCAAACCTTCTATTACTAATAAGATACCAGATAGCATTTTTTTTCTTCAAATCATATTTGTGTTGTTTAGTAACATTCAAGAGTTGAAACTTAAACAAATTGTTTTCTGTTTTTTTAAAGTTTTATGATCCATTTTATAAATGAAATACACAGTGAAGAAGTAAAATGTTATAACCCGTTACAATTATAGTACTCGTAAAATATCGCCACGGAAACTTGGACGGGAGAACTGTATGCTGCAATATGTCGTTTTGTTTCTATTGGCCAAAGAAGTTTCTGTTTTTTCTTAATTTGTGTTTTTCAGCATATTTTAAATGGAATGTTTCCTGCTAACAAAGCTCTACAGAGGTCTTAGTTAAACAAATATTTTTATTCATTTTAGTTCATCTTGATCCTAAACATTTTAACGAGAGGTATGAATCAACTACTGAACGGCTTTTAATGCAATTTTGGTAGCTTCAACTTATGAGTTACAATTTTTAAATCTTCGACGACTTATTCTCACAGAACTTCTGTAGATTAAAAAAACCTGTAAGCACCAAAAATAAATCAATTTTCATACGAGAATCTAAAAGACAAAGGCAGAATTGTCTACAATTTGATTAATTTTTCTATTTTGATACTCTTCTCTATGCCCGTTTTTACATAAGTTAAAGCGAGTTTTTTCAATAAAAATTGTTTTTTCTGAAAAATTTCTGTTCTGGAAAACGACGCTTTAGTTTATCAGATGCTTATTTAGCAAATAAAATGTTAAATTAATGAAACTTACAAGTTTAGAACATGAATTTATTTGTCTTCATGTAGCTTTATATAAAAATTTAATATATTATACCAAATACTAAAAACACTAAACACGATACGTTTACTTTAAACAAATGATTGTCAGAAACTGACAAAATAATTATACCTCTAAGGTATAGTCGTAGGTAGGTACCTACGACTTGCTACGCTAATAGAATATTATTTTTCTTGAAAAACCTATGATTTTTAAATTACCGTACTCACGGGAAAGTTCAGATAAATAATGAGCTCGTTTATATCCAATTTATAAAATTACAATTAAAAAGAAAATTTAAAAATTTATAAAAAAGAAATAATTAGACTTACTCAAAATCAATTTAATTTTACTACCTCAGACGACCGGTTTCGCTTTCTAAAATTTGCAAAGCATCATCAGGTCGGTAGTACAAAGTAAATTAAATGCTGAAATTATAAAAAGCCCATATTAGGGTGCTGTCTTATAAGGATATAGATCAAAAAGTTATAGATCAAAAAAGTTTTAGTAATTATGCCAATATTACATGTCTGTGTTAATTAATATGCATAAATTGAATTTGCAGATAGAGTAACAACCCATAACTTGTTAAGATAAAAAGTCTGTTGAATTGTGATACATTAGAAATAAACAAAATACTACTTACATTCCGGTACAAGAATTACTATATAGTGATTCGTTATTTATAGTTCAAACTTTCCTTTATTATTAATAATAAGTGGTCTTCGCTTCTAAGTTGTAACTGTCTAACAACTTAGGAGGAACTTTCTTGAGGAGATGGGTGTTAACAGATGATGTAGGAGTAGGGTATATGTTATTGTTTGTTGAAAGAAAATGTGATGTTTTATATTATTTAAGATATTATAGTTATTTATATTTATTGAAGAGGTATATTTTGAAATGTGTGTTAAATTATTGAATCTTTTTTATAAAGAACGAGGACAGTTGTATGACGATGAATGAAAGTACTTGTACTATTTTGTGGGTGTGCAATTTCTTTGACTTGTAATTTTAAACTTTTGATTGAAAAGCATTTAATTTCTGCTATGAAGAAAATTGTGATGTCAAATGTTACAAAATAATAAATTAAAACACACTTATGGATAAACAGGACACAATTAACAAGACAAAACAAACATAAAACTTTAAAGTATGGATTTATAGGCACTACATTACTTGCTAGGAGAGGAATTCGACTTTTTTGTTGTCTACTAGTATTTTTAAGAGGTAAATTTGACAAGATAATGTAGGTTAAAGTGTGACAGCTCTTCTTCTATTTCTAAAGTTAACCAAGTATTTGAAGTTAACAGACCTTAGTAGTTGAACAATTAAAAGAAATTGGAAATGTAAGCCAATGTGTATAATATTGGCATATTAACAATCACTTACTGAATTAAATTTAACTTTAAAATTAAAAAAATTTTAAGTATGACAGTCAAATTAATTGAAATAATTTTAATATAACAAATTTTGAAAATTTTTAAAGAACCAGAATTACAAAATAAATTTAAAATGATCATTTGGTAATCGCTAATAATCTAAATGTGTAATAAAAATACAAATTTTTTTTATTTTTGAGAACAATTATTGTCGATGTGGACGAGCACTCTGCAATGGTATAATTTAAACTTATTCATGTTAGTTTTATTATATTAATGTTTAAACCAGAGAAGTAGATAACATTGCTTATAGAAACAAATTCCAAAATTAATTAATTAATTAATAATGAAGTTGGTAACTCTGGTAATATGACAATTGAACGCCGGATATAGGCATGATGTATGAATGGCGGTAAATAATTTGCTATTTAAACGGAGTAACAGTAAATTTTAGTCTTATTTTAAGTTTTAAATGTACCAGAGCAAGATGCAACGTACAATACAATAAGTCTGTACAATAACTTACTGCAACACTTTAACAATATCAAATTTACAGTCAATTATAGTTATAAGTTAGTATCACTATTCGACAACGTGAATTGTATGTAATTTAAGATTAAAATTAGTTGATTTAATTAGTAAAATTAATCTGAACGATTCTCCAGTGATGTCTTAGAATTTTAAAAACAACGTGTTAAATTTGATCAAGTTCTAATATAATGAGTATATATTATAAATATTAGAAGTCAGGTGGGCTAAATCAGAAAATTTTGTGGTAAATAAGTTGAGGTACCATACCAGTCAAATAGTGATATTTAATTTAGTTTAAGGAAATTTTTTCAAGAAATTTTTTCAAGAAGACTATTATGGAAGTCAGGGTGTCCGAAATTTGAAATCATTCGTTGACGATTGGAATCATTAATTAGATGAATTAGATTTATTGATTTATGTTATCACTATATGGGAAGTTCTGAAATATATATTTCATATATTTAATATGCAAAATTATTCTAAATAAATGAAAGTACCCAATATGTATCTATAGGTTATTCCACGAATATACGACTGTTTGGGATTATTGCGACAACGAATATTTTACTGTGCAAGTAGAAGTATGAAAGTAAATTGGTCTAATTATTATTCCAATAAAAAGCATCTACTGTTAGTATTACATCTGAACTAAAATCATTTCAGTTAATAGATGTACAAATAGACGCAAAATTTATTGTGAAATTTAATCCGAAAATAACAAAAATTTTTACGCAAACGCTCATTTTTACGAAAATGTGTTCATCAGACATTTGGGTTGGATTTCGGTGAAATGTAAACAAAGTACATTTGAAATGTAAACATTTGTAAATAAATGCAAAGAGGCGTGCCGGGTTTCTTTGATATTATATTTTATTACTTTATTAGGTACTAGAACTGTAATAAAAATAAATATACTATTTTTATTATAAATGAAAAGAAATTGGCAGAACGATGGTTCAGAAACCAGAAATAGAATCTATATAATAGTTCACTTTGTTAGTTTTAAATATTTGTTTGGTTTGAGTGGATGTACTCTTAAGTTCCGAAAGTTTTTTTATAACGGGTATAATATACCGGCTATTGATAGTTAAAGTACCGAGTCGTTACAGATATTAAAAAGTAACGAAAATTTACATACAGTTTCATATATCGCCGACTGATTTTAGTTTTAAAAACCGTCCGTATAGAGGTTTCCGGTGAAGAGAGGTGTCCGTTAAGATAGAGTTTAGTGTAGTGTATTTGTTTATTGAAGCCAAAAATGCCGAGACGTGTTTTAGATGTAGACAAGTTTATATTTAATGTACTTTCTTATTTTACTGCTGAGAAAACCAACGGGGCCCTTTGCGACCTGTTCAGTCCGTACATAAACGTGTGTGTGATGCACTCTGTATTAGTGAAACAAAACTAAAGTCGGTTTTGCAAAAAGGAAAAAAAAGTGGACAAAGTGAACAAAATGTCGCACAATATAAATCTCGCCGACAACCAAAGACTATAGATCTTCCCGAAGGTTGCAAATTTGAAATCCGTGAGACAATATATAAAATGCGCGAAAAGAAAGAACATGTTTCTTTAGATTCAGTGCTACAAAAATTAAAAGACAGAAATATATTTGAAATTTCCAGAACAAGTCTCTGGAGAGTTTTAAGACAGATTGGCTTTAAGTTCAAAAAGGAAGACAATAGAAAGGCTTTGTGTGAAAGAGCTAGTGTCGTTCACAAAAGAATAGAATTTTTAAGAAATTACAACAAATTTAAAAAAGAATGTTCTTCCTTCGTTTATTTAGACGAAACATGGATTTTTGCTAAAGGCGGTATCAAACGAATTTGGCAGGACGAGAGTATAAAATCCATAAAACACATCGATAACGAGGGAAAGAGATATATTATAGTACATGCAGGTGGAAAATATGGTTTTATTGAGGGAACAGATCTTGTGTTTTCATCAAAATCAAAATCAGCCGATTATCATGACAATATGAATACGGAGATGTTTGTTAAATGGTTAAAAGAAAAACTGTTGCCAAGTTTACATGAACCATCCGTTATAGTACTGGATAATGCTGCGTATCATTCGGAAATTTTAAATAAGCAACCAACAAACACCTGGACTGTAGATAAAATAAAAGAATGGTTAACGAATAAAACTATTACATTTCCTCAATACTGTTTTAAGCCTCAATTACTAACGTTAGCTAAAAGTCATGCACAACCAAACATATACATATATATATATATATATATATATATATATATATATTATATATATATATATATATAGTAGACGAAATTATACATAGCTTTGGACATCGTGTGTTAAGACTACCCCGCCCTATCATTGCCAATTCAATCCAATTGAATATATTTGGGGGATCTGCAAAACTTATTATGATAACCATATTGGATACAAGGGTTACAGTGACGAGGCAGTCTTGGAAACATGGCAACAAGCATTGGATATTGCCACTCCTGAAATTTGGGGAAAAAGTGTAAAAGAATGTGAAGACTTAATTAAAGAATGGTGGATCCGTGAAGGTCGCATCGAATCAGTTAATCCTATTATAATTTACCATCCAAATGAGGATAGCGACGACAGTGATTATGGCTGTGAATCTGATGGTTGATAATAGTTTTAGGAGATTAGGTGAATAAGAGAATAAGTAAGTTTTTTTGTTTTTTTAATACTAATTGAATATTCGACTAAATAAAGTACACTATTTAATCACTTAAGTATTGTTACACTTCGTTTAAATCACTTAATTAAAACACCAACTTGTTTAAAATACTAAACTCAATGATAGTAATTATATAATTTAAATTCTGAATTACAACTATTATATAAACTATCAACTCTATATTTATATCATGACTTCATATTTAAATCTAAGGTTTATATCTGCCATAACAGTATTTTAAAAATGGGGAGAATTTACTATTGTACAATGCAGCACATTGGACCATTTAAGTCGAGACCTTAAAGCGAATTTAAAACAGTCGTATATTCGTGGAATGGAGTATATATGTACTTTGCATATATTCTGCTCTCTACCTATTACTAGTTTGATTTTCTACAGAGAAAGATGCCGATTTAAGTCCTCTTTTATTTTGTATGCATAAACCATATTTTATTATTTCTTCTTTCTCTCCTTCGCCAATCTTTGCATTAAAATCATCCCTAAAAATTAATATTGAGTTCGTGTTTTTTTATGTTAACAATTTCTTGAGCATGATAGAATATTTTAATATCGTCCTCTTCATAGTCTTTTTGTGGATGACCGAACAAAACTAATTTAGAAAATACGAGACAAAATTTTTAAAAGTTAGTTAGGCAAAGATAGTTTAAATTGTATACGCTATGTACTGACGTCAATATTCTATAAAACTAGAGCTTTTCCTTGGCGAAACGTAAAACTACTAATGCCAACAATGAAATAAAATATAACTAAATAACACCTGAAAAATTTAATATTAATAAAAGGTTTCCTTTTAAATTTATTTTGTACAACATAAATAAATTCTTTTCTTGAGTGTAGTAGCTGTCGAATTTCTGTAATTTAATATAAAATATTGTTGGTAAAAGTCCAAATTGGACTGGACTCGACTATTCGCTTTGAAAGTTTTTATTTAATCTTATAAATATAAATCTAATTGTTTTGTTTCTATAAAAGAAGTTTGGTTGTATTTAAAACTATCAATAAAATACTTCCAAGTTAATTATTACGCAGCCGTGCATATAAAAATGTGAAAAACATGCAGATAAATATGCAATGGTTTACTTAAATATCTACATTTACTGTAGAAACTATGCAAACAATAATAAAATAATTAATATGGATATCTGTTAAATAAAATAGATAGATAACCTAGCAACTTTATTTATTATTTGGTTTTACTTAAAAAGTATATACAGTGATTACTCATAAACTGTAACCTACCCATAGATTCTTAAACTTTTCTTCTCTTCTTTCTGTTGTTTTTATTAGCTATGCTTTTGACAATTTTATTTTTTTTTCTAATCACGCTACAACCCTTTGTGGGTCTTGACCTACTTAACAAAGTTGCTCCATTCTGCTCTGCTGTGCATAGTTTTAAGATCTTCCTCTTGTCTTCTCTTACTTTTAAAGCTCGATAATCTTTTTTTTAATTGTCGTACCTATTGTTTGATTTCAGTAAGAGACTAATGAGATACGGCTTAGTCGGATACTAGGTCAGAAGACCCCAGGGTAGTGACGGATTAACCGTGTCCTGGCAAAACCTTAATCCAGCGCTCCTCAAGAGTTGTGGTCTTGCCACTCAACAGTAACTAAAATCCTTATATTACCCGTTACTGTAAAAGAAGAATACCTACATTATATTTAGGAAAAACTTACAAATAACCATACATATCACCGTAACTCAGCAAAAAATGAATTGTTTATGAATTTCCTATTACCAAAAGAAATTAAAAGAAAGATAATACTTTCCGTGAGACCATAAACTTATTCGGGTGCTTACCGGTTCTTGACTCTCGAGAAAAAAATCAAGATTTCAAATCCCTGGTTCAATTTCCTTCTTTGTCCTCCTGCTCCTTCTTCTTCGTTACTCCAGCAATCAGACAGCTTATTTCTCTCCATTCTATTTCTTTCATCCTTTTATCATTATGCTTACCATGTTTCTTTAAACCAGCTTGAACCCATTCGCTTCTCGAAGTCTACCCTGTTATTTGCCCATCTCTTAAAAATGTGGACGGAAGCGTCCGGTACCTCACAAACACTACAGTCGCTCGCTCTTTGCACAATAACAAGAAGATCAGTATCATTTCTCCAATGACATACAGTGCCTCATTTGAAACCGTTCTGTATGCGCTAAATACCCTTAGGAGCATTCGCCTTTGCAAAATGTACATCAGCTTAACGTATTTCGCAGTGTTCAGTGCGTTATACCACACTGGGCCAGCGTAGGTTAAAACCGACTAAAAAACTCAATTTAGCACCCTTCTTTGAGGCTACTTGGGCCGCCAATGTTTGACATCAGCAGTATCGACGCATTCAGACTTTGGTTCGCCTTCTCTACCGTCTTTTGGATGTGTACTTCGAAACTTAGTCCTTACGACAACCAGACTACGAGAAACTTAACCGATGTAAACGGTATTACCTCCACACCTTTCCTTGGCTTTCTTTTGAGAACTACCTCCTCAGTTTTCTGAGGTGCTAGCTGTAGATGGTTCTTTCTGATCCACCTACTAATACAACGCAGAGCTATGTTAGCCGCAATAACCATGTCCGTTTTCTGACGCCTTCGCAATCAGTACGAGATCATTGGCATAAGCTACAAGAGTGCATCCCCTTGACATCTATAGCGTCATCACCCCATCGTACAGGACGTTCCACACGATGGGACCCAGTACTGAACCCTGCGGAACATCCTACGACAAACGGATGCTGGTATCTTTTTCCCTTATAGACATTTCAGTAAAGTATTTGTCAATTACGTTGACCAGGTACTCACTAACGCCAGATTCTCTCAGCCTGGACAAGATTTTTCCCATGATACCATGTTTAATGCATTCTTGACGTCAAGCAGAATAAGAGCCATCCGTATCTTTGTATCCTGCGTGATTAAAGAGTTTACTTCTGTGACCGTATCTATGGTGGACCTGTTGGATCTAATACCATATTGATAATATAGCATTCTTTTTAAGTTACCTAGTCAGTTTAGTCTCTGTAACTTTACAGAACTTACGATATGTGAGCTATTCAATAGTAATTCATCCAGCTCTTAGTTCATTTTTATTCTCCATGAACGATTGCTGCAACTGTTTATTCTAAATATTTTTCTTAATATTTTGCACTCAAATATTCTCAGTTCATCAGTGGTTGAAAGGGTTTATGTTTTACATCCATATGTGATCATGGGTTTTGTTACTGTTTTGTATATACTAAGCTGCTTAGAGGTACTATTCAGTAACTAACGTTTCATTTAGTCTTTGTATCTTAACCAGCATTGTATCTTAAGCACTTATTACCCCTAAGAATCCGTACTTTTATTGCTTGACCGATGTTGTTGCTGTCATTTATTATTAAGAGTAGGTAGTAGATTCCTATGTCGATTCGATTTTGTGCACTCCATATATTTTATTTTCCTTTCATTTATATTTAGACCCAATGCAGCGGCGTCCCATTTTAAATCTATAGCTTTTTCGCTTTTTAAAATTTAATCTAGCTAAATTGAAGAAATACTTAAGTTTTGCATCTACAGTCAGTATTTTCAAATGGTTTGGTTTACTATTGTCGTTTTTTATTGTCGTTAAAAATCTGCCTGAACTTATATCCTCTCGTCGTCTCAGTCTGACATGTTAGTAATACGATACGACAAATGTGTATACTTCTTATGTTCGGGGGCCAGGGATAGCCTTCAGGTCTGACATCAAAAATAATATCAAAGGAGATAGTAATGGTATCCAGGACTAAAATAGTTAAACCTGTTATAATTCTACGTTATAAATAAATCCTTCTTAATATTCTACTTCTATCATGATCCGTTCTACAAAGATCGGGAATGTTGTTTGGAGCAGCTTTTTTTGTTTGGCTCATTTTCTAGAATGAAAAAAACGTAATTGGCGTTTTTACGAATAAAAGTTCCAAATCTCTTTTGAATATGAATAAATTAAATTTTTTATTTTTTTTTGTAAATAAAAACATTTTTGGAGAGTCCTACAGGCAACTATCCCAAAGATTCAAAATAATATTATAGTCACGTATCTTAATTTTAAAGAATTGCTTTTTTATATAATAATACATATAATAATCATACATATAATCTTACATTATGTTATTATACATTATCTTATACATATATACACTTACATTTTTTAATAACTTTATTTTTTATTCAATGTTGGTTAATGCTTTATAATTTAATCCTTTGCCCTTGGTTTATCAATTTTCTTCCAGTGAGAATTATAAATATTTATCGTTCATTTGACACGCCTTGTCTGCTTGATAAAACAGTGAAGTATCTCACTTTTGCTCTTCATGACTTGTTCTTTGAGAGTTGTTTGGTGGGGGTATAACTATTGCTGCCTCGTATTAGCAGAGGCTAAACAGTCACCTACAAAGTGTTCGACTGTCCCTTTTCTCTTCTGACACCTGGGAGATATTTCTAATTGACTGATTTTTGGAGTCTAACAAAAAAGCGTAACCTGTGAGGATCGATATCACCCCCCGAATTCTATCTCTATTCCAAGCAGTTAGATGGTTTCCTAAAAATATTAAAAGTAAAGATAGTTCAAGCACTCCTGACCATGGAGCTGCGCGAAGGCGGCGTCAAATTCAAGTAAAGGCGGAAAGGTTCTATTGTAAGTGGAATTATACAGTACATAGTACAATGCGTTTCGCACGAAAGTGGGGACTAAACCAAATTTCGTCTACTGCGCTGTGTTCAAGAGTGCTTGTACTCACTATACGGCCTCCTTCCTTAGTCTGACGACACTCGCCCATCTTGCTAGGTGTTATTCTAGGGACCAGTTCCGTATATTAGTTTTACGTGTCTGATATAAATCTGGGTGGATGATTTGGTTTAGTTTTTTAAATGTGAACGGTCTCTCGTGGAAATTTCCTTCGGACTGGGGTCTTCTAGTTATCTTTTATTTTTGTGATATTAACCCTAGAAAGGTGGACTATCGTAAATTTGACGACGCTCCTCGGTTTTCGTCGCAGTTCGGGTGCAGTCGCATAACCTCTGCCCATACACTTCTCAGTAGCAGTTTCTTTAGTCTTGATTTAACAGGCGGTAAGTGTGTTTCCGCCAGTAAGGTGATCCTCTACATACTGCAACGGCGTCTAAAAAACTTCATAAGTTGGCAAATAGCACCTGAGCAGGCTGGATTTGTAAAGGGCAGAGGTACTAGAGAACAAATCCTTAATGTACGAAACATCATAGAAAAAGCCAGAGAATACCAGATCCCGATATTTATATGTTTCGTCGATTATACAAAGGCCTTTGATAATGTTAGATGGGACAAACTATGGAACATATTGACGACAGTGAGTGTACCTAAACACTTGACTCACCTTATTAGCAAACTGTATCAAGATAACCTGACATATATTCGAATGGACGGATATCTGTCTGACAAATGCACTTTGGAGAAGGGAGTACGCCAAGGATGCGTTTTATCTCCCTTATTATTTAACATCTATTCGGAGTTTATAATGCGCAGAGTTTTGGATGGTTGGGAGGAAGGAGTAAACCTAGGTGGTGTTAAGATATCTAACTTGCGTTTCGCAGACGACACTACACTTCTAACCTCTACTCCAGAAGAAATTACTAGATTATTAAAAAAACTCGAGGTAGAAAGTGCTAAATTTGGTCTCATGATTAACTACAACAAAACCAAAATCATGGTTATTGATCGCCAACAACAGTTTCCTGAAACCCAAACTATTGCGGGATGCCAGGTAGTCTCATCTATGATATATCTTGGAGCTCTAGTTAACAACACAGGCAGTTGTGAATCCGAAATTAGAAGACGCATTCAACTAGCAAGAGCAGCAATGAGTGAACTAAACGGGGTCTGGCGTGATCGTCACATTACTATGACAAACAAAAAGAGACTCGTTTCAACTCTGGTCTTTTCCATATTTTACTATGCATGCGAGACATGGCCTTTGAAATGTGGACATAAAGACGCCTGCTTCGAATTCCATGGACGGCTCGCCGTACAAATATCTCGGTTCTGGATGAAATTAAACCGGATCAAAGTCTCTCCAGTACCGTTTACTCTAGAATTTTAAAGTTCTTTGGCCATATCCATCGAAGTGATCACAAAATGGAGCGGTTGGTGGTCCAAGGAAGGCCTCAGACTCAACGCCAACGCGGAAGATCTCTACAGCGATGGGCGGACATTACTAAAAAGCTTCTCAATAAACAGTATACTGAGGCAATACATATAACTGATGACCGCGACCAGTGGAGAAATATTATCAATCAAACTGTCCGAGCTGCTGAAGCCCAATTATGAACCACAACACATCTACTAAGATGTTAATGACTGTGATGATGAAGTGTGTTTCTCCACTACTGTATTTATGTATTAGATTTTTCGAGGGCACGTCGTCAATTTTAAGAAAGTCCACCTTCTACGTTGGTTTTTTTCTCTCAAGTTTATTTGGACGCCGGTGACGTTTTTGGTAAGTCATTATCTAATTCTTTTTTATATTTGTAGTAAATATTATTTTATTTAATTGTAGTACTATGTTATCACGAAAACCTTTAACGGCAAGTGAAATAAACGATGAAATACAGCGTATAATGAATGGTGAAGATAGTGAGCAGGAACCTTTTGAAGATAGTGGAAGTGACTATGAGTTAGAAGAAGATGCTTTGGAGTTTGAATCGGACGATTCAGATGAAGAAGATAACTCTAAAAATAGTGGTAATTTCAAAATTTTCCAGTCATCCAGGGTATCCAGTTCATCTGTAAATTTATTGGATGCAGATATAAAAGCAATAGTGGTGGAAAGCGAAAAATCTACAGAAGAAGTACCTGGAACATCAGGTGAGAACTCCACTGTTTTTCAGTTTATTGTAAATCCCGGAAAGGCTCTAAAAGGTGAAAACGGGCATAAGTGGTCAAACAAAATACCTTCATTGTCAAAAAGAACGGCAGCTAGAAATATTATTCATTTTATAGCTGGTCCCAAAGGAAATGCCAAAAACTACACAAAAGTTGAAGAATATTTCTTAAATTTTTTTTCAGAGGATATATTATGTCGTATTCTGTTACACTCAAATACCGAAATTACAAGACAATCTAAAAATATGCTAGTCGTCCTAATATTTCTGACATGGGTAAAAATGAGCTACAAGCTTTATTGGCAATTTTGATAATGTCTGCAGCAAATAAAGACAGTCATCTATCTGTGAAATATATGTTTGACACTAATATATCAGGAAAATTTTATCAGTCTCTCTTTATAAACTGTCTTAGGTTTGATTAAAAGGAAACACGAAAAGAAAGGCAGCAAGATGATCCTTTTGCGCATATACGCGAAATATGGGACATTTTCATGACCACCTGCAGAGAATCATATACACTTTCATCCTATCTGACTATTGATGAACAGTTAGTAGGATTTCGAGGACGTTGCCCTTTTCGAATGTATTTACCTGATAAACCTAATTCGTATGGTCTCAAAATCGTAATGATGTGTGACAGCTCTTCGAAATATATGATCGATGCTATTCCTTATTTAGGCTAGAAAACCAATACAAATGGTTTGCCGTTGGGTACATATTTTGTAAAGGAACTTACAAAATCAGTTCATGGTAGTAACAGAAATATTACCATGGACAACTGGTTTACATCAGTTAGCTTAGCAGAGGAGTTATTAAAAGATCAGTACAAACTGACAATTATCGGAAATCTTCGCAAAAATAAAAGAAACATTTCACAGGAGTTGCTCAATGTAAAGAACAGAGTCCCCAATACATCTATGTTTTGTTTTGATAAAAGAAAGACATTGGTATCATATATGCCAAAGAAAAATAAGGTAGTTGTACTTTTTTCAACACTTCACGAAGGTGCTGATGTTTCCAAAATAAATGGCAAACCCACTATAATAACTGATTATAATGGAACAAAAGGCGGAGTGGATACATTTAATCAAATGTGTTCGAATATGAATGCGGGTCGTAAAACGAGGAGATGGCCTTTGTGTATCTTCTATAATATGATAAATATTGCAAGTATCAACTCGTATGTTATTTACACCACAAAAACATTAAAAGCAAACAGAAAAGTTTTATCCAGATACGAATATATGGTTGAATTGGCTCTTCATCTCGCCGAACCCTGGCTGAGAGAACGATTGTGTATTCCAACTTTACGTCGAAATCTTAAGCAAAATATTAAAGATGTCCTCAAAATATCCGAAGAAGTTGAACGTCCGTTACCTGAAAAAAAGAAACGCAAGGCATGTTTCCATTGTCCGAGTAAAAAGAGGCGCATGACTACCACATATTGCATCCAATGCCATCACGCTATATGTGGCGAACACCGAGGTAATATATGTACAATGTGTGCAAACGAGTAGTGTACATCGACTTTATTTATATGTGTACCACTTACTAAGACTTACATTTTTTCTAATTTTTTGTAATAAAAGTGTTTATAATTACATTTGTATTTTTTTTTTCAATTTTTTGTTAAATGTCGTAAAAATTACGATAGTCCACCATAACTGTCAGTAAATAATAGTCCACCTTTCTAGGATTAAGCTGTGCTTTCCATTTAATAGAAGGTGACGAGTATCTACTTGACCTGGAGTAACTTTATAGGATTGCTTTGTCTAAGTGGTATCACAGCTGAGCTTTTTAATAAGGATTTATGTCATCTAACTACAGTGTGTTATATCCATTCTATCAAAACTATTCCTCTAAAAGTAAATTTGTCCTAAATCTTCTTCGGAAGGGAATTTTTGTTATTTTTATTGTTGCGTAACCCTGCGATCTTCTTGGGTATTATGTTGGGTTTTGGGATTTGTTCTTTTGATGCAGCGTATAATATAATGCTATGGTCGTATAATATAATTAATACATATTACTCGTATCGGTACTTCCATATTTATTTAGAAACACGAATACTTACACTAGTATATATGAAACTTTAATATTCTAAGTAGTACTTAGTTGAAATTGTAACGAGGTCTACATCTCGACATCCAAGTTATCGACTCTATTTAACTCTAAACTTAACTCACAACTATTGTTCGGAAGCTATTATCTTCTGGCATTTTAAATTAATTGCTATTTAACTGGGAATAGGCCACAATTAAAGATAAAAATACGTTTATTGACGTTTCAATTTCCACTTCGAAAATCGTTCTCAAAATACAAACAGTAATTTTATCAAAATAAACGTATCTTTATCTTAATTGTGGCTTATTCCCAGTTAAATAGCAATTAACTCAGAACTGTAATTGTGACTCTAAGCTGTAAACTGTAAAAATTGTAAATTGAAAAACAGTTCTGGTTACACAATAGAAAAATTTAAAATATGACTAACAATATTTATGAATTTCAATAGATTAGAAATCATATCACAAGCAGTTCTAAATGTCAGATCTCATAAAGCAATTGTTTGTGTTATAACCTCGCCTCCAAATTTTAGTTGACAAAGGAGCAGCACTATTTTTGATCATGCAAAACTACTTAGCTTTTGCCCACTCCTTTACCAATTGTTCATTATTGTCCGGTCACTATATCTCCAAGAGGTAAAGTGACAATTGAATTCTCCCACGACTAATTTGGTGTTCTGTTTTCCGAAATTATGGGCCGTTAAGAAGCTAAACGTTTCTTCTGGTTTATACATGACAACATACAATGCTATTTTATGTTGTCATACAGTACTTTAAGTTTTAAATTATATATATACATACTACGAATCTCCTTCGTTGACCTATTGCCAATAATTTGTCATTATACAGTGGTTGCTAAACTTCTGTGTTTTTTTGTGAGGAAAACAATCCCTTGGGTACAGTCAATTCATAATATTAAGAGTTGTTATTGCCTAAAGAATTGCAAAAATATCATGCTTAAGAAGTGTCACCAGAAAAAGTTAAGGAAAGGGAATACCAAGATACACAAATTTCTTCAACGATCGAGGTATATTCAACACGTTCAAGTGGAAGCGTTGGTATAGAGTAAGAGGTTAGCAAGGTGACTGTAACAAAAGAGTATAAACAGCATGGTTACAAGAATTTTAAATATTGGAAAACGCAGCAGCTTTATCCAGACGATTACTTTCGAAGAATGGAATTTTGTGAAACTCTAATAACAAAGGCTGAAGATTTTCCAAATAATAACCATAGTTAATTAAAAACATTTTATTCACTGATGAATCTTCTCTTTCGTTAGTATGGAGACACAATGTTTTCATTACGAGGCATTGGGAGCGAAAAAACTAGCACAGAAGTGGAACCGAACTCAATTTCCTCACAAAGTTAACGCGTGCACTGGCATTTTAAGAGACCACGTAATAAGTCCATTTTTTATTGAGGGCAACTTGAATAGTAGACTATATCTCAATCTGCTCCAGAATCATATTTTTCTAAATCAATTCTCAATTCTCAATCTTTCTAATGTAAATCTGGAGATTGTTTGGTTTCACAAATTATTAGGGAGTATGTAAACAATACTTCCCGGAATCGAGTTTTCAGTGGAACAGGCGACATTAAGTGGCCTGCACGATATCCAGATCTTAAACCAATTGACTTTTTTTAAAGACATTTAAAAAGCATCACCTACTATCCTCCTAAAACTTGAGCTTAAAATTTGAACGAATTAAAACATCGAATAAGAGAAGTTTCCAATTCTGTTACAGCAGAAACTCTTTCATCTGTCAGTTTCGCAAAAGTTTTTATGACAGATTGTTATAACTGTAAACTACTTCTTGTTTTATTAGAAATTATTTTTTATTTTAAATAAGAGTATATTTTTTGTTCGAATGACGGTGATAGATAATGTATGTACCGATACTAGTGTCAGATTTGGTGTTATAAAAATTAATACACTGTTCTTTAAGTGTGACCTCTTTAAAATTATACTTATTTCATAAAGTTCAAACATGCTTAACTGAATATGGATTAAGATCCAGAAAATCATTATTATCCAGAATAACATTAATGTTGTATTACTGCCAGAGTTTAATTTGGTAAAGAAAAGATAATGGTGTGCACAGACATTTCTCTAGCGGCTCATCCAGACATTGGTTCAATTCTAGGGCGCAATTTAAACGCTGAAAGGTATATTAAACAATGTTTGTAAGATCGTATAGTGTCATTTGCCCCATTTGTTGAAGAAAACTTATGTTTTGTACAAGATTATGCTCGTCTACGCATTGCAAGAATAACACGGGATTACTTGGGTGACATTAAGATTCCTTTGTAAACAAGACTCCCAAGGAGTTATGACAAATCTAATCGAGCATGCATGGAATATTCTGCGAGGACGTATTCGACGTAACCATATTCAGTTTCAAATCTTCAATGACTTGGAGCAAGCAGTTTGTAACGAATGGGAGTAAATTTTTCAAAAAGAATTTGCTGCTTAATCCAAAGCATTCTTGTTCGAATGAGCGCAGTAATTAGGGATCGTGGAGCTAATACACCCTACTAAATATCGTTTTCTATTATTAAATATTCAAAATTAAAAAAACTGAATTTTGGTTTCTTTGTAGATTTTCAAATTTTTTGAACTTTTTTCTTTTTTTTTCTTTGTTAAATTCTTAATTTTGTAATAAATGTTACTATTAAATTTTGTTTATTCATTAAATACTTAATCAGAAATATCAAAACTGTTTTAAACGTCAGTTTTTAGGAAAAATGGGTGTCCGGTTAATTTTGCCCTCCAGTATATTTAAAAAGTTTGTATTTACAATTTAGATTTAAAATTAGTAAATATAATTTATTTGGTTTTCCATTTACATCTAAATACAGCAATTTTAACAGCAGTGTTTATCAGAGTATATAAATACTGTATACGGCGCTTCACTTTTTTTAACTGAAACGATGATACAGAGGTATTTCATTGCCCCCATCAAGTCGAGGGCGTTGGGCACGTGCCTCATTTCCGCTTATGACAAAAATCTTTTGTAAACTCGCTAACTTTGATAATGTGAAGCTTTAATAAACGTTTTTACCTACCCAATACTGCTACTATTTCGGGCGGCTGTCATTAACAGACAAACTGTTGTGTTTAAAGCTTGTAATATTAATGTTTTTATTTTATTCTTAACTTTTATACAGGAATTTCTTCAATGATAATAGTGCATGTAGGGTGAAGCGGGGTATCTGTGAACGGAGTAAAAAAGTTTTATTATGAAGTTTATGAAGTTAGTTGGGTTTCAAATCACTTTCTTTTTGTTTGTAGATATGTATTAGTAATATATTAATATTATGTTATCTTCATAGAAGATGAAAAATGAATTGAGAGAGAAGAGTATTGACATTCTTATTTCACATGTAAGGGTCCACAGTTACCCGTTAATTTAGAGTAACTGTGGACCCTAACTTAGAGACTCTGGTCTGCATATAAGTCATCAATCTCTGCATAAACGACTTCTACGGAATTTTCATCATCACTACTTAATTTTCATTGTTTCTAAAATATATTCTTCGAAGCTTTTGTCTCAGTTTTTGATAACTGTAGGTGTTCTAAATAGGTTTTAGTTGTGATCACCTCCGCAACATCTATTATTTTCTTCTTCATTTAATATAGCTTCGGAGAAGGCTTCACTGTTACTAGTAGAATGTTTCTCCAGAATGCAATGGAAGTTGATGCAATGCAATTCTGGCTTTCTGCAGTAGAGCTGCAAGAGGTTGTACATGGGATCGTAGTTTGCTTATGGGTAGAACTTTGCTCGTCAGTGATAGTGTTAGGAATGTTTTTTCTTCATAATATCGTTTTAACTTTTCGAGATCAAACTTTTCTTTATAAATGGAATCTCGATTTAGAGGAAAATTACCTGTTTTTCTAAAGCCATTTACCAGAACAGGTTCTCGAATAATGCGTCAAGCTTTTCCCAAAATGTTAGAAAATTCGCCTTTTGTTAGCTGTTTTCCTAAATTTTGTGCTGCCAATCTGTTAACAAAACATCCCATAAAGACTTGAACCCCTTGAAGACAGGCACTTGTTATGTTTTCTATTATAGTTCTAATTTATAGTCTTTATTCTAATTTATTGTCTATATTCTAATTTATTAAAACTCACGATAATTTATTAAAGTCTTTATTTCCTACTAATTTATTTTACACTTAAATAATTTATTATCAATTACATTCGTACATTCAAATACGCGGCCCGAATTTATCTTTTTACTGACTTCTTCAATAAAATTTCGTCTTTATATAAAGCACCGTTAATAATCTAGATCTGACCTGACCCTTGTCGAAAATACTGGAATGTGACGTCATACTGGTATTATAGCCGAGGGGAGACCCCATGGATGTTGACCTGCATTGTCTCGAATGAGCTGGAACTGGTTTTTTTATCGCGGCTCGGCTGATTTTCCGTCAGGTAGGTATTACCTAGAACATTCATGAATGAATAAAAACATATTAGTAAAATATATTTACGGTTTTGAGTCAGAATTTATTGTAACACACTTTTAAAAGCTTCAATATTGCAAAAGTATGTAGCGGTAATTTAAGAATATTCACATATTCTGCCATTGGTACAGCAATCAGTTCGGGTGAAATATGCAATTAATGACAATTGTAAATTAAAAGAGCAGGCCTTTCAACGCAATTTTTCAAAAAAATATTTTTGAACCATAGGAAGATTGATAGAGGAATATTGAGGAAGATCATAGGTGGCAATATAGTAATCCGTTAGCATTAGCACATGTAAAACTGTTGTTGTTTTCCGTCCTGAGCCTGCAGTTTACCTTTGTGCTATTTCTCCAATTCCAGTTATAACCTAAGTACGGCTGAGGTCATAATTAAGAGTCATTTCATCTACATTCTATATTTTTGGCAGGGTATTGTTAAAGTTGTAAATTATTCATAATAGTTTTCAGTTGATTGAAGAAATCGTAAACAACAAATGGGTCACTTTGTTGTATTCCACGTAATGCTTCAATTATCTGAAGTTTCTTAGAAAATAGAAAGTCGGTTGCGTTTTGAAACATTCATAAACCAATCTTCACTAGGCTTCCCCTCTCTAAAGGGTATTTGCAGGTTATTTTGCTGAGCATATACCTGTACAGGATTGAGTAGCTGTTTGCGAGATAGTCCAAACCGCCACTTACTCATAGTTTTTATTCGAGAAGATGTCTTCATCTTCTTTAGAAAGTGTAGTTCTACCACCTCCAGTCACACATGTAATAGATTTTCATTGTTTTAAAAAGTAAAATCTAGTAGATACCTAATTTTGTTATTACCTTGTACATGTCCTGTCGCTGATCTACCTTTCCACCCATTCACTTTTAATCCGAGTGTCGATTTTGGTACGGCATGCTCCATTGCAGCATTCTTTAGTGAAAATTTTCCCGATTTCACATCTCTTATAATGAGTTCTAATGCTTCTATGGAATACCTACTTTCGACACTACGATAATTAAAATTTTTTATTTCAAATTCTTTATAAAAGGTATATAATAAAATGCCCAAACGAGCTATCACAATTACGTTACAGAACATTTCGGAATGTTAATTCCATCATCAGTGTAAACCTAAAAGTATATAACCACTTTAATTAAAAAGAACGTTGAATTTAAAATGTTTACTAAGGTTAAAGCAAAATCTGGTTAATACTTACGGGGTATACATGCTATGAGCCACCAAAATATATGGGTCAAAACCCGTTAAATGTTATAAATTTATAGTTGTTTTACATTATATATAATTACAAATTAGGATGTTTAAGTTACCGTTGGAATTGGTAACATGGCGACGTATGACCCTACATAGGTTATATGGTCCTGAGACGAAGTGTCTTCAAGAACCTGTTGATAACAACTGATCAAAATGACATTGTTGACATGTTAGAACGGATATTGTGTCAGAGCAGTAAGTGTAACTTACGGTAGTTGTCTAAAAATAACAGAAGCCAGCATTATTTAAAATTGAAAAAAGTTAAAATTATAATAATGTAACAGTATCAACTATCAATGTTGTAGTCTGTAATGTGATATATTTTCTTGGTATTTTTGAACCCAAAGAATAATATATAAACAAACTAACATAAAAACTTTTGGAACCACAGTTCTACCGGTATCGCCGTCCACAGTCCTGAAGTTTACTCTCAGAATCATTTATTGAAAATTAGCACTACTTCTGTACTAAACCAAGTTTTTTAAATTTAACTTAAATTACATTTCAATTCAAATTTCAACTGAGAGTTTTAGTTGCTAACTAAATTTTTGTTTTGGCAGCTGATGTCTTAAGAATTTCTCACTAGTTACTACCAGAGAGAGACTATTTTGTTAATTAAAAAAATATTAATGAGTGCTACAGTTACCCCAAACCACAGTTAACCCATTTCACCTTACTTTAAAAAAAATGTCATCAAAGAAATATCGAATTTATATTTAAATTCTTTTTTTTATAATAATAAATTTTTACCAAACTAAAAATTTATTGGCGGTATTTAAAAGTCATTACGATTTGGTTGTGGGTCGTGTACCAAAACGTAGCAGAACATAAATCGGTCAGTATGGCACTCGCCAAAATAAACAGTAACGAAATTTGAACAGCTGTGAAATTGCACTCGCAATATGCATTAATCTGATTTAGCTTATTTGTCATTTGCTGTAATATTAACAGTGCTCTAATATTAAAACCGTTGTGAACATGCATCTCCTTATTGAAGAGAAAGTGTTTATAGTCAAGGATTATTTCCGCTCTTGAGGAAATGGTCGAAATAATGGTCCAAGTTTGAAACAAAAGAATATCGATTAGTGTTTAACAGAGCTTGCCCAGTGAAAATGTAATGTAAGCAATAGTTGAGATATTTCGTAATACTAGTAGTGTGTTGTGTCAGCGAAAGGGTTATTTCGGACATTTCGGTCGTCAAAAAATTCGACAACAATAATTAAAGACGCGTTTTCGATCAAATCTTACGATCTTCAGAACGAAGCCTTTGATGTACTGCATATAAACTAAATATCAGTAAAACATTCACACACTTGGTGGTTATTGCACTTAAATTACACAAAGAGTAAACTTTGCAAAAAATACGTGCAAGAGAAGTTTACTATAGACTAGTATTGAGTCAAGCGTACGAAGATCCAGATTTTTGAGAAATGTAATATTTTCGGAACAAAGTCTTATTGAGTTTAATGGATTATAGATATAACTTGATTTCTTGGATTTGGACGGCTAAATGTCTTTGTAGAGAAACCACTCGACAGTGAACGAGTTACAGTTTGGGGTGATATGTCTGGATATAAGATTATTGGTTCTTATTTTTTTGATGATGAGATTTATTTATTTATTTATCGTATGGCATACAATAAGAACACACAATTAAAAAATCAATATAAAACGTTACATGAAGTATTACAAACGAACATCTAATGTATTATTAATATAATGTAAAACATTTTCGGTCGCATTCAGGAACTCATCGAAAACTCCAGGGAATCGCCTTCGGGGACATTCTTCAACAATGTGACGGACGGTCTGTCGTTGCGCACCACAGTCACACTCAGGAGTAAGGGCTTTTCCCCATCTATATAAGCTGTCAGCACATCTACCGCTGCTTGTTCTTATTATGTTTAGCGTTGTCCATGTATTGCGGGTTAGTTCAAAGCCTGGCGGTTTCTGATCGATACAGGCCATTTGATGTGCTTCCTGTGGTGAGTCGCTCTCCCATTGTGTTCTCCAAGCTTTGGTCAGGTTGAAATGTTCCTGATGTAAGGAGTTGGCTTTTAGCAATGGAGGATATCTGGGGGGCAGTCTGTTTATTTCGATATCAAGCTTATCTTGGTGTATGAGTAGTGGATGGTTAGCCTCAATTTTTCGATATTCTCTGAGAAGAAAATGACTTCTTCGCAGTTTCGGCGGTGGAATGTGACTCAGAATGGGAAGCCAATAGTTCGGTGTGAATCTAATTGTACCTGAGATCATTCGCATTGTATGGTTTAATTAAGTGTCAATAATCTTTGTGTGTTTGCTATTGAGCCATACCGGGAAAGCATATTCAGCCACCGAGTATACAAGTCCGAGAGCGGATGATCTGAGTACGGAGGCTGAGGACCCGCATGTAGTGCCACATAGCTTTTGGACTATATTATTTCTCGTTTTGAAGATGTTCTTTAAAACTCAATGTTCTGTCCAGAGTCACTCCAAGATATTTTGGTGTTGAGTTATGAGTGAGCAGTCTGTTTTTGAAGTGGATTGTGAGTTTTTTGTTGGCTTGGGCATTATTCAGATGGAAACAGCACACTTCGGTTTTCGTTGCATTAGGCCGTAGCCTCCATTTGCGAAAGTATTCTCCCATAATGGCAAGGTCATCCGCTAATATTGTTTCTGTGATATCCATGTTATTATGTCTTGCTGCAATGGCCCAATCGTCAGCGTAGCCAAATTTCTGCGAAGTTGTCCTAGGTAGGTCCGCGATATATAAATTGAACAGTAAGGGTGCCAAAACAGATCCCTGTGGCAGTCCATTGCTGAGCTTCATTTGGAAACTTTTAGAATTGTCTATTGTGACTTGAAAAGTCGGTGAGCATGTTATCAATGAGTTTAGTTACCTTTTGACACGGGATGGCACGGATGAGCTTGCAGATTAGTCCTTGTCTCCAGACAGTATCGTATGCAGCTGATAGGTCAATGAAAGCAACGGATGTTTTTTGTTTTCTTTGAAAACCAGCTTCAATATGTGTTGTTAAGGATAGGATCTGATCTGTGCAGCTGCGGTTAGGTCTGAATCCTGCTTGCTCAATAGGTATCAGTTTAAATACGTTTCTACTAATTCTGTTGTAGATTAAGCGTTCCAATAGTTTAAAAACACAGTTCAGCAAAGCAATCGAACGGTAGTTTTGATGCTGATTATTTGCCTTTCCTGGTTTTAATTTGGCTATAATTATGATGAGATATATATAATATATTGATGATGAGAAGTATATAGTTAGTGTTTACCAAGACCATTACAAAGAGAACATTTTATTTATTCATCCTATGGCTCTAAAGCTCTACTTGACCCTTGGCCTCTCTCATCAAAACTATCCATCCGTTACGATCTGTAGCCGTTCCTCATCCAAATTATGGCCCCACCGCTTTCTCAGTCTTTCAGTAGGTCTCTTTCCCTGCATTCTCGAATTAAATAGTCTTTGTGAAATGTTTTCTACCATTCTAAATACATGGTGTGCTTATTAAAGACGCTGTAGGCGAATAAACTGAGATAAAGGTTGCTCTTTATATATTATATGAGGAATTCTACAAAAATTCGCACCTTAACTGGAGCCAAATATGGTGATATTGCAATTTGCTGCCCGTACCCCGCAGTAACAATTTTTTCTGTAGGTTGATACCAAAAAACATGTTTTCAGGTGCGAGCCTTAAAAAAAGGAAAACCTAAGTTTTTTACAACAAAAAAACTGATTTGTTCGCTAAAGCTATTTCATTTTTCTAGCGATCTGCCTCGAAAAATGGGTGAAAGAGACTTCTATACTTGGAGCACATGTACATATCAGGTACCAATCGCTTTGTCTTGATCTTCAGAAGGAACTCTGACCCTCTGAAGAGCCAAGAAATACCTGCTCAAAGCGTGGCAAACGGTTATTCAGTCCCTAAAATCGACGTTTTTGTCATTTTTTTTTTCGCGATTTTACCCAAAAATAGATTAAAAGATACCTCTATAGTTGAAGCACACATACCTATTAAGTACCAATCGCTTCGTCTTGATCCCCAGAATGAATTCTGACCCTTTGAAGAGCCAAGAAACACCTGCTTAAAGCATGGCAAACGGTTATTCAGTCACTAAAATCGACGTTTTGTTCATTTTTTCGAAATTTTATCCGAAAATATATTAAAAGATACCTCTATGGGTGGAGCACACATACATATTAGGTACTAATCGCTTCGTCTTGATCGTCAGAGGCCAGAATGAATTCTGGCCCTTTGAATAGCCAAGAAACACCGCTCAAAGCGTGGCAAGCGGTTATTCAATCACTTAAATCGACGTTTTTTTTTTCAGTTTTTAGCGATTTTACCCGAAAATAGATAAAAAGATACCTCTATAGTTGGAGCACACCACGATTAGGTACCAATCGCTTTGTCTTGGACCCCAGAATGAACTCTGACCCTTTAGAGAACCAAAAAAAAGGTCAAAGCGTGGCAAACGGTTATTCAGTCCCTAAAATCGACGTTTTTTTTTTTTCATTTTTTCGCGATTTTATTCAAAAAAGGATTAAAAAAGGCCTGTATAGTTGGAGCACACGTACATATCAGGTACCAATCGCTTCGTCTAGGTCCCCAGAAGGAACTCTGACCCTTTGAAGAACCAAGAAACACCTGATCAAAGTGTGGCAAGCGGTTATTCAGTCCCTAAAATAGATGTTTTTTTTTTTAATTTTTTCGCGATTTTACCAGAAAAGCAAGTTAAAATGACTTTTATTCGAGTTTTCTAAAGGCGATTGGATCGTAGTAATTTATGATCAATGATACGCAGGGGTAGTTGAAGAGGTAAACAACGAACATCTTTTAACAAAATTTCTCTCAACTACAAAAAAATGGCTTTTGTTTTTTAAATCGACCAGAGCATACACAAAACGTTTTATAAACTTAAACGTTTTATGTAAAATAAATCGCCAGAACTAACTAAATTTAGAAATGAAATAATGTACAATATCAGTGGAAATCAGAAAAAAAATGATTGAAAACAATGTAAAAAATAATATAATTATATGATATATTACAATTTATACAATTTATATAATTAATATAATTTTTTTTAATCAAAAACAGTATTAAAATTTTGTTTATTTCATATTATTCGAGCTTTAATATGTATTGTTTCTGTTAAACACAAGATTATTTAATATTATATGCCAAGTTATTTTTTATAGTGTTTAATTAATGAAAAACAAATATATTTATACCATTGTTAAATAGTATCTATCAATAATAAAAAATTTAGAATATTTTTTATGTATTGTATTCTATGTATTTATTTTTTTTTACTTGACTAACTTTTATCTCGTTCTAATACTCATACTAACAAAATAAAGTTTGTTATAAAAAAAAAGAAGAAAAAAATTGAATCGTATTTTCTTACTTAAAACACGATAAATTAATATATGAAGGTTTTCAGCTATATTACAATTTACTATCTATAATTTGATGACGGATCAGGCTACATACTGTTACCACGCTTTAAGCAGGTGTTTTTTGGTTCTTCAAAGGGTCAGAATTCATTCTGGAAATCAAGACAAAGCGATTAGTACCTAATATGTATGTGTGTTCCAACTATAGAGGTATCTTTTATACTATTTTTGGATAAAATTGCGAAAAAATTTAAAAAAACGTCGATTTTAGGGACTGAATAACCGTTTGCCACGCTTTAAGCTTTTTTTGTTCTTCAAAGGGTGAGAGTTCATTCTGGGGACCAAGACGAAGGGATTGGTACCTAATATGTATGTGTGCTCCAACTATAGAGGTATCTTTTATTCTATTTTCGGCTAAAATTGCGAAAAAATGAAAAAAAAAACGTCGATTTTAGTGACTGAATAACCGCTTGCCACGCTTTGAGCAGGTGTTTCTTGGCTCTTCAAAGGGTCAGAATTCATTCTGGGGATCAAGTCGAAGCGATTGGTACCTAATATGTATGTGTACTCCAACTATAGAGGTATCTTTTAATCTATTTTCGGATAAAATTGCGAAAATTGAAAAAAAAAACGTCGATTTTAGGGACTGAATAACCGTTTGCCACGATTTGAGCTTTTTTTTGTTCTTCAAAGGATCAGAGTTCATTCTGCGGACCAAGACGAAGCGATTGGTATCTGATCTGTACATGTGCTCCAAGTATAGAAGTCTCTTTCACTCGTTTTTCGAGGCAAATCGCTAGAAGAATGGAAATAGCTTTAGCGACCAAATCAGTTTTTTGTTGTAAAAAACTTAAATTTGCCTTTTTTTAGGCTCGCACCTGAAATCATGTTTTTTGGTTTCAACCTAAAGAAAAAAATTGTTATTGCGGGGCACGGGCAGCAAATTGCAATATCACCATATTTGGCTCCAGTTAAGGTGCCTCACGAATTGTAGAATTCCTCATATATTAATCTGATCATCTGTCATAATTCTATCTGATTCGCCATCTGTTGTTCTTATTTATAGGGACTAGTATTCATCTTAGTACCTTTATTTTAAAGATATCTATACTGTTCGCAGATTTTTAAGTTAACGATAGCATACTATCGGTCACATTATGGTCTTGTAGATTGGTATCTCGGTTCTTTAATTACATCTCGTGATTTAAATGTCGGGCTTATAGCAAAGTATGCCGTATGGACTAAAATATTTTTTCTGCTAAGCTCTGCATCCTCATGTTCTCGTTTGTGATGTTGACTCCTAAATAGATAAACTAAGTTTAAGTCGCGCTGCTCACTTTGATCCACTTTGTACTAGGCATTTAGTTTTTTTTTCGTTTATTTACAAAGCTATATATATAGGTCTGTAGTATACATTACAAATTTCTTATACGCATTTTCACCTATGACTTTGATTCTGCTCATGATATTTACGTTATTTGCATATGCTGCCAGTGTATTATACGTGTATTGTTTCTAACTTCTAATGATTTTTTTCACTACGTATTACAGAGCTAAATTAAACGATGGTGGTGCCAGTCCACCATTCCTCTTCTTTTGGTGCCTATTCGTTTCTAATATTGGCGATCATTCTGGCTCTAAATATTTTATTAACTCATGCTTTAAATATATTAGTTGTTTGAGGGTATACAAGGCAACTATCGAACACGGTGTTCGATAGTTGCCTTGTATACCCTCAAAGTTTAATTATTCGAACATTCAACCTTATATTGATATTAGTTGTTGTTGTGGAGAACCATTTCCTTACGGTTTTACCCATGATTTTCTTCTTCTCCCAATTCCCCGCTTTCCGAATACTTTATATTGAAGGATTATTTTCATTAATCTGTATTTAGTGTCTTTTTTTATTATCTGTTCGAGCTATTTTAACTTTCTCCTTTTAATCATATACATCACTTTTCTTTTCTTTCCCATTCTTCGTAGTACAGTCTTGTTAGTTATTTTGTCCGTTCATGATATTCTTAATTCTTCTGTACAGCCACATCTTGAAGGCTTCAAGTTTTTTCTCCATCGCTTCAGTGAGTGTCCAGTATTTAACTCCGAAGTATAATATTAAGAAGATAGAACATTGTAGTAGACTTATATTTATCTCCAGATTAAGGTTGTGGCTTTTAAAGAGTGTGGCCATGTTGTTAAATACACTCCTAGCCTTCTCAATTCTACATTTTACTTCTTGTGAGTGATCCCATTATTAGTTTACTATTGTTCCAAGATAAATAACTGTTTACTACATTTTACTTTTTGTGAGTAATCCCATTATTAGTTTACTATTGTACCAAGATAAATAACTGTTTTTATCGGTCCACTGGTGTATTCTTCGTAAGCAGTTGGATGTCTCTAATTTTATTTTTGCCGATGACCATAAATTTAGTTTTTGATATGTTTACTTGTAGTCCAAATCTTTCACTCACTTTATTTACTTTGTTTTTTAGTTGCTGTAAACTGTTTAAACTATCTGCAAAAATACCAGTGTTATCTGCATAGATGATGTTGTTTAGGCGTTTTCCATTTAAAGGGATTCCGTGTTCGCAATTTTCCAAGGCTTCACTAAACATTTCCTCTCAATATAGGTTGAATATTATAGTAATATATAATATCCATCATATTTTGGTGTTGAACTGTACCAAATACCAGCCCATCTCCCTGATATAATCATTGTGTTATTTAAAATGGGTCTGTTATCTCATATTATATATGTACCGGAGCCATGGTGTCTAACATCATCATTCAGATAAACGTAGCTAATTTAGAACGTATATTATTATTATATTAGTATAAAGGTTAATTCACTAATTATTTTGTATACGTTGGCTCTGTTTATTAGATCATATGCCTGTGTAAAGTCGACGAAAATATTATAGAGACATCTGTCATATTCCCAGGCTTTACTTAAGATCTGCTTAACTCTAAATAGTTGGCCGATGGTTGATCTTCCGTGTCTAAATCCTATCTGATATTCTCCGATGATCTTATCTGCGAGAGGTTGTAGGTTATAAGATTTTTCTATAGTTTTACCAGGGAAGCTTTTTTTATGAATTGGGCAGATGATCCACTCTTCCACTCTTTTGGCATTTTTTTTATCTCCATATTCTGTGTATGGCCTGATATATCCTCTTCGTTATTTTTTTTTCTCCCTACTTCATAACACAGCAAGACCCACCTACATACATCCGCTTTGAACGTACTTTTCTTTTTTGTAAAAAAATGTTGAAAAAAAATTAAGCGGTTTTGAAATATTAACCTTCCGTTACTTGCGCACGGTGTATGAGACCGACCCTGTAAATAATTTCAAGTAACTCTGATTGTAGTGGGGATTTGGAATTACTGCTTCATGTACCTCTTCAGTCGTCGGTCACTTATCGTTGAAGTCTGTGTGTAGTGTAAAAAAGAGCATTATAATTTTATTATTAGGCAACACGGTCCGGTACACCGGGTGCGAGTATTGTGGACACATTTTTGTGCGTTGGATCAGACATTAAAAGTTTTACTCTGCAAGGTGATTTAAGTTCTTCTTATTATTTTCAATGTTTATATATTTGTATATTTATAGATATATGAATATGGATTACGAGAAGGAGAAAAAGGGATTATTAAAATTATTTGAGGAAATATCGACTGATGAGGAAACGTATGAAGATGATGATCAACAAAATGAAATTGACCATGTAGAAGAACGATCTGAATGTAGTGATACTGAACAGGAATTCGAAGCCGATCAAACAGAGGAAGAAAATGTTAGTTTCAGAAGGGAGCCGTACTTTATGGGTAAAGATAAATTAACAAAGGGAAAAAACATTGTCCACCGAAGAATGTAAGAACACGCAGTACCAATATATTTGTACGATTGCCAGCTATAAAACAACTTGTTAAAACTCACTCAATACCTATTGACATCTGAAATTGCATTTTTGATGAAGAAATGCCAAATATAGTTGTTGACTATACAAATATAAAAATTCAGAGTGTTACAGATGACTACAGTAGACAAAGAGATGCGAAACCTACCGACATTGTCGAAATCAAAGCCCTAATTGGTCTCCTTTATCTTGCTGGTATTAGAAAAGCAAATCACATGAATTTAGAGGATCTCTGGAGAACAGATGGCACTGGCATTTAAACTTTTTGACTTGTAATGAGTAAGCCTCGATTTTAATTTCTTTTGCAATGTCTGCGATTTGATAACATTCACATGAGACATGAAAGAATACAGGTAGATAAACTGGCTCCAATACGAACATTGGTAGAAAAATTTAACAGCAACATTAAAAAATGCTATTATAATTCTGGTTATGTTACCATAGATGAGAAACTAGAAGCTTTTAGAGAAAATTGTAGTTTCAGACAGTATATTCCTATATATGGTAAAAATATGGAATAAATATGGTAAAAATTTTTGCCGTTTCCGATGCAAAACAATTCTATACCAGCCACTTAGAAGTTTACGTCGGAAAACAACCAAATGGCTCTTTTCAAGTTAGTACAGCGACGGAAGACGTAGTAGAAAGACTTTGTGCACATATTTATGGGAGTAATATTAATGTTACTATAGATAATTGGTTTTGTAGTGTGCCTCTAGCTGATAGCCTTATATCAAAAAAATTAACTTTAGTGGGTACTATTCGAAAAAATAAAAAACAGTTGCCATTAGAATTTATACAAAATAACGGCAGATGCATTGGCTCTTCAATGTTTGGATTTAATGACGGAATCACCTTGGTTTCGCATATGCCAAAAAAAAAATCGAAACGTCCTATTTATCTCTACAATGCACCATGGAGATGATATTGACCCTACTACAGGTAAACCTAAGATGATAATTACATATAATGAAACGAAGAGCGGAGTAGATGTGGTAAATAAATTATGCGCGCAATATAATTGCGCCCGTGCCACGAGACGATGGCCCATGGTTCCTTTTTTTAGTTTGTTGAATGTAGCAGGAATAAACTCTTTTGTAGTTTATACTAGTTTGGATGAAGAATCTAAAACACCACGTAAAGAATTTTTACTATAACTCGATGTTACTAACCAGTGACTACCAAAAAGTACGGGCTATGTCTACCAGTTTACCCAGAACGATCAGAATGAGGCTTAGGGAGATATGTGGCTTACCAGCGGAACAAGTACCAGTCATAACACCTGAAACTCAAGGTAGCTGTGCTGTTTGTCATTGGCGGAAAAATAGAAAAACAAAATATTACTGCCAAATATGCACAAAATATCTGTGTTTGGAACATGTTGCATCATTGTGTAATTCACGTTATGAAATTTTTAATTAATATTTCTTATTTTTTTTGTTGCAATTACTCTTCATTTTTGATTTTTTGTGTATTGAATTAATTTCTTGAAGTTCCTAGTAAACAAATTTAACAATATTCAATGTATTTTTTTAATTTTTAAGTTTTTTGTATATATAAATGGATAACAATGAAAATTAGTAAACTTTTCATTAAACTAATATAATGTTGAAACAAACGCATATCTACAAAATTATATGATCATATATTCATTAAATAATATACTTGTACACCATTTTCAAAAAAAGAAAATTAAAAAATATTACTGACCCCATTTTATCGAGTTGGGGTCGAGAGACCCCAAGGTTGAATGCTCGAATAAATGAACTTTGATAAAATTAAAGGCAGATATCGAGCAAGTACTTTCGCTTTCTAAAGCATCATCAGGGGCATTTCGTCAGTTTTGGGCTATCCAACAAGCGCAGAATATAATAAACATACCATTAAACATAAAATTGTACAAACACTACACTAAAGAAAGACAAACAGTTTAAAATTATTTAAACATTAGTTGAAGATACATTATTGTCGGCAACAAGAAGAGAAGAAAATATACATAAATATTTCATTTTTCCACATTGACGTCTACACCCTATTCGATATATTTCTTTAATAATTGTATACCATTTTAATATTTATATAAGAGATAATTTTTCAAATAAAGCTGGGTTTAATCATTTAAAATATTTATTTATAAAAAAAATATTTTTGGAATATATATTTTTATTATTTAAACAACCAGTAACATAGTGCACCCAACACTCACTCTTTATCATTTCACGTATTGTACCGGGTGGTCCAATAAGCCGATCTCTCGGCTATATATCAGAAACTATTCATGTTATAACTTTAGGAGAAAAAAATCCTTAGTAAAAGTGGCCAAGAGAAATCGCTGAAAATAACTTTCAAGATTCTGGATTAACCACTAGGGGGCGTAACCTGCGAAGAAAATTTTGAAAACCAGTTTTTTGGGAAATATGTCCAATTATACCAAGTATTAAATAAGTAAACTAGAAAGAGGCATAAATTCTACACAAAGTTATTTAGGTACTTTTTTTTTATTTTTTCAAATAAAAGGTGGGAGAGAGTGGGAAAGTATTTGTGGATACATACCTATAACTTTGGTTTGGATCAACCGATTTTAATAAAATTAGTGTCATTAGAAAGAGTGTAGATTAATTAATTTACATATACTATAAAATAATTGCATTTAGTTTTAATTGTCGTAGGTAGAGGGTACTTTCGAATAGAAAAAATTAAAATTTGTTTTTCTTCTAAATTTTTAATGGAAACATCTATTTATTGTAAATTATAATGGAACTGGATTAAATTCGTAACAAAATGGCGCAAACCGCATGTTAATAGCTTTTATCGAATTCGAGATATGAATAAAAACGCATAAACATAAGTAAGTATAGTATTGACACACCCTGTATTATAAATTAAATTAAAAAATAAGTCAGTAGGTACCTTCAAAATTTTCTTCGCAGGTTACGCCCCCTAGCGGTTAATCCAGAATCTTAAAAGTTATTTCCAGCGATGTCTCTTGGCCACTTTCACTAAGGAATTTTTACTCCTAAAGTTATAACATGAATAGTTTCTGATATATAGCCGAGAGATCGGCTTATTGGACCACCCGGTACAACATAAATATCCAATAACTCAGTCGAAACGTAATTTGCAAGAAGTGTATCAAATTGTATATTATCAGATACAAAATAATCCAAAATAAACACATATAGAGTGCATTTAATATCAACAGATTACAATCTGGGTATAAATTACCCAGTCATCCAATAAACGTTCTCGTTTGTGGTTAACCCATGAAGCTATTATAACAGACGATAGTTTTATCATTGTAAAATTCAAAGCTAAAGTAAATTTTACGAATTCGCGACTGTTTTGGATTACCGCTAGATACTCGACAGCCAATTGTCCACTCTACTGTACAGCATAACAAGTACGAAATTAAATTGCTCTAGTAATGAACATATCAAACAAGTAATTTCTAAATTGAATTAAAAAAGATCATTTTATAATGTTTTATAATATATATAATTAATAATAAGCTTATTACTAAATTAATAGTAAGCTATTTACAGTAAATTCATTTAACATTGTTACACTTTTTAAAAAGAACTTATTGAATACTTATTGAATATTTTTTACAATACTTTTCACTGTCTGAAAAATATAAACTTCAAAATTCAAAACACCACTACTCTTACAAACTGTCAACAACATCTATTTATATAATATATTATCCATCGAGTTAGAATCTAGTATTAGTTAGATTCTAACTCGATGATATTATCTGATGTTCCAAACTTCTTCTTCTTCTTCTTCGTTTGTTTTTGGGTTTCGATTATATAATCATTTACCCAGTACATGTAAGGTTATGCTCGTCTGGCTCTAGGCAATGTACAACCAGGGATAAATGTCTACTTCTGTTTACTGCTAATTGACAACTGAATGATACTGAAAGATCAGCTTTTCCATTTGTTTATCTTCTTCATTTAAGGTTACTGTTTACTGCTAATTGACAACTGGATGATACGTGTTACTGAAAGATCAGCTTTTCCATTTGTTTATCTTCTTTATTTAAGGTTAGATTAGACTTTTCTCGTTTGGGGGTAGCTTCCAAACATTGTCACATTAGGTTTATTAAACTTCATTAGACATTTCATAAATTTTCAATTGTCATTGTACCATATTCTCGAACTACTTCTTCTTTTTCGTCAGGGGACTTTTTCTATATGAGCTAAAACTTACCGAACTTTCGTAATGCCGCTCCCTGCTATATAGTTACTCGCCTTGAATATCTGGACTATTAGGGATCGATTTGGAAAATCGATCCCTAATAGAATAGGAAACTACCTTGAATTTACTTCTAGCTGAAAACTGGATACGGTAGATTAGATCGTTTATTTTTTACAGGACGGTGTACGGGCCTTTCCAGTTTCGTTGAAGTTGTTGTATATTCATACTAAGTCACCTCTTTTAAAAGTTGTAGCAGTAGTATGTATATCAAGCCTGGCCTTGGCTTTATAACTTTATAATTTCAAACTTTAACGAGCAAATTCGTAGACTTTTTTCAATTTTTCTTTCTCAATGCACGTCAGGGATGAACGTTTTTCTTTGTCCGAAAGTAAGATTTTGAGGGAGTTTTATTTCTCTTCCGGTAATTATCATTAATGGAGAATAATCAGTTGCTTCATATTCAGAACTTCTGCAGGGTAACAGGAATAGAGAAATTAAAGTATCCCAATCTTTTTGATTATCAGCGACGAACATTAAGAGGTATTGACAAACAGTTCTATTATGTCTTTCTACCATTCCATCTGATTGAGGATCGAGAGTCTTACTGCCATAATTCTGATTCAAAATGTTGTCCTTGATCAGAATGTAACTCTAAAGGAACTGCATGTCTTGATACGACGTGTGTTATGAATGCTTCTGCTACTGTAGGCGCTTCTTGATTCGAACTAAAATATTTTTTAAACTTGACATATTCCGATCACTACGTGTGTCCTAGATTATGACTGAAAACAATTTTTTTTATTGAAATTAACATGTCTCGACATCTACTCGCCATTGACACTGGTTCAAAACGACTGAAGTATTACATATATATATATATATATATATATATATATATATATATATATATATATATATATTATATATATATATATATATATATATATATATATAATAGAATGTATATAATTATTACATTATATAAGATAAATACAGTAAGTTACATTAGATTTGGAAAAATATAGTGTGAAACAATATAACTTTGTTTTCATTGAACGGACAATGTTACAATATTTGTAATATATTATATTTTTATATTATTTTCTGCAATCTTTTAAAAAATCATTTAGGGCACTGTATACATTAGGTTAAATAAATATCTGTTTTAGGTTACCGTTTATATTATGTGATAGTCTATATAGTCTATAATAATTGCACCTAATGAGTAAGTATTCTACTCTAAGGTGGTGAGAATCACAATGTTCACAAGCAGATGGGTTTTTGGAAGTCATTAGGTATCCATGACTGAAGCGAGTGTGTCCTATTTGGAATCTTTAAATGATGAGTTTGTCCCTCTTAGTCATTGTAAGTGTTTTAAATGAGTATAGAGTGGGATTAATTATGTGCAATTTTGTGTTTTGTCCATTCCAATTATTTTGCCATGTTTTACGAGTGTCTTGTTTTATGTTATCTGCTAAATCTTGCTTTTCTTGCTGCGATGTCTGCAGACTCATTTCCACTGATCCCCACATAAGATGAGGTCCAAAGAATGGTTATTAATGTTCCTTTGCTGTGGTTTTAATGACAGATTTTAATTACAGTATTGAATTTTTTAGACTATTAGATTTACCGAGTATATATTGGAAATGAACTAAATTGAAGAAAGAGAATTGGTGTATATAGCTAGAGATTTCGTGTTAGGAGAAGAACTTTCAAGAGTTTAAAGGATACCATATAATTCTGCAGTGTAAATACTACAAGTGGTTGGTAGTCGGTGTAGAGCTAAGGTTATATTTTCGGTACAGACAGAACAGCCAGTATTCTTTTCTCATTTAGATACGTCGGTATAAAGAACTTGATTGTACTGTGTTGCATTTATTGCTTCTTAAAATAATTGTCCAGGGAGGTGGTTAGGAGTGTCTTTTTTTATGTTGAGTTGGACTAGTATTGAAAGCAGGTACCTTATTGGTCCATTAAAGAATATTGGAAGTACCGATGGGGGTAGTTATATTCAGGTCTATAGCTGATAGCAAAGGATTTACTCATTGTGAAAGCAGTTAACAGATCTGTCTCTATTTTCAGGAGCGTGGTGCCAAAAACTTTAATAAAATAGAAAGGAAGTAAAAGCTGATGTCATATTAAAAGAGATTCCAAAGCTTTAATGCGCATGCTTTTGGTGGGTTTAGATTGAAATGCACCTAGACATATACGTAAGAAGGCTGTTTGTATTGAATTTACGAATTTAAGATAAATAATGCAGGCGGTCATGTAGAGCATGCATCTATAATCTAATCTAGCGCAAATAAGAGCTCTATAGATTGTCAAAATCACATATCACATATTGTCACATATTTTCTTTAGCTTTCCATTCATGATGTGCAAGTGTTTTCAATATGTTTAGTTTACCAGCACAGTTGACAACAATTTTAATTAAAATAATAGCACTATAAGAAATATGTAAAATATTACTTCGGGATTTATGCTTGACAGGTCTGATGAATGATTATTATATACTTTAAGATCACTTAGTAGACTCCAAAAACGGCTTGTCGCCCACGATCTAGAGCCTCGTAATATGTTTGAGTGTTATCTAATATATAAACTGTTTTAGGTTCTCTGCTATAAAGTCTGTAACTTAAGTTTCCATGAAATGGCTTTGCGCAAACTGTACTTATATTTCTTGGTATTTTTTTATTTGATCCTCTTATTTTCTTAACTCTCTTGTTGTTGCGGACATGGCCGCCCGCAGGATCAAAATCTAGGTGGGCAGATTAGAGAAATAAAAAAAAATGATTAGCTAAGCAATAATAAATATAAACGTAAATTGAGAGTCTTCACTAAGAGGGGAGAGAGGAAGGGGTTTCCCTCAAAAAAGTTTTGAAAATAACGTTTTTGGAGCCAAAGTTATAACTCAACGCCTTCATACAAAAATGTCTTGTCTTTCTTATTTCTTAAGGGCAGCCCTGTTGGAATATCTGAACTAGTTGATGAAACATCCAGTTTGCTTGTTTAATAATCTCAATTATCTCTGCAATTAGACGCCGGAGAGCTTGGATTGTTTCTTCTTTTCTGGCCTTGTGAACCTAAATGATAGAAAAATGCTGGTACCCCAATATCTTCATGTTTTCTTACATACTCCTCATCCTTTAATTTAGGCTATTGTTCATAATGAAGAATTTGAAATAATAAGGAAGAAAATCGAAATAAAATTTTTATGATTGAATATATTGACAAGTATGTTAAAGATACCTAACTAAATGAAAAAAAAATTATTAAATTTAGGTTTTCATTTTTAAAAATATTTTCTGCATTTCTGGGAGTAAAGGAGAAAGCAAAATATTGATTTTTTACAGCCCAAAATATTAATAATAAATAATAATCCAAGCTGGCAGGAGGCAGCTGACGCCCCTCCCCTTCCTGTGACACCCATGTCTTTTGATAACATTCCAAATCTAAAAAATTTCTTGCTATAAGACTATTTCTATAATAATTTCTTACTATATTTCTTATAGTCAATGTTCACAGTTTGTTCATAAATAACAGTATACTTATAAATGTATAAAGTGTCTGTTGGCCATATTATACAGACTAAACATTTCGAATAATAATATATTTATACCACAAAAAATAAACATTAAACAAAAATGTTCAGATACCACCTAAAATTCCAAACTTTCATGATATCCACTTAAAATTATTTGAACAAACGCATAATTTATATTTAGAATATTCAGATTTATTATTACGTCACTAGTTAAGTAGATTGAAATAAACGGTAACTTTATTTGTTGGTTTTTATGGGTCTATTTTTTATTTCCTTTTTTTTTATCTACCCACATTGATATTGCAATGAATACTAAGCAAAATGTTTATTCCCTAATATCAACTTTAATATCTAAATGCTGTATTTAACCCATAACTGATAAAATATACTAACGGTAAGGTACAGTCTTAATTCTAGAGACTCACAGGCGCCACTAGCATTATGAGTCAAACGACTGTGACACTGCGATATGGAAGGCAACGGAAAACGACCCTATAAATAGTCCCTAGTTCATTCATCCTGGTTAATGTAAACCAATTTGGAGAAAATACTGATCATGGACTTGGGATACCAAGATCCGGCAGGGGAGGAAGAACACGAAAATATAAGGCTTCCCTGGTCGTCAACCTACGAAAGTCTTACCAATATTTGAACACTAATAGAGAAAAAGTGTGCACGTGGAACGTTAAAAAAATCTGTACTTGAAACGTTCGAAGTTTGTTTGAAGGGAAAAAGATACACAACAGCACTCAACAAATAAAGGACTAAATATCGACTTGATGAGAATCAGCGAGATGAGATAACCAGGCTCGAGACAGAGCTGTGTGGATAAGCATATAGTATATTATGCGGGAAACGATAAACCACATCACTGGAATGGCGTAGCGGTTATTCTGAGCAAAAAGATAGCTGGGACTCTGATCAGCCTGCTAGCTCTCTCTAATAGGGTCATTCTAATGAAGCTGCAAAGCAGACTCGTTAATACGAACATCATTCAAATTTACGCTCCAACATCAGAAAAGCCAGAAGAGGATATCGAGGAGTTCTACACTTGTACAAAAGGCACTAAAATATACCAAGAAAAACGAGCTTACCATCATCATGGCTGATTTTAAAGCCAAAGTTGACAAAAGCAGAATAGACGACATTGTCGGAGAACATGGCTTAAGCGAGAAAAACGAAAGAGGAGATTAATTCAATTTTGTCGGCAAGAAAATTTTACCATTTCTAACACCTAATTTAGACTTCCCTCGAGACGACGTTATATGTGGAAGTTACCTGCAGATACAGCCAACAATATCATCAGAAACCAGATAGACTTAATTCTCATTAACAAAAGATTCAAGAACAACTTGACTTCGGCGAAGCCTTCCCAGGAGCAGACGTCTCATCGGACCACAAGCCATTAGTGGGCCAAATAGAACTCAAACTAAAGAAACTCATTAAAAGTAAACCTAAACAGCACCTGGATTATGATACTCTAAAAGACCTCGTAGTTCATCAGAACGTTAGAGATGTAATGAGGGAAAACTAGAAACCGCTAAACAACAAGAACAGAGTGTAGAACAAAAATGGAGTTATATCAAAGACGTTATGCTAAATGCGGGAAAAAACATCTGGCGAGTAAAAACCAAAAAGAAAAATATAATTAATGGATGACTTATGACATTCTGCAGTTAATGGACCAAAGAAGATTAATGAAAAACAAAGAAATACCAAGAAATTAACCAAACGAATAAAAAAGAAATACGAAGAGTGTAGCGTTTTATATTTAATGTCTAAATAATAATATAAATTCGATTCTATATAGTACGCCCCTGGTACGCTAGAAATGTGTTGTCTGTAGAGATTTTTAAATACGCAATAATTCTTCAATAAATAAAAACGTATTTGCTAAAGAGAACAATTTATGGCTTTTTAACTTCAACGTTCCCAGAAAAATATTGCAACATTGGTATTATTTTTTCTAAAGCGCAGTAACGCCGGATGTTTTGAACGAATTTGAGTAAAGAATTTGTTGATTTGACAAGATGGCAATGGTTTTGTGCGGGGAAAAGAGGGGTTACTATTCGGAGATTGAGATCGAGAGGGTCAGCGAGGCAGTGATGAATAATTGCTCGCAGCGAAAGGTCGTTTTAATGGTGATGGGGTAAGCCGGCATTCATTCGCCAAAATGGTGGAATTTTCACTCTAAGTAATATGTCGTTTCTGAAAGAGTGACCAGTAACCACTGTTTTTATTTTGGCTGAAGATTTATGATGTTTGAGCAGTGAACAAGTTTAGTTCCTGTTTTGTTTTTCGTTTTTTGAGAAATCCAGTTCATTTCCGAGGTGCCCTTTTCACCTCATGTAGAATAATATTGGAGCAGTTTTGATTTGGATGTGCCAGTTTCAGCTTCCAATAAAGCTTTCTGTTGATGTGCAGTTGGATACCCCGCAGAAGTTAGCCAGTTGTTCAAAAATTTAAGTTAACATGTGTGAACTGAGGTAACATTTACGTTATTAATTTTTAAAGTAAAAATAGACATTTTCTTTTAAAAAGACAAAATTTGCTTTCTTTTATAAATTATTTTAAAAAAAAATTTGTAATTATATTATGTTAGGGCCTGGTTTAAACTGTCATGTCATAATTTTATCCTGTTTTAAAAATGTTTGTTTTGACGTATGACAGTTTGATTTTTAATCTATTTTGATTTGTAGTAAAGATTAAATTTTATTCTTTATAAAAGGATATCCATAAAATTTGGCCACATTATCCACTAGGAACCATTTTAGAGAATTTTGTAACCTTTTGTAAACAGATATGTAAGTTCTTTTTATTTGTATTGGACAGCTATTTATATATAATATGCCTTTGTTGCTGTAAGTTGTATTGCTTTATAAGCTGTATTTTTGAAAACTGTTTGAGACAATAATAAATGTTTAATTTGTTTCTCTTATCTATTTTGAGTTTTATTTGAAAAAGATATTTTTTTTTATATTTTTGATGTTATACAATTATTTCCTTAGTTACAACTAGTGGTTGTAATAGGTATAATTGGGCACCTCAAGTGGCGCCCTATATTAAATTTCTTGAGGTGTTTCCGTTTATTTTCATTCTGTTTGTCCAATAGATTCGTATAAGTACCTTTTATTTCCTTTTTTGTAGTTGCCCCAATCCAACCCCCAATATCTTCAACTTATCCACGACCCAGCTCTCCAACAACCAACTGAGTGTCGTATGCACTTGTTTCGATTATTTTGTTTGCCCAATCTTGTCCCCCATATTCTTACCCTGTGGTAAGCAAAATAGTTGTTACAATTTTGGCGCCCAACGTGGGGCTTGTCTTATGTTTTGCTCCAAATTGTACTTTTGTTACAATTTTGGCTCCCAACGTGCGAGGCTTTTGAATATTTCCATTTTTTTTTAGATTTTTGATCCTTTTTCCTGAAGCCACTATCTTTTTCAGTTTCCCCAGTTTTCTGCCATTTATATCAACTTTTTGTTTCCTTTTGAATAAGTGCCCCAATTGTCTCAAACATATTTAATTGTAATATATTAAATATATGTATTTTGTACCAAAATTTATATTTGTGTATATTAACATATGTGTATTGTTTTTTATATGTATTGGTAAGTAAATGAAAGCAAATATTTGAGTTGAATATTTAAATATGAATTTTGATTGAAGTATTGATATTGAAAAGAATTTAAAAAACAGTAGCAAATTATACAGTTACTGTTACATTTATTTTTTTTATTGATTTGACAAATTTTACAGAATAATCGGTTTTTGTAATTTTTTATTTGTTCGGTCATTTTAAGTAAATGTTTGTATTTGTTTGAAGGACTTTGTTTGAGCTATGTAGTTGAGAAGTAGTATTATGCAATTTGTCTTCTAATTAACCGTCTCTGAAGGTGTATTTAAATGCCAAGGGTTAATTAAAGTTGTTGTACGAGTAGTCATTGTGAGTCGTAGAGAAGATTCGACAAGTTTAGTCTCAGTAGTAGACTGTGTGTCTATTGTGTATCCTTTCTTGTATCTGAATGACCACAGGTAAATACTTGTGATCAGGAGATGCTGTTTTAGTTTTGACTAGGAGCAGTCTCATTTAGTTTTCGGAACAAGAGTTGGTTTATTTTGGTATTATTTAGTGTAGCTCACTCAAAGGTCAAGTTTTCAATATTATTAGTATTTTGTCTTTCCCTGTATGTACGGTTTATGTTGTTTGTTAGTGTCCATGTTGTCCCATGTTGTTTGAAACCATTTTTTTAGTCCCTGTTAGTGGAAGTGTGAACTTTTAGGAGACAGGTCAAAGACCTCATTTTTGTTTACCAACTGTTACTAAGTCAAGAGCAGAAGTTGCAGCAAACTGATTGAGTTTTGGATTTCAGTACGCGGGAGTGCAAGTGGGACTTACTATCAGGTGATAAATGGAAACGGTTGTTTCTTAAAATTGTCATATTTTCTACCAGTTGTTGAAGTTGATTTTAGTTATTTTGTGTGTTTGTTTTCATCCAATTTTTGAAAAATGAAGTCTACTCAGGTTAATCATTTGAAATCAGGAGAGTTATCTTATGAGCTTTTCATAAGAGGTAAAAATGTCCCAAATAAGACAGTTGATGATAAGAGAAAGATGTTAAGAGCTTTGTTGGCCAAGGAGGCCACTTTGTCTTCAAGTTTAGTCGATTTGGTTAGTAATGTAGTAGATCCTGAGACAGAGTTGTGTGAGATTAAGTTGATTATGGAAGATTTATGTATTAGTGCTCAATCAATAAATGTAGAATCAACCAAAGCTGATTTTGCTAGATTTGAGACAAGGTCTACACATTTAAATACCAGATTAGAAAATTTCCCTATGAATGATGTTGAGGAAGATGTTAAAAAGTTTGTCAATGAGTGTAAAGATGATTTGTTGTTGTTACAGGGTGATGTGTTAGAAAAACTAGAATTATCTGATGATTTAGTAAAACCATCCACTAGTAGCCCAGTTTCAGTCCCTGTAGTTCCCAGTTGTACAGCCCCAGCTCCAATAATACAGGTTTCAACTCCTGTAATTATTTCTGATCTACATATTAAGTTTAATGGTGAGAGTAAAGCCCTTCCCACATTTTTAGAGAAAGTTAGAGATTCTGCTAGGTCTCGGAATATTTCCGAAGACATCCTGTTTCGCTCAGCCATTGAGTTATTTGAAGGTAATGCTGCTATTTGGTATAGGAGTGTTAGAGATAAAATTAATAGTTGGGATGAGTTGGTAGCCCTACTCAAATCTGCTTTTTTACACCCAGATTATAATGATAATCTCTTTGATGAAATTAAAAATAGAAAGCAAAAAAGGAATGAATCCATAACCATTTATTCAGCAGTGATGGAAAACCTTTTTAAACGTTTGGAAACATATCCTAGTGAAGCCCAAAAAGTGAAAATAATGAGGAAAAATATTTTAGTGGATTACATTCCACTGATAGCCCTTCAAGATTTTGCTACAGTAGAAATGTTAGTAGCAACTATAAAACGTTTAGAGCAGAATGTCCTGCCCTTGTTGCAGACTACTAAAGGTCTTGCAGGTATTTCGATTGATGATTCAGAAAAACCCAAAGAACAAGTTCATGTGGTGAATAATCAAACCAAGCAAGATAGAAGTGGAGTAGGTAACAGACAGGACAGAGAAAATTCTTCTAGGAGACCCAATCCCAAATATAAGTATGAGAATAATAGACCCAGTCCTCCAGAGAATACTGAAATAAGAAATCAGTCTTTTTCGTCCCCACCTCCAATGATGCAATCTTTTCGTCCCCACCTCCAGTAACGCAGTCTGCCCCTTATCAAGCTCCAAGAAATCCGAAAAAAATTATTTGTTTTAATTGTAATAGACCAGGTCATATTTCCCGTGACTGTAGAAGCAAGTCAGTATCTTGTTGGCGTTGTGGTCATAAAGGTGTGATTACATCTTCTTGTCCTAAGTGTAGTATTTCGAATAGATCTAAGTCTAATAGACCTTACAGGCCATGTGTTGAACCCAATTTTTGAAAAGAAAGGTTTTGATAGTCGTCCCCATGTTAGTATTTCTATTTTTTCTAGAAACTTTGTAGTTCTTTTAGACAGTGGTTGCACTACTTCCGTTGTAGGTGCCGCTGGAGTTGAATTTCTAAATTCCCAAGAAATTAAATACAATCCCACATCTACTAAGCATGTCCGCTTAGCAGATGGTTCCAATAAATCAGTTGTTGGTACCATTGATCTTCCAGTAGAGGCTGATGGTGTGTGTCATACAGTTACATTTTTTGTTGTACCTTCTGTCCCTTACAGTTTCATTTTGGGAAATGATTTTATGCGTCAATTCTCACTGTTATTAAACTTTGAGGATAGGACATGGCAGTCTTCCCGAAGGAAAAGTAAAACAGAGACTACCCAAAAGATTAATTGTTTAGAAGTTGATGTAGATAGAATAGACCCTTGGTTCGATAATTTGAGATCAAAGATAATCCGATCCCCCCTTGATTTTCCACAGTGGAAGGTGGAGAATGATTTTGTTTATAAGTTTGCCCCTACCAAAAATTCTTTTAAGACTAATGATGTAGAGTGGAAAATTCTTGTGCCCAAACCACAAAGGTCTGAAGTTATGAAGTCTTGTCATGAGCCACCTACGTGTGCTCACTTTGGATTTTCCAAAACTTTGTCCCGTATTCAGGAAAGATATTATTGGCCCCAGATGCGTGTTGATGTGCTTAAGTTTGTCAGGTCATGTAAAGTTTGTGGTGCTCAGAAGACACCAAATTATGCTCCATTAGGTAAAATGGGTAAGCAGAGAGAGGCCAAGTTTCCTTGGCAAATAGTTGCAATAGATCTGATAGGTCCCTTTGTTCGTTCAAAGAAAGGTTATACGTGGTTATTAGTAGTTGCTGATTGGTTTAGTAAATATACTTTAGTCCAACCTTTGAGAAAGGCCACGGCTAAGAATATTGTTGAGTTTTTGGAAAATGATGTTTTCCTAATGTTTGGTGTTCCTCAATATGTGATTTGTGATAATGCCTCAAATCTGAACAATCCTCTCTTAATTGAGCTCTGTAATAGGTATAACGTTCAGAAAGTATGGTTTAGCCCAGTATATGCACCTCAGTGTAATTTTGTGGAGAGGAACAATAGAACCATTGGTACAGCCATACGTACATATGTTAAAGACCACGTGGATTGGGACAAGAATTTAGCAAAGATCAGACAAGCTATTAACACTGCAAAGCATGAAGTGACTGGATATACTCCAGCTTTCCTGAATTATGGCCGTCATGTTCCTTTAAGTGGAAACTATTATGGTGTTGATCATAAGGATCAACAGAATCAAGATATCGAGATAATTCCAGGTGACCGTAACATGTATGCTTCAGAAGTCAAAGGTTTAGATAAAGTTTTTGAAAAGGTTAAGGCTAATCTTCGAAAAGGATATGAACGTAACGCTAGGAGTTACAACTTACGTAGAAGAGAAGTCCAATTTCAAGTGGGTGATAGAGTTTGGAAAAGAAATAAGGTTTTGTCTTGTGCTGTCAACAAGTTTATGTCCAAACTAGCACCGAAGTATATTGAAGCAACTATCAAGGAAAAATTGTCACCAGTGGTTTATCGTTTGTCAGATTTAAATGGTTCGGATCTTGGTAAGTGGCACATTAAGGATTTAAAGCCTTTTGTATCAGATGAGGACAATATGTCATCTTTAAGTAATTAGTTCATCCTATCCCATATGTCTGTATTTTCGAGTTTGTATGTTGATTTGATTTCATCCCTTTGGAATATTGTTTCACTTTTGATAATTTTAATTCAGGTAACCTATTTTATTTGGGAGACACATGTGAGAATCACATTTTGTCATATGTAGGTATATAGATTTAGGGTCTATATCCTAATTATTTTTTTGTAGAACCGTTGCCGAATTCCCTGTCTCGCTAGGCGTATAGTGGAGATAGTAGACGCCTACCTGTTAAGTGTAGAGCAATTTATTTTGGATTTGTGCGTAGCACTTGGTTTAGGCAACGAGGTGTCATGGCTATGCCTGCCCGACAAATCACTTGTGTTACTGCTGTGAATGTCAGCGAGGTTCACTGCAGGGCATAAGGTTAGCTTCCCCCAAGGCATAGAAACTCATGTCACCTACAGTTCATTTTAGAGTCAAACATTTCAGTCTACTCGACTTTAAAGAGTCTGGCGATCGATGGCACGCTAGCCCATTCTTGTAACTAATTTTGTTTTTGTTGTTTAATCCCATGCTAGCCATCATCTAAAAGATATTATTAAGAAGTTTCGACTCAGTTAGGAGGTCATCTTCCGATTTTGTTTTTGTTTGTTTTGCTTTTATCAAAAACTGGATAAAGTTATCCGAGTTTTTTCTTTTAAGAAGGGGCATTGTAGCGTTTTATATTTAATGTCTAAATAATAATATAAATTCGATTCTATATAGTACGCCCCTGGTACGCTAGAAATGTGTTGTCTGTAGAGATTTTTAAATACGCAATAATTCTTCAATAAATAAAAACGTATTTGCTAAAGAGAACAATTTATGGCTTTTTAACTTCAACGTTCCCAGAAAAATATTGCAACTTGGTATTATTTTTTCTAAAGCGCAGTAACGCCGGATGTTTTGAACGAATTTGAGTAAAGAATTTGTTGATTTGACAAGATGGCAATGGTTTTGTGCGGGGAAAAGAGGGGTTACTATTCGGAGATTGAGATCGAGAGGGTCAGCGAAGGCAGTGATGAATAATTGCTCGCAGCGAAAGGTCGTTTTAATGGTGATGTGGTAAGCCGGCATTCATTCGCCAAAATGGTGGAATTTTCATTCTAAGTAATATGTCGTTTCTGAAAGAGTGACCAGTAACCACTGTTTTTATTTTGGCTGAAGATTTATGATGTTTGAGCAGTGAACAAGTTTAGTTCCTGTTTTGTTTTTCGTTTTTTGAGAAATCCAGTTCATTTCCGAGATGCCCTTTTCACCTCATGTAGAATAATATTGGAGCAGTTTTGATTTGGATGTGCCAGTTTCAGCTTCCAATAAAGCTTTCTGTTGATGTGCAGTTGGATACCCCGCAGAAGTTAGCCAGTTGTTCAAAAATTTAAGTTAACATGTGTGAACTGAGGTAACATTTACGTTATTAATTTTTAAAGTAAAAATAGACATTTTCTTTTAAAAAGACAAAATTTGCTTTCTTTTATAAATTATTTAAAAAAAAATATTTGTAATTATATTATGTTAGGGCCTGGTTTAAACTGTCATGTCATAATTTTATCCTGTTTTAAAAATGTTTGTTTTGACGTATGACAGTTTGATTTTTAATCTATTTTGATTTGTAGTAAAGATTAAATTTTATTCTTTATAAAAGGATATCCATAAAATTTGGCCACATTATCCACTAGGAACCATTTTAGAGAATTTTGTAACCTTTTGTAAACAGATATGTAAGTTCTTTTTATTTGTATTGGACAGCTATTTATATATAATATGCCTTTGTTGCTGTAAGTTGTATTGCTTTATAAGCTGTATTTTTGAAAACTGTTTGAGACAATAATAAATGTTTAATTTGTTTCTCTTATCTATTTTGAGTTTTATTTGAAAAAGATATTTTTTTTTATATTTTTGATGTTATACAATTATTTCCTTAGTTACAACTAGTGGTTGTAATAGGTATAATTGGGCACCTCAAGTGGCGCCCTATATTAAATTTCTTGAGGTGTTTCCGTTTATTTTCATTCTGTTTGTCCAATAGATTCGTATAAGTACCTTTTATTTCCTTTTTTTGTAGTTGCCCCAATCCAACCCCCAATATCTTCAACTTATCCACGACCCAGCTCTCCAACAACCAACTGAGTGTCGTATGCACTTGTTCCGATTATTTTGTTTGCCCAATCTTGTCCCCCATATTCTTACCCTGTGGTAAGCAAAATAGTTGTTACAAGAGCCAAGGAAACATGGATGCACGAAAAATGTAAACTAATCGAAGAGCTCCAAGTGAAACACGATTATATAAATATCCACCGAAAGATTCGAGAAGCCACTGATCAATACAAGAAGAGAAATACACACCTCCTCATAAATAAAGACGGGAATCTGGCAACGACAGTTAAGGAGAAATTGTTGACCTGGAAAATGTACATCTAAGAACTTTTCTGGGACTACTGAGGTAACCTTCCATAAATAAATTGCATTACAGGGCCGTCAATACTAGAAAGCGAGGCGAAAGCAGCTTTAAAACAGTCTAAGAATGGAAGGTCACAGGTCTAGACAAAATACTTATTGAACTTACTAAGGTGATGAGTGCAGTGAGCACAAAGGAGTTAATTGAACTGTTAACGCCATATATGATTCAGGTACTATTCCAGAGGAATGGCTATTGTCAACATTTATAACACTACCAAAAAAAAACGATCTGCTAGAACGTGCGAACATTGCGCACTTAAGATTTGAAGTGCGAGTCATGCACTTAAGATTTTTCTTAAAATCATACATGCCAGAAGTTAATGAAATGCGAAAAAAATGTCGGAAAATGCAATTTGGATTCCGCAGTTTCATGGGTATACATGATGCGCTTTTCACCTCACAAGTCCTACTTCAGAGATGCCGCAATCTCAGTTGTGATGTCTATATATTATGTTTTATTGACTACGCCAAGACATTTGATCATTCTTAGCATCAGAAGATGGTCGCCGCCCTACAAAGAGTAGGATTTGATGAGAAGGACATTCGGATCGATCATCATGAATTTATACTGGAACCAGCGTGCTCAAGTCAAGGTCGAAGACCAACTGGCCGACCAAGTAAAGATCATGCGAGGAGTAAGGCAAGACTGTGTGCTCTCGTCTTCTGTTTTTAATATATACTCTGAAAAATTTTTACTGAAGCCCTCACAAACCTAGAGATGGAAATCCGAGTGAACCGTAAATACTCAGCGTTATCCGCTACTACGATGACACTGTGTTGCTAGCAACTACCCTAAATGATCTTAAAACCTTACTAGACCGAGTGAGAACTGTGAGCGTAACATACGGACTAGAGCTTAGTATTAAGAAAAGTAAATTCATTCATAAACATATGTTAATGTCGTCTGATTTTATATGTGTTTTGATCTTTTTATTATCGGAATAGAAAATTTCAAGATCTTTGTCTGGGTTGTCTGCTCTCGGTGCGTATATTTGTATTATATTGATGTTTAATGATTTTCCATTTAATTTGATAATTATTAATCTGTCGCGCGCTGACTGGTAGAAAACTTTTCGTGTGTTGTTTCATGGATGCTGTTACCAACACTCCTATACCTGACTGAGCAACATCATCTTTGCCTGCATAATAGAAACGGTTGCCATTTACTGTATTCACATATCCTTCTCCTTTCCATCTCACCTCGCACATACCAAGTATGTCCCACTTTATTCGTCTCATGTCCCACATCATCTTTGCCTGCATAATAAAAACGATTGCCATTTACTGTATTCACATATCCTTCTACTTTCCATTTCACCTCGCACATACCAAGTATGTTCCACTTTATTCGTCTCATCTCGTTTTCAGAATTTGCTAGTTTGGCTGCTCTATTTAAAGTTTTAACGCTCCACGTAGCACTTTAAAGTTTCCTCGTGGGGATTCTTAGCATTCCTTGAAGATTGAACGCCTGCCGGGAACTGGGGCCACTTTTTTATTTTGACTTGCCATAAATTAACTATCTTGTGAATTTAATGCGATGGTTTCCCACTTGCCTTTCGCATCCTATGCCATTGACGACGGTATGTCGTTTATCTGCCTTCGGGGACGATTTCTCCTCTCCAGGAATAGAGGTTCCCTTGGTCATTGCTAAGAATAACTTTGAATGCTTATACCAGCAAACACTCGGTCCCCAGTGGAGGTGCAGATTAGGGGTTTCTCTTTATGGAGATCAAGGCGATAAAGGCATTTCTTGATACTTTCCAGTACTTTTAGAAGACATGAGTAGTCATTAAGGTCATAAAAAATAACTGATAATAAATATGTTTGAATGTGGTAATCTAGTCTTATTGAATTTTTTAGTATCGTACAGGAAGGTGCAAATACGCGTACTAGAAACTATTTTATGGAATGAAGATGGTTACATGTAGTCTGAATAAATAGCTCAGATTGACAATGGAATGCACAGGTATAGTTTATAAAGTATTTAAATATATACAATCACTATTTCCTTAAGATAATGGAACCAATAATAAACAACGTATAAGCAAAGCTACTGCATTATTTGTACGCATAGTAGAAAAGATAATTCAACAAGTAAATATGTTAACAAACGTAGATTCAAATAATTTACAATATTTTTTAGCACTTTCCGGCAGTTAAAAGTTTTTAACAAACAGTTCATTTAAAAAATCAAATTTACTATTTTCACAAGACAGAAGGTTGTTTATATGATTGCAGCTTTTACAGAACAGGCTTAAAAAGTCGTATGAGTGGACTGGAAGTGTGACTTCCCTCTAGAGGATTGTAAAACATTTCGGATTTAAATGGAAGGAAACGAAAAATAATCGACGTTTATTAATTTAACGTAATGATATTGGTGCTGTACTTCTCAAATATTTAAGCAATAATAAATACTACAGAAGTATATAATACCATGAACATGCAGAAAACATTACGCGGAACAGCCGGTCAGATCATGGTGATGAATGATTGTTCATATGATAATAACACTATCAATAAAAATGAGTTAAATTTTATCATAGACATCATTCTAAAATACCATACACAAAATAAGGTACTTTTTCAAAATTTTAATGATACTTATAAATATTATGATATTTTAAAAACAAAACCCTATTACTCTGAGACAAAAATTGTTTTTCACTTTTCTCTTTTTTTTTTCACTGTTCACTTTCCTATTGTTTACCCATAAATCTTCTCCTATTATCATCTGTATTCAATTCGTACATCAAATCACAGTACCATCGTACCTAAAAATTTCTTTCTGACTATGAATGAAAATTATTACCAAAATCTCTCACTGCCCTGTCTAAACCTGAAGCCCACTTTCTATTGTAGTGATGGCGATATCTCTGCTTGAATAGATAAAGAAGATTGCGTCTTCCAATTATTGCAAATGAAGACCAGTTCCACAACATGCCGCGGAACTTCCGTTCCAATATCTGAGAATGTAATACATCAAATTGATGATTCACATTATATTGCCATCTTCGTAAACCAAACTAAAATCGAGGCGGTATGCCAGAAAATAGATTTTAACACATTAAAAGTAAGTTTCCATTCCCTATCAATGCCAGTTCAAAGTAGATAAGACAACGTTTAGTAATAAGAAGACAATTGTCCAAGGCCAACCACTTCTCTTACCTGAGTTGAGAGTTTCTAATGCTCAAGAAAAAGAAGAAGTTCCAGAAATTTTTTCTAAACTATATCACTCTCGACAAAATTCACAAAATCTAAAGGAATTAAAATTAAATTCAACCCATGGTACTCCAGTACCTAAAGGAACGTCCCAAAAACCATTGGAATATCATAATATACATATAGCAACATATAGCATATAGCATATAGTAACTAACAACACATAGCAGCAACATATAAAAAATTAGCACAACAACTGACCGTATGGTCTAAAGTAAATGAAATATTATATTTAATCTTAAGTAGTGAAAAAGAACCAAGAAAATCATAGATATACTTCCAACTATTTAATAATTATTAAGCTTTGATATAATATTAATCCAGAATATTTAACATCTCACCTGACAAGACAATGTACGGTGGACGCCTACGCAGAAATGCACGGCACCTTAAGAAGAAGAAGCTTTGATTTTAACTTTAGGTAGCATTATAAGTATAAAATTTAAATAAATTTTTAACCTTTTTTTACTACTTTTTAAATAAATTTTTATTAACATCACTTATAATGCTACCTAAAGTTAAAATCAAAGCTTAATAATTATTAAATAGTTGGAAGTATATCTATGATTTTCTTGGTTCTTTTTCACTACTTAAGATTAAATATAATATTTCATTTACGTTAGACCATATGGTCAGTTGCTGTGCTAATTTTTTATAAGTCGCTATATGTTGTTAGTTACTTGATTGTTTATACAATATCACCATATAATGTCCATTTACTTGAGTTTTATTCACATAATTGTAAATAACTTTGACTGCTACATGTCTTTTTAAGGTAACAATTATAACATCGTTTCCATGATTGTGTAGTTCTCATATTGTACTTTTTAGATAAACTGTTGATGCTTTCAGAGTACGAAAGCGAAACGTCTTCAAAATAGATAAAGTAGCCTATCAACTTTGTCTTATATTTCTCCACCTTGAGACCGATATATAAGAACCCACCACTCGTCTGAGTGATCCTTATATATATTGGATTGACGATCGTACTCCTTTTCCGATATATATATATATATATATATATATATATATATATATATATTATATATATATATATATATATATATATATATATATATAAGGATCACTCAGACGAGTGGTGGGTTCTTATATCGGTCTCTAGGTGGAGAAATAAAAGACAAAGTTGATAGGCTACTTTATCTATTTTGAAGACGTTTCGCTTTCGAGTTTTGAAAGCATCATCAGTTCATCTAAAAAATTATTACAATATGAGAACCACACAATCATGGAAACGATGTTAATTGTTACCTTAAAAAGATATGTAGCAGTCAATGTTATTAACAAATATGTGAATGAAACTAAGTAAATGGACATAGTACGCTGATCTTGTATAAACAGTTAAGCAACTAACAACATATATGAACTTGTACAAAAATTAGCACAGCAATTGACCATGTGGTCCGAAATAAATTCATTGTTATTTAATGTTAATAAGTGAGAAAGAACCAAGAAAATCATAAATAACCTCCAACTATTTAATGGATATTAAACTTTGATTTTAACTTTAGGTAGCATTATAAGTAATATTAATAAAATTCTAAAAAATAGTGAATATGAAGTTACCGATCAAAGCCCTATGGATGTCGCCGTGAAAATGGCGTTAGATGAAACAGGAACGAACTAAACCGCAAAAAGACAGCCAACCTTGAGGTCAAAATTACTTTTGACAGATCAACAAGGTGTAAATACCAACCCAAAATTTTGGGCGGTTAATTTAATTTTAAGGAACCTATTAGACTACCATTCCTGTCATCCTATGAAATACAAACTAAACCTTATAAAAGCTTTAAGCTTTAGATTAAATAAATTGACACATCCAATTAATCGAAGGGAATCCTTTAAGTTATTGAGAAATATTCTAATAGAGAATTCATATCCTTCCTCTATCATCAATAAATACCTTTATTCGCATAGTTATGGATCCTCAATTTATGACATACCCGATGGTGACCAACTTATAAACATCTCTAATAATTCTATAAATAGCACTGTTCTGCATAATACCGATCTTGAGAATACTATCACGCATTACTCTTCCTTACCATATTTCCCTCAAGTTACTGAGAAGCTTATTAAATTGTATAAACAAAATAATATACCTGTTAAAATTGCTGTTAAGAATGCAAAAACTGTTAGAAATTTGTTCTCTAAAACTAAAACACCCTTGTCCACTTTGGAACAAGTGAACACAATTTATAAAATTCCATGCGCTAATTGCGATCTTTGTTACATTGGGCAATCTGGTAGATCATTGAAAGGTCGTCTCACTTCACATCGTAGCGACATTAACTTATCGAAACACACTTGTGCTCTAGCACAACATGCGATAAATACAAAACATGAAGTGGATTTTAATGAAGTTAAGATTCTTGCCACTGAACGCAATCTAGCTAAAAGACAGTTTTTGGAAATGTGTTCAATATTAAAACATCCTAATGCATTGAATAAGAGAACTGACATAAGTAACTTGAGCCAGATATATCATTCTTTAATTTTGCAGAATTAGGCTACTTAATCTTTTCACTACATTAATGTCATATTAGGTGTACTAGTTGAACTTTTTTCCACTTTTCATAAAACAATTTACATACATAAATAGAAATAAAATAAATAAATATATCAATTAAATAACTTAATTTCTTTACTTAATTTTACTATTACATATGAAACCCATATTGCATTTCATTACACTAATTTCTTTGATTAGTGTTTCAAATTATATATAAAATAATACAAACATTGTAATTGATTCATAGAATCCTTTACAAATCACAGCTCCAAGTATATTGAACCTTGGGCTGTTTGGAAATTATAATATCGTTAACCACCTGGCTATTTAACTTGCCACATGATTAACGTCATTACATTATTATGAGTTTGAATGAAAATCTCCGGTTTGTAAATTTGGGCCGGTTAGTGAGGGGAGTTGTGTTTACACTACCAACTTTTTTCACTGTTGTGTCCTTTGCAACCTGGTAGTCATCCAGACTCAGTTAAAATTAAATTAACCGCCCAAAATTTTGGGTTGGTATTTACACCTTGTTGATCTGTCAAAAGTAATTTTGACCTCAAGGTTGGCTGTCTTTTTGCGGTTTAGTTCGTTCCTGTTTCATCTAACGCCATTTTCACGGCGACATCCATAGGGCTTTGATCGGTAACTTCATATTCACTATTTTTTAGAATTTTATTAATATTACTTATAATGCTACCTAAAGTTAAAATCAAAGTTTAATATCCATTAAATAGTTGGAGGTTATTTATGATTTTCTTGGTTCTTTCTCACTTATTAACATTAAATAACATTGAATTTATTTCGGACCACATGGTCAATTGCTGTGCTAATTTTTGTACAAGTTCATATATGTTGTTAGTTGCTTAACTGTTTATACAAGATCAGCGTACTATGTCCATTTACTTAGTTTCATTCACATATTTGTTAATAACATTGACTGCTACATATCTTTTTAAGGTAACAATTAACATCGTTTCCATGATTGTGTGGTTCTCATATTGTAATAATTTTTTAGATGAACTGATGATGCTTTCAAAACTCGAAAGCGAAACGTCTTCAAAATAGATAAAGTAGCCTATCAACTTTGTCTTTTATTTCTCCACCTAGAGACCGATATAAGAACCCACCACTCGTCTGAGTGATCCTTATATATATATTGGATTGACGGTCGTACTCCTTTTTCCGATATATATATATATATATATATATATATATATATATATATATATATATATATAATATTAATAATATTAATAATAATTATTGACCTCTTAATAGCCATTCACTATATTAAAAAGTTAAGAACAAAAGAAAGTCCACATCCAACATACAATGAACAATCTACGAAAGAAGATGATCCTACAGTTCCTGTACCAAATCCAAGAGCATTTTTCACTCCATGAAATATGCCTAGAACTCGCAAGGGAGGAGTTATGGGTGCCGGCCCTGTTCTATTCATTCACCTAAGAATAATTCATTCACCTAAGAATAAATACCAGGATTTGTATTTTAATGAACTTTACAACTAGAATAGCTTGTATTTTTATTTAAGTGAACTATCATATTACCATTGTATTTTTGCTAGATATATTTTTTAGTCTATTCGTAATCTTTAAAGAAGAAACATTAAAGCTTTATATAAAATTAAGAAAGTAATTATTTTTTAAAAATAGTTTTGGCCTACGGAAAAACTATAAGTGGCGTCATAGTTTCTACTTATTCAAATAGCAGATACGTTTTTATATAAATATTTTTTCTATAAATTATACAACCAATAACACTGCACTCATACCTAAGCTTTCATCGTTTTAACTATTTTACTATGTAAATATAAATCAATTTGGTCGAAACATATTTTACGAAAAGTGTCACGTGTTTTATTAGATACGAAATAATCCAAATAAACATATAATATAGTGAATTTTATCGAAAGATGATAATCTGGGTATACATTTTCTAGTCATCCAATTAATGAAATTTCGTTTGGTTTAACCCATGAATTTATTATAAAAGCCAATAGTTTAATCATTTATTAAAAGTCAATAGTTGTTTATCGGTAACACTGGGAATCACTGTAGCTGCATTAAGTAGAATATTTCAGTAATTACTTAATGGTGACTATTATAGCAATTATACGGTATTTAGTGGTATTAAAACAAATTTAACTTAAGGCTTTTGTTTTATCTTGTAATGTGCCCAAAATATTTTCCACCTAAGAAGACTTAAATTTAATTAAATGCTGGTAACTTTATTACTAGCGAAACAGATAAGCGGCGATATATTTTACAGTACCTTTATGAATAACATTTTGTTGCTTCTTTGTTTCAATCAGCACTGCTCAACAAGATATCGTTTATTGGTTTTAATATTTTATTGCAAAAGCACGAGTACGGAATAAACTGAATTTATTACATGTTACAAAAAAATTATCTCGAATCCTTTATAAAAGACCTTTTATTTTATTTTTATTTTATTTTATTTTATTATATACCTTTTATAAAGGATTTGAGATAATTTTTTTGTGATATATGGTATACAGCCAGCTACAGGAACTTAGTTTACTAGTGGATTTTTATTACATGTTAATTTTTGTGGCCAACACTGTTATCGATAAAGTAGATCAAATTCAAACTTGTCATCATATTACACTTCTGTTTATCGTTAAAAGTTAATTGATAATTTTGGGTTGTATTGATGTTATTTAATAATATAGCAAAATACTTAATCAGCAAAAATATTATTTAAAACACGTGAATGGTTTTTGCAATCATAATCAATGCAGTCCTTATATTTGTTTAGCATTGGCTGTTAAATAATTTGTGTTCGATTTTTTCGTCTATTGTACCACCCTCGTCCTCTTAAGGGTGTAGTAGTTGTATATAATTACCTATTTTTTATAGTAGTGTAGTGAAGCAGTACTTTAAAGTAAAATGAGTAATTTTGAAAAATATAAACACAGTCGAAGCGTAGAGTGTTGTCTCCAGAAGAACGGTGTTTAGATCTGAAAGTCGAAAGTTATTTCAATTTGAAAAAAAATGGATCTATTGACATCTGTTATGGCAATTCAGAAACGCACATGCGATACTTGCGGTATCTCAAAGAGGACATTCCGAAGAATTAATAACATGAAAAAGGATAAAATAAATAAAGTAAGCAAGAGAAATCGTCGAAATCCAAATACTCCAGAGACTGCTGAAACATTTAGGTTTTCGATACAAAAAAAAATAATAGACAAGTATTGTGTAAACTCTCTAATGCTGTTATAAAACGTCTGATATAAATGAAAAATAAAACGTCTGATAGTCCAAGGCAAGTTGTATTTTTATATGAAACTTTAATTTTCACTAAAGGAAATATGTCACGATGGCACCACGTAATGCTATTCTTCTAGTCGTTCAGGTAATGGTAAACGCTATATTATACTTTATGCTGGAAATGATGAGGGTGTTATTTCTGACGCTAGTTTAATTTTTTCGTCCACAAAGTTTACAGGTGATTATCATGAAAAAATGAATGCGAGTATTTTTCTAAAGAAATTTTTTTTTAATTGGAGCGACCATCCGTAACAGTGTTGGATAATAAGTAGAAGAGAGATTTCCTTTAAGCTACTGGACAAAAGACGAAATACTGTTGTGGTTGACAGAAAAGAAAATTTATCACAGTGACATATTTTTAAAAGCCTTCAAAGGTGTGGAGAGCACAAAATTCAAAAGAAATTTGTTACTGACCAAATGGCTCTTAAATGTGGCCATGAAGCTTTTTGACTTCCTCCCTACCATTGCCACTATAATTCAGTTGAGTTAGTTTGAGGTATAGCCAAAAAGTTTTATGATAAAAATTCATCCAAAACAAAAAATGACGCTAGCGTTCTTAGTTTATGGAAAGAATCGCTAGAACAAATAAAGGCAGAATAATGGCAAACTTGTATTAGACATACGGACGAGACAGATTCCAATAGACAATTCAGATAGTGACGACTCTGATAGTGAAATATCAGACAGTGAATAGAACAAATCATTTGCCAAAAAGAAGTAACAACAAAGTTTTTCGGCAATTCAATTAGGACCTTGTGGTTTGTTTTAGTTAAACGATAATGTACCTTCGGTCTTATTACTGGACTGCATACTTTCAATAGCTTTGGTATTAATTACGGGACTACCCGAGTTGAAATCTTATGTTTTGCTGAAAACTCGGAAGTATTTTTCAATTTTACTGTATATACATATTATGTTTATTTTATTTGCCTTTAATACAGTAAAATCTAATATAATTACTGAACATAAAATACAGGAAATTAAATATTTTTACTTTTCAAGCGATTGGAATTAAATATTAACGCACCACTGTTTAAGGCCCATTGATCATATCTTAATTGCATATCGGCCGTCATAGGGTAAAAGGACTTGCTTTAAATATTTTCCCATATACACAGTATACCAATAAGGTGCTTAATAGCACATATAATAATAGCTTATATAAGATTTATTGAAAATTGGGATTCATTAGAGGCGAAACACCCCTGGAAATATTTTAAAAAGCGTTATATTTAACCGAATAAATGTACCTCTTAAAATCAATTGGTACAGCTGTTTATACTGAAAGCCAACTTTGACTATTCCAGTAATATCGAAGAATTTTTTTCATTGGTTTAAAATTAAAGTCATTGCTGACCATAGCTGACCTAGTAACCAAATATTTGTATTTCGCCTTCCTAACTGTCTAACGCAGCTCAGACTGTAGCCTATGGGTTTTCTGTTTTTAGTAAGATAGCTTAGAACAGAATTATACTCACAAAAAATAAAAAAATATCAACTTCTTACAATCTTACAATCCACCAAGAAGAGAAGTCTTACCAACAAATGTAACCGTTAGATTTTGAAAAAACAACATACAATTCTTGTCAGAATTTTAGGTTAACTGACTTAGTGCTAGAAGTCTTTGCAGTAAAGCTGGATACTCTAATAGAAGGTATAACAAACAATGCTGAAATTAAACAATATTTGAGAAACTCTTGCATTAGCTTACTTCAATAACAAAAATGTAAGTACAGACGCAATTTTCAAAGAAATCACCATTCTTTTAAAAAACAAAAGAATTTGCTAAAATCAATTAAACAAAAACTCGATAGAGATTCTCTAGTACTCAGCAAGGCTGATAAGGCAAATTGTATTGTAATTCTTGAACAAATTCAATACATAGAGAGTCTTTCCTTTCAGATAACAGTTTTGTAGTTTTGGAAAAAAATCCACTTAACACCTTTATTAATAAAACAAAAGCAATGGTTAAATTGTTTAATGATACTATTACTAAATATAACGACAAAAAGTTAACTGTATCTAATCCTATAATACCTAGGTTATATGGAATTCCTAAAATCCATAAACACAATTGTCCCATAAGGCCTGTTGTAAGTTTCTGTATTTGTTTACTTTTGTACCAAGAGACGAAATATTACCTTTACTACACAAACTTCTAAACAATTGCAACATACCAGCAAAAGACAAAGATGCCTTATTAACTATGCTTAAATTTTGTCTTGATCAGGACTTCTTCTCATTAAATCAAAAAATATATAAACAACCAATAGGTTTAGCGATGGGATCTCCATTATCACCTTTTCTAGCTGATATTTTCTTAGACAGCTTAGAACAGAAATTTGTAAACAACATCAGCTAAATAGTTTTTTTGTCAAGACATACTAATGATTGTATAGCTCTCATACAGAGAACCCAAGATGATGCTTTACAGATCATAACTGGATGATCTTAATAACCTCCATCCTAACATTTTTTTTACAAGTAGAACCAGAATCTGACAATAAGTTGAAATTCTTGGATATGACCATATCTCGTAATAAAGATTCTCTAGAGTACAATATTTACAGAAAACTTAATTAAACAGATCATGTTATACATGAAACATCTCATCATCCACCCCAACATAAAATGGATGCTTTCAACAGTTACATTCATAGGTTACTCAAATTTCCACTTTCTAATAACAAACTTCAATTTATAACTGAATACTCTTAAGCAAATTGCTTTCAATGACGGTTATGATCCCAATATTATCCATAAACTTCTAAACAGAGCTAAACATAAAATTGCAGGAAAGCTTGCTTAGTCATCACAATGTTTCCTTCAACTCAATGCTTTAAATAACATCAGAAATTTCTCCTTTACTTATATGAGCAACATTTCCAATAAAATATCAAAACTTTCCTTCTTTTCTTTTTAATAAACACGAAAGATAGGATGAACTCACTTGACGAAAGTGGTATTTATAAATTAAAATGTTATAATTGTGAGGCCTTTTATATAGGTAGAACCATTCGAAAGTTATCTAATAGAATTTCAGAACAGTTGAAAAGACCAAACTCTTCAAGTTTTGGTCAACACTTATTATCCAGTAAACACAATTTTAACATCAATACTGGTTCATCTATTTTACATGAAATTAATAAAAAGAAAAATTACTTGGAGTTGTATTTATTGGAAGATTTGGAGATTACAAGGGAAACAAATGAAAACTCTCACGTCTTAATACTCAAATTAATTTAAATTGTACTAAATTTGAACCTATTTTTAAAAACTTTATTGCAGCTTTAACTCGTGGGGGACCCAGCTCGGCTGTTTAGACTTCCTGCACTAAGTATACCCATTAAAAATTTATTAATTTCATATTTTGATTAACATTGCTATTTTATTAAATAATTTAACTTTGCCCCAAATTATTTTAGGACAAATTTTTTTTCATTTAAATTTGTGAAAAAATGCAAAATTTTAAAATGTAAAAAAATAATATTCTTACATTCAATGGTAAAAAAGTTATTCTAATTGTTTATAAGCAAAAAATTGACATGTTTTTGCAAAATTATTTTGCAATATTTAAAATTAATAATAATAATAGTTCCAGAAGCTATCCTTGCCATTACTAAACCTGTATAATTTTCTGACTTATATTGTTGCAAAAAATGTTAATTTGGGATAAAAAAATAAAATTACTTTTAAACTACTTTACCGATCATATCGATACCGATCGATTTTTGAAATTTTGACCATATTTTAAGCACTGCAAGACACAGCACAAAATGGAATATAAATGTTATAAGTTTCTGTTCAAAAACGTCATTAACATTTATAAAAACCGAAATTTTTGACATATTTGGCAACTTTCTAAGCAACAAACGAGGATAGAAACATTTAGAAAACGCCATTTTGAAGGTTTTTATATGACTTACAAGTTTCCTCTCTTCTAAAATTTAGTTAAATTGCTTAATTTTTTGCTGATAGACGAAAAAAGCAAAAATTTTCCGTTTTTGACCTTAATTTGTTAATAACTAATTAGGTCCAAAAAATTGACTGCGGGAAACATATAGGTTTTTGTTACAGAGGTCCATACTGCTTAAAACAACTTTTGTTTGCCTGACCGGACAAGTATCAGAAACAGGGTACTTTTTTTGCTTAATTTTCTTTCCTACTAGTTCCAGGCGTGTAGATAAATTAAATGAGAAAAAATTAGCCGTCTCAATTTACTCCTTATGTTGGAGTAAATGGGGACATTTAACTTGAAATTAAATAAAGTGTCTTTATCTCTTTAACCAAAAATGTACTGAATGCCTAAAGGGTTATCTCTTCCCATTCCATAAAATATGTTCCCATAAAAATGTACAAAAGATCTTACAAATTGTTCCTAAGATATCCTAACATATATTTTAAATTAAAATAATTGTCCCCATTATCATATTTTAAAAATAACGTTGATCAGTATATTTTCGCTATTTTACATATTATTTAAATGCGAGGTATTATTGATCTTTTAGGATTAAAAATGTTTAAATCAGTCTCTTGTGACTTTATATACGATGTAATATTCATCTCATATAATTGTTTGTTTATTTTAATGTTCTCTATATTTGTGTTTATGTTTGAATACGCTCTGTTGAATCGTTGATTGTTTGATTATATTTGAATAGAGATAAATTTATTTTCAGGCTTACTGTTTATCTTAACCACATAATAATCGTATGAGTTTTTTGCTTTATAAATTTTCCGACGCTTATGTTTTTAAAAATATGCATATTTTAATAAAATTTAATTTAAAAGAATAATCAATAATAGTGTAATAAATTAATTTAGTTTCTTTAGAATAGTTTTGCCGCTTTAATTTAGCAAATTACAGATATTTTAAAAGAAAATATCTTTTTATTTATTATGTTTTTCACGATAAATATTAAGTTATCAGTTTATAGTTATTTAATTCATAATATTGATAGCAGTATAGTTTTCACTGAGCTTTTAACGCTATTATTCTATAACAATCTATACGTTGAATCATTCTCGTTAATAATTAATAGCCATTAAAAGCGACTAGAATACTACCCTTTTTTTATTTACAATTAAGGCGAATAAACCTATGGTTATTCTCTCACTTGAATACACATTCGATTAAGCAATGTTTGACACTTAAACTGTTGAAACACTTAGCGCACATTGGATGAACACTTCCAGTAATATGATATTCATGGGTTAAGGTGTATGTCGTAATCTCAGTCTGTTTATTAAAGTTTGGTCTTTCCTGTTGCTAAACTTATTCTTCCAGCTTGTAATTGTTTTTATATCTCGTAGTTTTTGTTGAGATTGATTCCATTCTTTAAGCCACCGTTCATTCAACTTGAGTTAATCCAGTGATGAAAATCTTTCTTATAGGTAGTTTCTGCCAAATCTTCGTTGTTAACCTAAGATTTGGCGGCAGCATCTACTCTTTCATTATCGTGTATACCTATATGTGACGGAATCCACAAAAATTTTACAATTGCATTCTTTTGATGAAGTTTGTACAAATGGTTCTTTAATAACTTAATGAATCTGTCAGTATTAGATACCTGTCTAGGTTAGCGTTCAGTGCATATTCTAATGCTTTGTAGATTGCGAATAGCTCTCCTGTATATACCGTGCTAAAATTTTTGGATGAAGCAGTGTAGTCGTTGTGTATGAAGGCACATGCCACTCCTTATTCTGATTTGGAGGCATAGTAATTCTGGTACTTGTCAATCTTACTATAAAATTGTTTAACCATAGAGGAAGCATTAAGTTGATTACTTCTTCTTCTTCTTCTCGTGCCACTCCTAGCGGAGATTGGAAATCATCATGGCCACTGCGACTTTGTTAGCAGCGCGACTTTGTTGATTACTAGTCTTTGTTAAACTTAGGTCTAGGAAGGGTTTTCTGACCATCCAAGGAGGAGCGGTTATAAGTATGGTTTGGTATAATTTAGGGAAGACAATATTATTACTGGTCAGGTACGTATGAAGTCTTTCATAAAATGGGGGTTTAGATCTTTTTTTTTTGTTAAGATATGTTGTGTGGAAACGGGAAGCAAAGACATTGTTTCTGACGGGATTTTCACTATTTGCTGAAATGTTTGCAGCATATGTTAGGCTAAGATATTGTCTTCTTAATTCCAGAGGCATTTCTCTTACTTAACATAGTAAGCTATTTGTAGGTTTGGTACAAAAAGCTCTTAAGGCTATTCTTACAGCAGCATTTTGGATTTTTTGCAACTCTTTTAAAAGAAATTTACTGGTATACCGATACACCGTTGAACCATAATCGACTTTAGATCTAGTAAGGATTTTTTATACTGTCAATACGATATCTTGATCACATCCCCAATTTTTAGTAGAAAGGACTTTCATTATATTCAAATATTGTTGACAAGATGTTTTAAGATAATCAAGTTATTGCTTAAAATTTAAATGTTTGTCAAAATTAATTCCATTAAATTTGATACAATTAACATATTCTATTTTTGTATTAAAGATTGTAAGTTCTGGACTACTAGCATTACATTTACTTTTGTTGGAACAAAATTTCATTCTTGATTTCATTGACCATTTTTTTAATGCACAAATAGTATATTGTCAGGTTTGTTTAATTAGTTCTATGTTTCTTCCTTTACGATAAATTATGAGATCATCTGCGTATAGCCTACTCTTTACTAGTGGAGTATCATTTTCGATAATACTATTAATGGCAATAAGAAAAAGAGTAAAACTAATCGATGATCTTTGAGGTGTACCGTTTTCCTTTATTCTTCTCTGGTTATATAAAAAAAATATTTTGTTTTGATTATTTGCTAGCGCTTCATGTATTTCTGATTCAAGGTCAACTAAGTTGTCTAGAGTTGATCTACCTTTACGAAATCCACTTTATTTGTTAGATAGAACAGATCTTTGCTCGAGTATCCAAATAAGGCATTGGTTAATTAATTTTTGGAGCTCTTTGCTCATTGCACATCCTAACGATACTGGACGGAGAAGTTTGGGTCTGAACGTGGTTTACTAGGTTTAAGGATAGGTATTGTGTAATCATTATTCCAAGTCTGTGTAAACACTCAGTTATATATCACACACACATACACATACACATACATACATATATAACACACTTGTTATATATCTTTAGTAATAGGCAGTTCCATTGTTGGGTCAATTTTAAAGGAAAATAATAGGAATATCATCTAGACCAGGACGAGAGTTTTTAATAGAATTTATAGATTCAGTTAACTCTTTTTATAGTATGGGTGCATTTATTGGTAGGTTATCGTCATTATCATAAATAAAATGAAGTAATTCTTCTTTGGTTTTTAATTGTAAAAACTCTTGAGAAAAGTTTTATTACATGAATATAACTCGTAGGATGAAGCTAATACATTGGCTATTCCAGATCTAGATATATGAATTTTGTTATTATATTTTAAAAATAGAGGGGAAGGTAGAAGGAAAACGTGGTCCTGGTAGACGGCAGGCGTCCTGGTTGAAGAACATTCGTGAGTGGACTGGTTTGGATTCTCAATCTTTAATAAGAAAAGCCAGGGACAGAACTGATTTTGCTGAGGTTATCGCCAACCTTCATTGAAGACGGCACCCAAAGAAGAAGAAGAATTTTAAAAATCTTATTGATGAGTTTGTATAGCATCCCTTATTTTTGTTCATTTGTTTTACATTATTGCTGCTGGGGTAGAACTGTTTATTGTTGATAACATTTTTTTCCACGATTTCTTTTTTGCTTCTTTTACCACTTTTGTACGACTAGCCTTAACTTCTATATTTTAAAAGATTTTCTTGTGTTTTTTTTTGTGTTTATTGAATGCTCTGTGAGTCTTCTTTATAGCATCCTAATAGTGAATGTTCCTCCAAGGTACTCCAATACGATTTCTTACTATTTTCTTTTTTCCGATGATATAATCTGTTGCGAAAAGTATGACGGAGGAGAATTTGTATTGTCATTTATATTGTCATTTATATTGTCGTTTATATTGTCCTGCAGGGATGGATTTAAAAAAGAATTCAATTAATTCTACACAAATTGTGTAAATGGTGATCAATCCTCTATTTCTGCATTCCATCTAGTGTATGGTTGAATTTTTAGTTTGTTTTCGAAATGTATCAGTATGGGAGAATGATCGCTTGCATACAATTGTGTACTAGCTTCCCACGTTATGTTTTGTACTAAACAAGGTTCTACAAAAGATCAGTCAATACAACTAGTGTTTCCAGTAACAGATTTAAATCTTGTTGGAGATCCATCGTTAAGTAGGGTAATATTGGTGTTATAAATGACAGTTTCTTTTATGTGTTCTATTTTGTTATATCTATTAGATCTTTAAAGTGAATTATGTCCATTTAGATCTCCTACTATAATCTTAGGCAATAGAATTTGATTTATAATATGAGTTATCTCTTATATACTTATATTACTATTCGGTGGGAAATAAATGTTACAGATGTTAATAATTTTTATTTTATTTTTTATGGTTACTAGATTTCAATGAGTTAATAACATAAATAGAAAACCCTCCACTGGCTTTTTTGAAATTACGTCTGTTTTTATGATAACCTGTAAATGCCTTTAATTTTGCTAATTAAATGTAGTGTGTCGTTAGATATAGGCCGTTTAAAGCATTCAGGAGTTTCAGGTGGTGTAACTGTTTTGAAAAAAGCTCTTTAGATCTGTGTTTTTAGTGTAGGTTCTGCTGCAGTCTAATTGGTAAAGTGATCAATGATTAATTCTACAGTAAGTATTTCTTTCTGTCTTCGGTTTTCGGTAATGCCTTCTTAAATTAATTGATGGATTCGACCGTTACTTGATGGAAATTTATTTAATGTAATAATAAAACACTGAAAACTTTCTTTTCAAACTTCCACAAAATTTATTTTAAACTCTTATCACTACAGCTGTTTCAGCTGATTGCCTTTCTCAAATCATCTATTTTTGGCAAGCGTTTACACTTTATAGACTTAAATAAAATGGGTTGAGGAGAAGAAAACTGTTTGTCTCAAGTTGGTCATTCAGAATTATATCCGCGTTTCTTAATTTGTTTAATTCCATAGATTCTAATAAAGATAGCTTAAGGCCTTTATTTTAAATATGAAGAATTTTAAATTTTCCATTTAAAGAATTATGATCTAGAAAGTGAAGTGCGTATGTAGAATCTGTGTTTTTATTTTTTGGTAGCTCTTTTATGTTCTGCTATTCATTTATTAAAATTTCTACCAGTTTGACCGATATAAGTTTTTGAACAGTAGCCACACTTAAGTTTGTACACACCACTGTGTAAGTGTAAGCCCAGCCGCACAAAAAGTGATATATCACGACCAGACCAGATGGCTGAAAGAGGACAGAAAATACCAACACAAGAAACGAAATATCATAGCTATTTATCTTAAGGTATGTCATTTAGAATTAAATCATAACTTAAATAATATAGAATTTGACATCCAAGATTCTAAGGTGAGAATTAATATAGATAATAGAATAGATAAAAAATTCAATACACAGTGTAAAAAACTAAATAATCTAATTTGCGATAGTAAAATGCCCAATATTCATTATACAAGAAGTTTTTCGAACCTTAACTTTTTTAATAGATTTATAAATTTAACAGATACTACATTTAGTAATAGCGAGATACAACTTTAAGAGAAAGGATTTAAACACAACTTGCCCCAAAATAATACTTTAATAAAACTTTAGAATATTTAGATGTAGAATGTAAGTAGCATTAAACTAAGCTGCTAAAAATATCAAAAACAGTATAATTGCAAAATATATTACAGATATGTGTAGTGAAACGAAAAATGCTTGATATAAAGAGAATGAAACAGCCATTTCAATTAAAAATAAATCAATAGAAAACATCATAGTGTCTACAAAAGCAGACGAAGGTAACACTACTATTGCTATAGATAAATTAGAATATAATAACAAAACAATAGAATTTTTAAATAATCAAAATATTGAAACGTTACACAAGGATCCGACAGAAAAGTATCAAAAATAAATTAAACTAGCGTTAGAAAATTCAAAATCAATAGTAAATCCAACAGAACAGAAATACCTAAATATCATGAACCCACAGCATCCTAAATTATACTCTTTCATTAAACTACACAAACCGCATCATCCAATAAGACCTGTAGTTTCTTTTTACACAGCTTCCTCATATAAAATTTCAAAAAAACTGTTAGAGATGATTTTAGAACACACTAAATTTTCATCTAAGTTTACCATAAAAAATACAATAGAACTAGTTAATAAAATATATTTTTAATTACCTAACAACTCCAGAATAATTTCATTTGACGTAAAAAATCTTTTTCCTAGTATTACTCTTACAGAAACTTTTATACTAGTAAAAACCTTTTAGACCAAAATAGTACAAATGCAATCATTACATCTGAAGTTTTACATCTTCTTGAAGTTTGAATATTCCAGGACTACCTTGAATTTAATAATCAAATATACACAAATAACAGTGCAGGACTTATAATGGACAATCCTCTTCAATCCCAGCCCATTGCTGTCCGATATTTTTATGGATCATCTAGAGACTAAGATTTCAAACAGTTTTTATATTGGTGGAGATACGTAGACGACGTAACTGGTATGTTTCACAGAAACTAACAGGCAACTCGACCAATTTTTATCGCATATTAATTCACTTCATAGTCATATTGAATTTACAATAGAAACACTACAAAATTAATCCATAAATTTTTTAGATTTAAAAATTATCAGACCTAAAAACAAACATGACTTCTGCATATTTCATAAACCTGCCTATACTGACATGACTATATACAATTCATCATCTCATCCCACTCAACATAAATTGGCAGCCTATCATAGTATGTTACATAGATTAACAGAAATTCCGATGTCAAAATACAACTTTTAGACATAATTAAATATCATTAAGCAAATAGCAGTAAACAATGGATACCACGAACAAAGCTGAACAGCTATCAAACATAACAACAACCCCAAATATCTAGGCGTCACACTTGATAGAACACTCACCTTCAAAAGTCATCTTACAAACGCAGCCGGTAAACTAAGAACACGAAATAACTTAATATCAAAACTTGCTGGAACAACTTGGCGTGCTTCTGCAGATACTCTTCGGACCTCAGCTCTAGCTTTGGTTTTTTCAGTGGCAGAATATTGTGCACCAGTATGGCTTAATAGTGCACATACAAGCAAAATCGATGTCCAACTTAACCAAACTATGAGAATAATCACTGGAACAATAAAATCAACGCCAGTGAGATGGCTGCCTACTCTGAGCAATATTGCTCCACCAGATCTACGCCGTACATCAGCATTAGTGAGAGAGTACCAGAAAATTGTAGCCAACGTACAATTACCAATACATCAAGATATCCCAGACATCTCAAAAGAGCACCAACGATTGAGATCTAGAAATCCTCCAATACGATCTGCCCGAAAAATAGGTAATTCTTACGATATACATAGGCAATGGACAACAAGATGGATGCCAACAGTAGAATCGGACTATATTAAGATATCCGCCCTAACTCAGAGTTTCATCGGATCAAATCTGCCCCGGTCCATTTGGGCAAGGCTTAATCGTATACGTACCGGACATTGTAAATGTGCTGATTCGCTGTTCAGGTGGGGTCGTGCAGAAAGTCCACAGTGCAATTGCGGAGAATCTAGACAGACCATAAGCCATTGGGTTTCAGACTGCTTGAATCGTGCCTACCGTGGAAACCTCCAGGACTTTGAGGAATGTTCCCCAGAAGCAATTGAATGGCTATGTAAATTGGACATTAATATTTAGTGTCATTCATTCTATTCATTCTATTTTTAGAGTTTGAATAATATATATAATATATATGTGTATATTATTGTAATTGTATTTGTATATTTATCGTACTGTGAAAGTCCATACGCTAAATAAATAAAACCACGAACAAACAATTAATAAAATGTTAAATCAAAAGCTACACAAGAAAGCCCTGAAATTAGTATTTCCACCACCAGAGAAAAAACCCAGTACCTTCTGCTCGATTACATATACAGTCAAAATATCAACAGAAATGGCCAAGCACATAAAAAAGAAAGGAATAACACCAGCTTTCAGAACAAATAACAACTTAAGCAAATATATTAAAAGCAACTAGAGTCAAAATAAAAAACACTTACACAGTGGTGTGTACAAACTTGTAGCGACTGCCCAAAAACTTACATCGGTCAAACTGGTAGAAATTTTAATAAGCGAATAGCAGAACATAAAAGGGCTTTTAATAATAGAAAAACAGATTCTACATACGCACTTCACCTTATAGATCATAATCGTTCTTTTAATGACGAATTTAAAATTCTTCACATTCAAAATAAAGGTATTAAGCTATCTTAGTTAGAATCTATGCAAATTAGCAAATTAAAAAACACAGATATAATTCTGAATGACTAACTTAAGACAAACAGTTCTCCCCTCCTCAACCTATTCCATTAAAGACTATAAAGTGTAAACGCATGCCAAAAATAGATTACTTGAGAAAGGAACAGCTGTAGTGATAAGAATTTAAAATAAATTTTGTCTAAGTTTCAAAACAAATTTCTTTTCAAGTTATTTTCTTTTTTTTTTGTTTCGCCGTCTAAGTTGCGTTCGTTACTTTTTTTTTGAGTACGCTGGTTTTGTTATTCTCGTTGTTTTTTCTGTAGTAATGTGAATTGATAACTCTTTCTCCAAGAGGGATCTATCATCATATTTTCTAGTTTTTTTTTCAAATCTTTTCTTCAGTTGACTTAACGTAAATAATTTGTCATTTAAAAGCAATTTGTTATAACGAATACCTGCATTTTGTCCTTTCTCTCTTGCTTCTTTTTTATATTTACGAAGTTCCTCTCTTTGAATTTGTATATCTTTTGGATAGTCTTCATTTATAAATATGTCTGTTCCTCTTCCTCAAACCATCAAAGTTAACTGGTTAAATAGTCAAGGACATAGCCCAAAATAAGATGAAGAATCTGAAAGTTAACCTGCATTAAACAACTTCTAAAGAAAATAATTTTTCAATTTAATTTAATTATGACTAACATTAGTTAACTATTGATTCAACAACTGGCTCTTAAAATTAAAATATGTACATTAAAAGAAGTTTTATACATTGCACTGAAATTTTATAAATGTTTTAGTTTTAGTACTACGCAATGATTGTTTGTTATTTTTCCAAGCTCATAATTATAAAATTTAGAGATTTATTTTTGTTTTATGAACAATGTTTCTTATAATATTAAACAGATGTATATCGCTTGGGAGAAATACTCAACTAAATATAACTTCGAAGGTTTAAGCGGTAGTAAACTCGGAATGTGACCGAGTATTTATCTCATGCAATATAATACATAACTTCAATAATTAATAAAATGTTTTGCCAAAAATATTAAAATTCCAGTAAATCGTTATGGACCTGCGGGTTGAAAATACAAGGTGATCCACAAAATAAATGTGGAAAGAAATGAATTTTATGTAGGTATATTGTTTTTAACATTTTTCTGAAAATTTAAACCAATTTTAGTTTTAATGCACTATACGTAGTAGATGCAGAAGTCCAGAAAGCCAGAATTGAGATCGTAGATTTTTGCAGATTACGACCTTAAAAATTTTTTCCCATGCCCTATATTTATTCTAAAGTTCTTTTAAAATAAGAATAAAATGACATCACACAGTAATGATTTGCGTAGTTATCAAACTATTTTGCCATTTCCGATATTCTTCAAAACACACATAACCTAACTATTCGTTTTCTTCTTTTAACCCGTAACCATTGAGCTAGAGTCGCGAAGACTTCTAGTACTTTAGAAGTTGTAACTTTTTCCGCTGACCTTGAATGTTGCGCGCGCTCATGTACCTTCAAGTCACTATTGATAGTGTTTTTTGCATGATACAATGAACACAAAGTATGATATTGAGCATGACATTTGACAGCTGATCCAGGCGTTCGCTCGAACCCATGATACAAGGAACACAATGAATACAAGAGAACCATTTCCATTAAATGAATCTTCTGAAGATTGTATTGTAGAAAATGACTCTTGTCATATGCATAAAAAGAGCTTAAGTATTTTTATGATACAGAAGATGTAAACAGATCCATATCTAACTCCTAAAAGAACCTGTGATAATATTTTAAAGTTAGGCGAGAAGGTGAGCTTTCTCTCAAAAGTAACTGATGTTTTAAACACCTTTAACTCCCAGTGTGAACACTTAAAGTTTACGTTTGAGAGAGAGGCTGATAATATGATTCCTTTTTTAGACATGCTTATACATCGGGGCAGTGATGGCATGCTAAGGACGAAGTGGTAGTAAGCCTTGTTTTCGTTACCATTTCATAAACTTTTATTCTCAACATCTATTTAAGATGAAAACAAATTTGGCTTTGGCCCTTAAAACTTGGGTTATCAACGTATCACAGATCGAGTTCAAGGACAAGGGACTAAAAAAGTTAAGATCTATACTAAAAGAGAACTCCTATCACATAGGTCCTTTAAATAAACTCATTTTTGGTTCTCCTTTTCCTTTGCAATTTTCTGTCATCCAAAAGTTTCATAATAATGAGGTCCGACAACAGACACTGACATTGACAGACAATACATCAGGGCTACCACATTTTAAAATAACGTATTGTTGCCTACCCTATATTCCAGTTTTGACACCTAAGCTAAATGAACATGTTTAAAAATGTTATTGAAAGAATATGAAGATGGTATCAAACTTGTACACAAAAACAAAGAATCCTTTCACAATACAGGAGACATCGAATGTTGTTTTGTCTATACCGTGTACTAATTGTAAAAACGTGTATATCGGAGAATCATCTCGTAATTTTCACAGTAGGGTGATTTCACATCGTAGCGATATAAAAAGCAAACAAATAAATGCATGTGCGCTGACAGAACATGCATTGACGTTAAAACATGAATTTAATTTCGAGGATTCTTGTATTTTGGCAAAGGAAAAAAAACAATTCAAAACGTGTTTTCTTGGAAATGTGTTTCATAAAATTAAATACGTCTTGTATAAATCAAAAGTCTGGCATTGATAAACTGAGAAACATTTATTGTTATTTACTGACAAAACATCACAAATAAAAAACAGATTTACTTTTACATATACACACCACAATACACCTGCATGCAAAACAGGTTGCATACCATCAAGACAGGTTTAATATGTTACTTCCATTAATGAGACACGAAGAACACCTAATTACCTTTTAATCGTACCATTTTCGTTTTTTCTTTTTATTCTCAGTTAAAACACACCATTAAAAGATGTCACAAACAAAGTTTTACTATCCTTAACAAAATTTTAAAATGTGTTTTGTCCATTATTTTATATGTTATATTTTATATGTTTGTTTTCAATGTTGAGTGTCAAAGCTTTATATAAATAATCTTAACGACTAGTAAGTTGCACTGACGAATTGTGATGTATTGTAAATATTTACACATTTTTCCAATTACAGTGACTTGAAAAAGGAATAAAATAATTTCGAAAGCTAGACCAAAAGTCAAAAGAGTAAGAGTTTCTGTAACATCCCGGGCAAACTTCTGACTGCAGCCCTAATAAAGTGTGTTGTTTGTTTATATCGACAGTCAGTAATATCTAGTATTTCTTACATATATATATATATATATATATATATATATATATATATATATAATATATATATATATATATATATATATATATATATATGTTATATGCATTGTACCAACCGATGTTCCTTATCACGACGATTCCCAGGGTATCAGGTTCCACTTCCAACAACCTGAGCCGATAAGGATCCTTGCAATTGCAGTACCAGCAGAGTCAGCGGGACCCAAGCTTTTTACACGTTCCCACTGAGTCAGCATTTAGTAATATTATAAAACCGCTTGTCGCTCTTAATTCAGTATTCAGTATATTTTTGTAGTTCATTCATTATATTTTATATTTCATTCATTTTACCACGTAACTTGTATTTTGTAATTAATAAATTTTTTTAAAAAGTCAAAAAAGTGTTTCGTGATATAAAAAGTGGCGCAGTCGCAGTAGGATCTGGAAACGTTGGCAGAACAAGGAGACCCTAACTGACAACGGTGGATTCCAATCCTTTAATCAGAAAAAGAACCAAAAAACTCCAAAAAGCAGTGCCGCCCTAACTTTGCAGACATCTACGGAAGGAACACCAAGTGAAGCCCCTGGTAGATTAGCTGTCGAGAACAAGACGACTAGATGTTTTTGGAACTAATGTAAGTCTAATGCTGAATCATCTCGTATATAATTTTTGTTTTATACCATTTATACCATATACTGTTCGATATTCCAATATAAAATATTCTTTTAATTAATAATTTTATGCCGAATTTGAATATTTTTTGATAATTACTTTAATAATTATAAACTTTTGGCGATTATTCTGTAAATCGTCAACTTTTTTATTTTTATTTTATTAAACGATTACCTGTGTCGATTATTCTGCTAATCACACACTGTCTTAGAAAAATACTTTTCCTATATTTTGACATATTATTTTAATATTTACATTTTCGATTTATTATTTTGATATTTACATTTTGTTTTATTATTTGATATTTATATTTGATTAATTATTTTTAATTAATCCCTTATCTTATATTTTTACTTCTATTTTGTTTATTGTTTTATTAACCACCATGAATGATAACGGCAACATTTCTCGTCCCGCTTCTCGTAATGAGAACCAGCCTGAAATAGAACCTTATAAATTATCTGAAATATTTTCTATCGTACCCGAATTTGAAGGCGATCAAATATTTTTACACACATTCTTAAATGCTTGTGATTATGCCTACAATATGTCTACGCGCGATCAAAAACAACTATTAGTAATTCACATTAAAAATAAATTACGCGGAAGAGCAGCGCAACTTATAAGTTCAAGAAATCCATTATCGTATCTAGAAATTAAACAGCTTCTTACCTCTCATTTTGGAGACACTAGAGACTTATCATCTTTGATACAAGATTTACAAAGAGTCAAACAACTTCCAAATGAATCGGCTCTTACATTCCTTAATCGTGTCCAAGTCCTTAATGCAAAAATGCACGCTAATATACAGAAATCTAGCCTCTCTGCTGTAGAAAAACAGGCCCAAATTGTATTAATTGAATCAATGGCGCTCAATACATTATTGACCGGCCTCGATCCAAAAATCGCCCATATTATTCGTGCAAGTAATCCAAAAGACCTTCTTGAAGCTCAAGTCCGCATCAGACGAGAGTTACAATTATCCTATTTCGAAATACAAAAAATCAATAGATCCAATCCTCCAAAACCCAATCAAAATAATCAACCCATTAGAAGACCAAACCTTCAACCACATAGATGCACATTTTGTGGACGTATGGGCCACTCGTACAACGAATGTCGTTCTCGACAAAATTCCCAAAATAATTCGCAGAATTCCAACAACTCTCATAATTTTAGCAATTCTCGAAATTTTAATAACCATCAAAACTTCAATAATGCTCAGAACAATGGCTTTCAAAGACCGACTTTCAGTTCAAATAATAATTTCCAAAACAATAGACCCAATGACCAACAAAGACCTCAATTTACACCAAATCAAAATAATTCACAAATACGCCCTTCTGTAATACATAAGAATCCCAATTTTTCGAACGATAGGCACAGAGCTCATTTCGTTAACTATGAGCCTGACTATATTAACGACTATACTTCAGCTTTAAATGAAAGCTACCAATACGAAGATTTCTCTGATAATAATTATTCACCTCCCGATTATTACCAGTCATTTGATCAATCAACCGATTTAATTGATAGCCAAGACTATCAGGATTTTCTCACAATCCCGAATCAGAACCACCCACCAGACAATATCAGTTCAATGAACGAACCTTTATCTCAAATACAAAATCAGATACAAACTCTGAATTTGGACGACATGAACCCATCTCTGAATTTTCCAGAACAGACTTTTCTTTAAGCCCTCTTCTTGCTGTAAACTCTAAAAACCTGTACTATATAAAAGACGCATCAAATACGTTTAAATTACTTATCGATACCGGTGCTGGTATCTCTATCTTCAAAGAAAATACCGTGAAAAATTTCAAACCACGTTTTCCCGAACAAATTACTATACAAGGTATTACAGACCAAAAAATTCTTATCACTGAATCAACTTTAGTCCCGTTTCATGTGGGAAATCCCCATAAGGTCTTCATTTATAATTTAGATATTGATTTCGATGGAATCTTAGGCCTCGATTTCTTAGAACATTACGAGTGTACGATAGACCTCAAAAACAAACAACTAATCACAAACTTTAAAACATTACCTCTCCACAAAGTAGAAAGCAATTCGCGTAACAATGAACCCCCTAATCAAATTAAAATAGATCCCAGATCCGAACAAATATTTAAGTTAAAATGTCATCTGTCGAATACAGATGCAATTTTGCACAGAAAAGAAAAAGAAAAAGTCCATATCCCCAACGCGTTAGTACACGTAAATGAAAAAGGAGAATTTCTGACATCCATAGTAAACGCAAATGCAATTCCTAAAATTATCGACTTTTCCGATATAGTAATTGAACCCTATTTAAACTACCCTATCCTTAATTTCCAGTTGAACGATAACTTGGAAAATTATTGCTCTGATAAAATTGACCGTACCAACAAAATAAAATCTCGACTTCGAACAGAACATCTTAACGAGGAAGAACAAGAATTAATAACAAATCTTTGCTTAAATTACGAAGACATATTTTACTTAGAAGGAGACAATCTTACTTTCACCAGTGAGATTAAACATCAAATTGAAACTAATAACGCCAAACCCATTTTTACGAAATCATACAGATATCCTCAGGTCCACAAAGAGGAAGTTAAATCTCAAGTAAATAAGATGATCAACGAAGGTATCATCCGGCCCTCTACTTCTCCTTGGTCATCTCCTGTTTGGGTTGTTCCCAAAAAAATGGACTCTTCTGGAGAACAAAAATGGCGAGTAGTAATAGACTACCGCAAACTCAATGAATGTACCATTGACGATAAATACCCTCTTCCTAATATCTCCGATCTCTTAGACCAGCTTGGAAAATGCCAATATTTCACAACTCTCGATCTTGCCTCCGGATTTCATCAGATTGAAATCGATCCCAAAGATATTCCTAAAACAGCCTTCTCTGTCGAAAACGGACATTATGAATTTACTCGTATGCCTTTTGGACTTAAAAATGCACCGTCCACATTCCAGCGTGTCATGGACAATATTCTTTTAGGTATTTTGAACGAACGATGTCTTGTCTATATGGACGACATTATAGTATACTCCCCTACCATTCACGAACACATTTCCCGTCTTACTGAAGTCTTCAAACGTCTTCGAAAGGCAAATCTTAAAATCCAGCCTGATAAATGTGAATTTCTCAGAAAAGAGGTGGCGTATCTCGGACATCTCATTACCCAAGATGGCGTCAAGCCTAACCCTTCTAAAGTCGATTGTATCCAACGATTTCCTGAACCGAAAACACCAAAAGAAATAAAATCTTTCCTAGGTCTAGCCGGTTACTATCGTCGTTTTATTCCCAATTTTGCTAAACTTTCTAAACCTCTCACTAGACTACTACAAAAAGACGTTGCTTTTAATTTCGACCCAGATTGCAAGCAAGCTTTTGAAGATTTGAAAAACGCTTTAATTTCTGACCCAATTCTGACGTATCCAAACTTTGAGGAACCATTCGTCCTCACAACAGATGCAAGTGCATTCGCCATCGGCGCTATATTATCCCAAGGCCCCATTGGAAAAGATCTTCCTATAGCATATGCTTCACGTACCCTGTGTAATGCTGAAACACGATATTCGACCATTGAGCGAGAGCTCCTTGCCATCGTATGGGCTGTAAAACATTTCCGACCCTATCTGTTCGGTAGAAAATTCACCCTAGTAACTGATCACCGTCCACTCACCTGGTTATTTTCTATAAAAGACCCTGGAAGCAGACTAGCTAGATGGCGTCTTAAGCTTGAGGAATACAATTATAAAATTATTCATAAACCGGGAAAAACCAACAAAAATGCAGACGCCCTTTCTCGAATTAAAATCAATCATTTTAAAGAATGTGCGAATTTTCATAAGAAAATATCAATATTAGCTTCGAACGATACGGAATCTGATGAAGAACCAAATGAAATCAATGAAGAAGAAATCACTGAACATTTTAATAGATTTGTCGAACTGTATAAAACTAAATCACTTATTGATTATTCTAAAATTGAAATATCTAATGATCAATTATTAGACAAATCGCATAAGAACATCATCACCTTTCTTAGACAAAATAAAATGGAAGAAATACATCACAAAATATTAGACGACGTCTTCGATGAAACCAATATAGATTTTAACTTATCAAAGATTAATATATTCGGTAGTAAAACTGTCAAAAATCGGAAATATTTTATCATTCCCCTTCCTTTTGATCCTGAAACAGTAGTACAACACCTATTCTATATCGTTTATGTCGCACAAAATGAATTTGACCTATCGCAAATCCATTACGTCGAAAATCAACTCGAATTACCAATTCTAGAAATATTTTCATTTATCTTTGCCGATAAAGAAATAAAACTGAGAATCTGTCAAGATGTTATTAAAACTCCGGAACAGGATGAAATACCCCAAATACTAGATCACTATCACTGTGGCAAAAACAATCTCCATCGGGGTATAAATGAAACTATACGAAGAATAAAAGAAAAGTATGATTGGCAAGGCATCACAAAGGATGTAGAAAATTTTATAAAAAATTGCGAAATCTGTCAAAAAGTAAAGATCTGTAGAAAAAACTTAAGTAACCCGTTAGTCATCACCGAAACGCCTAAAACACCGTTCGAAAGAATTAACATAGATCTTTTCGAATACCCTACCAGAAATTACGCATTAACTATCAGAGACGAGCTCACTAAATTCACACAGGCGTATCCTCTTGAAGACAAAACAGCTAAATCAGTCGTCAATCATCTTATTATCTTTTTCCAACACTATGGCACACCATTACGCATACACTGTGACTATGGACGTGAATTCGACAATGCTTTGATGAAAGATCTTTGTGAATTGTACGACATAAAACTAACCTTCTCAAGTGTGGGCCATCCACAATCTAACGGTTCTATCGAAAGATTTCACGCAACCCTAAGCGAAATGATAAGAGCTAATCAAGCTGAAAATCCCGATGAACATCCGTTCAATGTTCTGCCTTATGCAGTTATTTGCTACAATAACACAAAAAACAAAACCCACGGATTTACACCATACGAACTCATTTTTGGACATACTTCTTTTAGACCACCCGAAATACTTTACAATGAAAAAATCCTTATATCAAAATACGTTAGAGACTTAAGTAATCGTATGCAATACTTCTATAAAGTGGCACGAGCCAAGACGGAAAGACAAAAAGAAAAGGCTAAAGAAAGATTCGATCAACACGTGTCATCAAACCCTCCAGAATATAAAATAGGCGATAAGGTTTACGTCAAAGAATCGCAAATTAAAGATAAATCCCAAAATAAATTTAATGGCCCTTTTGAAATCCAAGAAATTCACGTAAATTCTGCTACTTTATTAAATACCCAAACCAATAGAACAATGAAAGTAAATTTTGATAGATTAAAACCCTATCATGAGTAATTTTCTTTCAGATTCCTCGGACTGATCCCAGTCATCCTCTCCCAGTATACGTTAACTCCAATCAACAACACTGTTGGAATCTTTTTTCATGAAGAAACCAATCTCAAAATTTCGAACGACAAATGGACCCTCCTTGTATATAAAGACATGCAACCAATCAGAGACGTTATCGACAAAAATGACAAAATCTTAGAAAATTTATTGGATACCATTGAAGAAGATGTACCTCGAATGCTAGCATTTAAATCCGAAGTCCAAACTCACATAAGTCTTCTCAAACAAATCTCTAGTTCTGTTAATCTCAAATATACAGAAATAATGGCTGATACGAAACAATACACATTCCGAGAGAAACGCGGACTTATTAACGGAATAGGTTCGATATGGAAATCAATTACCGGCAACTTAGATTCGTCAGATGGCGAATATTTCAATGATTGTATAAACAAAATAACCCGCGATGAATATCAAATCGAAAACTTATTGAAAAATCAAATATCGGTTACAACTTCTGTTATTAAAAACTTTAACGCTACAATCCAGAAATTACAAATAGACGAGGAAACATTCAATAATAATATTAAAGAAATTCGAGAGTCAATAATGGATATCTCTGACCAATTAAAATTCTATCAATCTCAAATCGATATGCTAAACTTTTGTGAATTACTAATGGAAAGCTATTCATTTATCGAAGACTCTTTAAATGAAATAGTAAATGCCATAACCTTTGCTCGATTAAAAATATTACATAGCTCAATCATAACCCCGTTTGATTTAATTGAATCGCTAAGGCATATATCACAATCATTACAAAAAAATAATCTTCCATTATCAATCTATACTTCAAATCTAGCTCAATATCTCGATATTATCGAATTACAAGCCTATCAATTAGACACAAGAATTGTGTTTGTCTTAAATATTCCTTTAACTGATGCAGAACAATATACTTTATATCGTATCTATCCAATACCAATACTGGATAATCGAACAGGTCTTCATTCAATATTAACAACAACAAATAAATACATTGCGCGAAATGATGATTCATTGTTATACCTTACAATAAATAGCCTTGAGTTATGCAAAACTTTGAGAGCTCGAACCAAGATCTGTTACAACACACTTCCATACCCAATCGACAGCGATGCCATATGCGAAGCCCAACTTCTAAAACGACAAGAACGCCTTCCCAGAACATGCCAGACTTCCGTAGTATTTGCCAAAGATTACAACGTCCAGAAGATCAACATAAACCTGTGGCTCATAACAGTTTCTGATCCACTGCCTATTACCATCAAATGCGAATCCAGAGACGTTAAATCGGAGATTATTTACACAAACCATGTACTCAAACTACAACCCACGTGCGATGCCTTTATTGGAAGTACAAGAGTACACTCTCAGAAATTAATCGACGTTCATGACAATGTTACATACAGAAGTCACCCAGTCCAAATTCCATTCAATTGCTGCAAACACTTCCCAGATAAAATCCATCTTCCCGACTTAAAACCACTGAAGCTTAGCAGAATCAATACTGAAGACCTCGAGATAGCCCATCACAAACTCAATCAGTATTCTGAAGAACTCGATAAACTAATCAATGAACCGTTTGTCAACAAACATCTGAGCTGGTTCACCATTTTTACCATAGTTGTCATTGTAACTCTTGTTGTTCTTTATGTTATATGTAAATGCAGATCCAAGAGAAGATACAGGATAGGAATTGGCAATACCAATGACAATGACCATCCACCCTCTCCACCAAGACACCCAGAGACAGCCTTCACCCGGAATTGGAGGAAAATCCTCCCAAGACGAAGACCCAGTATCCACCTAAGCGACGCCATAGACGAAGAAGAGCAGATCCAACTGAATACCAGTAAACAGACAGTCTAAAAGTTGCTGCCACGCATCAACTTTCATCTAAAAGGGGGAGCTGTTATATGCATTGTACCAACCGATGTTCCTTATCACGACGATTCCCAGGGTATCAGGTTCCACTTCCAACAACCTGAGCCGATAAGGATCCTTGCAATTGCAGTACCAGCAGAGTCAGCGGGACCCAAGCTTTTTACACGTTCCCACTGAGTCAGCATTTAGTAATATTATAAAACCGCTTGTCGCTCTTAATTCAGTATTCAGTATATTTTTGTAGTTCATTCATTATATTTTATATTTCATTCATTTTACCACGTAACTTGTATTTTGTAATTAATAAATTTTTTTAAAAAGTCAAAAAAGTGTTTCGTGATATAAAATATATATACTTGTGTATGTTATTAATAAATTCGTTATATACTCCCCTTTCGTTTGCTATGTCGCATGTTAGGATTCGATTAGTTGCTTATTTTGTGCTTAATCAGAGGTCAATAAATCAAAATTTGTGTTATAGTAAATCTATTTTTATTCATAATGCCCTATGATGTCGCGTTCATCGCTATACGTTCATTAATAATGAAGATACTGTATAGTGTCCTTTTGGTATTCGCCTTTGATATTTGTATTTTAATAAAATATATTCTTTATATCACCCTTTCATTGAATACATCACACTCTCCAATCGAATCAATAACTACGCTAATACTATATAAACACCATGTGCGTTTTTTCTGTCTGAGAATATTTGCTACCAGATCTCAATGATGATAAGTCTCGATCTGATAATATAACTACTAATCTACCCCTTCCCCCCACGAAAATACTGAAAAATATTTTAGTCATCAATTTATACAATAAATCAGCAATAAATCAGTCAGTTTGTAGTTTAGATTTTTTCCAAGGTGGAGTTATCGTCCCTGAAAATACAGTGTAAGTTGTCGTTCTGAGCCTTTTATATAGATAGAAATTATTTGGGAATAATTTTAATTTTTGTCTACACTTTGGACAATAAATGAAACTTTCGATTCATTTTTGCTTGCATTGACCGAAAAACTAATATACTGGTAAAAATAGACTATACTATCTAATTAGCTTCCTTTCGGCATCATCGGTATTTCTAATTTATGAAATTTGGTTAATTTATTAAATAAATATAAGTTTTCATGACTTAAATCATCAATTCCGACTACTTTTTATTTTATTTGAAAACTTGAGATAAGGATAAACATTAGATGAAATCTAATAAGGGTGTATTAACTAAAAAAGGTAATTTAGACATAAATAAGAATCTGGTGAGACCTTTAATATTGGATGTAATTCCAGCTTTTAAATTTGCTCTTGTTACGATTTGAGCACATAGTTAAGTAAATGTTGTTAAAAGTTCATTTCTTTTACAGAATCTGGAATAGGATATTGAATATCGGTAAGTAACAGATATTTATATTCACAGACATTTATATTAACAGATTATATTAACAGATATTTATATTTATCGGTAATAAATGTACAGAATTTTTTACAAAGCTTTTGTAAAACTGTTAAGTTACGTACATGCTATTTATGCTACATAGTTATCTGATTATATTAGGTATGGTTCCTTCTTCTACTTTTTGTAGATCTTTCGATCTGTTTAATTCTGAAGCTGCCTCTGGTTAATTTCTTGGGAGGTAGATTGCCTGTATGCCAGCTTTTTATTATGGTCAAATGTTCATCTTTGATATGTTAGATCTAGAAATATCGTTGTTATCTAATATGTTTCACCTGAAAGAAGCCTCTGGAATTTCTATTTTTGTGATATTTAGTATTTTTAGATTATTATATATTTTGTCGGGTGTTTAGATGTATGTTTATTACCACTAGATTGTAATCAATATTTGCGCCAGCACTTGAATATGTTTCAGTGGCTTCCAGAGTTGCGGAATCTACGGTTGATTAAGATATAATTAATTTGATTTCGAATTACTCTGTTAGTATCATGAAATATGTGGTCCGTATGCAGATACAAGACGTCGAATTATTAATTTAAATTGTTGCTTAGTGTACTTAGCCTACAACTAGTTCGTCTCATTTACCTCCAGTAGCTTAAATACACTTTTACTTTGCTTATCCAATCAATGGTCAATAATTAAGTAATTTTCAACTAGATTGATGAGATCCCGTAAGTGTGGTACATAAATAGAAACATATGTTAAGTCAAATGAGTGACTGCTAAGCTATGCATATTTTTTAGACGAAAACAGAAGCTACAAAAAGTTTTACTGATAATTTTAGATTGCCTTACTAGAATAAACTTTTCAAAGTTCCTCCCAAAAATTTTTTATTAGTTTATTTTTTTTAATTGACATAGACAATTGCCACACAGCAAGCCACAACATGCTAATATTCTCTAAACAACAGAAGAAAGGTTTCCTAGTATAATATAAAATCATCATATAAATTTTAAACTTAAGTAACATTACAAATTTTTAGCATCACAATAATTAAGTATAAAATAGGAATAAAACATGGACACTCGTTTCTCGTCTAAGAGACCATCAAGATATTGTTTTGTGGACAAACCAGACTAGGTCACGGATAGGAGGTAACGAAAAATTGTAATGAAATGAGTAAAACTGACGTTAGTATACTAATAAAACTTTATTATTAAGCTTGCTTTTGTAGCAAAATTCCATTTAAAATTCATTTATATATTTTCATATTTAGAGATAGCAGATAGCACATATTGTGCGAAGTAAAACTTTTGATGTTTATTAATTTTTTCATTTGATCTTCCGTTTGTTTTGTCTATTTTTTACATTCGAAGAAATTGTGATTTACCTCTCCTTTTTTTGTCATTCTGAACAAACGTTTGAATTAGAGATAGCAGATAGCACATATTGTGCGAAGTAAAACTTTTGATGTTTATTAATTTTTTCATTTGATCTTCCGTTTGTTTTGTCTATTTTTTACATTCGAAGAAATTGTGATTTAACTCTCCTTTTTTTGTCATTCTGAACAAACGTTTGAATTTACGATTTCTAGTTTTGCTAGATGACTAGAACAACAGACGTGTCCATTTTTTTTTTAAATTATAGATGTTATATAACTTCGTTTAACAGAATAATTTTTAAACCAATCTTTACTAGTGCTTGGAGGCTGTATACACGCATTTTGCTAATAAGAATTTGTTCTGCTTATATGCTATGATTATTTCCATTTACTAAGTAGGGGATTTCCATTTTCAATATAGGGAAATATGTATTGAAGGGGTCAGAAGCAAAACCGCCTAAGTAGCAAAATACACATTTTGAGAAATAAGGCATCAAAGTTTTTGCTCTTTTAAAAATTCTGGATGTTCAAAATTAAAAATTTTAAAGTATTAAACAATTAAAAATAAGTATAAAATTTTAAAGATACTTCTGGTGACAAATTATTTTAGTTTTTTTTACCTCTTTTGACAAAAAAAAAATACACTTAGGTTGTTTTACCTTTAAGCAAAAATGGATTTATAATACACAAAAAGAACTAAACAAAAGCTTAATTTTCAATTAATATTTATTTTATCTTAAAATTTTACTTTTTTATAACACCAGAGTTACTCATAATCTGAGAAAAAACCTATGTAGTCGTCTTGTTCGACGTTGGCATCTTCTTTGGAAGACTTAACAGCAGTGCTTCCTTTTTTCATTGTGTTTTTTTTGCTGCTTTGACTCCTGCAGCAAATCATTATAAAATTGATGGTAAATGGGGGTATGAACTCTAGCAGCTGTTATAAATTTTGCCATTTTTGATACTTAAATTGTCTCGTACTTCTTTCATCGTCTTTAGTTGATCATGATATTAAGTTTACCAACCGATCGCATTTATAACAAGAGTTGAATGAGGATGGTGAAATTTTAAATTAAATTCAGTATTGAAAATATAATCCCTATTCCCTTCCTGGGGGTATATCGTTATCAGTGCAATTATTATCTTTGTAAAGACCATACATTTTGCGAATGTTTAAATCTAACGAAAGGTATTTCGTATTTGGATTTTGATTATAAGAGTAATGACTCCTATTACGTAGTAATGATCTGATATATTCAATCACTATTTTTCTTGCGTTCTCTGATACTTTGTTGGTTGGGACATATTTTCTTCTTTTATCAGGCTCCACAAAATTGTTTTTGTTAACTGTTTTACACACAACCTTAAAGCGACTGTCTCTGATATCAAAAGTTTTTAGGAAAAAAACTGATTATACGGCGGTCAAGAAATTAGCCAGTTTTTTTAGGTTCAGTTTTTCTGATATATGAAGCTAAAAAAGCTGTTTGCAGGTTGGTAAACTGTCCAACTTAGAGAAGAGTCGTTTACTTTTAATGTCGTTAAATATTCCACATTGGTACCTACACGCGTATGCATATACTCCTGCACACATTTCTTTCTCTTCAATTTTTCTCTGCTTTTATATTCTTGGCCAGCAAGCCCCTTATTTGTGATTTTATTCCTCTTCCATGCATGTATGTTACGCTTCCTTTTTCGGTAAATTTTAGGAATTACTGAAAAGGAAAAATATAACTTCGAAATTATTAAAAGTACATAACTGTAAGGTAGGTACTAAATTTTCCGGTATTTACAAGTTTAATATTTACATAATAAATTAATTTTTGATAGGGATATTACGCTTAAATTAAAACTAACAAGCTAAAACACACACTTTTACTACTCAAATATTATACTCCACATGTGTGCTTATAGTTGCTTCCTCGGCAGTTTTATACTATACAATTATCGCTGTCGTTATCTTCTTCATATTCACTCGGAATAAAATCAGATTCTCCATCTGTAGCGTATGGATCACTATCTGACTCTAAAAATAATATCAAAACTCAAAAAACATGATCCAAATATTATAATGACAAAACATATCATTTCTGCAAACAACAGTATCACTTGAACCACTGCTGTTAATCTACTAAAGAAGTGTAGTGGAAGAAGTGTGAAGTTGAGTGGAACCCAAACAACATAAGTAATAAAAATATATTTATATCCAGCCGCTTGTTTGGAGGTAAAACAGCCTAGGTGCGCTAAGGCGATTTCTGCTCTTAACGATTGGTGAATTTCATTTTAGTTGTTTTTTCTATTCATCAAAAGATGGCGATAAAGTATGGTTAGAGCGTAGTCGATTTTACTACCAAACAATATAAGATATTCAGAACGTGAAACATCACTAAAGTCGTTTTGGTGAAAATTTTACTTAGGCGGTTTTACTTCTAACCCCTTCTATTGATATTATTTTTAACATATTGATTGCCATGAGTACCACATGTGTACTCAGTTAACTAGCCATTTATGCTACAGCTCTTCTAGAGCTTGTTGACCCATGAGGCCATGACGATTTTTTATTGAATTTTGATATTTTAATTTAGGCTTTTGTTAGAACCTTTTCTGAGTTAATTATTATATTTTTAAGTATTTCACACCATTTTTAACCTGAGTACCCATGTTGGTACTCATGGCCCCACGAATGATGTTTTTCTCTTCAGGCTTGAGTTGAATGTTGTGTATAGCAGTACAAAGGCAAACATACCCAAAAATCACCGAAGTGTTAGCTTCTTCTTCTTCTGTTGTTCTTCACATGTTCTTCACCGGGAGGAGTTTTAGAGTCGATAATCAGAGAACTAAAGAATCAGAGAGAAAGGTTTTACTGGAGTAGATGTTCTTTCCAGATGATCGCGTGTGTTTTAGAGCTAAATGCGACAAGGCCGGGTCTCTAGTGACCATTGGTCCTATGCAGTCTCGAGCTTAACTTGGCCTCGAAACCAGTGTATTACACTGAAATTTCGTGGACGAGTGTGCTCGTGAGTGGGGGCGCATCTGCTTTCGAGAGTCGGCTTGCCGCATTTTGCTCAGTGTGAATGTGCGTGTGTGTGTGAATGTGTGTGTGAATGTGTGTGTGTGTGCGTGTGTGTGTGTCTGTGTGTAAATCCAACAGTGACGGACGCTACCATTACATTGTTACTGGCTCCGTCGATTCACTTAGATTTTCCCCGGCCGACCACAGATTCCGTGTAAATTAACGGAGGCTGCAGGCGGTCGAGGGTCCCGGTGATGACAGGCATCGGTAGAAGACAGAGGAGCCCTTTCACTGTTGGAATTGTGTGAGAATGTTGTGTGAATTTGTGTTGGGTTTGAATGTGTAAGAGTCTGACTCGGCAGCAACTAAAACCGTGTTCTCTAGTGACCATTGTTCCTGCAGCCGTTTATGCGCTCGCAATCAACACAAAACTAGTGTATTGCACTAAAATTCTGTTGTTGTTTGCTCCCGTTAACGGCCAGGGCTCGTCGGAGTTCGATAGACGGTTCCAGCAATTGCCGATTTAGGTGAGAAAATAGTTGCGGCTGTTTTCTCAGGGACGGACAGGTATCATTGAGTAGTGAGATTGGGAAACCGCAAAAAACCAATCTCCCCATATTCAGGGTAGGGAATAGGATAAGGCAAGAACTAGGTGCGGCGATAGGCTAATGGAGTGGCCTCAAGAATGTCAGTATGTTCTGCCGGAAGTTTATCGATGCATGTTTGCATCAGAATAGATGGGATTTGTGGATGTTTATTTTGGGTTTCCGGGAGGATACCTCTTAAAGAACAGAAACTTTTTAGAGTGTTTTGGGTGTTATACGGGGGGCCGTTGGTGGTCTTAAGGGTAAAGTTTGTGTTGGGAGTTTTTATTCTCCCGACAATAGGGGTGGTGTTGGCCGTTTGATGGATTTCACGGGAAGGGAAGTACGAGCGTTTTCTGCACGTTGTACGCAAAATTCTGCGCTCCGCAGAGATCAGCTTTTTCCTTTGATGACCCTTAAGAAGGCAGTATAAGTGTGCCTTATACTCAATAACGAGTCGAATGAAGGTTTTGTAAGTGTGAATGAGAGTTTTGGTATTGGTTTTACCGAAAGTCCCTGAAAGTGGTACTAGGAGACAGGCTCGGTTTATGACCCTATGTAAAGTTGCGTTTAGATCAACGTCACAATTAAGCGTTTGAGTAAATAAAACGCCCAAGCTCTCGGGCTGATAACGAGCCTTTCTTCCATCAAATACAGGGGTTTTTGATCAACGCCATTGCGTGTGATACCTGACGAAGCATTAGGGCTGCGAAACACAGTAGATTGTGTTTTTGCAGCGTTTAAAGTAACCCTCCATTTATTACAATATTCTTCAATACCGTTTAAAAGAGTTTGTGCTCTTCTAAAGGTTCTCTTAGGAAAATAACCACTTCCTGTTGTTAGAAGGGAAGTGTCATCTGCATAGAGGTACAGTTGGGTGTGTGGAATGTTTGGAGAGGGTATAGAACTGTTGTATGTGATGTACAACAGGGGTGCAATCACTGAGCCTTGTGGTACTCCCGCTCGTGAAGCAAATGGGGTTGATAGTTGATCGCTTATTCTTACTCTCACCGTTCTATTTGTAAAATAGGATTAAATAATTTTAATGAATTAAAGTGATAGCCTAATGTCAATTAGCCTCCGAATAAGTCCTTCCTGCCAGAATTGAGCGAAGGCCTTTTGTACATCGAGAAAAGTGGCGATGGCGATACTGTTGCCGTTTATAGAGATGGTGTAACTTTTGAGATGAAGTCTATTAATGCATTTTGGGTTGATCTTTTCGGTTATAATCCATACTGAAATTTGGGGATGATGTTATTTAAATCGAGGAAGTTACTGGGCCTCTCTTAGGATTAGCTCAAGGACTTTTCCTAGTAAGTTAATTAAGGAGATAGGTCTGTATGATTTCACATTTGTACGGGGCTTACCCTTTTTGGATATCATGATAGTGTTAACTATTTTCCATGGAGTAGAAAAATAGCAGTTTTTAAGACATGCAATAATAGTGTTTATGAGAAGCGGTATTATACTCTCTGGAAGTTGCTTTAGACACCTTCTACTGATATTATCAGGTCCGGGAGAATTATTTTTGCTTAGATGGCAATAACTCTTCGTTTCTCTGTCAGTAATAGGGTCCATGATTGGGACGTGATTTTAAGTTTGATGCAAAAGAGTATTTCTTACTGCGTAGTCGGTTTCGAGCTGGTACAAGCGATCGAAGTTTGAATTATTTGGTGTTTGAAAGTTTTCATGAAGCAAGTTTTTGAATGCTTCGGCTTTTCAGTTCAGGGGAACTGATAATTTAATTGTCGATCAACAGATGAGAGGGTTGAGTTGTTTTTTGCTTTGTTAGGACTTTGAATTTATTTAAGAATTTAGCCTTATCTCTGTAATTCATTTTTGAGGTAGTATCCTCCCACTGGCGAGCCTGAAGGATGGATATTTCCCTCTTAATTCGAGCAGAGATGCGATTATACTCTGTTTTGACAAGGGAGTCTCTGTTGATCTTGTATTGACGTAAGAACCGTCTTTTCTTGTGTATTTTGGCAATGATGTATTGTGAAAGTGTCCGAGAGAATGGTTGCATAGTTTTCATAGGAATTGAGTGATCGATTGCCTCGACTATTAGGTTCTCAATTTGGATAACACTCTGGTCAATACTTTCGTTAGTATTAGTTTCGCCTAACTCTGGAATATTACTAGTAATGTACTCTTTGAAGCGTGGCCAGTTTGCATTACAATAATCTCTTATTTGTCTGGGAGGTAGTGGGATTATAGGTGACATGATATCAGAATTAACTAATATCGGAAGATGGTCGGACTTTATTGTGTCGCCTATGTGGCATCGATCGTCAAACTTATGCATCACGCTATCAGTAACGATGATGTGGTCCACGATAGATGCCCCATTTGCGTTCATAAACGTGTATTCAGTATTTGTGATTCTTATGATAGGAAGGTCTAAAAGAATATCAGTAAGTCTGATGCCTTCCGGTTTTGAAAAATGATCACCGAATTGTTTATGTCTACAGTTCCGGTCACCCATTAGAATTGCTTTGTTTAGAGTAGAGAAATACTCTAGAATCAAGAGAAAGCAGGCTCGATTAGAACCTGTAGTAAGAGATGTGGCAGTCCTTGAGAGAGCAAATGCTGCTCGCGAGCTGCTTGATAACATCAAATGTAGAAAGATGGCCTATTTTGGACATGTAATAAGGGGAGACCGATATATTATTCTTCAACTTATCTGATGGGTAAAATCGAAGGACGAAGAGGAATTGATAGAAAGCAGGCCTCTTGGTTGAAAAATATCAGAGAGTGGACAGGAATAAAGAAAGCTGAACAACTCTTCAGAATAGCTCGAGACAGAGACAGTTTCGCCATGTTAATCGCCAACGTCAAGAGGACTTGATAGGGCACGTTAAGAAGAAGTAAGAGATTATCGTGAGGGTTTGATTGTTAGGAAGGTGCAGATCAATTGCCAGGAATTCCACGTTGGGTGGAGGGATGTTTTGTGGAAAAATGTGGGGAGAGTATGGTAATCAGGATGCTGTGTTATATAAATGTAAATATAAATGCGAATATAAAACCGTCTATATATGTAAATAATACCAAACTTGAGCAAGTTGATAAAATCGTCTACCTTGGACAGCAATTAAATTGTAATGCAGAAAATCACGGCGAAATTAGATCCAGAATAGAGCAGGCTAGAGCTGCTTTTAGAAGGATGTCCAAGGTGTTATGTAACAGAGACCTAAAATTGGCATTAAGGATCCACCTACTTCGCTGCTACGTGTTCTCGGTCTTACTTCATGCTGTCGAGTCCTGGACTGTGAATAAAATCGATCTAAATCGCCTTGAGGCTTTCGAAATGTGGTGCTATAGAAGAATTTTAAAAGTTTCCTGGGTGGAGAAGATTCGTAACTCCACAATACTAGAACGTCTCAGCAAGACTACTGAGATCATAAAAAGCATCAAGCAGAAAAAGCTGGAATATTTCGGACATGTAATGAGAGGTCCCAAATATAGATTGCTACAAAATTTCATGAAAGGAAAAATAGCAGGCAAACGCAGTCCAGGACGAAGAAGAACCTCATGGTTGAAGAACTTGCGAGATTGGTAGGGTGTAGATACAAGCATGCTATTTAGGGTGGCAGTGAATACAATTAAAATAGGTATGATGGTAACCAACGTTCTGAAAGGACATGGTACATGAAGAAGAAGAAGATGCTGTGTTTGATAAGGATTCCATTCCCATGGTAAACCTGACAGCGGCTTCGAAATATTGTTGTATATCCTGCAAAAGTTGGAGTATTTCGATAAAGTGTGTCTGTGATGGCTAGGATTTGGATATTGTGCTTTTGCAGGATATATTTGATTAGGGGTCTCTTTTTTGAGATCCCTTGGCAATTAACTGCTCCTAATGTGAAATCCATGAAAAGGTGTTTAATAATTGGGATGAAAGGTCATTTTGACCTTATTGCTGTAGCCAAACAGGACTATTGTATGGCCAAAAATTTTTTCTATCACGGAGCTTGTGATAGAAGTGATAAGATCCCGTATTTCGGGGAGGATGTTGAGAAGCACTAAGGCGCTAAGTTTTATTGCGTTTTTCAGGTCTGTGGTTAGATTGAACGGGGAAGATGACCTTTCGATGGATAGGGGTTGTGTTTGGTGCGGATTCTATGTTTGTTATAGCCTTTTAGGGCCGCGAGGAATAAGCGGAGTGTTTACCTCCGCAGTTCGGGCATTTCGGTTTGGTTTAATTCACTGGGACATTCACTAGACTTGTGATTTTGTCCGCAGTTACGGCAGATGAATGTTCTTTGACGGCATTCTTGGATGGAGTGGCCGTTCGTACAGCATTTGCTGCAATATTTTACAGATGAGGTTGTTAGGACTTTGATAAGTCAGGTGTCTTTGCCACTCTCTCAGTATTTTACCCTTCACAGTTTGGCGATAGGTATATCTTGTTCAGTAAGTATTTGATTCAATTCTTCCTCAGAGTATTCGTGCAAGATGTTTACAATGAGGAATAGATATGCTTCGGATCTGGATACTTGCTTTGACTGTGAGTAAGATCTAGAGGATACTTTAATTTAGGATTGTCCTGTGGCTTTGTGAATTTTGGTTTGAATTTCTTTAGAGTTCATGAAATGTAAGGTTTTCAAATGAGCTATCCCATGGCTAAGGACTTTTAATGAGTGGATTTTCGTGTATAGAATTGGTGTACAATTTAAAACTCTGAAGAATTTCCTTTGATTACAGAAGTCTTGAGGGATATCTTTAATAAGATATTCGAAGGTTTTTGAATTATTAATAAAGTTTGTGATGTTTGGGTTATTACTTGGTCAAGAAGTTGGGGGTGCCTTAGCTGCTTTGGCTAACAATTAAGTGTATCTGAGATCTGGAAGTGCTTGGTCATTGAATTTTAAATTGTTAAGAGGGTGCAGAGATTTGAGGGATTGGGGCTGGGGCTCTTTTAGGTGCTTATTGAGTTGGAATTGATCTTAGGATGGCAGTGGAGAAAAATCGGTGCCAACTTGATGGTTTGGGTCATTTCGTTAAATCTCACGCCGCTTTATGTTGAATCGGGTTTGAAGAGCTAAGTACGGATTATAAGAATTGTCTTGAATTTTAATCATAGAATCCATGTCGTGATCATGTAAGTGAGGGGCGTGTGGGTTGGCTGTAAGTGCCATGGTCTGTCACCTGGTTAAAGACCGGGAGGAAAAGGCAGACTTGGCTGATCCAGGCATTTCGAAGGGGCAGTTTTCTACAAAAACGTAGACCGTCAGGGACTCCGCAGCCTCACGGAGCCAGGGGCGGTAAAAACCCCCCGAGTAAAATACTTGCTCCACTGAAGTACGCCATGTAGATTTAGATAGCGACTATACTCACCGCGCGTTTACCACGCTGCAATAGGGTCTCTCGTTGGATGTCTTTTACAGAGAATTTAGTCGACGTACTGGTACTTGTTCCTGAAGCAGGTTTTGCCTAGCGAAAGAAAAATTCTGGGGCCAGTATATTCTACTGAAACCCCGTACTAATTAATTTTGCTGACTAGCGCCAGGCCTCGTTGGTTTTTCGGAAGACTTCTTCTTAGACGAACTGTGTGCTGCACTGTTTAGAGCTATGCTCTCTCAAAACCTTCGCCGACGCTGTTCCGGAGCGGGTGTTTAGCCAGTGACCTGCTCGCTCAGCATCTCGAACGAAAGTAAAAATGAAGTGAAGCAGGAAGCAGCCATCTTTATCCACGTCCCCCACCTAAAGGGAAATAGTCATAGTTAGAAAGAATATGTACTAATTTTAAAATAAATGTGATATTAAATCCTGGTTAAATAACGACCTTTAACTATTTTATTCTTACAATTAATTATCAATATTTTAATTAATTTTTGTGTGTTTGCGTTACAATAACCCTCAAGTACTTGAGTTCGTAATAAACTCGTAATAAATATTTATTACTTTTCAAGTAAATACTATTATTATTGAATATTAAACACGTAATTACTTTATGATATCTAACATATTTCTTACAAAATCCTTTAGTTTGATATAAGGTTGAAAATAAGACTTATTTGGAGCCAACTCACTTGAACCAATTCGTAATAACGTTACAAGAGTAGAATATATATTTGCTCTGTCCTCATTATAAATGGATCTGCATATATTATGTAGGGTTTCATTCTAGAAACATAAATCAACAAACATTAGCATCCCAAGTGATACAAGTTGTGGTGGTTAATAATATAATAGAGGATGATTTGCCTTCGTTTTAATTTTGCAAAACAAATAAATTTCTCTTAATTAATTTTTTATCTCAGGGCTATTTTTTATCGTTAATTTTTCTACGTGGCTTCAAAGTAATATCTATGCTATTGCCTTGGAAGGATAAATTTACAATGGGAGTTTAATTAAATTTGTGATAATAAATTATCAAAACCTTTTAAATAAGAACATCAAAGTTCACTTTTTATGGGTGCCTTCTCATGTCGAAATAGAAGGTAAGGAAGTTGTAGATAAACTGTCTAAAAACGCACCAACTAACCCGATGTCCGAAGAAAGTAACATATTGTTAAAAAACGATTTAATACCATACTTAAAACAAAAAACAATTTAAAATGACAAACTTGGAACAACACTCCATCAAGGTTATAAGAAGTCAAGAAACATCCACATCTTTGGAAACCAAAAATAAAGAACAGAAGAGAGCAAGTGATACTTACCCATCTCCGTATCGGCCATACACGATTTAGTCATGACTATTTATTACAGCGCAAAAATAAACCAGTGTGTGAACTGTGCAGCAGTGTTCTAACGGTAAAACATTATTTAATAGTGTCCCAAATATAACAGTGAAGGACTCAAAATATAACATACCCAACTCACTAAGAGATGCCCTAGATGAAAATACATATACGCAAAAAATATTTTATCTTAATGACTGTCAACTTCTTTAAAAGATCTAAAACATACATTGTAATACACATACATATTTTTATTATTATTGTAAAATAATGTATATATACTAATTGTATCAACTGTCACATTAATCTAAATATGCTAATAACCCTACGTGGTTGATGCGCTATAAAATAAAAAAAAAATAAAAAAAAACAATTTTTAAAACTACTTTCAATTTATTAAATCCAATAAATTTATAATTAAACCAATCATATAACCTATGCTTTATTACGTATAATTAAACTTAAAAATTCTCTAATGTTCATACAAATTACCAATACTTATTATGACTTGTATTCAGATAGAAAATCTCTTGATAAAATTTTATATTTATTATGAAAGCGAACAGTTAAACAAAATGTTAAAAGAATCAAATTAGTAATGGTTGTTATGATCGTTACGAGTGTATAATCCTTCACACACCCCTGTTCTCCTCAGCTGGCGAAAGTCTCTTACACACTAACGCCACTTCAGTTTCTCTAAAACACCTCCTAAATAAACACCTATTCCACAGGAACACACTTTACTACTAATCGAAAGGATTTTTACTTCACTGATTGGCACTACATATATATTATGCTACACCTGTTTTCCTTACTACTGGATGTGAATTCCGCTTTCAACTGCTACTACTCCTTTGATTTGTTGCACAGACAAATCAAACACTATATACAATTTTTATTTACAAGTAACTCTGCCCACTTTTACTGCAGGCTATGCAACAACAAAACATCCAGCTTCTTCAGAACTTCAGAACACAGTAAAATCTCTTGCGTCAACTCAAAATTGGCTTGGCCTCGTTTTCCTCTATTTTCCGAATCTACCAATCAGATTCTAGCATCATATACTTTACACCTTAAATTCCAACCAATAACATTCCATACGTTCTCAATAAACAAACTCGTTGTCGTCATGACCTTATATCATTTGGTATTTCCTATTTCATAAATATTTCATTTCTTTTTGTTTACAAGTCTCGATATAACAATATAACTAAACATCAAGATTATTATCTACCATCATCTTTTACTAAAAGCATTCTCATTACTTTCAAAATTCTGTGTACAATAGATTTCTATTTTGTATTCAAAGAATTTCTATACCTGTGCCTTTGACATAATTGTTTATTAAAAACCAACTATTGCTATAATATCGATATCTTTCTGCTTTATCATAGCTTAGAAAAACCGTTACTCAATTTTCCTATTTATTTATTAAATCGAGTTTATTGGTCGGTCGATGAAATTAAATTTATATTATGATCTTTAAATATTTTAGAGTAATTTACACCATATATGTAACACTGGGGAACACATTTTTTGTTGAGTTAGATCTGACACTTGTTTTTCACTAATTTGTATCCCCTAAATCTGAGAATAACCTCAGATCTTGTCTATCACGTCAACTTTTTAAACTACAGGGTATCCTCAAAAATCATGCATATAAAAGAACATAAAATAAAACGTACCAAATATACAGTTTACAAAGCATTTAATGCAAGTTAAATCGAGTTCTGATAAATAAAATTGGTTAATTAGTACAGAGTACGCACAAATTAAGACAAACATTTGCGTTTATAGCTTTTTCTGGAGTGTTCAGTTTGTATACATTCGCGCTTGATGCTCCAACAATAGTCAGTCATCATATATACGTCCCATCTACCTTGATATCGTGCTTCCATGATCTTCAAATCTTGATGGAAACGCTCACCCTGCTCATTACTCACCGCACCAAGATTGCCCGAAAAATTAGCAAGGTGGCTATGTAAAAAAATGCACTTTAATGCTCATGTTACACCCTAGCTTTTGGAAGCCATCCAAGAGTTGCTGGACAATGTCGGTGTAATTCAATGCTCGTATATTTCCAAGAAAGTTTTTAGCAAGGTTTTTGATTGTCAACCACGCATTCTTTTCAATTTATGACATTGTTACCACGAAATGTTCATCTGTAATAAGCTGCCGAATCTGTAGACCATCAAAAACACCGGCCTTTATCTTTTTAAATGGCAGGCTAGGAAATTTTGATACGAGATACTTGAAACAGTCTCCTTCAGTTGGCAAAGCTTTAATAAATTGCTTTATGAGAACTAATTTTATATGCAGAGATGGAAATATAATATTGTTTTTGTCGACAAGTGGCTGATGTACAATGTTTGGATCACCAGGTCTCAGGTCTGGTCTTGACAGCCAATTCGACTGCACCCAATGTTGCGCACGAGCTCTGCTGTCGTACAGACCATTTTAAGGTCAACACAAATGACCCATTGGTGCATATGATATTGCAACAGATCAATGACTTTCTTTATATTGTCATATTCTTTACGTAAACAAACTGAATGGTCAATTGGAATTGAATCAAATAAATTTCCATTGTGGAGAAGAACACACTTCAAGCTCCGCTTTAAGTTATCTATAAACAGTCGCCAGTCAGTTGCGTTAAAGTTTAAAATTCCTAATTCTTCCATTAAACCACTTACATTATGGAAAAACACAAATCCACCATCACTTTGAAAGTATTGCAGAAATGACATTTCTCGTGTTTGAAAATAGGATACCTCGGCTCCCCCTTCAAGCAAGTTTTTCTCATTGAGTCGTGATACTAAGAGCTCTGAAGCTTTTTTGGATAGCCCAAATCTCGTACCAAATCATTTAGCTCTTGCTGCTCGGATCCCTTACGTACGGGGTCATCTTCAATTTCGAAATATTTATCGTTGGAGTCGCTTTCATTTACACCATAGCCGTATTCCCTTCTTCCAAAGAGGGAAATTCATGGCACGAAGATTTCGGCTAAATGCGGCACTGGGCGTATAGCTGACGGTAAATTAGGATACTCTATCTTATAATTGTTTTTCTTGTTATATCCTGATGTTTTCACTATATAAAAGTAATAATCACTTGAATGATCTTTGGGCTCGCGCCAAATCATAGGTATACTAAATGGAAGTTTAGCACATGTTCCCTTGGTCCACATTCATAAACTTTCAACACACTGTTTACACACTTTATGAGGTGCCCATGCTTTATCTTGATCACCAAGTATTACTTTTAAATAGGCAAAATATGCTTGTGTAACGAATGTACTGATGTTTGTCCTTTGATTGGAAATGGTAAAACTGCCACATATATAACAAAACGAATCGGACCTGTTTTCGCACTTACGACGTGTAGGAGCAGAGGGAGCCTTAAGGAAACGTTTTAGTTCAGACACACTAAGTAGGTCACTTTACTTTAAGTAGGTAACCTTACATGGCAATGATATTCCAATTGTTTCGGAATTTAGATATCTTGGTGTCATACTTGACAGAAAACTGCTTTGGACTCAACATATTAATTATACAATTGGTCGCTGCGAAGAAGGTATTAATTTTCTTAAAAATGGTGTTTAAGAGATCGTGGGGTGCAGATCAAAACATTGCATTGAATTTTTATCGAGCCTATATAAGATCTATAATAGATTACTGTTGTGTGGTATATGGGTCAGCTAGCATAACCAATTTACGTACACTTGATAGAATTCAATTTAAAGCTCTAAGGATTGTGTTAGGATTGATGAAAAGCACTCCAAATGAAGCTACCCTAGCTCTAGCATCTGAAAATCCACTCTCATTACGCAGAGAATATCTGGCAAGCAAATATTTCCTAAACCAACATTATCGTGGCACTGATAATGCAAAAATAATTAATGAATTAAATACAGCTGATTTAACATCTACATACTTCGTTAAAAAAAACTCTCCACCACTTGCAAGAGCAATTATAACTTGCAACGAACTGAAGTTAATAAATTCTCCTTGTAATCTTATTTGGGAATCGTTGGATATACCACATCTAACAAGTGTTCTAGCTACAAATATTATTATCCCAAAATACCAAAACGAATTCTGCTACACTACTCTTAAAGAAATCTTAAGTGGCTATTCACATCATATTGTGATCTATACAGACGGGTCAAAATCACCAACATGTACAACCAGTGCTTACTTTGTACCAAAAATGAAGATTAAGAAATCATTTATTTTAAATAATCAATCCAGCATTTTTTCTGCTGAAGCGTGTGCTATATACAAAGCCCTTGAATTGTGCTGTGAAAACCAGTGGAACAAAATTATCATATGCAGTGATTCACTGTCAGTATTGCACTCCTTACAAAACTTTAAATTCACAATCAATAGCAATATATTCATATTAGAAATTTTTCAACAGTTACTAAAACTATCAGATCCATATGGTACTAAATTTCTATGGGTCAAGGGACACTCAGATATTGTTGGCAATACTATTGCTGATTCTACAGCTAAAAATCCATTACAGCACCCACATATGGTGATAGAAGAATTTAACACATATGGTGATAAAAGAATTTAACACATGTGACCTACTTGCCTATATCAAACAACATATTAAATTTAAATGGGACAGACAATGGATTCAGTGTGGTGAAAGCAGGGGCACTAATTTATACAAATTACAACCCACAGTAGATGTTACACTAAGCAGAAACACAGTGTCAACTGTCTTAAGATTAAAAGTAGATCATGGATGTTTTCCGAAACATCTACACAAAATAGGAGTTCTCCCAACAGACCGATGTGAGTGTGGAACTAGTATAGCTGATTTAAATCACATATTCTTCAACTGCCCACTACATCGTAATACAAGCACGTGGCTGATAAAAGAATTGATAAAAGAGGGATTAAGTACACCATTAAACGTAAATCTCCTATTAAGTGAAAACAATATAAAAATCTTTAAAATAATAATGATATTTCCTGTAAAAATTAAATTAAAGGTATGAGTGTAAAATTCGTATGCTTGAACATTTCCTTTGTATGTTTACCATATATGTTGCCCACCTATCTAACCGTGGTTTATGTCTTGTTTGTTACAATAAAGCCGCTCTGATGAATCCCTGAGCGTGAAAAGTGTCCTCCTTGTACAATCCTGTATGAATGAATACTAATATTTATATGTAATTACGTGGCTAAAGGTTTCAAGCCAAAGCCAATAAAAAAAAAGTTTCAAATTGTTCCCCAGTGAATTATTTTTAGAGTATTATTTTCTCAGTGCAATTTCAGATTAGGCACACAATATTAACATGCTGTACATGAATCACTTTGTATAACAATGTAAATTTAAAATGTTCAATAAATACTTTTATGTTAGTTGAACCTTTGAACTTTGTATAATATTTCACAAAACGTATCAAAATTCATTAGAGAAATTTTGTACATAATCCCATTTTGCTAAAAAACAAAACCTTTATAAAAATTTAGTACAAACAGATTTTTAGCCTGAAATGATTTGTTTGATTGTTTTATTGTTTTAAAAATAATAGTAGGGGAACCTGTGATGCGAAATTAACAGTGACTGAAGCATCATGGGAACCTAATGAATGATAGGTCATAAAACGAAAAAAAGTTTATATTGTTTGCCGTTTTAGTGGGAAGGTAAGCGTGTACAAATTTTGGAAAATGTAAAAAAAAACAGTCACATTTTAAACAGACGGTTTAACATGATGTCCTAAATGATAATCTGACAATTATATAAAGGAACATTGGTAATCTTACCATTTGAATCTTTTCTTGTTTTTGTCTTCATGATTGGATTTATTAAAACAATATACATATTGTATATGTACCATTCTATCATTTATTAATATAAAACTAGATAAAAAAAAATAAAAATAATCATACTAATCTTGACACCGTAGTATTAGCAGAACAGAAGACCAACTAAAACTATTGATGAACATACTATCAGAAGAAAGTCACAGACTAGGTTTGGATATTAATCTTTCCAAAACCAAAATCATGGTATTCCACAAGAACCCCCATGAACAAATTACACATAACATACAAATCAATGGTATCACCCTTCAGAGCTCCCAAAGCTTCATATACATGGGCAGAGAGCTAAACAGTCAGCTAGAACACTCAAAAGAAATTAGAAGACGTATTGAAATAGCAAGATCTGGCTTCATGAACATGCGTAAAATGCTCTGTAACCCCAAGCTATCAATCACAATAAGGTTAAGAACACTAAAGTGTTATGTGTGATCTCCACTACTATATGGCTGTGAGACCTGGACATTAACACAGCAAAACCAGCAAAACTACAAATAAAGAGGTACTGGAAATAATGAACACACGACCTCACCTGGTTAATACAATCAAAATTAAAAAGACGTCATATCTAGGACACATAATGCGCCATAAGAAATTTGAGCAGCTCCAGGTAATATTAGAAGGCAAAATCGAGGGTAAAAGGGGTATAGGAAGAAAGAAGAAATCCTGGCTCCGAAACATCAGAGATTGGACTCACACAACAGGAAATGACTTAATCCATCAAGCCCAGAACAGAGAGAAATTTGCCATATTGATCGCCAACCTCAATAGAAAAGACACTTAGGAGGAGGAGGATACTAATCTTCTTCCTCACTGGATTCGTCTTCGCAATTGATTTCCACTTGGTCAATTTCGTTGTCATTTCGTGTTTCTGTAAGCATAATGGTCATAAACTTTAGAATTTTTTATTTATTGTATAATATAGTATTAAGAGAAAAACGTACCTGGATGTAAAGTATCTTCTAAAATGTCAGGCGTTAGGACGATATCTTTGTATGCCTTTGAAAGTTGGTTAACAACGAACCAAGTCGGTTCTAATTTTCCGTGCCCAGTTTGTTAGTGATATCTCAGTAATGATACTATAGTGCAAGTATCTCCACAAGCATGCGACATATTAAGTTTGCAATAAATGTTGCCGCACATTTATTGAGGAAGTGTCGGTGGTGAGAGAAAGTGATGAGACGTGTCAGACACTTTATTGGTTATATTGAATATTTCTACCCTAACGTGGTTGACATTAGTTAGTTTTTTGTCCGTACAAATGCTTTTTAAAAAGTAGCACATCCTATCAAAATATCATAAGGCCTTCAGTCTCATCCGTAAAAATCTGGATTGCAATCACATCCTGGTAGGGCATACAGAGCTGATAGTGCTTGTGAAACAAGTAGGCCTAATTGAGCAGAAAGAGCGAAAATGTCGATAAATCGGCGTGAATTACCAAGATAATTAACAAGATCCATTCAGATTTTTACCGAACTTGTTATAATAATAACTATATATTATACAATAATTATTATAATGATAATAATAATATAATTTTTTAATTAATAATTTACGATGCTTTAATATATATGTTAGCAAGCATAATTACCACTATATCTGTATCAGAAGTACTGATGGTAACAGTGGAGTTTTTATTCTTGAAAATCAGACGATATTTTAATTTCTGTAAAAACTTTGTATAACTGAGCATGATTGCCATCTTTTAAAGATGTTTTATTAGAAATTTTTACCTCAGCATAAGCGTTGCTAGATTTTGTTAGAATCGGTTTCACTTTATGATACTCCAAAATAGTTATACGTTTTTTTAAAGTTTATGGTATAATTTAAGTTTTTCACACGTTTCGTCTCCATAAAGTATACATATTACACCTACCTTACACATTATTGTAATGCATATAAAACTTGTACATAATTCACAAAATTGTTTTAAGACGCTCAAAAACCTGCGGTATGCAGATGATACAATAGTGTGTTCCAATACCATAGACGGACTGCAAAACTTAATGAACAGAATAACGGAAACAAGTAGAACATATAAACTGGATATAAACACCACCAAAACCAAGCTAATGATCATCAGCAAGAAAAACGTAACTGGAGCAAATTTGTATGTGAATCAATTGAGAATTGAACTTGCGTCACAATACAATTACTTGGGAACGATAATCAATGAGTCGTGGGACAATACCCAAGAGATTAAATGTCGCATCATAAAGTCCAAAAGTTTATTCTTGACTGTTAGCTCTGTGTTCAAAAGCCATGACCTCACCCTAAAAACAAAAATAAGGCTCCTTAAATGTTAAATAAAGGCGGAAACTCTATCAAAACTTCAGTCTTTTGATGTACGGTAATACACAAAAATCATGAAGATACCATGGACAGACAAAGTCATCAATGAAGAAGTACTGCGGAGCATGAACACAACCGCGGAGTTGGTCAACATCGTAAAGAGCCGTAAGCTGGAGTTCTTGGGACATAATGAGAATTTAAGGCAGATACGAGCTACTCCAATGCATTTTGCAGCGTCAAATTGAAGGAAAAAGAGCACCAGGACGAAAAAGAACATCCTGGCTTGCTAATCTGAGAGCATGGTATAAAATCACCTCAACACAACTATTTCGTATAGCAACCAACAAAATCGTCATAGCCATAATGATCGCCAACGTTTGAAACGGACAGGCACCCTAAGAATAAGAAGTTTTAAGACACAACAAACAAATCACAGCGTCGTGTTCAACTGAGATCGCATCATAGCGATAGCGACATATGATAGTATGGGGATGGCCCGAGAGTATCAGAGATAAAGGAAGCGTGAGACAGGAAAATACAGTTTTCAGCAGCTGTATGCTTGACACTTTATGGTTTTAGCTACATCATCGTCCCATAAAAGTCGTCAGATTATAATTTTTCGTTTATATAACGTTTTTTTACAAATTTGTGACTCGCTCTTTTCTTTACGCCACGCTTAAATCGGGGGTTATCAATATAGTGGATTATTGAAATATACATTGTTCTTAATATCCTTAACTTGCCTTGTCTTAATCTGACGCGCTTAAAGGTTTCATATATGGTAAGGGTACCATATAGGGTACCAGATTTCTCCACATATAACGAGCAAAATCCTTGCTTAGGCTCCTCTACTATGATATATTTTAAAAATCCAATATGTGTCATTTTTTGTATTTCTAATTTACGTACATTTTTTCTTTTGGAATCTATTTGTATTTACAGGGATTTACGTAGAATTACATTTTTTTGGAATATTGTCATATTATAGAGAACAAAGAACATTTATTCACCATTTCCGCATTTTATTAAAAAACTGGTTTTGTAATACAAAAAAACAAACAGAGAATATCATATGTTTTATATGCTAAAGCTAAATAAGCTATAAAGGTATAAAGGAATATATAAGCTGAAGCTATAAGTAAGTAGATTAAAAATGTTTTAGGTTTTAAATATTTATAAATATTTTTCTTGTAAAACTTTAGCGAAGTGGAAAATTAAATTTAACCTTTTAATGACGGCTTTATGAAATGTTTGGAATAAACAGATAATATAGGTCTTTTTTTTTAACATATTTTAATAGATTTAGAAATAAAACAAAATATTCCTGCTGTAGTTTGTCTTCACCATGTTGTTTCCGTTTTGGGAACGTTGACATGTAAAGTACTATGTATAATATGTTGGTCGAAACATTCATTATTAAGATTTCGCTTTTCACACTTATCGCACTAAAGTCCAGTATTTTTATAACACAGAACACAATGCCCTTGGTTAGTGCCTTCGGGGATGTGATTTATCCACGTCAAATTTTATGTCGCTTAGAACAGGGGCAGATGGATATGTTTTCTTTGACTTGATCTTACTTTTACAAGTGCTAGGGCAAAGTTTATATAAAACTCAAGGTGTGTTATATTTGTTCTTGCATTTACATGTTGGAAAAAGCGAAAAGCTGCCACAACCGCCAAATTCAATGCAGGAGCAAACAAATTCCACCACCATTTTTTTTTATTTAAGTCGGGAATGATAAGAAGCAGCTAAACGATCAAAAAGGTCAATACAAACAGAGTTTTAGCCTGAAATGATTTGTTTGTTTGTTTTGTTTTAAAAATAATAGTAGGGGAACCTGTAATGCTAAATGTACAATGACTAAAGCATCATGGGAACCTATTAGAATGTGACGATATTATAGGTCATAAAACAAAAAAAGTTTATATTGTTTGACATTTAAGTAGGGAGGTGAGCGTGTACAAATTTTGGAAAATATAAAAAAAAAACAGTGACATTTTAGCCGTCCTAAATGATAATCTGACAGTAATATAAAGGAACATTGGTAATCTCACTCTTTGAATTTTTTTTGCGTTTGTTTTCATTATTGGATTTAATAAAACAATATTCATATTACATACGTACCATTCTATCATTTATTAATATAAAACTAGATAAAAAATATTAAAAATATAATCCTTTTAAACTTCTTCCTTACTGGAAACGATGTCGCAATTGGTTTCCACTTAATCAATTTCTTCGTCATTTCGTGTTATTGTAACCAATAATGGTCGAGAACTTTACAATTTTTATTTATTTTATATTATAGTTTTAACCTTGCTGTTTAGTTCGGGTCTATTTAATGCAAAAAAGTATTCTTATTTTGCAAATAGTACGTTACCTGTAGTGCGTTTAAATACATGGGTCAATGTGACCCATGTATTTAGACCGTAAAAAATTATCTGTGTACGTATGTTCAGTTGGCAGTATATCATATATTTTCTAACAGTTTGTCAGTCAGGTACGTATATCAATAGAATCAAGTTTCTGTAAGCTAGAACTTGTCAAAATTGTATAATGTAGTTGGTCAGTGTCATTTAGAAGGGCATGCCACGTAGAAAGACACGCGGGGGTGATAGATAAGTGGTAGGCTGGTAGGACACTGATATGACAAGCGCATTGATTTACATTTTAAATTCCAGTCTATGTTTATATATTGATAATGTCGCATCGAAGAACACTAACCGAAGATGAACATGTTCGAGAGTGATGAGTGCGTATCAGAAACAGAAAACAATACAAGTAGTGAAAGTGAGGAACAAAGTAGTGATGATTCTACTATTCCATTCTAAGTAGAACATCCTGTAGAACCTTGTGTAACAATTCCTTTAAAAGACGGTAATATCCAGTGGTCTCTCGATCCTCCTTATCAACGCCTTGGTATATTCTTCTTGTAGTTTCTTTATCATGTAGCTGAGGTCGTCCTGGTCTTGTGCAATCACTACTCGATTGTCTGCAAAGCTTAACGTATTTAGGTATTCGTTCCGTACCGGTACTCCCATGCCTTCACATTTTCCTTTCCATGTAGTCAAGGCTTTCTCTAAGTATATTTTGAATATAGTTGGAGATGTGAAACAACCCTACAGGAGCCTTTTTGTTGTGGTAATGTCTCCTATGATTCTTGTTCCCACTTTAATGAACACTTTATTTTCTTTATACAGAGCTTTTGTAGCTTCTATGTGTTCCATCTGTATTTCTAATTTGTACATTGCCTCCCACAGTTCTGACCTTGGCACAAAATCATACTCCTTTTTAAGGTCCACAAATGCCAAATGTATATATCTATTTTTCGCTTTTTTCTTTTTCAACAGTTGTTTCAGTATGTATATGTGGTCTATGCATGATCTTCCTGCTGTGAAGCCTGCCTGATCCTCCTCGATTTTGTCTATTATCGCTGGCTTTATCTTTTCTCGCAGTATCTTCCCATATAATCTTTTTATTGATTATATTACGCTTATTCCTCTATAGTTTTCGCATCGTTTTCTGTCTCCTTTCTTAAATATAGATGTCATATATGCCTCCCTCCATTCATTTGTGAGCTGTTCTTTATTTATGGCTTTATGACATATCCATTGTGTCATCCAGTGTATTTTTTTTATCCGTATTTTATAAGCTTAGGTGAGATGCCTCCAGGTCCCGGTGTTTTTTTTGGATTGCTTTTATAGTCGTTCTCATTTTTCTATCTGTTATTTCTATTTCTTGTTGTGGGGATCTGCTGGGGTTTTCTTTTTCAATAAATTGTGGTCTTTGTCCTGTTAACAATTCCTTGTAATAGTCCTTTCGTTCTTTGTCCTTTATATTACCAAATTTAATTTTTTCTTTTGAGTTTTGTTTCAATCCTCTCAGTATTTTCCATGACTCCGAAGTTCTTGTACCTCCTATGTCATCATCATCTTTGGCTCGACAATCCTCTATGGATCTTGGCCTGCTCTAAGATTCGTCGCCATTCTGTTCGGTTTTTGGCAACATGTTGCCATCTTCTGATTTTTAATATTCGTAAGTCGGTTTCTACTCCATCTAACCACCTAATTCGTGGTCGGCCTTTACTTCTTTTTCCTACAGGTGTTCCTGTGGTTAGCTTTTTAGCAATGGTATTTTCTGACATTCGTATTATGTGTCCAGCCCATCTAAGTCGTTGTGTTTTAATGAACGTTATGACATCTGGCTCATCAAAGAGCTGATACAATTCAAAATTATATCTTCTGCGCCACTGCCCTTGGTCGTTTACAGCTCCAAATATTTTGAGGAGTATTTTACGTTCAAATATTCCCAAAAGTCTTTCATCTTTCTGCGTTAGTGTCCATGTTTCTGCTCCATATGTGAGGACCGGCCTCAGCAATGTTTTGTATATAATAATTTTAGTTCTTCTTTGAATGTTTCTTGAGTGGAAATGCTTTTGGAGTCCATAGTATGCCCTATTTGTAAGATTTATTCGTCTTTTGATTTCTTCGCTTGTTTTATTGGTAGCAGTCAATAGCGACCCAAGGTATGTGAAGTTGTCAACACGTCCAAAGGTATGACTTCCAAAGACTGTTTCTCGTTTCTTATTTGCTATCGGATCCTTTGTAACCAACATGTACTTGGTTTTGTCTTCGTTGATGACTAGACCGACCTGTTTCGCAGCTGTTTCCAATTCTAGGAGATATTGCTCAACATCTCGCTTGCTACGCCCTTAGCATATGCTGTTATCAGCATATGCTAAGACTTGTATCGATCTATTGTAAATAGTACCACCATCCCTAATTCGTCTAGCTTGGACTGCCTTTTCTAAGGCAATATTAAATAGGAGGCAAGCCAGAGCATCTCCTTGTCTGAGTCCATCCTTTATCTCAAAGGATCTAGAACTCTCTCCCTGTATTCTAACAGTGGCTTCTAAGTTAGACATTGTCATTCTCGTTAGTCGGTTAAGTTTCTCTGGTATACCACACTCATGCATTGATTGGTATAGCACTGTTCTCTTGACACTGTCGTATGCGACCTTGAAGTCGACGAATAGGTGATGGGTTTCAATATTGAATTCTAATGTTTTCTCGAGAATCTGTCTTATTGAATGAATCTGGTCAATTGTTGATTTTTCTGGAGTGAATCTAACTTGATATTTACCAACTATGCCCACTGTGTAAACTTGCAACCTTTCGTAGAGAATATTTGCTAGTATTTTGTAAGCAGTTGTTAACAGGATTATACCTCTATAGTTGTCACACTGGAGCTGGTCACCTTTTTTATTTACGGGCATATCACGCCTTGAGACCATTCACAAGGCATGGTCTCATTATGCCAAACAAGAAGTAAAAGCTTATGCAGTGTCTGTAGTAGGGCATCGCCACCATTCTTGTAGAGCTCACTGCAAACTTGATCAACTCCTGGTGATTTATAATTTTTAAGCTTTTTAATGGCTTGGGCAACGTTTTCGATGGTAGGTGGTCTTTCGTTTGGGTTGAAAGGATTCCAATCATTTCGATTTGCTAGGGTGTTGTCTGCTTCTTCGATATGATGGCCATTAAATTTTGCATCGAAAAATTCAACCCATCTGTTTAGGATTGAGGCCGTATCATTTAGGATATTTCCTTCTGCGTCCTTACAGCTCCTTATTCTTGGCTTAAACTCTTGGCGCATTTTGTTTACCTCCTATGTATGTTTCAATATTTAAGCAGGTTCTTTCCCATTCTTCATTATTTTGTTGTGCTCTATGTTTTTTTACTTCTCTATCTTTTTCTCTGTATTTTTTCTAAACTTCATCGTTGTTTGTAGTAAGCCATTTTCTGTATAGTTGATTTTTTTCTTTAATTATTCTTTTTGTTGGTTCATTTGTTTCACAATAGTGTTGTTTATTTATTTTATGTTCTTTTTTTTCAAGGGTATTTTCGAATGCTGCTTTTTTATACTCGCCTTTATATGCTCGTATATTTCTTCGATGTAGCCTTATTTAAATTCTATTAATTTTTGTTCTAGACGTTCTTGGTATACATCTCTTATTGATTGTTCTTGGGGTAGTTCTATATTGTATTGTTTTTCTCTTATAGTGTTCAATGGTTTTTCTGTAAAGGGGGTCTTGTTATGTTTCCAATTAATGCCCATTTTTGCTGTCAGTAGTTTATGGTTTGTTCATAAACATTCTGCTCCTCTTTTGTCTCGCACATCTTTGATATTTATTGTGGTATCTTATTTGATTATTATGTAGTCTATTATCAATTTCAGCATTCGTGTTTCTTGTGTCCATGTATATTTATGAATATTTTTATGTCTGAAGAATCCGTTGGTGATTTTTATGTTGTTTAGTTCGCATAATTTAATCAGACGTTCTCCCTTATCATTTTGTTCATTCTCCCCAAATCTCACCACTACTTTATCGTTTTCTTTCCTTCCGGTTCTGCCGTTAAGGTATCCTGTTATAATTATATCCACGTTCTTCTTAATTAGCTCTATTTGATGTTGAAGTTGTTCCGTAATGTGATGTTATTTTTCTACTCGCGGGGAATCGTCTGTTGGTTCATATACTCCGAGTATCACTGTTTCTTTTCCGTAATGTCTATATGAATTTTAATTATTCTCTCGTTGATTGGCTCTCATGTTCTAACTGTGTTCTTCCACTTATTTTTAATTACTATTCCCACTTCTGCCTTTGCTCTACATTCTTTATTAACTCCGCTCCAGCAGTGGATATGATCTTTTATTGTTTTCGTTCCATGCTTTCTTTTTGGTTTCTGTTATTACTAGTATGTCGATGTTGCTTTCTTTAAACTCCTTCATCACTTATCCTGCCTTTTTGTTCCATCCTTGTATATTTTATATGAATGTTCTATCTTTTCTTCGTTTTAATTTTTGGTTGAGCTTTGATAAGACTGGGTCTTCCGAACTCTTAGCAACATTGCCCCCCACCTCCTTAAGGATTTCCACCCGGGGTTGTGTTTCTGTATTTGGCTTTTTATTTTGAGATTTTCGTTCTTCTTGCCCTTATGTTTTTTATGTGTTAGGTTGCTCAAAACCTGAGAAAGTGGTTTAATTCATCGACAAGCAGACTATTCAGAATAGCAGCAAGCAAAGTTAGGATAGCCATGTTGATCGGCAACATCCTGAACGGATAGGCACCGTAAGAAGAAGAAGAATGTTGCTAATTCCTAACGACACAACAGCTGTTTAAAGGACCTTTTCTTCAGCCGCCCATTCTGGATCAGACCCTCTTGGTTCTTCCGCCCTCTCGATCATTGCGACTTTTTCAGCCATCGGTTTTCACCTGTACCCATACCGATCCAGGCAGAGTTGTTATTTATTATTTGTAATTACTGTTTATGGTAAAGTAATAATAAATGTGTGATGTTAATCTCTAAATCAAGCGTAGAATTATTTCCTTTAAAAATATTTTCACCTTTTAATATTATTTTTAAGAAAGAAACGCCATTTCTTTGTAGTTACCCCTCCTATTCCCTCTTTTATTTATTTACTTAAGACCCAGCTCTCCAACCAAACCAAGAGTGGCCGTTCACAGACGTTTCGGTTTGTTTGCTTACCTTATCTCCAGTCCAGTAATTTCTGTCTTCAGTTTCAACCTTCTATAAGTGATACCCAATGTGGTAGGCAAATATAATTGGTACATCCTAACAAGTGAATTGTCAAACTAGAATTACGCTGGTTTTTATAAGTTGGTATATTTCATAAGGCCACTTTATACAAAAGTTCAGCAATTCTCCAAAAGTGACTTACAAACACAAGGGCTCGAGTTATAAATGCGATTAAGAAGTTATCAAAGTTATTAAATTTTTTGCCCAAAGTACGAGTATTGTCTGATTCCGAAGATTCCAGAGCATCGAGTACTCTATATATTTTGTGTACTGCAAATACTGTAACCGAAGGATTTTTGCCTACCAAGTGCACTGCGGATTGCGAATCTTTGAGCTTTTGACTTTTACACTTTTGTGCCTAGGCGTAAACGTGCTTCACTTTTATGTCTAAGCATAAGAGCAACATTTTTATATTGTCAATCACGTCACAACAATTAACATTTTTGTAACGTTTGAAAAAAAAATAGTTGCAGTTGAGTTTTTTCGAAACAGTGGGTATATAATAGATACCCTGTATTATAAACAAAAATAAGTTCTGTATATTTTCAGGTAATCCTTATCGTCATTCACACAATACAAACAAATAGTCTACAATGCAGGTATACTACCATATAAATACTACTTCTTTAAGGATCATAAAATGCTTTATTACTTATGGTTGTTTGGCAAACGTAATAAAAATTATTATTCCCAAAGTGTTTTGATTGTATTTGTTTTCGTAATTATTTCCGTTACATTTATGCGACTGATGTTGACTGTTGCTGTTTCATATTATTCACTTTGATTTGCACAAATGTTATGTTATAAACAACTATATTTGTCAATATGAAGAACAGCCAATGTAAAAATTTTGTTTATTAACGTTTATAACGAATTTGTTCAAAATGTACATATATCAAAGCGACGTAAACAAATTTTATGATGATTCTCAACTGTTTGCCTCAAATGCTAAAAATAAATTATAATTTGTATATATTTTAATAATATTTTTTATTGATTATGAAAAATTATACCCTTTAATTATGAAAGCCATAATTTATAGGTTACAAAATTATACAAACCTAAACAGGAGCAGATCTGGAATTGTTTCATGAAGGTATGTTGAAGTAAACACTGTATTTAAATAGGATTAAGCCACAATTGATTGTAATGAGAATTAGGGGAGACCCTTGTACTTTGAGACCGCTTGTACTTTAAAATGTTTGGACTTTTACAGCATACTAGCGGTTCAGGTGCATTAACTAGTTATGTAATGTTCCTATGCGCTCACAGAGGGCAGAACACGTAATATGAAGCAGATTTTCGTATCCTCTGCCATCGAATAAAATAACTGTAAGTATATTAATATTCTTATATTTTGTCCATTTTTGCATAAATATAGAAGTTTTAAGCATAATATTTTTTTAGTTTTTGCAGAGAATTGTGTTTATTTTGAGTAATATAAAGCGAATATTTTAAACATGTGATTATCGTGTACTTTGAAACGTCGTCTGAATTGTACTTTGTACCATGTTCCGAAGTTCATGGACGTGGTCGAAAGTACAAGTTGTATGGAATGTAGACGGTTATAAAATTTTAAACGCTTATTTTTTGGCTTACAGATACCTAGAAGCAAAACAGATGTTAAAAAAATAAAACTTGTAGCCGAAAACGTTGAAAATGCTGCTAATGCTGTATTGCAAAAATAGCTCAGTCTAAGACAAGCCAGCACAGACTTTAAAGTATCTAAAGCAATCTTATGCAGACATCTGAAGAAACACAGAGAATCTGGACAAGAACATTTTGTATATAGTGTATCAAAAGACGTTAAGTTAGTCTTTACGAAGCAGCAAGAGGAAGAGCTAAGTTACCATTTGTGCCAAGATGCAGTATGGCCTCTCAACTATCGAATTAAGAAAGTTAGCATATAATTATGCACGTGTAATAATATTGATTGTCCCTCTTCCTGGGATACAAACCAGAAAGCAGGAAAGGAGTGGTATAGGTAAAAAAAGTTTTTCATTTTTTAGATCATAAGGGTAAATAATTTTTTTATAGATTCTATCTGCGAAGACATCCTTCTGTATTATTACGTAAACCAAAGCAACAAGTCTAGCCAGATGGACAACATTTAAGAAAACAAATGTTAATTTATTTTTTGATAAACTGGAGTAAATTATGGTAAGATACATTTAGTGCTGATAGAATTTATAATTTAAACGAAATCGGACTAACCAAGGTGCATACCCCAGATCGTTTTATTGCAACGAAAGGAGTTAAACAAGTCGGCAGCATCACATCGGCTGAAAGAGGTGTAAATGTGAATCGAATTTATTGTATCAATGCTATTGGTAATTGTGTACCTCCTTTATTCGTATTTCCGCGTGTGTTTTTTAAAGAACACATGCTGAAAGGGTCTGCAATAGGTTGTGTTGGTAGTGCGAATTCTAGTGGATGGTCTAACTCTACGATTTTTGTTGAGTATTTAAACCACTACATAAAACATATAAATTTAAGTACTGACAACAAATCACTACTGATTTTCGACAATCATAAGAGCCACATTTCAGTGGAAGCTTTAAATTTAGCAAAATCATTGGGAGTCGTTATGCTTACCTTTCCACCCCATATAAGCCACAAGCTACAACCGTTAGATAGGTCGGTATTCGGGCCTCTAAAAAAATATTATAATACAGCTTGTTCCGACTGGCTAATTGCAGATCCTGCAAAAACGATGAAAATCTATGATGATATTGCTGAGTGTGTTGGGAATGCATACCCACAGGCATTTATACAGAAAAATGTCCAGTCTGGTTTTACCGTTTCTGGATTTTGTTCATTGAACATAAACATTTTGGAGGAGCATGAATTTCTCAGTTCATATGTTACGGATAGACCACCAGTTGCCGAAGAGTCAATAAATAATCAAAATACTTCCGAAACTAATAGTTCCTCGAATATTTCTGTAGATGGTCATGAAATGCCTTCAGGAACAACTAGTATGTTTAATGAACGTAGTTTTTCCTTCGTATCCAATGAATTAAATCATCATAAAAGCACCGAACATTTTCGAAGCCTATTTCTCAACACAGCTATGAGGAAATTTACGAAGAAAGGAGGTAAGAAACTAGGGCGGTATAGCATAGTTACACATAACCCAGAGAAGAACGAGATTAAAATGATAGCTCTTCTTAAAACCACAAAGACTTTTGTTTCAAAGAAACAAAAAGCATCCAAAAAGGTTCTTGATAGTAGTTCTGATAAAGATGTAATACAAGAATGCGAAATAACGTGCAACGACTCACTAGATGACGTGGATTGTGCCAATGGAGAAGAGGAAGATACAGATTATCTTGAGTCTGGCAACAAGCCCTGCGTGAGAGATTTTAATTTAGCACAAATTGCAACAAAACGTTATTTTGTTGCTAATGTCGTTGGAGTGAGTGATGATGGGTTTAAAGTTAAATACCTAAAAAGAAGTAACTTTGCCGCCAAATTTATTTTCGAGAATGACACTGTCTTGCGTTCCAAAGTACACATACTTATGCTCCAAAGTACCAACCTCGCTGTGTACTTTGAGACCTCTAGGATATGGTGAATTTTTCTGTATTCATAAGCATATTTGCCATTAGAATTAATATTTTATTTTTTTATTTCCTTACTTAAAGATACTCTATTTCAAAATAAATCTCAGTTAGAAATAAAATTAAAAAACTACTCAAACTCGCTTTTATTTAAAAACCGTTCCAAAGTACAAGAATGTCTCCTACAATTTACATTTATTTTGACCTTTTGATTTCCAATCCGGAAAAAGTTTACAAAAAATTATTACAAATAGCAAATATTTTAACCTATAGATGTTTAACCTATAGATTTTCTTCGTCTCTTGGGTTCTTGGTTTCGCTAAACCTATAGATGCTATGGAGGATACAATTTGACAATTGACTTACTTGGTCTTAATCTTGTAAATAAAATAGCTAATTTTATTTTACCCTCGGATTGATATCAAGTCTAATTTTTGTGTGCTTATGTAATAATTGTATGTCTGAGGTTATATTAATTCCTTCCATTAATATTGGAATATTCTTATGGCCGACTTCTCTTAGTATATCTTTATAAAATATTACAAAGTCAAAAAGTAGATCGAATAGATCTCAGCGTGTTTGTTGTTTTGAATTATATTTTGATATTATATTTATTTCCAATTTTTTTAAATTTTTCTTAAAAGCCCTTTACATATGGTATTGTTTTTATCTACTAATACCTTTCTGTGATGATTTACATATCATTAGAACTAAATTTTAAATAGTTTGAACAAAATGGTATATACAGGTGCTGCCGAAAACCCAAAGTATGGTGTAGATATATAGATGATGTACACAGGTTCTACATTTAGCTACACGAATCAAAAGTAATGTAAAGTAGAATCAATCAAATTCAACATGGAAAAATAAAATGAAATGATCATGAGTTAATTACAAGAAATTGCAAAATAATTTGCCATATCACAAAAAAATCTAATACACCAAAATTTGTTCTGTCCAAATCAAACAACTTATAGAAGATATCAATGAACTATATTTACAAAACACCTTGCAATAATTTTTATGTGGGAGGAACTTCAACGTCACGAAGTTTTAGGATAAATGAGTATAAGTCATACATCAAAAATCGCAAGAAGAATACAATAAAAATAGTGATCAATAGTCATAAAAAAAGTGGCAGCAAAAATAAAAAAATCAAAGCAACAGCCCTCTTCTTACTTAACGAAGGAAAATGTGTAGCTAACACATCAACTGAATTTACACAGCTGTGGTTACCAATACCAAAAGAACAAGTTAGAAGTAAGAACATACCAACATTAACTGGTTAATAACTACAATTAACTTTTACTTCTTTAGGTGCTGCCTTCAGATGTTGGTTGTCATCTGAAGACACCTTTGTCTAATATTACGTAGCCATGAAAGTTTCTTTCGGTCAATCTATCGCTTTCCCTTCACCTTTACTTGTATTATAAGACGAAGTCTAATTAAATGGCCAAAGTGTTATAGTTTTCTCTTTTTTATGATGTTTATGATCCGACTTTCTAAATTCATCATTTTAAGAACATTTTTAAGAAATTGGAATACTTGGGGCACATCATGAGAGGTGAAAAGTACGAACTACTAAGGAATATAATGCAGGGTAAAATCAAAGGTAGAAGAAGCGTAGGAAGACGTAAAATCTCGTGGCTACGCAATCTCCGTGAATGGTTTGGATGCAGTTCACTTCAACTATTCAGGCGAGTAGCCAATAAAATTATAATTGCCAGAATGATTTCCAATCTCCGATAGGAGTGGAACTTGAAGAAGAAGAAGAAGAAGATCATTTTCATTAGAAGTGTGTGAATCCAATGATATTTTTAGAATTTGTCGATAGCTCCACAATTCGATTCGAATGCTTCTAATTTGTTAAGTATTGTGGTTTTTAGTGTCCAGAATTACAGGTCTAATGCCTGTAATTTGCAAAGAAATTATATTTTTGTTAATAAAAACCGTCGATTGGTGGGCTAAGATGTAATTTATTTGAATTCGTACTATTTTACTTTATCAACCATCTTGAAGGGATTTCCACGTGTACAGATACCTTTCTGGAAGTTGAAAACTAGTATTTTTAATGTCATTTTCTTGGCAAAATTCAATTAGAGAGCAAACGACCACAACAACGACATAAAACACGAAAGGCAGAGAAGGAATATAGAATGCTAAGGAGGAAAGAGAAGAAAATACATTGCAGAAAGAAAAGAGAATTTATAAAAAAAGAACTCCAAGAAATGGAATAACTAAATAAACCATCAGAAACCAGAAAATTCTACCAAAAACTTAACAATAGTAGAAAAGAATTAAAACCAAGAACAATAATGTGTAGAGACAAAGAAGGAAATATAGTAACTCAACAGAGTGAAATACTACAAAGATGGACAGACTTCTTCAAAGAAAGTTTGAAAAAAATGAAGATCCACTATATGATGGAATTATACTGGATCAAACGTATACCAGAGAAATACCCCCCTTTAGTAGCTGAAATGTAAGAAGCAGTTACCAGACTGAAAAACAACAAGTCACCTGGATTAGATAACATTAGTGCAGAATTAATAAAGAAAGGTGGAGACTCCCTATTGAATGTTACACACGAACGAATGGTAAATATACGGAATAATAAACAATTGCCACAAGACTGAAATACATGACTAATTGTCCCACTACATAAAAAGGGAGATTGTAACGGGTCCGTTACTTAAATATCCCTTTACTGTTCTGTCACTAGAATCCTTTAATTTAAAGATAAATTAAATTCACTTAAATTCAAATAACTTAAATATTCTTAAAACAAATTCAAATAACTTTAGTAAATTTTATTTTTTAAAAGTTGACCCTAAGCTACGCCTCTGCCTATTGCTCTGTGTAAAATTCGAGACGGTTTCCGGCATAACACCGACAGACCCACTGTGTCTTTGGATCTGGTCAAGTAAAGGTCGTTTTTGGGACCTCGTAGGCGACTGAGAGTCCACGTGTGAGAATTTGTTTTAAGTTAAGTTATTTTGAAGAATCTGTATTTTTGTTGGAAGAAAACCATTTGCTTATTTTGTTTTATTTTTGGGGTGAAAAAACATTAAGTTGGATCGCTCTCAGTCGGTGAGTTTTTATTATAATTAAATTATATGTAAAAACATGTCACGTCATCCGCTATGTTGGTGAAATTTAAATCTATTAGTTTTAATCCTTTCTCAAAATATATTATTACCTATCTAATTATCTATTCTGTATTATACGTCCGATTCCATTTATTTCATAAATATCTAAACAGATTACGGGTAATAAATTTTTATAATCTCAAATTTTACTACTTTACAAGTATAAAACAACAATTATCGATTTCAATTCATACTGTTTAAACCGGCTAAATTCTTTTGTTTGATTCTATAATCTATATAGCGTTCCGTAAAATCATCTAGTTAATAAATCCGATATAATATGTTCATACAATCCCAAGGTTATTTCTTTTTAAAAGAAAACAGGATAGTTTTTGCTTCAATTTAGAAGCAACTTTGACCTTTCTTAGTTTTTTCCCACCTTTTGTTTTCAACAAAGGATTTGTAGTAAAACAAATGTGTTTTTCAGCCTAGTTAAGGATTCGAAGACAAGTCTGGGGAAGAAAAAAAAAAAACTTTTAAGTTTATGGGGAAGAAAAATTTTTAGTTTTTTTATGGTTAATTGAAAGTACCTCCTTGTCGATTGGAGTCCAGTTTTGGACCTTGGCACACCTCTAGTTCTCCATCCTGATCCACCGATCCCAGGTCTACCGAAGGGAACCGGCAGGAAGAATTAGTTTGATTTTTTTTTGTTTTGTATTTCTCATTCAAATATTTCGAATAATTTTTAACATCCTTAAATATTTCAATTTTTTATTAATAATAATTATATTCATTTTTTTATAATAGTCATTTATCATAAAATCATAAAATATTTATTGTTCATCAAGGGTTGAGTTTGTAACTCCCCTGGAATCTCTCGTTAATAGGTTATAGTGTGCACACGTATCCGGAGAGGTTTCATTTCATTTATTTGATATTTGTAACATTTATATTATCATATAGTTCATTTTATATTAAATTAATAACATAACTATTGCATATAACCTTAGTCAAAAATTATATATCTTTCATTTTATATTATATATTTAAATATTGCATAACCTTAGTCAAAATTTCACATTATTATATACATTAGGGAGGGAAATTTTTATCATTATATTCAGGTTTTTTTATTGTAAATATAGATAAGTTAATTGTACATAAGAGGTGATGGGTTACATTTTCATATATATAAGGGTTTAAAATAATTGTACATAAGATAGGTGATTAGTAAAATTGGGTTTAAAACAATTTAATATTTCAATTAGTACCCAACCTTTTAATATTTCAGCAATACAAGATATCTCGGAAGAAACCATTTAACTTCCTGGCGCCCAAACATTCCATAGAGCAACTTTATCTTTCATCTGTTTATTTCTTGTTAGTTTTCTTGTCATTAGTTCTTATATCTTACGGTCTCTGTAGGGCATGCAAATTGGCCGAATCCCTCTTTGAGTGTCAAGTGGTCATTCTCCTGCATAGTCGCTAGCCAGCATTAATTTTATTATATTTTTAAATATTCATATTTACCCTTTATTTATTTCTTTTACATCATTTATCTCTATCTAATCCCTTCCATCTTCTGTTACTACAGATATTAGTCCGTTGGTGTATCAAGGGACATTTTAGAGTTTACCCTATTGCTACACTACACAGTCCTCATTCCGGTTACATTGTTTCATCAGAAACAAATCCCATTCTTGTCACATTGGCAAGTAGCCTTCTCCTCTTGTTACTGGCGCTCCAGCCCCTTTCATTCTTGTTACATTGGCGTACCCAACGTGGTGCCTTTTCGCAGTTCAGACCGTACATTCTTAGAATATTTCTCTTTGCAAATATTCTTTATTATTTATAATTTGTTTCCTGTTGCTCTTTGTTCACATTTTTAACTTCTTTATTTACTTATTGTTTTTCCTTATTAGATTTACATTTAGAGGTATACTTGTATTGCTGTAGTTTACATATTTTCATATTTAAACCCTCACCTTGTAATCTCATTGTACAGTTGACTATCTATTTTACTATTATTGAACTTTAAGAATTTAATAATTTAGATATTACTATTTTTTATACATATATATATTAGCCAATATTGGTGGGTTCTTATATTCAATTTTGATATTCAATTATTTGTTAACCATATGCTTGTTGAAACCATTGTGTGTTGCTTCAAGGATTGTGTTTATATTTACTTAACTTACTTAACCATTTTGAAATTTTGGTGAATAACTGTAGATTATTCTTGGATTGATTTTGTGGTGTGTTGGTACATATTTACTTATATATTTTTTTTTGAAAACTTTATATTACTATTCGATTGTTTTTGTGGAGTGTGAGTATATTATCTCCTTGTCTATTCTAACTATTCGTCTATTTGTTTTTTTTTCACAATGTCTGCATTCAAGGTAGAACATTTGTTAGTGAAGGAATTGGATTACGAGTTAAGGATTAGGGACATCAATATTGATGAGTCTTCCAGTGTTGATACGAAACGCAAAATATTGCGTGGAGCTTTAAGGCAGGAAGAAGGAAACAGGAGTTTTCGGCTGATTTCTGCCTCAAATATTCCTTTTGAGGTCCAACAGCAGGAGATTGAGGAAACTTTGGATGATTTAGCGAAAAGGATAGCCGATTTTAGAGGGACTGTCCAAGATAGCCTATATTCCAGGCTAATATCACGCCTAGCTCACATCTCAGGTCGTGTTCATTTATTATCTGTTTCAGATGAGGCACAACAAATCTTCCAACGCTCTGTTTCTGTCCGAATCTTAAGTCTAGAGGGCGAACTTGATTCTCGAGTGAGCCCAATAGCAACATCAACTCCAGTCTCTTCTATCCAAGCAGCAAATGCATTTCTACAACCCAAACCTGTTCAGGTACATAAATGGGGCATTACATTTTCTGGTGAAGGTCATTATGACCAGGTTATTTCTTTTTTGGATAGGGTGGAATGTCTTCGAATATCGAGAGGAGTGAGTGAAGATGATCTTTTTGCAGCTTCTGCTGAGTTGTTTACAGGCACAGCTTTTACGTGGTTTAGAAACAACCGCACTAATTTTTCTAATTGGTCTGATTTGGCTCAGAAACTTAAATCTGATTTTCTTCCATATTCATTTCAAGATGATCTTCTGGACCAAATCAAAAATCGTAAGCAGAAGCCAAATGAGTCTGTTACGATGTTCATTAATACTATTTTGGGTATGTGTAGTCGCCTTGAAACACCTCTGACAGATTCTGCAAAAATTAAGATCATCCTCAAATGTCTACTGCCATTTTATCATCAGCAGTTGGCCCTTGTAGATATTACCAGTATAGCAGACATAACCGAGAAGTGTAAACGTTTGGAGGAAACTTTATCTTGGTCTTCTCAACCTCCAACCACTTCTAAACACTCTTCTGACTCTTTTGGTCACCAAAATTCTTTTAGACACCGTTCTTGGCAATCTAAGGTTCCTGAGCGTAATATCTCGGTTGTGAGTTCTGTAGTGTGCTGGAATTGTCGTGAGTCTGGCCATACTTTCTATGATTGCGGCATCCCTCGTACTCGTATTTTCTGCCACGGTTGTGGCAGAGAAAATACCCTCAAACGGAATTGTTTTAAGTGTTCGGGAAACGAACGATCGGAGGTCCGTCCCCTGAGCGTTTCTCCGTCCACAACCCCATCAGGGAGCCAAACCGATCCATCAAACAAAGTAACGGTTCCAACCACATCCAACCATTCAAACCCATCTTCCAGTCGCAAAGGGAAAGGGGTTTCCACGAAAAAACCAACACACACCACACAAGATCACTCAAAGAAGTAACTTCCCAACATAATACATCTGATTTACATAGATTATCTTCCCCAAATATCTTCCCAAATTTTAACAATAAACATAATGGTAGCAGTGTAGTAGTTCCAGTATCTATACCAGAGTCTACCACAATTCAGGAGGATTCTTTTATTTCTGATTCTTCTTGTTTGCCAGTTGTATCCTCTGATTGTGTAGGTAGATATGATAAGTTTAGTTTAGTACCATTTAAAATTTTTGACCAATCAGATAATGATTGTTTTGATTTAAATTCATTATTAGTGAAGAAACATAATGATAATAGACCTTATCTTCTATTAAGATTTTAGGACAATCTTGTTTAGCTCTTTTAGATAGTGGCTCGAACATTTCTGTGATAGGTTCACATTCGTTAGCTTTACTGAAAAATGCTGAGATTTCTATTATGCCCATTTCTTCTCTGCAAGTGTCTACTGCAGATGGTACAGTTCAGTCTATTACAGGCAAATTTGAAACTGAAATCACAGTAGCAGATTTATGTAAACAAATTACATTTTATATTATTCCTTCAGTTCAGAATTCCATAATTTTAGGTATGGATTTCTTAAATGCTTTTAATAGCACTCTAAATTGTTCTAATTTTTCCTTTTCTATTTCTCAATTTAATCTGTCTTTACTTAGTGCTATTCAGGATTTTACTAGTTTATCTAGTTCCGAACAAAGGCAATTAGAGAATATGATCTCTAAATTTACAACTCTGTCGTCGAAAGACAAGTTAGGTCGTACATCCTTAATATCTCACACTATCGAGGTGGGAGATACCACACCTTTTAGACAACATCAGTATCCTATTCCTCAGGCTTGGCAAGTTGACTTGGAAAAGGAAATTGATTCCATGTTAGAGTTGAATATCATTGAACCTTCCACGTCTTCTTACTGTAGTCCTTTGTGGTTAACCAAGAAAAAGGATGGATCTTTTAGGGTCTGCTTCGATGGTCGAAAGTTGAATAATATTACCACAAATCGGGATGCTTATCCTATTCCCCGAATAGACGTCATTCTCAGTAAACTTCAGAATGCTAGGTATATTTCTTCTATCGATCTATCTAAAGCCTTTTTACAAATTCCTTTGAGTGAGGAAAGTAAAAAGTATACAGCCTTTGCAGTTAGTGGGAAAGGATTATTTCAGTTTGTCACTATGCCTTTTGGTCTTGTTTCAGCTCCTCAGACAATGTGTCGTCTGATGGATTTAGTCATTGGTCCTCAGTTAGAGCCCTATGTTTTTTATTATTTGGATGACATTTTGGTTGTCACTCCTGATTTTTCTCTTCATATGGAGATCTTAGATAAGCTGTTTTTACGTCTTAAAGAGGCTAATTTAACTATTAATTTAGATAAATGTCAGTTTTGTCGTCCTAGTCTTAAATTTTTAGGATATGTAGTCGATAGTAAAGGTTTAAGGACAGATCCTGATAAAGTTACAGCCATTAAGGACTTTCCTATACCTAAGACTACCACCCAAGTCCGTAGGATATTGGGAATGTGTGGATATTATCGTCGGTTTGTTCCGTCTTATTCTACTTTGTTATCCCCACTTACAGATCTCCTTAAAAATAGGAAAAAAGGCCAAACTATTACATGGACTTCAGAAGCCGATGATGCTTTCCGGCGTATAAAAGAAGCTCTTACTAGTGCTCCTGTCATGACGTCTCCGAATTTTAAAGAGCATTTCTATCTCATGACAGATTGTTCAAACACTGCTTCAGGTGGTGTATTATTTCAAATGAAGGATGGTTCGGAACACCCAATAGCTTATACCAGCAAAAAGCTTAATAAAGCACAAAAAAATTATTCCACCACAGAAAGAGAACTTCTTGCAATTATTCATGGTCTTGATGCCTTTCGGTACTATCTTGAAGGTCGTAAGTTTACTATAATTACGGATCATAGTTCTTTATTATGGTTACATTCTATGAAAAATCCGTCACAGCGTTTGTCCCGTTGGATTTGTAGACTTTCTGTCTTTGATTATAACATTGTTCATCGCAAAGCCAATGGTGTTGTGGTTGCAGACGCGTTGTCACGTACATTCGATATCAATCTGTTAGATCTGTCCACTTTATCTCCAGATAATTGGTATCGGAAGATGATTCATAATGTCACCCAAGAACCTACTAGGTATCCTGATTTCAAGGTGGAGAATAATATCCTTTATAAACATGTAATCAGTCCAGTTGAGTCCTTATCGAATATGTCTGATTGGAAGATAGTAGTCCCAACAGCAAATAGGGATGAAGTCTTAAGAACTTTTCATGATGATGTGACATCAGGTCACTTTGGCTTTTATAAAACGTTTAGTAAAATAGCTGAGTTATATTACTGGCCTGGTCTGCGCAACTCAGTTAAGAAATACATCTCTAGATGTAGAGTTTGTGCAACATGCAAGCCGAGTAACCTACCTCAAGCTGGATTAATGGGTTCGTTTAGGAATATTAATTTTCCGTGGCAAATGATCTCTTTAGATCTTATTGGACCATATCCACGCAGTTATTCAGGTAATACGTATTGTTTGGTTGTTGTAGATTATTTCACCAAATTTCCTTTAGTTTGTCCTCTTCGTAAGGCTACAACTCCAGCCATTTTGAAATTCTTAGAGGAACAAGTTTTCTTGCTTTTTGGTACTCCCCAAATTGTGTCGTGTGACAATGGTCCACAATTCATTTCAAAAGCCTTTAAAGATCTTTTGAATAAATATAAGGTCCAAAAGATTTTCTATAATGCATCGTATCATCCGCAAGCTAATCACACTGAACGTGTAAATCGCAGCATTGTTACTGCTCTTCGATCTTATACGTACACTGATCATAGAGCTTGGGATCAGTATATTCATTCAGTCGCTCAAGCCATTCGAACTTCTGTTCATGAAGTCACTCAATGTTCTCCAGCGTATGTTAATTTTGGTAGACATGTTCCTTTGTCAGGTGATTATTTTGGATTAATTTCTGAGAATTCAGCAACCCTTCCTCAAGTTTCGGAGAAACTTCATCGTATGGATGATCTCCAAAATTTACCTCCAATCTTCGCTGACATAAGGAAGAAGTTGAAAGCTTCTTACCTTAGAAATCAGAGTCAGTATAATTTGAGGAAACGAGACATGCGATTCTTTATTGGCGATCGAGTTTTGAAGCGAAATTTTGTAAAGTCAAGTAAGGGTGATGCCATTTCTGCTAAGTTTTGTCAGAAATATATTCCCTGTACTGTCATTCGAGTAATATCTCCTTTAGTATATGAATTAAAAGACAATTCGACAAATAGACGAATTGGTCAATTTCATATAAAGGATTTACTTCCAGATAATACTGTAGATGACATAGCATCCTCTTCCTCAGATGAAGATTAACTTAGGTTTGTCCAATAAAGTTAATCTATCATTTTGACTATTATTGTTTTAGCTCGATTTGGATTACGATTTGGTATTTTTGTTTTGTAACGTTATTATTAATCACCAGATAATGTATATGTACAGCTTATTCCTTGCTGATTATTTGGTTATATAAGTTGAAATTATTAAGCCTTTTCATTCTTATTATTAGGTACACTTATCTGTGTTTACTTTATACTGGTATGGAACTATATAAACACTACTATTATATATTTTGTTGTTAATTTGATTACCATCTTTGTTATTTGACTTTTGTTATTTGATTTGCCATTTTCGAAAGAATGTTATGTTTTTTTGTGTATAGATTTAGTCACTTAAATGGTCATAGTCATACTTTATTTTAATTAATATCCTGATATTATATCCTATATGGGATGAGTCTAAAAGCAGTTACTAGGAATTAATTATATACGTAATTTGTAGGGTTTTCCTTATATACTCTTATGTCATATGGACTATTCTGCCTATGCATACTTGATTGAATACGTGGGTTCGAAGTTGTTGTTCAATTAGAGGCCTCAGTTGTTCGATGAGTTTCGGAATTCCTCATTTTCATGACAGGTTGTGCAGATGACTGGGCAGTAAGATATTTCATTCATAATTAGCTAACCATCTTCAATTTGAATTCTAATTTGAACATTTTAGTTTTAATACTGAGTCTTCCTAGACTATGTTCAATTATAATTACAAAAAAAAAAAAAAAAAAAAAAAAAATTTCTTTAGCTTGTTCCTTAGTCTCACTTATGTTAAGATATTCGTGTCATTGCTACCTCCATGGCTAGCAGTTAGATTGCTGTCTGAAATTAGTAATTTATATCTTAGTCAACAAATGACCGTTTACAGTTACCTTCACTTCTTTCCTTAGGCATTCACTTATTGATTTTGGATTTAGACCTAGAACATATTTTGTTCTTTCTTAGTAATGTCAGAACGAATCCGTAATTTGCAGTTTCTACAGAAATTGGCCTGTTCGTTCTTGATGTTTTGTTGTTGATTAATTACTTATTTATTATTTGCTTAATTACTTACTTCTTTAACTATTACTTTTGGATATTTTGAGTAGTTATCGTTGGCTTACCAAATGCCATGCAGCTCACTTATGTCTGATATTCTTATAAATCTGTTGTAGCTACTTGCTATAGTTAGTGAATATCAGCATACGTTAATTTGTTTTGATAGTGATTTAGATTTATGATTTATTCTATGAATATTATGGTTTAGGCACATATTACCGGATGTGGGTATATGTTGACCTAATTTATTTAGATTATTTGATTATAGTGTGAATTGGTTACTCATTTGCCTGGTCGATTATACCTTTGGATATGCTACCCTATAAATCTGTTGTCCACTGGTTTATCAATTTTGGATTTAATGCCCAATTCAACACTTAAATTGGTCTATATATATTTGGCATTTTTCTTATTGTTACTTTTTGGATTGTCTGATTAATAGTTGGAAATTGGTGACTCATTTGCCTGGTTGATTATATCTTTGGATATGCTATTCCATAAATCTGTTGTCCACTGATTGATCAATTTTGGATTTAGTGCCCAATTCAATACTTAAATTAGTATATATGTTTGGAATTTTTTATTGTCACTTACGATTTGTGAATCGGTCCACACCATTGCCTGGTTGATTATCTTTGGATATTCTACTATAAATCGGTTGTCCATCGACGAGTCAATTTTGGAACCAGGGTCCGATTTCACATTACTTCGGATTATTATATTGAGTATTTGTATTACTAGTCTATACTATACTATGTTATAGTTTTACTTTACTTTAATTCCACTCTAGATAGTATGTGACTTTTTACTTAGTTACATTTAGGTATCCTTAGATGGAACCATTTCTTTATTTCTACATCTCTCATAATCTGTGGTTAATTATAATCGTGTGAACAGATGTAGATTGTTTTGGAAGTATTATAGTAAGTTAATATAATAGCTGTATTTGGCAAATTGGTGCCATAGCTATAATTTTTTATATATCTGTTTATATTTTTTTTTCTCGATTCTTGATTGTTCCACATATGGTTGAAGTATTGGTTAACCTACTTCTATCCAATCAGTCAAGTGAAAGGAAAAAAAAAAAATTTTTTTTCACTTTAAAAAATTTTTTTTCTCCAAGTAAGAGGGGAATGTAACGGGTCCGTTACTTAAATATCCCTTTACTGTTCTGTCACTAGAATCCTTTAATTTAAAGATAAATTAAATTCACTTAAATTCAAATAACTTAAATATTCTTAAAACAAATTCAAATAACTTTAGTAAATTTTATTTTTTAAAAGTTGACCCTAAGCTACGCCTCTGCCTATTGCTCTGTGTAAAATTCGAGACGGTTTCCGGCATAACACCGACAGACCCACTGTGTCTTTGGATCTGGTCAAGTAAAGGTCGTTTTTGGGACCTCGTAGGCGACTGAGAGTCCACGTGTGAGAATTTGTTTTAAGTTAAGTTATTTTGAAGAATCTGTATTTTTGTTGGAAGAAAACCATTTGCTTATTTTGTTTTATTTTTGGGGTGAAAAAACATTAAGTTGGATCGCTCTCAGTCGGTGAGTTTTTATTATAATTAAATTATATGTAAAAACATGTCACGTCATCCGCTATGTTGGTGAAATTTAAATCTATTAGTTTTAATCCTTTCTCAAAATATATTATTACCTATCTAATTATCTATTCTGTATTATACGTCCGATTCCATTTATTTCATAAATATCTAAACAGATTACGGGTAATAAATTTTTATAATCTCAAATTTTACTACTTTACAAGTATAAAACAACAATTATCGATTTCAATTCATACTGTTTAAACCGGCTAAATTCTTTTGTTTGATTCTATAATCTATATAGCGTTCCGTAAAATCATCTAGTTAATAAATCCGATATAATATGTTCATACAATCCCAAGGTTATTTCTTTTTAAAAGAAAACAGGATAGTTTTTGCTTCAATTTAGAAGCAACTTTGACCTTTCTTAGTTTTTTCCCACCTTTTGTTTTCAACAAAGGATTTGTAGTAAAACAAATGTGTTTTTCAGCCTAGTTAAGGATTCGAAGACAAGTCTGGGGAAGAAAAAAAAAAACTTTTAAGTTTATGGGGAAGAAAAATTTTTAGTTTTTTTATGGTTAATTGAAAGTACCTCCTTGTCGATTGGAGTCCAGTTTTGGACCTTGGCACACCTCTAGTTCTCCATCCTGATCCACCGATCCCAGGTCTACCGAAGGGAACCGGCAGGAAGAATTAGTTTGATTTTTTTTTGTTTTGTATTTCTCATTCAAATATTTCGAATAATTTTTAACATCCTTAAATATTTCAATTTTTTATTAATAATAATTATATTCATTTTTTTATAATAGTCATTTATCATAAAATCATAAAATATTTATTGTTCATCAAGGGTTGAGTTTGTAACTCCCCTGGAATCTCTCGTTAATAGGTTATAGTGTGCACACGTATCCGGAGAGGTTTCATTTCATTTATTTGATATTTGTAACATTTATATTATCATATAGTTCATTTTATATTAAATTAATAACATAACTATTGCATATAACCTTAGTCAAAAATTATATATCTTTCATTTTATATTATATATTTAAATATTGCATAACCTTAGTCAAAATTTCACATTATTATATACATTAGGGAGGGAAATTTTTATCATTATATTCAGGTTTTTTTATTGTAAATATAGATAAGTTAATTGTACATAAGAGGTGATGGGTTACATTTTCATATATATAAGGGTTTAAAATAATTGTACATAAGATAGGTGATTAGTAAAATTGGGTTAAAACAATTTAATATTTCAATTAGTACCCAACCTTTTAATATTTCAGCAATACAAGATATCTCGGAAGAAACCATTTAACTTCCTGGCGCCCAAACATTCCATAGAGCAACTTTATCTTTCATCTGTTTATTTCTTGTTAGTTTTCTTGTCATTAGTTCTTATATCTTACGGTCTCTGTAGGGCATGCAAATTGGCCGAATCCCTCTTTGAGTGTCAAGTGGTCATTCTCCTGCATAGTCGCTAGCCAGCATTAATTTTATTATATTTTTAAATATTCATATTTACCCTTTATTTATTTCTTTTACATCATTTATCTCTATCTAATCCCTTCCATCTTCTGTTACTACAGATATTAGTCCGTTGGTGTATCAAGGGACATTTTAGAGTTTACCCTATTGCTACACTACACAGTCCTCATTCCGGTTACATTGTTTCATCAGAAACAAATCCCATTCTTGTCACATTGGCAAGTAGCCTTCTCCTCTTGTTACTGGCGCTCCAGCCCCTTTCATTCTTGTTACAAAGAAAGAAATTATGGCGATTGGGATGCGAGAAGCGACAAAATTAAAGTTGCAAACACTCGCTATATATATATATATATATATATATATATATATTATATATATATATATATATATATATATATATATATAGCGAGTGTTTGCAACTTTAATTTTGTCGCTTCTCGCATCCCAATCGCCATAATTTCTTATCGGCCCAGTCTCCTTCTTCAAGACCTCTATTTTCCATTTCTATATGAATATTGGATATCCATTTCTTTCTTGGCCTTCCCCTTTTATTTCTCTGTGTAGGTCTCCAGTTCCAAACCTTTCGTGGTATCCTTTCTTCGTTCATCCGTCTTAGGTGTCCATACCATTTTAATTGTTTTTCGGCTATCGTATCCATTATTGTGTTCTTTACTTTCATTCTCTCTCTTATGTTTTCATTTCTTATGTGGTCAAACAAAGTTAACCCGGAACATCTTCTCCAGTACATCATTTCCGTTGAGAGGAGTTTTTGTGACATATTATTGTTAAAGACCCACACTTCTGACCCATACGTCAGCACCGGCTGAATCATAGCCTGATATATATTTTTCTTTGTTTTCTTAGTTAAAGTTTTATTCCACAGGATCGGATGTAGTGTTTTTATCATGTTTTTTCCTTTTCCTATTTTTCTTTTTATATCTTTGTCGTCTCTCCCGTCTTCGCTTAGTGTAACTCCGAGATATTCGTACTGATCAACGTTTTTAATTAATCCGCTTTCTGTTTCCATGTCTTGACCGATGCCTCCTATATTCATGTATTGTGTCTTTTCGGTATTAACCTCTAATTCCCATTTTTTGAATTCGTCTATTAGTTTGTTTATCATGTACGTCATATCTTGTAGGTCCTCGGCAAGAACTACCTGGTCGTCTGCGAAGAGGATTGTATATATAGGAGTGTCATTTACCCATATGCCCATTGGGCTGCATTTTCTCATCCAATGTTTTAAAGCATTACCAAGATATATTTTAAATAGGGTTGGGGAGAGGCAAGAGCCCTGTTTGACACCCTTTGTTTGGGTGAAACCCTTGGAAATTTGGTTTCCAACCTTAATATAAGCTTGGTTATCTTGATATAGCTTTTTCACGGCATTTATGTATACTGCATTTATACCTGCGTTTTCCAATGTTGTCCATAGTCTCTGCAGTGGTACGGAGTCAAACGCTTTACGGAGATCTATAAAAGTAGCATGAAGTTCTAGTCCTCTTGCTAATCTCTTTTCCGTTAGGTGTTTGAGAGTAAATACATTGTCGACACAAGATCTCGCTGGTCGGAATCCACTTTGTTCTTCGATCTCTGTGGCTTCTTTTTCTATTCTGGCTTTCAGAACTCTTTCATACAGTTTGCCAGTGGATGACGTAATGCTGATACCTCGGTAATTACTGCAGTCATTCCTGTTTCCCTTTTTGTAGATGGAGTTTATGTACGAGACTTTCCAATCTCTTGGGATACTTTCTCCTTGTAGGCACTTGTTAAACATTTTACAAAGCAATTCTAATGTTATTGCAGTGGCATGTTTGAATAACTCGATAGGTAAATCACCTGGCCCAGGAGCTTTATTATTTTTCATTTTTTGTAATGCGTTTTTTATTTCTTCTACGGTAATCATCGCCACTTCCTTTAACCCCGTTTCAACTCTATCTATCTGTGTGTCTAGAAACTGTGTACGTTGTTCATTTAATAGATTTTTATAATAATTTTTCCATCTTTCTATGTCTATGGGGTTTATTTTTTTTTGTTTCGTTTGTATTTTTTCTAAGACTGTTGATAGTTTTCCAAGCTTGTCTGGACCTAGATCCTCCTACCATTGAGCTTATTTCTGCACACTTGTTGTCCCAGGTTATGTTTTTTGTTTTTTTAATTTCCTTTTTTACTATATATTTGTATCTGTTATAGTTTTTTTGGTCTTCCTTATCTTTTGTCGCTAACCATTTGAGATACAGTTTTTTCTTTTCTTCTACCAGTTCTAATAAACCTTCTGTCCACCAATAATTTCTACGTTTTACTTTTTCTTTCGTACCTAGAGCTTCTAAAATACTGTTAAATATTGTGTATGACCGATTGAGACGATATGCGGAACAAATAGTTGGGGGATATCAATGTGGTTTCGGCAGGCAGAAGTCCATAATAGATTAGATCTTCCTCTTGAGACAAATCTTGGAAAAGACTAGAGAATTTAATATAGACACACATTACCTTTTCATTGACTTTGAGAGTGTCTATGATAGCGTTCGTCGCGAATTTCTGATCCATGCACTGAAAGAGTTTAATATTCCAACTCAACTCATTGATCTAGCAAAAGAAACACTTAAAGTATAAAGCAAAATTCGAATTTAAAACGAACTAACAGATACAATCCTGTATTCTATTCAACATCACATTAGAGAAAATAATTAGGGATTCAAAAGTCAATACCAGAGGAATACTAACAACAAAAGGTGTACACATATTGGCATTTGCAGATGATGTTGATATCATAGCATAATCTGACAATAGGAGACTATAACATCAAAAACGTGAAAAGTTTTACATATCTATAGTAAAATTCATTAAGCGGTGCAGGAAAATATAAACATTAAATCGTGTCCGAACCGGTATGAACCGCCGATAACATCGCCAGACGAAATAAAGATGGACATTCCGGTTAGTTTTTAAATATTTTTGAAGAACTGTTACTTGCATTTATGCATAAAATATTCATTAATTTTATAAATCGGAGTATTTTTTCACTTACTTTGTATTCAGTGATAACATTAATTTATTTACTATGCAATAAACACGAATATTTGAGAAAAGAAAAAAAAAATAATAAAGTGTCATAATTATACTGTTACTTATAGGAACGAGTAGACTCATTTGGAACATCTTTAATAATTATCTGTTAAATTTATCGTTGTTTATATGCCCTGCACCGCTTAATGGAATAAGGTATAGGTTCACTAGTTACCGCAGATAACACTATCAGTGAAGAAGTTAAGAGAGGAATACATTTCGCTAAGAAAACATATAATAGACTGATTAAACATTTAAGATCTCACAACATCATAAGAAAAACCAAATGCAAAATATACAAGACCCTAATAAAACCGGTCCTTGCATATGGATCAGAGACATGAACACTGTCGAAAAGCGATGAGAACCTATTAGGTACAAAATGACATATGGCGCAAAAGATATAACTTTGAACTATACACAGCATACAATGAACCCGAGATCATAACATCCATAAAGATCGGACGTCTGCGCTGGATGGGCCATGTTGAAGGGATGTTGGAGACTGCAACGCCAAAACATATAATGAGGCAAATACCAGTGGGGAGTAGGTCAAAGGGAAGACCCAAACTTAGATACATGGGACAAGTGGAACAAGATCTGAAAACACTTAAAATTACCAACTGGAAAAACAAAGCAAGGAACAGAACAGATTGGCGGAAAATCCTAGAACAAGTCAGTACCCAGAGATGGTTGTCAAGCTACTGAAGATGATGATATGTGGCATACAAATTTCATTTAAAACATTATTTCTATTTAAGTTTGGTTGCTTTAAGCGTTGTTTCTGAAATATCGCTTCATTCTACGTACAAAATGAAAATTAATGTTTTTAATATAAAAATCTCAGCTACATTTCTTGTTTGAAATATTTTTTTGGGTCAAAGCGAAGCTTGTATACTGAAGGGGTGAGCGTCCAGTGAACGGAACTAGCGCCACAAGATGGCGTCGTCAAGAAACTAGAACCACAAGATGGTGTCGTCACGGGTAGCGTCCCAAAATAGCGGTTCTTTACATCGATTCACTACTCTCGCTCAATTCTTTTTTAATCATCATATATTTATTCTACGTAGATTTAAAATAAGAACTGAAATGAAAATAAAAAATTTTAAAAATATTTTTCAATACCAGATTCGATTATATAATAATTTTTACTATCAAATAATATTTATTAGTATTTTATTATAATTTAATATTTCATTTGAATTTGACAGGTCTTTCAGAAGTAAATGACGTATGCTTTGTTAATACATCAACAGATGGCGTTAGGGGCAAACATAATAATTTATTGAAATATTTAAATATGGTATATTTTGTTTGAAATATAAATAATAAATAAATTATAAAATAACTTTATTAAATTTAAAAAATATTATTTAAATTTTAAAAATAGAGAAAACATCCTAAAAAGCTTCGCGCTCGCATCTTTTTTTTATACGGCATACAAAATTTTGATATTGAATGATGATTGATGAAATTCCCCCTATGCGGGGGGTTTAGAAGAAAGCATGGGGGTAGGAGTGGCAAACTTTTTGCATCTTTATTAAGGTCCAAAAATTATTATGTTTAGCAAAATACAGCTTGTTGATTATTTTTATATAATTTAGCGTTCAACTCTCTGACGACTGGACTAAATAGAATATTATATTTTTGAAGATATTGCGAAAGTCTGATGACAAACATCCGCTTTGTTTAGCTTCTTGTCAAATTTTTTACTGTTGTTTTAACTAAAGACGCCAACTCAAATAAAAACGCTGGTAAGATTTTTGCGTAGAATAAATATTCTTTTTTTCCGCAGCATTTAACAAGCACAGCCGAAAATCTCATTATCCTCTCCCCCAATCGTTTTTGTCTTACAACCGCAAACATAATTTTGTATCAAAATAATCCCATTACGTCTTTTATTGCCTTAATAATTAATCCCTTTGAAATTAAAGGCTAACATTAAAAAATGTAACCCTTCCAAACAGCACATTTCGCTTATATTGTATTTTCCCAAAAGTACCCAACAAATTTGCATGCAATGACGATTTCTAAGGATTTCTCGGTGACTTTGTTAAAAAATGATCTTTTTTTGGGTGTTATTGGCGAAAATGGAAATTGTTAAGGGTTGGATAAAATACTTTTTGTGCTTAATTTTGTGACGCTCTAAATGGAAGAACTGAAAACATTTAAAGCTTGTTTTTTAAGGCGAAGAGATTTGCAAAATAAATTGCAATATTAGAGCCAATGAATAAAAAAGTATTTTAAAACAAGAATTTTGTAACTTTTAACAATATTTTAGAGCTTTTAAAGGATATTTACTATTTGGAAGTAACGAAAACATACAACACAATTTCGAGAATGAACGAAAAATTAATTTTCAGATAAAATTGGTTAATTATTACTTCTTATTTGTTACTTCCCGCTAATTAAAAATTGGCGAAATCCTAAACTAAATTTCTCAAAAAAGCACAAATTTGAAATTTGTCAAAATTGAATAGATCAAAACAATATACCAGACTAAATAAATTTAAAGTCACGAAAAATTCCTTACCAGACAAACTTAAGGCTTAATGAATAAAACCCTTTTAAGACCAATCTTTTTATAATCCTTAATACCTATGAAAGAAGCAGGGAGCAAAAAGAGGAAAATGCAGCCCTGACCTTCAAGAAGCAGTGAACACGACATAAAGAAATTTTATGATAATATCTTCTTCCCATGCCGCCCCTATTAACGAAGGTTAGCGATCACATTTCTAAAAGTTTCTCTGTCTTTTGCAACATGAAATAATTCATCTACAGTCATGTTTGTCCAGTCTTGAATATTTCGTAGCCATGACTTCTTCTTTCTACCTATTCCATTTTTGCCAACGACTCTACCTTGCATGATGACATGCAGAAGACTATATTTATTATTCCTCAGTATGTGACCAAGGTATGCAGACTTGCGTACTTTTATTGTTCTCAACAATTTTTTGTCTCGATCCATCCTTCTCAGCACTTCCTCATTGGTGACCCTGGCAGTCCATGGAATTCTCAAAATTCATCGGTATATCCAAAGTTCAAACGCTTCAATCTTCTTAACTATTTCCGCTTTTAACGTCCATGTTTCTATATATATATATATATATATATATATATATTATATATATATATATATATATATATATATATATATATATATATATATATATATACATCCTACAGCTTCTGCCGCTTCCTGCATTTCGATCGCCATCTTTTTCTATCTCTCCAGGTGTCTTCATCAATAGTGTTACCATACAAGGTGTTATGGAAACCATGAAAGACAGAGCCATTGCCGTTCATGTTTCTACCCCTTACAATAGTTGGGACCTGACGTAACATTCAACAAACCTCAGTCTCAGCCCAATATTTAAGCAATTGTCACAGAACAATTGCTTAAATTTTAAGAACGCTGCCCTTGCCATTTCTATTCGTACTCTGATCTATTGGTCTGAATCTAATTCGGTGATGATGAAAGCTCCCATATCTTTTAATTTTGTCACTCTCTCTATTTGCTGTCCACCAAGGCTTAGTTGTTCATTATTTATTGAACTTCTTGATACTATTATGAATTTGGTCTTATCTGTATTGATGGCAAGTCTTATTTGAATGAATTCACTATTTATTGCATATAGTTAAGTTCAATGATAATATAAAAATATTAATAAGTCATCTGAAAAATAAAGACATTATTATAATAATGGGAGATTTCAATGCCAATGTAGGCAAAGGTAAACAAGTAGACAAATTCAAATGTAATTATAATTTTAAATTGTTTCTAATTGCCTGTGAACGATTCTGCTCGATCGACGATAATAAAATGAAATGTTGAAGTAACGGAGTAAAATATAGTCTTATTGACAGTTACTGAATTATTACACTATACTTGTTGTTGAAGTAAAAATTTATAATAGACTGCGTCCGAAACTAGTCTAGAAGCTATTGATAATCTCACTAAAATGCTACGATTCGTCAAATAAGTTTATTTCTCTTTGCATACAATAAAAACCATATTTGGAGAATAGCTCGAAACAATTGAAAGAAGATATGTAGTATGTCATATTAGGTGAAAGAGAATTAAAAATGTAAACGAAAAATGTCAAAAAATATAGGACGTCCCATATAAAAAAACAAGTTGGTATGATATTGCTGTAGTGAGAACCCCTAAAAAAATTCTTATACGCCACTAAACCCTTCTGTAGTATATCTATCAAAAGTTTTTATAAGGTTTTTAAAAATTTTTTCCTAATAGAAAAAAGATATCCCTGTTGTATTTGACATTTTTCAATAACCGCCCTGTATCTCGCTAATGTTGGGAGCTATTGATGATTTAATAAAACAATTAATGAAATCGTAGGCTTCCACGGCCAGAGTCAGAATTATAGTTTCTACATTATAGATTCTACAAACAAATATCTGGAACACCAATGGGTTCTCCCCTTTCCCCTGTCATTGCTGACATTTTCATGGAAGCCTTTGAGTCTTTAGCCCTAGAATCTTACCCCTTAAAACCAAAAGTCTGGTTCCGCTACGTTGATGATACATTTATCATCTGGCCCCATGGTCAACATACCCTTTCCCCCTTCCTAGATCATCTTAACTCACATGATCCGAGTATAAAATTCACAATGGAAGTAGAAAATAATCGGTCCCTTCCCTTTCTCGATGTGTTAGTCACCTCCAAGCCCAATGGCCGATTAGGTCACTCTGTTTATAGAAAAAATACTCACACGAATCGTTACCTACATGCTTTATCACACCACCATCCTGCCCAAAAGAATTATGTGATCAACTCTCTCATCCATCGGGCCATTTCGATTTTTGGACCTGACAACCTTAGAGAAGAACTTGGCCATCTGCAAAAAACCCCTGTCGCCAACGGTTACTCCAAGTCCACAATTCAAAATATTACACACAGACATCTACATCCCCCTTTACACCCTAGGACGACAAATTCAGAATCTTCGGGTAATACTCCTGTGGCTTTTCTTCCGTATATTCGAAGTGTCACTGATAGTGGATGAAACTTGATATGCACTTCGCTTGTGCCGCTGGTAAATAATCAAACTCCGTGTGAAAAAACTGACTTTATTGAATTAATTAACAATACATAAATAAAACGCTAATACGTATTGTTTCGCTCGCTGGTGTCCACCGGCCTCGACTTCTCATATTTGAATGATGCTGTCGCCCTTGGAGTGCTTTTAGGGGCTCGCCTTATCTTCACATATGGCATAATATATCTTCCTACGCTACTATGTTGCCGGATTGTAAAATGCATAAAAAACTTAAATTAGATAGAGGCGTGAACATGGCCCCCGCCTTGGCAAACACTGCCAACAAAATCGTCTGCTAATGCTAAATGTTCAAAAGTTTAAACTACACTTAGTCCGAACCGGGCAACGGACACACCTTGGAAAAAGAACGAGTTATGATACCATTGTCTGTCTTTATCTTAAAAACTCTGGCTACACCATCACTGCCGCGTATAAGTTCGATCACGCGACCTAACTTCCACCTTAATGGAGGTAAATTGTCCTCTTTTATGAGCACTAACGTGTTTTCCGCAAACTTCACCGTTAGTAGTAGTCCATTTCGTACGTTTTTGTAGTTCGGAGATGTATTCTTTGTTCCATCGTTCCCATATATGCTGAGAAAGCTGCTGAATATGCTGGAATTTTGAGAGCCGATTAACTGGAATATGACGCAAATCTGGATCTGGATTGGTAATAAGTGGTCTTCCGATGAGAAAATGTGCAGGAGTTAATGGGGAGAGATCATTTGGATCACAGGATAAAGGATGAATCGGTCGGGAATTTATTATAGCTTCAATCTGCACAAGCAACGAATAAAATTCCTCGAACGTTAAGTGCGCGTTTCCCAAAACCCTATGTAAATGATGTTTAACTGTTCTTACTCCGCTTTCCCACAGTCCGCCAAAATGTGGAGAATATGGAGGTATAAAAGACCACGAAATATTATCCTTTAGCAAGGATTCTCTTATCGCGGGAGTGTGCTGCTCTAAGAATTCTCTTAATGATTTTAACTCCGAACTAGCTGCTATAAAATTGGTTCCATTGTCGGAAACCATCTTTTGAGGCTTGCCTCTTCGCGCAATAAATCTTTTAAAGGCCAACAGAAATGATTCCTTAGACAGTTCTGTAACTAATTCTAAATGTATGGCCTTCGTACAAAAACAAATAAAAAGACACATGTAACTCTTTATTAGTTTACAACCTCGACCCTTTCTATCGCGAATCAAGAAAGGGCCCGCATAATCTACACCTGTTACAATAAACGGTGGGCCACCTGCGAGACGCTGAGCAGGTAGATCACCCATTATTGGCTGAATGGATTTAGATTTTAATCTAAAGCATTTTACACATTTGTGTACAGTACGTCGCGCTAAATTTCTTCCTGATAACGGCCAGAAAGTTTCTCTTATCGTTGCGAGTAAAAGCTGAGGACCAGCATGCATAAGATCCTTGTGAAAATGATCAAATATTAAAGATGTAACTATATGATCTGCCGCTAAAATGATGGGATGTTTTTTGTCATACGCAAACTCGGAATGCTTTAAACGCCCGCCTACTCTCATTATGCCTTGCTCATCAAGAAATGGAGATAAATTTATGAGTTTGCTTTTTTTATCTAGAGATCCCTTTTGGTTCAAACGCTTTATTTCACTAGAAAATGACTGTGCTTGACACAGTTTTAGAATACGGTTAAATGCAGAATGTATTTCATCCAAAGAAACTGGTTCAGAAGTTCTCTTCTTAGTTTTACATATGCGGATGAATCTGAACACATATGCAGCGGTTCTTTTTAAACGTAAAATATTAGAAAAGCGCTTAAATGAAAATACTTCCGTATTCTGTGTTTCATCAAGTTTATTCGTGAAAACTTTTATGTTCTTCCTCGTTTCGCTTGTTTCTGTAGGAACAACTTGTAAATTTGGCCACTTATCTGAATCTTGCATGAGCCACTCCGGTCCATGCCACCATAAGTTGCATTCCATTATTTTATCTGGTTCCACATCTCTGGACACTAGATCTGCAGGATTATCCTTGCCTGGCACATGACGCCACTGCGCAAACGAAGTGGTTTCCTGGATCTCTGCTACGCGGTTACGAACAAACGTCTTCAATACATTGGCTGATGTTTTCAACCAACTAAGTACTATTGATGAATCTGTCCAGAGGTAACACGTATTAAATTGCACATTTAATGAATTTTTGACCTTATTGGTCAAACGCGATAAAATGACTGCTCCACAGAGCTCTAAACGCGGCAAGGTAACTGGCTTTAAAGGCGCAACCTTGCTTTTCGCACATAATAAAAATGAATACGATCTACCTAACGAATCGGTAGATTTAATGAATATGCAAGCACCGTACGCTTTTTCTGAGGAGTCGCAAAAGCCATGAAGTTCTAGTTTGACCTCACGATAACATATAATATGCCGAGGTATTTTTAAATTGTTTAAGATTTTTAATTTATTCCTAAACTGTAAATAATTATTTGCTAAATGTTCAGGTATGGGATCATCCCACGAAAGACGCTCTAGCCATAGTTGTTGCAACGTAATTTTCGCTATGATTGTACACGCACTTAATAGACCCAAGGGATCAAAAATTTGAGCTATGTCTGACAATAAATTTCGCTTTGTGATTATATGGCCTAGAGATGAATTTATGCTATAAAACAGAGTATCTGATTGAGGTGAGTACAATAATCCCAAAGTTTTCGCCTTCTCGTTTTCACCGAATTGAATAACTGAACCCGTAGTTGAATTATCCGGTATATCTCTTAATATTTCAGGATCATTTGAATAGAATTTACGCAATGTAAATCCTCCGCCTTTGAGGACCTCAAAAAGTTGTTTACATGCTTCGCGCGCTTTCTGTTTTGAATCAAAACCTGTCAAAAGGTCGTCAACATAAAAATCAGATTTAATAATGCTAGCAATGTTAGGATTTTTAGCTTCTTGCTCCTCCGCTAATGTCATTAAACATTTAATCGCTAAGTAAGAAGAGCATTTCATACCGTATGTAACTGTTTGTAACTGAAATATTTCAATCGGTTCTTTCGGATTATTTCGCCATAAGATACATTGTAAGGATTTTTGATCATCTGCAACCGATACCTGACGGTACATATTTTCTATATCCGCACTAACTACATATAAGTGTGTTCTAAAACGCAATAAAATGGAGAGTAAATCATTTTGTAAGGTTGGTCCGGCCATTTGAATGCTATTTAATGAAATGCCGTTTGTAGTTGGCGCACTACAATCGAACACAACGCGCAAACGTGTCGTCAAAGAACTTTCTTTTAATACTGGATGATGTGGCATAAAATAAAATGTAGTATTTCCACTAAAATCTATTGCCGCTTCCGTAATTCTGCATAGACTTTTCATATGACCTAACTCTTCATATTCCCGGATGAATTCGCTATAAAGAGTTTTGAGATTGGCATCTTTATTCAACTTACGCTCAAGATTTAAAAACCTATTTTTTGCTTGACGAAATGAATCACCGAGTGAACTTATCGGTTCCTTGAATGGCAATGACACTACGAATCTGCCTGTCGCGTCGCGTTTTACCGTATCTTCGAAATGTTTTTCGCATGCAATTTCTTCGCCCGAGAGTGCAGGTTTTCCATTGAAAACCTCTTCAAGTTCCCAGAACTTACTTAGCTGTTCTGTAACTTCGATTGTGTTTGTGAAATTACACTTAGTTATTCGCCTTTCTGATGCTTTGTTTTGGCTGATATACGGCCCTGCTATGATCCAGCCAAACATTGTTTCCAGCATAAATGGTTTATTTTTACCTAAACTAATTCTATTTGCACCAAGTATCTGCCAAAATAGGTCACTTCCTATCAATAAGTCGATTTTTTGTGGTTTATGAAAGTGACTATCCGCTAATTTTAAATGTTTAGGTATCTGCAAATCGCTAATGTTTATTTCAGATGCCGGTACGCACCCCGTAATTTCTGGTATTACGAAACAACTTAGAATTGTATGAAAACTTATATCGCTACGCGATTGTATATTTACTTCGCATTTGTATCGAACGGGAGATGCAATATTATTTATGCCCATGACTGATATGTTCGCGCTTGTCGTTTTTAATCTAAGTCTATCGCATAAATTTTCGGTTATGAATGAGCTTTGTGAACCGCAATCTAACAAAGCTCGCACTATGTATGCCTTGCCTTGGCCGTCAAAAATATTAACTAATACTGTGGACAGTATAGTTTGATCTGTAGCGCTAACTGCCGAAACTGACAAATTGGTAGTGTTTAAAATACCTTGTATATTATCTACAGATCGTATATCGCTCGCGTTTTCTACCGGTTGATGAACTAAAGCTGTGTTCTGTTCGCTTGACCTATCTGGATGCAATAACGTATGGTGTTTTGAAGCGCATTTCTTGCATGTTGATTGTCTACACCGCTTATAGAAATGTCCAGGTTTAAGACAATTCGTGCAAAGATTGACCTGTCTTACTTTATCAAACCTGTCCCTAGATGAAAGTTTTAAAAATTCGCCGCATTGATAAATGGTGTGTTCCCTTTTGCAAATAGGGCAACACTGTGTATTATCCGCTTTGTTTAAAGTTCCCTGTGCTGAATGTAGACCGCGAATGTTTTGTGAATATTTCGTATTCCGTGAATATGCGCCCGCCTGAGAAATATTCCGTATATTTTGCTTTTCAGCTTGATTTACCTCAAGTGATTCTAAGAGGTCCGCCCTTGATTTTAAAAACGTTTTAAAATCCTCAAAACTAGGAATTTCATTATGTGTTTTGCTATTCTCCCACGCGCGTAAAGTCGATGTATCGAACTTACAAGAAATAATATGAATAAGGAGTATGTCCCATGAATCAGTAGGTAGCCCTAGCTGCTTTAACGCGTATAAATGCTTCGAAAAAATATCAACTAATTGCCGCAATCTATTAGATGACTCTTTATGTATAGGCTCTATATTAAATAATGCGTTAACATGATTGGAAATTAATAATCTCTTATTATCGTACCTTTCCCTAATTAATTTCCACGCAACTGCATAGTTTTCGGCGGTAAACTCTAATGTTCGTATTACCTGCGCCGCACCGCCCTGTAATGAACTTCGTAAATAATGAAAACGCCGTATATTGTCTAAGTACTCATTTCTGTTAACTAAAGATTCAAAAAGATCTGCAAAATCTAACCAATTATTATAATTACCATCAAATTTTGGTAACTCGATAGGTTTAAGCTCAATCCCTGTATATGAATTCTTAGAGCGCTCACTTGCTTTATCGTCTTCTATACACGCTACTTGTTGATTATCGCGAATGATTTTTCGCGCTACCGCTAATTGTGAATAATATTTGTTGTAAAATTCTTCGCGCTCCGTATATTCATCCTCTAATAATTCAAATTGAACCGTATTTTCTATTTGACTCTGAACCTCATCGAATTCGCCCTGTAAATGTTCTATATTATTTACCATTTCTATAGCTTGTAATACTTCTAAATCTGAAATTGTTTCACCCTTAGTTACCTTATCATTCAATGCTAATATATATTTCGAAAATATTGTGAGTTTGCATTTAAAACCGCCCCTTTTTCGCTTTAAATTCTCCATAATTTTATAATGAATTAAACAGTAAACATAAACTGATTATAAATCGCTTGATATTCGACCCTAACGTTCTAAGAATTACCACATGTGCAGAATAAAGATACAAAAAACTGATAAATAAGGGAATGTAGTGAAATGGGTATGCTCACCAAAGTATTTTTATGTTTATTCTAACAAATGGCCTTGCGTGGCGCCACAAATCTTCGCATCAACTCGTAGGGTAGTTCTTCACAAGTTTTAAGAACCACAGTTGTCCACGTATGTAACTGTCTTAAGAATAACGTTCGAATGTCTATAACGCGCTTGAGCCACTATGATGCACTGCTGTTATATCGCCCGCTAATTTGATGACACAAATATGAGTTTCTAGCCGGTGAATTTACACTGTTTTAATTTAACACAAGAATTTGATGATTCGGATCGATGGACCAATGGATGAAACTTGATATGCACTTCGCTTGTGCCGCTGGTAAATAATCAAACTCCGTGTGAAAAAACTGACTTTATTGAATTAATTAACAATACATAAATAAAACGCTAATACGTATTGTTTCGCTCGCTGGTGTCCACCGGCCTCGACTTCTCATATTTGAATGATGCTGTCGCCCTTTGAGTGCCTTTAGGGGCTCGCCTTATCCTAACATATGGCATAATATATCTTCCTACGCTACTATGTTGCCGGATTGTAAAATGCATAAAAAACTTAAATTAGATAGAGGCGTGAACAGATAGGATTGGCAAAATTCTTCGCAAGGAAGGTATCAGGACTACTTTTCGACCACCCAAGAAAATCTCACAATATCTACCCTCTCCTAAGGACCCATTACCGCTTCTATCTTCCTGTGGTGTCTATTCTATTCCTTGTTCATGTGGACATGTGTATATTGGCGAAACTGGTGGTTCCGTCAAAACTCGGATTCAAAAGCATCAAAGATGCATTCGATCAGGTCTTTTCTCCCATTCTGCAGTTGCAGAACACTGCCAAGAAACCGGTCATTCCATATTGTTCGAAAAAACCCATATTATTTCTAAGAGCCCCTTCTTTTATTCCAGGAAAATCCGCGAATCTCTAGAGATCAGAAAAAATCCACATAATATCAATCGAGAGGAAGGATACTACTTGTCTCCCATCTGGAATCTCAGTCTAGAGCCGCCGTCCGGTCCCGCTACCACGATTCAGCCACACGATTGGCCAGCGCGCGCTTCTTGACGTTCGCGCCACGGAGTGTGCCGATACGTCCCGACACGACGGGTCACTGCGACTATAAATAGAGCGGTAGCGGAGTAATCGTCGGATTCACTCCCCGCCTCTCGACGCGTTAGTGTTCTGAGCTGTTGGACGTGAATCCCTGTCCTGGCATTTGGTTTTCACCTCTGGCTGCGTTGAGTAGTTGAGTTACTGTGACCAAATGCCCATCTTGGTAGTTAGTATTCGCCTCTGGTTGCGTTGAGTAACTGAGTTACCGTTGCTAACTACCCATCTTCCTGTCTGTTGTTTTCTTTTTCATTTTCTTTGTTCTCCTGAAGAAGCTACATACAATTGTAGCGAAACGTCGATATGAACCCACTTTTAGGTCACTCACAAATGACACGGTCCAAACCCGAAAGACGAATAAACTATAAAACAATTAATACTTTAACGAAAAAGGAAGTCATGAAATCTTAAATACCTTTTTTCAATAACCTCTAGTTTTCGGTGTAACCTGCAAAACATAGCAATTTGGGACCCCCTGTACAATGTAATTCTCATTAAAATCAAATTAGTTTTAATCCTATATAAAATAATATTTCTTGTATAACTTGCCACAAGCACAACAGTTCCAAAACCAGTTTGAATAATTTTTTTGTATTATTGTCAAATTTCACCATTTACACTAGTTTAATCTATATTTTTTACATGATCACAGTACTATCTGTTCTAAATAAATAATTTAATATATTAACTCACATTTAACTAACTGCGATGCTATGTCTTCTCTGTCCTTTTTAATGGTGTTGGATCGTGGACCTTTAACGCAAATATGAGCAAAAAACTAGAAGAATTTGAGCATGTGGCTATATCGGAGAATACTTATGATCCCGTGGACTGACCGAGTCACAAATGAGGAGGTCCTTAGAAGAATGAATAAGAACCAAGAGGTACTGACCACCATTAAATCTCAAAAGTTACAATTCTTCGGACATATTATGCGAAATGAATCCAGATATGCTCTCCTTCAAGCGATCCTGCAAGGAAAAATGTTTGAAAAGCGAAGTCCAGGAACAAGAAGAACATCTTGGTTAAAGAACCTCAGAATCTAAAGATTACCATGATGATCGCCAACATTCGTAATGGATAGGCACATCAAGAAGAACAAGAATTCACATCTTCAAAATAATCCTCTTGAATAATAATTATAAATAAAAAAAATATTTAAAATCCTTTATAAAGGTATATAATTAAAATACCCAATCAGGCTATATCACAAAACGTTCTCGGAATCTATATTCTATCATCAGTTTGTCCTAAAAGTATATAAAGACCTTAATTAAAGAAAACGTGAAATTAAAAATTTTGACCAAGGTTAATAAAAAATGTGGTGCATACTTACTAGGTGTACATATTTTGAGCCACTAAATATTTGGGTAAAAACCCGTTAAATGTTAGGATGTTAAAGTTGTCAGTGAAATTGATAACATGGCAACGTAAGACTATACATAAGGTTGTTGGTCCTGAGACAAACTGTCTTCAGATTGTGATGCCACCTACATAGAAAGAACATGTAGATCATTGTCCACACGCTCTCTAGAGCACACAAAAAGAGAAAACACTTTCACTTCTTCTCAACATCTAAAAGAACATAATCATACCCTCAATAATCCAGAAGACGTACCACTTATTCATAATATTCCCCAAAACAAATTTCTCAATTACACGAAGATCTTAAAATTATTAAAGAAAAACAGAGAAGTCCGAATTGTGTTAATCGCCATGTCTCATTCAATCGAGACTTCCTTCCTTTCCATCGCCAACTATTCTCATGACCTACATCCTAAATTTACTTCTACAATAGAATTTGTTCTTTCATCTTCCTTAGTTTACTCCAAACCTCTTTTTCAATACATTAAACTCTTCATCTTTCTCCACTTCTTTTAGAAATCTAAACTTCAAGTCTGACCCCTATGCCTAATGTTCTCTATGCTCCTTCTCGACACAACTAAAATCAGAGCAGATTATTCTACTCCCCCCTCTTAAACCATTCACAATCATACATCTTCACCTTCATATCCACATATCCAGATAATTTTATGATCCATTTAAATTCCAGCCACACATTTGAATCTTCGCTTATCAATCACAACTCCTTAGTAATATAGTATTAAATCAACAACTCTTGTTGACCACTTTTTACATCAATTAATACAGAGTGGCCCAAAAGTCTGGAAACGACCAATTATCTCGTAAACTGCTAGTCATAATTGTACAAAATACACGTATTAAGATACACGTATTTTGGGATACGGAGATTCCATATTTGGTATTTGCATCAACCAGTATATTCAGTCATTATTGGAATCTCCTATTCAATATGGGTTCAACCATATGTAACACTTATGATTTTATGTAGTCTGAAAGGTCTTAAATACATAAAACAGAAGTCTGCCAACGCCTAATTGTTTCAATAAATTTTTTTTAATACTAACTATTTTCAACTACATTAAACCGTAACAGTTGATAGATTAGAATATTTTTTAACATATTAATTACATTATTAAGTGGTCAAAATGTGCTCAATTTGTGAGTTGACAGTACTCTAATTGATGGTAGAATGCGTCTACCACATTTCTCCATGATTGTCTAGAAATTATTTGAGATTCGTTGATAATTCAATGCCTTAGTTTTGGAAACTAAATTTTTCAAGTATCCCTAATAAAATAATCCTTAGGATTGAAATCGGGTGCACGTGGAGGTCATTCAATTCTTTCAACCTTGTCTACGCATTTATCGTCCGGGAAATATCTCATCTAAAAAATTTACACCAACTATCTAATGGTAAAATTCTTTCGATAAAAAATGGTCCAATTCACCTACTATACCTAACCATACATTTAATTTTTGTGGTATTTGAGTATGGTTTTTACGCATTCAGTGTAAATTTCACACGAGTTCAACTATTCAATACGAGTTCAACCATATGTACCACTTATGATTTTATGTAATCTGGAAGGTCTAAAATACATAAAACAGTGCAAAATATGTAAATTTTAATAAAATAAAATATTTGAATGTAGAATGCTGTGATTTTGTCCTGGTCACACCCTGTCAAAATCACAGCATTTACAATGTAAATGGTGGACATTTTGTTCACCATTTACATTATTAACTACTCGTAAAACTGACAGTAGTTGTGTTTCGAAAAGTTCTGCAATTTAAATTGCTTCTCTATGTCGTCCTCTAAATCGTTCTTCTATTCATAAGGCGACGGTACAAAACAGTATAAAGCAATTTGAGGAGAACTAAAAGATAGATACCTATCAGGTAGACCGAAACGAGTTATGAATGACAACAAAACTTTAGAAATAAGCAAAGTTTTGTTGAAGATCCACATACATCCTCAGGCAGGGTTGCACAAATACATGACGTAGGTCATTCTTCAGTCTTACATATATTACGTAAAAATAAATTTAAACCATACAAAATTAACTTATTGTAAGAATTAAGTGAAGATGACTTCGATCATAGATTAGAGTTTACTGAGGTAATGATGGATAAAATTGAAAATTATTAAAATTTTGTTAACAGAATAATATGTTTTTAGATGAAGAAACCTTTACACTGTATTAAAGTGTAAATCGACACAATTTAAGGTACTGGAGTGACGTAAATTAACACTGAATGCGTGAAAACCATACTCACAGATCACAAAAATTAAATGTATGGTCAGGTATACAAGATATTCAGTCAATTGGGCTATTTTCTATCGAAAGAAATTTAACGTCAGCTCGTTGGTGTAAATATTCGGCGAGATTTAGATGAGATAGTTCCCGGACGATAAATTAGTAGAAAAGGTAGAATTGAATGGCCTCCACGTTCACCCGATTTCAATCCTAAAGATTATTTTTTATTATTTCCATTTATATATATATATATATATTTATTTATAGTATATATATATATATATATATATATATATATATATATATATATATATATATATCTTCTTCTTCTTCTTAGTCGTTAACCTGATGCAGGTATCGTGATATCATGAAGCTGTTAGGTAATTTTTCCAATGTTCCTCCACGTTTTTCTATCTTCTGCCAATCTAGCACATTCTGACAATGGAGCGCCAATGGTAGCAACAATATGGTCCGTGTATCGTGTAGGAGATCTACCTCTACTTCTTTTGCCTTCTACTTTTCCCTGGATGGTAAGTTTTTCAAGACCATTTCTTCGAAGCACATGTCCAAAATAGCTTATTATCTGTTCTGTTATATATATATATATATATATATATATATATATATATATATATATATATAATATATATATATATATATATATATATATACTGACAGTAAGAGCACTGAGATGCTACGTGTTTTCGATACTGCAAGATGGACTTAAAAGCTGGCCATTGAAGCAAAAATACATAAATAAGTTACAGTCCTTTAAAATGTGGTGTTACAGGAGGATGCTTAGAGTAGCATGGACAGAGAAGAAAACTAACACGGAAGTATTGCGAGAAATAGGCAAAGAATGCGAAATAATAAACACAATAAAAATAAGAAAGATACAATATCTGGGATACATAATGAGCGCACAGCGATATGAACTGCTAAGGATGATAATACAAGGAAAGATAAAAGGAGAAAGGAGTATAGAAAGAAGGAGAGTATCATGGTTGAAGAATTTAAGGGACTGGTTTAAATGCAGTTCTATAGAACTCTAGAACAACAGTAGATAAAATAAATATAGTGATGATGATATCCAACCTTCGATTGGGAGACGGCACTTAAAGAAGAAGAACCACTAAAACTTTTGTGATGTGCTTACTTGTGATTTGATAACAATTTACCACAGATTTTTATTCAAATTTCTCAACTATCTCATGTTAAAATGCATAAAATAATCCAATTTATTAATACACTGTTTTAACTTGTTCAGAATTAAAGAGTTGAAGGATAATGAGCGTAAATCTGAGACGCCGGTTCTGGTACATAAAAAACAAGGCAGTCGCATATTTCTACAATTTACGAACTAAATGCTAAGCACTGGTATCCATTAAAACCTTTTCTCCACTATTACTGTACTCTGCGTCTGTTTTTTTCTTTTTGAGGATCATTCGAGCGGAAAGCGGATCGTTAAACTAAAACAGAAAATAAATTTCATTTGTCATTATAAGTAGATACTTAGATAAATGACACGAAACTCGACAGATACGGTTTAAATAAAGCTTCAAGTATCCATAAATTACTCGTGTAGATACGTAAGCAAGTTTTTATTGAACCTATGATCTATTTATTATCATTTTTGACAGACAGATGCAAGGGCCTTTCCAGAAATTATTAAAATGTTGCCAAAGATTTACATTATGATCTCAGACGATGATGAAAGTAAAAATTGTACATTTTTTATTGAAATTATATTATAATTTCACAAACATCTACAAAAAGTAGAAGAAGAAGATATTATAATTAAATATGCATAATTAATGGAATTAATTTATTCTTTTCTTTATTTGTAACATTTTTTTTTTATGGAAACAGTAGTCTTCTTAAAAATACATTACATATAAATCATCTTATTAAGATATGGATAGTCAATCACGTCTAAACAAATGGCACAGATCAATTTTAACCTGGAGACCATACCAACACAAAAGACCGAGAGGCAGACCTCCTATGAGATGGACAGATGATCTGAAAAGAACTGCCGGGAAAAATTGGCTACAAGTAGCGTACAATAAAAAACAATGGAAAGGAAGACTTGAAGAGGCTTATGTTCAGATGTGGACGTGAATGGCTAGACGAAGAAGAAGAAGAAGTCAATCACGTCAAGCTGGAGATGGTGAATCAAATAACACAAATATTCAAAAACTGCTTTTTAACAGCTTCTATCAAGTATTAAGGAAACATTTTCCTTTTCCATAAAAAATCTTCTTTGTCTTTTCCTTTCCTTACACAAGTAATTTTGCTTGTTCATTGGCGGATTGTTACTTCTATGAGATATTGTCACTTCATCCCTTGCGCGGTAGGCGGATACTTTTTCTGTCATAATTCTACTAATACGATTTTTCCATTCTTTTCTTTCTCTTTTTTTATCTGTTTTATACTCTGTATATTACATTTTGTTCTGATCTTGTCTTTCCTTATTCGGTCTCTCAGCACGTTTTCTACAATTCTTCCTTGTCTTCTCATTTCTGCTGTTTCGGCACCCTCTGTATTTTGGCTATATCGTTTTTTTTTATGTTAAGCATTGTTGGTATTATAGTAGTCTTAGAGATTCTTGACTTTATTTCATGGTTACTATCTGGGTTACGTTATATGTACATAGTGTTATACTCAAACACCATATAGTGTTCTTGAGGTTACTTAATCACGTAATTTTTTAACGTCACCATAGTTCGCCAGTGTAAGTAGGTACTTTATTTCAATTATTTGTTCCATGCCAACTCCATCACCTCCAGTTTATATTTAATTGGGTCAAAAAAAATCTTAATGCTAATATTTATAGGTTTTCTACTCCTCCCATATGCTACACCAAATTGACTATAATAAATAAATAATATCATAAACCAATCTTACGTAATTATAAATACTAAGCAAATATCAATTTACAGTCATCAATTCATGCCCATACATTACCGGTGTGCTCATTTCATGGATATGTATATGATAATCATTTGATCTGCTAAAGGGCAAAACTCATCTTTCCACAAACATGTTTTTCTAAATTCAATACTATGTGCTCCGCATAAATTGAAAGATCGTTTGCATGTCATTAAAGTCCATGTTATTGGAAATATGAATGATGGTTTTTAATCAGGTGCGTAACAAACTAATATTCACGAAGGATACAATGTATACGAAAAATTATCCTAAATCGCAATATTTTTGTTTTTATTATGTTTTAGCACAATGTATTAAGTTTAAAACTAGTTATATATTGATTATCTATACACTATAGTATATATTTAAAACTGTTAGCGAAACGTTAAGGGGATGTTTACTTTATTAATTAAAAAAAAAATAAATTTTTAAAGGTTAAAAAAAAACTTAAATTTATGGTAAATTTTTTTTATACATTATTAAAAAGGTTTTGAGGCATACAAAAAATGGCACTTTGGCACTTTTGGTTCTTCCATCTTCTAAAATATTAATTTTAATATGGAAGACACCTTCCTGCCTGTAAGAATTTTTTTAAACTCAATTTAAATTAAAATTAATTTAAAAACCTAGTTTATTCTAAATTTTTAGGGGTGAATTTACACCGGTCCCAAAAAGACAAGGTGGTCTGTTTTAACTTTTTGGAGGTGGTTTATTTAGTATTTGTATATATAAAGTATAAAAAAAATGTGATTTACTGAGATTGATGTAGTAAATTTTGAGAAAGACGTCTTCCAGTTTTGAAAAATGTGAGTTTGAGCAAAACGCGTTTAAAGTATTTTGCTAGAATTTTATCGAATCAAATGGTCATATTTATTTTTTTTATCTCTAATCAGCCATTTTTGATGCATATTGGATGCCCTCATTGTCCAGTAAAAGCTGTAAATGCTTGTTGAATGTCCTTTGTTTCACTATTCTGCTCTTTAAAATATCTCGCTGCTCCTTTACTTACAAACTTCGTTAATATTTTCCTACCGTTGTATCAAGACTATATCGAAGACCGAGAAATTGTGGACGAACTACTAAAATAGTTTGGATGCAGCCAGATGACAAAAATGAATAGAAACTATGGAAAAATTGGACTTTAGTAAATCAAACAGAAAACATGATCTTTACTTAAAAAATTTCGTAGTAGCAGACTCTCAACTAGAGACAAAGTACCAATAGCTTCCAACAAAGGGCCTCCCACATTGTAGCTACCTCAAGAGCACCTAGAGATCGTGACCACATCACCAAAGTAAAACAAGAACTAAAAATATTAAAGTCTGCATACCCGTCTACAGCTGAATACTCTGACGAGTTTACTCAAGAAAAAATTTTTTAGCAATATCAGAAATTAAGTCTAGAAAGGAACTCGGCTCTAATAAAATTCATCCACAATTTTTCCTTCACTGTGGCAAATAACCTAGGAAGTGGCTGACTTGTTTCTATACAGATAAGTTGAAATCAGAAGAAATCGCCGATTTACTGAAAAAGGTCTCCATTATAGCCATAGTAAAACCAGAAAAGGCAATTAATAAAAAAACTACCAATTAATTGCACTGCTGAGCTGTGTCTATAAACTATTAGCACGCTTAATCTGCAACAGTATTCCTATAAAGATGTTTGAAATGATAACTATTAGAAAGCAGGCTTCAGACCTAACTGCAGCTGCACATATCATATCCTATCCCTAACAACACATATTGAAGCAGGTTATAAAAGAAAAAAAAACAGCTGCATACGATACTGTCTGAAGACAAGGACTAATCTGTAAACTAATCCGTACCACCCCGTGTCAAAAGGTAACTAAACTCATTAGTAGCATGCTAACCGACAGATCTTTTCGAGGCACAATGGGCAAATTTAAAAGTGTCCAAAAGAAGCTCAGCAATGGACTGCCACTGCGATCTCTTTTGGCTCCCTTACTCTTTAATTTATACATGGCGGATCTACCTGGAACAACTTCGCAGAAATTTGGTTATGCTGACGACTGGGTCATTGCAGCAAGACATAATAACGTGGATATTACAGAAACAATACTAACGGATGACCTTGGCGTTAAGGGAGAATACTTTTACAAATGGAGTCCGGCCAAATACAACAAAAACCGAAGTATACTGCTTCCAAACAGACTGCTCACTTATAAGTCAACACCAAAATATCTTGGAGTGACTCTGGACAAAACATTAGGTCTTAAATAACACCTACAAGGAACGGTAGCAAGACTGAAAACGCGAAATAATATAGTCCAAAAGCTATGTGGCACCACGTACTCAGATCATCCGCTCCCGGACTTTTATACTCGGCGGCTACATATGCTTCCCCGGTATGGCTAAATAGCAAACATACAAAGATTATTGACACCCAATTAAGACAGACAATGCGAATAGTCTCAGGTACAATTATTAGACCCACACCCAGCTATTGGCTTTCCATTCTGGAGTCATATTTCACCGCCGAAACTGCGAAGACGTCATTCTCTTCTCAAAGAATATCAAAAAATCGAGGCTAACTATCAACTACCCATCCATCCTAATAAGCTTGATCTCGAAATAAACAGACTGTGTTCAAGATATCCTCCATTGTTAATAGCCAACACCTTACATCAGGTGCATTTCAACCTTACCAACGCTTGGTGTAGAGAACGGGACAGCAACTCACCACAGGAATTACACCAAATGGCCTTTATAGATTAGAAACCGTTAGGCTTTGAACTGACCCGCAATACATGGACAACGCTAGATGTGCTGACAGCTTAAATAGATAGGAAAAAGCCTTTACTTTTAAGTGAGACTGTGGTGCGCAACGACAGGCTGTCGGTCACATTATTAAATAATGCCCCGGAAGGCGATATCCTGGAGTTTTCTATGAGTTTCTGAATGCGACCGAGAATGTTTTACATTATATTATTAATACATTTAATGTTCGTTTGTAATACTCCATATAACGTTTTATATTGATTTTCAATCATGTATTGTTATTCTTCTTACTGTATGGCATACGATAAATAAAATTTGACCAACTCGTTTCTATTACTTCAATTTTTATTCTCACAAGGTCCATTGCTAAAAGGTTGATTCTATCTTCTTTATTAAAGGTTCAGGCTGCTATTCAGAAGGCTATCTTTACCGTATTCTTGTAACAGAATTTTTTTTTTGGAGCAATTTTCCAAATTATATTGGTATATTTTCTAATATGAAAATAACTGAAAGTATAACTTTCATTGTCATTTTAAGTGTTGCCGCTGAAGCGTCTCTGTAATAAACTGTCTTCGCTAAGGAACTCAAACACAGTAAAACATGACTTTGTACTCTAGAATCAAATGCTCGTTTATGCCTGTAAGTCTGGTTGTTTATATCGTTGATCCAAAACATTATTTTGGATCTAATTTATTTGTGGTCTAATTTTTTAATTTTTTTGAACGTTGCTGGAAGCCACATCATCTATTTGGTTTAGACTGTTAGCATTTTTCTCTATTTCTATTGATTCTTTGATTTTGCGCTTTCTTTTAATTACAATGTTAGCTAGCATCGTATTTTGGTTTAGGTTTATTGTATGTGCTGTGTTTGAGACATGTTGTGCAATGGTCGACGTTTTTTCTCTCTTTTCGATGGCATTTTGTTCTTCTTGTCTAACTTTAATTTTTTGTTGGGCTGTTCGATGTACGAAAATCATCAACAAATGATATTAACATCCTAAATGACGTAATAACAGAGTAGAAGCAATAACAAAAGCTCAAAAGAAATGAAAAGAAGAATAATGAGAAGCGGCGAAGACTCTAGTAACGAAGATATAAATACAATGTACAAGAAAGTATCAAGAGAAATCAGAAAAGACCTAAAAAATACAAAGATGAGATAATCATCAAAATCATTGAGGAAAATAAGAGTATGAAAATTATGATAACAACATATTATTGTTACAAATTGTGGAATCATTCTATGAGACATTATATAGCAACCAATCGACTCTAGATATAGTTGAATATCAGCAGAGAAAGGTTTAAAATCAGGGTTCTGAAGATATCCCAGAAATCTCCTTGGACGAAATTTACAAGGCTGTAAAAAAGATGAAGAATAACAAAAGCTCCGGGGGAGGATGGTATCGTCACGGAAGCGATAAAGATAGGAGGCTCAGTACTGATAGCCAAAATTCAAAAGCTCTTTAATCTATGCCTATGGAATCAAAATATCCCAATAAAGTGGAATAATTCAATAACTGTACTCTTACACAAGCAGGGAGATATAGCAGACCTGAAAAGATACACACCAATTAGTCTCCTTAACCATTTTTATAAATTATACACCCGAAAAATAACGAACAGACTAGGGACAAAGCTGGATTTTTACCAACCTCGGGAACAAGCCGGTTTCCGCCCTAATTACGTCACAAATGATCACCTGCAGTGCCTAAAAATCATGATAGAAAAAACTAGCGAATATAACCGTCCCTTGGCATTGATATTTGTAGACTTTAAAAAGGCGTTTGATACAGTGGAACTACCGTTCATCTTAAGAGCACTACAAGATGACAGGGTCGACCACAGATATTGTAATATAGTTAAAAATATATATGAAAATGCCACAACAACCATATGTCTACATTCTGCAACTAATAAAATAAAGATAAAAAGGGAAGTCAGGCAAGGTGATACCATGTTACCAAAGCTGTTCATTACCGTTCTTGAGTATGCATTTAAAAGACTAACATGGCAACAGACAGGAATATCCATCGATAGAGAAAGATTAAACCATCTACGTTTTGCGAACGATATCGTGCTTCTGTAAGATAATCTGAGAGAGATCGAAGATATGATTCAAGAACTAAATGACATACTACAAGAAACTGCACTAGAGATAAATTTCGAGAAAACCAAAATGATGACCAATATGGTTTCCAGCGAAGAGATACAGATCAATAAAAACAAGGTAGAATTAATGGATAAATACACATACTTGGGTCATGAAATTAGAATAACCAGAGACAACCAAACCTGCGAGCTAAATAGACGAATCACGTTGGGATGGGCGACATATGGAAGGATAAGAGACATTTTTAAAACAAATATCCCAATTAACCTAAAAAGGAAGGCATTTAACCATTGCATCTTACCAGTCTTGACCTACGGAGCAGAGACCCTAACTTTAACGAAAGCTACTGCCGAAAAACTAAGGGTAACACAAAGGCGAATGGAGAGATCAATGCTGGGCCTGACCTTGAAAGATCGCGTGAGAAATGAGGAGATACGCGGGCGAACTGGAGTAGACGATATTATACTGCTAATCAATAAACAAAAGTGGAGGTGGCTGGACATGTTGCTAGAATCGAAGACGGAAGATGGACGAAGAGATTATTGGAGTGGAGACCAAGAGCCGACAAGCGAAGTCGAGGCAGACCACCCACCCAATGGACCGACGACCTAAGGAGAATAGAAACAAACTGGATTGCGGCAGCTAGAGATAGAGAGAACTGAAGACGTTTGGAGGAGGCCTATATTCAACAATGGATGTAAAAAAGGGGGCTGGATGATGATGATGATGATGATGGTAAAATAGTTGAGATTTTTCTGTCGCTATTGAATATCATTTCTATTTTGTGTTTTCTTAGCAATCTCCGAAACTTTATTAGAAACCAGATAGACTATGTTTTAATAAGAAAAAGGTTTCGGAACTCCATTAAATCAGCAAAAACATACCCTGGGGCTGATGCAGCCACAGACCACAATCCCGTTGTTGTATCATTCGATCTCCGATTTAAAAAACTAACTGCACGTTGCAATAAGAATCAAATACAACGTTCATTTTTGAAAAATTCATTTGTAAGAGATCAGCTATCCAAAAAAATTAACGAGGAAATAAAGATAAATATAGTCGATCCAGACGAAGATTCGAACAGAAAATGGGAAACATTTAAAAACATAATGCTGAATCCAACGAAGGAGATTCTAAAAGGAAAGAAAAATAATAACACAACAAAGTCATGGATTAATGATGAGATACTGCAATTGATGGAAAAGAGAAGATTGTACAAGAACGTAGACATCGAAAAATATAAAGACATATATGGTGTAATTAGAAAGAAAATAAGAGAAGCCAAAGAAAAATGGTACTCAAACAAGTGTGAGGAAATAGAAGTACTATTGGAAAGGCATGATGACTTTAATCTACATAGGAAGGTAAAAGAACTGGCCGGCATCAGAAAAACAAACCACAGTAGTGTTCTATTAGATGAAAAAGGTAAAATTATCCTTGATAACAACAAGAAAATAGAAAGATGGAAACAATACATACAGGAATTATTTAAAGATGAGAGACAACCAGAAAACATAGAACTATACAACAGTAGAGAAACGGGGCCCAGTATAACAAAAGAAGAAGTCATGCATGCAGTAAAATTGGCAAAAGATAATAAAGCTACAGGTCCTGATGAGATACCAGCGGAAATTATAAAATTAATCGCAGAAGATCAAATAGATATACTAAAAGACTTGTACAACACCATATATGATACAGGCGTCATTCCAAAAGAATGGCTTAAGTCGACGTTCGTGACTCTACCGAAAAAAGCTAACGCTAGAGAATGCTGTGACCATCGAACCATCAGCTTAATGAGCCACACTCTAAAGATATTCTTGAAAATTATACATCAAAGAATTTTCAGAAAACTGGAGCAAGATATTAGTAACACGCAGTTTGGCTTCAGAAACGCAATGGGTACAAGAGAGGCCTTGTTTGCCCTGAATGTATTGGCCCAAAGATGTATGGATGTTAACCAACCTCTTTATGTCTGTTTCCTTGATTACAATAAGGCATTTGACAAAGTCAGACATAATCGCCTCCTACAGCTGCTTCAAGATAAAAATCTGGATATGAAAGATATTAGAATAATATCAAACCTTTACTTTAATCAAGTTGCATCTGTAAAGGTTGGCAACGAACTATCAGAAGAAATAGAAATACAACGAGGGGTAAGGCAGGGATGCATATTGTCTCCGCTGCTTTTTAACCTCTATTCAGAAGAGGTAGTTCAGAAGGCACTAAAGGAAACATCAAGTGGAATTAAAGTCAACGGAGAACTTATAAATAACATCAGATACGCCGATGATACTTTAGTAATCGCAGAGTCAGTTGAAGAATTGCAGGTTCTGATAAATAAGATTGTAGACAGTAGCGAAGAGGCTGGACTTACTTTAAATATCAAAAAGACGAAATTCATGACCATCGCAAAGACACAACAACAGGACACGTTATGGATTAGGGACGAACTCGTTCAAAAGGTGAACAGATATACATACTTGGGAACAATCATAACCGAAAACAACGATTACACACAGGAAATCAAATCACGTATAGGAAAAGCCCGATCAACATTCAATACTATGAGAAAAGTACTTTGCAGCAATGATCTGAGTCTGCAACTTAAAGTACGAATGCTTAGATGTTATGTATTTTCTGTGTTATTATATGGAATGGAGGCTTGGACGCTTAAAAAAGATATAAGTAACAGAATAGAAGCGTTTGAGATGTGGGCTTATAGAAGAATTTTAAAAATAAGTTGGATCGATAAGGTTACGAACAACGACGTTTTAAAAAGAATGAACAAGGAAAAGGAGATATTAAATACAATTAAAATAAGAAAATTGCAGTATCTGGGTCATGTCATGAGAGGTGAGAGATATGAGTTGCTGCAGATCATTATACAGGGAAAGATACTGGGCAGAAGAAGCATAGGCCGACGACGTGTATCCTGGCTAAACAATTTGAGGCAGTGGTACAATTGTAACTCTGTTGAGCTGTTTAGAGCAGCAGTGTCAAAGGTGAAGATAGCCGTGATGATAGCCAACCTTCTTAAAGGAGACGGCACTTAAAGAAGAAGAAGCAATCTCCGTATTTTATCTGTTGTACTCTTTGTATGTGTGGAGATGTGGAGATCGACTTGTCCAGTTCTGTCAAGAATACGATTTCATTATATCAAATCCCCACTTTAAACTACCACTGAGAAGACTCTACACCTGGAAGTTAAATGCAAAATTAGGGGACAAAATTATTAGGAACCAAATCGACTTTATTCTAATAAAAAATCGATTTAGAAACTGCATCAAATCAGTTAAAATTTATCCAGGTTCTGACATTAGATCCGATCATAATCCCATAGTAGCTGTAACCCAATTAAAATAAAAAAAAAAGTGATCAAAAAGAAGTCTCGCAAAAATATTGATACAGCCCAATTATAAGACGGGAAAGTTAAGCAATCAGTTCAAAGACAACTGAACGAAAATTTAATTTGGGAAAATATTGGTGAAAACGTCTATGAGGGCTTAAATAAAATCGTAACAACAGTAAAAGAAATCTGTGTGAGAAATTTACAAGGCAGGTCAAAACTAAAAAGCAGGCTTGAATGACAGATGACATATTGGATTTGATGGAACAACGGCGACTAGCGAAAAACAACGCACCACTATACAACAGCATACAAAGTATCGTGGACAGAACACGTCACAAACAATGATGTTCTAAGAAGGATGAATAAAGAAATGGAAATCTTAAATACAATTAAAACAAGAAGATTGGAATATTTTGAAAAAACATTTTTTTTCTATTAAAATGTTTTCTACGCATAGTTGTGTAGGTCTATTTCCTCTATTGTTCCTGGTACCGAGACCGTATGCTCCCATGTTGTCTCCTTTAGCAACACGACCAATTTTGGCGTTAAAGTCACCCATGATCATCGATATCTCGCCTCTTTTTTTCAGTTGCATTAGTTCATCTATGTTGTTATAAAAATTTGATAGAAAATACGTAACAATATTTTAAAAGAATAAAGGGATTTGACATGATTTCTCTCTGTAAGGAATTGAGAGCAAAACATGGTCGCTTGAGCATGGTCGCTTCCCTGAAGTAAACCTATTCTCTACCAGAATCGCAGACAAGTGTCTACCTGCTACCTAATTGAGATAGCAGGTATATTTGTATCAGAAATAAATAAAAACATAGGTAGATAAATTACTTTATATATTTTTTAATCTCTATGTGACTATAAAAAGATTATTGAAAGGTTATTTAAGGATAGTATTATGGGTTTTGGATTTATGTTATGAGAAAGTTATAAGTCGTTGAATATTATTAAAACATTGATACTTTTAAATGCAAGCACATTTTTTTAATAAACAATTAATAAAATTAAAAAACAATGACCGGAAACATCGTACAATTATTAAAATTCTGAAATTCAAATCCAATTAATTCGGTAAAACAATATTGCATTGTGAGGTAAAAAAATTTAACGATTTTATGCTTTTGTGTTAAATTTATATAAGCAATATTAGCCTTTGTGTTCAGTCCTTTGTTGGCTGCTGTTTCGTTAAAGGCGGTGTTTTTTTTTATAATCTGCTTTTCTAATAATGTGCGCTACTGTGAGAAGTTGTCAATAAAAACTTATATGTGATATCTACGCTTTTAGAACATTCAATCATTGTGATTGAAAAGCATCCTTCTAGTCGAACAATTGTGTATTTAGAATTAATATTGGAAATTCCGGAAATAAACAAATCCTGAAAATCCCAACGCTATAATTGTATATTCATTCGCTGTATTTCAATTCAAACATCAGTGGATTAAGAAGAATTGTTGAAGAAGAATTGTAATTAAGATAGGCTTCAAAATCACATATTTATACGGTTTGTTATTATTTGTTTGTTGTTATTACGGTTTTGCTTTATTTTTCTTGTTGTGTGTTAAGTTATGTGTAAAATTGTTAATTTTTATTAATTCTGTCTGTATCAACAATAAGTAGTTCTTTAAAATTCACAAAAAGAGGAACTTTTAATTATTGGGAAAGTGTCCAATTATAAATCAATAAAATATAGAAACCAATAAAACATATAAACTAAAACTGTATGTATTAATGTAAGCGAGTGATTGATAAGAGGACAAAGAACAGAGAGAAAAGTCAATCATAAAAGATATTAAGAAATTCAAATATTACAAATTAAATTTAGTTAAAACAAAAATATGCTCAAGAAAATTTATAAAAAATATACTGTACAAAACGTGTTGTCCTTTAATATCATTTATATCAAATAAGTAAATTTAAACTATACACACATTTTAAGAAGAATAGTACACACATTGCCAAACTAATATATTTAAAACCAAATGGAAAATACTAAAATATAAGCATCATAATATCTTATAAAATTTATCTTGACCCTTGACCGAAGTGGATATAAGTATAAAACTAATACATTTTAAATTACCTTAGAAAAAAAATAATTATATTAGTAAAAAATATATATTTTTTAAAATTTTCAATTTAGTTCTGCAAAATGTTGTCTAATACATAATTCATTAGAATGGTCTTCTGTCTGTGAATGTCTTACTGATCTAAATTATGATCTACAGGAAACAAACTACATGTTCTATGTTAATCTTATGAAAACAGTATTTATTTGACTCTCGACCTGTAAACATCGATAAAAACTAGGCGAAAGTTTATAGTGGCGATTAAAAATGGGCTGCGGCCGAGTTTTTATTGTCATTATCGTGAATCAAGTAGATATACTATTTATAAACTATTTAAACATTAAAATATAGAGTTTTAACAATTAAAATAAGTGCTCCACCAGATTTATCGGCGAGTGTTTCTTTTTATACTGCTACTGTTAATGGTCAACCTATAAATATTCAATATCAGCAACAGCAAATTCAACCAGAATGTCCAAATGTCCTTTTTCCTTAAAATTTACAACCAAATTCAGCAAAATTTCAAACAACTCACCAACAACAATATATTATGTTCCTAACCAAGTTTTATCACAATTTTCATCAAACTGTCAATACAATCCTAAAATAAATCTCACATTATCTACATCTCAGAATGAAGCTTATGATTCTATTGAGATGCATTACAAAGTAAAAAATCTTGAGGGGAAATCAGTGACATTGAGTCATCGATCATCCACGAATGGCAAACTATACAACAAAGTAACAAAAAACGTAAAATTATTCTTCCGATACCAACAGAAAATACCAACAAAACTCTAGCAACCTCTTAACACCCACCAATATATTGTGTTACTGAATACAATAAAATTGTTAATAACCTATCGAATGTAACAAAAACAAAGACATTCTGTTATACAGCAATATAAAACAACACAACAAAAATAAATTCCCGGGACTCTGAAATATACCGAAAACTGGTAGACATTTAAACAGCAAAAAAGTATGCATCATACGTCCCAAATGAAAGAGGATAGAGCATACAGAGTTGTAATTCGTAATCTACATCATACAGTGCCCATTGATATAATAAAAAGTGAAATAGAAAAACATGAGCATTTAGTACGCAATGTTGTAAATATAAAACACAGAGTAAGTGAGGACCTCCTAATGATGTTCTACGTCGATATATATCCTAATCAAAATAATAAAAAACTATATGAAATTCAATTTATAAACAACGCGAAAATAGATACTGAGCCACCGTATAAAAATAATGACATTATCCAGTGTACCAGATGCCAATTGTATGGACACTCTAAGACATACTGTAACAGACCTTATCACTGTGTCAAATGTGGAGGCAACCATATGTCCGCCGATTGTAAAAAACCTAGCGAGACACCTGCCATATGCGCTCTCTGAAGCACACACCGCAAATTACAAAGGATGCATAATATATAAAAAGTTAATTAGCAGTAGAAACAGAGCAAGAGCAGTATCATTGCACTCTCCAGCGAACAATCGACTTACACAAAAGCAATAGGTGGAAAAAAATATAAATAATGTCCATAATAATACGAACTGACACAACCAAAATCATGCAACTTACGCTTAAATAACAAGTAGAACACATGTAAGTAATACAAACAGTGACATTGGAGAGATGATGAAGAGTATCCTTAACGAATCCAAAGCTATGTTTTCACAACTGATAAATCAAAATAGCGTGATCTTAAACATGATTTTACAGTAATAAATTAACTCAGTAATGGAACTTAAGTCACTACAAATTGCACAATGGAATGCCAATGGCCTAGACAATCATAACACAGAAGTTACTAACTTTCTTGAACATAACAAAATTGATGTTCTACTAACATCGGAAACCCATTTCACTGTCAGAACGATGTTCAAGATCCCTTATTATTCTATTTACAACACCAACCATCCTAATGAAACAGCACACGAGGGCGCTGCTATTATGGTACGTAACACCATACCACACTATGAGGAAACAATGTATTAGACGGAAAAAATACAAGCTGGCGTAATCTGTATCAGTTTTCAACCACAGTCTTTTGACATGACGGCAATGTACAGCCCTCCAAGGCATTATATCACCACAGAAAATACGAAGACTTCTTCAACCATCTATCAAACAAATTCTTAATTGGAGGTGACTGGAATGCCAAGCATGCAGACTGGGGGTCAAGACTATAATACGACAAAAGAAAAAAATCTCAGACAAGCCATAGTCAACACAAACAGCTCTTACTTATCTACAGGGCAACCCACCTACTGGCCATCAGATCCAAAACAATTGCCAGATCTACTCGACTTCTTTATCCTCCACAGCATGGCCTTAAATTATTTTTGTCCTACTAACAATTTGTCAAAAAAAATATTTCAAATACATTTTAATCATCATATTATTCTAATATGATGATTTTATAATAAATTATACATTTCCCTGTAAACTTTTGCGTGGCGTATATATGTAAATTTATTTTTGGATTAATTAAAACCAAAAAAGTATATTTAGTATCGTTTTAAATTAGAAATAAAATAACTTTTTAACCCTTATCCGGGCAAGGTGGGTCCAACAGATCCGAGACGCCAATTCTTTTATCATAAACTGATAAAAAAAATTTATTGGATTTTATGCATTACTGAATTTGTTTAGAATAGTATGTTTGCTTTATCCTTTATTAAGTTAATCTGGCAGTCAAGTAATGTTTTTGTGGATTATCTAAACGACTTTTATGATTCCGGAATCCAATGTCTAAACAAGTAACAAACAATGTAAACATCTCTTTGATATAAACATCAAAGAGATGCTTACAATAGGTAATATATCCATTGTTATAATGCAATAATATTGCTAGGAAGGTACTTATACATATTTTTAAATGAAGAATGCATTTGCTACCAGTCGTTTGATATCAACAATAGTGTTAACAACTAAGCTCCAAAAATTATATTGAATTAGAGTGAAAGTAGATAGTGCAAATAAAATGTCCCGAAAACCATTATCAGAACTGCAAGATATTGCTAATAATTCATGGGATTCCGATGATGAAGAATTTCCTGAAGTAGGTGGCATTGAAAGTGACTCTGAAATTGAAGATCATCTTTTGGAAGCAAGTGAAGAGTGTGATCAGCAAGTAGTATTGAGTGATAACGAAGAAAAATATGTAATAATAGTAAATGTGAAATATGTCATTTTTGAAACTAAGGATAGAACTAACTGTAAGAATCAACCACAACCGACAGGACATATGCGATCCTGCGACATAATAAAACGCATACATAAAATGCGTGTATAAAAAAGTGCACAAAGTAATCTTATCCCCTGGTCAAGGTGTGGACGATCCTGCTGATTCCTGTTGTTTGTATGTGGACAAAAAAATTGTGAACGAAATAGTGAAGTGTACCATATAGAGGATAGAGAACTGAAAATATTGCTACTCTACAGATCTATATGCCTTTATTGGACTACTACTAACTACAGGGCACCTAAGTGTCAACATCTATAATGTAGATATACTTTGGAGTATTTTATGTGCTTACTTTATTTAAAGCTAACATGGGGTTAAAACAATTAATATGTTTAATAAGATCAAGTTTCTTGATTTGACAAGAAGGAAACAAGGTCTGAACATAAAAGGAACGACAAATTAGCAGCAATACGCAATGTGTAGAATCAAGTCAACAAAAACTTTCATAAATGCTATTTACCAGAAAAAACCATAACGGTAGATGAGCAACTTGTTCCATATCGATGTAGCTGTCCTTTCAAGCAGTATATGCCTTCAAAGCCAGATAAGTATAGCATGAAAATATGGAAAGCCTGTGAATCGGAAAAATAGTACCCTTTCGGTTGAATACCATATACAGGAAAAAACGCAAATACAGTAGCCAAAGGTCTTGCATCTCAAATTCTAAAGCAACGCGTTAAGCCTTATTATAATTCCAAGAGGAATGTGACTTGCGCTAACTATTTTACTGATCTTGTTCTTACACATGAAATACTGGCAAATTTACTAACTCCTGTGGGCGCAGAGAAAAACATTAAGAGATTTGTTTCTGTAGAATTTCTACCAAAAAGAACCGTTTTAGGAAATCTTCAATTTTTGGAGTCACTCTAAAAGCATCTCTTGTTTCTTTCATTCCGAAAAAAACAAAGAAGTGTCCTAGTTCTGTCTACCATGAATCACAGTGCTTACTGTGTAGATATTATATATATATATATATATATATATATATATATATATATATATATATATATATATATACATACGTATGTATATATGTATAATATATATGTATAATATATATATATATATATATATATATATATTATATATATATATATATATATATATATATATTGAAAAAAGTTGTATTTTATTAATTTTATTTTTTTTTTATAATAAATGTAATTTTTAAAATATGTGGTTCGTTGTTTAATTTAATATATACCTCAGCTAGCTCAATTATGTGTTCTAAGCAATCTGTCACTGTGTGACGTCGACTCTGTAGTCTCCTGGTAGAGTTCAAAAACAAATTAAACCAAAATTTACTTTAGACTTTTGATAAATTAACCCAAATGAAGCACGTTATTTATTAATATTGAACAAATTTAATATATACAATAAAATTCGTCTGCAACTTCGGTTGCCTTTCAAAATTTACAAAAATAGGAATCGTTTAAATCTTAACGTGGTTTAGTGACGTGACAATAAAAATGTATTACAAAATGTGGAGACTGTCTACAAGTACCTAAAAACTAAATAAATATTGCAACTTTATAAAGTGTTTAAATGAACTATAAAGAAAAAGAAACTGAACACTTTACTCCGCTGACTATTCAAATATAATCAAAATTTCAAATGATCCCCAAAATTATTGTCCAACCTCACTTTAAAACAGTTCTGATTTCTTTAAAGGAAACTAACTACTCAAAAATAATCGGTGAAACTGGAATATCAATCCTCTCTTCGGAAGTTAAGGTACGTACTATTCTATTTTTAATTTAATGATCAATAATATTTTCAATTTTTAAGGCCTATCGCAATTATGTTAATTCATGAATTTTAATTTTCTCAATTTAAATGACATTTCTATACTCCAATATAATTTATAAGTGAAATTGTTTCTCTTACTCTCTGGACCAAATTCTGGATATCTCTGCTGTGGAAACTGTGGAAAAACTAAATTTTTATTAGACTAGTTAAAAAACACTCAAGACCTATTCCACAGTTTCAGGGCTCCTTCATTAAAAAGTATCGTCGGCGTCTTCTCCAAAAAAACCAATTCCTCTTATTATCCGTTGCTAACAGCAACCAACGTTCTTTTTTTTCTGTCTTCTATTTAAATATTTTAAACCATAAGACTGTCCTGTTTGACATATTTTTCAAGCCACATTACTTTCTTATAATCACTTTAATCACATCTAATTTGTTAATCTAATAAAAAATGTTTAGATATAAAACTTATTCTATTACAATACTAATTTATTCTTTTCATCTCCACATCATTGTAATTTCTTATTTAACAAAACCCCTATTAATTTAGCTCCCACAGACTGTCAAATAAACTGTCAAGCAGTTTATTTTCTGACGTTTATTAAAATTTCTATGTTTAAATATTTTTTAAAATTCTTCTTTTTTGTTCTTTTTAAGGTTTAGACGATTCACCTATACACTAGGCAACTATACTATTCAAAAATTATTAACACTATACCAGGTAAGTCAAAATTAATTTATTTAACAATTTACTAATCTTTTTCTCTCTTTTATTTCAGAGTCGAACCCACATTGTGATGGCTTCATGAAATTCATAAACAACAAACTCATATAAAAATCCATTTAAGTTGTATATTTTTTAACATATTGAAATCATTTCAATATATTATATATTATTTTAAAATGTGTTGACCGGGTAAGGGTTAAACAAACTATAGACAAAGAAGATTGTCAAAATTTTGAGGTTATGTTGTATAGTTATTGACACATTTCTAGGTATTCTGAAACAGCAATTGACACCTAAAGTGGACTTTAAATTTATTTAATGTTATCAGTAACAATAAATTATGAAAGAATGAGCTTAAATGTAGAAAGGTCAGATAGCGAGAACTAGAGAGCCATGGAAAAGATATGTAGGGGAAATTTCGAAGGAAATACCAAAAGAGGATGCGTTGATTAAGCCAATCACCAATCTTTCACTTTAAGCCAAAAAATACAAGAGAGCCTAGTACTTTATAAGCAGGAAACACGGTAGAGAGAAGAGAGAGAAACAGAGAACTAAAGAATGGAAATTAACTGCAATTTCAGTTTAAAATACATGTATTTTGACGATTTAAATTTCACTTCGAAAATTATTCTGTATTTTGGGAACGATTTTCGAAGTAGAAATGGAAACGCCAAATAAACTTAATTTAAACTAAAGTTGTGGTTAATTTTCAGTAAAATAGTATATTGTGTTAAGATTTCTCAAAAAAAAGCATTACAACAATATCTTCAATCTCTCTTTCTTCAATGGCGTTACAGCTTAAATCGAGCTTTGACCTCCTCCAAATTATGCCTCCAAGCAGGTTATCACGTATTGAAAATTTTACACGTTTACTTCCGCTTCATAGTTCCACTTTCTTCGTGGCCTTCCTTTTGGTTTTGCACCCTGCATTTTACTATCTAGAACTCCTTTTGGCAGTCTTTTAGTCTCTAAAGTTTAACGGATTGAAAGATCAGTGTCTCTTTGAAAAATTAGTAAAGTTCATGTTTGTACGTGGATCTACATACTCCCTTTTCGTTAATGGGGACTGTTAGGACTTTACTTTCAAAGACTTCCACCTTTCGTTTTGTGTCTTCTTTCATCACCCATGTCTCGCATTTATAATATACTATTAGTCTGATACCAGTATTAAAGAACCTGATTTTCGATTTTTGTGTTTTTGAAGCAGAACACATGGGCGACTGAAAAGTGAGCTTTTGGAATTTCTGGTTCTTCTGTTCCATTCGCATTTAATGTGACTTCCAGATATGTTAAACTTTCTACAGTTTCTCCTTGCTCTTGCGGGTGTTGTTTTTTTTTGTCTTATGAATATTTATTTCTACTCCAGTCCCTTCTACCCTATTTTAATTTGTGAATATATTTCTGCTGCCTCTTCTTTTCCAAGAGACCTGATGCTAATGTCATCGGCATAGGCGGCAATCTGTATTGATTAATTTGTTAGGAGATTACCCCTTCCTATATTCAGCGATCCTATCACATATTCAAGAGTCAGGTTAAATGGTGACGGTGCCAGACTGTCTCCTTGTTTTAATTCTTTGACTATTAAAAAGTTGTCAGTGAGCTCATTTTGTACTTAGACAGTTCGTCTGTTGAGGAGTCCATTGTTGGTTTTACTAGTCGGATAAGTTTTTTTAGGATGTTGTGTAGAATTTGTTTAACTCTTTTTTCTTCTTCTTGTTATTCTTATTCTTCCTTTTATTATGTAGGCTTTAAAGCCTGTTTATTCTTCAATATTATCCTCCTAAATTGTTCAAATTATCGCACCATCTTTTTCTTGGTCTGCCGATACTTTTTAGTCTAGTAGGTAACTCTCCCCGTACTATTCGTACTAGCCTGTCCTCTGCCATTCCACTAATGTGTTATTTCCACTAATGTTTCCGTTTTGTCATCCAATAATTATAGAATATAGAAGATATATTCTATATTGCATGCTCTCTTCATGTTTTTGCTTCTCTCCCTATCCAACAGACTTTTCCCTGATATTCGTCGGAGTAATTTCATCTCTGTTATTTCTAGATGTATCTAAAAACATTCTTTTAGATATGCCAGGTCTTGTCTTTGCCGTGTATGTATGTTGCCTACAGACACACATGCAAGCTTGTCCAGCAATGCTTATTCAATGTTTTTGTACAAGTACGCTTGAGTTTCTGTCGAGAAGTGTGGTGCAAGGTTTGTGATTGTACAAGCGGCTTGAAGATTGAAAGGATCCTAATTATGTATGCTTGAATTAAGTGTACTTGCGCAAGCAAAACTGTACTTGTGTACCCAAGATTTACAAGCTTAAACAAGTTGGCGTCGTGTTGCTTTGTGAGGTAGGATTTGAGTAATTTTCGTCATAAAGAGTTATCTCAAAAAGGTTAACCGTGAATTATTAAAAGAGTTTATTCAAGAATACCAAAATCGGCCATGTCTTTGGCACGTTAAATCCAAAAATTATCATAACAAAGCAAAAAAGAATGCAGCGTAAAGATAATGCCGATAAGGAGCAGTTGTTAAAAAATAAACTCCTTACGTTGAAGATGTGTACCACTCTGGAATGGGTGTAAAAAAACGTTGTAGTATCTAGGTCTAAGTCTAAGTTTAGTAAGCTAATGTGAGAATACGTTTCTTTTTTTTAAACCACTGTTTACACCACACCGCACGCTTTTTTCTTCGGGATTTTATTTTTTCACAAGAACAAAAGCAGCCAAGGCTAGCGTATCATAATCCGTGCTCTACATATTTTATTAAACTACCTATATTCTTTACAAGCATGCTTGTACGTGTTGTGCGAAAGGCAAATTCAGCATACTTGTACAAAAATATTGAATAGGCATGCTGGACAAGCTTGCAGTTATATCTGTAGCCTACTTAATCACCGCTTTATAGATTCTTGTTTTGTATCTTGTCTTGTTAAATAAACATTTAATAAATTTGTTATCTTCACCACTGTTTTTCATGGTAGATTCTTAATAATTTCTCGTGTTATGATATCGTTCGCGGTTGCTGTTTTAGGATTTATGTTTTTTTACCTTTTTTTTTAGGCAAAAAAGTTTATACACATAAAATTAATATGTACTTAAAAATTTATTGCATATGCATATTTCGATTTAGAATACATAATTTTATTAGAAACCAAAGAGTAGATTTTAAATTTTGATTACAAGTTTAAACTAAGCAGATTATCCTATATAATATTACTGTCTTACCCTTATTATTGTTACATACATTATGGTAATATGGTATGGTTAATACCTAAGGGCTTTTGGACCCTTTGTAGCGAAAAGAAATTTACAGGATATGCACTTCCTATTTCCCTTGATTATATAATTACGTTTGTGGAATACATATCTTGATTATATCCGTTAAACAAGTTATTTTGTATTTTGAGGTTAATCTACTAGTAGATAGAATTAAAATTATAATTAAAAAATAATCTTCTATTTCCAGGTATATATTATTTTTGGGAAGAATTAATAGCAATTGTAAACTTCCTGTTTTCCTCTACCCTTTTAAGCAATCAGCCTACAAATGTTTTTATGTTTTTTGTAAACTAGTATGATAATACATATAAGATGCAAAGTATAGTAAATAACGATTTTTATGGGAGTTATTAAAAAATATGGACGTGGAAAAGTCCAGATGGGAAGACAACAAACGAGATCGATTACTTTATTACTGATAAAAGATACATATTTACAGATGTGACAGTGCTAAATAAATTTGCGAAATCAAGCGACCATCGTATGGTGAGAGCCACAATTGTGTTAAATACCAACTATGAGCGACACAATATGATAAAAAGGAAGCAAATAAACATATGGACACATCCAATACCGATTTACATATCGGTAAATTCCTTCTAGAAAAATCATCAACAAATGATATTAATATCCTAAATTACATAATAGTAGAAGCAATAACAGAAGCTCAAAAGAAATGCTTCCCAAAAAGCGTAAAGGACAAAAAAATTAGTCAGGAAACACAGAAAAAAATGGAACAAAGAAGAATACTGAGAAGCGACGAAAACTCTAGTAACGCCGATATAAATAGAATAAACAAGGAAGTATCAAGAGAAATCAGAAAAGACCTGAGAAAATACAAAGATGAGAGAATCCTCAAGACCATTGAGGAAAATAAGAGTATCAAAAAAAAATTAGACGCAAACTCACAAATGAAAATAAACAAATAGTAAAACTCAAGAATAGAAATGGCAATATCACATCAAACAGAGAACAATTGTTACAAATTGTAGAATTATTCTATGGAAGTTTCAAAATCAGGGTTCGGAAGACATCCCAGAAATCTCATTGGACGAAATTTACAAGGCTCTAAAAAAGATGAAGAATAACAAAGCTCTGGGGGAGGACGGTGTCGTCACGGAAGCGATAAAGATAGGAGGCTCAGTACTGATAGCCAAAATTTAAAAGCTCTTTAATCTATGCCTATGGAATAAAAATATCCCAACAAAGTGGAATAATTCAATAACTGCACTCTTACACAAGAAGGGAGATATAGCAGACCCTGAAAGATACAGACCAATCAGTCTCCTTAACCATCTTTATAAATTATACACCCGAATAATAACGAACAGATTAGAGACAAAGCTGGATTTTTACCAACCTCGGGAACAAGCTGGTTTTCGCCCTAATTACACAAACGATTACCTGCAATGCCTAAAAACCCCGATAGAAAAAACTAACGAATATAACCGTCTCTTGGCATTAATATTTGTAGACTTTAAAAAGGCGTTTGATAAAGTGGAACTACCGTCCATATTAAGAGCACTACAAGATTGCAGGGTCGACCACAGATATTGTAATATAGTAAAAATATATATGAAAATGCCACAACAATCATAGGGCTACATTATGTAACTAATAAAATAAAGATAAAAAGGGGAGATAAATTTCGAGAAAACCAAAATGATGACCAATATGGTTCCCAGCGAAGAGATACAGATTAATAACAACAAGGTCGAATTAATCGATAAATACACATACTTGGGTCATGAAATTAGAATAACCAGAGACAACCAAACCTGCGAGCTAAATAGATGAATCACGTTGCAATGGGCGGCATATGGAAGGATAAGAGACATTTAAAAAAAATATCCCAATTCACCTGAAAAGGAAGGCATTTAACCAATGCATCTTATCAGTCTTGACCTATGGAGCAGAGACCCTAACTTTAACGAAAGCTACTGCCGAAAAACTGAGGGTAACACAAAGGCGAATGGATAGATCAATGCTGGGCCTGACCTTGAAACATCGCGTGAGAAATGAGGAAATTCGCCGACGAACTGGCGTAGACGATATTATACTGCGAATCAATAAACACAAGTGGAGATGAGCTGGACATGTTACTAGAATGGAAGACGGAAGATGGACGAAGAGATTATTGGAGTGGAGACCAAGAGCCGACAAGCGAAGTCGAGGCAGACCACCCACCCGATGGACCGACGATCTAAGGAGAATAGAAACAAACTGTATTGCAGCAGCTAAAGATAGAGAGAACTGGAGACGCTTGGAGGAGGCCTATATCCAACAATGGATGTAAAAATGGGGCTGAATGATAATGATGATGAATTAAAAAGTATATATCTTTTTTGGATTACTTTAGTAACTTCGGAATTAAGTAACTTCAATCATCGTACGGATATAGGTCAAATCCTCTGAGAAGCTGATTCGGGCGATGACTTTTTGCGCTGGACGGGTTAAAAGCGCGATTAACAATTGTCAAAAAAAGAACAAGTCTGTTATTCAGGTTTTCGTAGTACTAGTGCAGAATGGTTAAGTCCTATGTTTGGTCCGTACTTTTGTATAGTGCAGAAGTGTAGTTGCGAAAAGTATCGATCATAAACAAAATTGCAGCATTGGAAATGTGGGTTCATAGACAAATGCTGAAAAAACCTTGCACAGCAAAGAAAACTAATGAAGAAGTACTGAGGAGCCTCAAAAAAGATAGAGAACTGATAAAGACTGTTAAACATCGAAAAATGTCTTATTTGGGACATATAGTAAGGGGAAGTGGATATAAAATATTACAACTGATCCTTAAAGGCAAAATAGACAGCCATAGAGGTGTAGGAAAAAAGAAGTTTCTTGGTTAAAAAATATTCGTGAATGGACTCAAATATCAAATGCAGGACAATTATTCAATATTGCAGAAGAATTATTATGCAAGGCAGAAGAAGCATAGGAAGAAGATACATCTTCTAGCTGAGGAACCTTGGAGAATGGTTTAACTGTAGTTTACTACAGCTTTTCAGAGCAGCAGCCAGCAAAGTGACCATAGCCGTTATGATATCCAACCTCCGAAAGGAGATGGAACCTTAAGAAGAAGAAGCAGAAGATCGAGAAGCCTTCGCAATGGTGATCACACAAAGTCGGATAATTCTGATATGGCACATGAAGAAGAAGGTGCAGATAGTTTGAACTACGACAGTAGTGAGGAGAGAATTGAAAAAAGAGAAATAAAGTAGAAAGTTAAAATGAAGAGATTTTTCAAAAAATGAACAAAACGGTCATCAAGTAAGAACAGCCCCCAATACTCTTAAAATGATGCGTGAACTTTTGGCGAGAAATAACAATATGATAGTGAAAATGAGAAAAAACAAAAATAGAACATTTGAATATATTAAAAAATTAAAAGACAAAAATTTAGAACTAGAGAAGGTACTTAATGAGGCAAATTAGAGGATCGAACAGCTAGAGAAAGAAACCGAAAAGGAAATATAATTATTTAAGGCTTTGGTATAAAAATATAATATTAAAAATATAAAAATTTGTGATAAGAGGGATACTAAAGAAAAACTGAAGTACTTTATAGAAAGAAGAATATTCATCATCAATATTAAATTAAAAGAAGGTAGCAAAATAATATGCGACAAAATGTTCCTCGCTGAAATGGAAAACATGACGGATAAAGTGAATGTGCTGGAAAACAAGATCAAGCTAAAATATATAGTAGGATAAAGCATATATACATAGCAAAGGAAATAAGAGACAATAAAAACACATCAGATATAGGTTATATCAAATTGAAATTTAATGGAAATGAATAAAACATAAAGGAATTTTGGATGACAATTTTGGATAGAGAATATTATGTACACGATTATGAAAACCAACAAGGCAAATAAATGCAAGCAAAAAAATAGTAGAGGAGCAAATATAAAAAAGGATATAAATTAAGGGAAAACCAAGTAAGGCTGATAAATACAGGGTTTTTAATAAATTAAAGTCTTACAGTTATTGTAAAAGACTTTAAATCAATCTCGAAAATGATCTGCTGCGCACGTCTAAGAGGAAAGTACCGAATAAGATCTATAGTCAATGTACATGCACCAAGCGAAGATATACACCGACCTATATAAAAATTTATATATATATAAATATATATATATATATATATATATATATATATATATATATATATATATATATATTATTGTGATATTTAAAGTCTTGTTGCGCCAAGCAATAATTAGCTAATTAATTTTTTTGATTAATTAAAATTTATTTAAATGATATGATTATGACTCTATCACAATTTTTAATTCTTTTATCTCAGGGTTAAATTCGTGCTTCAATATCTATGCTATTACATGTGAAAGGTAAAGTCCAAAGAATACCGGAATAATAAAAAACACATAATATGATCTAACACTATATATTGAAATAAAAATAATGAAATAATTCACACTCAAAAGTTTTCAATAAACAAATTTTCATATAATGATTCTCAAAATTTTGTTCTACGTACGTGAACAATCAAAATTAATGGTACAAACAATATTAATTGAAATCTCAAAATCCCAAACTATTCTAACTCTCCTAATCAAAATATTTATATCCTTTCTAAATTAAGTGTAAAAATTGTGTTATCAATAAAAGAAAAAAACTGCAGAAAATAAAAATATCTCTCTCTGATGATGAGTGGTCCAAATCCTTGTTCCTTGTAGACTATATTATCTCCTCTCACCGCTCCCTATGTAATCAGCAATCTTACAACAAATTGTTACAAGTAGATCGTCCTTAATGATCTCCTTCAAAAGCACAAATCATTCAAATTATGATAGCCTTTCTCCTCTCGATAAACTGAATCTCTCGTTGGCCCGAGTGAAAAATGACTCTTGGAATATCTTCTCTTTACGATAAACTGAATCTCTCGTTGGCCTGAACTGTGACTCTTGGAATATAAGTAGAAAAATATGACTTACAATATTTTGCTGCTTCAGCTTCTGTCAGATACACTAACTCCACAAAAACTCACTAACATTCAACGCTACTGCTTGCTACTTCTCGGGAACCGCCAGAGAACAATCACTGTTCGTCTTACAGACTTGGAAAACCAACTGACTATCTTTTCCCCCTCAAAATTCTAGCTAAACTTTCATTCCTACATACCTATCCCACCTTTTTTAATCTCCGCCAATCAAAACTCGTCACAATTCCCCATTTTTTCATTCCGATAACAAACAAATTTTTACCTATAATTATAAAATTTCCTAAAACTTATTTACAAATAATATTTTTCTATAATTCTTAAAAACTAACAAAAACATCTTTCCAAATCTCTTCTATTGTCTATAATAGCTGCGTTAATGTATTTGGAAAAACCCGGTTCAATTGTCTCTGGGATTTCACTTAAAATTATGCGGGTCACTCAAGTATAGTATAACAAAAGAAATAATTTATGCATAGTACATTTTGTTTAATACAGGTAATCCAAAAATTTTAAATACTTTCCTTCTTCGAAATGTTTGTTGGGTATTATCCTACTTATCTGAATTATTTTGATGTTTTGAATTTTGAAATATTTTAAACAACAAATATTTTTCTCGATTTTACATATCATAACAATATATATATATATATATATATATATATATATATATATATATATATATATATATATATATATATATATATAAAAGGTAAATATATCACCGATTGGAACTATTGCATCATTTTCAACCTTTGGAAATACAAAACTATTTCCTTCTTCTTCTTCTTCTCGTGCCATTTCCGCTACGAAGGTTGGCTATCATCATGGCAATTTTGACTCTGGAGGCTGCCGCTCGGAACAATTGTATGGAAGTGCAAGCTTCTCAACCATGACATTCTTCTCCTACCTATGCTGCGCCTACCTTCAATCTTTCCTTGCATAATCAGTTGTAACAGTTGATATTTATTCCCACGTGTAATATGTCCCAGGTATTATAGTTTCCTCATTTTAACACTCAATACGACCTCCTTTTGTTTGTTCATTCTGTCTAATACAACTTGGTTAGTTATCTTATCCTTCCAGGAGATTTTTAACATTCTTCGGTACGCCCACATCTCAAATGCCTCCAGCTTACCCATACATTGCTTATTTAGTGTCCACGCCTCCACCCCATATAACAGGACCGAGAAAACATAACACTTAAGCATTTGTATTTTCAGCTTTAGGCTTAGGTTACGGCTACACAACATTTTTTTCATATTGTTGAAGGCACTGCGGGCTTTCTCTATTCTTATTCTTATTTCTTTGGTGTATTCGTTTGACTCGTTAATATTTGTTCCGAGGTAATTGTAATTTTGTACTCGTTCAATGAGATTCTGTCCTACGTGTAAGTTGATATTATTGATACGTTTCTTTGTAATTGTCATGAATTTGGTCTTCTTTGTATTCAGTGACAGACCAAATTCTTCACTTGCTTCTACCACTTTGTTTAGTAATCTCGGTAGGTTGTCAATATTTTCTGCTATGAGCGCGGTATCATCAGCATATCGGATATTGCAAATGGGGTGACCGTTGATCTTTACTCCGGCTTTTTCGTTCATAAGAGCTTTTTTGAAGGTTGAAGACAACACACAGCCCTGCCGAACACCTCTTTTGATCTGTATTCTATCTGATATCGAGCTGTTAATTCGTACTGTAGCCTCTTGTTTGTAGTATAGATTCCTTATCACTCGCATGTCCCTTGTATCAATATTTTTATTTTCCAGTATTTGCATCAGTGGCCTATGTTTTACTGTATTAAATGCTTTGTTATAGTCTAGGAAACACACAAATATGTCCTGATTTACGTCTAAGCATCGTTGTGTTAGAACATAAAAAGCAAACAGTGCCTCTCTAGTTCCTAGTCCGTCTCTAAAGCCAAATTGAGAGGGTCCGATGTCAACTTCCAATTTTTTATATATTCTCCGATGAATGATTTTTAAGAAGACCTTTAATATATGACACATGAGACGGATGGTGCAATGTTTCGAGCATTGTCTCGCATTAGACTTTTTGGGTATGGCTATTATTGTTGTTACTAGCCATTCATTAGGTATGATACCAGATTTGTAAATGCTGTTAAAAAGTTCCACGATTTTTATTAAGTTGTTGCCTTTGATGAGTTTAATTATGTCTATTGGTAGTTCATCTGGGCCTGTAGTCTTCCCCGACCTCATTTCTTTAATCGTGTATTCCACTTCATCTCTTGTTATTTCTGGTCCTGTGTCACTGTTTACGTATTCTAAACTATTTCCAAGTTTCATCAAAAAAATGATGAAATATTCATTTAACTCCATATTAATATTATCGACATAACCAACAAAATATTTCATGACTTTTTTTTTCTTGCAAATTTAACTAAAACAAATGGTTTTTCAATAATGTAAATGTGAAATATATCTTATAATTTTCAGATAGGATATCACTTGAAACAACAGTCGGGGTATCTGTCATAGTCTATACCCTTCATGGATCGATATTAAAGAGTTCATCTACGAAGTTCATCAGAATCGGAGGCTGGCTGTTTGTTGAAAGTGGAAGTTTCTTTGAGGTTGCGGTCTATTCAAGCCGGTTTGGCGTGTAGATACGCTCATAGGTGTTGGCTTGTATGATTGAAATGGAACTGGTTTATGAAAATTGGGTTGATTAGCCCTAGAACTGTGTCCATATGGAGTAATTTGATGATTTTGTTGGAATCTCGTGGGTTGAAATGTCCCTCTTGAATTATTGTTTAATGGCTGCTGTTGCAAAGCCATTTGATTTGGCCTAAAGAATGTCTGTCGCCATTGAGGCTTGAGCACCTCAGACTGCCATCGTGTAGGAGCGGGTGTATGAGTTAAATTAGGTCTTTATGTTTGTGAAGTCGTAGATGGTTTATTAGAAGATGATAGGGAATAACTATGAGTTTTTTGGAGATATCTAATATTATTTTCTGCCTAAATATATTGGATAGCAAGAGCGAGATTCGGTAGTCTCATAGATCGCATTGTTGATCCTAGGGGTTCTCTTAGGCCTGCCAAAAATGTGGTTAGAGCTTGTTGTTGGAAAAATTCTTTTTTGCTTCTTTTGACCTCTTTTTTTTGTGTGTAATTTAATATGATTTGAAATAGTATTTAAAAGACTCATAACTTTTTCATGAAATTGATGAGGGTTTTTAGTTGATTTAGTAAATCTTGATGAAGATTTACTAAATATCTAGCTAATGAGTTTTCGTTACGTTGGTCTGTAAACTTTTGGACAAGAATTGATTTTATTGACAGCCAGTCTTTACTACAGCCGTATACAAAAATAATCTCTCTGGCTCTTCCAATAATTTTGTTTATAATTTCTTGGGTAAGCATGTAATTTTGAACATTTTCAGAATCTGTATGATCCCAGAAATGGTTTAGATGCATGGAAATAACATCAATAAAATTGTGAAGTTCATTTGCATTGCCGTTGTACTCTGGTACGATAGAAAAGTCTTTATTAACATTATCAAAAACAGTTATTTGAAATGGATGCTGGTGTAATAATTATAGAAGGTATTTCAAATGAATCTGTAAACTTAAAAATATGATTATTATCAACTAAAAGTAAATATGGTTTAATACTTTCACTCGATTCTATATAAGATTTAAAATTGTTGAAAGAGAATCGCTTATTCTAAAGGATGATACTCCTGAAATAATATTAGAATTAGAAATAAGATGAAATTTGCTCACAGGTATAGGATGATGCTTGGGTGCATTCCTTTTTGGTACAAGTTTCTTTTCTTCCTTAAGTTTCTTCTCAGCTTTCTTCATAAATATGTTTCTGTGCCAATTTGCCTGTAATCCATGGGTTAAGCAGCTGCAGTTTTCCCTAAATTTGGCTTCGTTAGTGGATAAACGTTGGAAAACGACGAGGATCTTGTGGAGACTCTCACACTAATCCACTGAATGCGCCACTTAAGGGTTGCCACTCCCGAAGGTACTTTTTAAAAAGCCCTTGTAAAGGTACAACTCACAGAGTAACAGCTCTTTATTTAATATAATTACAACTGACTTTAAAATAAAAACCTACAGTATTTATATGAAATTAATTGATGATGACCTGTCTGCAATATATGTCGAAATTGCTGATCGGCTAGACTATTAAACTGCAATACCGCTGACAATCGGGGTTATTGTACCGTAATTACCATTTATCAAGTGGATTCTGTAAGTTCCATAATGGGTTTTTTCTTTTGCTTTTGATCAGTATTTTCATATTTCTCTTTCATTTTAAACTTTTCACACAAAATTTTGGGCTAGGATATTATTCTCGAATGTAAATATCTCCGATAACATAGAATATGTCTTGGATACGACTTGAGGTAAAGAAGTTGTTGAATGTGGGTTTTCTGTTTCTAGCTTTGTAATTTATCTGTTACGTCTACTGCTAAAATTGGAATACTACCTATGCTTTACCTATGGCAGATATACAATTATTATTCTAGAATGTAAATATCTCCGATAACATAGAATACGTCTTGGATACGACTTGAGGTAAAAAAGTTGTTGAATGTGGGTTTTCTGTTTCTAGCTTTGTAATTTATCTGTTACGTCTACTGCTAAAATTGAAACACTACCTATGCTTTACCTATGGAAGATATACAATTTTTTGTGAAAAAGCACGGGGGACGCAATCCTTAATAGCGCAGCAATTTTGTAGATTGTTATTCTCTATACGAGATTTGATGCAAGCCAGGACCTACATAACTCATTATAATAACGCTTCAGGGGACCATATACCCATTTGTCAAGTTGTTGCAACTTTTGATCTGTATGTGGTGATACTGTAAAATAATAATGACAGAATTCTTTGCTAAAATCTCAAACTACAAATTTGTTTCATAGTTATCCGTAGAGAAGCACAGAGTTTTGTAGCGAAGACATGGTACGTATGATAAAATGATTCATCCATGTAGATAAAATTAGTATCTACACAATAAACAGGACAAACATGAAGAATGTCCTTAAAATGAGAGAGACTGTATAGCATAGATTGCTGGTTACAAAATATGAGAGCTCTTAATGTAATATAAGAATGTCTTAACACTAACGGCTCAAAAAGCTATCCAAAGGTGCAAGACCGATTTAATATAGAGAAAAACATATAGCATAAATAAAATCAGTAAAAATACATAAAGAACTAAACAAAAATCCTACTAATAAATACTACTTACTAGCCAAAAAGTCTTTTGAAACTGTATGTGCACTATTGTCTATCCAAGTCGTTATCACGAAGATCCTGGATCAAGAGATGCGGAGATGTGGTAACCATGTGTTAAAGGCCACCTAGAGAACCATGCAAAAAAAAACTTCTAGTGTATACAAAAACGGGCACTACTGTATTATAATCAATATGTATCTTTAATTATAATAATTGATTGCTGTTATAACAACAGCGGGACAAATCGTTGATCGATTTGGAGAGCACTATATACTTTTTCACTTAGGGTGTAGGGTTGCGTTATAGAGGTAGTACCTTATATCGGAACGACCACATCGAGCGTCATAGACGGGAGATGGTTCTTGATATCTGGTCCTCATAAGGCACCTAACTCTCACTTATGGCTCCACGTGCCACACCCCGGGCAACTGCATTGGTCTGCAGGCTAAACTAAGTGAGGGTAACCAGATATGGTGAAAATTTACCGAAAGATTACCGGTATAAGTAATTTCCCAGTTGTTGGCCAACAGCTGAGGGTGGATGAGCTGACAGGTGGTAGGGCAACTCATTGCCCCGAGGCTGAGAAATCGACCTCAAAGGCGGAAGAGCTAATATATTAGTCAACGGCATTGGGATGTAGCAGGCAACGAGAAACCACTACAGTAAAGATCCAATGGATATCTCTAGTATAGTTATCATGGCATGATAAATAATCAACAAAATCTTACTGATCATGGAGAGCGGAGGACAAGATCCGGCAAGAAAAGTGACAAGGCTTTTCGGGTCGTCAACCAGCGAAAACCTTGTCAAAATATAAATATTACCAATGAAATAATGAAAATTGGAACATGGAACGCTACCAGCATGTATGAGCCAGGAAAAACACACAACGTTATTCAAGAAATGCAAAGAATGAATATTAGCATTTTGGGTATAAGCGAAACCCGATGGTCGGGAAATGGATGCTGTCATATTAAAGATCACATAATCTACTACTCCGGTAACCAAGATCCCCAACATCGTAATGGAGTGAATATAATGTTAAAAAAGTCTCTATCTCGTCATGTCCTGAACTTCCTACCTTTGTCCGATCGTGTTATGATGTTACAAATAAATACAAACATCACAAAAATGAATATAATACAAGTATACGCACCAACAGCGGACAAAGAAGAACATGAAATAGAAACATTTTATGAACAAATTGACTCGGCATTGAAACTGACCAAAAAAAGGGACATCACAATAATAATGGGTGATTTGAATGCTAAAGTTGGGAAAGGAAGGACAGATGATTTGGTAGGAAATTTTGGATTAGGGAATAGGAACGAGTCTGGTGAAAGACTGGTACAATTTTGCCAGGAAAACAGAATGGTAATTACAAATACCTTTTTCGAACTACCCAAAAGACGTTTATACACATGGAGATCTCCACAAGACACAGAACATCACATAGTGAGAAACCAAATAGACTATCTACTAATCAATGAAAGATACAGAAACAGCATAATGTCAATTAAAACATACCCTGGTGCAGATATATCATCTAATCACAATCCACTAGTTGCAAGAATGAAAATAAAACTAAAGAAAATTAATAGCACAACCCCCAAAAAAGCAGTTGATATCAACAAATTACGAAAACCAGAAGTAAGAGAACAGATGATACAAGAAATTGATGAAGCAGTAACAAAGATACAACCCATAAAAGACAACACAAAAGTTAACATCAATGAGAATTGGACAGACATTAAAACAGCGTTAATGAAACCAAGCATAAGTCACCTCCATAAAAGTAAAGAATATAAAAAAGAATGGATGACAGATGAGATACTGAACTTAATGGATGAAAGAAGAAAACAGAAAAACAAAAAGAACCAGAAGTATAAAGAGATACAAAAAGAAATTCGTCTAAAAATACGCACAGCTAAAGAAAACTGGTACGGGGAAAAATGCGAAGAAATCGAACAACTACAAAATAAACACGACAGCTTTAATGCACATCGGAAGATCAAAGAGTTGACGAGGAGACAAAGTAACAGACACAACATATTAGTAGACGAGAGTGGAAACATTATTATGGACACAGAAGAAAAATTAAGAGTCTGGAAACAGTATATAGAACAACTGTTTAAAGATCAAAGAGACAATGTAGATAACGAATACATAAACAGTGACACAGGACCAGAAATAACAAGAGATGAAGTGGAATATACGATTAAAGAAATGAGGTCGGGGAAGGCTACAGGCCCAGATGAACTACCAATAGACATAATTAAACTCATCAAAGGCAACAACTTAATAAAGATCGTGGAACTATTTAACATTTACAAATCTGGTATCATACCTAATGAATGGCTAGTAACAACAATAATAGCCATACCCAAAAAGTCTAATGCGAGACAATGCTCGGAACATCGCACCATCAGTCTCATGTGTCATATATTAAAGGTCTTCTTAAAAATCATTCATCGGAGAATATATAAAAAATTGGAAGTTGACATCGGACCCTCTCAATTTGGCTTTAGAGACGGACTAGGAACTAGAGAGGCACTGTTTGCTTTTAATGTTCTAACACAACGTTGCTTAGACGTAAATCAGGACATATTTGTGTGTTTCCTAGACTATAACAAAGCATTTGATACAGTAAAACATAGGCCACTGATGCAAATACTGGAAAATAAAAATATTGATACAAGGGACATGCGTGTGATAAGGAATCTATACTACAAACAAGAAGCTACAGTACGAATTAACAGCTCGATATCAGATAGAATACAGATCAAAAGAGGTGTTCGGCAGGGCTGTGTGTTGTCTCCAACCTTGTTCAATGTCTACGCGGAAGAAGTTATTAAAAAAGCTCTTATGAACGAAAAAGCCGGAATAAAGATCAACGGTCACCCCATTTGCAATATCCGATATGCTGATGATACCGCGCTCATAGCAGAAAATATTGAAGACCTACAGAGATTACTAAACAAAGTGGTAGAAGCAAGTGAAGAATTTGGTCTGTCACTGAATACAAAGAAGACCAAATTCATGATAATTACAAAGAAACGTATCAATAATATCAACTTACATGTAGGACAGAATCTCATTGAACGAGTACAAAATTACAATTACCTCGGAACAAATATTAACGAGTCAAACGAATACACCAGAGAAATAAGAATAAGAATAGAGAAAGCCCGCAGTGCCTTTAACAATATGAAACAAATGTTGTGTAGCCGTAACCTAAGCCTAAAGCTGAAAATACGAATGCTTAAATGTTATGTTTTCTCGGTCCTGTTGTATGGGGTGGAGGCGTGGACACTAAATAAGCAATGTATGGGTAAGCTGGAGGCATTTGAGATGTGGGCGTACCGAAGAATGTTAAAAATCTCCTGGAAGGATAAGATAACTAACCAAGTTGTATTAGACAGGATGAACAAACAAAAGGAGGTCGTATTGAGTGTTAAAATGAGGAAACTACAATACCTGGGACATATTACACGTGGGAATAAATATCAACTGTTACAACTAATTATGCAAGGAAAGATTGAAGGTAGGCGCAGCATAGGTAGGAGAAGAATGTCGTGGTTGAGAAACCTCAGAGAGTGGTTTGCTTGCACTTCCATACAATTGTTCCGAGCGGCAGCCTCCAGGGTCAAAATTGCCATGATAATAGCCAACCTTCGTAGCGGAGATGGCACGTGAAGAAGAAGAAGATATACTTTTTCAGTATTTAATCCTTGACGGATTCTTAAGGACTTCGGTCAAAAGGAGATGTTGCACCGTGCAGGGCTAAATTCGTTCTGAGAGAAGGCGGGGTGGGGTGCCTGATTTTTCGGGGAGTCTTTTTTTAAAGCACACAAAAAAAACTATACACTAAAAACTATTGACAAAATTTTTGACCGATGTTTGACAATCGTTTTACAAAAATGTATATCATTTTTTTAGAGTGAGTGCACCTTTGTCAAAAGTGGAGTTAAATACTAAATTAAATATATTAATATATAGTTTTATATGTTCGAATGGATTTATTCGAACAATCCAGACCACAAATATTTTAGACGTTATCCAACCCGTTAGTGAATCTGTCCGTTCCGTCCCTATGGGAGCGTTCTTTATCATGTTGTTTTTAAAATGGATCCTGGGAAATATCAAAACAGAAGATATGCAGTTTCCAATAGCGTTTATCGAACTGCACATGGTAATCAGAACGTCTCTTTTAGAATAGGTAACTTGTCCTTTACATGACCGGTGCAAACAAACATAGTATATTGCCAAAAATTCTCTAAATTTATAGCCATTCTTTTAATTTTTAAAATGTACAGATTTTGGAAAAAGAGAAACATTACGACAAAAGATATAATTCGCATCTTTTGTTGTAATGTTGTTCTTTCTCCAAAATCTGTACATTTTAAAAATCAAAAGAATGGCTATAAATTTAGAGAAAAAAAGATCCAAATTATATTAATAATAATACTAACATAAAAGATCTTTCCAGTATGAATAATAATTTAATAGAATGAATTGTATTTAAAAGCATCATTACATAATAATATATTTAATCCCAACATCTTAAATCACTCCTGTTTCGAGATACCCACCAGATGTCATCTGTCAATCTCAGATTTCAATTTTTTATTATTTTTAATATTATAATAATTAAATTTGGATATTTATAATACCATTATATCACCAATCCCTATTGTTCAATATTCAACTGGCTAAAAGAAATTTTCTGGTTGGTTTGAATCTATTTGTTTTTACGTTATTTTTTTTAATGGTTTTTAATCTGGAAGCCGAGACACAAAGTAAATAATTTATATAACAAGTTTTGAAAGCAATTTTATAATTATATAGTTCACATTTACTTTTTAATTGACCGTTTACATTTTTTTTTTCAATACTACCTAAATTTGTGAAACATTTTTTCATTTAAAAATTTCCTTTTTTATATAAATAAGATAAAATGGGGAAGGCCCAGGTAAAACAAAGTCTTCTAATTTTCTTTGTGATTGTAAGTCCTATAAGAAAATTTTTCTCTAATACAAAATAAACTTGATTATCTCAGAAGCGTACTGTTTGCATTTTCACAAGTTTTTTTTTTATATACGAGGGAAAACTCTCATTTGGGTAGGTACTATAATTTTGTTTAGTGTTCAAAATTGATACATACACCATGTGTTTAAATTTTATTTTATAATCCAAATGTTAAAACCGCGATTTATTCTTAGATAAGTTTGGTAAATGATGAGTTTGTTAGAGTAGTAGAGTAGTAGAGCAGTTTTTAAATCGATTTTTAGATTCGAATCAAATGTTAATCACTACATTAACATTTAATGTAATGATTAACTATGAGGTAATCGTTATAGCGGTTTACAGTCCACCAAGACATCCGTCATAAAGAAAAATCAATATGTAGATTTTCTGACCAGTCAAAGACATATATTTAACTTTAGAGGAGGCAAAATATACGCGTTGGGGTTACCACTGACTACCACCAAAGGGAAAGAATTTTTAGAAGCAATAAAATACATAAAATGCGACGCAATATCAACGCGAAAGCCAACATACTGGCCTACTGACACAAATAAAATCCCAGACCTTATCGACTTCTTTGTAGTCAAAAATATTCCAATTCCAACAAATTATAAAAAGATAGAAGAGGCATTGGATAAGAACTCGGACCATTCTCCAAAATCGAATTCCTAAATCATCAGTTTGGGTTTAGAGCAAGCCACTCAACGATAGATCAGGCACATAGAATAACATACATAGTAGAAACAGCTCTAGAAAAAGGAAAAGTCTACAATTTTCCTCGATGTAGCGCAGGCTTTTAACAAAGTGTGGCATGACGGATTATATCATTAAATAAGATGCTACTTACCAAAACAATATTCTGAACTACTAGAATCATATATATCGGACAGATACTTTCGAGTTAAATATGAGGAACCATAGTCAGAATTAAAAGAAATTAAAGCTTGAGTTCCACAAGGAAGTGTCCTGGGGCCAGTGCTACACCTGCCCTATACCAGCGATAATCCATCATTAGAACCTAACACAATTGCGACATTTGCAGACTATATATACTCTAGTACATTTGCATTCTAGCAGTCGGACAAAACCACGAGAATGCAGCAACCATGTTACAGAACCCTGTTGAATAAATTAACATCTGGACTAGGCGATGGCGCATCAAATTGAATGAAACAAAATCTGTTCATGTCAATTTTACTAACAAAAGAGAACAACATATCCCAGTTAGTATAAATCAAAACCAAAAACCTTATGCAAAATTGGCAAAATATTTGGGTATGACATTAGATTCCAAGCTACTTTTTAAAGCACCTATTAAGAAAAAAAGGAGGAATTACAAATTAAGTTCAGAAAGATGTACTGGTTGATGGAAAAAAATCCACTCTATCTACTTATAAAAAATTGTTATTGTATAAGCAAGTCCTTAAACCGATATGAACATATAGGTGGACATATGGGATACAGCTATGGGGCTGTACAAAAGAAAGTAACATCCAAATTACACAACAATATCAGAAAAAATTATTAAGAAATATCGTTTACGCTCCATGGTACCTCAGAAACTGTGATGTTCGATTTTCGAGACCTCCAGATGGATACGGTTATCCAGACAACATGTAAGTTTGCCGAGAGTCATAAACAAAGGCTATTCAACCACATGAATGTTGAGGCCATCAAACTGCTAGACAACGCCAACCATCTAAGAAGACTTAAGAGAACGAAGCCGTTTGAGTTAGTGCTATACAGGGTGAGTCATGAGGAACTTTACATACTTCTACCATATGTAGAGTCCCTCAGGGAGCATATCATGTGGCCTCTAAAAAATGTCAACTCCTCTTCTTTATTAATTAACAGGGTGATTTGTGTAATTAACCATTTATTTCATTTTACTGTAGTGTTTATACGGCTTATTTAATTTTTTTAATTTTTGCATGATACAGTACACTACTATCAAGCATTCGACTGGTATTAGCTAAACTAAAAAATTCCAGGACTGGCTTTGGAAAAATTAATTTAGGGATTTGTATTAAATATTACACCCTGTATACATTTTTTTAATGCAATTAGTGATTTTTAAACTACATAAATAGCCAATGAAAACGACATATGCGACAATGTTGTCGCATTGTTATTCAATTTTTAGTGAACGATCAAATCTTACCAAAAATAGAACAACCATAATGAAGTATCAAATGATAAGGTAATTAATTTAAACAAATGTTATAAATTTCATACATTTTAATTGAAATGATAAACTGAGTCACTGCACAACAAAAAACAGTAATTACTAACAATAACGAAGAACAATTTAAAAAAAAAAAAACTAAAAATATGTACATAGTTATGATAAACCCATAAATTAGAACTGGAAAAGATACAATAATGGTAACAAAATAAAAATAATTCAAAATAGATTTTCGATATGGAACCCTGCAGCCTGTACACATTTTTGTTGCCGAATTGTTAATTGACGTATTGAATTACGGATACTCTGGGGATCGTTTCTAATAGTATTACAACAATGTATAATTCTATCAATTAATTGTTGTGGGTTATTAATATTCACTGCGTAAACTAGTTGCTTCAAACGTCCCCAAATATTGTAATCCACGGGATTGACATCAGGGAATCTTGAAGGGAATCTTCATTTACTAAATTGAAAAAGGTGTTCTGCGGAAGAGATCTAAGTCTAAAACTTAAAATTCGCCTTGTGAGATGTTACGTTATGTCAGTTCTCCTCTACGGGATTGAAACATGGACATTGAAAAAGATCGATACCAAAAAGATAGAAGCATTTTAAGTTGTGGATGTATCGTAGAATATTAAGAATACCCTAGACAGAGAAAGTAACAAATGTGGAGGTTTTGCGGAGAGTGCGGAAAGAGAAAGAGCTGATACTTACTGTTAAAAAGCGCAAACTACAATATTTGGGACATGTTATGAGGGGAGATAAATACCAGTTGCTGCAATTGATTATACAGGGAAAGATAATGGGAAAGATCTATAGGAAGAAGAAGGCATTCATGGTTAAAAAACTTAAGAGAATGGTACAATTGCACCCATTACCAACTGTTTAGATCTGCAGCATCAAAAATACGCATAGCTTTGATGATAGCCAAACTTCGGAACGAAGACTGCACTTGAAGAAGAAGAAGAAGAATCTTGAAGGCCACGAAATAGGTCCTGCACGTCCTATCCACCTGTTGCCATAAATATTATTGAGATGTTGTCTCACAGCCCGTAAAAAGTGTGGGGGTGCCCCATCATGCTGAAAATACATCCCTCGGATAGCAACGTTCGCGTCGGCAAAATATTTCGTAGAAAGTTAAAATAGACCTGCCCTGTTAAAGGACCATCAAAAAAGTGAGGACCTACTAATTGGTTATTTATGACACCAATCCACACGTTAACCGAAAACCTTAACTGAGAACGACGTTCTCGAATAGCATGGGGATTTTCTTCTGCCCACACATGTGAATTTCGTGAATTATTTATCCCGTCTCTGGTAAATTGGGCTTCATCTGTAAATAGTGTCCTGTATAGCGTTGGTCGATTATTGTTAATCCATCTACAAAATTCCAACCTATCGATCTCATCTCCAGCATGTAGTCGCTGAACCATTTGAATGTGATATGGGTATAGATTATTTTTTTGTATGACTTTACTTACTTTTGATTGAGTAACATTGAGTTCTCGACTTACTTGTCTAGTGCTTATTGTAGGGTTCACAGTAACGGCGTCCATAATGTCATCTTCCTGCGCTTCATCTACATGTCGCTCTGTTGCTCCACTAGGAAAAGTGCCATTTTCTCGCAAATAATTAAATACTGACCCAAATGTTAGATGACTGGGAGTTCGACGATTAGGAAATCTCCTGCGATATTCTCTACTAGCAGCCCTACCATTCCCATTACAGAATCCATAAACAAATATTATGCCTGCATATTCTGTGGTCGAAAACTGATGTGGCATTTTGAACGAAAGTAACAAAAACTCTACCAAAACTAACACAATGTACTTAACGTAGATATGACAGAAGAAATATGTATTCTTGTACACATAAATAACAATTGATAATGACAATAATGACAATGGGTATAAAATATCAAGAAACGTCAAACGGTTAACGCCAACCCTCATTTTAAACTTTTTTAGATTTATTTTTATTTAGTACAGTTGATGCGATGTATTATTATTTGACATAAAATTTTAATCATTTACAATCAACAAAAACTAACACATACAAGAGGTTTGACTTTTTAACCAATTTAATTTATTATTTATCGAAAATAATGCCCAATACGATCTATGAGTAAAAATTTAAAACTGAAAAACAATAATTAATTCTATCGTAGAGATAATACAAAGTGACAGTAAAGATGTTAATTTTCTACGTATTAGATTATGTTGTAGGAACTCATTTTAATTAAAATGTTTGAAATTTATAATTTGTTTAAATTAATACCTTATAATTTGATACTTCATTATGGTTGTTCTAGTTGATTTGATCGTTCACAAAAAATTTATTAAAAGTGCGACAACATTGTCGCATATGTCGTTTTATTGGCTATTTATGTAGTTTGAAAATCACTTATTGCATTTTAAAAAATATATATACAGGGTGTTATATTTAATACGAATCCCTAAATTAATTTTTCCAAAGCCAGTCCTGGATTTTTTTAGTTTAGCTAATACCAGTCGAATGCTTGATAGTAGTGTACTGTATCATGCAAAAATTAAAAAAAAATAAATGAGCCGTATAAACAGTACAGTAAAATGAAATAAATGGTCAATTACACAAATCACCCTGTTAATTAATAAAGAAGAGGAGCTTACATTTTTTAGTGGCCACATGATATGCTCCCTGAGGGACTCTACATATGGTAGAAGTATGTAAAGTTCCTCATGACTCACCCTGTATAAGTGTGTGAAAGTAAAAAAGCAGAGCAAAGTGCGGCTAAAGTGTATACGTTAGCTAGTAGTGCTATAATGTATTAGAGCCTTCGGAATGTTGTTGCAGGTAACCTAGACACGGTCTAGGTTGCTAGATACGGTCTTTGTAATATGTTGTATATATAACTAACTTGCTTATTGATCGTAGTGTTGCTTATGAATCAAATGCCAAACAATTAATTTTAAAATGTAATTTTTAATAAAATCCCAATTTTGGCTTAATCCCATATAAACAAAATATGGTTTTATTTAATTAAATAATAAATTTTTTAGATTATGCTTCTGGTATGAATTAGCTGAAATAAACTACTCCAATTTTTTTAGTTTAGTTCAATGAGTTATAAACTTATAAAACCCAAAGTAAATTACACCTTAGTAGCTCTTACAAAAACTTTACTTTTTACGTAATATGAAATTTAACCCAATTATTTTAACCTCCCTGGTATTCCTCAACCTTTTTTTGCCCAAATGAAATGGTCTGAGCTAAATACATATAAAGTAGCCAGCTGGCGGATGTTTTGATATATTAGTTCATTATTCTCATTCTCTATTCTCTTTCGCTTATTTAAGAGACGAGCAAGTTTGAATGTACCTTTGCAACTCAATTTGATAAGTTGTTGAAATTAAATTAAGTAGATTTATAATGGCTTGCCAACTTCATTCTAATGGTGTTAATATAACGGAGACAGCGCCGGAGTCCTTCCGCAGCAAAATACGGATTTAATTACCGAACTGAATAACATTTTGACGGGTCTGGTTTCCCAAGAAGCCACTATCTATACAAATTTTAAATAAAAATGGTATAAAAATTCAACCTTAGTTGCCGCAGATTCCCGTAGATAAAACTGAAAAGGATTAAACATTTATTTAAACGTTCTAAAAAAAATAGAAAACAAGGTCACAAAATTATCCGTAACGTATTTTTTTCGCGTGGTGGCCGAGGATATAATTATTATACTTCTCCGTTCATCCCACTCGCTATAAAGTGTAAAACTAGCGGACTCAGGGTAGAAGTATTTTTATTGTAATTTTGCCTGTATATGTAATCGAACAGAAGGTACTGGGTTTTTTCTCTGAAAGCCCTGCAATTAGTATTTCCACCACCAGAGAAAAAACCCAGTATCTTCTGTTCGATTACATATACAGGCAAAATTACAATAAAAATAGCCAAATACAAAAAAGAAAGGAATAACACCAGCTTTCCGAACAAATAACAACGTAGGCCAATATATCAAAAACAACAAGAGCCAAAATAAAAAACACTTACACAGGGGTGTGTACAAACTTAAATGTGGCAACTGCTCAAAAACTTACATCGGTCAAACTGGTAGAAACTTTAACAAACGAATAGCAGAACATAAAAGGGCTTTCAATAATAAACAAACAGATTCTACATACGCACTTTACCTTCTAGATCACAATCATTCTTTTACCGACGAATTTAAAATTCTTCACATTCAAAATAAAGGCCTTAAGCTATCCTTGTTAGAATCTATGGAAATCAACAAATTAAAAAACACAGATATAATTCTGAATGACCAGCTGGAGACAAACAGTTCTCCCCTCCTCAACATATTTCATTAGAGACTATAAAGTGTAAACGCATGCCAAAAATAGATCACTTGAGAAAGGCAATCAGCCGAAATAGCTATAGTGATAAGAGTTAAAATAAAAAAATTTTGTGGAAGTTTGAAAACAAAGTTTTCAGTGTTTTATTGTTACAAAAAATATCGTATAATATCTTAATAATTAGTTCATTTACCTACAACTAAATAAATTGTCGAGTAATATATTTTCTAATTGAACTTCCTTAGTGTCGCAATTAAGGCCTAGATTAAATTGTAACGTAAGCAAATAGTTCAAAGTTTGTTGGTATGGTATGATAGAAAGCAATAATCTCTGTGCTGGGGTATGAATTATTTGTGAGATTATAAATTGGGGATTTGAGCTCAGGTTAGTACAATTTATTCTAAGTAGTTACCTTACGAACATCATATTGTGTAATTACTAGTAGCTGTCAATAAAATCAACATTTTTCTCCAGAACTTAAACTTTTTATTATATTTATCATCGCCGATCGACAAGAAGTGGATACAGGGACAGTATAAAACGATTCGAACCTCATAACTACGTTCCAATCTTTTCACTGGTTCTAAAAGAAAGGCTGCTAACTGTAAGTACAATCCAGACTACATGGCATGTGGATTTGCATTCATTGTAGAATTTGGTGTAAAGGTACCTCTATGTGTAATTTGTGCAGAGGTATAAAGTAATGAAGCAATGAAGCCGGCAAACTTAACTAGACCCTTTGAAACAAAGCATAAAAATTTTGCGAGAAAACATGTTGATTTTTTTAAGAGGAAGAAGACGGAACTAAAATCGTCAAAAAATATCCTTAAGTCATACTCAACTTATGATAAAGCTACTTTAAAGGGGTCATATCAACTTTCACTTAGATTCGCAAAAACCAAAAATCCCTTTACTGTTGGTGAGGAATTAGTTTTATCATGTATCGTAGATGCAACTAAAGCAACTTTAGGTAATAAATACGCTAAACAAATGCAAAATATTTCTCTTTTCTATGACACTGTTAGTAGGAGAATTAAAGATATGGAATCAGATGTTGAAACCCAACTTCGAAAGAAAATTCATTTCTCAAAGATTTTTGCAGTTCGACTTGATTTGTACAGATTTTACCAATAAAGCTATTCTTCTTGTTTATATACGATTCATAGATATATATATATATATATATATATATAATATATATATATATATATATATATATATATATATATATATATATATATATAATAGCACTACGAGCCTAGTACGCCCATGGCTTGAGCTGTTATTGTTTTCCATTTCTTCCTATTATTAGCCTTGTCCTTCCATCTTTCTATTCCCAGTGTTTCTAGGTCTTTCTCTACTTCTTGCTTCCATCTACTTCTCGGCCTTCCTCTTCTTTTTTTTGTACCCATTGTATGCATCAGAATCATTTTTGGTACTCGAGAATTTGTCATTCTTTCTATGTGCCCTAGCCACCTGAGTCTCTGAGTCTTTACTACTCCCACTGTACTAGGATTCTTGTACATATCTTCTAATTCTTTATTTGTTCTTCTTTTCCATGTATTGTCTACTATCTTGCCTCCAAATATCTTTCTCAAAACCTTTCTTTCCCATATTTCGAGCATATCTGTTTCGCCTTTGTTCAGTGTCCACACTTCACTGGCGTAGGTTACCACTGGTTGTATAACTGTTTTGTAAATCCTTATTTTGGCATTCCTAGATATCTGTTTACTTTTTAATAGCCTGTTTAAGGAGTACACGCATCGGTTTCCTGCCATTATTCTTGATTGAAGCTCCTCTCTAATATTTGGTTTGCATGTGAACATCGACCCCAGGTATGTAAATCTTTCCACTGCTTCAAATATATATGCTTTTTCACCCTCTACTTCTATTTTTAGATTTCCTCCTTTTTGTTCACTGTCATCTATCCATTCCATGTATTTTGTCTTACTTTCGTTGATGGCTAGGCCTATTTTCTTTGCCTCTCTATCTAGCCTCTTTACTACTTCTTGTAGCTCCCATTTGCTTCGAGCCAGTATTACTACATCGTCTGCAAAGGCTAGACATTGGTGCTTTCTTTGGTTTAACAATCCCTCTCTGTTGAGATTTGCATCTCGTATGACCTTCTCCAAACACAAGCTGAATAGTATCTATGATAGGGGATCTCCTTGCCTTACTCCTTTACTGACTTTAAATTTTTCCGACATTATATTATTTATTTTAACTCTGCTCTCAGTCTTGGACAACGTTATTTGTATCATTCTTATAAGTTTTCTACTGATACCCAATTCTTCTAGTGCTTTGCTCATTTGGTTCCGTTTTATTCTATCGTACGCTTGTTTCAAATCAATGAAGAGGACCCTTGTCGGCAAATTGTGTTGATAACTTTCCGCTTCCAATTCTCTGAGAGTAAATATCTGATCTGTTGTACTTCTACCAGGTCTGAAGCCACATTGGTACTCGCCGATAATGTTTTCTATCACTCCTGCCAATTTGTCCTTTATACACGCTGCAATAATTTTGTATGCAGTATTCAATAGTGATATCCCTCTGTAATTTTGACAATCTGTCCTATCGCCTTTCTTATAAAGTGGGCATATAATTGCATCTGCCCATTATTGTGGTAGTTGTTCTTTAATCCAAATCTCCTTTATTAATTTGAACATTTGCTCCTCTAGCGTTTTCCCTCCATATTTGAACATCTCTGCAGTTATATTATCACTTCCTGGACTCTTGTTATTTTTTAATTTCTTTATTATTTCCTTTATCTCGTTTCTGGTAGGCGGTGTTTCTTCTGTCTCATTTATTTGGTTCCTATGTTTCTCCGTTCTTATAGGCTGTTGCTGTTCAATCCTGTTTTCGTCATTTAGCAATTCATCGAAGTATTCTTTCCATCTAGCGGCTATTTCATTTTCTCCACTAATGGCGTTTCCTTCTTTATCTTTGTAAAATATTGTTTTTTGTTGGTATCCTCTTTTTTCATTTTTTACTCCCTGGTATAAATTTCTAATTTCTCGATTTTTGTAATTTTCTTCTATTTCTTTCAGCTGATTTTCCATGTACTTTCTCTTTTTCATTCTCAAAACTTTTTTTACGATTTTTCTTTGTTTTTCATATCTGTTTCTTGTTTCTTCCGTATCACTTTTGATCATATCCATCCTTAGTTTACTTCTCTCTTCAATTTCCTTCTGGCATTCTTCGTCAAACCAATCCTTTTTCTTTTTAGTTATATTTTTATTGCATTCTTTAGCTGTGTTACTGATAATCTGCTGAATTTTGTCCCAGTCCTTGTCTATGTGCCCTTCTAGGTGTATTTCATTTAATTTTCTATCGATACCTTTTCTATACATTCTTGTTCTTCTTGCGTTACAAGCCGCACTGCTTTATTTGTGTTCTTATTTTTTCTTTTGCGATTTTTTTCTTCCGGTATCAGTTGAGCCATTTTAATTCCTAACATGAAGTGATCCGAGTCAGCGTCTGGTCCTCTGTATGTTCGCACGTTCTTTATACATTTTCGGTCTTCTCTCTCTATTAGTACATGGTCAATTTGATTTAATGTTTTTCCATCTGGGGATCGCCATGTTGCTTTGTAGATGCTTTTTCTCTCGAAATATGTACTCATTATTAGTATATTTTTTTCTTTGGCAAAATCTATCAAAAACTGCCCGTTCTCATTAGTTTCCTCGTGTTTGCTAAATTTTCCTATAGTAGTTCTATATATTTCTTCTTTTCCTATCTTTGCATTTGCGTCCCCCAGTACTACTTTAATGTCATATCTTGGAATACTTTCAAATACCCTATTAACTTCACAGTAGAAATCCTCTTTTACTTCAATATCTTTTTCTTCTGACGGTGAGTGAATGTTAATGAATGTGATTTTTTGATATTTTCCTCTTATTCTTAGACAACATAGACGATCAGATATTGGTTTAAACTCTACAATTGATGCTTTTAACGCTTTATTTACCAAAAATCCTGTGCCTAATATTCTGTTTCTGCCTCCACTATTAAAAAATAAGCTATTTTCAATTTCCAGCATTTCCTGACCCAGCTGCTTTGTTTCTTGTAGTGCCACTACGTCAAATTTAAACTTTTCAATTTCTTTAGTTAAGTGTTTCAGTTTTCCTTCCTCAAAAGTACCCCTTACGTTCCACGTTCCTACCATTAAGTGATCTTTTGGATATGTGTTTCTATTGCCTTTTTTTGTATTTTTTATCTTTAAATCACCCTTTCCTATGACAATGTTACCGGTATTCATGTCCTTGTTCCTTGCGTTGTTCGTCTTCGTATTTTTACTATCATAGCCGTTTTCTAGTTTTTTGAGTTTGTTATTTCCATTTTATCTTTCTTGCTATTCCACTTCCATTCAACACCATTTATCATCATTTTCCTTGCTCCTATTTTGACTTCGTTTCCTTTGTTTCTTTCCTCTTGTGCAATTTTTCTTATTATTTTTTGAATTTCTCTCTCTCTCACCGTTGTGTCATCGTTGATGTATACCTTTTCCTTTTTGACGTCCTTTAACTTTGCTTTATTCTTCATAACTTTTATCTTTTCTTGTTGGTTCTCCATTTCAATTAGGCACGTTTTTGGACCTAGTTTGTGGGCCGTCTTTATTTTGGCCTCTACTGCAAGGTGATCTTTTATAAAATTGCCAATTGCTTCCTTCAATACCAGCTGATCCTGCGTATCAATTGCTAGCCCGTTCATTACCAAATTATTTCGCCTTCTCTGTTTTTCTATAATTTCTATGTTGTCTCGTATTTCCCTTAATTCTTTCTTAATCTGTATGTTTTCCTCTTTTAGAATTTTATTATCGTTCTTTAGTTCCTTGTTTTCCCTTATTAGATGTTCAACTACCTCCTTGTATTCCTTTTGGTCTTCTTTTATTTGTCTAATGTCGCTGGTTAGGTTGCTCATCATTTCTAGCAATTTATCAAGTTTTGCTCCATCCTCTTTTCCTCCTGTCTTCTGAGGGGTTCTTGTTAGTTTTTTATTTTTTCTGGATCTCTCTTCCTCTTGCTCATCATCCTCTCCTCTATTCTTTCTTTTTGCTCCTTCATCTGTCGTTGTATCGTCACTGTCCATATACGTTTTACCTTGTAGATATTTTTCCATCCTTGTATACTTTTCTTTTTTTTTTTTGGTCACTTCGCGGATTACTTTCAACTCTGATTGGCGCCAGACACTATCTCTCGCTTCAACAGCTCGGAAGAAACAGTATCTACCACTTCCTGTTGAATCCCCTATTCGAAGTCTAGACTAATTTTGTATTCCGTGGCAAACACGAAACTTTGCACACATTGGCAACGTCGCAATTCACTTAAACGTAGCTTCCTTCTTCCTTCCCAGTGTTAGTTCTTATCAGTTAACCTCGCTTTTTTCCCTTATCCGATTATTCACTTTGTTATTGTTTTTTTTGCAGTTTTCGGTGTTTATTTTTGCACAGTTGTTACCTTATTCAGTTATCTCAATTCTCACTACAACGTATTGAATTATTTCCCGTTGCAACTCTCGAATTTCGGGTTTATCGCAGACAGAAAATAAAACAAAAATCTTCAACTCCGCGCCACTTTGCCAAAAATCACGATTCATAGATAACGACAACAAAAAATTATCTGAGGAGTTCCTGACCTCGATTGAGTTGCAACACAACCGGAAAAATATTTTTAAAGCCATTGACGGATATTTTACACTTAAAAAATCTTTCATGGAAAGACTGTGTAGGACTTTGCTCTGATGGTGCCGCAGCAATGACAGGTCACCAAACAGGCTTGCCAAGTTTTATAAGGAAAGAAGGAAACCGTGATATTGTTTTAACATACTGTATTATTCATCGCGAAATACTTGCTGCCAAAGGATTAAGTCATGACCTAAACAAGGTTTTGACTATTGTGGTAAAAGCCTTGAACTTTATAAAAAGTAATGCTCTCAGTTCGAGATTGTTTGCTTTGTTATGCGAGGACATGAGATCCATCTATTCCAATCTCCTTCTAAATACCGAAGTTCGGTGGCTGTCCAGGGGCCAAGTTTTAGCCAGATTTTATGAACTTTAAGAAGAAGTGTGTATATATCTTGATAAAAAAAAACGTGAGTTAGCGGAAACACTGCGTGACAGAGAATTTAAGGACACTTGGACACTGAAGGTTGATATTTTTCACCGGATGTGGTTTTTTACTTTTTTAGCTAAATGTTTCGCGGTTCTGACATGCTGATATATTTGAAATTTTTTTTTTTAATAAAATCTAAAAAAGAATATAAGAATATATTCTATATTTGTACCCAAACTTCCACAAAATGTATTTTAAACTCTTATCACTACAGCTGTTTCGACTGATTGCCTTTCTCAAGTGACCTATTTTTGGCATACGTTTACTCTTTATAGTCTTTAATGAAATAGGATGAGGGGGGAGAACTGTTTGTCTCAAGTTGGTCAGTCAGGATTATAGCTGTGTTTTTTAATTTGTTGATTTCCATAGATTCTAACAAAGATAGCTTAAGGCCTTTGAATATGAACAATTTTAAATTCGTCATTAAAAGAATGATTATGATCTAGAAGGTAAAGTTCGTATGTAAAATCTGTTTTTCTATTCTTGAAAGCCCTTTTATGTTCTGCTATTCATTTATTAAAATTTCCGTCAGTTTGACCGATGTAAGTTTAGAAAGATAAATCACTTCAGAAAGGCAATCAGCCGAAACAGCAGTAGTGATACGAGTTTAAAATAAATTTTGTGAAAGTGTGAAAACAAAGTTTTTAGTATATTATTGTTATATAAAACGAATTTTCATTAAGTATCGGTCGAATCCATCAATTACTTATTCTAATACTTGTAGCATGGTCATCTAAATAATGGCGATTTTTGAGTTGTGACTCTTTTATAGCAGAGGTGCAATATAACATATAATATACACATGTTACACGGTAACAAGATTTCTATATTTCCCAGAAATTATTATGTTGTATTATTGTAAAATATATTTCATGAATTCCTTCCGCCTTATTGTTTTTGACATTATTACCGAACGTGTTGTAGTCATTTCTTCGTTTTATGTAAAAGATATCGTCGATAAAATTTATGAGTTTGTGAAGTATATTTTTATCGTCCGAAGTGATGTATTGATTTTTATACCCATTTATGAGCCTGCCATGTACATATATCAATTTTCCAAAACATTAGCTTGTATAATTAACAGTGGCAGTTCTTTAGTAAGCCGCATTCATTATAAATTGAGACAAGTTAATTTATTGATTTTGTTGTAGTGCAACGATTTTAGTTGGGTAATTAAATTTCTGTTTAGCTGCGATATACAAAATTTATACAACATAAACGGCTCATCTGGAATCTCAGTTTTTGTGTATCCTTTTTACAACTATTAGTATAAATACGGTAGGCAATTAATATATACAGATTATCTAGTTTGATACTATTTATTCTTTTGTTAAAAATTATTTTAATAATATTAGTAATTACCACGCCGACCGTATATATTATAATTAAATAATTGATTTGGTTGCTTAAGACCAATAAACAATTTTATTCCAACCTACTATTAACCTTACTTACACTTTTTGGCGGACATTCTTTTTAATTAGAGCTCCTGATAAAGTCATTATAAAATGAAGACTCTGAAGCTAGCGGGGACAAATGACCGGAATCAAATTTAACCTAGGTATTGTTTTTTCATCCATTTTTCACTAATTTATTACCACTCTAATAATTTTTCACCACAAACCAACCTTAAAGGGAGTGATTCCTCTGGCTTAAGATTCAGACTAGCAGAATTCGGAAAAAACCTTAACGTCAAAGCTAGCAGAATTCGGAAAAAAGACTTTTTGACGATAACACATTTTTTACCCATTTTTCGCTAGTTTATTGCCAACCTAATAATTATTTACCACCAAACCATCCTTAGAGGGAGCGATTTTGCTGGCTTATGGTTAAAACTATTCGAATTCCAAAAATAATATTTATGATATACCAAGTTTTTATGGATTTATTACCGAACTAGTAATTATTCACCCCTTAATTATACTTTATGAGAGTTAGTAATTCTGTTGGGTTAATGTTTAAGGGGATAAAAATTCTATTTTTACAATTTTACTGTACTCTTCTTGTCTTCTTGTAATTAAAAGTATAAATTAGTTGCCAGGTTTATATAAATTTTAAATTTTAACTATTTTAAAATATATATATATATATATATATATATATATATATATATATATTATATATATATATATATATATATATATATATATATATATATATATATATGAAAGGGGTTCCTACAGCTGTCGCTGTCTCCCTTCTCTTAACCATTTTCTCCATTCTTCTTTGTCCCCCCATTCTCCGTCTTCCAATCCTCTTCTTTCCATGGTTTCATCTACCTCATCTATGAAAGATCTTCTTGGTCTACCTCTTTTGCGTTTTCCTATGGGGTTCCACTTTGTTATTTTTGCTATCCATCGGTTTGGGTCTGTTCGTCTGACATGTCCGTACCACGTTAATCTTTTTTCTTCAATGTAATTTAAGGCGTCTTTCTTTATCTCCCTTCGCCTTTTGATTTCGTCGTTAGTTATTTTGTCCATTTCGAAACTCTGCAGCTTCTTCTCCAGTAGTCCATTTCTGTGGTGTTTATTTTGTTTTTGCTGCTTTTATTTAAGACCAAATTTTCTGCCCCATATGTTAGAATGCTGCGAATCATCGTGTTATAAATTTGTTTTTTGTTATTTCAATTACTTCATACTGGTGCCTACAGGAGGGTTAATAAATCAATAACGTTTTAAGGTTTAACCAATTTACCCAATTTATTTTATTTGAAACAAATCGTTGCACTAGTTATTCACATGTAGAATTATAAGCACTATACTCTGCTTTTACATTTAACACTAAAAACTAAGCTGGGTCAAAGGGTCTCATCTCGTTGGGCTTTGTTTAAGCCATGTTGTTTATTAGCTGAAAAGCATGATTATTCGTATGATTATAAAACCTTTTTTATGATTTTTTAACAATTTGGTCCACTTCAATGTCCATGTTCCTACGGATGTCTTTATTTCTACCGTAACGAAGAGTATTAATTATAATTCTCTGTACTGTATTTTGAAATCGTTGAATAATCTTAGTCTTATTTATTTGGTGCATCCTCCTAATTGTACATCAAGTTAAAGTGTACAACTTTGTATTTTTAATCTTTTTTTTTAAATCCTCTTTAACTATTCAGAAACCATTAGTGAGCTTTTATATAAAAAGAGATGTTTTCCGTTCTTTTTCTATATCCTTTGCCCTGAAAGTTTTCCTGTTAAAACTTTTAGTTTTTTTATTTAACTTTGTAATATTAAATTTGCAAGAATACTCATTAAATTATTTTAAATTTTAATGAAATTTTTTTAACCATCTCATTTAGAGGTTTATAGGTAATTTAATATTCAACGTGCCAATATAATTATTGTTATTGACGAAAAAGTGCAAAATTAAAATACATTATTTACCCAACCTTCTATATTTATATGTTCTTGTAAACATTTTTTTTATGTGTTTATTTAATGTCGTCCGAACCACTGATGTTCTAGACGACAACAATGGAAAATACATATTAGAACAAACAAAGGTAATAATATTAATTACATACTAACACGAAAGAAGATTGCTATATGTAAATCGTGATACAAACTAGATTTAAATTTAAATATCTTGTCCATAGCCGTTAAAAACCAACCGATAATGTTGTTTAGATGATTATTGTCTCTAAGGGTAAGAACACGTAGAACGCCGGCGAACCGGCGTGCTTATTGGTGGTGCTGACAAGCGCTTATTTTCAGCGCTTGCCTGCTGTTACGTGGACAAGCAAAAAGCTGGATATCAGCATCAGTTTATTTAAAACTTTTCGAAGTGAAAGATGTCGTTGGATTCCGAAACTGAAAATGAAATGGGAATTTGGGGAGTACCACCACCACTTTCCGCAGCTAAAAATGGACAGTCAGAGATTCTTTAGATACATGAGGATGAATTTGGACACATTTTATTACATCCTGAGTAAAGTAGAAGAAAGTTTATCAAAAAAGTGGTGTAACTGGCATCATCAACTCATACTTCCAGAAGAACCACTAGTCATTTGTTTGAGGTAATTATCGCTTTATTGAAATTGCTTTATTTTACAAAATAATGCAAAGGATAAAAACTACATATAGTATTTATTGGTCGCTATCCTCAATAAGTTCATATTTACTAATATAAATCTGTGATTCTTGTTCCGATGGAATACTGTGAATTGTCGATGGTGTTGAAGCATGGGACTGTGGTGCAGAAGGAGATTGCACGGGTAGTAATGACTGAAATCTAAGCAAATTACTTGGGTACGAAAATTCTCAAACTAGTTGTTGGATCCTCGAAATTACAAAAATTTTTCTGGTTTAAGCTTTTTTATGTGCGGAAGACTGCTTTTAAAAAAATGCAAGTCTTCGTCTTTAGACTCCTCTTTATCTTTGTTATCGGTCTTTCGAGCCAGGATTTCTAGTTTTTTTTCGTTTTATTTCTAGCATAGATGCGGTATACTCATTTGTCCTTTGATGTTTAACCCGCGATCACTGTCGATGTTAGAAAAAATCTAACAAATTCGAATTTACCCTTATATTTTTGATTTTCGGGTAGTTATGATTTAAAGCTTCTAGATATGCCTGGTGATGCTTTGGATATATCGCATTTTAAAGCGAAACAATGGGTTGGAGTGCCTATCCATTTCGGATGTTGGCGACTATCATGTCAATCTGCACTTTGCACACTGCTGCTCTAAAAAGATTTGTGGTTGTTGTGTTGAACCACGTTCGTAAATTTTTCAGCCAGAAAATCTTTCGCCTTCCTGGTCCCCGTTTTCCTTCTACTTTACCCTGCAAGATCAGTTGCAGCAGTCCATATCTTTCGCTGTTCCTCATGATGTGACCGAGGTATTCGATTTTGGCTGTTTTTATTGTGGTTAACAACTCTTTTTCTTTTTTCATTCTCAACAGAACACCCTCATTAGTAACGTGGTCAGTATACGATATCTTCAGGATGCGACGATAAAGCCAAATTTCAAAAGCCTCAATTTTCTTGCAGGTGGCGTCTGTGAGAGTCCATGACTCAACTCCGTACAACAGTATAGGAAAGATGTAACATCGTAGTAACCTGATTTTAATGGGCATTGATAAATCATGACATTTGAATAACTTTTTGCCATTTTTTTAAATGCAGATCTTGCTTTCTCTATTCTACATTTGATTTCTATGGAATGATCCCAATTTTCATTAACGTTCGTAACAAGGTAGGTGTATGTTTTTATTCTTTCTATTTGTTGACCGTTTACACTGATTTGTCCAAATTGCTGTTCCTTCTTAGAGATCATCATGCATTTTGTTTTCCTAGTGTTTAGTGAAAGTCCGTATCTCTGACTGACCTCTGTGATTCTGTTCATGAACTCCTGGAGTGTTTCAGAACTGTCAGCGAATACTACCGTGTCGTCCGCTTATCTAATGTTATTGATAGATTCTCCGTTGATTCCGGCTTTAACATCACTCACTGCTTCTTTAAAGATTTCCTCAGAGTATATGTTAAACAGCTGTGGTGATAGTATCCATCCCTGACGGACGCCATGTTTAATTTGGATATCGTCGGATTCTCCTGCCTCTGTCCGGATATATGATGTTTGATTCCAGTACAGATTGCTGACAATTCTTAAATCACAGGTGTTAATTCCAATTAACACCTGTGATTCATAAAGCACGACAAGCTGATAGAGATATTAGTTAATATCTCTATCAGCTTGTCGTGCTTTACTGTATCGAACGCTTTATGGTAGTCAATGAAGCACGCATAAATGTCGCAGTTTACGTCTCTACATCACAGAAATAGCACTTGTATACTAAAGAAAGCCTCTCTCGTACCCACTGCATTTTATAGTAACCTAATCCAAAGGATTTTAATTTTCTCATGTCCAATTGTTGGTACTGTTATTTACCCCGAACTTTCCAATAGTCGTTAAGACCTTATCTTCTTAGAAATAGATACAGGCTGGCCTATGATTTTTGAGTGGGAGATGTCCCTTCTTTTTTTTTATTTAAGTTTGGTAAAATTTTAGAGGAACTAACTTACTTCTGGTGAGACAGTCTTTGCGTAAGGACTAGATCTTACTGTATATCTGTTATCTTACTGTCTGTAAATTGTTCTCTAAGCGTGTATACACTTGTTTATTTAAGTCTTTTTGATCTTATACTATATTAGAGTATATATAGTAATAAAGTACCTTTAATGTTAATTAGATTCAGTGTTTTATACAAGTATAGTAATAACTTCAGTGAATTAGGCAGCAGTCATCAGAAATTACTGTAAGTTACCATAATCTTAGTATATCCAATTATCTGGGCAAATAATATGGTATGGTATCATATTATCTGCAATCATCTGGGCCAATCAAAGTTCATCCATGTCTTCACCTGTAGATTGATGATTTTTGTATTCAATTTAAAGAACATTTCATTAAATTCAAGAAATTTCAATAAGTAATAAATATGAACATTTAAGTCTGTTTATCATTAAATAATAGTGCGAAGCAAATAATCGGCTTAACCAAGTGCGGTTTGGTTAAAACTTTATGTTTGTAACCTTTTTGTATTTTTGTAAATTCAGCTGTGATTATCTTTTGTGTTTGTTATAATTTTTGTTCTTTTTTTTTACTGTAATATCTCGAGGTACGCACACAAAACTTTATTTGTACATGATTGTATTATATATGTTTGTAAAGGTATTTTATAATTATATTACTGCTTATTTTTATATGTATACCACCATTTTATAGTTGTTGGTCTCCTTTTATTACTTGTGTTGCATTCAGCAGCGTCATAATTTTGTTGTTGAATATATTATTATTGTTTTATGTATGTATTTTATTTGTCGGCTCCTAACAAGTTCCCTGATAAAATAGTAACTCTGAGTATTTGCTTTTTACCTTCAAATATTACTATACCTTTGACCAGTAGAAAGATCAGGCCGATTAAGTTTCGTAGGTGAGTAATATATTTATTATTTGTTTATATAGTGTGTTGACCAAATTTATTTGATAATTAACTGTTGGTATCTTTTCTTGGGTTTGATCTCTGATCTCTGAAGGATATCTTTCCTTATCTCTTTTATTTTCTAAGGTTTCTTAATTTTCTCCTTAACCCCAAAAAATTGAGTGGCGCCCTGTTTCTATCTTATCGTATCTTTGGTAATTTTACCCATCTATCTTTTTGTTTATTTCTGTATCTTTTCTCATCTATCTTATCTTGTCTCATCTATCTTATCTTGTCTCATCTTTACTTATTTCATACGTTAGACCCATTCCCGGTTCCAAAAGCTAGTTTCGAATCCACGACTCGCTCTCCACCAACCATCTGGCTGCCGTCCACAGTGTCTCCATTGGTGACCTTTCTAGCACCATCCAAAAAAGATTTCCGAGGTTACATATTACCATTCAGGTTATGATATCCTAAGTTACAAACAATTTGTAAAAATCGTATGAAGTTTTATTGTACAGAGTTTTATACAATTCCGCTAGAAATCCAGTACCATTTTCGTTGGCCACAAAATCAAATTTCCTTAGTTAATTGCCACTGACTGGCTCACGAACATATGTAGCATTAGTAACTTGTTAGTACTCTTCTTCGTCACTTGATGAGAAAACCTGCATTTGTTAAATAACAGCTTCAATGGTATCTACTATATTGTGTTGTGTTTTATTGACTGGTTGGATAATTTCACTAGATGTCGATACACCTAAGTTCAATTCGTGTAAATTGACAGTGCGTTTTAAGCCACATATTTTTGTAAAATATTCTTCTTCTTGCCTGGCTGATATTCTGATGAATCAGAGCCAGACTCGTTCTCTGATTCGGGTTCAAATTCATTTGATGTTCCGTTGAGTTTAAAATCGATCACATTCTCTTTGTCGGAAAAACATTCTTGCAATAACTTTTCCAAACGTTGCTGTTCTTTCTCAAAAATAGACATATTTAATCACCAAAAGTTCAACAATAACTGAACCGATCCGTTATTGCAAACAACGTTCGCGCCGTGACGTAAACTTTTGCGAGTCGAAATCTGTGAATATATTAGATTAGCATGATGTGGTGACACATTGGTCTAATATGGCCTGAAACAAAAATTGAAACTCAGAGACCGCTTGACACCAACGTGTCACCATTTTTGTTTTTTTTTTTGATAAATTGCAGGTTATTATTTTCCTTTTGAATTTTTAATAGCACAAAAAGTTATTTATGGTTATTTTCATTTAAAAATTGAGAAAAAAAATTTGGCCCCACGGACAGATTTTTTTTTGTCCATAGTGGCACTCAATGTGTTAATATGTAACGTCTATGCTACTGGTGTTAAATGTGATACGTTCATTATGTTATCGCGACTAAAGAAACGCTGAACAATAACTTGTTAAATACAGTACGATTAAGAATTTAAAACGAGAAGTATAATTGCCAAAATCTTTAGCTTTAAGATAACAGCGTGGGTACAAGTTAGTTGGATCCTCCAAAATGCTTATAAAAATCCTCTCTCAAATAATTACAATAAAACCAAAGTAAAGACCAAAATTTGAATTTTCTTATCCGTAATATTATTCATCCTACTCTACATAATTTTAATACTTGTGATAGCACTTACATTGCGTTGATTTAAATTTCTTGCAAAAGTGGGAGAGTCTCTCGTTTTGTGATGAAAAACTTTGAGGGTTTCGAGTTCTTTGGAATAATTTAAACATTTTTTGGTAGTTTACAATAGAATGCGAAATTTTGAATATATTCACCCTAATATTGTGTTTTAAAACGGTATATCTTACCTGTATAAAATATACAGTGTAACAAAATATATAAAGATATAATCGCAAACTGTAGATAAAGAATTATAAAAAATATATTACTCTTGGTTATTTGGTGGATAATACATAATTTTGGATATACGAGTTTAACCATAAAATTCTTCTTTTAAATAGATTTTGTGTGCATCAGTAAAACTACTATAGACGAAAAAAAAACTACTATCCTTATCGATAAAATATGAAACAACCAATATAATTTATATACAGTGCAATCATAAAGTGTGGAAACGGTCTATTATCTCGTGACTTAATTAATTTTTGTTTTTTAACCTTTTCGGGAAAAACTTTTACTCTCACTACTTTAGCAGATGTGACGTCGATAATTTTGTTGAATAGAAAGGGAATGTTTTTATTTTTTCTTCAAGTGCCATCTTCGTTCCGAAGGTTGGCGATCATCAGGGCTATACGTATTTTCGAAACTGCTGACCGAAACAATTCATTGTTGCAACAGGTATACCATTCCCGTAGATTCTTTAGCCAGGACTTTCGTCTTCTTCCTATGGACCTTTTTCCTGCTATTTTCCCTTGCATAATTATTCAAAGCAGTTCATATCTTTCGCATTTTGTAATGTGTCCCAAGTATTGCAGTTTCAAAACCTCAAAACCTCGACATTAGCGACTCTCTCGGTCCATGATATTCTCAGGATTCTGCGATACATTCACAATTCAAATGCCTCTAATTTTTTAATATCAATCTTTTTCAACGTCCATGACTCCATTCCGTAGAACAGCACAGAAAGTACGTAACATCTCATCAGGCGAAGTTTCATTTCAAGGCTCAAATCTCTTCCACAGAACACTCTCTTCATTTTAGTGAATATGGATCTGGCTTTTTCTATTCTTATTTTGATTTCTGCTGAGCTATCGTTGTCTTCATTTATAAAAATGCCTAAATATTTGTATCTGCTAACTAGATCGATAATTTCATTGTGTAAATATAAATTTTGGACATTTTGTGTTGATTTCGATATTAACATAAATTTAGTTTTCTTTATGTTCAAAAATAGTCCATATTCTTCGCTGCAGTCTGCTATCTTATTCACCAATGTCTGTAGCTCTTCAAGTGTTTCTGCGATCAGAACGGTGTCGTCGGAAAATCTCAGATTGTTTAATCTAACACCATTTATTTTAATACCTACGGATTGCTCAGAGAGTGTTCTATTCATTACGTCTTCGAAATAGAGAATAAACAGTGTTGATGACAGTATACACCCTTGTCTCACACCTCGCTTTATTTCAATTTCTTCAGTGGTATTATTCTCTACTCTCACTACTGCTTTCTGATTGTAGTACATATTTGCTATTAATCGGATGTCTCGTTTATCTAAATTCTTTTCTGTCAGGAGTCTGATTAGGTGATTATGCCGCACTTTATCAAAGGCCTTGTTGTAATCTATGAAACACATGAATACATCTTGATTTATATTAAGACAGCTTTGAGATATAACGTTCAGTGCAAACAACGCCTCTCTTGTTCCGAGTCAATTTCGGAATCCAAACTGGGTATTAGTGATATCCATTTCCAGTTTTCTGTGTACTCTAGAGTGTATAATTTTCAGGAATATTTTCAGTACATGGCTCATGAGACTGATTGTACGGTAATCACTACATTGTTTGGCATTTATCTTTTTGGTAACAAACCAACAAAGGTGGATAAAAGCCATTCTTGTGGTATTTTTCCTGATGTATAAATGCTATTGAAAAGTTCAACTAAAATGTGAATCGAGTCCTTTTCTATTAGTTTAAGGATTTCCGTTGGTATTTCATCTGGACCTGAGGCTTTACCATTTTTCATTCTTTTTAGTGCGTACATTACTTCCTCTTCCATTATTTCTGGACCTTTGATCCTTGTATGTTACTTAGCTCAGATTGTTGTCTATCATCTGCAAAGAGTTCTTCAATATTGTTTTTCCATGTCTTCAACTGTTCTTCTAGTTCTGTTATGTTTCCGTTGACATTATACAGGGTATTTGGCTGCTTACGTTTTTGTGTACCTGCAAGTTCTTTCACTTTTTCATGTACATTAAAAATATCATGTTTTGCTGCAATTTCTCTATTTATTCACATTTTCTTTTATAAAAATTTTCTTTTGCTATTCTGATTTCTTTTTTGATTTCTTTCTGTATTTCTTTATACCTTTGTTCGTTTTTTCCTTTCATAATTCCCCGATTGTCCATGAGAAGAAGGATCTTATCAGTCATCCACCTTTGCTTTATTTTTGGTTTTTCTTTATTCAGAATTTTCTTCGCAGGACCTGTTATCGTCATTTTTACGTTTTGCCATTTTTTATCTATGTTGTTCGTTGGCTGAGATGTTTCTTTTTCATGAAGTATTTTCAACTCATTATTAATACATTTTTGCAGATTCTCCTTTACCTTCAGGTTACATAAATGACTTACGTCTATCTGCTTTGCTCTTCTTTTCTGCTCCAAAAGTTTAAAACTCATTTGCGCTATTAGAGGGTTATGGTCTGAAAAGACATCTGCGCCTGGGTAAGCTTTAACGGATTTTAAGGAGTTTCTGTATTGTTCATTTATCATTAAAAAATTAATCTGCTTTCGAATTATTCTTTCGTCATTATCCTGGGGTAATTTTAATTTAAAAAATTAAAAGTCCATATTTATCTAAATTCAACGGTGCCAAACTCTTCACATTTAAACTTCAGTATACAGAATGTACAGGAAACCAGCGCTCTTATTTCTTAAAATTTATTTAAAAATTTATTTTACAAAGCAAATTATTAAAACAATCATTTCATATTAAAGAACAACAAAAAACATAATTACAGCAAATACTCGATTTTAGCTTATTGGTTTAATTGACAATAATAAAGACGTTCAATGAATTCTTAAGTTATTTTTAATAACATCACTGGTGTAATTTATTGCATTTCAGTACTAATTCTCTGTTTGAGGTCTACCAAATTGGTAGGTTGCTTTACATAAACATATTATTTCCTCCCTAATAACCCCAAATAGAAAAGTTCACAGTATTCAAATTTAGAGACCTAACACTTCCTTTAATGTGGCCGTGTCTTCCAATCCAGCTATTGGGAAAAATGTTGCGGTTTAAAATGAAACTACGTAGGTTTGCAACATCTCCAAATACCTTTCACCCGTCACAGTACTATCAAAAAAATACGGTCTTGTAATGGTATTTCTGGATTTCTGGATTTCTATTTTCTGGATTTAACAGAAGCTTTAGATTTTTTGGAACTAATTACTTTAAATGATGGATCGCCTACTAGAGTTAATCCCAATGGTAATCACTCTGCAGTTGATTTAACTCTTATCTCCCCTCTCTTGGCAGATTTGGTAAATTGGTCAGTATATCAAGACACTTTAGGTTCTGATCACTACCCTATTCAAATTCAGCTCCAAATTGCTCCCATATCTTTCGAAATCAATCCGGCAACCAAGTGGAATGACGGTCGTGCCGATTGGTCACGATGCCGGCGTATGACTCTACATGAGTAAAAAATTTTTTTACTCATGTAGAGTCATACGCCGCCATGTTACCTATCCAACGGTAACTTAACCATCACAAATTAGAAATACTAATAATGTAAAACAAATTCAAATTTATAACATTTAAAGGGTTTTTACCCATATATTTTGGTGGCTACTAGCATGTACAACCGTTTGCACTGATGATGGATTGTTTAATCCGAAAACGTTTTGCAATGTGTTTGTGATAGCCCGTTTGAGGCATTTTTATATACCTTTTATAAAGGATTTTAACAAAAAATTTTTTTGTGATATATGGTATACAGCCAGCTACAGGAACTTAGTTTCCTCGTGGAATTCTATAAGAAACAAATATCATAAACAAAATAAACCTCCATTGCACGAAGATTTAATTGAGGATGTTTGAATCAGCTGGCCCCGCCTTCGGTCTCTAATGTCGATGTAGACAATCAAAAAAAATTTCATTTTTATTCTACTTCAGATACTATGTCTAAAAATTTTACCTATTCAGAGTTAATTTTGGCATTAAACCAAACCAGAAGCACCGCTCCCGGTTTGGATGGTTTCACATATAAAATTTTACACAATCTTCCAGTGTCAGCTAAACAAATAATTTTAAAAATTTTTAACAACTGGTGGGTAAAACAAGAATATGCTGACAATTTAAAAAATATTGTTATATGTTTAATAAAAAACCATTTAAAGATCCAAAATTATCCTCATCATATCGACCTATATCGTTAATGTCTTGTCTGACCAAGACTTTTGAACGCATGATTAAGTTTCGCCTAGAATATTTTATTGAAAGCAATTCTCTCCTACCCACTACTCAGTATGGATTTCGGAGAGGCCGTAGTACTATAGATGCATTGACCCATATGGTTACAGATGCACAAATATGCTTATCTGATAACAAATACATGTTATGCCTATTTGTGGACCTAAAAGGTGCATATGATGTGGTTGATTTGAGTATTTTAAAAACAAAATTGTGTAGAATGGGTATCAGCAAACAGGTATCAAATAACTTAATAAATTTGTTTCTAAACAGAAAAATTTATATTCGTGACCACAGAAATGTACTCCACGGGCCAAGAACAGTATATAACGGTTTGCCGCAGGGATCAATATTGAGTCCACTTTTATTTAATGTATACACAGCAGAGCTGCATAGTTTGATGGATGACAATATAAAAGTTATTCAGTACGCTGATGATATTTGTTTTTATACTATCCATAGTTCATATGAACGATGTATTACAGATTTAGAGTATATTTTTTGCTGCATGCGTGATTGGTTACATACTATGGGTTTTAGTATTTCACAGCAAAAGACAGCGGTTATGTGTCTTACTAGGCACAGACTTAAAACACCCGATTTGTATACCATAGGTGATTTTACTATACCCATAGTAAAAGAATATAAATATCTTGGCATCTATATTGATAATAAACTCCTATGGACCAGCCACATAAAACACGTAAAGCAAAAATGTGAGAAAGGGCTCAACATTCTGCGTGAGTTCGAAATAAGTGGGGTGCAGTGTTAAATATCCTTACTTTTTATAAGTCATACATCCGCTCAATAATGGATTATGGATGTATATTTATGCCTCAACTAGCAAATCAAACTTATTAACCTTAGACAGAATTCAATATAAGGCAATTAAAATAAGTCTAGGAATTATGATGTCATCACCGAATTATGCAGTTCTCGCTGAGGCACAAAAGCCGCCTTTGTGCCTTCGACGAGAGTTCTTATCTAATAAACAGCTAATAAAGTATAGGACGTTTAGTACATTTATGGTCAAAAAAATATCAAATATAGCGGTCCAGAATCTTACAAACAAATATTGGAGAATTAAAACGTCTCCCCCGCTTGCTGATGCTTTTATTAACACTGAGAGATATAAAGGACTAATACATAGGCAAAAAAAATATCCTATTTACGAAATCGATTTTCCAGCCTTAATATTAACCACCCATTATCCAAACTATCCAGATAATATATTTCTATCAAAATTAATTTTCAAATCTATACTCTGTAATTTAGGAGAGAATAAAATCATCATTTATACGGATGGATCAAAAAAAAGATTTAAAACAGGCTGTGCATTTTTAGTTTCTAATATTAACCATGTTGAGCAATATCAAGTCCCTCATTATTTATCGATTTTTAGTGCAGAAGCTATAGCTATTAAAAAAGCTTTAGATTGGTGCGAGATGAATTTACCTTTATCTGATAATTGTAACAGACTCTCTCTCAGTTTTGCACGCCATTAAAAGTCCTCCTTTTAACCATTATAACAAAAATATTTTCCTATCTATAAAAAATAGTCTATATAAACTGCAGGAGTATGGTGTACGAGTTACATTAGTCTGGGTTAGAGGATATTCAGGGATAACTGGGAATGAAGCAGTTGATCTTGCAGCGAAACAAGCACTTGACTCAGAATTGAAAGTAAACATGTGCAGCTCATCAGATCTTATTAATTTATATAAGACTGATGTTAGGGTTAGATGGGAAGTTCAGTACAGTAAATTTTCAACTATATCAGAGAACCTTTATTTTAAACTTCAACCGGTTTTACCGACAAACATTCCTTACATCAATTCGTGGGATTATAATAGATATAAGTCATCAATTATATCACGTTTAAAACTTAATCATGGTCGCTTTCCAGCTCATTTGTTTAGGATTGGTATCGTAGATTCTCCGTGTTGTCCTCACTGTCCAAAAAAAACGTTAGCCGATATAAAATCACATTTTCTTAGAGTGTCAAAAATATACTGCACATACGGATATGCTGTACCAAGAACTGAAAAAGTTTGTAAGTCTACCAACTAACATTCCTACTTTATTAGCACAACAAGAGAAAGGAATATACAACCTTTTAATAAAGTTTGTTTTAGAAGCAAAAATAGGAATTTAGCTCATATATGGTTTAACTATGTATACAGTATAGGTAAAAGTTTATGGTCGGTATGGACCTTACATGAGATGGAGTGAGAAACAACTGTTTAAAAAGAGAGAGATATATTAGGTGTCCGCCTTTTATATCACCGAACATAAATGAGTGGATATGGAGTGGATATAATAAAAAGGGAAAATTCAACGTTGCCAAACTTATTGGCTTTATTTGACCTGTTGTCTTTTTCGCATTTGAACAATGCTCCAAGATAATGAAATTTGGGCGAAATGGATTTAAATGGCAGCTTATTGTTTTTTATTGGGAATATGCCACAATTTTACTTTACAATAAGTGTAATATAACATTTTGATTTATACTTCGGAAATCGTTTTATATAAATAAAATTTATTAATGTTTGGTATTTTAAAAACGATTTCCGAATTAAAAATCTAAACATCAAAATAAGCTTATTTTAAAGTGACAATATGCCTTATTTCCAATAAAAATATTAAACTGCATATAAATAAAAAAGCTTCGTACAAAACTATTTGCCAACGTGGCGTGTCGCGTGGTCAAATCACCGAATCAAAGCGTAAACAGGTATTTACGAATAGAGGTTGGTCATTGACGTCGCAAAACCGATTTTCGTAAACAAGTAACTATGATTTTTTAATAGTAGTTTCAAGTAAGAAACTACCTACATAAACAAACATAATGGTTATTATCGTTTATCTGTATATTTATTGAAGTGAAGGAAACTAATAAAAGATTTTATTATAACTTGAAAACTAAACTAAACAATACAAATAGTAAATCGTACCTACGTTTACATTACACGTTATTATTAAATCACGAATCGTCTAAATTGACATTTAAAAACATAAGTTTTTTTACTTTACTTCTTATTAGCCGTGTTTTTCGTTTATTTAAAATTAAACCTGATTTTGAACATGTGTTCACATTTACAATACTTTATGAATATAGTGGTTAAGTTAGGATATACATGGCGATGGTTTTTCCACCATTGTAATGGACTCTCGCTACAGGTGTACCAAAGAATATAGACGCTTAAAGCGCTTAAGCGTCTATATTCTTTGGGTGTACGTTTAGATGAGTTATGTCCAATTAATTGATCAAAAATACACCATGGACTTAAGTCATCTTTATCGGTTTCTTTTTCTTATACTGGTTGATTTTCAATAGTACAATCTTCTTGTTCTTTAATTATAGAAGTAACCAGCTTCTTAACTCTTTCTTTTGTTTTTTTTAGCGTCATTTTTATCAGAAAATCCCTGCACTTTAAATCGTGAATCCATAAACGTACATAATGACAATATGTCACTGTATTCTATCCCTCTAAATCTTTTTGCTAAACCCGAGATTAGTAATTATCCCGTAATTAGTAATAAAAACCCGTACTACGTCGGATACTAACTATGGATGTAATGTTACTGTTTGCTAAAATTTTATTGCAAGATTTTTGCAGGCAGCGTACCAGAACAATAACTGAACTATCATTCAAGTATTTTTGGCCACTCATTGTACTTGTTATTTCTTTAAAAGGCCGTAAAATTTAGGACAATTACGAAAAAATAATCCAGTCTTCATTATTTAGATTTGGTCTAAGTCTGTATTAACTGATACCAATGTGGAACGGATTGCCTCTTCTAACTCCGTCATTCTTTCTAACATGTAATAGGTGAAGTTCTACCTAGTTTCCACGTCTTGGATTGGCCGTTTGGGATCTTTGTTATGTTGTAATTGATACTTTAAAAGCGTTTCTGAAGATAAAGTACTTTTTTAAAATGTGTTTTTTGACGAATTGTCGAAAAAAAGACTTTTTATTTTATCTATTTGTACACGACATTTTAACCGTGTTAAACTCTAAATTTTCGGTTAAATTCGTTAAAATCAACTAGTTGATGGTTGAAGCTGGTTACTTCTATAAAAAAAAAGAAAAAGAATATTATACTATTGAAAATTAACTAGTACAAGAAAAAGAAACTGATAGAGATGACTTAAGTCCATGTAAATGTAAGTACTATTTGTATTGTTTAATTTATTTTTCAAGTTATAATAAATATATTCTTCGTTAGTTTCTTTCACTTCAATACTTATACACATAAACGATAATAGCCAATATGTTTGTGTACTCGCTAATTTGAATACTGGTAAACAATCAACTAGTTACAGTTTACGAAAAACGGTTCCGATAAAAATTTAAAAAACTAAAGGACCCACCTCTAGTTTCTTAGCTTTATGAGGATCGGAACCACAGAATATGTAAAATAACTCTGATCGGAACTAATCGTCTCACTAACAGGCAAAATGGGCGTCAAAAAGATTTATGGAGGGGAGACCAAGGGGGAATATGATTGTTATCTCTGTCTATTCGCTGAAAATATGATTTTATATCTGTGTTAGATATCCTGTTAAGTTTTACCATACCGAACATAAAATTTTACCTACACTGTATATGTGTATTTACAAACATTATATAATTAGAATCCAAACCTCTGTTTTACCCTATTTGTTAATACCTCCTGCCCGTGACCTAGTCTAGTTTGTCTTAATAAAAATGTCTTGATAGGTCCCTAGACAAGAAACGAGTGGCCATGTTTTGTATCCCTATCCTATCCTTAATAATAAAAAAAAATTACAAATTTTTTGTTGCAAATAGACAAGTTCTGATGCCATCCACTATCTACACACACACACACACACAATGGTATTTCTAATAATCCCAGCCCATACATTTACTTTTTGGAGATAGTGGGTATAAACTTCCATCGTCTAATTGGGATTTTCTGTTGCCCAATAACGACAATCTTGCCTATTTACGGTAGCATTTAAACAAAAAGTGGTCTCGTCAAAAAACAAGATATTATTTCGAAATCCATTATTTCGATTACACAATTCTTGCATATTTTCGCAAAACTCCACGTATCTATCACCGTCGTCTTGATTTAGTTTATGTATAAGTTTAATTTTATGTGGATTTGTTCTTTTTTAGGATTTTATGGACACGACATATCTCATTGTCAGTTGATAAAGTAATTTAAGAATACGGATTTTCTTCCATTTAAAATAATATATTTAATTGATTATCTACCACTCTTAAACTTATCTCTAACATTCCCAATATCATTACATTTATGCAATGTTTTACATTAAAGATATCGCATACTTTTGCCATACTCCTTTTACGATAGTCGTAATCTAAGATCGTCAAAACTTCTATTTTCTGTTTTTCTAACAATCGTAATTTCAGATAATTTCTTTTTTTTTATTGGCTTTGGCTTGAAACCTTTAGCCACGTAATAACATATAAATATTAGTCTTCATTCATACAGGATTATACAAGGAGGACACTTTTCAAGCTCAGGGATTCATCAGAGCGGCTTTATTGTAACAAACAAGACATAAACCACGGTTAGGTAGGTGGGCAACATATATGGTAAGCATACAGAGGAAATATTCAAACATATTATGATCAATTTTACACTCTTACCTTTTATTTGATTTTTGCAAGAAATATCATAGTTATTTTAAAGATTTTTATATTGTCTTCACTTAATAGAAGATTTACGTTTAATGGTGTATTTAATCCCTCTTTTATCAATTCTTTTATCAGCCACGTGCTTGTATTACGATGTAGTGGGCAGTTAAAGAATATGTGATTTAAATCAGCTATACTAGTTCCACACTCACATCGGTCTGTTGGGAGAACTCCTATTTTGTGTAGACGTTTCGGAAAACATCCATGATCGACTTTTAATCTTAAGACAGTTGCCACTGTGTTTCTGCTTAGTGTGACATCTTTGTAAAATTGTTTTACATCTACTGTGGGTTGTAATTTGTATAAATTAGTGCCCCTGCTTTCACCAAACTGAATCCATTGTCTGTCCCATTTAAATTTAATATGTTGTTTGATATAGGCAAGTAGTTCACATGTGTTAAATTCTTCTATCACCATATGTGGGTGTTGTAATGGATTTTTAGCTATAGAATCAGCAATAGTATTGCCAAAAATATCTGAGTGTCCCTTAGCCCATAGAAATTTAGTACCATATGGATCTGATAGTTTTAGTAACTGTTGAAAAATTTCTAATATAAATATATTGCTATTAATTGTGAATTTAAAGTTTTCTAAGGAGTGTAATACTGACAGTGAATCACTGCATATGACAATTTTGTTCCACTGGTTTTCACAGCACAATTCAAGGGCTTTGTATATAGCACATGCTTCAGCAGAAAAAATGCTGGATTGATTATTTAAAATAAATGATTTTTTAATATTCATTTTTGGTACAAGGTAAGCACTGGTTTTTTATGTTGGTGACTTTGACCCATCTGTATAGATCACAATAAGAGTAGTGAAGCAAAATTCGTTTTGGTATTTAGGGATAATAATGTTTGTAGCTGGAACACTTGTTAGATGTGGTATATCCAACGATTCCCAGATAAGATTACAAGGGAAATTTATTAACTTCAGTTCGTTACAGGTTATAATCGCTCTTGCAAGTGGTGGAGAGTTTTTTTTTAATGAAGTATGTAGATGTTAAATCAGCTGTATTTAATTCATTAATTCAGATAATTTCTATTCAGCTAATATTTCTCAAACAGATACAAGTATAGACTTCTAAATCGACGTGAGACAACAAATCAATTTAATATTAAAATATCCAATGGTAACTACCAGCTTACTGTCGGATTGTCTTTACAGCCTACCTACTTTTTGACAATATACTAAGTACTGTCGGTACCATTTTATTTTAATGTATTCTTGGTCTACAGTCCTTTACAAAGCCATTATCATTTAAACGAAAATGGTTATCTTTAATAGATAAACAATATACCTTCTGTATCGTCCCTTTAGACATTAGTTGTAATTATGTTATTTGTTTGTCTTTAATATAAAATGACTTTTTTAATAATTTTCGTTATAAAATATACGAATATACGAAAATATACGAAAATATACGTTTTCTTTACACTATGTATACTGAAGTTTGAATGTGACGACTTTGGTACGGTTGTACTTAGAAAAATATAGGATTTTAATTTTTTAAATAAAAATATGCCATTTCTATTAAAAAAAATATCGTTGACGTCACATCTGCTAAGATCGTAGGGGTAAATAAATGATATGTATATATTATATTTATAAATATGATAGTAGGGTAGTATGATATTTTGTTATACTATGTTTCTTAAATCATTTTATTGTAGCATTTTTAAATTAACTATGAAAATAGGTCAGAAATTTAAAAAGATATTTTATATATGATGTTTCAATTTGTGTCTTGGATTTCTGCCATCATTAGGAATCACAATGAATCCTCTATAGATTCACATTTCAAATGCTTCCAAGCGACTTAAGCATTTACTTTGAGTGTCCAGATTCCATCATCATCAATAATGTTAAAAGTATTTTAGTATTCCTAAATATATATACTGCCAAAATATGCATACTGCTGATTTAGAAAATAAACTTCCTCAACACATAAAAATCTTACAGTATGCTGATGATGTTGCAATCTATGTAGAAAATAAGTCAATAGATAAATGTAATGAGAACTATAAATCAGGATTGAATATTATAAAAAAATGGGCGGCGGATAAGAATTTAACAATCTCGGAGAGTAAATCAACCATTGTTACTTTTACCAGAAAACGTTATTCTACTCCAAACCACCTACAATTTGATAATTATAAAATTGATTATAAAACTTCAATAAAATTTCTTGGCGTATTCTTAGACTCAAAATTAAATTGGAAAGAATACACAAATTATATATTAAGAAGAACGGAAAACGCAATGAACATCATTAAGACTGTAAATGTCAGTAACTGGGGAGCTGATCCAAACATCTCAATATTACTATACAGAAATTTAATGAGATCAATCCTAGATTACGGATCTATATTTTATGGCTCAGCATCAAACGCTGTATTCCAAAAAATTGAAAGTATAAAAAATAAGGCACTTAGATTAAGCACCGGTTATCTTCCTAGTACGCCCATATTGGTCATGGAATGTGAGCTTAATGAACCTCCACTTTCATTACGCAGAGAATTCTTAAGTGAAAAATTTATAGTTAAAGTGACAGTTAACAATAAACTGTTGTTGAATAAAATTGTACAATTAACCACTACATACCTAACTCATCATTACTGGGAAAAAAAGAAGAAGCTTTTAGTTGTGGAAAGTTTTCTCAACGTTTCTAGTTATATTGACAACATATGCAAAATGGAACAACCCTCATCTCGAAAATTAAACTATGAAGATTATTTATCTCCATTTAACTGCCATTTAAGTAATATTCTTGCCACAGATTTTCTTACTAAAATAGATCACCTTCAGTATGTACAAAGTCATTGGGGCAGTTATCAAAAATTACATACAGATGGTTCAAAAATGGACGGCAAAGTTGGATATGCTATATTCTACCCCCAAAAAAGTATAAAGATAAACAACAGATTACCCGACAAAATGACAACTTTCACAGCTGAACTCATAGCAGTCAAAGAAGCCTACAAAATATGTATGAATTAAAAAGAACTAAACTATGTTATATTTACAGACTGCCAAAGCATTGTACATAAACTAAAATATAATTTACATACTTTTGTAGAAAATTATATCATCAGTGACATTATAGCACTGAACAGTGAAGCTTTGAAATCGGGCAAAAATATCATATTGTGCTGGATAAAAGCACATATTGGTATAAAAAATAACGAAATAGTAGATGATCTGGCTAAAAAAGCAACAATAAAAGAATACACTCTTCAAACCTATCAACTTCCTATAGGATTTAATATCTGTAATCAGGTCTTTCAAACGGACAAAATGGCAGAAACACTACTACAATTCGGACAAAGGCAAATTTTATAAAATAATCCAACCCAAAATTTCCGTCAAGACATGGTTTTAAACAAGTTTCCAACAGAGGCTTCATCAAAACTAAGAATAAGAAGCAATCATTTTATGACTCCAGTCTACAAAAGAAAAATGGGACCGACAAATAATAATGAATGTATATGTGGAGAGCTAGCTGATCTACAACATGCTTTTAGAATGTCCTTGACATTTTATTGAAATATCAAATTTTTTTACCAATCTAGTTCAAGATAATGTTCAATTACCTTCTAATCTAACACATCTTTTAAAGTCAAAGAATCTAGATGTGTATAAAATTTTATATAGTAATATTAATTGTTTAAAATTAAAGCTCTGATAAAAAAAATAATAAAGAATAAAAAAAAAACTGAAGAACAAAATAAAAAAAAATACTAAGAAGATCTAAACCTCCGAAGTGTCGAATCGGGTTTATGTCTTAGCGTAGTAATAAAAAAAAATAAATAAATAAAAAAAAGATACAAAAAACAAAACAGCAAAAACAGAGTAATCTAGTAAATAAGTTTCTAACATTCCATATCTTAACTGTCAATAAAATACAATAGTTTTATATGTAAGTAAATACTACCAATATCTTTTGTAAAGAGAGAACTTAAAACATATTGACTGGCCAGTTGGTTGTCAAAACCAGTGCCAATAAAATACACACACCCACACAGTCTTCCTAAATATTTTATCCAAGCTGTGAAGTGTCTATAGCTGACAGTTTTGTGTTTGCTAGGTCATTAATCTATATCTGTCAATTTATATTGGTATAAGTGTTTTATTTTCTTTTTTCTACTTTTTAAATCAAGCACTTGGCATTTACTAGTTTTAAATATTTATATATTGTTACAGGTAAGCAGATATATTGAAAAAAAGGCAGTTTAAAACCTACGAATCAAGGTACGTATGTATGCATGTATGTACAGCGTTAACAGGCCTTTTAGGCCCATTGCTGGATGGATAATTTCCATAGTTTTCTGTTCTTAGCTAACAGCTTCCAATCTCTGATTCCCATCTCTCTGACATCTTCCATCACTACATCTCTCCATTTCTTTCTTGGTCTTTCTTTTTTTTTGCCCTCTGGTATTCTCCAAGCAATATTCTTGACTAGTCTATTACCTTGCATTCTTTCTAGATAACCGAGCCATTCTAGTCTACGATTTTGTACCACTTTTGTTATTGTAGGGTTAGCATACAAATGATATACTTCTGCATTAGTTTGTCTTCTCCATTTTCCCTCAACTACTTCTTCACCAAATATTCTGCGAAGTATCTTTCTTTCCCATGCTTCCAATGTCTTCTGTACGGTTTTGTCTATAGTCAATGTCTCGGCAGCGTATAGCATTGTGGGTCTAATTATAGTTTTGTATACTCTTATTTTTGTATTACGAGATATATCTTTGGCCTTAATTATTTTGCTTATGGCTCCAGCACACCTGTTGCTCTTGGTCAGTCTCAGGTTGATTTCAGTTTCTTCCTTACATGTCTGATCAATAAGAGTACCTAAGTACATATATTAATCCACCTTTTCGAATTCTACAACTGATTTATCCTCCACCTCCAATTTAAAGGATCCCCTGGTGTTTATTCCGTTTTGGCTCGAGATCCCTATGTACTTTGATTTATTAGTATTAACTTTCAGTCTTATTTTAAAGCTTTTACGAATCAGTCCTTTTGTTATATTTGATAGATCTTTTCCATTTCTTGAAATGAGAACCACATCATCAGCGTATGCTAAGCATTGGTGTTCCTTGTATAAAATAGTTCCGGACCTATTTATACCACTAACCCTTACAATATTTTTTAGAACTATATTGAATAGCAATGTAGACAACGGGTCTCCTTGGCAAACACCTTTTTTCACTTCGAATTCTTCTGAGACTGTATCGTTGCATCTCACAGCACAAATGGTTTGTCTAATTGTCATTTTTACCAATCTTATTATTTTTTTTGGCACTTGGAATTCCTTTAGTGTTTCTATTAACTTGTTTCTGTCTATTGTATCGTAGACAGCTTTGTAATAAATAAAAAGTACTTGTGCTAAAATGTTGTATTCAGAGCAATTGATCAAGATTTGTTTTAACATAAAAATTTGATCAGTTGTTGGTCTTCCTTTCCGAAATCCCTCCTGGTATTCTCCTAGATTCTTCTCTATATATATATATATATATATATATTTCTAATCGTTTTTTAATTAGTATGGCGAGTACTTTATAAATTATCTCTAATAAGGATATTTCTCTATAGTTTGCGCATTCAGTTCTATCTTCCTTTTTGTGTATAGGAATTATAATCTACTTATACCATTCTTAAGGCATTTCTTCGACATCCCATACTTTTAGTATTAGCTCATCAAGTTTGTTTATTCAGGCCTCTCCTCCATATTTTATGTTCTCTGCCACAATGCCCCTCTCCCCGGGGCTTTCTTGATTTTTCATATCTTTTTTTATTTTTTCAATTTCTTCTCTTGTGGGCTTTGGTATTTCTTCTATTACTATTTGAGGTTTAGGAACATAATTTTCTTCAGTAGTCACTTCTTTATTTAGCATCTCTTCGAAATATTCTTTCCACCTTTCACATATTTGGTCTTTGTCTACTATCAGGTTTCCTTGCTTATCTTCTACATTTATCGTTCTTCTATCGTTTTTTTTTTGCTTAATTTTAATCAATAATTGCCTTTGATTTTAATACAAGCTCACGTTGCCATTTCGCTTCAATTTTTTTAGGTACCGTTTTGGGAATACCTCTTCTATTAGACCTTATCGTTCCACAATAAATTATTTGTTTTTTGAATATTGGTTTGTCTAAAGGTAAATTTGAGTAATAATTATCAGCATGCAAGTAGCGATAGTAGCCATTTTCGAATTCAACATGTTCAAGAAGATCATAAACTATCTGCTTACTCTGAGAAGTACTTGCATTAGTAGTCGTATTTTTACGTATGTTGTTAGTATATCCATTCACTGTACATAACTTAAATAATTTAATTCCATGCGGGTGTATTTTATTTGGCAGATATTACTTTTTTTGCAGTCTTCTTTAATAAGATACTATACTTTCATCGGCTACCAAAATCCGTCCTGAAGTTAATGCAGATTAAAAAATTTGTTTAATACTTTTAGAACTTTACCTAACTTATAAAGCCGCGCATGTTTATAACAATGCTCTTTACTACAAAAATGAATAAAACCCGTTAAAAAAGGAACCTGCCTCGTCACATGGTATTTGTTCTAAACTCGTTACTGAACATAAGATCTTTAGACCAATATAAATGCGTTTATTGCGTGACCATAAACTAATAGCATACTATACATATTAAAAAAACGTTTAAGTTCGGCTACATTCTAGTCAATACAGGTATACGTGATTTTGATCGATGTATATTTAACAATATTTCCCAAGCAAATCTATTGGTTGCAGTAACAATATTCTGTAACAATTCATTTGTTAGAAATAACTTGTGAGTGTCTATAGGAACATTTATTTTGTTAACGTTAAAATTTAATATAGGAATATCTTGATATTGTTTTACCTCATTAGCTTCATTGTCACTCTCGTCTATAGCACGCCGCTCGTGTTCATTGTCATAAATATTTTATTGTTGTCCTGCTTTAGGTTTTCCACCTCTTTAGGACGTGGCTGGTTTTTTGTGTGGCTGGTGTTTTTCTTGGTTTGTGTCCCACTGGTGTTTTAATGACTGGTCGTCGGAGGAGCGCCTGGACAATCAGAGGTGAAATGTGTTGGTTAAACGGTTCTTTTCAGAATTTATTGTTCTAAAAAATAAATAAGTATATACGTGAATATGTAAATTTATAAATGGATGATTGTATGGAATGCGATCGTGTAAGGGCAGCTATGGCTAAATCCTCTGCAATAGACATGTATCGTTTTGCAATGAGATCAGAAAAACCACAGAAAACCGATCCCCCTATCTAGACAAGCTGAAAGTGAGCATTTAAAGTTAATGGCGACGACGATAGTAGAGGGGAGTTGCCCCCTGTATGTCATTATATTCATCAGAGAGTTCGTTGCTGGCAAGAGCCAGTAAAATAGCGGAAAGGAAGGGGATTTTGGGATTGGGTCTTCTTCTGAATACATTGTCGATGGATGAGCAGGTAGTTTTTAGGATGCTTTGGGCTCTTAGGTTTTGGCTCTGGATGATGCTGATTGTATAAATCCTGCTCAGAGAGGAAAGCCTCTCACTGATGGGTTGTGATGTTTAACAAATGATGTATGAGGGCAGAAGGGTAATCGTGTCGCTTGTTGCTTAATCTACGCAGGATTATCCTCTCCAACGAAAGCAATTTTTGTATAAGGTGGTCGCAAACTGTAACATAGATATTGGATCTTTACTCGATGCCCGGCATAATAAATATTTTATATGTATAAACGACTAGAAAATAAAATAAATTGGAATTTTATCAGCCCATAGAACAGGCGGGTTTTAGAAAAGGCTATGAAACAAACGATCACCTACTAGTAATAAAAAATCTTATAGAAAAATGCACTAAATATAATAAACCACTAGCTTTAATATTTGTCGATTATGAAAAGGCATTCGACACCGTAAAAAAATTAACAAAAAATGTTGGAAGCCTTCATAGAATGCCGAATTGACTATCGGTATATAAATATAATTAAACACATATACCAAAACGCAACAGCCAGTGTTAGAGTGGGTGATCGTTAAACCCACAACGTGGAGTACGCCAGGGGGACACCATATCGCCGAAACTGTTCACTATGCTTTTGGAATATATATGTAAAAGGGCAAAACTGACCGACAAGGGCATAAACATAAACGGAGAAAAGCTTAGCCATCTAAGGTTTGCAGATGATATTGTACTAATAGCTGATAGGATAGATGAGGCCAAAGAACTTTTAAATCAGCTATACCTTTCCTCGCTAGAAGGGGGATTGAAAATAAATATATCTAAAACCACAATGATGACAAATCTTGTAGTCAGCGAAGATCTATGCATAGGAACAAGATCCATAGACCAGGTAATGGCCTATAAATACCTAGGTCATGAGATCCGCATAGGAAAAGATAACCAAACCGTTGAGCTTCTCCGTCGTATAAGACTGACTCGGGCAGCCTTCGGCAAGCTGAACCACATTTTCAAATTGTCCGTATTAAATATACCAATATGCCGTAAAAGGAAAACCTTTAATTAGTGTGTTTTTCCAGTGTTGACTTACTGTGCGAAAACGTTGACCATGATAGGGAGAAGAGTTTAAAAGATCCATGTATGTCAAAGGGCGATGGAGCGTGCTATGTAGGGCGTTTCACTACGAGACAAGATCGTAATGTTGTAATGAAAGCTGTATCATCTGCGTAGGGCAAAGTGGTTGTTTTTGGATATCGGGGGTTGTGTATCGTGTGTACATCTGCTATATGGGAAAAAGAATCAGAGAAGTGACGCCGCTTCATTACCGTTATTAGACGATAAGAGACATAGGAATGGATAAGTCTAACGAATGAAAGGGGTAGGCCGATGTTCAACAGTTTCTTGACCAGTCCAGCATGCCAGACTTAGTCAAAGTCTTTTTGAACATTAAGAAAAATGCCTAGTAATACTTTTCCATCGTGTAGACTTTGTGTACGGTATGTGGCGATTTGTGTCAATGCCGCTTTGTTAGAGTACTCTTCTCTAAAGCTGAATTGGAATGATGGTATAACGTTATAATCGGTGGTAAAGTCAATGAGTCTCTCCTTGAGGATCCTCTCAAATACCATAGCTATAGTGTATTTTTATGTATGAGAGAGTAGTAAAACAATAAATTATGTATGCAAATCCCTAAATTGTTGATACGGGTGACTCAATGAAAAACAGATATTTGTCAACAAGTTTACAGAAGTATATAGGAAAATAATTTTAAATTGAGTATGACCACCAGGTATAAAGGTTGGAGCAGAATAGAATATAATAGTTGTGAGGGTTACTAATCCCTAAATAAGGTTGCCAGTGTCGGAGTGATGGAGGTTAACAGGTACTAATGAATTTGCAAGAAATGTAAGATGTTTATTTTATTGGTTATATATAACCAATAAAAGTTTAATAAATACCTACCTATTTGCAAAATAAAGTTTAATTCTTCAGATAAAATAAAACGTTTTATTTTATCTGAAATGAGTGCATTCCACGAAGTAAGGGTTTCAACAATCAAACATTTAATTCTTTAATTCCAGGAATCTGCGACAGTAATTGACTAGATAATTACCTTCTAAACTTATTCCACAGAAAATGTGATAGTGGGTTTTTTCATTTTGTAGGAAGGTCCAAGTGGCGTATTCAAAATTCTTAACAGTTCACTAAAAGTAGGTTCTTCAGTTGCAAGGTGCAGTTTATTGTGTATACTAGTGTTATGGAAAATTTGGAAGTGCCGTGTAAACGCCGAAAAATTGGTCCTTTAAAAGTTAATGAAAAAACAATAATATTTAATTGTTTTAAATCATTTACAGACAAACGTTTATGTGAAAGTGTTGATGAGACCGTTGAGTTAGTTAGCAGTACACTTGGTGTTGGGAAATCTGCGATTTACAGAGTTATTAAAGAAGAGAAATGTGGTAGTTTTCAAATGCCACGTAATGCTCCAGGCAAACCAAAATTTTAAATAGAATATCATTTTAAAGAAGGACTTCGACGGAAAGTGCATGAATTCTTCTTTAGACAAGAATTTCCAACATTGGATAAAGTTCTTGTCTCAGTTCGAGATGATAAGGATTACCCAGAAATGAGTCGAAGTACGTTATGGAAGCTTTTAGAAGAAATAGGCTTCCGCTAGAAAAAGAATCCCAGAAAGTCTATTTCATTAGAAAGAAGCGATATTGTCATATGGAGAAGACATTTTCTAAGAACCATAAATGAAATGAGAAACCAAAAAAGAAAAATATTTTATCTTGATGAAACATGGATCAGCGAGGGTCATACACCAAATAAATTTTGGCAGGATGAAACTGTTACAAGTCAAAGGCACGCTTTTGTAAATAACTTATCTACTGGTTTAAACCCACCATCAGGAAAGGGACGCAGGCTGATAATAGTACACATTGGCAGTTCAGACGGTTTTGTTGAAGGTGGTTTATTAACTTTTGAATCAACTCGTACCGGTGACTACCATGAAGACATGAACGCTGATGTCTTTCAAGAATGGTTCGAACAAGTGATAGATCTTCTTCCTAAGAACTGTGTAATAGTAATGGATAATGCAAGTTATCACTCCAGACTTATAGAAGGACTGCCCACAATCAAGTGGTTAAAAAAAGACTTGCAGAATTGGCTGATTTCAAAAAATATTACGTACCATCCGGGATCTATAAGAAAGGAACTTTATTCGTTGTGTGCCCTTCATAAAGAAAAAATTAAAAAATACGAAATTGATGAAATTGCCAAAAATCGTGGAATGACAGTACTTAGATCCCCACCATATCATTGTGAATTAAACCCGATTGAACTGGTATGGGCACAGATAAAGAGTGAAGTTTCAAGAAAAAATACCACTTTTAAAATTCATGATGTTAAACAGTTGTTTTTTGAGGCCGTAAATAATGTAAAACATGAAAACTGGGAAAAGGCAGTAAATCACACTATTAAAGAAGAGGAAAAAATGTGGAAGCTGGACAATATTACTGATAAAATGATCGAGCCAGTTATTATAAATCTTGGTTCTGAAATTCATCTTCTGAATCTGATTTGGATTTGTAACAAGTAGCTGTAAGTTTTATATTAATATTTTTATTCATCTATTTAACATACCTTAGACGGTTTTAAAAACTTTTTTTCTCTTTTGTAATTTTTAAAAATTAAAAAAAAATGTGAATTTTTTAAAACCCTTTTTAATGTAGGTCAGTCAGTTCTAATATAGTGTGTGATAAAAGAGGTCACTTTTGTTTACATACACATAACACTTTATAACACTGAAATAATTTATTTATTTTTTACAATTATTCAAAGTAATTTTTCAATTAGTCTTGAGCACGCCCATGGAGTGGTCGAAGGTACCAGTTAAAATTATGCTAATTACTCTCTCGTTCATAAAAATAAACTATAGAATGTTTACCGTTTCGACAGAAACAAGCTTTGGTCAACATCTCCTGACAATTTTTAATGGGGTAGTTAGAGATTCTTGCTCCTTTTTTTTCATAAAGTGATATACACTGTATATAATTTGGTGACTTTGGCTATAAATAGCTTTTCTGTTTCTACTCATTTCCCATGTCTTGACTATAACAACAAAAATTTAAAATTAATTAACAAAAAGACTTATTCAATAAAGCTATAATTTTTTAATTAGGTTTTATATAAAAAGATTGTGTATATAATTTTTATCATTAAAGTTAAAACATACTATAAATGGAATGTTAATTTGTTAAAACTATAAAGAACTAATACTCACCTTGTTTTTCAATAAATTATTTCATTGTACAAAATATTTCCAAAAGTAATTGTTCAAAAAAGTTACTAAACTAAGAAGTAAGACTAAAAACTTAAAAAAACAATAATTAATTATATTAAGAAACAAATTTTACTACACTATTAGGGTGAAAATAACCTAAGCAAAGAAGTATCAAACAATGAAATTTACCGGTTGAAATATTTAGGATGATTAGTATAACTTATTTCAGACGTAAGCTTCAGTTCTGCTTCGATATGACTCATAGTTCTTTAGAAAATTCAATACCTCTCCTTTGGTATATACTAGCTTCATTCTTTTTATTTTCTATATAAATCTATTTATTTTGGTGGTTAATTAGTAAAAATGCTTAATAGTTCGGTTTATTTTTCTGTTATCCCAATTTATTACCAAAATTTAATAAAGTTTGCCTGCATCATATTTGACGCAGTTAAACTTACTTAATGTTTTTTTACGAAATAAAAGTCTCTTCTGAAAATCAGCAAAAAAAGCTCGTCTTATTTATAGTAACATTTACCACAGTTCTAAAACAAACGATGCCACATACAAAAATATATTTCACACATTTTTCGAGCTGCGAGAAGGATGGACCTCGGCGTTGCTCATATTACACTATTAACATCGGTTTCTATCTGGCAAACCATCAATTTGCCGTCACATATATTTCAAATTCAGGCAATGCGAGGGATGGCTCTTCTACCGCTGGCTGCGAATCAAACGCTGTCACAACGACTGTAATCAACAAACTTCCTCCTGAAATGTAAATTACTACTATCGATTATGCATTCCACTGAAAACTTTCCGAATTATATAATTATTCCGAGTAACCCGGTGCTAAAAGTATTTTTATTGTGGGAGTAATCAGGTTAATGCTTCGCTTAGTTTGAGAAGATTAAAGCGTGTATTTCGGTAAAGTACAAGAATATTCTAAATATTTTACAGAATTACTACGAATATTTCAAATATCACCATAATATCGACAGTAATCCTATACTAATGAAATAAAAATAGCAAAATAAATCCTTAAATTAAAACATAAAGTTAAAAAAAAAAACTAAACAAATTTTGCTAGTATTGATTTTGATTTAAAATAGGGTAACGGGAAGAGTGATTGGCCACTTAAGGAATTGCCAATCGAATTAAAATTGTAAATTGGTATCTTTAAATCTGAAATATTTTGTAAGGGTTTTTTAGTAGTAAAGAAACATCAAATTTTGTAAAACTTCAGCTTATTTTAATCAGAAATAATAACGTATATCAAAAATTAACACAAATTTGAAAACTTAAAGAACTATACAGTTGTTGGCCATACAAGCATAGTTATTGGCATATAGAATTACAGTCATTGGCCATTCATAAAATTGCTAATTTTCTTTTTTCGTTGGTGCAGGTAAGACGCACAAAACTATGTATGTTTTCAATATATAGATGTAATATTGTTCTTGTTCCTGTAATATATCAAGATATATTACAGGAACAAGAATCACACAACCCTGTATACAAAAGGATATTTACAGGTGGGTTGATGTCGTCTGATTGTGTCATTGTTATATCTGAGAGAATTTGTATTTTTTCATGTCATGGATATCCATCAGTTTCAAAAAACTACTTTCTTTTAGCCGACTTACCAGCACGTTTTTCTTTCGTGGTTTCCAAATTTGTACATTCGCTTTGGGATCTATTCTTCAAATTTGACGAATTCATATTGTTGCAGACGTCAAAAAATATGTTATTAATTGTGGGTAGATTAACGTTTTCCTCGACAAAATCAGGAAATTGGTTCCGTTACAATTCTTGTTGTCCTTTGAGGACAATAATATCTGGTATATGTACTCTAACTCCACATTTCAAAGTTTTTGCTTTTAATTGTATGATTAAGTGTGTCTGCTTTCAAAATATTTATATCTGAAATATCAACTGTATTTACTGTAGCGTTTTCTTTATTATTTACAACATTTTGACATTTTTGGTTCCTCGAATTGACTTTTGTGGCAATTTTTTTCATTACTTTCATCTTGGTTTCCTTGTTTTTTTGACCTTTATTGTTCGGTTTTGCATCAATTCGCTTTTGTTTTCGTTCTAATTTTATTTTTTTTTGTTTTGCTTTTTCTTCAATTTTACACCTCTCTGCATTTTGTGATCTGAAGAAGTGATCACGAAAGGCAACCTTTCTGATAGCTTTTTGACCCTTCTTTATGGGGTTTTTGGCCAAAAATAGAATTTGTCGATTGAGGTGTCAATTTCTTTAGATAATGAGTTGTCTTCATTAACTAAAGGCAGATTATTGGATGTCGATTGAATATCTTCTGTCATTATATCTTCTGTGACATCTTTTATGTTATATCTAATATCAACGTTTTCCGTAAGTTGAACTCGAAAATCCAAAAGTAGATTTTCTTCTATAATACCAAGAAAATCTTGTATATTGCGTATGATTTCATTGCCGCCTACAGGGTTAAGTGTAATATCTGAAGATATATGGGTTTCTGTGATGATATAAGTATCTTGTATATCATTTGTGATTTCACCTATTTTTGTAGTCTGAATCGTCGGTAGATCCATGGTAATTAGAAATAAATTAAATATATTAAATATCACTTTTGAATTTCCATTTAGTTCTTCGCAATTATCCAAACTTTGAAATTCTAATATTTTTGCGGCTCCAACTGTATGTACAAAGCTTCATTGTTTTTGTCACATAAATAGTGTGATTAGTACCTTTATGCGGATCTTTGATATTTTCTAAACATTTGGAATTGTCTATTGATTCAGAGTTCCATGGATACAATCCAGACGTTTTAAAGCCATTCATTATGGAATCTGATTCCAATTGACTAATGGTTGTGTTTAGTACAAATGCAAACTTTCCTTTGGTAACTACTGAGTTTAATTATCGCGTCTAAACTTTGATACTGCCTGGTTAAAATTTGCCTTTAATGGTTTAAATGCAGCAATATGTGCAGGTTGTATAATTCTCGTCGCATTTAGATATAAGACCACTAAAGTAATTTATAACTTTGAACATAATTCACTGGTTTGAATAGTTAAGTAAGTTTTATGTCCATCGATAAACAAAATGACTGGAAAATTAGTGTTTTTCGCAACTATGTACTTATATAAGACATTTCCTATGTATTAATAGAAGCTTTCATTATTCATCCATCCCGTATCACTATATCTTATGCCCTATTCTCGTGGAATGGAATTTAGAAGATTGCTAGGAATTCGCTTATAAGAGTAAATAGTCATTAGTGCTGTTATTTCTCCAGATGCTGCAAAGGTTAACATAACCGTCAAATTAATTGTGAAGTTGTGCTCTATTTGATATACATATTTGCTTACCTTTACATTGAACACTCGTTTATTTTTGGGACACAAGAGGAAGCCGGTTTCATCGCCATTTAAAATACGTGAAGGTTCTTGAAGAATATCAATGTAACCTTTACCATGCAAGTATTCTTAAACACCGGTAAGTAAAAGGATTGGCACGTGGATTTGCGTCAAGAAAACCTTTAACCAAGTTTTATATATTTTTCTACTCTTACTGGAAAACGTTTGTCTTGGCATATTATGATCCAAGCTTTAAACGATTTTCTTCCTTCAAACAAAAATAAGATTGGGACCAAGGATAGTTTTTTCATTAAATTTTTCGCTTGCTACAAACTGTAATGTTGCCCTTTGCACAATAAATTGTTCAGCAGCTTTTCGTTGGCTCATGCCATTTTTTATAGCCTTAAAAGCAGACTGAAGATATTGTGCTTTATATTGTTTGTGATACGTTTTAGCTTTCCGGAATTTTCCATTTTTAATTCTAAAAATAAAAATCATTTAATAGTAATAATGTTAGCTATAATAAGGACCTTCCAAATTTGATTTAATATGCCCGCATTAACACTAATTTTATGCAAAATAAAACAATTGTAGTTGTATAAATACGAATTTGGACAAAAAGTGTATTCTTATTACACATTACAGTTATTGGTTGTGGCAGCCAATTGTCCGTGACACCCTGTGGTTTAGTAATTGGCAGTCGGTCAATCACTGGTTATTGCCCCTTAAAAAAAGAAACAATATTTGAAATATCTGATCTTGGATCAAACTAGGCTAAAAAAACCTAAATTATAATAAATATTTTAATTCAAAGTAGGTACAGCAATTCATCGGTAGGCCAATCATTATAATACGGACATAATACGTTATGATAAATATTATTTAAGGTACAGTGCATGGCCACTCAAATTTACCACCAAAAATTCATAACCTTACTATTAACTAACTATTAAAACAACTGATAATGTAAGATGTACACCATTAAATTGCCATAAAACATTAATACACCCAGATACATAATACTACTAGCCAAGATAACTCACCTCGTAAATAGCCTTCCTTAACAAATTCTTTACAAAAACTCTTAAAACTGGATGCAGTTGTTAAGCTTCATACAACACATGCTGTTCTAGATAATATTAATTTAAAGACATGATAGACCACATATACAGCAACATCGCCAAATTTAAATGCAAATAAATTTATTTCCTTACAGTTTATGGAAATCTTAATATATAAATATTTAAAAATTTACAAATTCTGAAAATTTATATTGTACATCTATTCTGGACAATTTTAAAAATTTTATTACTTACAATTTTTATACCATTTTAAAAAGGAAGTTTTTAGTTCATGCTAATTTTTTTTAACTACAATAAATCTTAAGGAACTGTTGTAACAATATATTGTAACTTTATATACTTGTAATAAAAATATTGTTCAAGTATTTCTAAAATGATTTACACGACGAAAATAAAAAGAAAATTTTCTGAAAATCAATTTACCGGTGAACACGGCGTTGAATTTAAAAGTGCTTCGGCCGCTTTGCTAATAAAAAAATGATGTATCCGTTGACTCAACAACGTTTCAATCTTTTATTGTGCTTTTTAGTTTAGGTATCTACTTTTTACAAACTTTTTTAAACTGCAAATATTGTAATAAAGATAAAATTTTGCAGTTCTGATCTTTGTATTACGTGTAAGTGTAGTACCGTTTTCTTAATTCTGAGAGTTTTACGAGCATATCGAATTAATACAATTATTGTATTGGCATGCATATAATTTTACGCTGGTAATCAAAGTATTGCTAATTTGGTTAGCCTCATGGATTTTTGATCAAATGAAGCAACAAAACAAATGAACCAGGCGGAAAGCTCGGGTTCGTTAGGAAAAATATTAACATTTTTTTTCATAGTGCTTTCTAGTGCCTAAATTCAAATTTAAGCCTTTCTCAATCCGCTGCCTATGAAAATTATGGATTGATTTTATTTTATAACATTATTTTTTAATTGTAATTGAAGCGCGTATGACATGGTGAACACTCATTCATACAATGAAACCAGCAAAAATGTGTGCCGTAGATCTTGTTTCTCTTCCGTCTTGTCGTAGGCGCTTCATTAACCATTAACTCATTAACCGCCAAGCGAAGAATGACTGCGATAATATGTAATATATTTAATTAACTAGTGTAAAATAAACTTAAACATTCTTAAAGAATTGTTTTATACTTTGATACTAACAGGTGCCACAACAAAAAATGGTTCGTTTTCGAATCTTAGGCGAAACTGCGATAAAAAAATTGAAATATAAAAATTTATTTTTTGTAAAAATTTCAAAACATTAAGAGTGTTACTTGGCATTTTTGACAAACAAAAACAGTATGACTAGAATACTGCCTACGTCTTCTTCTTGCATTTTCTGCATGATTTATCACTAAATCACCAATCTTTTTTTTCGGATTTAATATGGTAAACTAGTTTTCGACGGTCTGTCCATATTTATTGTCAACGGTACAGTTGACTTTTCACCTTTTTCGCATTCATTTTGTTTTGATTCTCTTTGATGTTCATCTTCCGATTTCATTAGACAAACAACAATATATGACCGGAAATCGATTTGGGAAATGGAGCTTTTATTTGCCAATCTGTAAAGTTTCCAGGCATTTACAATGGAACTGTCAATTTTTTAAAAAGTAGCCACCACCATTTCTTTCCTCGTACAGCAATCTTGTAATTCACAATGCCGTTGTCATGTAAGTCAACGCCGCCCATACATCTATAGTATTCTTGGATAACATTCGGCATGGGCATATGTACTTCTTTTCGCTGCTTGCAATCGTACCTCTTTGTAAAGCCTACGGGATGGACTGGGCAGTTATTGGAGATTACTGTTATGACTGAGTTATCATTTCATCTAACGACAGATACTTTAGCTTCTATGTCAAAAACAAAGTCGAACGACCCTCTATCTTTTTTAGCAATAATTTTAGATTAGCAATAGATGTTTAGTATGTTTCCAGTAGACACTTTTTAATCCTGTTTTCTCGCACTGTGCCAGTTGGATAAATTTCCTTTTCTTTCAATATTGTGAACAGCTTATACGATGAAAAGGAGTTGTCAAAAAATACCCTGTGATTAGAGTAAGTTTCTACAACACTTAGTAAAGTTTTGAACAATAAGGTTGTAAACTTCATCATCGAAGAAGAGCTGGAAACATTCGAAAGGGGTTTTTCCGGCGACACAGTTTTTAATTTCTATCCCTTTTTGAATTTCATGTGATTGTGGTGCTGATGAAAATGTCAGATCAGTTTTTGTACACCATTTTGGAGTTATCACTCTACATACTTTACGTTTTTTATACGATTTACTTGTTGGTTCGATATCGAATGGGTCCCTAGTAGGAAACTCTACAAAGCCGGCAACTTCAACTTTATTTGTGGAAGGTTTTAGAAGGACGGTATATTTAGCAGAAATCTCAAATGTACCGGCAATTTCTCGAATATCATTGTTACCTACAACGTCACGTCATATATGATATGAAACTAAAAAGTAGTGAATAAGTTACCTGTTAGAACATCCTTATCATTCATAAATAAGTTGATGATAAAAAATTAAGTTTTAATTTATTTGATCACAAAAGTGTTTTACCAATAAAATTACTATACTAAAAATAAAGTTGTGTCGAAGGACTGAAAATGTTGGATATTTAGAAAATATTTTTGTAAAGAAAAAATGAGTTTGAAAATAAAACAAACTTAAATTTAGTTACACTTATACCTTGTGGTTGCTCAAAAAAATGAAAAGATCTATCTAGGTGAATCTATATCTAAGATGAATCTGGGTCCTTGATGCATTCAAAAATATTATTTTTTACTTGTGTTTTTGAGCCTTTTGAGCAAAATCGTAATTTTGCTTTTTTTGAGTGGTAAATTGTTTATTTGTTCAGAAGAATCCATATAATTCGAAAGAAATGTGTTCGAGCCGAATAAATTAATTGTTTCAATTTGTTTTAAAAAATTATTTAAAAAATGTTAACAAATTTTCGACTGGGCGACTCATAGGAATATTTTTTCGAACGAAGTCGAACTATTTACCCTTTTTAATATTATAAATGTGTCGACCATATAAATATTACTGCAGACGCTGTGTTCAAATTAGTAGTCATTAGAGCAGCCAATTATAAGAAGACATGAACAAAACAGAGGAAAATATAGAAAATAAGTTTAGTGTATTTAGTAATAAATCGTGGGCCAAAGGGGAATTTACTTCTCTACTCCTTTAATTAGAAAGACTACCGGGAATATTTTAAAGCTTATTATAATAAGCAGGTTTTGTAAACTTTCTAATGAATAAGCTGCAAATTTAATACATTAGAATATAAAATATTTAATGAAGAGCATGATTATAGTGCTGCCAATATTGAAGTTTACGCAAGAAATAAGTAAGACGAGGATTTTATCAAGATATTTGACAGATTTGAGAATTATATAAAAATCTCGTAACATGCTTTTTATGCAAGCTAATAATCAAAAACTACTAATCTGATTGCAATAAAATTTTGTGAAAATTTTACCTTGATCAATGAAAATGTTTTTTTTTAATTTTTATTTAATTGTAAATTTAACACATTCACGACCAACCGTCACACATGTAAATATGGAAGAACAAATATAAATTAAAAAGAAAACAAAAGATTACCAGGTCTGATGAATTTTTACTAAATTTCCTAATCTACAGGTACACGGGTACAGTAGTAAATGAAAATGGGTTTGCGTTTGAAGTAGTTAATAGGCTTTATTGAATATTTAGAGAAGGGACACAATATATACATGGACAATTATTACAACAGTTATGAGCTTGCCAAGTTTTTACATGAAAAGAAGACCTAAGTTTGTGTAGCATTATAATTTCAAAATTTCACCTTGTAATATTCATAATAGACCCTACATGATATAGTTTGTTGAAATCAGGTTGTTAAGGAGCTTTTAAAAACATGAAAATATACAGGGTGTTTCATTTAAAATGCAGATTATGTACTATGCCAGACTTGCATTGATCAACCTGTACACTCAAATTTATGTCTAAAAAGCGTACATTTAAATTTAAAAGTTAAGGTATCTCAACGTTTTTTATTATTTTCTAAAATAAGGACACAAAAATTTTTATTCCATAAGTGGTTTTCACACTGTATATTCACACAGTAGTTCACTAAGTGACAAATAAAAAACTTGACAGTGACGTCTACCTACCTTTTTTGGTTTAAACTTGAGAAAATATGATGAAATTGGAAGAAAAATAGTAAAACTGGTTTTATTTACCATCATATATAAACTTTTATTAGTTGTATATGAAGTGTTTTAAACAATGTGATTTTTACTCGAGAATAAAACATTTTTATTTTTGATAGTATTATTTTTGTTTAGAATTAAAAATAATTGTAAAATGCTCATCATTGTTTATTTACCATAAAAAAAATCATTTTTCAACATTTTCTTTGCAGTAAAGATAAAAATTTAAGTTTGTGCATTAATTTTTTAACACTAAAACTAAAAGTTAAAAATATTAAAATCTTCTTGCTAAGCTGATCTTTTTGCTAATTGACGAAAAACTTTTTTGAACTTAATTTGTTAATAACTAATTAAGTCCAAAAAATCAGCTGCAGAAAACATTATATAGATTCTTGTTATCATCATGATCATTGACCTCTATGCGTCCACTTCTATACAGGTCCCTCTCAGCTCTTTCGATCTGCCTCTCTCTTGTGCGGCTTGCATCCAGTTATTACGAGTTAGGTCATCAGTCTCCACTCTAAAATACGCTTAGTCCATCGGTTATCTGATAATCTGGCGACGTGTTCTGCCCAATTCCATTTTATCGACGCAATTTTTGCGATAGCGTCTGTTATGTTTGTTCTACGACGTATTTCTTCGTTTGGGGTCTCTCAGAGTGGCGCTCCATAGCCATTTGAGTCGCGCGAACCTTAATAACTACCTTTTTTATGAGTGTTAATATTTCCGCTCCACAAGTGAGTACAGGTAACACACAGTGGTCAAAGATTTTCCTTTTGAGGCATATGGGTAGATCCGATTTAAATAAATAGTTTAATTTACCAAACGCTGCACAGGCTAATCCTGTACGACGTGGGCGCTCACATGTCTGGTTATTTTTGCCCAACCGAATTTCATATTCTAGCTACTTATACGATGCATAATATCACTTCCAACAACAGCAATATTTCGATTTAGCACTAGATTAGTAATTATTTGCGTCTTGTTTGTATCAATCTTGAGTCCGACCTCCAAGGAAGCGTAATGTAATTTTTCAAACATTATTATTTCATCATCCACACGATCGGCTATAAGGTCGATGTCATCTGCAAATCTCAAACGACTAAGTTTCTCTCTATTTATGTTTATATCATACTTGTTCAGATTTGCCTTCTTACAAGCATGTCCTAAAAGCGTCGTAAATAATTTTGGAGAGACTGTGTCTCCTTGCCCTACTCCTTGCTGTATACAGAATTGCGCTAGCTGTGGCATTTTGGTAGATATATTTTATTATGTTAGTGTATCGATGGTATCTTCGGCATTCTGTCAATGTTAACATTATCTGATGGCTTATGGTATCGAATGCTTTCTCGTAGTCGACAAATATCAGTGCCAATGGTTTGTTGTATTGTGCAGACTTCTCTATTAGGTTCTATATCACTAGTAAGTGGTCGTTAGTGCTGTACTCCGATCTAAATTCAGTTTGTTCTTTAGGCTGATAATAGTCTAGTTTAGCGTCCAGTCTTTTTTTAATAATTTTTGTAAAAAGATTACATATGTGTAAAAGCGAACTCATAGGACGGTAGTTTTTTAAATCTGTTATGTCCCCTTGCTTGTGTAAAAACGTAATGACTGCCTTATTCCATTGAAAATGAGTTTTTAATTGGTAGATGCATTCGATAAAAAGCTTGGCCAAAGCCTAAATAATTATATTTCAACCTTGTTTAATCCCTTCGATCACTACTCCATCATAGATAGGGGATTTGTTATTTTTCATTTCTAAAAATGCCGTTTTGACATCGTATGGAGTTAGTTCTGGCATTAATTCTGATCCTTGGTTTATGATTTTGGCAGGGGCTAATCTTGCCTTTTGTCGGTGCTCTCATACATTTCGCGATAAAAGCGATAAAAGGATTCGACAACCTCAAAGATTTTGGTAGACACTGCAAGGCTTAGTTCTGAATCTAGGTCGGGCAGCAACGGCCCCTGCGCTTACAGAGCGAGAACTGCAAGAGGCACCCTCCTGGAAACAGGAGTGAACTTCCGCGTCAGGGTCTGGGAAGGCACCCAGAATCCACTCGACACGTGTCGGGTGGACAAACAAAAAACCGCAGTCTTCGAAGTAGACAGATTTCAAATGTCGTTGGTTTCTGACGAAACCCCCGAGCTTCCCGCTCATGTTGAGTTTACCAACCCCCCAAACCCTGTCGAGTCAGAGTGTGTGCCTGAAGAAGGTACAGCTCCAGACTCTATCCCATTCCCCCCTGAATCTCCGACTCCCTCGGAGATGGACACCCTGATTTCGGACAACGAATATTCTAACGATGCTTTTGACCGTCAGTCAACTGCATCCACTTCCGATAATGAAACCGCGGACTTCAACGCCAAGCGACAATTTTTTACTAATAACATCTACACTGCTCGTCGCGCCGAAGAAGCGGAAAAAAGGAAGAGACCATGCTCCAGTCCAGGGCAAAGCCCTGAGACTGAAAACACCAAGAAGCCAAAAGACGACGCCGAGGGGAACTCAATGATGCAGATTCTCATCCAAAAAATGGATGAGATGCAAAAAAGCCACAATAAACAAGTTGAGGCTTTTATGGAACAGCTCAGAGAGCTAAGAGAGGAAAATATAAAGTTGATTGCACAAATAGTGCAATTAACAGAAAAGAAGGAGGAGAAGAAAGTCCCCACAAAAAGAACACGCGAAGAGGCGCAAGAATGGCAAGAGAACAGGGTTGCACAACCCGAAAAAATGGCGAAGCAAACAGAAAAGGTTGAAAAACCTTTGGAAATTGCTGAACCAATGCAGGAGTCATGCGAGGAACCTTGGCAGGTTGCAAAGACTACAAAACAAAAGAAAAAGGCCGCTGCTAAAACCAACGAACAAGCCACGCCCACAGAAACTGTGAGCGTAGCTCAAAAGCAAAGAGAAATTGTCCAAAAGAGGCAAGAAAAAATCATGGATGACACGATTAAATCGCGTCAAGCCAAAAGAGCCCTAAAAGAAAAAGAGGTACCGGAAAGCAACGAATCAGCGGCCCCCACTGAAAAAACCACGAAAGAGCCAAAACCACCGGCAATAATACTAAAATCAGTGGGCGAAAGCCAAAACATCCTGCGGAAAGCCGCAGAGAAAGCCATTGTGTCGGACAACAAGTTCGCTAAATCAGGGCGGTCTGTAGTCATACAGACAAAGAACAGAGAGGGGTATCTAGCAATGGTACAAATACTAGAAAATCACCGACCGGCTATAAACTTTATAGCCTACCCTATAGACGTGCCGAAAACAAAAAGACTTGTAATCAGAGGATTGCAAGCCAACGTCGACTTACGAACAATCGTAAGAGAAATAGAAGATAAAGGTGCCGATGTCATTAAAATTGACGTCGTAACAGGAATGAGAGAAGGAAAGAAAGTAGTCCTTCCACTCTACAAAATTACGGTACCTGAAGAAAGCACCGAAAAAGCACGTCTAATCACCAACCTCTGTTATCTTCGAGTCAGAATCGAAGACGAAATAAAAAAACCACGTGAAGTAGTACAATGTTTTAACTGCCAGGATTTCTACCATGGCTCCAGCGCCTGCCACTGCGCCTCGCGCTGTGTTAAATGCGGAGACTACCACAAGTCATCCGAATGCCCCAAGGACAGGGAAACCCCTGCAAAATGTGCCAACTGCGACGGGGCACATACAGCAAGTTACAGGGGGTGCTCCAAAGCACCCAAACGAAAGCCAAAACCAACGGTACAGCCAAAATACGTAGATGCACCAAGTGCACCTACTACCCGGCCTAACGTAAGTTACGCCGCAGCAACCAAAGCAGCCGAAACACCGAAAGCTGCCCCTGTAACCAGAAAAAACGCCACAACCGAAGACATCATGAACATCATGAATGAAAAACTCAAGGAAATGACGGACCATTTCCAAGGCATGTTCAACAAATTTTCCCTAGCATTCGAGGCGATGAGCAAGTGTAGAATCGAATAATGACAGTACAGTTGGACGAACTAAAGATCGGATCGTGGAATTCGGGCGGGATTCGTTCGAAACTTAATTTTCTCGACGAGTTTACCAACAGACTCGCTATAGATGTCATGGCCTTACAAGAGACTAAATTAGTCGAAAGAATTAAAACAAAAATTCCAGGCTATGTCATCCATAGGGAAGACCATAGAGCGCGTTCAGGTGGCACGGCCATTATGGTTAAAAGGCAAATAGACCACCATCTAGTGCCTACACCACTTGGCCTGGTCACCATGGAAGCGACCATAATTCGTATCATCACGGCTAACGGAACCCTGAAAATAGTTTCGGCGTACGTAAGACCAAATGAACCGATATTCGGAGAGGACTTAGACTTAATATTAAGTTCCGACGAACCGACGATAATTATCGGCGATCTGAACGCTAGATCGCCCAACTGGTACGACCGACGTACAAACGCGAACGGTAGACGACTCTGTGCCTATCTTGAAAACAAAAACAACACCATAGTAGCGGGTCCCACAGACCCAACATGCTACCACGGAGAATTCCCCTCACATATAGACTTAGCAATTCTACATAACATAGGGCAACAATATGAAATACAAACAATGAACGAAGGCGACTCAACTCATAACGTGATCGTCATGACCCTAGGCGCAGTGGAATTAAATCCACTGCAACCCCACCAAACAAAGAAAACAAACTGGCCGAATTTCCGAAGAGTTGTAAGCGAAAATATTGGAGCAATTCCAACAATCAACAATATAGATGAACTCGAAGAAAGTATAACGAAACTCGAACATACAATACTAAACGCATTCGATGCCAGCACAAAAATAGAAGCAAAAACAACGCCAAAAGGCAGGTTTGAAGAAATATCAAATGAGCTAAAAGATCTCATTAAAGAAAAAAATAGGAAAAGGAGAATAGCACAAAGAACAAGAAACCAAGAAGATAAAAGAATTGCTAATGACCTAGATAGAGAGGTGAAAAGAAAACTAAATGAGCACAGAAGCGAATGCTGGGACAAATATATCCAAGAGCTAAACCCAAATCAATCCGCATTCTGGAAAGTATCCAAAATACTTAGAAAAGACAAAAAACCAATACCGCCCCTACACGGACTAGACGGTTTAGTATATACCGATCAAGAAAAAGTAGAAGTAATGCGAGAAACACTCGAATCAAATAACATACAAAACTTTCATCCTGCAGAAGATCTAGACTTCACGGAGGAAGTAGAAAGAAGCGCCAGACGCTTAAGGAGGAGAAAAGGCATAATAGGCCTAGAACACACAAGCCCAGACGAAGTTAAAGAATTAATAAAAATACTAAACCCAAAGAAAGCAGCTGGACCAGATAAAATTACAAACAGGGCAATTAAAAATGTACCAAACAAAATCATAGTGTACATAGCAAACATCATAAACGGAATAATGCGACTAAGATACTTTCCAGACAGATGGAAAGAAGCAGAGGTAATAATGATAGGAAAACCGGGAAAAGATGGGAGCTTTCCACAAAACTACCGACCGATAAGTCTACTATCGTGCCTAAGTAAGCTAGCAGAAAGAATAATCCTAAAACGACTACAAACAGAGTCGGAAGCAATAGGAACAATTCCAGAAGCTCAGTTCGGCTTCAGATCTAGACACTCATGTGAATTGCAAGTACTTAGACTTACAGAGTTCATCACCAAAGGTTTTAACGAGAAAATGTACACTGCTGCAGCTTTCTTGGACGTTAGTAAAGCATTCGACAGAGTATGGCACGAAGGCCTACTCTACAAAATGAACCAATATGGATACAGTGAGGCAATGACATGCCTTCTTGCGTCATACCTGACAAACCGGAGATTCAGAGTTCGAATAGGGCCTGCCCTATCCGAGGTCGGAACTCTGGAGGCAGGTGTGCCGCAGGGAGCGGTGTTATCTCCATACTTGTATACCATATACACAGCAGACACACCAAGCGATTACAAAACACTGCTCAGCCTGTACGCAGATGATACAGCGCTAGCAACTAGTAACAGAAACGTAAACTTCGCAACTAGAGACTTACAACGCTCTCTAAACCGACTACATGCATGGTGTATAAAATGGAAAATAGCACTAAACCCGGAAAAAACACAGGCAGTCATGTTCAGAAAAAGAAGACAACTACCCAATACGGAATTAAGACTAGCAAACGAAAACATAGAATGGAGCAATCAAGCTAAATACCTCGGAGTGACCCTTGATCACAAGCTCACATTCACAGAACACGTAAACCAAACAGTATACAAAGCAAAGCTGACTAAAACACAACTCACCTCGCTAATAGGCAAGAAAAGTAAATTAAACTTTTGGACAAAAATAAGGGTAGCAAACAGCATAATCCTTCCAACACTTACATATGCATCAGCAGCCTGGGGACACACATGTAAATCAAATAGGAAGAAACTGCAAGTAGCACAAAACCAGCTAATTAGAGACGCACTGAATGTACCCAGATACGTACCTCTAAGGTACCTATATAGAGACACGAAGCAGGAAAACATCCTACACACCATGAACAAAAAAGCTTTTGATATCTATAATGAAATAAGAAACCACCCCAACAGGAAGCTGAGAGAGCTAACGGATTATGATGCAAATGACAGGACGACACATAGACGGCCTAAGCAACAAATAGCTGGATATGTCCCATAGCATAAATAAAACATACAGATTGAGATAGGCACAGACTAGTCAAAAACAACGCGGGGTAGAAGTAGAAAAAAAAAAAAAAAAAAAAAAAAAAAAAAAAAAAAAAGGTAAAAACTGGGGTCCTGGCATTTTAGAGTTCCAGACAACAGAATTTACTCACCAAAAAAATCATCTAGTTTTAAGTATTAGTATTAGATAAAAAAATCGGGAAAACACCTTCTAACCTTCGCGAGCGCAATTTTTTGTCAATGAATAATTTATTCATAATCCGGGTACAATCAACTTCGTGTGATACTGACCCTTGTCGCACACCCACATACACAAACAAGATACAAAGAGAGCCGTCAGTTCTCTTTGTACAGCCAACATTTGGCTTAGGCCCTTAAGGCAGGTCCAATTGGGAGACCAGCACGCGACCTCTGAGCATCGAGGCCATAGCGCGGCAAGCATGGGCTCGGTGGCCAGACTGATCGGGGGCTCAGCTGGCGAGGAGAACAAATTAACTTTTGTCAAATCGGAAGCTGAGTGCCCGAACACACACATTTCCCTGTACGGAGGGGCACCAATCTAGGTTGGTGCCTCTCCGTGTGGGGGCACACACTCTTTAGGGACATCAGGTCCAAAGTAATGCTCGTACCAAATTAAATTCAGTAAAGTAACTAGGGAGAAAAGCTTTTAGCTACCCCTCAATTTCAGGTGGCTTAACCACAACCATGTCGATACGTAGGGTTTTGTTCATTACCCAAATAGCCCTACGTAAAGTTCATAAGCCTTTGTTACGTATGTCACACGTAGCAAAGGGGTGGAGGAAAAACCTGGGGGTCAGATAGGTACCGATTCAGAATGACTAGCTCTTCTGAAGCGAGACCGGTTTGATCTTCGGTCATGTGGATCCCACTGACTAGCAGAGGTATACACATGACACTAGGGGTTGGGTTGAACGCTTCGCGTGTGTATGTGTGTGTGTGAAGATTTTGGTTTAATCAGTACTAATGTTTTCATCTTTGTTTTTTATTTTATACATATTTTCGTTTCTTATGTTGTTAGTATTTAGCCTTAAAACTTTTAAACTTTTTTTGTCTTGAATTATTTTAGTTATTTCTCTTGTATTGTTTTTTCTTAAGTCTTTTTGGATTGACCGGTGGATGTCTTTATTTAGTTTCTTCATTGTTGTGTAGTTGAAGCCGTATTTTTTTATTAGCTGTCTTCTTTTACCTATTACCTATTTGGTATTTTGACTTAGTTTTTCTTTATGGGTCAGAACGGTTGGGCAGCACTGCCTTTTTATTGTTATGATATAATCTATTTTATTTTTGACACTGCCATCTGGTCTGGTCCATGTCTATTTACGCTGAGACTTTTTATCGAAAAAAGAGTTCAACATGAATAAATTTTCCTAATGAAAGAAATTCAGCAATCTTTGACCTCATACTTTTCTTTCGCCATAGCCATACTTACCCATTGCTATTTCTGCATCTTCTTTGAAACCCATTTTTGAATTAAAGTCGCCCTTAATTATTGAGTAATATGCTGGTGTGGCATGTAACGCTGTTTCTAGGTCCTCATAAAATTTTTCATTTTCTTCATCCGAGTGGGTAGTCGTTGGAGCATATGTCTGGATTACCTTATGGTTATATCTTGGATTAAGTTTGAAGATGAGATATACAATCCTGGGGCATATGCTAATAATTTTAACTATATTTTGTGTGTGCTTTTTATGTTTAATTAATCCTACTCCACCATTTGAAATGCCTTCTTCTCCTCTAAAATGAAATACGTGTCCTGATTTAAGTTCCATCATCGTCTGGTCTGATATAAAAGGTCTAACAATGTATGCAGTAATATGCATTTGTCGCTCTTTGTAGTAACCTGATTTTTTCGGGGATGTTACTTAAATCAATTGTTGTTGGTTGGAGGGGTCAGTGTCACGAGAAAAATCATATTTTCCTGGACTATATTTAAATTAGCAACAGATAATCTTTACATACATGCCACCATTGTATTTCATAACTTTGTACACAATTTACATATTAAAGAAATTTTAAATCGATTCTCTCTGCCTTTAAATAAACCAGTTCTAAAAATAATATTTAAAAAAATATTTTTTTTTCAATCGCAAATATAATATTGTCGTTTACAAAATATTATGCATGACTTCTGTATTTCTATCGTTGCATAACATACTTCAAAACATGAAACTTGAAATGGAAAATATGTTAAAATGTTTAGTAACTTGGTGTCCGTCTGCGAAAAAAGACTCAGGAGGATAATTCTAATAAAACTCTTGAATGGAAAAGTTTTATCGAAATTTTTCGGTATCTTGCATTTACAAAATTCTCGTTTGGACTATCACAAGCTTTTGTATACAAGTAGTTTATATATGTGTACTCCAAAATGTTCAATAATAAAAATTATTACAAACAAAAGAAACTTTTGTTATTATTCTAGGAAATCATTGTAGATCTCGACCCAGATGCTATAAATGTAACAAAGATCACAACTCGAAAGAGTGTACGGAAGTAGAAATAACACCAAAATGTTTTAGTTGCATGGAAGATCATTTTACTATTCATTTAAAAGATTGCCCGGAATTTCACCAACTAAAATTAAATAAAGAAACTATGTCATCAGTCAAGTAAATTATTATGATGCTAACAAATTAATTCCCAGAAATTCTTACGCTTCTATTACTGCCAATCGTTCAACCACTACTAAAAATAACCCAAACGAAAGCATGGCCTTTCAAAAGATTTCCATTCCACAACCCACCCGTATGGAGCTTCTACCCTCATGCTTGACCCAACTTCCTCCAAACTTCAATTTCTTCAGAGAGTCCTATTCACGCCATTCACAAACTCACAATAGAGTCTTTAACAAAAAATCAACAGTTGAGTTTCATAAGCCAGTTAAAAGGCTGAGGCCAAATAGTCCAGACCCAATTGAAATAACACATCGAGAAATCATTTCTCAATCCTTAGGACTATAGGTCCAAATTATAGTATTCTTACCAACACTAGTTATGTTAAAAATGTAAACAGTTCAGATTCTTCAACTCATAATTCAGGGTTAACTTCAGAGAATCTTAAAATAATTTCAGAATTAGTGGCAAAGATTATCTCTACAATTAAGAGAACTAATAATTTTAATATAACCAAAACGGAACTAGAATGTATAATTAGTAAACATTTTTTTTTCCTTGGCTTGGACAATTGTCATTCAGCCAGTCTCCATCAACATAAGTTTTGTTAAAGAATTTAAATATTTCAATTAGTAAAACATGAAATATAATAATAATAACAGCTAAGCTAATGTACATACTATGTTAATAAATACTATATCCTTTATTATCTTTTTACCTTTATTTTATTTTTATTTATTTTATTTATTACCTTTATTATAATTTAGTTATTGAGAGACGCCATCAGAAATTCATAGTGTATACATCTTACAAATAAAAAAAATAAAAATAAAGATTATCTACTTACTATGTTAATAACTATAACTATGGTAATACATATTTTTTTTCCACTACGTTAGGACATAAACCCGATTCAATATCTAGGAGGTTTAGATCCTCTTAGTGATTGTTTTAGTATATTGTATTTTTTTTTAAATCTATTAATTAAAGCAAGCATTTACTATAAAGAAATAATAATAAATACTAAAGTCAATTTTTCTTATTGCTATTAAGCTATTACCTAATTAAAACCATTTACATAATTTCGTTATATATTGAACCAAGAAAGAAAATACCACTGCAAGAGTGGAATGAATTTTTTGCTAATGTACCAAAACCTTTTCTAATAGCAGGTGATTTTAATGCCCATCATGTTTCTTGGGGTTGCGATTTTAATGACACATATGGGAATATTTGCGTACCTCGGAGGTAAAGGACACTATGTCCATTTTTATCGAAATTTAGATTATTGCACTTTTAAATATAACTTTTCTGGCTCTACACATAGGTAAACCATACTATGTCCAGAGACAATTTTACAGCAAGTTAGCGACTTTTTAATAAACACCAAGTCCACTTTCAGTCAGAGTTAAACAATACCATGTGGACTTGGTGTTGTTTACCCCTAGTAAATGTGTGCATTGTCATTTACTATTCGGACATAGTGTTATGTACCCTTGTACCTGGCGGAATTGTCATGAACTAAAATTATTGAAACCTTTTTATTTAGATCGCAGTTGTGTTAGGTTGATAAAAGGTGTACAATAAGTTCGTTGTTTAATAATTGTAAAATGAATCCGAACTCTCGTGGAAAAATAATATTACAAATACTATCATGTAATGTTCCAAATAAAACAACACTTACAGGTAAGCTATTGTTTTTTAACACCGATTTTGTATTTTTCTTACCTCAAATATTTAGTATTTATTGTATATTATTTTGTATAGGGCTCAGAATTTCAAACTGTATTATTATATATGTTATTGTGTTGTAGCCATAGACAGGAATTTATCAAGCAATTATCAATATATACTCGTATGAACAAAATACTACAAGAGATTGGCACGGGCGCCGACTCCATAAGGCCTGGGTGGGCTCAAGCCCCCTCAAAAATAATTTAGGGGGGGCGTAGCCCCCCCTAAATTTCGAAGGAGTAAAGAGTATATAAAGCATCGGAAACAGATTTTTGATTGCCGCAGAATGTGCTGAAAAGAACAATCTCATGGAAATGAACGAGAGAATTAACCTCCGCCAATGTAAGTTCGCGATAATTCGGAATACTGAAGTTCTGTTAAGTTGTCATCCATTTTATTTTAATGACATTGACATTTAATACTTCAGAAATTTGCATTTCAGTATTTCTTTAATTTACTTTAAATAAACCTAATTCACATCATATTAATCTTTCTATTAATTTAAATCCTTAGAAGGTAATTAAATACATGTACTAAGGTTTTAAATGCCTATTCATGTAATTTTAAACCATATTTACTTTATTATCAAATTGGACATGATGATATAAGCAGAATGATATTGGCAAACTTAGTTTATTAGTAAATGTGTTCTAACACGTGTTTGCAAGTAATTAATACTTAGTAAAAGCATTATAAAAATAAAAACCGCAACTTGTAGCTCTACCTGTCGCCACTCCACCAGTTAGCAAGTTATAAATAGATTGCCTACGTGACTTTTTCCAAGGTCACTGCGTTGAAGTTGTGGCCGCCTGGCTGGCCGTGGAGTGGTGGGAGGAGGGATGAGTTACAGACACCCCTAGCGCGCTCTTTGTAAACAAAACAAACGTACTGTCTACCGCCTCGGTTGTCTTGTCGGCTCTGGCTCTTGCAATCAGTTCCGTTGTTCCGTTTGCACGGTCACAAGCAGTTAGTTTACGTCGTGTTTCTATATGTTGATGTGAATGATGTGATTGATAGTAAGCAGTGAGTAGTGTTTGAGTGTGAATTATTGTAAAGTGATACAATATGGATAAGTTTGTATTTAAAAAGGCGCGTGTTGATAGGATCACAACTCCACTCCCAGCACTAGAATCATCTGTTCCGGTATCTGGAACGTCTGCCAGCAGTAACAGCTTAAATTTGAGCAGCAGCAGCAACCATAATATCATCGGTAAGGGTAAGGGAAGATCCTTTCAAAAGTCATGGTTAACCAAATATTCTTGGTTAGAATATGAAAAACAAACTGACAAAGCATTTTGTAAAGTTTGCAAAGAGGCAGAAGCGAAAGGCCTTATAAAGTTTACTTTAAAGAAAGAAGATGCGTTTACTTCTGCCGGCTTTTCAAACTGGAAAAGGGCCTTGGAAAAATTTCGCACTCATGAAACTACAAATGTCCACAAGGAGGGTATTCTTAAATTGTCAACTGCTTCAAACTCAACCGTAGCTGCCCAGTTAAATGAACACATGAATAATGATATGAAAAAAGCCCGTTTAGCGTTAACTGCTATTTTCACAACTTTAAAATTCCTATGCCGACAAGGTCTAGCAATTAGAGGACATGAGGATATAAACTCAAATTTTTTGCAACTCTTGGAACTTAGGAAAGAAGACGTCCCAGAACTAAAAGACTGGCTAAATCGTTCGGGTTATAAGTGGACATCCCACGATATTCTAAATGAAATAATTGACTTGCTAGGTCAGTCTGTTTTGCGCTCGGTCTTAGTTAACGTGAAGAAATGTGGGCACTTTTCCATAATGGTGGACGAAACTAGTGATGTTTCAATTCACGAACAGGTATCATTTTGTATCAGGACAGTAAATGATGATTTGACCATCAATGAAGATTTTATTGGACTATATGAAACCCCAAACACTGAATCCCAAACTCTGTTCAGTATTGTCAAGGACATCCTCTTACGTTTGGATTTGTCTATGGAAAAATTGAGAGGACAGTGTTACGATGGCGCTTCCAATATGAGTGGAAAATTCAACGGACTGCAACAGTTAATTTTAAACGTGCAGGATCAGGCCATTTACGTTCACTGTACTGCCCACAGCCTCAATTTAGCAGTTGAAGACAGTCTTCGGTGCCTGACTTGTATGAGAGACATAATGAACCTTGCAAAGGATATAATTAATAATGTTAGAGAATCCCCTAAAAGGATGGAAATATTCAGATGTGTAAGCAGTGCCAATGCTACCAGTCTAAGTGATAAAGTAGGACTTCGACCGCTTTGCCCAACACGATGGACAATGAGAGCATCAAGTGTGCAACAAATCTTGAAAAATTATGAAAGTATTCTGGAGTTGTTTGAAACCATCTCTTCCTCGAATAAGAACGACGCAGGTTATAAATGTGCAGGTTTTTTGGAATCTATGCTGAAATTCAAGACTTACTTGTTTTTACAGCTTTATTGCTATGTAATGAACCCAGTGGAAGAGGTAAATCGTAAAGTTCAATCACCTGATTTGAGCGTAACTGATTTAGAAGATATGTTCATTAACCTAGCCTGTATTTTGGAAGAAAAGCGTGGAGGATTTGAAGACTTCTGGAAGTTTTGTTTACAAGTAAAGCCACCATCAGTAGGTGAACCGGAACTAGCACGGAAATGCCGCGTTCCTCAACGCTACGAAAACAAGGAGGCTGGACCACCCCACACATTCAACACACCAGCTGAATATTTTAAAGTCGTATACATCGAAATTTGTGAAACTGTCAAGTCTTGTGTTACCAGTAGATTCGACTCAACAGGACTGTTGAAAGTGATTGCAGTGGAGAGGGAGTGTCTTTCGGTTCTAAAGAAAGGACAACAAAGTGATATGACACGTTCTAAAGAGCTTTTTCAAAATGATCTGGACACTGACAGGTTACTCTTACATTTGTCAATGCTGGGTGACATTTCGAAACAAAAGAATGTGCAACTTGATACATTAAACGACGTTAAAAAGTTCTTTGTACTAGAACCTAGTGTAAAGGAAATGTTACCGGAACTTGTGAAATGCTTGAAGCTGCTTCAAGTTGTGCCGGTGACGTCAGCAACTAACGAACGTTCGTTTAGTGCCCTACGGCGTCTCAAAACGTACCTTAGAGCTACCATGGGACAGAAGAGACTCAACAACTTAGCAATTACTCATGCCCATCAAGATATTTTGGATGAAATAGACATTCGTCCAGTCATCAACGAGTTCATTAAAAGAAATCATGTTAGAAGATCCTGTTTTGCACTCTTCTAAGGATAGACTGCAATTTTCCGCCATTTCCGGTAAACCCTCAACTTCGATGTTATCCTAATTTCAATTTACATGTTATTTTATGATTTTTAATGACAGTTTTTTTTTGCAACTGCTTATATTTTAGTTTGGTAAAACTGCCGATGTACGTTCAAATGCGGAAAAAGATGAAAATGTCCAAAACTATCTAAGAACTTTATGTACCTACTTTTAGAACAAAAAATCTCAAGAATACAAAAATGATCTTTTCCATTATTTGTATACCACCCCATATATACATCGCGCCCTAAAAAAGTATTTGGACTCCGTTATTCTATAATAATTTATGTTTAAAAAATCAAGAACATCTAAATCATTTGTATGCCTAGTTTTTAGTTTCATTTTCTACGGGAAATTCGACTTTTCCGACAAATAAAACTTCACCTTCTTAAAGTACGTATGTTTTTAGACAGTTTTGGAAATGTTTATTTTTCCTTATATGACCGTACATTGGCAGTTTACCAAACTAAAAAATAAGCAGTTGTTAGTTAGTTTATTTTGTTATTCAGGCTACAATAATTTCATTTAATACTAATTATATGATTTCAATACAAGTTACAATAATTTGATGTAAATTGCAACTTATGTTACCTTTATCTAAAATAAATAGCTTTTGAACCCTTTTATGTTAGTTTTGTTACCTATTTTTTCTTTCATACTTGATATTTGCCAAAAAGGAATACAAACTAACAATAAAATGTAGCCTTATATAGAATCTAACTTTGAATTCAAAGAAAATTATTCGTTTAAAAGGATAAGTAAAGTAAGAATATTTTTCAACAATAAAAAAATTTACAGACGATGGACATATTTATTAAAAGTAAACGTAAAGTTAATTGGTTTACTGGTAATAATAACCGTTGTTATTATGAAAGAAAAACTTTAACAATAACAATGTGCCATCTGCACTTAAAAATTTTTAAACAATCAATCAAAACACAAGCTTTCAAATAATGCTATACGCTCAACAAAAAGTCGATTTTTGCTTTTTTATGAATTTTTTTAGTCAACATTTAAACAAATGTTATTGTATACCACCCGTTTTACGTCGCGCCGCGGCGGTTAGGTTAGGTTCAAGTTATCATATCTTAGTGATTAAGGGATAAGGATATAATAACCTGAAACTAACCTAATCGCCGCGGCGCGATGTACGTAATAGAAATAATTGGTAGTATACGTATAACGGAAAAGATCCAGATTTTGCTCTCTAGCTTACTAATCTTTGGCATGTATAAAGATCTAGTCTAAAAATGTTTTCATACACCCCCCCACCGAGGAGATTAAGCCCTCCCAAAGTTTTTGGCAAGTCGGCGCCCATGGAGATTGGGTAAAATTTATTTACCGTTATTCGTAACCGGTACCACAAAAATTATTGTTGTTGTTAATACCAACAGATTAGGGTAAACATATGTTGCCAGATCTATATTTTTTTAATGGAAGTAACGGAAATTGCTCAGTAAATTCCGGTTTTTGGTTATAAGGATTATTATTGTGTTATCCAATTATAGGCCTATAAAATTAGTCTTTAATTAATATTACAAGGCTAGATTTGTTTCAGAACCACCTGGTCACGACAGTAACTTCCAAGGTAATGGTAAGGAAGTGGACAAAGATGATAATTTGTTTGGAGATGATAATTCGGATATTGATATAACCTATGAGCCTCTAAGCTCAGAATCAGACGACAATGATATGACACGTATAAGTAAACCAGCGGAAACAAAGGTAAAAGAGAAAGCTATTATTACTCCTACGACTAGTGTGGCAATAACAAAAAATCATCTTAAGGGCGATTTACTCCTAAGCAGTGATGCAGGCAATTCCAACGAACATAATAAAGTTATTTTAGAAGAGGAGAAAAGTGTTAAAAGAAAGGTACAAAATGTAACTAAGTGCAAACAAAAAGTCAAAAAACGTGTAGTAAATGAACAAAATTGGGTCTGTAATGTTCGCAAATCAAAAATAGCTGGTGGGAAAGAGTATCTCAGTAAAAAAGGCAAAAACATGCCTGCAAAAATGTTAAAGCTTCCTTGCATTTGTCGCATGAAATGCTCTAAAAGATTGCTAGAATACGAAAGACAAAAAATTTTTAACTGGACAACCATTACTGGACTAAGACAAACGTTTCAGATGTTAAAAAGCAATTTATCTTCTCATGTGTCGACATCCAACCTGCTCTTCGATTAACAAAAAAGATCTAAATTCTACCAAATCTAAAAATAATACACTACACTACCATTTTACAATGAACAATCAGCGATTGAGGGTGTGCAAGGTTATTTTTTCAAACACACTTTGTATATCTAATTTAGTAGTAGTAAATATGTTGAAAAAAATTGAGCCAGGAGGTTCCATAAAAGCTGATCAAAGAGGTAGACATACGCTTATCAATAAAACTCCTACCGAAATCATAAATAGTATACATCAACATAATAAATCATTCCCAAAGTGCGAGATTCATTATTCCAGAGAAAGAAGTAAGAGAGATCATCTTAACACAGAAATTACGATAGAAAAGTTGTATCAACTGTACTTTGATGAATGCAATGAAAGACATTCATCACGACATAGATCCAAAGCTCAGAGTAAAAAAGTAATTCGACGCAGATATTTTTAATAAAGATTTCTAAGTTTTCGTTTGAAAACTTGGAAACCCGAAATAGACACTCACGATACATGAAGTACATTCACAGCTCAATTAAAAAATAATCTTACTGCAGATGAACTAACCAGTGTACAGGCTAATCATGATACTCACCTAATTGAATTTAAAACTCGATATACACAAAGTACTATCTGGTGATTTGTAAAAATGTTTGCTTTCACCACTAACAAACAATTGTATTAGTTTCTACAAAAGGAAGCTTTTGTAGAAGCAGTGATTCTTCTGTACAATGTATGATGTGGGACGAATCGAAAGGGTTGCGAGGTGCAAATGAAATTGCCTCGTGAATTTTGAAATGGACTGACAATACAATTCCAGGTAGTCAAGTAAAGGACATCACTCTTTGGACCGTAAACTGCTATGGACAAAATAAAAATATAAGTGTTATAATGTGTTATTTTTGGATACTGCGTCTACCCTCAAATAAAGACGATCACTCAAAAGTTTTTACTGAAAGGACACACTCATATGGAAGCAGACAGTGTTTATGCTTTAATAGAGAGGAACAAAAAGAAACTCTCCAATTTGGCCATTTTAACACTATGGAACTGGCAACAGCTAGTTAGGCAAATATGAGGTAAATACATAGTGCACAATGTGGAACTTGCAGATTTTAAAAACTTCAAAACGCTGTTCGATAAGAAATTGTCACTTAATCATCCTTTTGTAAGTAGAAAAAAGAATGTTAATGAAGATCCTGTTCTACTGTCAACATGTGTTGACTCCTACAAGTCCAACAAGAACACATTGGGAAGCTCTTTTATAAGACCGATTTCAATAATCAAAATATGTATGAAGTGGACTTCATGAGGTATCGAAGACAGCAACTAACGTTTCCAGCTCAATTAAATCAAGTCTCAGTAAACCCATTACCAATCAGAAAACAAAAGTTTAATGACCTCATTACTTTACTGCCTTTTTCCGTCAGTTTGTCATGCATTTCATCAAAATTTAACACATAGCGATGTAGCCACAAACGATTATCCACAAGAAGATGAAGATGATATGGAGCCTCTTTAACAATTTTGAAACTTGTCGTCTATAATTTTACTTTATTTAACTTTTCTTAATTTAATTATTATAACATTATAATATTTACCTCTAATAAAATAATAGTATAGGCTGTTTAGTGTATTTGTATTGTTTATTTCGTAGAGACCTTAACATGCAATGTCACATAATTTAAAAAAGTTATTAGAGGTAAACAACACTATGTCCAACTACACATTTAAAAAAAAATATAAAATGAACGGTAAACTTTAGGTACATAACACTTCATGGAAGGAAAAACGATTATACACACCACAATAATAATATATTAATCTTGGTTAAATATAAGAAACATTTGAGTATTTACTGATTAAATATTTAAAAAATGTTAAAACTGCTCTCCTGAAAAAGTAAGAAAATGGACATAGTGTCCTTTACCTCCGAGGTACGGATTTTATCTGATGGAATAAACCATTGTAATCTTATTCTTCTAAACAGCGGATCTCCAACATTAGTTCCATTAAGTAGTAAAAGCGCAATTTACAACTCTGTGCTCTCAAGATATTGTACAATTTTTTACATGGACAACTATAGAGGGCCCACATAAATCAAATCACCTACCCATATTGATAACCCTCAATGTTAAAGATGATCATGACTAAGCTGAACCATCGAAGCACAGTATATGGCAGTTAAAAAATGCAAATTGGAATCTATATATAGCTAATCTTGAACACAGATATATAGCTCAAAATTATGATGAACTTCTTTCTATGATTAATGAAGCTGCAGAAATTGCCATCCTAAGAAAATTTTCAGGTTGGACTAAGCACCGCAATCCCCGCAATGGGTATCAACCAATCGGGAGGAATGTGATCTCCAAACTTCTTCAGTACCAAGGAATACGACCCATCTTAGCGAAAGATTTTTGATGTGGGAACTGGAACGATCTATCAAACATACCAACAATAGCTCTCCTGGTATAGATAATATTTCATATTCCATGCATTATAACTTACCAATAAATCAGAACAAAATCTCTTTCAAGTATATTTAATGCAATATGGACAGGACAAACATCGATCCCTGAAAGTTGGAAGGAGTATATTATCATCCCGATAAAAAAACATGACAAACCGGATTCCATTCCAACCTCTTATAGGCCCATATAGGCCCGAAAACCTTCGAGAGACTTATCAAAAATCATCTTGAGCAATGGTTAGAGAAAGAACATATTCTACCTGATATACAATATGGCTTCAGATAATCTAGGTCACCATTGGAAGCATTAACAGTAATTGTAACAGATATTCTAGCTGAATTTACTAGTAACCTCATGACTATGGCAGGTTTCAACGCTATTACAGGTGTTAACGTTAACCTAGATGTTTTAACCAATAAATTGATTTCGATTGGATTTAATACACAATTAGCAAACTCTAAAACTTCGCTGTACACAAATAATACATATAAAATACATATAAAAATAAATCAAGTATCCACTAGACCTAGAACTACGAACCTAGGACTCCCCTAAGGCAGTATTTTAAGTCCAGTTTTGTTTTTATTATATACAATGATTGTCAGTTAAACTTCAAAACATACGAACAATACAATTTTTAGATGATATTGTTTTTTATTATACAAGCAAAACTTTGAAACTTGTGAAGATGAATTAAATAAAACTTATGACATCTTCAACGAGTGGCTAAATGAAAATTATTTTACACTTTCTGAACACAAAATAGAGGTGTGTCTATTTAGCCGAAAACGAAACATTGAACAGGATCGTGTTAAACTGGGATCTTATAATTTCCAAATAAAAAATGTTGTGAGATACTTAGGATTATATCTAGACCGGAAACTGTTATGGAAAGATTGTATCCATCAAATAACAAAAAAGTCTGAAAATGCTATTAACATACTTATAGCCTTGTGTTATACAAAATGGGAGGCTGACCCAAACACCTTGTTATTTTATAAAACCATGATATGATCAATCCTAGATTATGGTAGTCATTTGTATGGATCAGCGGAACAAATTCATTTAGACAAAATAAAAACCCAAAAAAACAAAAGTCTAAGAATATGTCTTGGATATCTCAAGTCAATTTCAATAAATATTATGGAAGCAGTAGCTATAGAACCACCATTACAGCTAAGAACGCAACTAATTAGTAACAAGTTTATCACAAAAGCATTTGGTAAATCCGTAAGTTATATAATTCCTATCCATGAACTGGCAATTTCAGTACTCATACAGTCTTATTGACTAAAAGGAAAACTCCGCTAATTTGTGAAAGTTATAACACTCTTTCCCAATTTAGGTCGATACTGTACACATCAAAAATCCAACTAATATTTTCAAAACATCGCATGTCCTTTTTTATAAAAAAATTAAGACGTTTCAGATTGACAAAAACGACCACTTCCTCGAAACGGTTAATCAACAATGGCCTGACTATTATTAGATTTACACCGATGAACCAAAACAAATTCGTACAGGTGCCAGTTTTTACGATCACAGCTCAAAATATCATGAAGAGTTCAGATTACCAGATAAGGTAACGATATATACAGCAGAAATGTTTGCAATAAGTGAAGCTCTAAAATATATACTTAGGACTTGTAGACTCAAAAGTATTATATTTACAGATTGCAAAATAGTCGATAGAGAGACTAACAAATGTAAGTGCGGCCAAGAACTTAAGTCATCTGGAAGTAGAAATACTACAGACCAATCACGAAATACTTAGCTCGCAACGGGAGGTCCTAACTGTTTAGATCAAAAGGCATTCGGGTATTCAAGGAAACGAAATTGCTGATAAGTTTGCAAAATCCGCCTCAGACTTACACAGAGATGCTATTAACCAGTGTATTTCATATACAGATTTGAATTCCACACTTAAAGTTCAACTTAAGAGTAAATGGCAAGAACTATATGACAGCAAACAAATAGGATTAAATGAATGAAATGAGGTTGAATGCTCGAATAAATGAACTTTTAAAATAAGGCTATTATCGAGCACAAATTAATTAAATCTAGCCCAAGTACTTTCGCTTAAAATAGCATCTTCAGGGGCATTTCGTCAAAATGTGAACTATCCGGCAAGCGTAGAATGTGGAAACATTAAAAATAACATAAATTGTACAAAACACTACACTAAAACGAAGACAAACAGTTTAAAATTACTTCTACGCTACATTCTCTGTCAGTATCTGGAGGGATAATGGATTGGATTATGACTTTCGATAGTAATTTTTGATAATATTGATATCGAGTCGAATGAAGTACCGCAAACTAAAGTGCATTGTAAATGTAACTTTGTAATCTATTGGATTAAAAAAACCGAAAAACCGGTTTTTGCAAAAACCAGTTTTTTGGCCGGTTATAACCGCCAGGTTAAACCGTAAGCAAAAAAAACCGGTATAACCGAAAACCGGTGTTTTGTCAAAAACCGCCATCCCTAGTAGTTGGTATTCATTTGCCTTCTCTAGCAATGTTCTCCTTGTCAGCAAATGGTTTGATGTAATATATCCTTTGCGGAAGCCAGCCTGTTCAACCAGTTGGTAATTATCCATTTTTTAGATTAACCGGTTTTTAATAATTCTCATAAATAGTTTGTATACTTGACTGAGCAACGATATAGGTCTATAATTCTGTAGATCACATTTGTCCCCTTTTTTGTGTAAGAGTATTACTAGACTTTCGTTCCAGTCTTTAGGGATCTGGCTATTATGAAGACATCTATTAAATAGCTTGGTTAGTACAGGGATTGTTAATGTCTTGCTTGTTTTCAAGAGCTCGACAAATATACCGTCGTGTCCTGGAGCTTTATTATTTTTAGTTCTTTTAGGGCTCTTTCTATTTTGTATCCCTTTATATTTGGTAGTAGTTCTGATCCCACGTTTTTTATGTTTCTTTTGACGTTCTCCTTTGTTGTTCCATTAGGCTGGCCTTGCGAGCTGTATAAGGATGTGTAGAAGTCTTCGACAATATTTGTTATTTTAGATTTGTCCTTTTCTACCTTATAGGTGGCGTCTTTATTTTGATGAGTTTTTGAACTCCCAGTGCGGGTCTTAGACATTTTAAGTCTCTGTTGTTTTCAATAACTCGTTTTATTAAGTTCTCGTTCCATTTTTGTATGTCGCGTTTTAGTTCTTTTCTAATTGTTTTATTAAGTTCTCTATATTCTTGAGTATGGCGTTTGTTTTGCTCTGCTAGTTGTCTTCTTTTCGTCATTAGCTATTTAGTTTCATTGCTTATTTTGTCTTCTTTAGTCCTTGTTTTCTTTGCGACCTGTAGTCCTGCTGCGGGAAGGTTTTTATTTAGGTTTTTATTAATCTCGTCAATTTGATCTCGATTATGTAAAGGATCAGATTCGAACTTATCCGCTCAGAACTCTCGGAATTGCTCTTCATTTGATTTTAGTTTAAAAGCATCTATCCCTGTTGTTTTTTTTTAATCCTTTTTCTCTCGTATTTCATGTTAATATTTATTTTTGCTCTGACTATACGATGGTCACTACCCGTTGTTACGTTGTTTATTGTTGTGACGTCTTCAAATATTTCTTTGTTGTTTGAGAGAAAATAGTCTATTTCATTTCTTTTATTTGTAGAAGGTGTTTATAACACATACACTAAACCATACACATACACACACTGGACCACATACATAAAGATTTTATTATAATTGCTCTTGGTGCTTTTGTACAGCAAAAACGTACAGCATGTCACAAAAATGCTATTATATTAGGCACTAAATTAAAATCAGTGAGTTTCATATTGGCACAAATGACCTCATTTATACTACTTAAGGGTAAAGAACCCTATATTTGTTACTCCTGCATAAGCCAATATGTACGGCACTGCAAAAAAAGTAATGTAAATAACGATCGGAAACTATGTGTTTGAATGCAGTACCAAATTGCCGAAAATGGGGTCCAAATTGTCCGAAAATAAAATAACGTCCCTGCTAATATCAATATTTATGTATGGCATTAGGTCGCAGGTTATTATTTTTTATTACCTACCTTAGTTATAAATGCTGCACAAAAATGTTCGACCAAAATAATCTGCCCCTTTAGTAGTAAGTGTACCCTAACTATGTAGCTATCTGTAGCGATAAAAAATGACGGCATAATTTCTAAAGTTGTTATTACATATTATACTATTGATTTATATGTGATTCATGCTGGATCAAACGACCCCTTAAAATTGTCACATGAGCTTGTAGTCTATACTGGTCTGCTGCTTAATTATGTATTTCTGATTGTCATTCGTTTTAAATAACAATGCTTTTAACAAAATACTGGAACGTGAAACTGCTATTCTTTCAGATAGAAAAAACCATTTTATAATAAAAAGTCTTAGAAACTTCTTTGTTTTTTTTATACTAAAGAATCCACCGGATGATATAACAAAGACAATATATATGGATTGTTTTTAGTCACGATATAAGCCATTAACACCGATTTTATGACATAAGCAACACATCTATTTCTTCTGGTCCAATATTGACAGTGTAACATAAATGGATTTGGCTGGAGCGCCAAGATAACAAGAATGTGTAGTGTAGCAATAGGGTAAACTTTAAAATGTACCTTGATACACCAACGAACTAATATGTGGACTAACAGAAGATGAAATGGATTAGATAGAAATAATTTATGTGAAGGAAATAAATAAAGGGTAAATATGAATTTTAAAATATAATAAAATTAATGCTGGCTAGCGACTATGCAGGAGAATGACCACTTGACACTCAAGAGGGATTAGGCCAATTTGCATGCCCTACAGTGACCGTAAGATAGAAGAACTAATGACAAGAAATCTACCAAGAAATAAACAGATGAAAGTTGCTCTACTGAATGGTTGGGCGCCAGGAAGTTAAATGGTTTCTTCCGAGATATCTTGTATTGCTGAAATATTAAAGGATAGGTACCAAGTGAAATCTTAAATTGTTTTAACCCAACTTTAATAAAGACCTATTTTATGTACAAATTATTTAAACCCCTTATATTTAACAATATAACCCAACACCTCTTATGTACAATTAACTAACCTATATTTACAGTAAAACCCTAAATACAATGATAAAACAGTTTCCCCTTTCCCAAATGTACCTATTTATGTGAAATGTTGACTAAGATTATGCAATAGTTATATAAATATAATATAAAATGAAATATATAATAATATAAATGTTACAATTATCGAATAAATGAAATAAAACCTCTCGGGATATGTGTGCACACTATAACCTGATAAAGAGAGAGTCCAGGGGAGTTACAATCTCAACCCTTGGTGGACAATAAATGTTTTACTAAATTTACAATGACTATTATTTTATAAAAATGAATGTAATTATTATTAAGTATATATTTTGAAAAAAAAATTGAAAATGAAATAAAAGTTAAACCTTGAAGAGGACGTTAAAAAGTTGCTACAAATATTTAAATCGACAAAAAAAATATTAGTTCTTCCTGTTAGTTTCTGCAGGTTTCCCTCGAGATCCTCTGGAAGAACTAGTCGCAGGTGGGTGATACGCCAAACCTGGACACCATATAAAAAAAGGTACTTTTAAATTAAGTCCTTACAATTCTTCTTAACCCAATTAAATAAAAATGACTGCTTATCTTCCAATTCCCAAAAATTAAATAAAAAGTTTTTCCTTCCCCCTAGACCTGCACTGGATTCCGGACGTAGGCTAAAAAACACAGTTGTGTTACTAAAAATCCTTTGTTTGTACAAGAAAGTAAAAAAGAACCAAGAAAGGTCAAAGTTGCTTTTAAATTGACGCAAAAACTATGGTTTCTGAAAAAAAATAACCTTGGAATTTAGATTTGACAATGTTTGAACGGATAAATTAAATAGATGATTTTTACGGAAGCTATATAGATATATATAGAATGGGACAAAAACAAGGGAATATTAGCCGGTTTAAACGGTATGGAATTGAAATAGATAATTGTTGGCTTTCATCCTCGTAAAGAAATAAAATTGGATGTTATTATAAAAATTTATTACTTGTAATCTGTTTAGGTATTTATGAAATGAATGAAATAGTACATAGAAGATAGCAGATAGATAGATAGGTGGATCAGACTATATTTTGAGAGAGGATTATAAGTAGATTTAAATTTCACCAACAATGGCGGATGATAGGACGTGTTTTTACATATAATTTATTTGTAATTTAACTTACCGACTGAGAGTGATCCCAACTTAATGTATTTTCACCAAACCAAAAACAAAATAAAATAACCAACTGGGTTTTCTTCCACAAAATAATAGTTTCTTCCAAATAAAATAAAACTTAAACCAAACTCTTAAACGAGGGACTCTCAGTCGCCTGAATACGTCTGTTCAACTCAAGGAAATCCAAGCAAGTGCCGGTCTCATGGCACTTCGGCGGTCACGACAATGTATTTTCAGAGTCTTAGACAGAGGGCGGGATTTAATGCCACCTTTTAAAAATAAAATTTACCGAAGTTATTCAAATGTTTGGTTTAAGAATATTTAGAAATATGAATTTAATTTATAATTAAGTTAAAGGATTCCAGTGACAGGACAGTAAGTGGGTATTTAAGTAACGGACTCGTTACACTCCCCTCTTACTTGGAGAAAAAAAAATTTTTAAAGTGAAAAAATTTTTTTTTCTTTTACTTGACTGATTGGTTAGATGTAGGTTAACCAATACTTTAACCATATGTGGAACAATCAAGAATCGAGAAAAAAAATATAAACATATATATAAAAATTATAGCCATGGCACCAATTTGCCAAATACAGCTATTATATTAACTCACTATCATATTTCCAAAACAATCTACATCGATTCACACGATTTTAATTAACCACAGATTATGAGTGATGTAGAAATAAAGAAAGGGTTTCATCTAAAGATACCCACATGTATTTAAGTACGAAGTCACATACTATCTAGAGTAAAATTAAAGTGAAGTAAAGCTCTAACATAGCATAGTATAGACTAGTAATACAAATGCTCAATACAAATAATCCAAAATAATGTGAAATCGGACCCTGGTTCCAAAATTGACTCATCAATGGACAACAGATTTATAGGAGAGCATATCCAAGGAATAATCAATCAGGCAAATGGGTGTACCGATACACAATAAGTAATAATAAAAATACCAAACGTATATAAAATATATACGTAACAATAAAAATACTAAACGTATATAAAACAATATAAGTGTCGAATTGGATGGTAAATCCAAAATTGACCATACAGTGGACAACAGATTTATAAAGTAGCATATCCAAAGATAATCAATCAGGCAAATAATGACCCAATTCACACTATAACCAAATAAACCAAAAAGGGTAGGTCCACATATACCCACATCCGGTAATATGTGCCTAACCTAAAAATTCACCAAATAAATTATTGGATCAAAATGTGGGACTAACGGCCTGAACAAAAGGACAGCCATAAAATCGATTCCATCCTGATGATCTGCCATCAGTACATTTGGGATCCAAAATAGAGACCAAAAATAAAAACTAGGAGGTGTTATAAACTCAATCATCCTAGCAAATGCAAAGCTGAACAACTTAAGCTCAAAAGGTAGAGTACCAAAGCGTGTGAACTGCTGTGGTAACTTCTTACAACAAAATTAACTTATGCTGATATTCGATAACTATAGCAGGTAGCTACAACAAATTTATAGGAATATCTAACATAAGATCACTAAAAGGAGTTTAATGTGACAGTAAACTCTAACAACCGTAGCAAAACAGTAAGAGTTAAGGTAGAAGTAATAACAAAACAGAACATCAAGAACGAGTAGACCAATTTCTGAAGAAACTGCAAATTTATAAGTCGTTCTGATATTAATAAAAGAGAACAGGATAATTTCTTGTTCAATATACCAAAATATAAATAAGTGCCTAAGGAAAGAAGTGAAAATAACTATAAATGGTCATTTGTTGCCAAAATATGAAATACTATTCATAACTGTAATCTAAACTTGCTAGGCGTAAAGGGAATATGTCATGGATTGCTTCCTCCAATAAACTATATCAATAAGATTAATAAATCAGCTAAGGAACAATTCAGTTATTAGACCAAAGTCTGAAAATATTAAGGATTAACGTTAAATATTCAAATCCTAATTAACATTAACTAATTACTACATGGAAGACATTCTACTGCCTAGATAACTGTACAACTTGTCATGAAAATGGTGAATTCCGAAATTCATTGAACAACTGTGGCCAACAATTGAACTAAAACTTCGAACCCACGTATTCATTCGCCTATACACAGGCAGAATAGTCTATATAATATAGGAATGTACTAAAATTATGCATACTGATTGTCTATATAAATTCCTAATGACTGATTTAAAAAAACATCCCACATAGCAAATCGAGATACATGTTACTATAAACTGATCATGACCAATAAACTTAATCCAAATACATAAAAATTACAACATTCTTTCCAAACTGGCAAAACAAGTAAGTAAAATGGGAAGAAAGTGATACAACACATAAACATATAGCACAGTACAGTAGCATTACAATATTTAGTTCCATACCAGTGCAACACCTAATATAAGTAAAAATCTCTAATGGCTTTAATAAATTTAACTTATTATAAATAAATACTAATCAAATTATAAGCTGTAGATATTCCAAATCTGGTGATTAATAACAAAAATCTAAGAAAATATCCAAATCGTAACCAAACCGAGCCAAAACAATAACAATCATAGGAATAAGTTAACTTAATAGACATTAAGTTAATCTTCCTCTGAAGATGAAGATGCTGCCTCATCTGTTGTATTATCAGGGAGTAAATCCTTTATATGAAATTGACCAATTCGTCTATTTGTCGAATTGTCTTTTAATTCATAAACTAAAGGAGATATTACCCTAACGACAGTACAGGGAACATATTTCTGACAAAACTTAGCAGAAATGGCATCACCTTTATTTGATTTTACAAAATTCCGTTTCAAAACTCGATCGCCCACAAAAAATCGCAACTCTCGTTTCCTCAAATTATACTGATGCTGATTTCTAAGGTAAGAAGCTTTTAACTTCTTCCTAATGTCAGCGAATATTGGAGGTAAGTTTTGAAGATCTTCCATGCGGTGAAGTTTCTCAGAAATTTGAGGAAGAGTTGTTGAATTTTCAGAAATTAAACCAAAATAATCACCTGACAGTGGAACATGCCTACCAAAATTAACATAAGCTGGAGAACACTGAGTGATTTCATGAACAGAAGTTCGAATGGCTTGAGCAACTGAATGGATGTACTTATCCCAAGCTCTATGATCACTGTAAGTGTAAGATCGAAGAGCAGTAACAATGCTACGATTTACACGTTCAGTGTGGTTAGCTTGCGGATGATAAGCTGCATTGTAGAATATCTTTTGGACCTTATATTTACTTAATAGATCTTTAAATGCTTTAGAAACAAATTGTGGACCATTATCACATGATACTATTTGGGGAATACCAAATAGTAAGAACACTTGTTCCTCTAAGAACTTCAAAATGGCTGGAGTTGTAGCCTTACGCAGAGGACAAACTAAAGGAAATTTGGTGAAGTAATCTACAACTACCAAACAATATGTGTTACCTAAATAACTACGTGGATACGGTCCAATAAGGTCTAAAGAGATCATTTGCCACGGAAAATTAATATTCCTAAACGAACCCATTAATCCAGCTTGAGGTAGGTTACTCGGCTTGCACGTTGCACAAACTCTACATCTAGAGATGTATTTCTTAACTGAGTTGCGCAAACCAGGCCAGTAATATAACTCAGCTATTTTACTAAACGTTTTATAAAAGCCAAAGTGACCTGATGTCACATCATCATGAAAAGTTCTTAAGACTTCATCCCTATTTGCTGTTGGGACTACTATCTTCCAATCAGACATATTCGATAGAGATTCAACTGGACTGATAACATGTTTATAGAGGATATTATTCTCCACCTTGAAATCAGGATACCTAGTAGGTTCTTGGGTGACATTATGAATCATCTTTCGATACCAATTATCTGGAGATAAAGTGGACAGATCTAAAAGATTGATATCGAATGTACGTGACAACGCGTCTGCAACCACAACACCATTGGCTTTGCGATGAACAATATTGTAATCAAAGACAGAAAGCCTACAAATCCAACGGGACAAACGTTGTGACGGATTTTTCATGGAATGTAACCATAATAAAGAACTATGATCTGTGATGATAGTAAACTTACGACCCTCAAGATAGTACCGAAAGGCATCAAGACCATGGATAATTGCAAGAAGTTCTCTCTCTGTGGTGGAATAATTTTTCTGTGCTTTATTGAGCTTTTTGCTGGTATAAGCTATTGGATGTTCCGAACCATCCTTCATTTGAAATAGTACACCACCTGACGCAGTGTTGGAACAATCTGTCATGAGATAGAAATGCTCTTTAAAATTCGGAGACGTCATGACAGGAGCACTAGTAAGAGCTTCTTTTATACGCCGGAAAGCATCATCGGCTTCTGAAGTCCATGTAATAGTTTGGCCTTTTTTCCTATTTTTAAGGAGATCTGTAAGTGGGGATAACAAAGTAGAGTAAGACGGCACAAACCGACGATAATACCCACACATCCCTAATATCCTACGGACTTGAGTAGTAGTCTTAGGAATGGGAAAATCCTTGATAGCACTAACTTTATCAGGATCAGTCCTTAAACCTTTACTATCGACTACATATCCTAAAAATTTAAGACTAGGACGACAAAACTGACATTTATCTAAATTAATAGTTAAATTAGCCTCTTTGAGACGTGAAAACAACTTATCCAAAATTTCCATATGAAGGGAAAAATCAGGAGTAACGACCAAAATGTCATCCAAATAATAAAAAACATAGGGCTCTAACTGAGGACCAATGACTAAGTCCATCAGACGACACATTGTCTGAGGAGCTGAAACAAGACCAAAAGGCATAGTGACAAACTGAAATAATCCTTTTCCCACTAACAGCAAAAGCTGTATACTTTTTACTTTCCTCACTCAAAGGAATCTGTAAAAAAGCTTTAGATAGGTCGATAGAAGAAATATACCTAGCATTCTGAAGTTTACTGAGAATGACGTCTATTCGGGGAATAGGATAAGCATCCCGATTTGTAGTAATATTATTCAACTTTCGACCATCGAAGCAAACCCTAAAAGATCCATCCTTTTTCTTGGTTAACCACAAAGGACTACAGTAAGAAGACGTGGAAGGTTCAATGATATTCAACTCTAACATGGAATCAATTTCCTTTTCCAAGTCAACTTGCCAAGCCTGAGGAATAGGATATTGATATTGTCTAAAAGGTGTGGTATCTCCCACTTCGATAGTGTGAGATATTAAGGATGTACGACCTAACTTGTCTTTCGACGAAAGAGTTGTAAATTTAGAGATCATATTCTCTAATTGCCTTTGTTCGGAACTAGATAAACTAGTAAAATCCTGAATAGCACTAAGTAAGGACAGATTAAATTGAGAAATAGAAAAGGAAAAATTAGAACAATTTAGTGTGCTATTAAAAGCATTTAAGAAATCCATACCTAAAATTATAGAATTCTGAACTGAAGGAATAATATAGAATGTAATTTGTTTACATAAATCTGCTACTGTGATTTCAGTTTCAAATTTGCCTGTAATAGACTGAACTGTACCATCTGCAGTAGACACTTGCAGAGAAGAAATGGGCATAATAGAAATCTCAGCATTTTTCAGTAAAGCTAATGAATGTGAACCTATCACAGAAATGTTCGAGCCACTATCTAAAAGAGCTAAACAAGATTGTCCTAAAATCTTAATAGGAAGATAAGGTCTATTATCATTATGTTTTCTCACTAATAAAGAATTCAAATCAAAACAATCATTATCTGATTGGTCAAAAACTTTAAATGGTACTAAACTAAACTTATTATCTCTACTTACACAATCAGAGGATGCAATAGGCAAACAAGAAGAATCAGAAATAAAAGAATCCTCCTGAATTGTGGTAGATTCTGGTATAGATACTGGAACTACTACACTGCTACTATTATGTTTATTACTAAAATTTGGGAAGATATTTGGGGAAGATAATCTATGCGAATCAAATGTATTATATTGAGAAGTTACTTCTTGGAATGACTTGGTGTGGTGTGTGTTGGTTTTTTGGAGACAACCCCTTTCCCTTTCCGACTGGAAGATGGGTTTGGGTGACTTGACGTGGTTGGACCAGTGACTTCGTTTGATGTAACGGTTTGATTCCCTGATGGGGGTGTGGACGGAGAAACGCTCAGGGGACGGACCTCCGATCGTTCGTTTCCCGAACACCTAAAACAATTGCGTTTGAGGGTATTTTCTTTACCACAACCGTGGCAGAAAATACGGGTACGAGGGATGCCGCAATCATAAAAAGTATGGCCAGACTCACGACAATTCCAGCACACTACAGAACTAATAACTGATATATTACGTTCAGAGCCCTTAGGTTGCCAAGAACGGTGTCTAAAAGAATTTTGATGACCGAAAGAGTCAGAAGAGTGTTTAGAAGTGGTTGGAGGTTGAGAAGACCAAGATAAAGTTTCCTCCAAACGTTTACACTTCTCGGTTATGTCTGCTATACTGGTGATGTCTACTAAAGCTAATTGCTGATGATAAAATGGCAGTAGACATTTGAGGATGATCTTAATCTTTGCAGAATCTGTCAGAGGTGTTTCAAGGCGACTACACATACCCAAAATGTTATTTATAAACATCGTAACAGACTCGTTTGGCTTCTGTTTACGATTTTTGATTTGGTCTAGAAGGTCATCTTGAAAAGAATAAGGTAGAAAATCAGACTTGAGTTTCTGAGCCAAATCAGACCAATTAGAAAATTATTGCGGTTGTTTCTAAACCACGTAAAAGCTGTGCCTGTAAACAACTCAGCAGAAGCTGCAAAAAGATCCTCCTCACTCACTCCTCTCGATATGCGAAGACATTCCACCCTATCCAAAAAGGAAATAACCTGGTCATAATGACCTTCACCAGAAAATGTAATGCCCCATTTATGTACCTGAACAGGTTTGGGGTGAAGAAATGAATTAGCTGCTTGGACTGAAGAAATAGGGGTTGAAGTAGCAATTGGATTCACTCGTGAATCAAGTTCACCCTCTAGGCTAAGAATTCGGATTGAAATAGAGCGTTTGTAAGTTTGCTGCTCCTCATTCGAACATGATAATAGATGAACACGGCCTGAGACATGGGCTAGACGTGATATCAGCCTGGAGTATAGGCTATCTTGGACAGTCCCTCTAAAATCGGATATCCTTTTAGCCAAATCATCCATAGTCTCATCAATCTCTTCTTGTTGTTCCAAAAAGGGAATACTGGTGGCAGAAATTTGTCGAAAGCTCCTATTTCCTTCTTCTTGCCTTAGAGCTCCACGCAATATCTTGCGTTTTAAATCCACATTGGAAGACGCATCAATGGGAATGTCCCTAATTCTCAACTCATAATCTAATTCTTTAACTAATAAATGTTCTACCTTGAATGCAGACATTGTGAAAGAAAAACAAATAGATGAATAGGTAGAATAGACAAGGAGATAATATACTCACACTCCACAAAATCAACCGAATAATAATATAAAGTTTTCAAAAAAGAATAAATAAATATGTACCAACACACCACAAAATCAATCCAAGAATAATCTAAAGTTATTCAAAAAAATTTAAAAATGGTTAAGTCAGTTAAGTAAATATAACACAATCCTTGAAGCAACACACAATGGTTTCAACAAGTATATGGTTACCAAATAATTGAATATAAAAAAACCCACCAATATTGGCTAATATATATATGTATAAAAAATAGTAATATCTAAATTATTAAATTCTTAAAGTTCAATAATAGTAAAATAGATAGTTAACTGTACACAAAGAGATTAAAAGGTGAGGGTTTAAATATGAGTATAAGTAAACTACAGCAATACAAGTATATCTATAAATGTAACTCTAATAAGGAAAAACAATAAATAAATAAAGGAGTTAAAAACAATATGAACAAAGAGCAACAGGAACAAATTAGAAATAATAAAGAATATTTTGCAAAGAGAAATATACTTCAGAATGTACGGTCTGAACTGAGAAAAGGCACCACGTTGGGAACGCCAATGTAACATAAATGGATTTGGCTGGAGCGCCAAGATAACAAGAATGTGTAGTGTAGCAATAGGGTAAACTCTAAAATGTACCTTGATACACCAACGAACTAATATGTGGAATAACAGAAGATGAAAGGGATTAGATAGAAATAAATTATGTGAAAGAAATAAATAAAGGGTAAATATGAATTTTAAAATATAATAAAATTAATGCTGGCTAGCGACTATGCAGGAGAATGACCACTTGACACTCAAGAGGGATTAGGCCAATTTGCATGCCCTACAGTGACCGTAAGATGTAAGAACTAATGACTAGAAATCTACCAAGAAATAAACAGATGAAGATAAGTTGCTCTACTGAATGTTTGGGCGCCAGGAAGTTAAATGGTTTCTTCCGAGATATCTTGTATTGCTGAAATATTAAAGGATAGGTACCAAGTGAAATCTTAAATTGTTTTAACCCAACTTTAATAAAGACCTATTTTATGTACAAATTATTTAACCCCTTATATATAACAATATAACCCAACACCTCTTATGTACAATTAACTAATCTATATTTACAATGAAAACCCTGAATATCAATGATAAAACAATTTCCCCTTTCCCAAATGTACCTATTAATGTGAAATTTTGACTAAGGTTATGCAATAGTTATATAAATATAATATAAAATGAAATATATAATAATATAAATGTTACAATTATCGAATAAATGAAATAAAACCTCTCCGGATATGTGTGCACACTATAACCTGATAACGAGAGAGTCCAGGGGAGTTACAATCTCAACCCTTGGTGGACAATAAATGTTTTACTAAATTTACAATGACTATTATTTTATAAAAATGAATGTAATTATTATTAAGTATATATTTTGAAAAAAAAATTGAAAATGAAATAAAAGTTAAACCTTGAAGATGACGTTAAAAAGTTGCTACAAATATTTAAATCGACAAAAAAAATATTAGTTCTTCCTGTTAGTTTCTGCAGGTTTCCCTCGAGATCCTCTGGAAGAACTAGTCGCAGGTGGGTGATACGCCAAACCTGGACACCATATAAAAAAAGGTACTTTTAAATTAAGTCCTTACAATTCTTCTTAACCCAATTAAATAAAAATGACTGCTTATCTTCCAATTCCCAAAAATTAAATAAAAAGTTTTTCCTTCCCCCCAGACCTGCACTGGATTCCGGACGTAGGCTAAAAAACACAGTTGTGTTACTAAAAATCCTTTGTTTGTACAAGAAAGTAAAAAAGAACCAAGAAAGGTCAAAGTTGCTTTTAAATTGACGCAAAAACTATGGTTTCTGAAAAAAAATAACCTTGGAATTTAGATTTGACAATGTTTGAACGGATAAATTAAATAGATGATTTTTACGGAAGCTATATAGATATCATAGAATGGGACAAAAACAAGGAAATATTAGCCGGTTTAAACGGTATGGAATTGAAATAGATAATTGTTGGCTTTCATCCTCGTAAAGAAATAAAATTGGATGTTATTATAAAAATTTATTACTTGTAATCTGTTTAGGTATTTATGAAATGAATGAAATAGTACATAGAAGATAGCAGATAGATAGATAGGTGGATCAGACTATATTTTGAGAGAGGATTATAAGTAGATTTAAATTTCACCAACAATGGCGGATGATAGGACGTGTTTTTACATATAATTTATTTGTAATTTAACTTACCGACTGAGAGTGATCCCAACTTAATGTATTTTCACCAAAACCAAAAACAAAATAAAATAACCAACTGGGTTTTCTTCCACAAAATAATAGTTTCTTCCAAATAAAATAAAACTTAAACCAAACTCTTAAACGAGGGACTCTCTCAGTCGCCTGAATACGTCTGTTCAACTCAAGGAAATCCAAGCAAGTGCCGGTCTCATGGCACTTCGGCGGTCACGACAATGTATTTTCAGAGTCTTAGACAGAGGGCGGGATTTAATGCCACCTTTTAAAAATAAAATTTACCGAAGTTATTCAAATGTTTGGTTTAAGAATATTTAGAAATATGAATTTAATTTATAATTAAGTTAAAGGATTCCAGTGACAGGACAGTAAGTGGGTATTTAAGTAACGGACTCGTTACAACAGGACCACAATACCGTTTTGCTATATATAATCCGAACACAGGTTACAAAGTCATACTAAATTATCGTTTTTATTTATAAAAATATTTGAACATTGTCTCTGAAAGTTCTATTTTTATCTTACAAAGCAAATTCTAAGCTTAAATGGGGAGATAACGCCACTTGATTAAACTCAAACAAATACCACTATAAAAAAATAAAACATTATCAACAGCCCGCCGTGTTGTCTTGTTTAGGAACAGTTTATCATCATTATCTAGACGTGTACATTATTAGATCCTAATAAAGCTTGCATCGTTCAGGTTCGGCCTTTATTTAATCACAATATGGAATAATAATTTTTATTGCAACATTTGTTAATATTGTTTTACTGTACTGACAGTCAGAATTTTAAATGTAATAATTCTTGTTTGTTTTTAGAATGGTGGAGATTTTAGAACGGATATCAAAACAATCCTTTACACTTATAGAACTTTAATACACTGCTATTTGTTTTCTCTTTATTGTAACTTTTTTACTAATTTCGTGACACAAAAATTTATTTATTATTATATATCTGCTTATTAAAATTAACTACAATTTCAGTTAAAAATATATCTATTTTGATATTTTGATATTCTCTTCAAAAATCGTCTTCGAAATACAAATTAAACCATTTAATTGGAGTATTTGAGTTACCGTGATAACAGCATATTCTCCCCTTGGCAATGCTACATTATATCGATACCTTAATTCTAAAACTAAGTAACTCCATATTAACTTATTTTACAGAATCAACAAAAATGATGCGTTAACCTTTTTGGGAATACTGAAACCCACACAACAGTTAAATAAAAATGTCAGTTATTGTAATTATACATTTTATTATCAAATTAAGAGTAATATTGACAATTATTACAAATAGTAGTTACATTTTGTTAAAAAATAAAATTAGATTATGTAACATACCTACTTTTCGTTTTAAAGAGATATCTACTTTTTGGTTCTATATAAGAGATATCTATAATTGACACAGTTAAGTTATCCACTTATAGAACGAATAAGTCGATAAGAAAAATTAAATAAAAACAAACAAAGTAACATGAAAACCCTAAATAAAACAAGAAACACATAAAATTTGGATTTTGACAGAAACTAAAAAACTACCTATATCTATTCATCATCTTTATCACTTGCATAATCTTCATCTATACAATTTCCATGTGGCAAACTTCATAAAAAAATTTGTAGTCTACGCTAATTGTTGGTGGGTTTGATGTAAATAATGACATTAAATCATTGTATTTTGCATTGGAAATTGGTTTTCTTGAAGGGTATAACTTTTGATTACTTCATTTGATTGAATATTATACCTGGTTCGTTTGTTGCAGTCTAATAATTTAAAATTTTCGTTAAATTTTTCTTTACATAAAATTACATTGTGCCTATCTTTTTTAAATCGGAGCCAACTAATTTTTTGCCAGTTAATATTATTTTCAATATTTTTTTGCTTAATTAAAAGGGATTTTTGAGTTCTTTTCTCGTTTGACGATTTGTCAACCTTAAATTTGTTTCGCATTACTAATGTTTCTTTAGTAAACTCTTTCCAGTTGAAGATACTATTATGGTCCATGATTTGATCAATGATTTTAATGTGTTCAATATCTTGAACTGGTTTTAAACAGATTTTGACCTCCACACCGGTCGCCATAAAGAATTACCTGTTTGATCTGTTCTGAAAGCAGAGTAAAATATTTGTATAAACAACTGGCTACTTCGCAACTTCCCCTAGCACCTTTAGCTTGATGCCACAAGAAACAGTCACCCTGTTTGGACACCTCATTGTAGATGGTAAAGTTGTATGTGGTTAGTCTGCATTTATAAAACAAAGTATTGTTTTTTTTATCGCTAGGGACCAGCAATACCTGTTGTACATCAACATTACAATTTATAATATTGTTCGACGTTGTATAAATGTGTTGCTTATGTCATGAAATCGGTGTTAATAGCTTATATCGTGACTAAAAACAATCCATATATCTTGTCTTTGTTATACCATCCGGTGGATTCTTTAATATAAAAAAAAACAAAGAAAGTTTCTAAGACTTTTTATTATAAAATCGTTTTTTCTATCTGAAAGAATAGCAGTTTCACGTTCCTGTATTTTGTTAAAAGCATTGTAATTTAAAACGAATGACAATCAAAAATACATAATTAAGCAACAAACCAGTATAGACTACAAGCTCATGTGACATTTTTAAGGGGTAGTTTGATCCAGCATGAATCACGTATAAATCGATAGTATACTATGTAGTAACAACTCTTGAAATTATGCCGTCAATTTTTATCGCTAGGTAGGTAATAAAAAATAATAACCTGCGACCTAATGCCATACAGAAATATTGATATTAGCAGGGACGTTATTTTATTTTCAGACAATTTGGACCCCATTTTCGGCAATTCGGTACTGCATTCAAACACATAGTTTCCGATCGTTATTTACATTACTTTTTTTGCAGTGCCGTACATATTGGCTTATGCAGGAGTGACAAATATAGGGTTCTGTACCTTTAAGTAGTATAAACGAGGTCATTTGTGCCAATATGAAACTCACTGATTTTAATTTAGTGCATAATATAATAACATTTTTGTGACATGCTGTACGTTTTAGCTGTACAAAAGCTAGAGCAATTCTAATAAAATCTTTATGTCTGTGGTCTGGTGTGTGTATGTGTATGGTTTAGTGTATGTGTTATAAATACCTTCTACAAATAAATGAAATGAAATAGACTATTTTCTCTCAAACAACAAAGGAATATTTGAAGACGTCACAACAATAAACAACGTAATAACGGGTAGTGACCATCGTATAGTAAGAGCAAAAATAAATATTAACATAAAAGAAGAGAGAAAACGGATTAAAAAAAAAACAACGGGGATAGATGCTTTTAAACTAAAAACAAATGAAGAGCAATTCCGAGAGGTCTGAGCGGATAAGTTCGAATCTGATCCTTCACATAATCAAGATCAAATTGACGAGATTATTAAAAACCTAAATAAAAACCTTCTCACAGCAGGACTTCAGGTCGCAAAGAAAACAAGGACTAAAGAAGACAAAATAAGCAATGAAACTAAACAGCCAATGACGAAAAGAAGACAACTACTAGAGCAAAACAAACGCCATACTCAAGAATATAGAGAACTTTATAAAATATTTAGAAAAGAACTAAAACGCGACATACAAAAATGGAACAAAAACTTAATAAAGCGAGTCATTGAAAACAACAGAGGCTTAAAATGTCTAAGACCCGTACTGGGAGTTCAAAAAATCATCAAAATTAAAGACGCCAATAAGGTAGAGAAGGACAAATCTAAAATAACAAATATTGTCGAAGACTTCTACACATCCTTATACAGCTCGCAAGGCCAGCCTAATCGAACAACAAAGGAGAACGTCAAAAGAAAAATAAAAAACGTGGGATCAGAACTACTACCAAATATAAAGGGATACGAAATAGAAAGAGCCTTAAAAGAACTAAAATATAAAGCTCCAGGATACGACGGTACAATTGTCAAGCTCTTGAAAACAAGCAAGACATTAACAATCCCTGTACTAACAGAGCTATTTAATAGATGTTTTCATAATAGCCAGATCCCTAAAGACTGGAACGAGAGTCTAGTAATACTCTTACACAAAAAAGGGGACAAATGTGATCTACAGAATTATAGACCTATATCGTTACTCAGTCAAGTATACAAACTATTTATGACAATTATTAAAAACCGGTTAACCTAAAAAATGGATAATTACCAACTGGTTGAACAGGCTGGCTTCCGCAAAGGATATATTACATCAGACCATCTGCTGACAATGAGAACATTGATAGAGAAGGCAAATGAATGCCAACTACCCGTATTTCTTGCCTTCGTCGATTATGAAAAAGCGTTTCATAGTATCGAGATGTGAGCCGTAAAACAAGCTATTAATAATTGAAGAATAGATTCAAGATATAGGCAACTAATACATAATATATATGAAAAGGCAATTATGATAGTACAACTAGACATAGTGATTATAGCGAGCACATTCGAGGATCTGCAAATTATGTTGCGGGAACTAGCAGCCAGCTTCCAATACGTCGGCCTAAAAATGAATATGAAAAAAACCAAAATAATGACAAACACAGATGACCACAGACATATAACTATAAACTTTGATGGTATACAAGGCAACTGTCGAACACAGCAATTAATTAAATCTTGCCCAAGTATTTTCGATCAATAGATCATCTTCAGGGGCATTTCGTCAGTTGTGGCCTATCAGACATGAGTAGAATGTCATACATGTAAATTTGGACATAACAATACAATACACAAAGACAAACAAACACTTTAAAATTTTTAAAAAGGAGAAGCTACCTGTTATATAGAAGCCGGAGACAGACATTCTGTCAGTTGCCAGTTCATGGATAGGAATTATATAACTTACGGATTTAGCAAATGCTTTTGTGATAAACTTGTTACTAATTAGTTGCCTTCTCAGCTGTATTGGTGGTTCTATAGCTTCTGCTTCCATAATATTTATTGGGGTTGACTTAAGATATCCAAGACATATTCTTGGACTTTTGTTTTTTTTGGGTTTTTATTTTGTCTAAATGAATTTGTTCCGCTGATCCATACAAATGACTACCATAATCCAGGATTGATCTTATCATGGTTTTATAAAATAACAAGGTGATATTTGGGTCAACCCCCCATTTTGTATAACAAAAGGCTATAAGTATGTTAATAGCACTTTTTTGTTATTTGATGGATACAATCTTTCCATAACAGTTTCCGGTCTAGATATAATCCTAAGTATCTCACAACATTTTTTATTTGGAAATTATAAGGTCCCAGTTTTACGTGATCCTGTTCAATGTTTTGTTTTCGGCTAAATAAACACACCTCTGTTTTGTGTTCAGAAAGTGTAAAATAATTTTCATTCAGCCACTCGTTGAAGATGTCATAAGTTTTATTTAATTCATATTCACAAGTTTCAAAGATTTTGCTTGTACAATAAAAAACAATATCATCTACAAATTGTATTGTTCGTATGTTTTGAAGTTTAACACTGGCATCCCTTGTATATAATTAAAACAAAACTGGACTTAAAATACTGCCTTGGGGGAGTCCTAGGTTCGTAGTTCTAGGTCTAGTGGTTACATGATTTATTTTTATATGTATTTTCCTGTTTGTGTACAGCGAAGTTATAAAGTTCGCTAATTGCATATTAAATCCAATCAAGATCAATTTATTGGTTAAAACATCTAGGTTAACGTTATCAACACCTGTAATATCGTTGAAACCTGCCATAGTCATGCTGAGTTTCATGCTAAGTCATGCATAGTTTCATGCTGAGGCATATGGGTTGCTTTATCAGTTCTTACTTTTAGAGGAACTTGTTTTTAAAGCTATTACTGGTGCTTGGTTCGTCCATGGTTCTACTTCCAAATTTTGGCATTTGGGTCAATGTGGCTATTGGTGTGGCAATAGCCACAGCAATTTTAAGTTTTTTCAGAGACATTCTCGTACCAGCTGTTGATTGTTTGAATACTATATATGAGTTTAGTAATGTTAGGAAAACAAAATGGAAAAAAATTATATGATAATTTTAATGAACTTTTTGGATTTTCTATCCAATTCGTAGTAAGATACTAACATATCCGACTTAACTACAAAACCTATAAATTGGTTGTAATCATGTACTAGTTGTTTGCAATTGATTTCTACTGATGTCCCATCCTTTTCTTTCCTTTTTACAGTGACATTTTTTTAGGTTTGTGAAAATTGATTAGGAAATGAACGGGTTTTTTGTCCATCCATTGCAGAGTTAGCACGCCGTCTCCACTCATTCTCCAGGTTTCTTGTATCCATCTAGAATATTGAATGTAAAATCAAATAATGCTATGGAATAAGATAAATTTAATGAACGTAACTAACCAAAGTATTCTCCTCTCGCAAGCTAAAATACTAGACGGTCCAAGTGTATCTTTATGTTTCAAGTGTTTAAATTTAAATTGTATAGTGGACTTCGGAATTCCGTATTTTTTTCAGTTGTTCTATACGATTCAGTGCCATTTTGTATATCCTTAAGGGAGAGCACCCACCAAACTGACATGGCAAGTGGCAAGTAGCAAGTAGCGCACGTCTAGTCTGTTACTTAAAATATAACCAATGAAAACGAATGATTCAGCGTACACCAAAATGACATTCCATTAATTCTAATCATTCGTTTGCATTTGTTACATTTTAAGTAACATGCTAGATGCGTGCTACTTGCTACTTGCCACTTGACACGCCAACAGATTTTATAAGTTTATTCTTATCGTATTTTCTAAGTTTAGGCGTTTTACTACAATCCTAAAAAAAATCAGTTTAGTGATCCGATGGTCAAATTTAGTTATTGCACAGCTATTTAATAACTGTCAAATCGATTACTAAATTAATTTTACTGCTATCTCTAGTTAGTAAGTATAGTTATCCAGTGATTGGTCAGGTGTCCCATAATAGAATTCAGCAAGTTTTCTACCTTAATTATTGGACAGGCGTTATCAAATCAGATTGAAAATCCATATTAGTTTAAGCGATCTACCTTAGGGACTATAAGTGCCTTTACTTACACTCTTTTAAATAAAAATACAATCTTATCTTAAAAATAACACGTAGTATTAAAAAAAAGTCAAAACAGATGCGTAAGACAATAATTGAATGTCTCTTTTCCATAACCTAAAAATATTTAGCGCCAAAATTACTCGCCAGAACTAGCCAGAACCCGTTAAAGACAGAAAATAGTCATAAGAATGTACCTACGTAACATCAAATCTAGTAGTGCCACCTAGTGAAATATACTCATGTTAGCACTTGCATAAATCTTTTTAATCTTAAGTTAACAGTGTAATGTCCAATAACTGCCTCATGTACAATAACTGGCGTTTTACTCTATCAGAACTGATTTAGCCGATCAGCTTTTAGACAAAAATATAGCTTGTGTGGAATACTGCACAAAAATAACCTTTATATTCCAGAAGAATAATCAAAAATGTCTAACGAACATCATTACTATTCCACTTTTTTAAATAAAAACCCTAGAAACTTTTTTGCTAATATATACCATTTGGCTTAAAAAATTGTTCTCTACAAATCACGGTATGCTATGGAATCTGTCAATTGCACATAAAAGTGACAGCGATTTAAAAGCGTATAATTATTAATTGCTTCAAATTGTATTTATTTATATATTTACTGTATGGCTATATCACAGTTAAATTTTGTATACATTAATACATTACAAAGAGTAAATAATAATAATTAATTTTTACAAACAAACATTTAGGTGACAAATATATTGAATTGACTTTTTGATCGCAACTAAGAAATCGGACGGATTGCCACTGTAAGATCTAATCGGGCATTTCTCTACTAGATATTTAGGAGTTTGCCTTCCACTATCACAATCCCAGTGTGGAGAGGATATTTTGCTCCACATAAAAAGTGAATCAGAGCACCTGCTTCAGTTTGTTCTGATTCTGTTCAGTGTGGATCAAATTCATCTTGGTTGATCAAAACCTTTTGGCTAGCTTGTAATACATGGCGTATTATGGGTGTCAAGTGGTGCATTCTTCTCTCAATTTGAAAGAAGAATTCACCAATTGTTCTTTTAATTTTTCTTCCTCTCATGAAAATGAGATGGTTGCCAAGTAAAAGTGAGAAAATGTCGACGCGAGTAAAACATTAACAGGGGATGCTGAGGAAATGTAAAGCATATCAAATAGAAGAGCTGAGTCTGGTTTTTCACTAGAAGTAATAACGGATATAGTTAGAGCTTGTAGAACGAAAAATTATACTTCTGCTTATACACGTCCAACATGGTCAACTAAGCATAGACCTATCTCTTTACACATTCTTCTAAGGTACCAGATTATATTTAATACCTTGGTAATATAAACCCATATATTTTGTTGGTTGTTGACAGATTATTTTGTACTTTTGATCAAATTAAAATGACACAGCATTTGTGCACTATGTACTGTAAATGTGTCCCGCTTATTTCTGTCTGCCGTTAAGACTAACTGAAAAAATGAATCCAAGAGGAATATCAGTGATTTATCAATGATTCTGGATTGGAAGCAGTAAAATGGAAGAATAAGAAAGTAGTATACATAATATGTATAACCACAGCATATTACGCACTTTAACTTTCACAACAGTGGGGAAGTCAGTGAAGTAGAGTTAACCAGACGTTATTAAGTTACAAAATTGACCATCACAGTAAAGAATGATCAAAAACAAATAAATTATAAGTTAATGGATTTTTTGTGTGTAAAGTTTCTTGTATCCATCTAGAATATTGAATGTAAAATCAAATAATACTATGGAATAAGATAAATTTAATGAACGTAACTAACCAAAGTATTCTCCTCCTCGCAAGCTAAAATACTAGACGGTCCAAGTGTATCTTTATGTTTCAAGTGTTTAAATTTAAATTGTATAGAGGACTTCGGAATTCCGTATTTTTTCAGTTGTTCTATACGATTCAGTGCCATTTTGTATATCCTTAAGGGAGAGCACCCACCAAACTGACATGGCAAGTGGCAAGTAGCAAGTAGCGCACGTCTAGTCTGTTACTTAAAATATAACCAATGAAAACGAATGATTCAGCGTACACCAAAATGACATACCATTAATTCTAATCATTCATTTGCATTTGTTACATTTTAAGTAACATGCTAGATGCGTGCTACTTGCTACTTGCCACTTGACACGCCAACAGATTTTATAAGTTTATTCTTATCGTATTTTCTAAGTTTAGGCGTTTTACTACAATCCTAAAAAAAATCAGTTTAGTGATCCGATGGTCAAATTTAGTTATTGCACAGCTATTTAATAACTGTCAAATCGATTACTAAATTAATTTTACTGCTATCTCTAGTTAGTAAGTATAGTTATCCAGTGATTGGTCAGGTGTCCCATAATAGAATTCAGCAAGTTTTCTACCTTAATTATTGGACAGGCGTTATCAAATCAGATTGAAAATCCATATTAGTTTAAGCGATCTACCTTAGGGACTATAAGTGCCTTTACTTACACTCTTTTAAATAAAAATACAATCTTATCTTAAAAATAACACGTAGTATTAAAAAAAAAGTCAAAACAGATGCGTAAGACAATAATTGAATGTCTCTTTTCCATAACCTAAAAATATTTAGCGCCAAAATTACTCGCCAGAACTAGCCAGAACCCGTTAAAGACAGAAAATAGTCATAAGAATGTACCTACGTAACATCAAATCTAGTAGTGCCACCTAGTGAAATATACTCATGTTAGCACTTGCATAAATCTTTTTTAATCTTAAGTTAACAGTGTAATGTCCAATAACTGCCTCATGTACAATAACTGGCGTTTTACTCTATCAGAACTGATTTAGCCGATCAGCTTTTAGACAAAAATATAGCTTGTGTGGAATACTGCACAAAAATAACCTTTATATTCCAGAAGAATAATCAAAAATGTCTAACGAACATCATTATTATTCCACTTTTTTAAATAAAAACCCTAGAAACTTTTTTGCTAATATATACCATTTGGCTTAAAAAATTGTTCTCTACAAATCACGGTATGCTATGGAATCTGTCAATTGCACATAAAAGTGACAGCGATTTAAAAGCGTATAATTATTAATTGCTTCAAATTGTATTTATTTATATATTTACTGTATGGCTATATCACAGTTAAATTTTGTATACATTAATACATTACAAAGAGTAAATAATAATAATTAATTTTTACAAACAAACATTTAGGTGACAAATATATTGAATTGACTTTTTGATCGCAACTAAGAAATCGGACGGATTGCCACTGTAAGATCTAATCGGGCATTTCTCTACTAGATATTTAGGAGTTTGCCTTCCACTATCACAATCCCAGTGTGGAGAGGATATTTTGCTCCACATAAAAAGTGAATCAGAGCACCTGCTTCAGTTTGTTCTGATTCTGTTCAGTGTGGATCAAATTCATCTTGGTTGATCAAAACCTTTTGGCTAGCTTGTAATACATGGCGTATTATGGGTGTCAAGTGGTGCATTCTTCTCTCAATTTGAAAGAAGAATTCACTAATTGTTCTTTTAATTTTTCTTCCTCTCATGAAAATGAGATGGTTGCCAAGTAAAAGTGAGAAGATGTCGACGCGAGTAAAACATTAACAGGGGATGCTGAGGAAATGTAAAGCATATCAAATAGAAGAGCTGAGTCTGGTTTTTCACTAGAAGTAATAACGGATATAGTTAGAGCTTGTAGAACGAAAAATTATACTTCTGCTTATACACGTCCAACATGGTCAACTAAGCATAGACCTATCTCTTTACACATTCTTCTAAGGTACCAGATTATATTTAATACCTTGGTAATATAAACCCATATATTTTGTTGGTTGTTGACAGATTATTTTGTACTTTTGATCAAATTAAAATGACACAGCATTTGTGCACTATGTACTGTAAATGTGTCCCGCTTATTTCTGTCTGCCGTTAAGACTAACTGAAAAAATGAATCCAAGAGGAATATCAGTGATTTATCAATGATTCTGGATTGGAAGCAGTAAAATGAAAGAATAAGAAAGTAGTATACATAATATGTATAACCACAGCATATTACGCACTTTAACTTTCACAACAGTGGGGAAGTCAGTGAAGTAGAGTTAACCAGACGTTATTAAGTTACAAAATTGACCATCACAGTAAAGAATGATCAAAAACAAATAAATTATAAGTTAATGGATTTTTTGTGTGCAAAGTTCCGTATTGTTTATTTAAAAATAAATCATGCTTCCAGAAATATCACAATAAACTATAGGCTTGCTTTTTATATTAGACTATATTAGTTTTATCTCTGCAAACTTATACCAACTGGTACGGTGGTACAAATCCTGTACCAGCTCATAACTAAAAAAATACAAACTTAGTTGAAAAAACATCTGATTGTGTATCAGTAGTAGATAATTAACTATGTATGTTTGCGTATTTTTTTATTAATTTGTGAATAAAGTCTGTGGTACTGAGGCAAAACCCGATATGTCAAACAATTTGATTTTGCGGCAGATTAGTTAAAAGTTGGCAGTGCTGTTGTAATTAAGCTTTGATTTATAGGAACCTCAAAAACCTCCTAATACTTTTGTAAACAAATACCATATGTCTCTCATGACAAATAGCTGTCATATTTTCAAGGGTAGCAAAAATATCTAGATAATAAGGAATATCGGGTCTTTGCCATCGTCAGTTTTATTTATAAAACCGACTTGTCTGTTATAAATATTTCTTATCGGTATTAGCTCCATAACTGTTAATAGTTGTCAATGTATATCTGTTTACCTGTTTAGTTCGTTAAAAATTATTGAAAATTACACTGGGTACCTATATTTTTCACCAAAAAACTTGAGCTTGTTAAGAATTAATTAAAATATAACACAAAAAGTAATGGGAATACTTAGTCGTTTTCCTCACAATCCTCTTCCGCAAACTCGGGTTCATTGGTGTTTGTTTTCGGTGTTAAATAAAAACTGTAACACTCAAAAAGAATTAATGGATTAAGACTGAATAGATCCCTTTTCCTAAAAGGTTAAATGCTCAGTCGTCCATTATAACATTGGGTCAATATAGGAATAGATCATTTTTCCCTTTTTAATTTTCTTTAATGCAGTGTTTTCTTCGTCCTGTGCTGTTTTGAATTGAATTAATTCAGACGTTTTTTCCTGTCGTCGGTGTCAGTGCTTCTTCATGTTAAGTGATTCTAAACAACTTTTGAAAATGGGAATAGGTGGTCTTGTGTCATTTCGTGAACGTGAAATGGCTGTTTGCCCCCTACAGTTCAAACAAATTGGAACCAATCTCGAGGCACTATAATTGGGATTTCAGTAGCCTGAGATTATTAGGTTATAAGTTAAAAGGACACGGTTATAAAAAGAAACCTTAGTTGTCAGTTAGTTGGTTTCAAAAACTTGCTGCAAATCAAATACCAATTTTCTTTTTGTTGCATCTTCTTTGACTTGTCTTTTCACGCTAACGATAAATCAGGTGAGGTATAGGCGTTAAACCAAGTTTTTGTGAGTTGATCTCCAATATCCATTGCAATAACATTTCCTGTAAGCAAAAAAATATTAGGTTTTTGAGATAATGACTATTAGGATTTATTATTATAAAATTATTTTGTAGCCGTCGTGTTAGATATTTTACCATTTTAAACAATGTAAATTGTTATTATATTAGACATTTCGTTATTTTCTTTTTCACGGTTCTCGGGTAGTTTTCAGTAGTAATATCCCTAGGACATTGATAACAGACGAGATAATTTCATGACAATCGAAAGCTCGTTCCTTGGTAAATGCACGAAGCCGAAGGCTGAGTGCTGTTACCAAGCAACGAGCTTGAGAAATTTGTCATGAAATTATGAGGCATTCATCAATGTCCGAAGGATATTCGGCGGATAATTTTTCGAAAAAAAAATCATAACTCAACATAACGAAACATTTATTTATTAAAAGTACAGTTAGTGAAAGTACAATTATTAAAGTTTAAGTTAACATTAGATTCGTTGCTGTTTTCTACTATAGAAGATCTATTATCACGCATTATATTTATAATCTTGTTGTGGTGTTCTTGATCGAGATTCAAGTATGGTTTTATAGAATTCTGATTGCCATGACCAGTAATTTTTAGCAATTGTTGTTGTTCTACACCACTTTTTGGTAATTATTGCATTTATACTTTGAACATTCTCATTGCCGAAACGTGACATTTTGAAATTTATTTGGATAAAGTTGTCAAACTCGATCGTGTTGTCATAGGGATTGAAAATTGCACTGAATGCAATTACAGTCTGTCCCAAACCCTTTTTTCAGTGCGTCACTAATTTTGACGTCATATAGGATTTAAAGAATGTCGAGAATTATTGCATGACATTTTAGTTAAATCTGACAGTTGCAGGATCGTAATCGGCTAAATGTGAAAAGGTTATTTTTTTTTAATGCATAGCAGTTTGTCATAATTATGTTCTATTCTGTTCTATTTTATACATTCCAAGGAAAGTGCTTAATTAGCTTAGATTCGTTTATGGATTTATTATTATTTATTACAAACACACAGGCATATTGCAATGGCAATTGCAATTGCAGGGCATCAAAGTAAACATTCCTGTGATAAAATAACATCGATTTAAATCAGTCATATTTGGATAAGTAATTTTCTGATAAGATTCTGTGGCAGCCAATAGTTTAATTTTGTGAAGATTCGTCATTAAATAGTGGAAATAGTTTAAATAGTGAAGCAGTTGATTTTTGAGTTATTCTACCAGATTTGGTGTGCAAATGAAAGAAGGTTATAAAGTTTAGTTAAAAAAACAATATAAATAGTTTAAATAGTGAAGCAGTTGATTTTTGAGTTAATCTACCAGTTCCGGTATCCAGATGAAATCGTGTTAATGGAGTTTAGTTAAAAAACAAGATACCGAATGTAAGTTTACCTTCTTTTTTATGAATAACAAAAAATGAATATTATATTTTAAACAATCCATAATCCCATTCAGAATCTGATTCTTTAAAATCAATGATTACACTAGATATTTGGCTGGTATCAATTATATCTAACATTTCAAGAAAATGTCGTGGTTCTAAAAAGAACCGTTTTAATACATATAAATATCCATAACGGTATTAGTTTAAGATATTTTGTCAATATCATTCCGGAATTCACAATCTGATTCGCGAACGACAGAAACTGATAATAAAGATAACTCAGCCTCTTTTTCTAATTGAAACTAATTTAATAATTTTAATATTAGTCTTTGTTCATTCTCGGTATATCTCGGAATATTAAAAATATTTTTATGACAATAAATACAAAATTTAATTTTCACTGTAGGTAAAACGTCTGAAAATACTAACCTGGAACGGCAATTATCATTTTATCAGTTGACATTGTGAAAGTACTGTCACTGTCATTATCAAGATCATCTGTGTCAAATTATATTTATATGCATAATTGATTGGATATCTATTTAGCGTATTTTAAACTCGAACCAATTATAGGTTCGTAAGTAGAATTCGCTTTAATATGCGAATACCCGTGACCGATACCTAATTTTCTAAGTTCTATGTATAATAATCAGTGACTCACGTTTTTTTCTGTCACTTCTAGCTTAATGCGTTAGAGAGAATTCGAACAACTATGACGCACTGAAAAAAGGGTTTGGGACGAACTGTATCAGTCTAATGTTGACATGATTGGGTGAAATTGTTCCACATAACACAACATGACGAAATTTAAATGGTTGTTAGAACAGTCGAAAAATTATCAGTAGTAATATCCCTAGGACGTTGATAACAGACGAGATAATTTTATGACAATTGAAAGCTCGTTCCTTGCTAACAGCACGAAGCCGAAGGCTGAGTGCTGTTACCAAGCAACGAGCTTAAGAAATTTGTCATGAAATTATGAGGCATTCATCAATGTCCGAGGGATATTCGGCGGATAATTTTTCGCAAAAAAAAATCATAACGAAACATTTATTTATTAAAAGTACAGTTAGTGAAAGTACAATTATTAAAATTTAAGTTAGTCACAAATATATTTGTGACTGTAGGTTGTATTTCTTAGAATTTTTCTTTGATTAGCGCATTTATATTTTGAACATTCTCATTGCCGAAACGTGACATTTTGAAATTTATTTGGATAAAGTTGTCAAACTCGATCGTGTTGTCATAGGGATTGAAAATTGCACTGAATGCTATTATCAGTCTAATGTTGACATGATTGGGTGAAATTGTTCCACATGACACAAAATGACGAAATTTGAATGGTTCTTAGAACAGTCGAAAAATTATCATTGTAATTACGTCCTTAATTAAAGAGTTAAATAAAGTTTAAGTTATCGATAACAAATTACCACTTAATGCCAAGTTCACAAGCTTACTGGTCCTGCTACTCAAACATTTTAATAATTTTTGTTTTTGTAAAATGCGTCATAATATTGTAAAAACTCACTTTTTAAATACAAAGAACCACTAACGCTTTTTATGTGAAATATGCAATCAGGCAAGTAAATTCAAGATCCCCGGTAGGTTTGAAATATACGATTTGAACCAAAAACGTTGTAATGCGATAAGTCAAATCTTCACTTTTATAGACGACGCCAGAAGCCGATATGTTTTCATATCCTGTTTTGGCATCGACCAAATGCAATAAAATGAACATATCGAACACTTATTTTATAATCCACTGATAACACTGATGTGTCTAGACCATGTAGGGTTTTATTTTAATATTCTTTATCGCTCAATGTACATATTGGCATTAAACACGAAAAATAGATAATTTTTGACATATCGGGTTTTGCATTAGGAGCACAGAAATGTTGTTGCTCTACTAGGACATTTTTTGTATAAAAACTTTTGATCATCAAAGAGTTAAAAGGTACAAAATTTAAGTCCATTTCGATTTATCGATTGCATTGAAATCGAAAAACTTATTCGATTTCAATGAAATTTAATAAACTATTTATTATATTCTAAAGATTTTGTAGACAAATTATAAGATCTTAAGTGTAATCTAAGGGATTAAAAATTTTTAAATAAGACATGCTTATATCCTCCAATTTTTTTTCTGTTATTTTGCAGCAAGGGTAATACATGTTTACTGTTAGCCAGTCGTACCATATACACATTTTAATTATTGCTATTTAGTTTTATTACGACTTTCCTCCAAAATGAATCGTTTTAAAGTCATAATCGGGGAAATTAGAAAAAAGTAGTTTTAATTTTCTTTTAATCTGTGCTCTGTGCGTAATGAGAGTTAAGTCCTAAAAGACTGCTTTGAGATAAATGCGTTTGAAGTTTGCAAAAATCTGTTTGAGTTATACTTTTGGAGCTTTTATAAGAATTTATCCCTCAAAATTATTTTAAATATTTTTAATTAACTAAATTTTTTTTTCTCTTAATAACATAATTAATAAATAATGTAAACAAACCATAAGAAGTATCATAAAAAAATAATAAACTTTTTCTTACATGGACTTAACACAATTTGCACAAATTACATGAAGTTATCACGCTTAACGCATAACACAAACTATTATAAAAATCATAAAAAATAATATTTAATAATAATAATGGAATTTTTGAGACCTAAGTAGGTTTTTATAAATATTAATACAAGATTATTTAGCAAGAAAAAACATCTGTTTATTCATTTAAGTTCTATTTAATAACAAAAATAAAGAAAAACTGATATAAAAACGAATCAATATTTTTTTAAAGTTCTATTTAATATTTACATTTTTTCCTTCTTCCTGCCAGTTTGTTTCTTTGCTTTATTTTCTTGTGCAGCTGTCATATTTTCGTGATTTTCACATTTACTTTTTTCTCTTTTGTTAATTGGTTGCGATCGTGTTTTTTTTTCACGACACGATCGAATTAGACAGCCTTATAGAAGCAATGAATGACAGCAAGATTGACCATAGGTATAGTGAGCTTATTTATAATATTTACAAAAATGCCACTATGACTGTTAAAATAGACAATAAAACCCGACCAATAAAAATAAATCGTGGAATAAGGCAAGGAGATACATTGTCGCCGAAATTATTCATAACGGCATTAGAATATGCCTTTAAGATGATCAATTGGGACCACAGAGGAGTAACGATAGACGGTGAAAAGCATAACCACATCCGTTTCGCAGATGACATTGTCCTTATCACAGATAATTTAGGAGAAGCTACAGATATGTTAAACGAATTGGATTTTGCATGTTCGAAGGTGGGCCTGAGAATGAACTTGACCAAAACTAAGTTTATGACAAATTTGGTCCCCAATAACCATTTGGCTATTCAAGACAAAGTGGTAGAACTGGTGGAGAAATATACGTATTTGGGTCATGAAATAAGAATCAGCAGGGATAACCAAACATGTGAGATCCAAAGACGAATTACTTTAACATGGGCAGCCTTTGGAAAACTGCGAGACACACTTAGGGCCAACATACCAATCAGCCTCAAAAGAAAAGTGTTTGACCAATGCGTATTACCGGTCATGACCTATAGGGCGGAAACTATGACTTTAACCAAAACCACGGCTTCGAAACTGAGAGTGGTACAGAGACGAATGGAACGGTCTATGCTGGGAGTGACGTTGAGGGACCGAATAAGAAACGAAGATCTGCGAAGAAGGACGAGTATTACTGATGTTGTGGAACGCATAGCGGAACTAAAATGGAACTGGGCAGGCCATGTAGCGTCGGCCACGTTGGGCCGACGACATCAGGCGTATCACTAAAAATTGGCAACAAAGAGCACAAAATCGTGAGGAATGGAGGAGTTTAAGGGAGGCCTATGTCCAGCAGTGGACGTGATAAATAGAGGCTGGATGATGATGATGATGATGATAATTGGTTGCACTATCTCTTCATTTTCTTAATCAGGAATATCATCAGATTAGGTATCCTTTGCTTCATTTGAGGGTGTTAAGTCTTTATATAATTGGTGAAATACTGGTGAAATATATGAAAGCAGGTCGAGGAGGTCATTTTTTTCGCCTTATGTATTGGATTTTGTCCTGGGTAGCGTAAATTAGGATTACCTTTGTTAATGGTTTATTTGCCTCTTCTTTTAAATATAATGCCTTGAACCGGTTGATTAAAGTCTAGGGAATTCCTGTAATAAATTATTTTAGGCTTGTTTTTGACACACTTCAGCCACGGTATATCCCAGTATAGCTAGCTAAAATTGTTTCTAACAACATCATCTTTTCGCTACTGAAGGTCGGTTTACAGCAGATTAGCAAAGTCAAAGAAGCTATCTTCATGCATCTCCTTCATCACAAAAAGCGTTTCTTACCAGTGGTTTGTATGAGTTGGGCCCAATCATGAGGATGATGAATGTTTCCAGCAAAAGCTGTTTTTCTTCTAAGTTAGTAGAATTTTGCAGGGTTATCATACAAAGAGCAGCTACATAAGTATTCTTGTTTTGACCACTGCATGTATCTTAGTACATGGTCAAACTTTTTACAATAGGCTTTATATCTTCACAAATAAATTTATATACACATGAGCCAACTTTATTAGCATCTCTGTCAGCTACACCTTCATGCCAAAGGTAACAGTAAGTTGTGCCATCACTGCAGTCGTAAAGTGTTAGATTAAAAGTCCAAAGTTGGCATTTATAGAAGGCTACAGAACTATGCACGAGAGAAGTGGGAAGGTTTGGTTAAATCATTAACTTTTGAATTTTCTTTGTCCAACTTTTTAGAGTCGGACGCTTACTCAGCGTTATCAACGTGGTTATTTTTTTGTTTTAGAAACTCCTGATTTTTATTCTTAGAACATATTTTCAGTTGCATATCTAACCTATCACATTTTAAACAGGTATCTACATTAGGCTTTTTAAGTTTTTAATTTAAGTTGTAGAACTCCTCAGGAAACTTAATATAGCTTACCTGTTTTGAACTGCTTTCAGATAGAGTACGCTTATATTCTTCATATAATGCCACTATCGTCAAATATGGAGAAACAATTTTTTTTACACACTCTCGTCTTGAGTAGTGGTTTTCATAAGCTGGAATTTCAATTAAAAATTGATTTACTTCATTATTTTCTTTTTCGGTTATAAAGGTATTTCTAAAATTTCCTCTTTTTTCCGATTCAATTATGCCAGAAGAACATGATCTTTCATTTTGACTAACAGATTCTTTGCCGTCTCTCACCTTCTCCGAATACTTTTAGAAAACAGTTCTTGCAAACAAAAACTCTGTTACCATCAACTTCAATGTGATACTTGATACTACTCTGTCTAAATTTGTCACTATTTCCTTTCCTTTCTCTTCTTAGTTTAGGTTCATCTAACTCTAATAATGACGCTATGTAACTACACCTCCTGTTATAGTCATTTATCTCCCAAGAGTCTGCGAGGAACTTTTACAGATAATGTCCGAAACCTTTTCAATGCACTTGTTCAATGTACCGAAACCTTTTCAATGCACAAAGTCTTTTTTTCTTCTCTTACTCTCCTGATTTCGCCTTTTAATCATCTCCTTCTTCTAGTTCCAGCTTTTGCAAGAGGAACTTGTGCAGGTATTGCTATAATACAAGTTAGTATTTCTTTTTCATAAGTTTTCTTTTTCATAAATACCTCGATTAATTTCAGTTACAAAGTTATCCGTATCTTAGCTTCTAGTGGTAAATCAGTTGGTTCTGTTTGTATATCTGCTCCAAAATAATTAGCACTCACTGGTACCAAATCTGTGTAGGTCTTACTGTTCATCGACATTTTTTTAGGTACAACTTTATATTCATCATTTGATGACTCATAAGCAAGCAGGTCTTCGAGTGGACTGTAGTTGGCATCTGTGTCTGAGTCATCTTAATTAATCAGATCCATTAAATTAGGTGGAATACTTGGAGCAGGACTTGAACCCAAAAACATTTTTTGTCATCTTCTATCGAAAAGAACACTTTCTGTTAATCATCACCGGGGAAAAGGTACCGTTATCTTCTGTTCTAATGGTAACGGAAGAGAATGTTCAACAGATCATAATAAAAGTAGAATTTTAGATAATCAGCCCTATTCTGTAACTACAAATCGAATAGAAATGAGTCAAATCGAGTAGAGGTCAGCAAGTCGGATCGGAATTTGTAGGAATCGGTATTCTGTAACTCATCTCGACCTCTACTATCGGAATGTTGTGTAGAAATTGATTTCGACTAGACAAGCTCTGTCGAGATCAAATTTCGACATCGAAATTGGTCTTGACGCTTGCGCATTGGTTGTTTTGACATTTATTTGTTGACTTTTTGATCTAAATTAGCGGTTGATTAATTTTTGAACCTACTTCATTTTTTAGTCTGTGGTGTTATTTATTTAGATACAGTTTACTAAATAATTTAGCTGCTCAGCAAATGTCTTTTTCTTTGCTTTCCCGCTTGCCATTTTGTATTCTTTTAACGAACTTTTCAAACTTAACCAAAACATGTCACAACTACTTGACGTGAAATATAATCTTCTTTTTTGATGAATGTTTCGCGAGCACTAGCCTTTCCAGTAACTTAGCGTCACAGAACACTTCTTTCGCGTTTCAATGCGGGGCTGCCACCAACTTCTGAGCGCGTCAAGTAGAAGTTGACGTTTTCGATTTACACCGATTACGATGTGAGTTACAGAATGCCAATCCGAACACAAAAACGACGCGATAGATATCCAACATTCCGATTTCGAGTAATTACGATTCGACTTGGTGATTTCTATTCGATTTGTCAAAAGTTACAGAATAGATCTGATTATCTCTTTGAATAACGAAAATTAGTTTTGCTTTGGAAACAATATACAATTATAATAACACTGTCTGTTCAACATTAACGGGAGAAAAGGTACCCTTATCTCCTGTTCTAATGGTAACGGAAGGGAATATTCAACAGATCCTAATAAAAGTAAAATTTCAGAAATTAGTTTTGCTTTGAAAACAATATCCAATTTTTTAAACCTTACCCGAATTTTTTTTTTTTATTTTTGAGTAAAGTTGCATTTACCCCTTTTTACTATTTCCAACAGAAAACAATTCTTAAGCAATAGCTCTTAACTGTAGCTCACTACAGTACGCTATTGTTAAAAAAACAGTCATATATTGAACGATCTATTAAAAAATAACAGAGAGAGCTTTATTAGTTATCTTTTGTGTAAAAGTGAAACGGCTAATTATAATCTACAATAGAAATGATGTAGTAAGCATGTAATGTTTTCGTAATTAAAAGTTAAATAGATCATTGGTAATACGGCCCAAAGTCTTTAGCAATATTTTGCAAAATTTAAATAAAACTTACCACGGCTTGGACTTGCTTCTGGCTCAAGTTCATCGTTTTTAACATGTCCAGTATACACTGTGCTCTCGATGACATGGTTAACCTTTTAAGAAACATGAAGACTCAGTGTGTTAAGTCCCACAATTTTGCGCTCAACCATGACTTAACACACTCTGAACTAATAAGTTATTACGTTGACGCACTGTACGCCCATCCGTTAAACAGCTGATTTGTCTATTTTCAGGTCATTTCAAACATGTTAGTACTTGAATGAACAACATAACGCTTTTAAGATTACAGTTGTGGTTTCCTTCTGTGATTATTTTGTTGGTTTAGTTAAATAATATTTTGTGTTAAGAGTGATATGTCTAAATTTAGGACTTAACACGCTTAACACAATTAGTACTGATTGTTTTTCATTAGTGCAAAAATGAATATGTAGATATCATATTATAACATACAGTTATTGCATTTACTAATTTCGACCATTTTTGGACTTAACTCGCTTTACGCACAGAACACAGAAGTATTTATGACATATTTGAGAGGAAGGATAAGTCAATTAATAGTACTGAAGTTATTATACAATTTTTTGTGTAAAATTCGGACTACCGCATCTCACATTCGTCGTTTTTTACAGATCTGCCTGGTTTATTAGAGAGATTATAGGTGTCAAAAAAATATTGCAATTTCTGAATCCAGCATCCAGCATTCCAGCTGGATCCAGCAAACCGTGCTGGATCCGGCAGCGAGGATCTGCAAACGTGTCGAATTCGAAATAAGTTACTTCATGTCTTTATTAGCCTCTTTATTTAAAGCCGTGCGGCAACTTGCCATTCTATCGCGCTAGTAGATAGAACGTGCCACAAGTGCGATTGAACTGCCATATCGCGTCGCCCTCTATCTCAACTGCACGGCCTACGCCTACCCACTGACTCTTAGACCTCTTCTATTTGTCTAATTTTTAGTTACTAGCTTCTACGAACCCTATAAGAGCGATAATTTACAGGTATGCAGGGAAAGTCCAAGCAGATCTTATAAAAGAATTTACTCATTTAAAACAAAAAGGATAAAGATTCTCGTTGAGCTTCGACGAGTGGACCTCCCAAAAAAATCACAGCTACATAGATCTCAATTTGCACAATGCAGAACATTTTAATCTATGTTTGATCAGAACTTACGGCTCGTGCACTGCCAAACACTGCATTGAATTAGTGGTAGAACGGTTGAACATTTTTGGTTTATTGATTGAATCCGACACCATTGGTATCACAATCGATGACGCATCCGTTATGGTGAAAGTTGGCAAGTTTATGCCTTGCTATCAACTGTGCTATGCACATGGAATTCATTTGGCTGTAGTAGACGTGTTGTATAAAAAGAAACCTCAAAGAGATGTAGAACAAGCAGCAATAGACAACACTGATAAATATGAAGACGAAAATAAAGATATGGAGACAGAAATGAATAAAGAATTGGCAGTAACGTTCGAACCAACATCGGCGAGTCTTGTTGAAATAATTCCCAGTTACAGCGATCTACTCATAAAAATACGGAAAGTTGTTAAAACGTTCAAAAAATCACCTACCAAAGACATGTTCTTGGAAAAATATGTCAATGAAGAGAAAGGCAAGGAATTAAGTTTGATTTTTACTGCCGCACCAGGGTGAACAGTTTGCTCAGTATGCTGGAATATTTCTACAGCCTACAGTTTGCATCGATAAAGCGTTGATAGACATTGTTTCTGCGACAAAATTCTCTGAGAGCGAGTGGTCGATAATCAATGAGTTATTCGCCACTCTTTAACTGCTGAAACTGGCTGTAGAAGCTCTTTGCAGAAGAGCGTGCACTTTGATACCTGCCGATACAATCTTGAAATTTGTCTTAGACAAACTAAATAGTCAGGACTCTAGCCTTAGTGCCAAGCTATCGGAACCATTAAGCAACAGAATCGCGGAACAGCTCCTCTTTGAAATTACAGGAACATTAGTGTACTTACAAAATCCAAAAAAGTATGACGAAGAAATAAACAATCCTGGTTATCTCTCCACGCCGAAAAATAACGCAATGCGACAAGATATAAAAAATTTGTTAAGTCGTATAAATAAACAAGTGACTGTGGAAACAGCGCAAGAGGACATATTGATATGTGAATTTTACTTTAGAACAAGAACTTGAGATTGAACTGAAACGAGAGAGAGAATACTTTTATAACCAAAAAAACTGGTTCTCAAAAAGATTACGAAAAGTTTTTAAAAAAGAAAATGACCGTTTATAAGACCGAAGAAGTAAAAGGCTATTATTAGTCCATAGTCTATTTGATGACCTTAAAACTGACCAGCGTAGAGGCCGAAAGGGCTTTCTCCGCAACCGGCTATATGTGCAGATCTATGCGTAGTAAGTTAGGCGATAAGACGATAGATAAAATACGTTTTTTAAGGTCCACTTTCAAAAAACTAAATAATTTATGTATCTGTTGTGTAGACATTTAAAAGACAGATTTATTTTGATCATGATATCCAAATAAAAACTCGTCCTTAGTAGACCATGAAAGAAAAACATATTACTTAACTTGTGTCAGCTCCAAATTGCCATCAATGAATTTTGCTTTTAATGAGCTACTCTTTCAACTGATAAGTTCATTTGGATAAAATTTCATTCCTGACAATTCTTAGCCGACACAAGCAAAGCCCTATGTTTCACTTCCACGGCTTACTGAATACGAGTTCTTTTTTTGAACCTCATGATAATTGTGGTATTTGCTTTAGCCTTTTTAAGTTAAAGAGAGGTAAGATTGATAGCGAACTGCGACTGATTATACGTCCGTATTTGATTATATACACCTAAGATAATTTTTATTTTGAGTATTTATTGTATTAGTTTGTATTACAAAGCTTATAGTAATAAATAAACAAAAAAAAAACATTAAAATCATGTTTTTATTCTGATTTCACATTTTGCTGGATCCGTGCTGGATCCAGCTGGATTCAAGCCAATCTTGCAAAAATCCAGCTGGACTGAAAATGCTGCTGGATTGCAATCTCTAGTGTCAAATCGGAAAATGTTTTATGATAAAATTGGCAATGTTTCGTAAAATATTCGGTGTAAGGTAGCGTAAATCTAAACTGATTAAATTCTCGTAATATTGTTAATCATATATTAAATATTAAGAGCGCAAATTTTTAGATATTAATGATATCAAGTTTCTCTAAACAGTATAACTGAAACTCCCAAAAAATTATCCTATATACAAAGTTAATGTCGACTATATAAAACTAGCATGGTCAAAATTAACATGCGAGACAATAACTAATCATTTTGAATATTATCATCATCAACTAGCCTCTAACGTCCACTGCTGAACATAGGCCTCTCCCATGCTGTACCACTTAGTCCGATTTTGCGCTATCTGAATCCAATTTGTAGTCACTCTTTTTATGTCATCTGTCCATCTCGTTGGGGGTTGACCTCTATTTATGTTAGCTCGGGGCCTCCATTCCAAAGTTCTTTTTGTCCACCGGTCATTAACTGATCTTGCTACATGACCTGCCCAGTTCCACTTTATTGTTGTTATTCTTTCAATAACATGTGCTACTCCTGATCTATTGCGTATGGTAGCATTGGATATTCTATCACTTAGAGAAATCCCTAATATTATTCTCTCCATTACCCTTTTCGCAACTTAAAGTTTACTCACTGTTGTTCGTGTGAGTATTAGGGTTTCTGCGCCGTAGGTCATTACTGGCAAGATACACTGATTAAATACTTTTCTGTTTAGATACATTGGAATCTTAGACCTAAAAACATCCTTCATCTTTCCAAATGTAGCCCAAGCGAGGTTTATTCTTCTTTTCAGCTCGATTGTTTGGTTGTCTCGACTTAATCTGATCTCATGGCCCAAGTATTTATAGGAGTCAACTGGCTCAATATCTTTGTCTTCTACTGAGATGTTTTTGTTGTGGACTAAATTTGTCATAAATTGTGTTTTTGAAAAATTTATTTTAAGACCAACTCTTTTTGTGGCAGTATGGAGTTCTTGGAGCATTATCTGTGCCTGATCAAAGCTGTCTGCAATAAGAATGATATCATCTGCAAATGTAAGGTTATTTAAAAATTTTCCAACTACATTGATGCCCTTTTCGTTCCAATCTATTGTTTTACAAGCGTTTACATGTTGTTTCCTTGCCGAACGCCTCTTTCAATACAAAAGATACCAGTATTTTCATTAAGTCTTACACAGGCTGTAGCATGCTGATAGATGTATCTGATAAGGGATATGTATCGTTGATCTATTCTACATTGTGTTAGAGCTTGGAGCATTTCACTTTAATTGACCGTATCAAATGCTTTTTCAAGGTCGACAAAGACAAGTATCACGGGTCTACTATATTCAATGGTTTTTTCAATTAACGACCTAATAGTTTGCAAATGATCATTTGTTCCGTATCCAGCTTTAAATCCTGCTTATTCGCAAGGTTGACAGAAGTCTAGTTTTGATGTTAACCTATTAGTTATTATCTTTATAATCAACTTATAAACGTGAGATAACAAGCTAATAGGTCTATAGTTCTTTACACTATTAGATCTCCCTTTTTATGCATGACGACTATAACAGCTTTATTCCACTGAGATGGTGTAACCTCTCTTGAAAGGCATAAGTTATATAATTGTGTCAATGCTTTCAATACTGTCTTTCCTCCTGCTTTAACTTCTTTAATAACGATTTGGTTATCACCAGCAGCTGCTTTATTGTTTTTCATTCGATTTAATGAGTTCGAGACCTCATTGTTATTTCTGGGATATTCTCTGAACCCACATTCTGGACTTTTCTTAACTTGGTGCCGTCTTTCTTACCCCTTTCTCTTTATAATTCTGTGTAAAATTCCATGTAAAAGAAACAAATTCAAATTCTATTTTGAATATTGTTACGATTTTAAATGTTATGGCGTATAGAACTGTAAATATTTTATGACTAATTCTTTTGTATTGATTCTCGTAATTTCTAGGTCAAAAATCTACCTGACATCATTTGGGTCCCCTTCGCTAAACAAACAACAATCGAATGTTCTGGGGGCGACGAGCCGATAAAGAACATACCAGTTTTAAGACCAGTCGCCGCCGTGTCTACGTCGAGATCGAGAACGGCATCGTATTTTCTACAACATTCTGTTACAAGCTGGTTTCATATAAATACCGGAAGATTTTTATTGAGGAGTTAGTCATAAGAAGATCGGAAAACGCGATTTAATTGTAACGAAACATAAATAAATTATTTGTAATATAAATTAGGATTAATAAAGACTTTAATAAATTCGTAATTAGTTATCGTGAGTTTTAATAAATTAGAATATAGACAATAAATTAGAATAAAGACAAATAAATTAGAACTATATAAATTTAACAGTGGTGTCAGAAGTGAAATTGGTGAACAATGGCTACGATTTACGAGCTCACAGTTACGAATCTAAGAAGGCATCTTGAAGGCAGAGAATTAGCTTCTACCGGAAAAAAGACTCAGCTAGTCCAACGACTAAAGAAGGCTTTGGAGGAAGAGGGTTTAGTTCCGGAAACTTATATATTTGAAGATGCTGTCATCTCATCGATTAACAAAGTTTCCTGTGATATCGCATCATTAGAGAACAAAGTCTCTGGCGATATTTCGAAAATTTCTGGTGACATCGCATCATTAGAGAACAAAGTTTCTAACGAGATTTCTTCTCTGGAAAGCAAAGTTTCTGCTAACATCTCTAAAGTCACTTCTGTGATGTCTGCCCTCGATGATAGGGTGTCGTCGTTAAAGAACCAAGTTGCTTGGTTCCAACTTTCGACGGAAAATCGTCATGGAACAACTACATGAAACAGTTCGAATCAGCTGCAAGAGCGAATGGATGGTCTGAAAAAGAAAAGGCTGTAAACCTAACTATCGCTCTTCGAGGAGATGCCTTAGATGTGCTCCAGACCATAGCCGTAGAGGAGACGGATGATTTCGAACAACTGAAGAAGAGGTTAAATATGCGATATGGCCACGAACACTTGGAGCATGTATATCAGTCGCAGCTCAAAAATCGAAGACAAAAGAAAGATAAGGCTCTTCAAGAATATGAAGTAGATATTGCCAGATAAGTGCGATATGCTTATCCAACAGCTCCTGAAAACATGATGGAAAAGTTGGCCGTTCAAACGTTTATTGATGGTCTTCGTGATCATGAGATGCAAAGAACACTACGATTAGCTCGTCACAAGACGCTGGTTGATGTCTTATCCGCCGCCCTCGAATACGAGTCAGCTACGCAGGCCTCTGGCGGGTATAGCAAAGTTAGGACTGTAAAAGAGGAAGTAGATGAAGATAAACTTGACCAGCTCGTTAATATGATGAAAAGCATGACACACAAGAAAACGAAGAGCATAAGACCGAAGACAAAACCAGAACGCGTCGGCCTTAGGGGAGCAGCTTCGACCGAGAACTTTACCAAAGACCCTCTGATACTAATAGCTTCTTTGAAATGTCGTAAAAAAAGATAGTGTCTATGTAGATGGAGAAATAAATGGTAAAAAGCATACGTTGTTGGTGGATACTGGAGCGACAAGAACCATTATTCGCCCGACAGTTATAAACAGCCGTAAGAAACTGTTACCAACGAGGTTGCGACTGCGGACCGCTACAGGTGAAAATGCCAACATTCACGGAGAAATCCAGATACAATTAGGAATTGGAGCAGAAAAGTTCGTCCATACTGTTATAGTTGCTGACATCGAAGAGGATGTTATATTAGGAATGGACGTAATGAATACGCATGGATTCCAATTGGATTTTAAGAATAAGGTAATCAAAGTTGGTAACGAGGAGGTATTTCTCCATCCACATGATGACAACACTATGCAAGCAGCCGTTAAAGAAGATACAGTCGTGCCTGCGAGAAGTGAAACGATCATAGTAGCGCGGCTACAGGGAATTGTGGACGAAGGGACACCTGTTATGATGGAGCCTTGGAACCATGACAACGAAGTTGGCCGTGGAATCATAATTGGAAAGGAATTGGTGACTTCGGCTAAAGAAATACCTGTGAGACTTATCAATGTCAATGACTATCCAGTCACCATCAAGAAAGAGACAAAAGTAGGAACTTGCGTACCTGTGACATCCATAATTCGTCAGACGACAACGTCTGATAATTCCAACGACAAATTTGAGCAAATGATTGCAGTTGCTGGACAGTCTCTGAATCAGAATGAGAAAAGGAAATTAAGGGAATTTCTTCGGCAGTATCGTGATATTTTCGTACCAAAAGGAGGAAAGACGGGAAGAACTACCGTTGTTAAGCATAAAATTGATACTGGTAATGCTAAGCCAATTCGTCAAACAGCTCGACGATTACCACAGGCGAAAAGAGAGGAAGCTGAAACGATTGTTCAGGAAATGAAGAAAGACGGGGTGATAGAACCTTCTACGAGCCCATGGGTCTCTCCGGTGGTCCTGGTTAAGAAGAAAGACGGAACAACGAGGTTCTGTGTGGATTACCGTTTGCTGAACAACGTTACCAAGAAAGATAGTTATCCTCTGCCTCGGATCGATGACACATTAGACACATTGGCTGGAAGTAAATTATTTTCTACTTTGGATTTGAAGTCTGGATACTGGCAGGTAGAAATGGACCCGGTAGATAAAGAAAAGACAGCCTTCACCACAGGATCTGGATTATGGCAATTCAACGTTATGCCATTTGGACTTTGTAACGCTCCTGCGACATTTGAGAGGCTTATGGAAAATGTGTTGAGAGGGCTATCTTGGAAAACATGCCTAGTTTATCTAGATGACATAATCGTCTTGGGAAAGACATTTGAAGATCATCTGAAGAATTTAGAAAACGTTTTTAATCGACTTAAAGCTGCCCAATTGATGTTAAACCCTAAGAAGTGCCAGCTATTTCAAGGTAAAGTCAATTATCTGGGTCATATAGTCAGTAAAGAAGGAGTGGCTGTGGATAAGGGAAAAATTGATTCCATTAAGGAATGGCCAAAACCAACTGACAAACATCAAGTGAGAAGTTTTCTTGGACTATGTACTTATTACCGAAGGTTTATTAAGAAGTTTGCAGATATCGCTAAACCATTAACGCGACTTACAGAGGAAGCAAGAGAATACCGCTGGGATGTAGACTGCCAAAATGCCTTTGAGACCTTAAAAAAGCATTTAATCACAGCACCAATTTTAGGGTATCCACTACCAGAAGGAGAGTTCATCTTAGATACAGATGACAGTAATGTGGGAATTGGAGGAGTGCTGTCTCAAATCCAAGGAGGACAGGAAAGAGTCCTTGGATATTTTAGTAAAGTTCTCTCAAAACCTGAGCGAAATTATTGCGTCACGAGAAGAGAACTTCTGGCAGTAGTGAAATCAGTAGAGCACTTCTATGAATACCTCTATGGAAGGAAGTTTTTAATCCGAACCGACCATGCCGCCCTTAAGTGGTTGATGCAGTTTAAGAATCCAGAGGGTCAGATAGCCAGGTGGATCGAACGACTCCAAGAATATGATTTTAAGATTGAGCACCGGGCCGGAGTTAGCCACCGAAACGCTGATTCTCTTTCCAGAAGGCCATGCCCAGCAGAGTGTTCTCACTGCAACAAAACGGAATCCAAGGAAGCAGCAGTGCTAAGAACGACGGTGGTCCATGACGACTGGACGCCTACCAAGATCAGGGAAGAACAAGAGAGAGATCCAGTTATACAGAAAATCCGAAAATGGAAAGAAGAAAACCGTCGACCACCTTGGCAAGAAATATCGAACCTAGGCTCAATAGTTAAGACGTATTGGGCCCAGTGGGACTCATTTATCATGGAAGATGGCTTGCTCAAACGAGTCCTGGAAAATGATGACGGTTCAGAGAAGAGAAGACAGTTGGTGATTCCAAAGAGCAGAATAGCCGAAGTACTTCGTCAGTTACACGACAGTCCATCAGGAGGGCATTTTGGTGTGAAAAAGACCCTTCAGCGAATTCGGGAACGGTTTTATTGGATGAACAGTTCCGACGATGTAAAAGACTGGTGTAAGAAATGTACTATTTGTGCTACGAGTAACGGGCCTTATCGAAAAAGGAGAGCTCCTATGAGACAATATAATGTTGAAAGCCCCTTTAAAAGAATAGCTTTGGACATTGCTGGGCCATTTCTAGAAAGTGATAATGGAGGCAAGTACATGTTGGTAGTAATGGATTACTTCACTAAGTGGGTCGAGATTTACGCACTTCCAGACCAGAAGGCCGCCACCGTTGCAGATAAGTTGATCCAAGAATATATCAGCCGATTTGGAGTGCCTTTGGAGATCCATAGTGACCAAGGCAGGAACTTCGAAAGCGATTTATTCCAAGGAATATGTGATAGACTAGGTATGAAGAAAACAAGAACTACGGCTTATCATCCGCAATCGGATGGTATGGTAGAACGAATGAATAGAACAGTTGGCAAGTATTTGACAAAGATGGTGTCCGATTATCAGCAAGACTGGAACCAATATCTCCCGTTCTTCACAATGGCCTACAGATCTGCTGTTAATGAATCAACAGGCCAGACACCAGCCAAAGTCCTATTCGGACGCGAGATGCGACTACCTTGTGATCTAGAGTTTGGGTGTCGACCTGGAGAAGATGTAGCAGGTGAAGATTATGTGATCGAATTACGAAGAAGCATGGACGATGTACACGAGTTGGTCCGTTTTCATCTCCAGATCGCTAGTGACCAAATGAAGAAACGGTACGATACGCAAGCCGAAAAGGGGTGTTTTAAGAAGAACGACAAAGTCTGGCTTTATAATCCCAAAAAGCGAAAAGGTTATTCCCCCAAGTTGCAGCAGTTTTGGGAAGGTCCATACCTCATTATGGAAAAGATCAATGATGTCATTTATCGAATAAGCAAGATTCCGAAGGGAAAGCCGATGATAGTACACCATAACCGGCTGGCGTCTTTCGAAGGCGACCACGACGTAGATGAAGAAGTGGAAGTAAACCAAGTCCAAGATGTGTCTGACCTCACGTTTGAGGAATTCATGGGTGCCTATGGAGGTACCGGTAAAGCAAGACATGGTGTTACCACTGAAGAAAGGCAAGATCTACTCGCGCTTCTCGATGACTACTCACTGGCCCTTACCATCCCGGCCAGTATCAAAGACGCACCAGGGTTGGCATCCGTCTTTCGAAGGAAGTTTGGTCGAGTTGCAGAACTTCAATGCCAAGTGCCAGCTCCTGGTAAAACCTTGAAACTCCAAGATGCATCACGTTACCTTTTCTACCTGGTAACAAAAGACACTGCCCGTGACCAACCTACCTACCGAGATGTATGGGAAGCCTTACTTCAGTTGAGAGAGCACGTACTAGAGTCCGACGTGCAAAAGTTAGCCATGCCAAAGTTAGAGTGCCACCAATTAGATTGGAGGGTTATTCGAAGTATGGTGGAGGAGATCTTTAGAGACACCGAGGTCCAGGTGTTAGTCTGTTGCAATCCGCATAGTTACTGGTGCGGAGAGAAAACCGTCCCTTGTTATTTCTATACAACTGGAAGTTGTAAAAGAGGGTACAGTTGCCGATATCAGCATGTCGTTCCAGTTCCAGTCCCGACAAGGTTCCAGGAGGAACCATCTTTAAGGAGGGGGGCAATGTTACGATTTTAAATGTTATGGCGTATAGAACTGTAAATATTTTATGACTAATTCTTTTGTATTGATTCTCGTAATTTCTAGGTCAAAAATCTACCTGACATCATTTGGGTCCCCTTCGCTAAACAAACAACAATCGAATGTTCTGGGGGCGACGAGCCGATAAAGAACATACCAGTTTTAAGACCAGTCGCCGCCGTGTCTACGTCGAGATCGAGAACGGCATCGTATTTTCTACAACATTCTGTTACAAGCTGGTTTCATATAAATACCGGAAGATTTTTATTGAGGAGTTAGTCAGAAGAAGATCGGAAAACACGATTTAATTGTAACGAAACATAAATAAATTATTTGTAATATAAATTAGGATTAACACCTTGGCTACCGCCCATTTAAACTGATAACTTGTAATTTTGTACCAAATATTTTGTTATCAAATTTTAAGCTTATCTTCTTTATTATGTCAAAGACAGTGTAAAAATATTATCACAAAAAATACTTTTGCTGAATTTTCAAGTTTGAAAAAATGTGCGCCGGTGACTCACACGGTACACAAATGTTGCAAAAACGTGAACTTGAAATTGAGACCGTGTGAGATGCCGGCAAACACATATTACACATACCTAGTCCATATCCATATCACTTCTAAGTAGATTACGTTACATACCGACTGCTTCCGTCATTTGCTATTCATTTGCAATTTAGAAGTGGAATATTATGTGTATTGAAACGCTGTTCTAATAGATTTTGAGTGTTTATTGTTTCGAATTGTTTTCTAAAATAACATCAAGTAGCTTCAGCGAATTTTTGAGTTTTTAGTAAGTAAAAATCACACTAAATAATACATTCATTTTTTGATATCACACTTTTTAGTTTCTACTATGTCTGAAAAACAAGTGAACCAATGGCTGGCATGGTATAAAGAAATCCCATCGGACGAGGATAATACTTCTGATGTCGAGGAACCATTTGAGGACAGTGGAAGTGAATATGGGATGTTAGACGACGATACTGAGGAGAGCAGAAAATGTGTGAACTTACAAACAAATAATAGGACAGGAGAACCTGTCATAAAGCCCGAAGCTATTGTTTTTTACAATAAATACAAACAAGGTATCGATATATCTGACCAAATGGCCAGCTATTATAGTGTGTTAAGAAGAACCATCAGATGGTACCACAAAGTAGCTTTGGAGTTACTTTTAGGAACCTCGATTGTTAATGCTCATCTTCTATATAAAACAATTACGGGTAAAAACATTACATCTAGAGATTTTAGACTACAAATTATTCAAAGTTTTGCATCCATTTCAAACGAGAAGAAAGTTGAAAAAATCCCAAAACATGAGCTGATCGAAGTACAAGAAAAAGACGAGAGAAACAAAAAGAAGAGAAAGCGTTGTATGACATGTTACAATAAGTTGTTAGTTATTCATGATAGAAAGTTTGCACAGAATAAATGCAAGCAGGTGGCAACGTTTTGTAACAGTTTTTCAGGAAATCCATATATGTGTTTGGACTGTTTTAACTTAATACATTAAATGATTGTTAAAATTTCATTATTTTTTGTAACTTGGTATTTTGTATTTGATTTTTTAAGCAATAAAGTTTTTTTTTTACTTTATTATTAACCTGAATTCATTAAAAATCACATTTTACTTTCAATCTCTAATATGCAAGTTATATTACACTTTTTCAAAAACCATGGTAACTATAAGTTCATTACTTTATTTTGAAACCAATACGAGAAACTAAAAACTCTCGTTTTAACCCAGGCTGTTTTAGAGCATTTTAAGTCATTTAATAACGCTGGATGCCGGCGTCTCACACGGTACCACAGTCATATTTTGTGTGAGATGCCGGCATCTCACACGGTAGCCAAGGTGTTTAAAGACTTTAATAAATTCGTAATTAGTTATCGTGAGTTTTAATAAATTAGAATATAGACAATAAATTAGAATAAAGACAAATAAATTAGAACTATATAAATTTAACAATATACATATTTATCAATTGTTATTTTATGCATTTACTTTATGTCAATTCTCAATTTATGCTTTAAGTCCGTTAACAAAATTAAAATCTAAGTTTGGTTTTTCGCAATATTTTCAGGTAGTGTAAATCTTAAGCGTAACCATCCCTGCAAAAAGTTTTATTCTCAACAGCAGTCGTTGAAAGATTAATGGTGCGCCTAAACAACCTTTAGGGAAAAAACATAAAAGATGTATCCATTGACATCTCTTCGTCTTTTTATTGAGCATTTAATTCATCGAGATAGAAAACTAAAAATAAAGGAGGAAAGTTGATCATTACGTGTTTATGTTAAAAATAAACATTTTGGCGTTGGGAAGTTGTTAAAATAGTGCTTTAACGATTATGTTTTCTTTAAAGAGGCGCTTTTATGCCTTACTGTTTTTTAATACAAATAAAATTGCGGTTTATCCATTGCTTGAGTTTTGTTTTTGACTCTGTCAATACAACAACAATTAAAATTTTTATTTAATATACACGAGATCGGTAATTGTGCTAATTAAGGCGAGGAATAATAAGGCGATGATTTTGTTCTTCTTTAAAGATCATTTCAGTTAAGGACACTTGTAATCAGCGTGAGCCGTCCTACTTTCGAAACAACTGCTGCAAAGAATTTTTTTAGCTGCCATTTCACCATCGTTCATTTCTTCATCAAGTTTATATTGTAATTGCTTTCTTCGCAGCAGTATCAGCAGTTTCATTACCTAAAATCCCGATGTGTGAAAAAATCCAGATTGTTGTTACGTCTGATCCAGAAGAAGCGAGACAGTTTGTTGTTTCATGTATGGCATGAACTAATGGATGTTCGGAATATATATTTTTAATCGAGTCGATGAAGGACATCGAATCTGTACATATTGCAGTGTTCGTGGCTTTAGTTTGATTTCATAGACATTTTATTGCTTGCAGGATGGCGAGGAGCTCTCCCCTATGGATTGAGATGGATGGTGGAAGGCAGAACTTCTGAATGATACTATTTGCAGTTGTCATAGAATATCCGACTTCTGTCTTAGTTTTGGATGCATCTGTGTATAGAATCTCGTCATATGAGTTTGTGATGACCAGCTCTAGGAAAGTTTGCCCCAGAATTGGGCTGTTGGTTTTATTTTTGTGAAAATTCTTAAGCAAAAGGTTAATTTTTGGAATGCTATTATTCCAAGGAGGAGTTGATTATAGAATATGGGTATCTGTTATTGAAAAATCAACTCTTCTTCTGACATACTCTAGCAAAGTATGTCAGAAGAAGTTGTCTGCGGAGCGAAAGGGGAAGTTCACTTGTTTCACAGCGAAAACTTTCGGCAGGGCTGGATCTGAAAGCTCCGAGGCATATTTGTAATGCGGTATTCTGGATAGTGTCAAGAGTCATTAAATAAGTCTTTAAGGCTGACCTATATACAAAGCACCCATAATCTAGTCGAGAACGAATGAGAGATGCATATACCTTAATTAGGATGTCTTCATCAGCTTCCCAGTGATGGTTTGCTAGAGATTTTAATTAATTTATTCTAGCTAAGCAATTAGATTTGACGTTTGTAATCTGTGGTTTCCATGTTAGTCGACTATCAAAAATTAACCCCAGTAATTTGTGTTCATTAGCTACCGTGAGAGAAATACAATTGAATGCAATTTGAGGTAATAATACGCTACATGTTCTTTGATTGAATTTGAGTACTTTTGATTTTTCAGCAGAGAAATTAATACCAAAATTTATAGTCCAAAAAGTTATTTCATTTACTGCTTTTTGGATTAAGTTTGTAGTTGTTAACGTATCTTTACTGCGGCAATATAGAATCAGGTCGTCAGCATATAAGTTGTATTTTACTGGATTGTAAATATTCTTGCAAATTATCATTGATAGTTATTATAAATAAAGTGGAACTTAGAACTGATCCTTGGAGTACTCCGTTTTCCTGAACGTAAATTGAAGAAGCTTTTCCGTTAACTAATACTTTGAAGTGGCGTCCGGAGAGAAACTGTTCGATAAAAGATAATGTATTTCCCGTAATATTGTATTCTTTTAATTTGGTCAATACAGTAGAACGTAATAGAGTATCGAAGGCGCTTTCGATGTCAAATGATGTTGCTATTAAATCTTGCTTGTTTTGGAAAGCGGTTGTGATTTCTGTTTGTAACATTACTAAGTTGTCAGCCGTGCTTCGGTATGGACGGAATCCGGATTGAGCTGAATCTTAAATGTTGTGTTTTTCTAGAAACCTCTAGAAACTCTAGAGAGCACATAATGCTACTCTTGATCAAACTTATAATAAACATATCGATAGTAAAATTAGAAGCAGAAAAAAAAAGCACAAGATGTAGCCAGAGCAAAAGATGATTCTCAAGTATTGGTAGGTTGTTTTGTTTTGCAGGCGATCCTTTCTACACCTTGTGGAGATGTTTTAAGATTTTACTATAACCTGAACTGCTTCAACTTTACAATTTTTCAGATGATACAAAAGAGTGGCTACTGTTACTTTTGGCACTAGGCTATCTCTAATCGTGGCTCAAACGAAATAACTACGTATTTGTTTGATTATCTTTCAACTCGTGGTAATGATAAAGACGTTATATTTTATGGCGACAATTGTGTTGGGCAAATAAAAATAAATTTATAGTTAGTATGTATCTCTATGCAATTGCAAAAATTAGTATTAAATTAATCACACATAAATTTTTAACAGTGGGACATACCCAAACTGAAGGGGACGCCATACACGCAACTATTGAGCAGCAAAAGAAGAAAATATTTAAAACAGGTCCCATTTATGTTGCTGCACAATAGCCTGAAATCCTTATAATGTAAAGAAAAAGTCAACAGAAGACTTTTATGACTTTAAAAATCTCATATAAAAAACTGGAGAAAATTTTACAAATAATACAAAAGATGAAAAGGTAGTCTGGAATGATCTCCAAGTTACTAAAGTTGTTAAAAGGAATCCTGGATTTTTCTTCTATAAAATAGATTATAATGCCGATGAGTTCGACGAGGCCCATTTTAAAACATCGACAAGAGGGCGTTCAGTAACTGTGGAAGCTGTAATCGATTTAAAAAAGGTGTACATAAAGCTACCATCGATATCCGCAAAAACCAAGCAACACCTTTTAGTACTGTGCAATAAAAACTTAATAATAACTTAGGAGAAGCAGAAGGAGGAGGAGAAGGGGAAGGAGAAGGAGAAGGAGAAGGAGAAGGAGAAGGAGAAGGAGAAGGAGAAGGAGAAGGAGAAGGAGAAGGAGAAGGAGAAGGAGAAGGAGAAGGAGAAGGAGAAGGAGAAGGAGAAGGAGAAGGAGAAGGAGAAGGAGAAAGAGAAGAAGGAGAAGGAGAAGGAGAAGGAGAAGGAGAAGGAGAAGGAGAAGGAGAAGGAGAAGGAGAAGGAGAAGGAGAAGGGAAGGGGAAGGAAAAGGAGAAGGAGAAGAAGAAGGAGACGGGGCAAGAGAAGGAGAAGTGAAAAAGAGTTTTTATCAACTTTCGTTAAGAAGAGTTGCAATTAGTTGCAAAAGTTATTATTTTTCCATCTACCCTCCAAATGGAACGCTCAGATCGTCGTATTCATATGATAAAAATCGATAGATATTAATTATGTGTTTTTTGACATTGAATAAATATCATTTCGTTTTTTACAAGATAGAAAATTTTTTCTTCCTTAATTAAATCAAGTAGCTTTATATGTGGAAATAAAAATATAAAATAATTTTAGTATTTTATGTGTAATCATCGGAGCGTTACACGACGTAACAATATTATTCCCTGAAAAGCTTTTATGTCATAAATGCAGCATGATATTTTTTTTCCCTTGTATTTTCTGTTAGTGCATCACAAGTTTTAATTGTACTAAACTTGACTGCTTTAATTACGTCATCTCTACATTAAACAAACCGTATTACGCTTTGTGCTGTTCTGTCAGCAGGTATATTTATATGTAGCTTCCAGCTAATTGTAAATACATGAAAATCTTAATTAAATCACGGTCCATTGAGCGAATCTCGATGAACGAAAATACTTTCAAGGTTTTTGAATTTTCTTGATTCAAGGATGCTATCCAATTTCCAATATTCTCTTCAAACAAAGTATTGCGAGATTCAGAGAATGTTTTTCATAAAGTACGTTGACAGAATTTTAATAAACGGTTTTAATACGTAGATAAGAACAAAAATTAGTTTACTTTCTGAAACATCGGGTTGAAAATGTGTGTCAATACAGACACACATACACACTATGGTCATTAGGGTAATATCTGTTAGATTTTAGCTTTACCTCGGTAAAGATGTACTGCGGTACCCGATAGTATTTCATCCTAAATCATAGTAAAAAATTTTAATGTGGACACCGCGATGATAAAAGAGAAAAGATATCGTTTAGAAAAGAATTAAGAAATAAGTAAGTCTTCTAAGCTTATGAATAAAACTACAACGAAAATGATCAGAGAGGCGACTGCAGTCGCGGATTCGCTCTCTACCTTAAATACTTAGTCAGTACATCTTCCTAAATGAATACACTTAAGCTAGGTATAAAAAACGCCTCTTTGAAAGACGAAGAGAATGTTTAATATGGCTAGTGTGACATGTACCACAGCAAATCTACATAAAACAAAAGTCAGGGTACCGTCTAAACCCTAAGGTCTAAAAAAGGCATCAGGAGAACACTTTTATCCTCATAAAATAAAGAGTCACTAAAAAACAACGACCTGTGGCTATGTCACAAAGGTATTAAAGATAGCAGTGGCACGCAGACACCATCCTGATACAATACTAGATCAGGTTCAAGCAAACCAATTATTACAAACAGATTACGTATCTGATAATGAATAGGAGTACGGCAGGGATGTTTTTTGTCTTTTCTACGTTTGGTAGGTACTGCTTTTCAATGTTTAATCCGAAAGAATTTTCAGAAATGCACTTTTTGAAAAACAAGAAGGAATAATTCTAAACGGCACAGTCATTAATAATTTGCGTTATAAGGACGACACGCTATTATTGCAAGCATAACTTGACAAGGTCGTTGAGAGCTGTAGGGAAACAGGTCTGGAAATGAACATACGAAAATCAAAATACTCGTTATAAGCAAACAACCGAATATAAAACCGTCTATATAATATAAATAGTACCAACTTGAGCTAATTGATCAAATTGTTTACCTGAATATCAGTTAAATTGTAACGCATAATGGTGAAATTATATCCACCTGCTTTGCTGCTACGTACCCTTGGTCTTAATTTAAGCTGTCGATTATTTTACTGTGGATGAAAGTCGCCTTAAAGCGTTGGAAATATGATGCTATAGAAGAATTTTAAAAGCTTCTGGGTGAAAAAGATTGAAAACTACACAATACTAGAACAGCAAGACTACTAAGATTATAAAAAGTATCAAGAAAAGAAAGCTGAAGTACTTCGAACATATTTGAGAAGTAACAAGTATGGGTTGCTACAAAATACAAATGAAAATAGTAGAAAAACACAGTTCAGGTTGAAGAACATCTTCACGCTTCATGCGAGATTAGTGAGGTATTGACGCAAGTATACTATTAAGGGTGGCAGTGAATAAAATTAAAAAATCTATAATGGTAATCAATGTTCTGAACGGACATGGTACATGAAGAAGAAAAAGATCATCAACAAACTAGAGCAAACAGTGACTAAGACTCCTATTGGAAGTCAGAATTAACTTGTGAAGTTTCACGAAACATCGTTTAACGCAAGGACCTTTTAAGCAAACTTTGCTACTGTGTATAAAAAAATGGACAATTGTGGTAACGGGTAATATGAAGGGCCTGTGAGAGGGTGCAGATTTAAATATAACGGATTACAATAATACTCATGTGTCTCACCTGCGTGTCCGACTAATAAAGCAATTATCAGAACCTATTTAAAGAAACAAAGTAGAGACCTTAAAATGGAAGACAAGTTGTTGGAAAATAGAAATATTGGAAAGAACGCATAAATCCTAGTCTAACCGATCTACCAGGTCTCCTAAAAAGTAATGAGAAATTCTCATATTAAGTCATCTTACAGGCTTGAAAAGGTATCCTTTAAAATAATTAGAAACTTTCAAATCTCCAAATCTTCATCATAGTAAGACAGCTTTAGAAGAATATACTCTTACTATGAATAGGTTCGATGTAGCGTTGATACAAGAGCCCTGGATTTGAAAGGACAAGACAACAGGTGTATCCAGTACTGTGAAGAGATTATATATTGACAATGTGCCTAAGTCTCGAGAATCTGCATTACAGGCAGAAGACATTAAAAAACTGCCAGTAATAAATCTTTGTTCCATAGATATATAAATTTCAAGTAAGGTAGTATAAAAGAGAAAATAATCGTATCAGCCTAACTTCTATCTGATGATTTTAAATAACCACCAATAAACCAATAAGAAATTTAAACAGCTAGTGAGAGAGAGAGAGAGAGAGAGAGAGAGAGAGAGAGAGAGAGAGAGAGAGAGAGAGAGAGTCATTTACTACAGTTTGTCGTGGAGCACTGTTTAGACATACTAGACTGTGGAAACAAACAAGCTTTTATAACTTTAAAACAAAAGGACGTAAGTGATGTAACAGTGAACACAAATCACGTGGCTACAACTGTTAAGAAATGACATTTTTTAGATGAACTGTCTTGTTTCGAGCATTGACATCCTCATCATACTTTTCTGTTTTCAATAAGAGCGTGAGAGTTTCTGCTCCGTATATAATAATAGGAAAAACGCATTCCGCATTCAAAAATGTCTTCTGTTTCATAGCTATCGGGATGTTGCTCTTAAAGATGTCTCTTAGGGAACCACACGCCGCCCAAGCAAGTGTTATTCGTCGTTGAAATTCGCAGGTCTGGTTGTCCTTGCCTATTTTGATTGCATGACCAAGATATATGTACTTTTTTGTCAATTCTACCACTTGATTTTGGATGATTAGGTGTTCGCTGGGAACTAAATTTGTCATAAATTTGGTCTTACTGATGTTCATTTTTAGACCTATTGTTGAAAATACGTTTTCTAATTCTTGTAGCATTTTTTGTGCTTCACCCAGATCTTTGGTAATAAGTACTATATAGTGTGCAAAACGCAGACAATTGAGCATTTCTCTATTTATTTTTATTCCTCTATTATCCCACTTTAGCATTTTAAAGGCGTATTCGAGGACCGTTATGACCGTTATTTACACGCATTGTGGCGTTTTGGTATAATTTTTGTACTAACTTTGTAAGCCGGTAATCTATTTTACCATTGTTCAGAGCAGTTATATTGCAGTCTAATTTCACAGTGTCGAAGGCTTTGTAAAAGTCTATGAAGTTAAGTATCAGTGATCTGTTATATTTTACCGACTTTTCTATTAAGGTTTTTACTATTTGTAGGTGTTCGTTTGTTCCGAATTTTGAACGGGAGCCAGCTTGTTCTCGGGGCTGGTAGAAATATAACTTTTTCTCTAGTCTTGACGTAATTATTCGGGTAAACATTTTATAGATGTGGTTAAATAAGCTAATTGGTCTACAGTTTTCTAGGTGCGCCTTGTCTCCTTTGTTGTGTAGTAAAATTGTTACTGCATTGTTTCATAATTTTGGTATGCAACAATCTGTTAGACAAAGGTTAAACAACATTTTTATTTGGTTGAGAAGGGCACGTCCGCCCATCTTTATAGCTTCTATTACGACTCCATCTTCTCCTGGCGCTTTGTTGTCTTTCATCTTTCATTCATCATCATCATTGCGTCCTGGATTTTGCTTAATGTGATCTCTGACATGAGCTCTAAACCTTGGTTGATCATTTTGCGTGATGCGGCGGCTTCCAAGTTCTTTTGGTCTTCTCTTTGGCTTGTGTATAGTTCTTGATAGAAGTCTTAAACTACGTGTAGTACTAAATAGTAAAGAATTATAACAATAAAGTACCCTTGTGGAATGAAAATCTATCATATAAATAAACAGAAGTCACATGAACATTTATTCTTTTAAAAGATCAATTAAACTCGATATAATAAAGAAATAAGAAGAACAATAAGAAAATCGTGGAGTAGGCATTGCGAGAAGATAGAACGAACTACAAAAAGGTCAAGGGTTGACTTCCTGTTTGAGGGGATACTGGCATGTAAGAAAATAAGTGATAAACCAGGACAAAATCAAATACCAAGAAACTAATTTAAGCAATATCAAGCACGGGTTAAGGGCGAAATTTATACAAAAATTTTTACAGAAGGAAAATAAACTTTTGTACAAGAAACTATGCATAGTACTACCGGCTAACTTAGAACTGGGTGACATAACAAAATCATAGAGGCTCATGAAGGTGACTTTAATACCCAAACCTGATTAAACTGGACAAAAATAGCTAAATTGTTGCATTGTTTTTAATGCAACAAACAGCCAAGTCCTGCCTTCATTGGTTATACCGTAGACAGCATAAGATTACTGTTGTTGTAAAAAGAATTTGTTGTGATTCAACGCAACAGTGAGTCAAGTCCACCTGCGTCTATGAATGCGTTAGTTTAAACGTAATAATATTTTGTTAGATGTAAGCCGTTGTAAATGTTTCAGTTTAAAATCTGTGACATTCGTGTTCAGTTATGAAATTTTATTAGTTAATGTGATATGGATTTAAATGAAGAAACCGAACCTGAAAACAAGCAGGCTACTCAAAAGAGGTTAAGAAATCCAGAAAAAATGCAGCGTAATTTACGTCAGGCTTTGCGAAACAGTGGCATGACAGACAAAATCAGCAGAGGAAAAAAGTTAAAGGTAAAGTTTTCCTATCTGATTTTGACATGATCTATACATTAAAATGTATAGAACAAGTTGATGTAAACAAAAGGCGTTCATTGTTTTACTCGTTTTGGCATTTAGGAGGTTAAAGCTAGGAAAACACCTACTTGCGTGGCTGTCTGCAAACACTGTGAGATGCCGTATACGAAATGTGAACGGCGCTCTCAAAAATCGTTCATATAAATACTTTCTAGATACAGGTGATGAGAGTATTCAAATATGTTAAAACTATTTCTTAAAACCTACTGTATCAGTTAAGGAAGAGTTAAAAGATATCTTGTTAAGGAAGAGATCCACAGCGTTATTGAGGCAACAGGCATTAGCTAAAAATTAAATTAACGATGCTGATGTACGAGCCTACATCGTACCTTTTCCAGTATTCTCGAGTCATTATTCTCGTACACACAATCCCAATCGTAAATATTTAAACAGTGAACTGACAATCAAGAAGATGTACGATCTATGCGTAGAAAAGAGTGCATTAGATAACATTAGAGTGCATTAAAAGTCACCTGTTAAACAATAGTATTACTACCACGTTTTTAATACCAAATTCAATTTACACTTTAAATCTCCGAGCAAAGACACTTGCAGTAAATATGACTCTGGGTCAATGAAACTGAAGGTGGAGAGTGATGAAACCCAGAAAGCTACAAAGCAATTGAATTTGTCATGAAATTGCATCTTATTAAAGCTGAAACAGTGAGAAGTTATCTACAGAAGGAAGTCAATAAAACTTTAACGCTGCGGTACTCATTGACATTCGATCTTCAAAAAGCTCTGCCTTTTCCTAAGTTGACCACTTCAATAGAGTAGTATAAACGCAATATGTATGCTTAGAACTTTAAATGCAGACCCACCTGTAATGTATGTTTGGAATGACACAGAGGGTATAAGATTGTCCCAAGACATAGCTTCAGTTCTCGAAATACATCTAAAAATTATACATCGACTCATCAAAAAATTGTTTTATATAGTGATAGTTGTGGAGGGCAGAACCGTAACATAAATATTTCGTTAGTGTTGTTTCTACGGCTTTGTAATGATGATAAAATGGCTGTACAAGAAATAGATTTACGTTTTATGATTTCAGGTCATTCTTATCTTCCGAATGACGCAGACTTTAGAATAGTAGAAAGGTTCAGCAAAAATAAACTCATATACGAACCAAAAGAGTGGATCAAAATTATAGAAGGTGCCAAAGAGAAAGGAGATCTTTATAAAGTGGTACATTTAAAACATGAGAATTTTATTTCTACAGAAAACCTTAAAGCAAACATTACAAATAGAAAAGTGGATGTGAAAAAAAAATTCCAATATTCCACCAGTATATCACCCATATTATAAGAATCTACTACTATTAGCTCTTACTAATACCAGGTCATTACACCAGGAAGAATTGCTGGAGTTCAATGAAGAATCTAGAGACCAATACCAATATGAAGAATAGTGTTTTATCATGTTTTTATAACATTTTGTTATTTTTTGATCATGTAAGCATTTTTTTACGTTTTGTTTAATTTCTGTAATTTAAACGACTTAATCAGGTGTTGTTTACACCTTAATTTTTCTTACTTAAGGGTTACACTGAAAATTGTGACATCTAATTCAGTGCAACAGTGGGTCAAGTCCAAATTTTTCTTTTCAAACAAGAGTGTTTTATTAAACATTACTAAATTTATGTTTTAAAATTAAATAAAACAAATAAACAAAATATCAGGATTACAATAAAAAACCTGTACTAGAATTTATTATTATGTAAGAATTAAAAACACTTATTTTCTCACACTGATTTATAAAAGGTTGTGGATTTTGGTTGGCTTTTTCCCAATATTCTCTAAAGATGAGCTCATACCGGCAATTTTTTCTTACTTTAAATTTAATAAATTTATATTACAGACTCTAGAAAAATTACTCGAGAGACATATTAGATATTGTATATTGGTTAAAAATCCGATACATCAATATCGGAAGTAATAATACACATCTCGCACAAGGCAATTACAAGAGCAATTTATCTATCAAGAGTAAGCGAAACAAGCTGATTATATAATATACGTCACGTTACTAAAGAATGCAGTGTCAGCACAAGTAACCAGAGGTTGTGCAATGGGGGAATTATATCTTCTCTCTAGTGAAATCTGATAATTGATAGTCTGATAGATAGACATTATTGCATATTGAATTATATGACATAATATGAACCCTTGTAATAATAAAATATTAAAATTAGAAGAAAAACTACTGTTTATAAAATAATTGCAACTAGCGAAGCTAGTATTAGTTGTTTGTCTTAATCTATATGTCAACATCTTTCAGGTAACATGAGAATTATTCGGTTTTGTTAATGTACTGATTTTAACCCAGATATGCCTTTCGTACAATAAATTGTACACCACAAATATCTTTTAACTTAATTACCTATAAGGACTATATCTCTTGATACCCGTCTAAATACTTTCAGTATATAGTAATCAACCATAGAGTGTAGTTGTGAATTGCTGGCTTTGAAATATTTGGCCATAATATTGTGATAAATTTGACAGTTTTTATAACATGGCCGAATTCGGAATACGATTTGCTAAGTAAGTAAATATTTGTTATTCGCTCCGTGCGTGACTGATGCGACACCTACCGCCTTCATCTGACAATTTTGTAGTCCCAATTTTCAAGTTAAATATATGACATATGTTTGACATTGTTAAATACATGCGAAATTGACAATTAGTAATAAATTAGTTTTTTAACTATAATTTTTCAGTTTATGTACAAAATAAATGTAGTATTAAAAACTGAGTTTCTCAAAATTCATCATATTATATCTTTTCAACTCCAAACGGAAAAGAAAGCGAAAAATCTAGTACTGGCAAATCAAGTTTTTCACGCAAAAGAGCATATAATTAAAAACAATAATAGTAAAAGTTATGATATAAAAGCTAAAGTCATCTGCAGTTAGCTTGAAGCCTTATGAAATATCATTCAAGGTAAATTATTTAAATTGTTCCTATTTCAATTGCATAAAAATGAAATTATGTAAAATTTACTTTTCCATATTAATAGCACGTATTCATCTTTTTCTTTTTTCTAATTTATATGAAATCTTTGGGAACCTATAAAAACTACACTCACTGTTTTTGCTATTATTAGCAGAATTAAATACGCAACATGTATTTGCATACATTTTTAATACAACTTATGCGTAAAAATATTTTGTCCAATATTCCAATTTTGTCATATTTCGCCGCTACGCACGCTGGCATCGTTTCAATGTACCCCTACCATGGTCACGCACGGAGCGAATAATGTATATAAAAAATATTCTTTTTTTTTGTTTACTTGTAGAAAACACATTTATATCTCAATTTGGATTTATAATTTGAATAAATTATTATTTTATAACTAGAGTTAGGCCATTTGATTTTAGTGTGAAAAATATTGTACGACAGGAAAATACAATACTATTTATTTTTAATGGAGATTAATGGAGATTTAATATTTTTTCATCGGAGACTGCGCTTAGTATATTAGAAAATGATGAAATTTAGTAGCAAATGTAGATAGTATTACTTTGGTGCCTTAAATAAATGCATGTGATGTCCTAACAGACGAAGACTCTGGTGATGAATATATTATGTTGATGGATAATTTACCTGGGTCGCAATTACAAGCTTCTACTGAAATAAATGTGCAAAATAATGACGGTGACGCATTAGTAACCGATTCTCAAGATAATATTTTATTACCAGAGTAAGGAGAAAAAAGAACAGTTTAAGGGTCTAAGAAAAAAAATCTACCACTGGGTAACAGTAGACATTCAGATGGAAGACCAGTGTATCATTGTTAACCAACTTCCAGAACAACATGATTATAAGAGTCCCCTTGAATGGTTTTTCTTATTTTTATGAAGAACTCGTACACCTGATAACGTCAGAAAGTAATCAATATGCTTCACAAAAGAATCGCCAACAAGAAGTTCGAGAATATGAAGTCAAAGCTTTTTTGGGAACTCTCATATTGAGTGGGTATGTAAACATTCCTCGCAGCAGGATGTTTTGGCAACGTGACAGAGATGCTAACAATTAACTTGTGACCGAAGCTCTTACGAGACATAAATTTGAATTTATTATATCAAATTTTTATCTGACAGAGAACTGTACCTTAGAGCAAGGAGATAAATTTGCAAAAGTCAGGCCTTTGTTTGTAAATTTGAATAAAAAGTTTATGAAGTACGAACCTTTACGGCAACGCATTGTGCAGATGAAGCAATTGTTTCATACTTTGGCAGGCATTTATTCAAACAATTTATACATGGTAAACCCATCAGATACGGTTACATATTATGGGTTGGTACATCACGTCTTGGCTATATTTACTGGTTTGAACCATACCAAGGATCATCATCTAATGTAAGTCAAATTTATACCGATTATGGAGTCAAAGCAAGCGTCGTATTGAAATATTCTGATGTGTTAAGGAAAAAATGGTCAAATAAAAAGTTCCACTTGGTTTTTGATAACTTTTTTACCCTTCTGGGTAAACTAACAGTAAAAAGCTTTTTAGCCACTGGCATGGTTGGAGAAAATCGTTTACCAGGAGTACACTTACAAGATTCAAAAATTATGAAAAAAGAAAAGAGAGGGCATATGACTATAGAAAAATTGCTGATCAAAATATAATTGCAGTAAAATGGCATGACAATAATTTAGTAATGCTCTGTTCAAACTCAGCAGGATATCAACCAATTTATCTTGCAATGCGGTATTCACAGATAGAGAAAAAGTCGATCCAGGTATAAAACAAAATAGACAATATTCCTCTGTAATAGTGGTAATATTTATCATTTCAGATAAAACAACCTCATCTTGTACATTGAAATAATTTAAACATGGGCGAAGTAGATCGTAGTGATCAAAATATTAGTCTTTTCCGCATTTCTATTCGCGGCAAAAAATGGTATTTTTCATTGATCAATCAATGCATTGACATAGCTATTCAGAATGCCTGGCAACTTCATCGTTTGCATGGAGAAAAACTGGACCAGTTATCATTATAGAAGACGCATTGCAACATCATTGCTACAACAAAATAAAATACCTACTTCCTATTCTCGAAGTTGTCCATCAGCAAATAAAAACATTAATATTTGCTATGATCGACTAGACTATTTAGTAATTCCACAGGAAAAACCAACTCAATGTGGTTTGTGCCACGATAGAGCAAAAATGAGGTGTTCAAAATGCAACGTAGGCTTACATGTTAACAGTTTTGTTTCATACCACACTGAAACTTAATAGTAGGTTATCTGCCTGATGTACCATATTTTGTACAGTATTTTTTTACTTATTTTTCGTAAATATTTAATTTTTACGATAAATATGTTCTTGTTAATTAATATAACATGTAAATTTGGAGAAAAATATTAAAAAATATTTTCATGTAGGTTTTAGGAATATCTGGGTTAATGAGAAAGGGTTAATTTAAAATTTTCTATCAAAAGAATTTGTGTTAAGCTGTATTAACCATTAATTTTGTTCCAATTTCTTTTAATTTTAATTATATGTTAATTTTTTGTTTTGCTTTAAATTTTTCTTTTAAAAATAGTTGGCGCTTAACTTTTCTCTAATTTTGTTTGATAATTATTCTTGAATTTAAATTTTCAATTATTTAAATTCAATTCTCAGTTACCCCTGTAGTATACACCCCATATACTATCTTTCATCTACATACAGGTAGCTACAGGTAGCTTGTTTGTGTGTTGGTCATTCCGATTGTCATGTCAAGTATCAAATCGATTTATTTGTAAGAGAAAAATTTTAATTTGTTTTGTAAATTTACACAAAAATGTTATTTCAGAAAGGCATTTCTGAGCGACTAGTAAAGAACCATTACTAAAGAATATTGCTTATTAAAGGAATGTAGCAAATAATACAATTTTGCTACTACTAGAACCCTTATTTGCATGTTATTACTGCAGTCAACATCAGTATTGCTTACGATTGAAGTATATGTTTCTCTCTACCTGAAGTCAGCACTACCTCTTAATATAATTTAGCAATGTCATTATTTAAATACCAACTTTATCTTCTACAGATAAAACAGAATCAATCAAACAAAAATCCGATAAAACACCTAACCAAAAAACTATCACCAACAATATTCATATCACAATAGAAATAATAGGTATAAATAGTAGGCCAAAACGAAATATTCATGATATTCCTACACCGCCAGAGACGGATCTAAAAGAAAACCATTTTTCGACACCAGCACCTAAAATGAAGAAAACTAAGACAAGTGAAGATTGCACAGAAAGCAAACCATCCAGTCAAACTCATTTCGAACCAGTAAAACACTTTATTGAAAATCAATCACAACCATTTATCCTCAATTTCGATCAATTTTGTTTACTCTTAAGTGATGTTGTAAGTGGTGTACAAAATCCCATTAATATAATTCAAGACTTTACTACAGTTATCCTAGCACTAATTCATATGCTAAACATAATTTACCCCCATTTAAAAGGAAGATCTGCTAAACGAAGCATTACCACACTAAAAAGAAAAATAAGTAATAACAGCAATTTAGAGTCCAATAGCGATACATCTCAATTTAGTGCCTACACAATTTATTTCTTTTTTTTTTCTTTTCTAAATAATTAAATTCACAATACAACTCCAATGGATAATCGATGGACTCTTCCATCGACTTTCCTTTTTATAGAAACTCATCTCTGACCATTGCCCAGATATAATATGTATCCAAGAAACTAACCTTAGTCCAAACAAATATTACAATCCTAAGCAGTTTACTTGTTTTAGAAATGACAGAATAAGCAATTGTACTTATTCTTCTGGCGGGGTTGCCACTTTTGTCAAAAAATCTTCTATAGCAAGCCTATTTCCAGTTTTGTCTCCGCAGCTCTTGTGGGAAGTCCTATCATATACATATAGTAGCGACCATCATCCCATTATTATCCGAAATTTTACTAGACAACAATCTATCCACGTGTTTTTACCCAAACGTAATACTGAATCAGCAAACTGGACAGAATTTAAATACTTCAATAATATCATTATACAAAGTGCAAAAGAGTTTATAGGTAAAACAAAACCGCCCAAAAATCATACACCCGTATTATGGTGGAATCCTGACAGAAGTGAAGCGATTAAGGCAAGTATAAAATATTCTAATAAATGTATAAAAAACAAAAAAGAAAACTCCAAAAAATAAAATCGCATATAAAAGACTTCAGTCTAAAACTCAACTATTAATTAAACAAGCAAAAAAATCCAGTTGGATGAAATATGTTACTAATATAAACAGCTCCACGTTAAGTGAAGTTTGGAAAAAAATTCGCAAAATTTCCGGTTTTTAAGAGCCACCCACAGTATCGAGCCTAAAAGTTACTAACCAAATAATTAACTCACCAAACGAAAACTATGACCCTGTTTTTCTTGAAAGCAAAACACAATCTAAAAATTATAGCACACTTTTATATACAATTAACAATAATCCTCTAAATCTTCCTCTAACGCTTCATGAATTAAATGATTCACTTAGAGATTTAAAGGATACTAGTCCTAGACCAGATGATATAAAATCTATTATTTTAAAACAACTTCCTAATTCAGCCATAAAATTTATGCTACGGATATATAATATCATGTAGCAGCAACACCAGTACCCCACAATTTGAACTAAGGCTATTGTTCTCCCATTTCTTAAACCTTAATGTCCCCGTCTAGAACCTGAATCTTTTCTTCTTCCAATGGCGCTACAGCCCAAATTGAGCCTTGGCCTCCTGTAACTTCTGCCTCCAACAAAGGCGATCCCGCGCCACTCGTCTCCAAGCCCTGACGTTCAATAAGTTGGGCGCATCTGCTGTGACTTCGTTCTCCCATCTATTACGTGGTCTTCCCTTTGGTCTTCTGCCCTGCATTTTACCATCCAAGGCCTTTCTCGGCAATCTGTCGGCATCCATCCGTACCACATGACCAGCCCATCGAAGCCTTTGTACTCTAGCGAACTCTGCAATAGGTGCTTCTTTGAACAGTTGGTAGAGTTCATGGTTATATCTAGATCTCCACATCCCATTTTGAGTGATGGGTCCAAAGATCTTCCTTAGGATTTTTCTCTCGAAAACCTCTAATCTTCGTTTAGTGCTTTCTGTCAAAACCCATGTCTCGCATCCATAGCATACTATCGGTCTGATGATAGTTTTATAGACCTTAAGTTTCGATTTTCGATGTACCGTCTTGGAGCGGAATATGTTAATCAGGGAAAAATAGGCTTTATATCCCTTCATTATTCTCTTCTGAATTTCGGCCTCTTCTGTTCCCTCCGTATTCATTTCGACTCCCAGATAAGTAAAACTCTTCACTGGTTCAATGTTTCAAAGAACCTGAATCTTACAGATTCATAAGTTTGACGTACTCCATGGGAAAATTATTAGAAAAAATTATCAATATAAGGCTCCCCTGGACACTTGAAAGTTCAAATTTACTAAGCAAAATGGTTTTAGACAAAATCGATCAGGCATAGATAATATACTAGATTTAGAAAGCGATATCCAGGAAGCACTATCGATGCGACAACACTGTATAGCAATATTTTTCCATGTAAAGAAAGCATTCAACACGTGCTGGAGATATAATATTTTAAAAAATCTGCACTCATGGAGTATCCGGGAAAACTCTCTAGAATTTATTAAAAACTTTTTACGACAAAGCGCATTTCAAGTCAGAGTTCAAAGATTATATTCCGAAGAACATATTGAGGAAAACGGAACCCTTCAAGGTTCTATGATTAGCCCGAAATTATTCCTAATCGCCATACATGATTTAATTAAAAATTTACAAAAACCTTTGAAAGCTCGTCTTTGTGCAGACGAATTGGTGGTTTATATCAAGGGCAAAGATTCTTCACTTATGTAAAAATACTTACAAAATTTTCTAAAAAAACTGGAAGAATGGTCCTGCGACACGGGATTTAAATTTTCCGTATCTAAAACAATGGGAATGGTATAATTCACCAATAAACACGCTTTCATTAAAGTTTTTTAATTCAGAGCTCATGTTTAAAACAAACTAAAATTCATGGGAATGTGGTTGGACAAAAAACTGTCCTCGAAGAAACATATAGATCAACTTATCGCATCGTGCAATAAAAGATTAAATGTATTAAGAACTTTATCTAACAGGGATTGGGGTTCTGATTACGATACACTAATTAGTCTATATAAAGCAATAATTAGATCTAAAATGAGTTTGGCTCCATTGCGTATATTTCTGCATTCGATACAATACTAAAACCATTAGATAGTACCGCTTTAAGAATTGCTCTGGTAGCATTTAGAACAACACCGATGGAAAGTTTATATAGTGAAACTGGAGAACCATCTTTACTACACCGTCGCATTTATTTAACATTAACAAACGCGTCTTCTATAGAATCCAATCGAAATAGACCTATTTTTGATAGTACATTGAATAATAAACATACACTTCAAAATAAATATAATTTACACAAACCCTTTTATGAAGAATTCGATTCTACCTAAGATAATTAAACCTAGATTTTCCAGATATATTTCAAGTAAATTTGAACTATCCTCCACCTTGGTTTACCAATATCCCCGAAATAAATTATAATCTTACTGTATTTAATAAGCATTCTACAAATCCGGCAGTTTTTAAAAATAACCTCAATTCAATCATAAACAAACATGGAGAAAATTGCTGCAGGATATTTACAGATGCATCCAAATGCAACAGAGGAGTTGGTGCTGCATATGTAACGTCTAACAATAAATTTCAATTTAGACTACACAAATATTTCAGCATCTTCTCTGCTGAACTTTATTCAATACTCAAAGCTCTTAAACATATCAACAATAATAAAATACCAAAATGCTTGATTCTAAGTGATTCCCATGGTGTTTTACAAACCTTAAATCATATGTATTCTAAAAGCCCCCTAGAAAAATTGTTAAAATCTGAACTAAAGCAAGCTGAAGAAAATTCCAGATGCATTAACTTTATATGAATCTCATCTCATATTGATATTGATGGAAACGAAGCTGCAGAAAAGTGCGCAAGTAAAGTAACGGAAAATTTCGAAACAGATGTAACGGAGTGTCGAAATCCCGTGCGTGATATAAAAACGTCTATAAAAAATTTAATTACGTGTTGGTGGAATCAAGAATGGAATTATTCACAGACAACACTACGGAAAATTAAAGACAATGTTTATCCATGGCTACCTAGAACTCGAAATCGAAAACTGCAAACCATCATTACTCGTCTACATTTAGGTCATACAAGATATACGCATTCGTACCTTTTTACCAGAGATAATCCCCCTAAATGTGACATTTTTGACGAAACAAACAGTGTTAAACATTTTTTAATTGACTGTCAACTTTTTAAATATTAAAAAATATTTAAAATGTTTAGGATTATATTATAAAATTTGTAGAAACTATTAGAATTGTACACCTACACTGTATTCTCGCTAATCACCTTATGGTGGATGCCGTAAACTTTTTCAATAAAAAAAAAGAAAATATATATCTTATTGGGATACCTCGTTGCATAGATTATAAAAACTTAATTAGTTAATTTGTAAATTGTTTATTTAAAGAAATAATTTGTTTTATTTTTTATTAATTTTTAATTTTTTAGTTTTTATTAATTTAAAATAAATATTTATTTTGCAAAATTTTACGTTTCTCTTATGGTTATTAGTAGAAAAGGTTATGAAATAAGGGATAACTGAAATATTTATCTGTTATAGTTATAATATAAATAATATCTTTTAAAAATAAACTATTTTTTATTAATTTGAACATTAAATTGTCAAACAAAATCAAATCAAAAATACATATTATTTTTCTTGAATTATGTTTATTATTTTTAAAATTACTTTTCTTGACCGAAAGACATTACAGATATATTTTAAACAAATTATTTGTTATAAACTTTGTATAGTTATACATAAAACTAGTAAAATTTACCTTGTCTCCTGGAGTTTTATGTTAATTTCATTCTAACTAAGTCGAAAATCATTACTCGGAGGATTAAGAGGTGTCTGAACACGAGTATTTCGTATAAATATTTTTTTATACACATCATATTATGATTTTAATACTTTTGTATCTACATGTTCTAACAATAATTTTTGTTTTAGGCCACTCATCACCAAACGTCGTATCTTCTACATACTACCCGACTCGTAAGTAATAACAATAATTTATCTTGTTATTTTTACGGAATTATAGGTATAATTAACTATTAAGCTCAAATTTTCAAATATATTACGTCAATGGTTAATGTTTGAAATATTTTAATTTATATGTATTATTTTAGTATATTATACCATAATATTTGCCTTTGGAGACGGTCCTGCAAGTGGAAACAATAGTTTGGTTGATTTTCGCTTCGTAATAAACTTCAAATAATTGGGGAATTACAAGTTAGAGAATTCAACAGAGTTAAAAAATAAGTGATAACGTTTAGTGCATACAGGTGATAGTAGTGAATAAATCAAATAATATCAGACAAGTAGTAAGTTAGAACTATTTTAATAATCTTAACAAGTTTTGAGTAGATAAAATTGTTTGTAACGATAACAAGAAAAGACCATAAAAACTCTATTTAAAAAATATATTACCAACCTATGGCAGTATGACGAATTTTACATCCAACAAATTAAAATATGTTATAGAAACTGTCAGTACCACCTTATCATTCCCACTCAAACGTTGTGAACAAGAGATAATAACTCGACTACGATTAGGACATACTATACCAATTCATATTCACTGAATAAATAAAGAAGCCATCCCTTTCTGCCACAACTGCAAGATCCAAATCACTGTGAAACATATTCTGTTAGAATGCAAAACATACACCCAAGAAAGAAGAAAAAATTACCTCTCTACCAACATGAAGGATCTACTAAGCTGCCAGTTCAACCAAGTGCTGAAATATTTGAAAGACATTAAATTTTACAGTGTTTAATAGAATATATTGAAGTTATACATAAATACATTGTTTGAAATTAAATACTTGTAATTTGTGTTTGTACCCCCTGCTAATAACTCTTAGTAGTTGATGCAGGGTCATTTTTGTTTAAATAAAAAAAAAATGTGTAAGCTTAAAAAACTGGTTTTGGCGAATGTTCAAGTCCTAGAGGTTAGCCCGTTTAAACATTCCTATGCGTTTTTTGGCAGATAAGAAAGTAATAATTAGTGCCGACAAGAAATTAAATCTCAAAATAAAAGCCACATAATTTTATCACAAAAATCCAGATCTGGCTCTAGAATAAATTAGATTATTGTATAAAAAAGAACAATAATTTAAGTATGTTATTTACACATCGAAAAATAAACATCTGGTACTACCCGTTAAAACCAAAAGTGGTCTTATTATCAAAATAATTAAATAATTCTAATTATACAATAATTTTATATTTCAGTTTTTTTCTAAATCCCCTCTGTGGCTCAGTGGTAAGAGCGCCTACCTTTAAACCTAAAGGTCGTAACTTGGAATCTCACCTGGATGGAGAAATTTTTGTTTATTAAAAATTAATGAATGAAAATAATTTCTATCCTTGTGCGATCGGTACTCACCGGAGGGACCGCAGACGTTCGGATAAAATTAGCGTCGCTTAGCAAAGACAATAGGTGGAATGCATAAAACGTAGTATCTGCTAATGCTTCAAGTAATTCTACATTTTTGTAGTACTTGCTACACTTACAAAGCATTTTGCTTTCATCCGTAGTATTTGCTACTATTTACCAGATACATAGAAGGATGTACTACGCTTTCGAAGTATTTACTAGTTTAGTAGAATTTGCTTCAGTTTAGGTGAAGTTGCTGAATGAACGACTTCGGCGTAGGTGTTTTTTGTTAAAAAATGGCAGCATTTATGAATGTTCGTCGTAGAAAAATCTACAAACGAGGAAGAATATACAATGACGATGTTTATCGTAAAATATTCAGATAATTATCATGAATAGTGCTGTTTTATTCATACAGTGCGCTGGAATAAGTGTTACCCCCCATATTAACTCATTTATGTTTAGTTAACAAAACGTTCGGAGAGGACGATTTTTAAAATAATCATAGTATATTATAGAATCAATGTGTTTCGAACTTTGAGCAATCCTTCTTCAGGTGACAGTCATAACTTTGATTTTTTTAATGGGAAAGTAAGAAAGTAGGGGGGTAAGCCTTATTTCGGCTTACTGCATATGTAGGTATATTTATTTAGGTAATAATATAAAATCTTTATAAAAATTTACATTCATATTTTTTGCTTTAGATTCGATAGAGAAAATGTAGAGTGGCTTGCTAGTCATTTTCTTGACGATGACGATTCCGTAGAAACAAGAGGTGGAGCCTTGTCACCCACTCGGAAAATGGAGATATTTTTGAGAAGTTTAGGTTAGTTTTGGAAATAAGTTGTAAACTTTGAAATATATAAATATAACCTTTTCAGGAGATCCTGGATACCAGCAGGGAGTTGCTGTTGATTTAAATGTTAAACAGAGTACTGTATCCAGAACCTTAATCAGTGTTTCAGAAGCAATTTACTTAAAGAGAAATAACTGGATAACATTTCCTAATACTAACGAGTTATTTGAACTTGCTATTAATCAGTGGGCAAATACCAATAAGCAAATGCCCAATGTTATAGGTGCTATTGATTGTACCCACTTTAAAATAACAAAGCCTCGTATCCATGGTGAAGAATACGTGAATAGAAAAGGAGTATATTCCATTAATGTACAAGCTACTTGTAACGCACAAGAAATGTTTACCAGTGTCGATGCGAGTTGGCCAGGCTCCGTACACGATAGTTGAATTTGGCGAAACTCCGTAGTGCATCGAATTATTTATAATAATGTGCAAGGAGGAGCCTTGATAGGTGATGAAGGATATGGTATTGCACCATGGTTGTTGACACCTTTTAAAAATCCAACCACACCTATTCAACAAAATTATAATACAATTCATGCGAAGGAACGTTGTGTCATCGAGCGCTGTTTTGGTCAGTTGAAAAGGCGTTTTCCAATGTTACAGTATATTATTCGCCTAAAAACTACAAACATTTCAAAACATATTGTAAGTGCATTTGTGCTTCACAACATATCTAAACATTTGCAGGATCCGTACCATGATTTTGATCCAGTTCAAATTATAGTGCAAGATGCAAATGAAGAGATACCTGAAGGTAATCAAACACAAATTCGAAATCGAGGCACACAACGTAGAAATGAGGTTGCGGAGGCTCTATTTCGTAATGTCAACTAACACATATATTATTACCATATGTAGAGGGTCTAATAAAAATTCGTAAAAAATATTTTGATTTTTATTCTATTAATATTAAACTCAATACAACATATTAACATATTTATTTAATATTTAGTGTATAACTTTGTTTTTATAAAAATACATATCTATGTACAAATTTTGTCACTGTACTATATCACGTTGAACTATATGGTTGATTAATTGCTCACCGGCTTCAGCAAACTTTATCAATGCATTTGCGGCTTGTTCCTGAGCTTCTGCCGAAGACTGTTGAGCTCGAGCACAAGAAATTTGAGCTTCGGCTGCTTCAACTTGTTTTCGTAAGCAGGTTTTTTGTAGTTCAATCAGCGACTCCTCCTTCGCATTATGATATTTGGGAGCTCTGCCTGTTAGTTTTTGGCAAACAGAATTGGAGCTTAAAATAACGTTTTCATAATTTTGTTTTTTTGATGAAACCCCAATCTCCTCTGTTACACCGGCCTGACAAGCACCTGGTACCCTGTGCAAGACTGGATTTTCTCTAATGTTCCATAACTCGTAGAATTTTCTTTGTCAGTCAGTTAGTACGATTCTTTTGTTTCCAGTTTTCTTTATGTCAACAATTTTTTTAACCTTTGTTTTCATGTTGTTGAATTTCTTCAAAATTTGTTTTGAATCCAGGTTTTTTTCTAGAATTTCATTAAAGGCAGCAGTTAATTGATTCAATGCAGCTTCCTTTTCATGTTTAATTTTTGGGATCATTCTTTTATCAAATAAAATTTGATAATTTTTAAGAAGATTAACAAACAATACTTGTTCATTTTTGTCCTCACCTAACACTTTTGTCGCTTCGGAATCTGAAGCACTCATTTTTACTCACTACTCACTTATTCTAATAATAATTATTCACAAGACACAAGCATATGAAAAACCATATGAAAAACTAGTTCTAATACGATTGTTGTAATGCGCACTAAGGCTGGCGCTACGTTTAGTAGCAGATCCTTCAGGTCAGTAGCAAGTACTTCGGTTGTGTAGTACGGTCTTTTCAACAAAGCACCTCCTTTTATGTAAAAGAAAATGCTACAAACTAGATACTATTTGCTGAAGCAATAGCATTTACTTCGTTTTATGCATTCCACCCAATGACGTCGACTTTGCTAAGTATCAAGACAATTACTCTACACACACATACACACGCACTACACTAGGTACCTGACTGTACCATGCCAATGATCTTAGTTGTCGAGGCATTAACTCAATAATAAAAAAATATATTTCAGTTTGTATAACGTAGTTTTATATTTTGATAATAAATATTATACTTATTTTGATTTTATAACTTTTAGGTAAGCAAAACTATTACTAAACTATTACTATGACTGAACTATTAGTTGTTATTAATCCATTAAATTTTGTATATAGCTCCAATACAAATTGAGAATATATTTTTTAAATATTGATTTTATCATTACCAGTGAGTTGAGAGTAGTTACGTATATTTTATATTTATCAGGTAAGGCATTGAATATTCTTGGAGCTTGATAAAGGAGGTACCTTTGACCAAATCTTTTTTTGCTCCTTGCAGTTTTAACATGTTTATTTGTTTTATTACGGGTTTCATAGGGATGGCATAGTTTATGAAGTATATGTTTTCTATCATTTATGTAAAATAACATGGAATAAATATATAGTTGTCTTGTGTCCATTATTTTGGCTTCAATAAATAGAAGGTGACTTGAGTAGTACGTTGTTTATATAATACTATTTTTGGTATTCTCTTTTGTAACATATCAACTTTTTTAAATATGTTTTTAATACGCCATCCCAGCCAAGTATTTCATATCTAATTCTGTACTCAACAAGAGAGTGAAATAATATTTTTAAATATTTTACGTCAATTATTGATTTTATATATTTAAGTTTTGGAACTAAAGCTCTCGACATTCATTTTGCTAGTTCATGCATATGCTTATCTCATCTTAGATGTGAGTCTATAGTTATGCCCACATATTTTATATTAGAAGTTGTTTTTATCATTATGTTACTTTCCATGCAGTTAATGTTTATATAATTAAATGAAGGTAGTGATACTTCGTAACTACAAAATGGAATAACAATAATAATTCATTAATGAATTATTTGAAGACGATAGAAACAACTTAACTCAGATAATCAATGCAACTGGGCCAGGCACATTGAAAGAAAAAGTAGAATATGCAATAAGAAACGCTAAAAATGGAAAAGCAAATGGAACTGATGAATTCCTACAGAACTGTTGAAGCTTTTAAATGATAAATCCGTAACCATAAGATTACATCTATTCAATACAATATACAGTACTGGTATACTACCTCAAGAATGGTTGCTGTTTACGTTTGTCACCATACCGAAGAAAACTAAGGCAATGCAATGTTCAGATCATTGAACAATCCTTGATTACTGATCTGCTTAAAATATTTCTTATCATCCACAACCGAATCTATCAAAAGTTAGATATCGATAATAACGATACACAGATGGGATTCAGAAAAGGATTAGGTACAAGAGAAGCTTTATTTGCCTTAAATGTCCTAACCCAGAGATGTCTAGATGATAACCAAGAGGTACATGCCTGCTTTATAGACTTTGAAAAGACCTTTGACAAAGTACGCCACAATCAAGTCAAAGAAATCCTGGATGGTAAGAACATCGACACCAAAGACATACAAATAATGTTAAATATATACTGGAATTAGCGAGCTAATATAAAAATAGAAGACTAAACATCGGACGAAATAGAAGTACGTAGAGGAGTACGACTGGGTTGTATATTGTCACTGCTCTTGTTTAATATCTACAGCGAACAATTATGCCAAGCAACTCTCTTACATTCAAACGAGGGGATAATAGTCAATGGAGAAGTTATCAATACCATTCGATATGCTGACGATACTGTGATAATGGCAAAAACAGCGGAAGATCTACAACATCTAGTTGAAAGTATGAATGAGATATGTAATAACTACGGCATAAGGATGAATGTTAAAAAAAACCAAATATATGACCTTCAGTAAGAATCCAATACATGACACTAGTATCGCAATAAACGGTACCCAACTTGAAAAAGTACGGGAATACAAATACTTGGGAACCCTCATCAATGAAACAGGTGACCAAAATCACAAGATAAAAAGACGTATTGAAATTGCCAGGTCTACCTTTATAAAAATAAAAAAATTATTCTTTAATCGTGATATTAGTATTCATCTACGAACTAGAATGTTAAAATGCTATGTATTTAGTTCTTTGTTTTACGGTGTTGAGGCATGGACTCTGAAACAGAGGAATATTAAAAATCTTGAAGGCTTGGAGATGTGACGCTACCGCCGTATACTAAAAATAAGTTGGGTGGATAAAATTACAAATGAAGAGGTAATACGCAGAATAAATAACGATCCAGAAGTTATCATAATTATAAAAAAGAGAAAACTTGAATACTTAGGCAACCTGATAAGAGGACAAAAGTACACATTCCTGCAAAATATAATGCAATTCAAAACAGCAGTAAATAAAATTAGAATCGCCATAATCATATCCAATCTCTGATAGGAGAGGCACTCAGAGAAGAAGAAGTGTCTTTTCAATATATTCAAACCATTTTCCTTACAAGTGGCATATCTGTTATCACAAATATGTCGTCCGTAAATCGTAGGTAGACGAGCTTTTGGTCATTGAATTTGATTTCTTTGGTGTCCAATTTTAATTGTTTAAAAGTATGTTCTAGAACTGTCATAAAGAGTATGAGAGATCAAGTGTATTATTTTGTAATTCCTATTTTAATTTTTATATACGAGGCGTATTTTTTAAGTAAGTAGCGTTTTGGAATTAAAAAATAACGTGCAAAGGTATGGCAATAATTTTATTTTTACATTAAAGCCTGTACCTTAATCTACTTTTTTAAATAATTTCCGTGAATATTGAGGCACTTGTCATAACGTGGCATTAGTTTTTGAATACCCTCCTGATAAAATTCTGCCGCCTGAATTGTTAACCACTGCATCACAAATGTTTTGACTTCGTTATCGTCTTGAAGACGCTGACCGCCCAGGTGTTTCTTCAAGTGCAGGAACAAATGCTAGTCGCTGGTCGCCAGATCAGGGCTGTATCGAGGATGATCTAGAGCAGCGGTCGGGGAACCGGGGTAAATTACCCCAAATGGGGTAAAAATGAAATTTTTGGGGGTAAAAATGAAACCTGTGAGTAAAAAGTATATATTTTAATTTGATTTTTTATAAACTTAGTTAGTTTAAAGTTAACTTTAGTTAGTTGCTGACAATCATTAATCATCGATATATCGATCAAGGTAAGCCGCAATTTGAAGTCTCCTTCAGATGGCAGCAAATAGAAAAAGAAAATATCAAAACGAATTCCTTAATTACGGTTTTACAAAAATAGAAGACAATGGTACAATAAAACCACAGCGTGTTGTATGTATGAAGGTATTGACTTCAGAATCTTCCAAAAAAAGTCAACTGAAGAAACATTTAGATAATTTGCATTTACACCTGTCTTCCAAACCGCGAGAATACTTTGCAAATTTAGAAATATCTGTTAAAAGACAAAGATTAAATAGCAACTTGTTTGGTACATTTGATCAGCGTTCAGCATCAAGGGCTAGCTTTGAAGTAGCCTGGTTGATTGCTCGAAATAAGAAACCATACACGATTGGTGAAGATTTGGTTAAACCAGCTGCTGTAAAAATGACAGAGATTATGTGTGGTCAAAAAGAAGCGCACAAACTGAATTCAGTGCCCTTGTCTGCGAGAATTATGAAAGAACGAATTTCTATATTAGCAGAAAATGTGAAGAAGCAAGTTATTTTCTCATTAAAACAGGCTAAATATTTTGCTATTCAGCTTGATGAGACAACTGATTTTAGTAACAATTCACAGCTAATGGTATATGTTCGCTACAAAGGTGCAGATAATTTTGAAGAGGAATTGCTGTTTTGTTCTCCTCTCGAGTTAAGATCTCGTGGAATTAATGTCTACAATAAAGTAAATCAATACTTCAATGCGCAAAGTTTAAAATGGGAACACTGTATTTCAGTATCTTTGGATTTTTTATCAAGGGACATACACTAAACACGCGGCTATTTGGTCAATTATGTCAGGACGGTGAAGCCGAATATACGGACCTACTTTATTATACAGAAGTAAGGTGGCTCTCTCGCGGAAATGTACTAAATCGAGTATGGACTCTCAAAATTGAATTGGAAATTTTTATGGTTGATCAAAAAAATATTCTCGCAGATAAGTTTAAAAACTCTTCCTGGGTTGCATATCTCGCATATTTTGCTGACATTTTTGAGAGTATAAATATATTAAACAAAGAATTGCAAGGAAAGAATATTAATATCATTTCAGCGAGAGAAATAGTGTCAGCGTTTGGATTAAAGCTGCAATATTGGAGTCAGAAAGTAGAACAGAACAAGATAGCTTCTTTTTTAAGGTTAGCTTTGTTTTTGGAAGATTGCGAAAATATTACTTTTGCTGACATAAAGGATACAATTGTAATACATCTTATCAAACTCAAAAAGCGGTTTTCAGATTACTTTCCAGATCTTGATATACGTACTGTCAGTTGGATTGTAGATCCTTTTAAATGTGAAATTTATATGATACCAGAAGAATCTTCAAGTTTGGCAGAAGCAATTCTTGAACTTCGATCTAATACTGAAGCACGTATTCAATTTGAGAGTAAACCAAATCTGTCGTCTTTTTGGATATCAAAAGCTGCAAATGCTTTCAAAATTGCACATGAACAGGCGGTTAAAAAATTGCTGCCATTTGGAACAACATATTTGTGCGAACAAGGCTTTTCCACTATAGTGAACATAAAAACGAAAAACAGAAATCGATTAAACGCCGAAGACTGTATTCTAATCGCTCTTACATCAAAAAGTCCCAATTTTGAAGCAATTGTATGGAACATGAAACAACATCATTTCTCCAAAACGTGAAGGAAGAATGTTTTCAATTATTCTTTTTTTTTGTAATTTTTTCAATTCTAATTTTTGTTAGTACAACCATTATTATTATTATAATTTGTTACCGCAATGGGTTTTAATTTTTTATATCTTATTATTGTTATCTATTATTATGTTATATATTTCTAGGTATCATAGAAATTGAATAAATAATGTTTATTTTATGTTTTAGTTATTGTTTTCTGTTCAAAACTATCATGGGGGCTATAATATGAATGATGCTAAAAAGAGGCCTTTTTTTGCTTTTTTGGTTTTTGCCTTCGGTAATATCAACTTACACAAAAATATTTTGGGGTAATGATTAAAACAGTTCCCCGACCGCTGATCTAGAGTTTCCCATTTAAATGATTTGATGAGATCTTTGGTCTGATTAGCCACATGTGGACGGGCATTGTCATGCAGTAAAACGATACCCTTACTTAACTTGCCACGTCTTTTGTTCTTGATTGCACGACGCATATTTTTCAATGTCTCACAATAAGACGTTGTATTGATTGTCTCATTACCAGGCAGAAACTACACTAGCAATACTCCTTTTCTGTTGCAAAAAACTGTGCACATGATTTTCCGGGCAGAAATTGTTTGCTTAAACTTCACTCTTTTGGGTGATGATGAATGTCGCCATTCCATGGATTGTTGTTTCAATTCTGGTGTGAAGTAAGCCACCCACGTTTCGTCACCAGTACCAATTTGGTCTGAAAAATCTTCACCTTTACTGTGGTACTGCTCAAGGAAAGTCAATGCACTGCCTAAACGTTGGGTTTTGTGCAAATCCGTCATCATTTTTGGAACCCAACGTGAACACCATTTCCGGTAATTCATTCTCGGTAACAATGCGATACAAAATACTACGAGAATGCTGAGGAAAGTAGTCGGACAATGATGAAATTGTAAAGCGTCTGTTTTCTCTCATCTTTTCGTCCACTTTCTGCACCAAATTTTCATTAACGACCGAAGGACGCCTACTCCGTTCTTCAACATGCACATTTGTGCGGCCATCTTTAAATGCTCTCACCCATTTACTTACCATTCCATCACTCATAATATTTTGTCCGTAAACTTCAACGATCTCACGATGAATATCGATCGGTTTTACGCCTTTAGCACTAAGAAATCGTATAACATCCCGTACTTCTTCAATCAGCGTGACTTACAATTACTGGAGGCATCTTAATCTATCTATCTAATTAGCCTTCTTCGGTCCATCTTTGGACATAGGCCTCCCCAATCCTTTTCCATTCTTCTCTGTATGTCGCTACAGTCATCCATCTAGAGCCCACGTGCTTCTTGATATCATCTGCCCTTCTCATTTGGGGCCTTCCTCTGCTTCGTTTATATTCCCACGGTCTCCAATTTATAAGAATTTCGTTCCATCGGCCTTCTTTTTGTCTTATATTGTGTCCGGCAAATCTCCATTTCAATTTTGCAACTTCTTGTCTTAGATCCCTCACTTTTGTTTTCTCTCTTATCCACTCGTTTCTCTTCTTATCCATTAGTCTTATGTGCAACATTTGTGTTTCCATTGCTCTTTGGGTTTTTATGATTTTGTCCATGTTTGCTTTTGTAAATTTCCACGTTTGGGAGCCATACGTAAGAACAGGGAGTATGCATTGATTTATATACTTTGGTCTTAAAATGCTGTGGATATCTTTTGTTTTTAAGAATGTAGCTTAATTTGCCAAATGCCGCCCATGCCAGTCTAACTCGTCTCTTGATCTCTGCTGTTTGGTTCTCTTTGTTAAGTTTTATAGTTTGACCAAGATATATATATATATATATATATATATATATATATATATATATATATATATATATATATATATATATATAATAATAATCCTTAACTTGTTCTATTTCATCTTGTCCGATTCTCATTGTGATGTCTTCATCTGTATTTGTTATAGTTTTGGTCTTGCTTTAATTCATATTAAGGCCTATCTTTCCAGCTTCTACGTCCAGTTCTTTCATCATTTCAAATAATTCTTCTTTTTTATCGGTTATCAATACGATGTCATCAGCGTACCTTAGATGGTTCAAGCGTTGTCCACAAATTTTTATACCTTTTTTTCCCATTCTAATCTTTTAAAAGTATCCTCAAGAGCCTGATTGAAAAGTTTCGGTGATATTGTATCACCCTGTCTCACGCCTCTACTTATTTGTAATGATTTTGTTCCTTCATACACTTTAATTGTTGTTTTGGCTTCCTTATATATATATTGGTTGTTAGTTCCGTATATATGTGGTCAATTCGGCTGTTGATCAAAGAACTTTTCACTGCCCAATGTTCGACACTGTCGAAAGCCTTTTCGAAATCTATGAACGCCATATATAGAGGAATGTGGTATTCATTTGCTCGTTCTATAAGTATTTTCATACTTAGTAAATGATCACTTGTGCTGAATCCCTTTCTAAAACCAGCTTGTTCTTTCGACTGGTATCCATCGAATTTTGTCGTCAATCTATTGGTTAAAATTTTTGTTAGCAGTCTTAAATCCTAAATTTTTGTTAGGAATCTTAAACACTGGAGTAAACAAGTATACAATGAAGAATCAGACTAATGATGTCAGTGCTTAGACAAGAGATGTAGGTAACCAGCGCTCATGCGCGGAACGTCGACCGTAGCGCTGCGGCGGCGGAATCGCAAAACGGTACTTAATTAAAAAACATGCCTCGTATTTTGTATCTTTGTACTTTGTGTAGTCTTATGGTTATGGTTGCCTGAACATGTTTGTTATAGCAAGAGGAGAGTTGCTATCAACAGGTCCTCGTAGACACTGTGTCTAAGGACCAAGTAATCTTATGTAGGTCGCCATGTTACCAATTCCAATAGTAACTTGAACATCTTAATTTTTAATAATAGATAATGTAACAAAAATTTAAATTATCAACATTTTACGGGTTTTTATCCAAATATTTTAGTGGTTCAAGGCATGTATACTTAGTTACACTGATAATGGAATTTACATTCCGAAAACGTTTTGTAATTGTGATATAGCCCGTTTGGGTATTTTATTATATACCTTTTATAAAGGATTTTAAATAAAAAAGATTGTGATAGATGGTATACAGCCATCTACAGGAACTAGTTTCCTCGTGGAAATTATCTTATAGTGTTTTATCAACGTACTTTACCTCTGGAAAACAATTTTCAAACTAAAAGTAAAAACGTGAAATATAATAGTTGTAATTATATGTGTGGTTAATTTCCAGAAAATATAATAATTAAGACATTTTAATGACGCTATATTCTCCCTAAATTTGCTCGAGTCTGAGATGTAGGCAAACGAATTTTATTATGCAATCTTGTTTTAGTAATTATGACAAGCATCTAGCTAAAAAATAACGGTCTAGGGAAATTTAATTTCTAGAAAAACTGACAAAGAATATTTGTTATGCAAAAACACACCTACATTTTTATAAAAAAATATTTAGCAACAGCAGATTGTTATCCGTTTCATCGTTAAAATAATTTGTAACAGAACAGTTTATCTATTATTTAACATTGTGTAATGAATATATAAATTATTAGTTATTTTGTTAGTGATTTGGCCTATTTAAAGTCAAGACAGAGTCACAGTTTTAACTAGAATGAGATAGAACTAACCAGAAATCGTACAAACAACGACCACACAATTTAGCAAATTTTAAATAAAAAATATAAATATTACTGGTAATATAATCTAATAATCTAATAATATAATCTTGTAAGGCGTAAAAATTTTCTGAAATCTATTCAAGATTGCTACTCCAATAAAGTTGATCACTCTCATTCTTTCGATAAACATGATCAGCATAAGAATTATAATCTGATACATTATAATCAATGAAATCAGATTCATCTAGTAGTCGACGAAGTTCATCTTCTGATAATCCTTTTTTGTTAATTATACGAAGATATGAATACGTTTCTACTTTAGGAAATGAATACAATTGTATTGTATTAAGCTAACCTACAAAACTGGAGGCAGGTTTTACCGGACCAAGACAGATTTTCGTTTTCTATAGACTAGATCTTTTGAATTTATCATATAACAATACAGAAACTGTGCCCCTTACGTGGCTACGATCTCTTAAACACTATAAAATACTTAGGCCAAACTGGTAGGCACGGTCTCTGCTAAAAACGTGCTGTGCACTAGTTTGGTGCACATAGGGCTTAACGGATTGAATTTCTAGTGCTAATTTTAATCTGATTTGGAATTTTAGCTTTTAATCTCAGTTGTAGAATTTTCTGCTTGAAAATTGAGAGTGGCACACGAAACGACTGGAACGATGTATGCTGGGAGTGACGTTACGGGACCGAACGAGAAACGAAGATCTGCGAAGAAGGACATGTTTTTCTGATGTTGTGAAACGCATAGCGGAACTTAAATGGAATTAACCGCCGGAGTGATGACGTAGATTTGATTGACATCTGTCAGTTTCACTTTCCAAACAAACTTTTTTTGTGTGGGTAATTTGTATTTTTCGTTACTACATAGCTACATAATAGTTACTACAACAATTTTACAAGGTTGTGTAAATAATTAAGCATGTTGTTTTATAAAAATAGCAATAAAATGCATGCATAAATAAAGTAAGGTTGGAATTTCCTTAATATATACTTTTGAACTATATTTCATAGAAATAGAACACTGAATTGTGATGGTATTATCGTAAAAAACACTATACTTAAAAGAAAAAGTAGCAGAGCAAGCAAAATGTTAACTTCATAGAAATTAAAAAGTCTTGAGATTTGACATTTCAACTTGTGTTTGGAAAGTAATGACAACAATATGACAGATGTGACATCACACTCCGGCTGTCCATTGGACAGGCCATGTAGCGAGATTACATGACTCACGATGGACGAATAAAATTACGCATTGGAGGCCAAGAGCAGACAGTAGTAGTAGAGGAAGCAGATAAACGTTGGGCTTACGACATTAGGCGTATTACGAAAAATTGGCAACAAAAAGCACAAAATTGTAAATAATGGATGAGTTTAAGGGAGGTTTTTGTCCAGCAGTGGACGTGATGAATTAAGGCTGGATGATAATGATGATAATGATGTTAAAGTTTCTAGAGGTGCTATTTTGCTTCTTCTTCTTCTTAGTCGTTAACCTGATGCAGGTATCGTGATATCATGAAGCTGTTAGGTAATTTTTCCAATGTTCCTCCACGTTTTTCTATCTTCTGCCAATCTAGCACATTCTGACAATGGAGCGCCAATGGTAGCAACAATATGGTCCGTGTATCGTGTAGGAGATCTACCTCTACTTCTTTTGCCTTCTACTTTTCTTTGCTATTTTGCTTAGTTTAATTAAATATAATTATTGAGAACATATTCAATAATAGAAATCAATTAAAAACATGACTCTTTAATAATAGGCAAGATACATCCAATTATGTATTATACTGTATATTAATTGTACTTACAATAAACTAAATTTACCAATTATTAAATTGTAATGGGTTAAATGATAAAAATGTTAAAACTGCGGTAGTAATGAAACCCATCAGTTATACTTTATCACATCAAGATCTCTTATTTATTAATTATATTTAATTGTCACACCTCCTAAAGACTATTCAAATCTAAATAGGAATATAATACTCATCTACACATTTTAGTGAATAATGAGACAACACTAAAGCATTTAAATTAACCATTAAAAACTTGGAGCGAAAGGTATTTCAATAATTATAACACAGATTTAGTAATAAATATTTTAATTCAGCATTTGTATTTTTCTTTTCCTTGTCATGGCAGCATTATGTATATCATTGTTAAATTTTCTTATACGAAAATAAACTCGTAAACATAACGTTTTGGTTTTAATCGGACAAGGAGCTAAAGAACTAATACTGAGTAATGTTTTTAAATAATTTTTAGAAATTAACAAGTTATCAGAATTGACAGTCTAAAATATTTTTTAAAAGTTATTTCACTTGTATCATCAATTTTGCAAAGATTTTTATAAACCTATCTCATTTAAATACGACACCCCAGTATATTCGTTTAAGTGTACAGAGGTAGGTGCTACTGACTGTTTCAAATAAAATATCCTGCTATATTTTCCAGTACGTCATATTCGCTGTCGTTTAATTCTCTATCTACAATATCTTAAAGACCTTTGGTTTGCACATAAATTTATTTAATTTATTAAAAAATAAGTTGCATATATATTAATTATTGATAGGCACAGCAGGTGTTGTATTCACTTCAACTTTTCCAAAACAGGACAACGATCCTTCATTCCTACCCAGAAGTCAGATGTCATGGTATGTAAATTCCAGAGCATTTGGATGATTACTAAGTCATACTCCTTTTGTTCTTATAGTTCCAAAAAAATTTTCTCTTTCTTCGGTCTATATGTCAGTAGATATTTTATAGATTGTAAATTCGTGTATGAATGATTCTGAAAAAATGTTTAAGGACATGAGACATCATGCTTTTTTTTATACAATTCTCTAGTACAATATAAAAATTGTATAAAAAAAGATTGGAACAACAACTACCACAGGAATTTAAACATAAAACAACAGAAGAGTTACATAGCATAATAAGAAAAGGAATACATCAAGCGGCCAAAGAAGCATTAGGAATAAGAGTAAACAAACTCAGAAAGACAAATAATTGGTGGAATGATGAACTACAGGAAATGAAAGATCAAAAGCAAAAATTATATCACAGATGGCTGGGAACAAAGGATCAAGAACACAAAAGAGAATATAGAGAAATGGTAAATAAATTTAAATCCACGATAATAGAGTCAAAAAATCAAAGCTGGGAGAGAAAATGTCAGGAATTAGATACGTATATTGGCGGCCGCAAATCAAGAGAATCCTGGAGATTTATAAAAAACATCAGATCCAACAGAACAGAACAAATAGCCATACACTCCATAGAGCCCGAAAAATGGGAAAAACACTATAAAACACTGTTAGTAGAAGAAAGACCGAAATTCAAAAACATAGAACAACATGAAATCCTGATTCAAGGAGAGCCTCCAACAATTAACATCGAAGAAACTAAAAAAGCTATATCATTGTTGAAAAATGGACGTGCTCCGGGCCCAGAGGGGATATATGCAGAGTTAATAAAAAATGGAACCAACAAATTATTCGAGATACTAACAGAAGTTTTCAATAGGCACTTGCACGGAGAACCAGTGCCACAAAGTTGGAAAGAAGGATGGATTACATCTATCCATAAAAAAGGAAATAAGTAAGATTGCAATAACTATTGGGGTATAACTGTTACGAGTACGCTTAGCAGATTATATGGGAGAATTATAAAAGAACGCATATGCGAAGAATACCGTCCTTTTGAATCAGAAGAACAAAACGGATTCAGAGCGGGACGATCCACAATAGCTGGTATTTTTTGCTTATCCCAAATACTCGAGAAAAGAACACTGAGATCTCGAGAAGTGCATTTACTTTTAGTCGATTTAACAAAAGCATATGACACCGTGCCTGTTGCGAAATTGTGGGAAGTATTGGAGAAAACCAGTATCAGCGTTTCACTAATCGACGCTATTAAAGATCTATATAACAACACAATATCAAAAGTTAAAATAGGAAATAAGGTTACTAATGGTTTTCAGGTAACAAAAGGACTGAAGCAAGGTTGTTGTTTATCTCCCATACTATTTAATATATATATCGACGAAGCACTCAGGCAATGGAAAAAGAAGTGTAAAGGGATGGGGCTGTCTATTGGGGATGAAACGTTATACACGCTGCATTATGCAGATGACTAGGTAGTTATTGCCCAAGACAAGGAAGACCTAGAGTATATGGCTAGAAAACTAATGGAAGAGTACAAAAAATGGGGCCTCGAAGTAAATTTACAAAAAACGCAATATCTTTGCATAGGAGGAGAAAATACTGCAGATGACCTCGACTTAGAAGACGGGAAAATTAAGAAATGCGATCAATGTATATATTTGGGGGTAAAACTAACAAAGACAGGAAGAAAGGATGAAGCCATAAAAGACAGAATAACCAAAGGGAAACGAGTTATAGGTGCATTGAATTCAGTACTATGGCAGAAAAATATAAGACCGGAAACGAAAAAAAGAATATATAACACAATATTGAAACCAGTAATCGTGTATGGCTCAGAAGTATGGCAGTTATCACAAAAACTTAAAGGTAACCTCTTGGCAGTTGAAATGGATTTTTGGAGGAGAGCAGCGGGAAAGTCTCGATTAGAACATGTGAGAAATGAGGACATAAGAAATCAAATGAATGTACAAAGATCAATTATGGAAGACATCGAAAAACAACAACTGACATGATACGGACATGTTAGACGTATGGGGAAAGAAAGACTACCAAAAAAAATATTAGAATGGGTACCACCAGAGAAAAGAAAACGAGGACGACCACCAACAACATGGATGCAAGGAATTTCAAAAGCCATGTCAGCAAGAAATCTATTTGAAGAAGACTGGCAGAATAGACAGGCTTGGCGAACGGGAACCCAAAGGCGGATTACGCTATAAACGGGATATATATATATATATATATATATATATATATATATATATATATATATATATATATATATATATAGACATCATGCTTAATATTTAATATTAACCAATACATAAATATTATACAGCCTTGAAAAATACGTCAAACGTCGAAACGACAGCAATGTAATACATTGAGTTTATTTTTCTGACTTGTTTTCTTACCCGCTACTCGTCAGTAGTTAGATATTATATTTTAATTAAAAAATATAAACCCAATGTTTCGAGCAGTTAAGGGTAAACTTAATATTACAACATCACAATTAGGCCTACTATCACTACTTGTAGGTACCTTTACCAGAAGAACTATCAACACCACGGAAATTGTCCCTAAAAGTATATAAAAATGAGATATAATATATGTCTTTACACATTATTAAATCGTAAAGCACTTACTAGAAGCTAAAAACGATTGAGTCCCATGGTAAGTCGAAAAAATTCCACTTCTGTAGTACCGTCTTGAATTTATTCAAATCGTTTAAATTTTTATGGATGTAACAGTATTCGCTATTTTTTAAATTTTATTGGCTAAACTGGACGGAGTGATAGTATTCTTTACTCTGGTTTTAGTTTTTGACGAAATTATAAAGAATTTATTCAGTAAAGTTTTCTTGTCCTTCCAATAAACTGCCTACCTCATCCGATATTTGGGTCAAGTATTTCTTTACCTTCAGAAAACTCCGAGACCTCTGATTCGTAATCACTAGTTGCCTTTTGACCTTCCTCCATAATATGTTCTTTGTCATTACAGCCATCTAATACTTTTTCGTTACTTAAAACATCCTCCTACAGTTTTAGAACACGTTTTTGTTCGTCTTGAACACTTTGACGTAATTAAGAACAAACAATTTAGTGAATTACTTTTTTACTAACAATAACGTTTTCATGACTTTTGTAATTTCCAGAAATAATCACACTAGATATTTTTTCAGTAGGTTGGAGTCAGTCCGCTAATAAGTATTATGTTTCGCTTCGCAATTCGCTGGATCGCCGGTCTCGTTCTCGTATCTTGTATATATGTGCTGCTGCGTTGTTATTATTTTCGTGACTCGTCTTTATTTTATGCATATGACATATTATATCTGCATATACTGATACGTTGCTGTATCGGAAATATACACGAAATTAACTTAAAACATATGAGGGCGTGAACACAGATGTTTAATAAAAAGAAAAAAAGAACAACTGAGGATTAAAGTACTTACCCTCTCCGAGGTAAATATCAAAACTACCTAAAAAAATACAACTTAAGTATAACACTAAATAATCATTTCTAGGATTGCAAATAAATATCTCTTCTGAAGTGTCCTGCCAGGTTAAAAGATTTCTCTATACCTACTTTACTTAGCTACAAGTGCGTTATATTACGTTAGTACAACTCGTCCTGTATATGGATTAGGTATACAGACAAAAGGACGCGGAAAAAAGGACGCGGAAAAAAGGAGGCGCGAAAAAAGGACGCGGAAAAAAGGACGCGTGGAAAAAAGAACGCGTGGAAAAAAGGACGCATGTTATTATTGAAATACTATAAATAGTTTATTTTAATTGACAATAGCAATTACCCCCGTTTATCCCCTATATATAATTACAGAAAATGATTCTACCTAACCTTAAATCGGTTACGGTTTTAGGTTAGGTAGAATCATTTAGGTTTAAACTATTTATATGAAAAAAACTTGCCTTCACACTTTATCCAGGCTTAGGACTGGCAGCAGAAGCTGGCGTGTTTACAGTTTTTTTTTAATTTTTTTTTTAATTTTTTACTTTTTTTGGAATTTTTTTGTCATTTTATTTTTTTTTGTTTTATTTTTGATATTAATTTTTGTTGTATTTTTTTTATGTTTGCAACTGAAAATTGTGAGTAATACCTCTCAAATATTCTAAAGTTGGCCTGTCAGCATAATCGGCAACAATAGCCCTTATCCTGTTTGCTGCATCTTGATATTTTCTTTTGCGTGGAGGTACATTGCCCGAAATGTACTGCTCTATTTTCAAAACATTTAAATCATATTCTTTTTTTAGAGAATTAATAAATTTCCAAATATTCGGATGTGCACTATTGAGAAGAGAAGAAAAGCTGTTGTGCCATCCTTCGACAGCATTATTAGTTCGAGGTATATCTTGGTCTGCCAAATCGTAACAATTCCATACATTTGCTGGAAAAAGGGGTTGTCTTCGATTTCCCCTTCTAGCTAATCTCCCTATCCAAGTGTCTTCAAAGTAATTAATCAGCGGCACTAGTAGTTCTTTATTTTGTGTATAAAAATCGCTATTGAGCAACTCCTCGTACACTCTGACTACATGGTTGTCTGGAACAAACGCAAGAGCTGTCAATTGTCTTAGGTGAAGGGCGAAGTCAGGATTCTCAATACATCTACGTTGCAATCCGGCACTTTGAATATGGCGCCACATACACTGCGAGAAATGAAAAAAACATCCGCGGATTCTCACATTTGGGAACTCAGTTTGTACAGCATTCATTGCCGCTCTTTCAAAGTCCATCATTATTGTTAGAGGGCGCAAGGCCGGATTCAACACCTTTAGTTGCTGAAAAACACGTGTATAAGTCTCTTGTGTTTTGTTCGTTAGAAGTGCAAATACAGTCGGGATTATATTACTGTATCGCACTCCATAAATTGTGTATATTTGAGAAAACAATGGTGGTGCTGAGTTAAATGTTCCATCGGCATACCAATGATCGCATTGTTCCATAAATCTTAAATTTCTTTGTGTTGAAAATAACAAAATACTTTCTTCTTCTGGCCCGCTATCAAATAATAGAAATAGCTCACCGCCTGTAGTTGTTTTATATTCTTCAGGAAGCACAAGTTCTTCTAAATTTCTCGGATTTGCGGGCGTACCTCCTAGCTCGTTTTAACGACGACACTGATGGAAGTTGTGCCGTAGCAGCTAAGGAAAGTCCTTGAGAAATTTCACTTACTACACCTTGGGTGGAGTGTTCCAGTTGTTGTGCAACTTCTTTTATCCGGTTACAAGCTTCTTTTGCTTCAATCTTTGCCGTGTCTGCAACGTGATTATGTTCTGTGGATTTTGTAATTTCATCCACAACAGTATGCACCCTTCCTGTACATTTGCACTTATTATAAGTAGCACACTTCCAAATTGTCTTTTAACCAATCACTCGCTCTTTTTTATGGAGAAATCCATTATAAAGTAACAAGTTGTTGCCTTTTTGGCTTTTCACAAACGCTAACACCATCTTAACAGACTGATATCAATTTGTAAAATGCTTTCTTGTTACGAACAGAGTAAATTACCTACCGCGACAAGTTTCCCCTATATAAACAATTTGGTTAATGATGTTTTGTTATATCGGACCTTTTGTAATATTCATTTCTTAAAAACAATTATCAAACAATTAGAAAGTTTTATTTTCTTACTAATCGTTTCTTTTTACATTCTTAACATTATCTGCGGAATTTACCAACCTTCCGGTTCGCGTTAAACCCTCATTAGACCCCTTACTTGGCTGGTACTTGGGTTTTTCTAATCCCATACATAATTCTGATAATATGGAATCTAACCTGTTTCAATACCAGAAATCTTGAATCAACATTATATTAGTATTTATTATTTTATTAAAGCTATTTATTCCTAAGCCTCGATAAAATGTGAGGGCAAGTTTTTTTCATATATTTATTTTTCACTTTTTACTCTTACCGTAACCGATTTTAGGTTAGGTAGAATCATTTTCTGTAATAACATATGGGGATAAAAGGGGGTAATGGCTAATGTCAATTAAAACAAACTATTTATAGTAATTCATTAATAATATGCGCCTTTTTTTCCACGCGTCCTTTTTTCGCGCGTCCTTTTTTCGCGCGTCCTTTTTTCTGCGTCCTTTGGTCTCGCGTCCTGTTTTTCGCGTCCTTTTGTCGTAGATTCATATGATTAAACCATAAAAGCACTTTTGCTACCACTTACAAGTTACAATGTATGAGTATATACAGTTCCTAATGGCTCACCCTGTATAGCAGCATGACTTTGTTTTATACCACCGACAAGTATTCAGGATACTCGCTTTTTTTATTGTGTGTTGTATATATTTATGGTGAATAAGAAACCACTATTACGAATTTTTATTTCCAGTTGTAATTTCTGACTTCATTAAACGACAATCGCGTCGGTAACTGACTACGCGCTAGAGGGTAATAAATTCTCCTGATGACGAGAGAAATAGTAACACAACTTAGCAAACTTCAATAGTCGATTGCTCTGAGACATAGTAAACAACTATTTTGTATTCGTATCAGACAATGGTTTTGTGTCGCTTGTTCGAGCAGCACTTCAAACCAGCAATGAAACCAACTTTGTTCTATGGAGAAATACAATTAGAATTTGTCTAACCGCCAAATTATCAACTTATATGAGTTAAACTACAAGTATCAGGTTAAACTTTATCTAGGCATATGTTTGTTTTATAAGTAAAGCTGAAATTTTTATGCATAAGAAATGCTTTAATTATGCGCATAAATATGTTAAATTATTTGTTCAAATATGCATTATTTTCATCATTTAATGATTTCTATGCACTACATTTTTGCCGAATTGTTGTGTAAGGATAATCAAATCAGAAACGTTACATTGCATTTATACATAAAAATAATTACTATTAAAGCGAAGCTTCTATCTTCATTATCATCAGCCGTTTTGAGTCCACTGCTGGACAAAGGCCTCCCGTAAATAATTCCAGTGCATTCTATATTGAGTACCCTCAGTCCAGTTGTGCTGAATGCGCTTGATGTCATTTGACCACCTTGTTGGAGGACGTCCTCGATTACGATAAGCATCGTGTCTAGGTCTCCATTCCATAATTTTCTTCGTCCACCTTCCATCTTTTAATTTGTCAACATGCCCCGCCCAGTTCCATTTCAATGTTGTAATCCTTTGAACTGCGTCAGTAATACCAGTTTTTTTCCTAATTATTGTATTTGATACTCTGTCTCTGAGGAATATATTCAGCATTGATCTCTCCATCGCTCTCTGTGCTACTTGTATTTTATTGATTACTTTTTTGTTAAGGGTCAATGTTTCTGCTCCGTACGTTAGACCTGGAAGTACACATTGATCAAAAACCTTCCTTTTCAAGCACATGGAAATATCTGATCTAAAGACTTCTCTCAGTATTCCGTAAGTCGCGCATTCTAGTCCTATTTTTCTGTTTAGCTTCATTGTTTGATTATCTCGTCCTAATTTAATTTCGTGGCCCAGATATTTATAGATATACAACTGTTTAATTTGCATGCCGTTAGTTAAGATGTTTTTCGCCAGTACAAGGTACTCTTCATATAACATATTTAACACAAATAAAATAAACCAAGTTTAATATTTTCCAGTTTGGTGATAGAGATATGAGACTTTTACTAGGTAATAGCAATATTTTTAAGTTTTAGTCGATATTTATGACATTTAGCTAATTTTTCCTAAAAATTCTATTAACAGTTGTTTATAGTTATAGTTATTTTTTATATGAATGATGTGCAAAAACAAATATAATAATAACAATATTATATATTATAATAATAACAATATTATTATTATGAGGCTTCCTCGTCCTATTCGTCACTGAAGCAGGATCGAGCAAGATGTCTGTTAGATCCTTTCCCGTTTTCAAATTAAATTACCACCCGTAATATTACTCCGGTATCACTCCCTTATCACATAGCTTTAAGATTGCTTGTATTAGTTAATAACTTATCGTGCATTTTTCTTGTTGACTGCCGCCGTTCAGTATCAGGAAGGAAATAATTGAAGCTTGTTGACATGTCATAATTAAAATAGATTCTGTTTGTCTCTCCTTTCACGATTTCCATTTTTTTATCTTCAATCATATTATTTGTTTTCCGTTTTGTCTTGTTTTTAATTAAAGTGTGTGACAAATTTTTTAAATCATAAAAGTCTTATTTAAATTATTTACATTTGTATGGTTCAATATATACTTTTTTATTATCAACCTTAATATTTTTAGTTTCTCCTGCATTTTAAAAAACAGACAAGTAGTCTGGCATCCCATAGATAGATCTGTGTTTTTTAGCGGTTTCGATACTACTATGCATAGAGTCGACTTCCATATAGGAATGTCCAGACTAAAAACGTGTGTTCAATAATATTTAAATGGTCTATGTTTTGAACAGCCAATTAACCGTTAATTTCTGACCAGGCAAAACAGTAAGCTGCATTTGGTAATGCGGCTTCATATACACACAAATTGTAGACGGGTTATTTTCAAGAATAATATTGTTATCCAGTCAATCCACTTTGAATCTGTAGATCGAAAATAATTGAAACAAAATCCCGTTGTTCATTAGATCTTTCCGTATCATTTTGTTTTGTAAGATGTCATACTTCTTTTCTGTTCTGATGTTCTCTGTAACTGTTGTTTAAATCCTATTTGTTAGCTGGATTAGCCCTATTATATTTATTGCATACTAAACATTGATCTTTTTTAGGAACAAAAAAGCTTAAATTATAGTCGTTAGAAAATATTCTTCGATATGTAATTTCGCTAACACCTTTTAGTTTATTCTGCACACAGTCATATATAAAAGTTTGGCACATTTTTCTTATACTTAAATTTTTTTGCAAAATATCTACGCTTTGACCTTTGGCGAAAATAATGTAGACCCATGGTTGGAAAAGACTCAATATGAGCCTTCACGATCTTTCGGGTTTCACTGCTTGTTTTATTTGGCTGTGTATGCTTACTTATTTCATCCATATCTACATAATAGCCTAGAATATTAGTTTTTTTATTTTAAAAGAAAAGTAACACTTTTTGAAAAATTCACGTGGTATTTACAGCCTTCGACGAACTGCAACGACTCTCTTTGGTGGCTTGGTTTTAATACGTGCACGAAATAACTGGCACATTTGTAAAAGCACTCTGAACAATTAAGTGGTGGTATCTTACTTTACTTTATCGTGTCCGGACATGTCATTCATAAAATTTCGGCCCAGTATCGGGCTACGTCGGTTCCATCTTTGTTGGCGAGCCACAAATCTTCAAGGGTACATCGATGAGGACAGTTTCTGCATAAGAAGATGTATCTAAGAAGATGTTCCATATTCTGCGTTTCTCCACAGTCACAGTTCACACCATCTTGGTCTATTTTTCCCCATTTTGCCATGTTTGATTTTACTGTAGCAACCCCCGTTCTTATCCTATTCAAGGTTTTCCACGTTTTAAAGTCTAGAGTCTGGGCGGTCCATTGAACCTGGGGAAGTGAGAAATACTCAGGAGGTTCATTCTGCATCGCCTGAGTATTTCCCACCGTCTGCATCAGTTCCAAGAAAGCTTTTCCTAGATTTTACTCACTTTCGTGGTGTTCGAGCTTTGTGTAGAGCATGTTGATCGTCCGCGATTTGTTTAATTTTCTCTATGTGTTCTGCAGCGCCTCTGCGTGTTGAGGGTTCTGCAAAACCCGCTGCTCTATATAGATTTGAAAGTTGCGTTGGTTTCATGCACCCCGTTACTATCCTGCATGTCTCATTTAGCGCAGTATCAACTTTTTTGGTGTGGGCAGATCTGCTCCAAACGGGGCACGCATATTCAGCAGTTGAGAAACACAGTGCCTGTGCCGTTGTTCTTAAAACGCCAGAACGTGCGCCCCATTTACTTCCCGTTAGCTTTATGAGTATGCTGTTTCTAGTTATTACGTTCCCTCTTGTTTTTATGCAATGTTGTCTGTGGGTGAGGGACCGGTCCAGAGTTACTCCAAGATATATAGGTTGGTTTGTGTGTTCTAATGCATTACCATTCGACCCAATTTGAAGTTTTCGCTTGGCTTCCTTTGTGCGGAGGTGGAAAGCGCAGACTTGGGTTTTAGAGGGACTGGGTCTCAGAGAATTCTGCAGGTAGTACGCTGTCATTATTTTTAATGCAGTTTCGAGTTTCTCCTCCACTTCTTCAAAACTATTTCCTTGAGCACATATTTCAAGATCGTCAGCATAGAGGAAGTGCTTGGGTTCGGTCGAAGTAGGTTGGTCGTTTGTGTATATATTCAAGAGCATTGGTGCTAAAACACTTTCCTGTGGGAGGCCGTTTTTTTGAACTCTCCACCTACTTACTTTACCCTCCAGCATAAAGAAAAAACGTCTATTTTGCAGTAAGGAATATACGACCTTTCCCAGGTGGTGGTCATTGAGAGTGTCGTATAATTTGCGGAGCAATGTTTTGTGCCTTACTGTGTTATAGGCTGCTGTCAGATCTACAAAAGTAGGCCCAGTTATAAGTTTTTCTTCAAAGCCCTCTTCAATGTGTTCTGTTAATGCGAGGACTTGACCGGTGCAAGATTTGCCAGGTCTGAATCCTCCTTGTTGTGGGATGAGGTGCTTGTCGACATTTTTTTCTATTCTGGCGAGTATGAGTCTTTCGTATAGTTTAAAAAATGACACAATAGCAAAATAGGTCTGTAGCTACTGGGGTCTTCTGGATCCTTTCCTGGTTTTAACAAGACTATTACTTTAGATTTCCTCCATGATTTTGGAATTTTGCAGGTTTTACAGCACGTGTTATAAAATTGCAAGATTCAGTTTTTTGCTCCTTGGCCTAAATGTTTTATTTGTTCACTGCATATATCATCCACACCTGCAGCTTTCCCGTTTTTTAACCTGTTCAGACCGTCGTGGAGTTGTTTTAGTGTAAAAGGAGTTCCTAGGTGTTTTGTCTCCGAATCCAATCTTCTCCTAGTGTTTGTGTTTTCATACCACCACAAACACTAGTGGTGGTATCAATTTTGCTTCCGAATCCAATCTTCTCCTAGTGCTTGTGTTTTGATACCACCACAAACACTAGTGGTGGTATCAATTTTGCTGGTCTATCCTTTTATTTTGTCTCATAAGGCAAACTCTCAGCATGCCTCCTTTTTGCAACATTTATTACCCAATCTTTGGAGTTAGCTTTTCTACAACGTTTGAGTGGACGTACGTCTTTTCATACTTTGTCAAGAAGTAGATTTAATATATAACTTGATATTTCAGTTGAGACTAAATTGTTCGTCAGTGCACCTATTTTATTATTTTTTTTCTCATCATTTAGGCTATCAAGGTCAGCTTTTTGTAATTCATATAGACTTCCTAGCGAGAGTGATCCCTTTTCACTTGGTTGATATGTGGGTCTACATCTGAAAAATCACTATCAGAAATGGATTCCATCATTAACACTATATTGTTCAGAGAATTATCAAGAATTAAACTGCTGTCTTCAGTTTCAAAGGAATCTAAAAAATACAAGATTTTGCACAACAAGTAACTAATTAATACCTATTAACAAAGTATTACAAAACTTTCTTCCTAGTCACAAATATAGAAGACAAGCAATTTTATTTAATAGTCTGCTTAATTTTAGCATAATCTTATATTATTAGCTTAATTTATTAGCAGATAAATTTTCAGATAGAATAAAGTAAGTGTACTTATATGCTTTTTCCTAGTCGATATGAAAGAGAAATGTTAATAAATCATACACGTGAAATGTATTAAAGACACTTATCACCTTTTTACTGAATATTGTATGCAGTAGTAGAAATTTAGTAATGTCCGGCATAATATGTGGGCTTACTTTGTTTTACATGCCACAGAATTTTAATTTTATCGAAATAAGTAGCGATATTTTGTTTTATTTGAAAATGAAAAGTTGGTTAGATGTATCTTATTTGTTTATTACACAAATTATCTGCTAAATGGTAAGTAGTATCATTTATTGGGTTTGACCTGTATATCGAGCGGAAAAAGCTGGGAATTAAAATTTGTCATTTGCCTGGTTTTCGTGGTATACCGACGATATGAGCAAATCGACATATTTTCATTCGTAAAAATCGCTGTATTATTTATGACCAATCTTTTTCTGATATGCTGTATAAGCAGAAATTATTTTCACATTATAGTTACCAGCGCTACTTCAGTAAATGGCCGTTTTGAAGTGTTATTTTCCTCTAAACTATAAATTTGCTTAAAAATTTGGATTTATGTTCATCTTACTTTCTACTTCACTTTTGGACCCGAGCCCAGGATTGTTTTTACCTGTCAGTAAAAGCCACTCCGTCTCGAAGTTGAAAAACATACGTTTAATATAATTCCAGAAATGGATAAATTAAATAATTCTATGCAACTTTTATTTTAAAGAGTTTCTTACTACCTTCCTAGTTTTTGAATTATATTCATATGAGAAAAAATATTAATTTTTTTAAACAAAATCACCTTTTTAATCGGTTTTCTACAAATAACTTAAAAGTAAGTGTTTATCGAAAAAAATATGTCATCAAAAATATAGCTCATAAAAAAACAAAAAAAGTATATATGTAAAGTCTGCAGACCTAGTAGGAGCAAAATGTAGCTCATGAAAATATGTTCCTATTTGTCAAATTCCAAATCGAATATTTCAACGTGAAATAAATAAAAGAAAAAACACTTTTCGTTGAAAACATGATAAATGTTTTTAAAAAAGCGTTACTCTTGTTTTTTTTTTTAAGATTTTAACATAAAATCAAAGCAAGTAACGATCAAAATACATTTGGTCATTTTTATTTGTCAAAAACATCGTGAAAATCACCCAATAATTTGCTCCCCCAAGTAAACGTTATTATTTATGCTTTACAGTTTACTTGTCCAATAAAAAATATAGGTTTTGCTTTTCTGAACATTTCTTTTTTTTTTTGTTTTTCTGCAAGAATAAAATTGGACGGCGCGGCGTTAAGCAGAAAGCTATCAACCCTCAATATATCGGATATTGAGTTAGATGCATATTTGGACAACAAAATACGCATTCTATATTCTGTGAAAACCTACCACTCCTAGATTAATATATACCCTATAAAGCTATATAAATGCTTAGTCACATATTATATTTATCCGATAATCTTATTTTGCAGAAACCTACCAACCCACTTGGTATTATACTTTTAATTTACAGAAACCTTCCAACCCACTTGGTTGCATTTTAATAAAGCGCCACTTGCATTCAAGTGGATTGGTAGCTTTCTGCAAATTTTGAGCTCTAAGGTTATAAAAACCTAAACTTATAATTTTATGTGTTGTTTTGTCTATATTTAGTAATTTTAATCGCCGGTGTGCTAATGCGTTTAGTTTTAGTCGTAGTGGTCTAGATAGTTTAAAAAGAATTTTATATAATATATAAAATTCTTATATGAGGAAATGAGGACATGAGGAAAATTTTATAGAAAATAGTAATGACTGATTGGCTGATCCCCATTATGAAGTTAAAGAGAAAGATTCCTTATCAGAAATAGAAATAGACCAACCTGAAGATATCAGTGACCAAAACATTCCCGTCCATGTTGTTGCAGATAACGATCCCCAAGTCGATGCTATCCAAGAAATTACTCCAGCTTCGAATGAAAGGCAAAAAAGGGAGAAAGATAGAAATTCCCAATCCAACTAAAAAAGAAAAAAAAAAGGATGTACATCAATAAACCATATTTTAACTATAAAAGTGTTGAAGTTTAACCTAAGGAGCTCGCTGATTTTCGTTGTAAGTATATCAAAATGTGAAGGAAATATTTCTGTTGAAAGTTGAAAATCTACATTTTAGAGGTTTTGGTGCTAAAACTAATTTTATTGCTACTAGTGTATCCAAAAAAAAGACTTATGGTAGAAATATCAAAAAAAGGAAATACTCTCGAATTTATATAATACAGGACACAAAAGTGTGTAGAGAAATGTTTAAAATACTACATTAGGTAAATAATACTGTTAAATATAACTATATTTTAAGTAAATACTGCTTTAAGGAAATTTTATGGTCGGGCTGCTATTAAAGAGGTTTAAAGCAGAGAAGCAAAAACAAATTATCAGATGAAAGAATTCAAGCAGTTAAGCAGTTAAGCAAGTCAAATTAATAAAATACAAAATATACTTCAGACTACCGTCGGAAACAAACGGAGGCGAAATATATACTACCTGGTACCACTATTTAGGCGGCACATGCCCTTCCTGTAGGGATATTTGGAGGAGTATCACCGAGCCGCAAGCCCTTATCTCTTGCCGTACTGCTCCACCATAGGCCGATCAGACACCAGCATATTCTTGTGTAAGCCGCAGATTTATTTAGAATTTTAAACTGCTGCGTTAGCCTTTTTGTTTTCTGTACACCGAGCTGGAGATCTAACTCACATCCGCTGGACCACTCGCAGTGAAGCGAATGAGAATCTGTCCGCCCAGCCAGCTTGGCGTATCTGACCGACCTAAAAACTTACTTATTCTAAATCGGAACTCTCGATTGAACTTTCTTCGTCACAAATAAAACAGGCAACTTATTAAATACTCTTATAGTGTGCTCACTGCAGTTCATAGGTTTTACATGCAAAAAACATCATATTTGACAGTTAACAGATTTTGACGATGTGAGATATTGACATCTATGAGTCAAATGCTCAATGTTGAAAATTGAAATCTGTAATATGGTTACTTAACAACTTTTTCATGCCAAGATATTTGAATTCTTAGGTAATGGTTGGGTGATAGGGGTGATTTTCACTACTACAAAATAAAAGGGAACCAAAGGCACAAGTCCAATTTTGAAATATAGGGTAACTATAACCTAAATCCAAATTTTCATTCGAATAAGTGGAAATAGGGCATTTAATGACATTGTTTTAATTATACATAACTAATCTAGATAATGAGGTTTAGAAACTTAACTGTGATAAAATCTTAAAATATGCTTTTTAAAGTTTATTGGCATTCAGTTCATTTAAAGATGATTTAAATCAATTACTCACTTTTATTTACAATTATACATTTTTTTTTTCGAATAGGGATAATATTCAACCCTAAAAAATAAAAAGTAGCGAGCAGCACAAGTCCAAAAGTGAAGTGGAGGGTAAGTAGAACCTAAATCCAAATTTTCATGCAATTCGGTAGTGACGCGAAAGTTAGAGGGAATCGCCGTATTTCATTTAGTTCATTTACGGGTCTAATGACCTTAAGGCGAAATTTCCAATGCAGATATATATATATATATATATATATATATATATATATATATATATATATATATATATATATATATATATATATATACAGATTGAACGAAATAAATTCGGAACATAGGAATATAATGTATTTCGGCTCAATTCTGCTGTAGGTGGTTGGCCAACAAAATATTGTCAAATAATTATATTATAAAAATCCAATACTTTAGCGGGCTGCTGGATTCTGAACTCATAAAAATTGAAAGCTACACATAAATCTACGATTTATGCTGTCAAACCAGTTATAGTCCAGGAAATGAAGCATTTCAGCTCGCAATTTTTTCGTGCTTCCTGGATTGACTTGAAATTTAACAGAAGGTAGGTAATAGCCTAAGGATCAAAATCTATATCGAACCAAAGTGCGCCAAAGCCTAGGACGTGGTTGTCACCCCATCTCCGGGGTGAAATTTTTTTTTTACGTTTTAACTACAAGTTTCGATTAAAAAAGTGATTTTAAACAAAAAATGTGCTATACATTTTTTTTATAAAATGATATTTTTCAAGTTATCCGCGATTGAAAGTAATAACTTTTAGACGAAAAAATCCACGTTTTTAATCGATTTTTCGCGAATAATTCGAAAATGGTGCATTTTATCAAAAAAATTGTAGAAAACAAATTTGTAGCTTTTAAAAAGACAAATACAATTCATTTTTTTAAATGTTTTTGGGATATAATAGGAACCGAAATACGGCCTATCAATGTTCAGCGGTTTTCTTCAAATGCCAAATTTGAAAGATTCAAAATCAAATATCGGGAAAATGATGCATTTTTGGAAGAAAACTCACAAAACCTTTTTTAAAGAGCATAAATAGACCTATCATAAAAAAAACTCTAGCTCAAAAATTGAGTGAGTTATGATGAAAATAAGGCCAATACCTCATTTTTTACGAAAAAATCGAAACAACACCCTAACCTCCTCCATAATTAAAATCGATCTTTACCCTTCTGAAATTCCTGTACATGTACATGTATTGTTAATCCGCCCAAGAACTTTGACCCATTTAAAATGCTTTGTGTTAGAAAAAGTACAGCTTAAAGCGAGAAACGATTTACAATTTCATATTTTTTACCCTTCTTTTTTTAAATATGCCCGAAAATACTGAATATATGAAAAAAATACAAATTACCAAATTGTAGCTTTTTTAATGACTAAAATGATCCTTCATTTAGATTTGTTGTACAATGAATATTTGGCGAGTTATAGCCGTTTAAAGCATCGATTTACGATCAAGCACCATCTTTTTCGATCCCTTTAAACTCACCCCATTTAAAAATCAAGGGTTCCAAAAAGATTTAATTCACAGATCCTTGTAGCTCTTAAAAACCTTTACAAATCGTTTTTGAAGAAATCGTTAAAAATTAAAAGAAATACGTTAAAAAAACCAGTGAATTTTTTTCCGGAAAATTCGATTAGTATAGTACAGTACATAATCTACATTACATCTTATTAATATATACATTATATTATACTATACATTAATTACTACATCTACAAATCATTTTCTCTGCATTACTAATTTTTTTATATTAATCTCTAATAAGGGTCGCTTTTTAAGGGTTGAAATATGATGGAACTTTATTCAAAAGCACGAAACTATCATTATTTAATTATTTCAAACTAAATTTTACCCATATTCAGGTTTAATATGTTATTTTATAATTTTTTACAATTACGGGTAGTTTTCACCCCTTAGAACAATCAGGGTTCGTCGACATGACATAAACTATAAAGCAGCGGGTGAATTGAGCTTAAATTAAAATTTTTATCCAAATCGATCCAAGGCGAAATAATTTTTTTAGAATTAGTAATTTTTTTACATTAACCTCTAACAAAGGTTGCTTTTTAAGGGTTGAAATATGATGGAACTCTATTCAAAAAAATAAAATAATCATTATTTAACTAATTCAAACCAAAACTTACCCATATTCAGGTTTAATATGTTATTTTATAATTTTTGACAATTAGGGGTAGTTTTCACCCCTAAACCCTTCAGCGCACTTCGGTTCGATATAGATTTTGATCCTTGGGCTATCACCTACCTTCTGTTAAAATTTCAACTGGATACATGCAGGACGAAAAAATTGCGAGGTTTTAACTTTTTTCGAGATCCTGAACTATTATCGTTTCCTTAGACAAACCCGTCTTACGCAAACAACATTGTTGTGAGACAGATAGTTGAACGATATTTTATACAATGTCTATACCCAGGTATGGATTTATTTTTGTCCAAGTTTTATATTGGTCCACTATTTCAAATGCAGTTCAAACAGACATGTATTAAATTGTATGTTCCGTTTTAATTTGGTTCAATCTGTATATATATATATATATATATATATATATATATATATATATATATATATATATATATATATTATTTATTTTTTCGCTATGTTGGTATATTTTATTTTAGTTGTTCAAATTTACAATTCATTTTTATTGTTGGTGTTTTTTCTGAAAGTTATGATCAGAATGTTTTTAGAACGAAGAAATATCTTTGCTCTTAAAACACCTCTTATACAAGAAGTTAACCGTGTGAACAAAATTGATGCACCGATATGTTGTTTTAATTAAAAAGAACAACAAATCTTGTTGACTTTGCTGGCAGTATTGCAAACTGGTTTTTGGAAATAATGGATTCTTGTGCCTTATTGTTTACCACACTTTAATCTGACTCTGGAAAATAAACAGTTTGTATAAGATATTGATTTGCAAGCTGCCGATTTACTTATTCCTTAATTTAAGATTTTAGTTATATAATTCCAATTATCTTTATAGTATTTGAAAACATCACCAAAAATAAATTTTTTTTAGTAAAAGTTACATTTTGGACAAATTAACTTTGGACTATGACTATTTGAACCATTTTCTATGAAATGTACACGAAACGTTTTATGAACAAAGAATATTTTTTTTAACAAATTTTCCCTAACAGCACATAAATATTTTATTTGAATGTAAGTTAAGAAAAATACAGAAATTAGCGTTCGAAGACTATCTGCCATGTATTTCACAATTTTAAAATAGTCCGTAAGAAATATCTTACACTACGAAAAATTTATCCTCATTTTACAAAGGTACAAGCACTCACAAGGAGACTTTCCTGCTCGTGAAGAATTCGCTAGATGGTTACAAAATCAGAAATATTAAAATGAAGATTTTTTTTCAGACACTTTATGATTTTCGACAGGGCTAAATTCACAAAAATGGAATTTTTAATGTGCATAATGCACAATATTATTTGTACGTTGGTGACAACCTCAAGTTGTTCAAGAAATTTAAGCATTAGCATAGTTTTAGAATAAACGTCTGGATAGGCATAGTTACCGATTATCTGCTTGGGCCTGTCGTTAGTCGCTAAATGATGTGCCTTTAAATACTCAGCAAAATAAAAAATGGTTTTACATTAGGCTGTCTAGCCTACTTAAGCAGGAATGTACGAAAGTTTCTTGATAATAACTACGAAGAGCACTGGGTTAGAAGAGGCGGTAAAGTTGATTGGCCAGCAAGGTGGCTGGATTTAAATCCTAGCGATTATTGTGTTTGGGGATATATAAAATCATTTGTTTATTTAATTCCGACATTTTTGCAAGAATTTGGCATTTTCTACACAAAAGGTCAAATTTATAGAAAAAGACTAATGGTCATCAACATAGAGCATCTTTTCTAACAATCTACATTTGAAACTTGTTCTTTTGTGTTAGATTCATTCCATCGTATTAAACAGTTTGTTTTTAAAATTCTTTAAATAAAGATTTTTTGCTCCGTTTTCGCAACTTGATTCATGCATTTATTGAAAGAAAAGATAATTTATAAAATTAATTAAGGTACCCATTTAACTTTTATGACGATAAAACAAAAAAATTTCAAATCGAATTTTTCTAGAAAACGGTGTCCCCTATCGACTTAACCCATCAACAGTCAAAGGTGCGTCTAAGAACCCTTTTCATTTTTTTTACATACATGCCTAGTGCTCTGATAAGTATTTACACATATTCTAGCATGTTGTTTTTATTTTTATAACCATCTTTACTTAATTTTAGATAAAAAAAAGTGTTTTACAATTTGTGAAACGATTTTTTAACTGTTTGACAACATCATGAAGACAATAATTTTTTATCGACTTTTTGACCCAACGAAGATATATGTTATGATAATATAGCTCCAAAATACTATTACGTTTTATTTAAAATTGCAGACTTGAATGAAACTTAGCAGGGAATTTTAAAATTTTAATTTAAATATTGAAGGTGTGCGTACGCACCCTTGATGCATAATGGCATCAGCGACGATTGATCAACCGTCGGTCAGTTTGTCAATTACATCTGTATTGTAATTGTAAGCACATGTAATAGCTTTTCGTAACTGTAAGGTTTTTTATCACATTGGCTGCCAGAATTATCATCGGAGATCCTAACTAACAGATTACAATTATGCCATTAGGATCACCGGTGTTACTTGTGCGTATATAACTTCCAGAATTATTCTAACGGTCGGCACTGGGAAAACGCTCAAATAGTTTTACTGTGCCATACTAGAAACCCATAGCTCGCTTATGTTCTTTTATTAGGCGCGATAGTGTCGTAAATGGCTTTTAACGAGGGTTGAGAATAAGGCGTTTCGTAGAAACGATTAGTAGCATTGATTATCATGTTTTTTTACGGAATTAGCAGGATTTTTTGTGACTTTGAAATTATATGAAGTAAGTATATGTAGTTTATTTATTTTAACATCTTGTTGCTGTTTTACCAAACGATCGTTGCCATAAAATGAGAAAATAATTTGAAATGACCCAATTACGTTTTGCCCAACAATGTAATCCTAGCTTAATACTAGTTGTTAATAAAAGTATGATTCCCTTTCCAGAAATACTACTTTTAAAACAATATATACCTTCAAAGAGTCACCGTTATGGCTTAAAACTGTTTAAATTATGTAATCCTGCAGGTTATTCTCTGAAAATAATTATGTATACCTGCAAAATGGCTAATAAAGGTTAGGATTTATCAGGAAAAATTATACTAGATTTAGCAAAAGACTATCTACAAAAAGGAAGAGTTATAGTAACCGATAATTACTACACGTCTGTGCCTTTAGCAAAATAGCATTGTAATAGGGCAATGGCACGATACACGTGATGTCCTCTTCTTGACGACCAGGCATGGAATCGACATGAAAGAGAGAGGTAAACATAAGAAAGATGGTGTAGCTATAATTAATCTTGAAGCAATTATAGATTACAATAAAGGAAAAGATGGTGTTGACGTCTCACATCAACTCGCAAGCTATTTCTTACCTCTGAGAAAAACTGTTGGTACCATAAAGCTGCAATTTAATTTTTATTGAATATGGCTTTCAGAAATAATTTAATAATATATAATTCCTTTAAAACACCAAGTTATCTCAGTTCGAGAAATGCTAATCTTTAGTTTAGTCAATTATAGTCCGATGCCTGAACCTATTACTACTGTAAAGCATATACTTGTTACAGTTGACGGCAAAACTACAAACAATGGGAAGAAGAGAAAACGTTGTAATCAATGTTACATTGAAACAGTTGCAACAAAAGGCAGTAAAGAAACTCAAAAGAAACCCAAACTTGTTTCTACATTTTGCAATGTTTGCAAAAAATTGTGCTGTGTAACATGTTTCACTAAAAAGCGTTAAATTTTTCACGATCACCGGTGATACAAGTGGCATATACGTGTGTAATATGTTACTGCAGTGCCATTAGGATCACTCATGATCTTGCTATTTTTTTTTAATTTGTAAGAATGTGAACTTACTTTGTATTGTTAACCATTTGTATGACTAGATATTGTTTTTTAGGCATTTTTCACTTTGGCACTTGGGGAACTTACCTAACACACTTATTGTGGCAGCCAATGTGTTAAATTACATATACATGCAAAAATATTTGTCGCATCTAAGGAGAATATTCAAAGTAATCTAAAGATGAGTTGTCAACTTGTTTTGTTTCAAAATTATCTGTCTAGCCTGAAATTCGGTTTTTTAAACACAGTTAATATGAGTCAACCAAGTACTTCTAGAATGCTTGCTTATTTTGACAGCTGCAATTCAAATTGTAGAAACTATGTTTGGAGATAATTTTGTTAAAAAATTAAAGTCTATACCTCTATCAAATGATACTGTTGCCGTCGAATTTGTGATATAGCTGAAAATGTACAGGATTAGCTACTCAGGAAGTTGCGCGACAAGCTGTTTTCAACTCAGCTTGATGAGGCAACAGATAGCAATAAAGATGCGCATTTTATTGCCTACATTCGATTTTGTGATGGCATATCATTAGTAGAAGAACTACTTTGTTGCAAACTAAACTGAAAGCAACGTCGCTCGCATTATTTGCTATTTTAAATGATTATATAAATGAAGCAAAAATAGAGTGGAAGAGTTGCGTCGGAATATGCACAGATTGCATAAGCGCTTGTGAAACAAAAGTTTCCAATGTGTATATGGACTCACTGTATGATCCACAGAGAAGCTCTGGCTTCCAAAGAAATGTCTACTGGCCTGAATATTGTGCTAACAACGGTTGTAACAGTAGTTAATTATATAAAAGTGAGACCTTTGAAAACCAGAATCTTTTCTGCACTTTGTAAAGACATGGGTGCATCACATTCAGCATTATTATTTAATTGTGAGGTAAGATGATTATCACGTGGGAAATTTTTACAACGTGTTTTTGAATTAAGACATGAAATCGCTATTTTTCTAGAAGAAGAAAATAGACCGGAAGCCGAGATCTTTCAAGATAGTTTATTTTTGATGAAATTGAGCTACTTGGTATTCGATATTGAATTGAATTGAATTGAATTGGTATATATATTCGAAAAACTAAATATTTTGAAAATTCAGTTTCAAGGAGCTAATACACATATATTGGATACGAGTGATAAAGTTAATAGTTTTTGTGAAAAATTGGAATATGTAGCAGAAATTTAAAGTAAAAAACCTAGAAATGTTTGCAAATGTGACAGATTGTATTAAAACTTACAAGTTTGAAGAACTACACGTGAAAGTTGTTTTTGTAATCATTGAAAATCATTTAGCGATGTTGACTAAAAATTTTAAAAGATTTTTTTTGCCGACGACAAATTAATACGTAGTTACAAGTGGGTTAGGAATCAGTTTCAAATTACACCGGAAGTGACATTCATCAATCGCCACACGACATCGATGCCGTGCCGTTTGGCGATCGAAGTGTGTGCCCGCTCACATTTGTTTCTTCGCGTCACCAAAGGAATTTGTTAGATCGAACTTATATCGACCGTCCAAATTCGATGTTTGTGCGCCGAGCCTATCATCGACAAAAGTTTGGTCGAACTTTTAAAAACCGTCCAAATTCGATGTGTATGCGCCTAGCCTAAGGCTTAGGCTCGGCGCAAACACATCGAATTTGGACAGTCGATATAAGTTCGATCGAACAAATTCCTTTGGTGGCGCGAAGAAACAAATGTGAGCGGGCACACACATCGATTGCCAAACGGCACGGCATCGATGTCGTGTGGCGATCGATGAATGTGACTGCATTCACGGCTGCCGTGGTCGTTGCCGTCGTTCCAAGGCGTATAGTATCAAAGGAACGCGCGCACACACATCGATCTTTATCGACCGCCAGAGGACCAGTTGCGTTTTTTTAATACTGCTCAAGGTACGTTGCTACGTGGTTCTGTGTTGCTCATTGTGATTTTGTGTACTTCACCTAACAAACTTTCGTGGATTAAAAACCGTCATCGAATAAATATCGTGTAGTGTGCGCGCAAGCTATGGCTAGGCGCATACACATCGAATTTGGACGGTCGATAAAAGTTCGACCGATTTTTTGTCGATGATGCGTTGCGCGCACACTACACGATATTTATTCGATGACGTTTTTTAATCCACAAAGGTTTGTTAGGTGGAGTACACAAAATCACAATGAGCAACGCAGAACCACGTAGCAAGACAAAGCGACGTTCCTTGGGCAGTGTCAAATAAACGCAACTGGTCCTCTGGTCGGTCGATAAAGATCGATGTGTGTGCGCGCGTTCGTTTGATACTATACGCCTTGGAACGACGGCAACGGCAGCCGTGAATGCAGTGACATTCATCGATCGCTACACGACATCGATGCCGTGCCGTTTGGCGATCGAGGTGTGTGCCCGCTCACATTTGTTTCTTCGCGTCACCAAAAGAATTTGTTCGATCGAACTTATATCGACCGTCCAAATTCGATTTGTGTGCGCCGAGCCTATCATCGACAAAACTTTGGTCGAACTTTTATCGACCGTCCAAAATCGATGTGTATGCGCCTAGCCTAAGGCTTTAAGGTAAGAGTTTGTAAGAGTTTTTTAACAACAATAAAACTACAAATTTGAAAAATTACAGAACTACAAATATTGGTATCTACAATATCATCTGTATTTTGTGTAACATTTTCTGTTTTCTTCACAACAGTTTGACATTTTTTGCTCCCGGAATTGATATTGAAGGTAAAGATAACCGTCAAATTAACTTTGGAGTGATTTAATATACATTTTTGTTTCCCTTTACAGCCAACACTCGTTTATTTTTGGGACACAAGATGAAGCAGGTTTCATCGCCATTTAAAACACGTGTAGGGTCTTGCAGAATATCAATGTAACTTTTACGATGCAAGTATTCTTGAAGACCGATGAAATATTTTTTTATATATTATTTAGACACAACTGAACTTGCTCCCGTTACCGCTTCTGAAGTACTCTCACTTAAATCTGTGTCGCTTTTAATCGGATCTATACCCATCTCTTCCGATCCGATTGTCAGTAAGAGAATTGGCACGTGTTAGCTACAATACGGACGTTTTAAATTTAATTCAATATGCTCACATTAGCACCTATTTTATACCATTTTAAATAATTGCAATTTTACGAGTATAAACACGATATATTCTTCAAAAATATATTCTTATTACACATTACAGTTATTGGCAACCCTGTGGTTTAGTGATTGGCAGTTGGTCAACCATTGGTTATTTCCTTAAAAAATAAGAAAAATGCTTTAAATATCTTACCCTGGACCCAACTAAGCTAAAAAAGTATAAATTATAATAAATATTTTAATTTAAAGTAGGTATAGCAATTGGTCGGTAGGTCAGTCAGTACTGGGCCACTCAAATTTAGCGCCAAAAATTCAAACTTTACTATTACAACCGCTGATAATATAATATGTACCTTACTAAATCGCCATAAAACAATAATATACCCATATACATAGTACTATTAGGCAAGATAACTCTCCTCATGAATAGCATTCATTTTTTAACAAATTCTTTAAAAACCTCTTAAAACTGGATGTAGCTGTTAAGCTTTGAACAACACAGGCCGTAACAACTAGATAATATTAACTGAGATAGATGATACCTAGACCAAATAGATAACAATGTTGCCAAATTGTAATGCAAATCAATTTATTTCCTTATAGTTTCTGAAACTCTCTAATATTTCGGATTTTTGTGAAAGTGGCCAATTACTAGTGACCGGCCAACAACTGGCTTACGATAATTAATAAATGCTGCTTTTATTATTATTTTTTCTGATCGATTTAGTTGTAAGTAAAGTTATTATTTTTCCCAGTGAAAATTCTTTTAATATCATTTTGAAAAAAGTGTATGCTACCGACTAACTAAAAACTGTATGCCATCTCAGACAGCTCCTTTGCCGTAAACCCAAGCTAATAAAGTTTATAGGCCAATGCTGGGAATACTTTATATTACTGATATTTCCGATTTACCCATACAAATAAATCATCAGTATTTTTATACTATTTTCATCTAGTTAAAACGATAAACAAAATAAATATGTATGGTTGCATTTTGATTCAATTAGAGTCTCTTACCATTCTCCTACAAGTGTTTTAACTTTAAAGTTTCATCAGGACTTTGTTTGGTTAGGTAATAAGTTTACTTCTTTTTCTTCAAGTGCCGTCTCCCAATCGGAAGCTGGATATCATCACTACTATCTTTACTCTATCTACTGCTGTTTAGAAGACTTCTATAGCACTGCATTTAAACCAGTTCCTTAAATTCTTCAACCATGACACTGTCCTTCTTCCTATACTCCATCCTCCTTTTATATTTTCCTGTATTATCGGCCTTAGCAGTTTATATCGCTGTCATCTCATTACGTGTCCCAGATATTGTAACTTTCTTATTTTTATTGTGTTTATTATTTCGTATTCTTTGTACATTTCTCGCCATACTTTCGTGTTAGTTTTCTTCTGTGTCCATAATATTCCAAGTATCCTCCTGTAACACCACATTTCAAAGAACTGTAACTTACTTATGTATTCTTGCTTCAATGTCCGGCTTTCAAGTCCATATATCAGTATCAAAAACACATAGCATCTTCGTGCTCTTACTCTCAGTTCTAATCTAAGGTCTTTTTTGCAGAGAAATGTTTTTATTTTTACAAATGCATGTCTTGCTATTTCTATCCTGGCTCTTATTTCGGTTGTTTGATCATGATTGTCTGAAATCCAGGTTAATTAACCTTACACTTTATATAAATAAAAATATTTTTTAATCAAGAAATAATCTAAACTGCCTTAAAAATGTTTTCATCTGTGCTTTTTGTCAGAGTGAAAAGTTTTTTAATCTAATCTAATTAAAATTTAGAATATTTTATATTGATAATATTCTTTCTTCTCATTTTACTATTTTAATATACTTATTATTATTATTAAAATCGTAAAAACATAGGACCGTAACTACCTGCAGATTTTTCAAAATTTATTATACACTTCACTTGGGGGAGCAATCAAAAATACAATTTAATTAAAATCCATCCTACATAGTAAACCCCGGATGTCTTTGTCATTTTTAAGCTCCCTTCATTCATTCTGGTCGTAAAATTAATATTCTTGAGTTTTTCCGACTCTCCCAAATATCTTGATTAGTGAAATTGTTGTATCAAATGCTCTAATATTATATTAAACCAGAGTATTTTTATTGGTTGTAAAAATTCCTTTAGAAAATCAGGACAAAGCCTTTCTCGCTTCGGCATATTCTGTCTCGACACGTCTTGTCAACAGGATATGCGAGATCTTTTTAGATATTCGCCTTCCGATAAAAATCTTGTTTTGTTCGAACTATTTTTAAACTTTATTTAAATTGTTTATTGGATCCGAAAAATGATTTTAAATAAAAATTTATTTATTAAAATATATTTATTTTTCTTGGGCTTTGGTTTATAAAAGAGATTGTCATAATACTAAGACATAATTTACTTTTTTTACGTTTTGGCAGAAAATCCATGCCTTTTTCAAGAAATAATATTGACTAAAAAACATTTTATCAAAGACATTATAAGGGTTAAAAGAGAAACTTTTGACTTACAAACCATGTAAAAGTTCGTTTATTATTTGTGGGTTTATCATTTAAACAATCACTCATTTTAACATCATAGGCGTTCTGAGATTATCTTTTTGTGTGTTATGTTGACTTTTTAGGATCTTGGTTTTGTCAAAATCAAATTTATGTTTCTTTTCGTTTTCATGTTTTGTGAGGGTGGTTGAGTTTTGTTCTGTTATATTATTTGTGAGAACTTATTCTTGAGTTACGTAGCTGACTGGTTTGTTCAATATATATTCCATCACAATTCGAGCAGGGAATTTCATACACAACATGCGATTTTTTTAATAGAGAGGTTTTTGTTTTCAGTCTTATAAAATTCTTTTTCAAAACATTGTGCCCTCTATGAACAACCGTAATGTTATGTTTAGACTGAATATTTTCAAGTTGTTGTGATAAACCTTTTATAAAGGGGAGAAACATATAGTTTTTCTTTACCGTGTTGGTTTTATAGTTATTATTGTTCATGTAAAATGTATACAGTCGCTATTTAAAAGTGTTGTCCATAAGGTGGTATGAGTATAAATTAAGTGTTAGTGCTGTTTTTGCGGTTTCAATGGCCTGGTGTCTATTGATAGGATCGCATAATCTGATAGCTCTATCAGCAAGTCTGATAACTATAGATTTATTTTAAGACAAGGGATGCTGAGAGTTGAAATTCAGATATTTCGACGACTAGGTGTTTTTGGCATATCATGAAGTAGTTATAGTGCTGTTTTCTCTATGTAAAGGCAGGTCCAGAAAATAAATTTAACAATTTTTTAACTTCTTATGTGAAATTTAGTTTTTGGCGAAATTTATTCAATTTATTTAGTAAAATATCCATTTATCCTCTGGTGCTGCACTCAAGCAGTCATCTATATAGCGATAGAAAAAAGGTATATACAAATCAATTTCATTTAAAACAGTTTCCTCTGGATGCTTTAAAACTAATTGAGCGATGGAACTGGATATGCTAGCACCTATAGCACATTTACCTGTTTGTTGAAAGATTTTGTTTTTATATAGGAAATAGGTTGACTTTAAGGTTGTTTCGACTGCTAGTAGAAATTCTTCTAGAGGGATATCTGTGAACACTTTGGTTTCATTCCACTTTTTTTTAGTAATGTCTTTCATTAAAGCTATTCGAATATTGGTGTATAAAGATACCAAAATTTATAATTTAGAGGTAAATGTATATTTTTAACAATCGTAAAATAGTTTCGAAACACAATTCAGATTTCTGCTTTTATCTGTGCTTTCTAAAAATTGCAAAGCAAAACAGACGTTGATAAAGGTGTTAAAAGAGACGTGGGGAATCTAAAATTTGCATTCCACGACACATCTTTTCAACTAAGCAGAAATCCTTAGCGAATTGGTTTCTAGTACTCGTACAGAGTAAATCCGAAAAAAGTGAAAAAGACAGCAAATATTTGATTTCACGCAAACAGCGCCTTTGTATCTGTTGATACGTATTTCGACCTAATAGGTCTCATCAGAACAGTTACTCAAAGGTGTTCTCAACGTGAAAGATCAATATTTTCTGTCTTTTAAGAAGCAACAATAACATGGCTTCGATACGGACGCACTAGCGACATCTAATTTAACAATCGTAAAATAGTTTCGAAACACAATTCAGATTTCTGCTTTTATGTGTGCTTTCTAAAAATTGCAAAGCAAAACAGACGTTGATAAAGGTGTTAAAAGAGACGTGGGGAATCTAAAATTTGCATTCCACGACACATCTTTTCAACTAAGCAGAAATCCTTAGCGAATTGGTTTCTAGTACTCGTACAGAGTAAATCCGAAAAAAGTGAAAAAGACAGCAAATATTTGATTTCACGCAAACAGCGCCTTTGTATCTGTTGATACGTATTTCGACCTAATAGGTCTCATCAGAACAGTTATTCAAAGGTGTTCTCAACGTGAAAGATCAATATTTTCTGTCTTTTAAGAAGCAACAATAACATGGCTTCGATACGGACGCACTAGCGACATCTAATTTAACAATCGTAAAATCTGAATTCTGAATTGTGTTTCGAAACTATTTTTAGAAAGCACAGATAAAAGCAGAAATCTGAATTGTGTTTCGAAACTATTTTACGATTGTTAAATTAGATGTCGCTAGTGCGTCCGTATCGAAGCCATGTTATTGTTGCTTCTTAAAAGACAGAAAATATTGATCTTTCACGTTGAGAACACCTTTGAATAACTGTTCTGATGAGACCTATTAGGTCGAAATACGTATCAACAGATACAAAGGCGCTGTTTGCGTGAAATCAAATATTTGCTGTCTTTTTCACTTTTTTCGGATTTACTCTGTACGAGTACTAGAAACCAATTCGCTAAGGATTTCTGCTTAGTTGAAAAGATGTGTCGTGGAATGCAAATTTTAGATTCCCCACGTCTCTTTTAACACCTTTATCAACGTCTGTTTTGCTTTGCAATTTTTAGAAAGCACAGATAAAAGCAGAAATCTGAATTGTGTTTCGAAACTATTTTACGATTGTTAAATTAGATGTCGCTAGTGCGTCCGTATCGAAGCCATGTTATTGTTGCTTCTTAAAAGACAGAAAATATTGATATTTCACGTTGAGAACACCTTTGAATAACTGTTCTGATGAGACCTATTAGGTCGAAATACGTATCAACAGATACAAAGGCGCTGTTTGCGTGAAATCAAATATTTGCTGTCTTTTTCACTTTTTTCGGATTTACTCTGTACGAGTACTAGAAACCAATTCGCTAAGGATTTCTGCTTAGTTGAAAAGATGTGTCGTGGAATGCAAATTTTAGATTCCCCACGTCTCTTTTAACACCTTTATCAACGTCTGTTTTGCTTTGCAATTTTTAGAAAGCACAGATAAAAGCAGAAATCTGAATTGTGTTTCGAAACTATTTTACGATTGTTAAATTAGATGTCGCTAGTGCGTCCGTATCGAAGCCATGTTATTGTTGCTTCTTAAAAGACAGAAAATATTGATCTTTCACGTTGAGAACACCTTTGAATAACTGTTCTGATGAGACCTATTAGGTCGAAATACGTATCAACAGATACAAAGGCGCTGTTTGCGTGAAATCAAATATTTGCTGTCTTTTTCACTTTTTTCGGATTTACTCTGTACGAGTACTAGAAACCAATTCGCTAAGGATTTCTGCTTAGTTGAAAAGATGTGTCGTGGAATGCAAATTTTAGATTCCCCACGTCTGTTTTAACACCTTTATCAACGTCTGTTTTGCTTTGCAATTTTTAGAAAGCACAGATAAAAGCAGAAATCTGAATTGTGTTTCGAAACTATTTTACGATTGTTAAATTAGATGTCGCTAGTGCGTCCGTATCGAAGCCATGTTATTGTTGCTTCTTAAAAGACAGAAAATATTGATCTTTCACGTTGAGAACACCTTTGAATAACTGTTCTGATGAGACCTATTAGGTCGAAATACGTATCAACAGATACAAAGGCGCTGTTTGCGTGAAATCAAATATTTGCTGTCTTTTTCACTTTTTTCGGATTTACTCTGTACGAGTACTAGAAACCAATTCGCTAAGGATTTCTCCTTAGTTGAAAAGATGTGTCGTGGAATGCAAATTTTAGATTCCCCACGTCTCTTTTAACACCTTTATCAACGTCTGTTTTGCTTTGCAATTTTTAGAAAGCACAGATAAAAGCAGAAATCTGAATTGTGTTTCGAAACTATTTTACGATTGTTAAATTAGATGTCGCTAGTGCGTCCGTATCGAAGCCATGTTATTGTTGCTTCTTAAAAGACAGAAAATATTGATCTTTCACGTTGAGAACACCTTTGAATAACTGTTCTGATGAGACCTATTAGGTCGAAATACGTATCAACAGATACAAAGGCGCTGTTTGCGTGAAATCAAATATTTGCTGTCTTTTTCACTTTTTTCGGATTTACTCTGTACGAGTACTAGAAACCAATTCGCTAAGGATTTCTGCTTAGTTGAAAAGATGTGTCGTGGAATGCAAATTTTAGATTCCCCACGTCTCTTTTAACACCTTTATCAACGTCTGTTTTGCTTTGCAATTTTTAGAAAGCACAGATAAAAGCAGAAATCTGAATTGTGTTTCGAAACTATTTTACGATTGTTAAATTAGATGTCGCTAGTGCGTCCGTATCGAAGCCATGTTATTGTTGCTTCTTAAAAGACAGAAAATATTGATCTTTCACGTTGAGAACACCTTTGAATAACTGTTCTGATGAGACCTATTAGGTCGAAATACGTATCAACAGATACAAAGGCGCTGTTTGCGTGAAATCAAATATTTGCTGTCTTTTTCACTTTTTTCGGATTTACTCTGTACGAGTACTAGAAACCAATTCGCTAAGGATTTCTGCTTAGTTGAAAAGATGTGTCGTGGAATGCAAATTTTAGATTCCCCACGTCTCTTTTAACACCTTTATCAACGTCTGTTTTGCTTTGCAATTTTTAGAAAGCACAGATAAAAGCAGAAATCTGAATTGTGTTTCGAAACTATTTTACGATTGTTAAATTAGATGTCGCTAGTGCGTCCGTATCGAAGCCATGTTATTGTTGCTTCTTAAAAGACAGAAAATATTGATCTTTCACGTTGAGAACACCTTTGAATAACTGTTCTGATGAGACCTATTAGGTCGAAATACGTATCAACAGATACAAAGGCGCTGTTTGCGTGAAATCAAATATTTGCTGTCTTTTTCACTTTTTTCGGATTTACTCTGTACGAGTACTAGAAACCAATTCGCTAAGGATTTCTGCTTAGTTGAAAAGATGTGTCGTGGAATGCAAATTTTAGATTCCCCACGTCTCTTTTAACACCTTTATCAACGTCTGTTTTGCTTTGCAATTTTTAGAAAGCACAGATAAAAGCAGAAATCTGAATTGTGTTTCGAAACTATTTTACGATTGTTAAATTAGATGTCGCTAGTGCGTCCGTATCGAAGCCATGTTATTGTTGCTTCTTAAAAGACAGAAAATATTGATCTTTCACGTTGAGAACACCTTTGAATAACTGTTCTGATGAGACCTATTAGGTCGAAATACGTATCAACAGATACAAAGGCGCTGTTTGCGTGAAATCAAATATTTTCTGTCTTTTTCACTTTTTTCGGATTTACTCTGTACGAGTACTAGAAACCAATTCGCTAAGGATTTCTGCTTAGTTGAAAAGATGTGTCGTGGAATGCAAATTTTAGATTCCCCACGTCTCTTTTAACACCTTTATCAACGTCTGTTTTGCTTTGCAATTTTTAGAAAGCACAGATAAAAGCAGAAATCTGAATTGTGTTTCGAAACTATTTTACGATTGTTAAATTAGATGTCGCTAGTGCGTCCGTATCGAAGCCATGTTATTGTTGCTTCTTAAAAGACAGAAAATATTGATCTTTCACGTTGAGAATACCTTTGAATAACTGTTCTGATGAGACCTATTAGGTCGAAATACGTATCAACAGATACAAAGGCGCTGTTTGCGTGAAATCAAATATTTGCTGTCTTTTTCACTTTTTTCACGTATATTTTTAAGTTTTGATTTCAGGTGATCGGCGTCTTTTAAATAGTATGGATTTTTATTTAATACGTTAAAAATAATGTCCTTTAAATATTTTGAAAGATTTTCAAAAGGAGGCTAAGTATATAAGGCAATAGCGCACGGTGGCATACCCTCTTTATGTGTTTTGGGTAGACCGTATATTTTAGAAGTTACAGCAATACCTATTTTGGGGGAATTAGCAGTGTTTGGTGAGATATAGCACATTTTTTCCTATCTATCGAATAATTCGTTGTTTGTTTTCTGGAAAATACTCGTAGGGTCATTTTTTATTTCACGGTATGTTGTATTGTTTTTCAATAGAGAATCCATTTTACTGTCATAATCATCGGACTATACAATAACAATCTTGTTAGTTTTGCCAGGTGTCAGGACAATCAAATTGGGGTTCTCATTTAAAAAAGCTTTTGTCTTTTTAATTTTCTTTTGTAGTGTTTTTTTTCAAATGGTATTTGTTTTTATTTTTAAAATTTGTCAAAATGTCACAAAATTTAGTTCTAATATCATCCTGTATATTGGTACTTAAGTTACTTTCAATTGAAAAAAATAATTTCTGATGTTGGAATATCATTTTTATTACGGATAGAAACTGCAAAATTATCCAATTACACCTAGATTTTGGAAGTGTGTAGAACTAAGTGATCGTGGAAATCAATAAAAGTAAGTAAGTTTGTGAAATCTTATTGCTATTTTCTAGCGTTGGGGTCAACAGGTCGCGCAAGCACCAGAATATAACTTAACGACTACGTTTGTAGCCGGAACCGACGGCTTTACTTGCCCTCCGAAGCACAGTGGCCTCACTTAAATTAGAAATTAAAAAACTTGTCGGTGTCGGGATTTGAACCTCTACCCTCCAGCCTGTTAAGCTATTAACATAGCCACTGAGCTGCTGCTGCCACTATGCTAGAAATCAATGTAAGTCTACGATGCTTCAGGAAATAAACAAGGAAATGAGGATAATGCCCTAGTAGTTCGAGTTTCACAACTTCAGCACAACAAGAAAAGTCTCACACTATTATAGTCCATCTAAGGATGATATGCCTTTCGGAAATTCGTCGATGCGAGGGAAGAACCGCAACTGAAACAATAGCTCCTATCTATGGTTATACCGACGTGAATTTGCGTCTCGGAGGGCAGAAATTATACATCGTGTGCTGACAGCTGATATCATGGATGATGACATTATTGGTCTAAGCTTCTTGCTTCACTCTAACGTAAGTTGGACTTACAAGTAAATAAACTTAAATTAAATATAAAAAGCCGTGTTGCTGTCAGCAGAATTTATTTAAACAATATGCCGCATCTGTGTTAAAGGAGATGTTTTATTACCAGCCCGATCCGACATCATAGTATATGTTAATGCAAAACCAGAACCAGACCTATCGATTGCTGTTCTAAGAATCTTCGGAGCAGCTGTCTAACAACTAACTGAAGGCATTTTTCCAGCAAGAATGCTAGTTAGAATGCTCGGCAATTGATTTCTTGTCCAAATACTCAATCTTCATTACTGTGATCTTCGATCAAAGAAATGAAAATCAATGGGTACTAGCGAAGGTTTTACAAGTATCAGAAATTATGTTGTGTAACCAGAAAAATCCCCGATAGTTTTACAACTATCAGTAACAATTGCCTTGGTGAAACAGAAGGATTGGTTCTACTGATTCTGTTTGGAGAGTTTGGAGTAAAATGGTTTTTAACATTAGATTTTAAAACTGTTATTGGAAGATTTTTCTCATTTACTTAGTCGTCGTAATCGTTTATAGCCTAAAATCTTTACATTACCAGTATTTTCAAAGAATTGAAAAGTACAAATTAAAAATTAATTTTTAAAAAATGTTCAAAAGCGAGAAGCCTACTTTAGACATGTAATTTCATCTGAAATAATAAGCACCGATCCCGAGAAAATAAAAACAGTTAAGAGCTGGTTAGTCCCTGTCGACAAGCAGCAATTAAAATTAATTGTGGGCTTGTATTTCTACTCAGGTCTACAAGGTATATAACTCCTGTATCATACCGGTGTTCACCTACGGAGCACAGACATGGACATTTACACAGGCCAATTTGGATAGGATAAGGAAGGCACAAAGAGCGATGGAGAGACAAATGTTGGGTGTATCACTTAGAGATAGAAAACGTAACCAGTGGATCAGAACCAGAACAAAGACAGTAGACGCGATAGAACAAGCAGCAAAACTAAAATAGAAATGGGCTGGACACAATGAACGTCTCCAAGATGGACGATGCAACAATGCAATCGGAAAGTGGCGTCCATACAATGCAAAGAGATCAAGAGGCAGACCACAGATGAGGTGGAAAGATGACATCAGGAAACAAGGAGGTCCCACATGGCAGTGTGGGGTCCCACATGGGGTAAACCTATATCCAACAATGGAAGGATAGAGAATAGGTTCAAAAAAAAATTTTCTACTATCGTTGCCTCGTTAGAAGATTTTTTAGTAGTATAAATACTTTGCATAAGCTACCTGAGGCAGGCCAATAGTTTATATGGAATGGACAGTGCCAAAAACTTCTGATATACTGAAATATTTATTCATTACTGCACGAATACTGCTACTAACTACTAACATTTCCATAAGTCTTTATATGAACGAAAGTTCCTTTTTGGGACCGATTACGCCATTATTACTGGATCGATTAATTTAAGAAATCCGAAGGATAGGTTGCTGGATGGTTGAAAAAACTATAGATGTATGATTTTGACATTGAACATCATAATGCCGATACGGTGAGTAGATGACCTTGTCCGGAAGACTGTATTGACTGTGGCAAAATTAAATCAAAGGAACGCTTAGTTAAAGCTAATTATATAAGAACCCAGATTGGGCTAGTAGACTCGAGATTTAAGTTCCACAATCTGTAGCGCTGAACAACTTGTAGATAGTGATATTGCACCAATCCTTACCAGTATAAAAAGAGGTACAGGTAGACCAACCTGGAATGAGATCTCCAACAAGAGAGTGGGTACAATAACTTTTTAGTGTCACAATCCTTGGATTGGATTAAGTAGATGGTGTTTTACACAGAAAATGGAACAGTCACGATGGAAACCAGCACAAATGTTAACTTGTGTTTACGTGTTAATGTTAGCCAAACTTGGCTGAAAGTAATGACGATGTTCATGTGAAGGTTCAAGAACACGCGACAACGACCCTGCCAGTGCGATATACGGAAAGCTCAATATGACAGACGAGCTAAATTTACCGGGTTTAAGGAAGGAGATTTGGTGTGACAATTTAATCCAGTAAGTTATAATGGGCGATATACAAAGCTACAGAAGTCATGGGAAGGTCCGTATTTCGTGGTAGCCCTAACTAATGATTTTGTCTTCCACGTTGAACGACGAAGGACAAAAATGAAGACAGTGCATCTGCATCCGTTCGTTCTGTATAAGAGGACTTTGAAGTGACAGGGTCGTTCTCGTTTTAAAAGGAATCGCTTTGAATCACCTTTACGCCATAAGTATAGTGAGATGAAATTTTTATAGAATACAAGTGACAACATATTTCGTCAAATAAGAGCCAAGTCAAGTCAAGTAAAGTTGAGTTCGTGATTTGCGTGTCTGAAAAAACCGACGATGCAGTATATAAAACAGAATTGTTATCAAATTTCATTGAATGGTTATTAGATGAGAAATGTTCAAATTGCAATAAATTTATTAAAGATTGACACAATCAAAGCCAAAAGACTTAACTGGTATGAACACCTTCAGAGAATGCCGGAAAATAGATGGCCAAAAAAAAATAGAAGAATGAACTTCGCCAACTAGAAGAAAACGAGGTAAACCAAGGCGATCCTGGAAAGACGATGTCGACGATGTAATGACCGCAAGAGATCTAACAACTGAAGATTGCTGAAGTTAAGACTAGTCGAGACATCTTGTCCTACTATACCCTTAAAAGTTTTATATTTATCACTAAAGAATATTGTTACACAACCACTTAAAATTGACAAATTTTTATAATTAACTTGTTGCAAAGTTGTTATTTTGCAACACAATGATTCACGTTAACAACATTTCTGTACATACAAAGAAATCAGTCAATATACAAATTGTGGCAACCCTGTAATTTAAGCCACACGTCTATTGCTTACATCTCACGTTTATTACTATCCTGGGCGTACTCTGCATTATTGTATAATAAAATTTATGAATCCATGTTGACTACCATGTTGTATTCAATTTATATTTTTCTCGAGATAAAAACTTTAATAAACATGAAAAAAATCACTTAGAACTTTCGATTCTCGAGTAACACAAAAGAATATCTTCTACGTGACTTGGCGGCGCCCTATCGGCAAAGTGAAATCCTCAGAGATGTTACCTTCTCGGATATAAAAACGCTTTTTGCCAAAAAATAGTCGATTTCAGAAGAAATAACTTTTAATTATAGGTTCAGTTTCGAGAAGGGTTCTGTAATACTGTTACAACATAAACAACATTTTTATGAGATTATAAGTAAATTGAAAAGAGAGGAGTACAAAATAAAATACACTAATGGAAGAAATATAACACCCTTAATATTTTGAATTTTCATCAACTTTTTAATTTTAAAGTCAATAAAAATAAAGTTTACATGTAGTATATGTTGGTTGTAACGTTATATATGTCACATCTTTAATAATTATATTTAAATAATTATTTTATTTTAATCTCTTTATTAATTTATTAGTTCCTTCACCTTCAGTTTCTTTTTTGCCATTTTTTCTTCAAAAAGTAATTGGCGCCATGTGTCTTTCTTTTCTTTCTCTTTTTGTCCCGTAGAATAAATATTCGCCCTCTCTCTTTCTGTCCGATACACTAAATATTCTGTTCTATGTTGACAGAAGAGCTAATTTCATCATAGGCATACGTCCTATGGCATCTATGATAAACTTCATTGCAGTCTCCCAATTACGTTCTGTCAATCAGCTTTCTAACGTAGTGGGATATGTTTTTTGTCTATAATTGAAATTTATGAAAGAAGGTAAGAATTATAATAAGCTTTATTTCATAGTCTGCAAGATCCTCTTTCACTTGGAGCTCTTCTTGGAGTTTATATTTTTCTTGCATCCATGTCTCCTTGGCTCTTTGTATTTCTTTTTTAATTTTTTGGTGATTTCTTGGTATTTCTTTGTGTCACTGTTTTTCATTAATCTTCTTTGGTCCATCATCTCCAGAATATCATCAGTTATCTATTCTTTATTTTGTACTTTTGTTTTCTTTTCCTGATGTTCTTTTCCCGCATTTTGCATGACGTCTTTTAGAGTTTCATAATCCAGGTTTGAATTCTATCTGGCCCACTAATGGGTTGTGGTCTAATGAGACATCTACTCCTGGGTAGGTCCTAGCTGAAGTCAAGCTTTTTCTCTTATTCTGTAATACAGGATGTTTAATATTTTAGTTTATTAGCTTTAGGGGATATTACTAAAAATTTATGGAATAACTGCAGCTGCCAGGAGGACCTAACAGCCTAATTGGGCAACACATATTTAGGAGCAAGCATCCAATCAAAGCCATAAGTATCGTTCACATTTATTTACTGTATAGGATTGGCAAGGTTGTTTTTGGTACTTAAATATTATTTTTTATTCCTTTCTAAACTTTTAACAACCTGGTTTCTGACCATCTACCCTTAATCATTGTTTACACGTATTTTAGCCAGCTTGTTATCTTATTACCATTCTTTATTATGAATGAATGGTTTTGGTTACTATTGATTTCTTATACAGATCACAGTTCAGTATATTTAAAAGTTTGCTGCGTTTAAAATATTTTTGGATTTTAATAGTTTGCGAAAAATCTCGATTGTTTTTGGCTTAGCAATTATGTTCTAGACTAATATTAGCCTAGATAACTTAGAAATAAGTTTATTTGCTCTGGTGCTTAATGATGTCGGTTTTTAATATTATACTGAAACTATTTTCTTGTGGCATCTTAATTTATACTTACGGCCAAAAATATCGAATATTTTAGAATTTTCTAATTTTTGTTCTTTCAATATAATCTGGTCAATCAAGTCGTTTATTGAAATAGAGTTTATTTTAGCAATGTTTAATAAACAATTTTAAGTTTTTATGCGGAAAAAATTGCGGAACAATAAAGGCTTAATACTAGGTAAATAAGGTTATTTTACTCTAAACTTAAATGCTTATTTAAATTGCTTAAACAAGCCTTTTTAACTGAAATTAAATGAAAGATCCCTAATCAGTATTTTCCCTGTAGCTCTTATTATTGCTTGCATCCTTCTCGGCATGCTTGCAAGTAAATTTTGGACATATCCTTGGGAAATTGCTTTGCATTCATCTTGTGCAGCAAGTCGAAGTTGCTCTATTATATTTAGAACGAAATTTTCTGTCATATACGACGTTTTAAGTGATCCCACATGTGCTCTATTGGATTTAAATCCAGACTAAACGGTGGCCCATCCAATCTTCAAATTTGGACCTCATCAAATTAATTATTCTCTCTGGTAGTAGCATGTGGTTGAGCATTATCGTGCATTAACATGAATCTTTCATATCCATTGTAACCAGCAGATGGCAAAAGATGATTCAGCGCGATGTTTTAAAGTTAAAGTTTTTACACAATTTTCTAAAATAATCTTTTTGAAAACTATTTATATACAGTGATGAGTGTCTTACCACCCAGCTTTTTAACGTAAGAGATATGAACCACAGTTACCTTGTGAAATAAAAAGAGATGAAACTCGTAGAGGTAGGAAATAATCGATAGAAAACTATAATTGACATTACATTACATTACCACTATCGATAGTCTCACACCTTTAGACGTTAGCTTCGAGCTAAATCACCTCGGTCATAATTATTATGTGTGACGTCGTATGTGGGACGCATTTCCATTTTTTAATTTCGCATAAAGTAAAAACTGATTTATACGAAGAATGTTGCGTTTCGATTTAATTTGAGTCTCTTACCACTCCCTGACACGTGTTTCTGGGTCTACCCGTCATCAGAAGGAGTTTGTAAGAAGACTCAAACCAAATCAAAACGCACCGATTACTCTGGCAATTACATGACAATAACTACCAGAGTATGCAACTAGAGACCTCTAGTGAGGCAAGATGAAGATACGTCGATAGCAATTAAAGTAAACTGTGTACCCAAGCTTAAACAAGCCATTCAGAGCGGTACTGAGAATAAAAATATTCCACTATGTACCAACATAAAAACTGATTGATCACAATAAAGCAAAAATGTGAATAAAATAAATTAATAGTGATTATTTAATCTAAAGTTTTAAATTATTAACCAAGAATAATTTCTACTATTATTTGAGGAGTTTCATACACACTTATCACGTAATAATTATCAATCCTTGTTTATAGGATTAGTGGTAAGAATTTGACATTGCGACGTAGACGTCGCAGACAATTAGAGTTCAAAACCCACATGTGATTTTCTTTTTTTTTAATAATTTGAAATTATGCAGAGATAGTTTTGATTTGAATCACTAAACATTTATGTCAGTCGTTACTAGTATTAGAAATGTTTAAAGTTAAACATAAATATCTTTTTTAATTTTGAATTTGAATTATTTTGTATTTCCGTTTTATAACATTGGAATAAGAATGAATTGTAAATAATGAGTTTTTCGAAAACTTGTTACCTAATATGTATCATATTTTCTATGATTTTTTGATTGAGTAAAACAAAAATTTTATCCTTAGTGTGAATTGAACCCCAATCCTCTTGTCAATAGACCACGTCTCTAACTATTGCACTAATTCCACACACAATAATTGTTTTCGGACAGAACATACTTACTTTTAGTTTAGTCAAATATTTCAGTTGAGTTATTTTCATTATTAAATAAACTTAAAGTTTTATAATTTAAAATAGCTACTAATTAATGTTTTTTACTTTAATATATCTTAATTTATTCGATCATTTATTCTAACATCAGAAATTATTAAAATAAAGTATTTTCGAGGTAATCCGTATAATTATGACTGAAGTCAAATACTAGTCTGAAGTCTAAGAACGGGCTTTATCTCATTCTATCTCACAACTTAATCCGTCTTCTATCCTTTTCGCTATATTTCCGGATTTTAAAGCAACTTTAAACACTTCTAATACTAGTTAGCTCGAAGCTAACGTCTAAAGGTGTGAGATTATCGATGGTGGTAATGTAATGTAATGTAAATTATAGGTTTCTATCGATTATTTTTCATCTCTATGAGTTTCATCTCTTTTTATTTCACAAGGTAACTGTGTTTTCTATCTCTTGCATTAAAAAGCCAGGTGATAAGGCACTCATTACTGTATAGATCGGTTTTAAAACGTTCTCCTACGTCTTTCGATATCCAGTTGCCACTCTTCTCGATTTATGCATAAGTCTTCCTCTATGTCTCTGCCTTTCAATACTCTATTGATGCCTTCTTTCCAACTAAGACGGGCTCTTTTCTTTTTTTTTTTCTACCGTAAGGGGTCCACATTAAGACTTGTTTTGGGACACGTACTTCAGACATTCTCTGTACACGACCGTACCATCTGAGTTATTGGGTACCAATATGGTCTACTATTTTATGTTTTACTTTCATAATTACTCTTATTCTGTTGTTCGTTACTCTTTCTAGTCCAGATTTTCCAGCTGAGCGTCTCTAGAAGTTCATTTCTATTGCCTCAAGTTTTCTTTTGAATCTTTCCTATATTTGCCATACTTCACTACTGTAGGTAATTATACTTTTAACCTATAACTGGTATGGCAAAAAAATACATTTAAGGTATGGCGGGGTCATATTTGACCTTTAGATTTTTTTTTGTAAATAAACAAAAAATTAAACAAATTGTAATAAAAAAGTATTATATTAATGATTATAACACTGCATAAATCAAAAAATTCTATATCCCTTACTGCTAGAAAGAAATATATGGAGTTGACTCTCCACTATGAAACCACTCCAAGTAAAAAATCTCAAAAAATAACGAAAAAACACACGTGTATTTTTAAAAAGTAATAAATTCTTATTAAATAGTGTTTAAAGAAAGTATCAAAAACCAAATGAGAAATATTTAATTATATACAAAAAATTTAACAAACAAGTATGAACATGATGATAACTACTCAATATTACACCTACTACAAAAATTTTATGTAACACAATGGTTTTTGCATATATGTTTTTCACACTTATTACATCTAAGTGATTGTTTATTATCATTACGTGGGCAAATATAACATCTCCCACGTTTAGGAGCTTTTTTCCTTGCCTGGTTTTGGTCGTCTACCGGGATGTGGCCAACTCGACGAATAAGTTCTTTCAATTCTCTGGGAATATTTACCATAACAGCACGCCGAACTAAGTGATTGTGTATTAGCTGTTTACCTAAATCAATCAAAAAATTTTGTCATGTCAACCCAGATTCTGGATTAGCAGCGTTATACAAAACATGTCCATTGATACCAGTGGATGGGTTGGTAAGTGATAGGGCACTCTTTTGTCCTGGAATTCAGAAATCGACTCCAAAGGCGGATGAACCAAAGAAATGCTCAACGGCAGAACGATGTAGAAGGCAACGAGAAACCACTACATTAAAGATCTGTAAATAGATATCTCTTGTCAATTATAATGGCTACTATAAATGACAATTTCACAACTACTGATCATATACATCGGATACCAAGATCCGACAGGGAAGGTAATTCACAGTTAGACCGCGGTGTCTTCCAGGTCGCCAACATGCGAAAACCCTGCGTCAGGCACAAAAATATAAACCAACTGCAGATAGGTACCTGGAATGTGATGTCTATATATGATGCAAGGAAGATCCACAATGTGTCTCCTCATCTCATGTAATACATGAGATGAGGAGACTTAAAGATATTATAATGGGGCTAAGAGAGACCAGACGGCCTAGATCTGGCGAAATTGAAATTGAAGGTGCCAAAATATATTATTCAGGAAATGGAGATATTCTCCACTATAATGGAGTCGCTATAGTGGTTGATCGCAGTTTCTGTCAAGCGGTTACTTGTTTTGTTCCTATATCGGATAGAGTGTTAATGATCACGGCCCAAACAACGCATAGAAGTCTTAATATCATACAGGTGTACGCCCCCACTGCAGATAAAGATGAAAATGAAATAGAAGAGTTCTACAATGACATTAAAAAAGCACTTGAAAGCACCAACAATAGAGATATAATAATAACAATGGGGAATTTTTATGCCAAATTAGGAAAAGACAAATTCCAAGAGATTATTGCTGAATTCAGGCTAGAAATAAGAAACGAAAGAGGGGAAAGACTGACGGAATTCTGTTAGGAGTTTAAAATGATAGCGACAAATACATTTTTTCAGTTACCACCACGTAGATTATATACATGGAAATCACCTAAGGATAGCAAAGAAAAAATTATCAGAAACCAGGTAGATTATATCCTTATCAATAAGAGATACCGTAACTCCATCGAATTGGCAAAGACATATCCAGGAACAGATGTGTCATCAGATCACAATTAAGTAATCGTAAAATTCGAAATCCACTTAAAGAAAATAAAAAAACAACAAAAGACACAACAAATAAGCACTCTGCTAAAACACCCTAATACAAAAGGAGAGCTAACGTTGAAATTTAACGAGAAGTTAAACAAAATAATAATCAATGATAATGAAGATTCCAACAAAAAATGGGAAAAATTTAAGAACACATTAATGCTGCCAATTAAAAATACGATGAGTAGTCACAAAATCGATGAAGCTAAGACTCCATGGATGACAGATGAGATCCGGCAACTCATGGACAAAAGAAGATCATACAAAAACAAATATGTAAACGAATACAAAGCCACACACAAGGAGATCATGATAAAAATACGGGCCGCTAAAGAAAAGTGGTACAACGACAAATGTTTAGAGATAGAAGAACTCCAGAGAAATCATGATAGCTTTGAAGTGCACAAAAAGTTAAAGAATTAGCAGGTATAAGACAATCCAACAATAGTAACACCCTGATTGATACGAAGGTAAAATAATATCTGATGTAAAAGGCAAACTAAACAGATGGAGAGAATACGTCCAAGAATTGTTTGAGGATGACAGGACACAACAAGATGGCATGAACGATTGCGAGGAACATGATATAGGTCCAAATATAACTTAGGATGAAATAATACATGCAATAAATCTGGCAAAATCTAATTAAACTGCGGGACCTGACACAATTCCAACTGAAATAATTAAATTATTATCAGAAGATCAGATCAATGTATTATTAGACTTATATAATACTATATATAATACGGGTATTATACCGAGAGATTATCTCAAATCAACATTTATTACATTACCAAAAAAACCTAATACAAGGGAAAGTAATGATCACCGTATAATTAGTCTAATGAGTCACACATTAAAAATATTCTTAAAAATTATCCATTTAAGAACTTTCAGAAAAGTGGAACAAGACATCACTGAAACCCAATTTGGATTTAGGAATGCCATGGGTACACGAGAGGCATTATTTGGATTTAACGTCCTCATGCAAAGATGTATGGATGTAAACCAACCACTCTATGTTTGTTTTATTGATTATAATAAGGCGTTCGATAAGGTCCGATACAACCGTCTTATACAGTTACTTAAAGAGAAACACATTGACAAAAAAGACTTAAGAATAATAACTCATCTCTACTTTAACCAAACAGTAAAAGTCAGAGTCGACAGAGAACTTTCGGAGGAAGTAAAGATAAAAAGAGACGTAAGGCAAGGTTTCATACTCTCCCCCTTATTGTTTAATCTATATTCAGAAAAAATAATTAAAAAATCACTCGAAAATGTAACAATTGGAATAAAAGTCAACGGCAGACCCATCAAAAATATCAGAAATGCCGATGATACTATACTAATTGCAGAGAATATACAAGATCTGCAGACACTTTTAGATAATGTAGTAAATGCTAGTAAGGAAAGCGGACTAACGCTTAATGCTAATAAAACAAAATTTATGACAATTTTCAAAACACAACAACAAGACAGTTTAAACATAAGAGGAGTTCCAATAGGAAAAGTAAAAACAATACAGATATCTTGGTATAATTATTAATGAAAATAACGAGTAAACAAAAGAAATAAAAATGAGAATTGGACAAGCTAGAGCAACATTTAATAAGATGAGAAAAGTATTATGCAGTAGAGACCTTAGTTTACAACTCAAAATAAGAATATTACGTTCTTATGTATTTTCGGTGCTGCTGTATGGGGTGGAGGCCTGGACCTTAAAGAAAGAGGTGAGCGATCGACTTGAAGCATTCGAGATGTGGACCTACCGAAGAATATTAAAAATAAGTTGGGTAGACCGAATACAAATGTTGAAGTCCTCAGAAAGATGACAAAGGAAATGGAAATCACGAATACGATTAAGATAATAAAGTTGCAGTATCTCGGCCACGTTATGAGAGGGGATAAATATGTGTTTCTACAAACCATAATGCAGGGAAAATAACAGGGAAAACAAAGTATTGGAAGAAGACGCATCTCCTGGCTCAACAATCTGAGAAAGTGGTATAATTGCAGTTCCGTCGATTTGTCCAGGGCTGCAATCTCAAAAGTAAAAATAGCTGTGATGATTACCAACATCCTTAGAGGAGATGGTACCTAAGGAAGAAGATTGACACCAGCAACATACATGATCCGAAACCAAATAGCTTGTGGCCATCTTCTAGCACGCCGTCCTACTTTGTATTTGGCACAAGTTTCATCCAGTACATCCAGCCCAACTTTGGTAATGTTGTAAAAGTCTATAATATCCAGTAGTTTCTTAGCTGTCTCCAATACTTTGTTGATATGTTTACAGCGGCGTAGCTCTTCAACAAGCTTTAGTGAAGAAAACCAGTTGTCACCAGTAACATTGCGATTGGAATTTACTATTGGTGCAGTGAGCCAAAGAACATTTAGTGTTGGTATGGATAGCTTTTTTGGATTAGGTATTGCATCTTGTTTTCCAGTATAAACAAAAGCATTGATTAGATAATGAGTACGGACGTCACACAGGCACATTATTTTGAGTCTGTATTTTTCAGGCTTACTCTTTATATACATTCTAAATTTACATTTTTCACGGAAACCGACGAGCATTTCATCCACTGTTATGTATTCTCTACACGAATAATTAGTTTGACAGTTATTTACAAAATGGTGAAAAATTTCAGAAATTGCTATCAGTTTGTCTCCATTTACAATACCCTGGTCTCTAGTTTGCGGATCGTCAAATCTCAAAGATTTCAGTAAAAAATTAAGCCTTTTTACTGTCATTACGGAACGGAATATATCACGACCAGTACCATCAGTTGCAAAGAGAATTTATATATTCATTGTTTGATTTGAACACGCCTGCCAAAACAGAAGACCAAATCTGCTAACATTATAATTTTGTCAACATGGCTTATTGTATTGCATCCTAAAGCGTTATCTCCATAATGTGTTTGCAAACTGTTTATTTTTTCGTTGGTTCTCTCAATAATCTGGTCAATTATTTCATCATCAACTAATATTTAGAATGCTTTAGCAGTAGTCATAGGTTTGTTTATTCGTGCTGGTCCAGCAAGTCCTAGTACATGTGACACGATATTTATTGCACGAGTTCGGCTCGACGCAGGAGCTTGCTTTGACCACTTTTTTCTATTTCTCCCGTAATAGTTCGGTATCACTACTGTCATCCTCACTAATTGATTCGATACCTAAGATTTTATCGTTATTATTCCCTGTGTCACTTTGATCACTAGCTTCAGAGTCAGTATCATCTTCTTCTTCTTCAGATGCAAATCCACTAATGGATGTTAGCGATCACATTTTCCATTAACTCTCTATTTCTTGCAATAAGTATCAGAGATTGTATGTCGTTAATCCCTGTCCATTGCCTTATGTTTCGGAGCCAGGACATTTTCTTGCGTCCCATTCCTCTCTTGCCTTCAATTTTACCCTCGATTATAAGTTGGAGGAACTGGTATTTTTCATTTCGCATGATGTGACCTAGATACGCCGTTTTCCTTTTCTTGATGGTTTCGAAAAGTTGGCGTTCTTGGTTTATTCTTTTAAGGACATCTATATTTGTGATTTTCGCTGTCCATGGTATTTTTAGGATACGGCGATAAAGCCACATTTCGAAAGCTTCCAATCTGTTTATATCCCTCGTTTTGAGTGTCCAGCCCTCTACGCCATATAGCAGCACTGACCATACGTAGCACTTAGTAAACCTTAGTCTCAGTTGAAGATCGAACTCAGAACAAGTCAGTACCTTCTTGAATTTTACGAAAGCTTGTCGAGCTTGCTCAATGCGACATTTTACTTCCCTGTCCGATGCCCAGTCTTCAAATAGCCACGATCCCAGGTATTTAAATTTACTCACTCTTTCTATGGATTTACTATTCAGTGTTATGGTGGAGTTTTCAAATGCATCCAAGTTTCTGGAGATGATCATGAATTTGGTCTTTTTGGTATTAATCTCTAGTCCCATTCGCTCACTGTATTCTCCGATTATAGTGACAAGTTGTTGAAGATCGACTATGTTGTCACAAATTAAGACACCATCATCAGCATATCGTATGTTATTGATCAATACTCCATTCACCTTGATTCCCATCTCTGCATCCTCCAAAGACTCTTGAAATATGGCTTCTGAATAAATGTTAAATAAAAGAGGGGAAAGCACACATCCCTGTCGAACGCCTCTTCTTATATGTATGGGCTTAGATATAGAATTGTCTATTTTTAGCTGTGCCGTTTGATGCCAGTACAAGTTTTCAATGCATCTTATGTCTTTTTGGTCTACATCAACTTTCTTGAGAATCTGCATTAACTTGTGGTGTTGGACACGATCAAACGCTTTTTTGTAATCTAAAAAGCATAGGAACACATCCTTCCTCTGATCGTAACAATTTTGGACCAGTACCTGTGTTGCTACTATTGCTTCTCGTGTCGCAGTATCATGCTCACTAATAATTGTCTCTGCATCAGATATGTCGAAATCGTTGTCACCAATCTGTTTAGCTATGTCTTCTAATTCCTATTGTGTTAAGGGTCTCGTTCTGATACTTGAATTAGCCATAATTATTTAAAACTAAATCACTGACTATTCTGGGAAAAATGAAGAAGGAATCAGAGATTGTGTTTACGATCAAACGCATAAAATTGCAATATCTGGGACACGTTATGAGAAATCAGCACCGTTACTCCCTGCTACAGTCTATATTGCAAGGTAAAGTCAAAGGTAAGCGAGGACCCGGTAGAAGGAGAATATCTTGGCTGCGGAATTTAAGAACATGGTTTAAGAAAACCTCAACGGAGCTGTTTCGAGCCGCAGCGAGCAAGGTTATGATTGCCAATATGATTTCCAACATCCGAAACGGATAGGAACCAGAAGAAGAAGAAGAAGAAATCACTGACAATTTGCCTTTTTAAGGTATGGCGGGGTCAATTTTAACCCTATCGACGTCTAACACTCAACAAAGTACAAAGTCAACTGCAGCAACTACGTTCAAGTAATGTACTCAACGCCGTTTCAATAGCTGAAAAGCGGCGTTGCCAGGTGTTCTCCTTTTTCTGGAATTTTCATAACCATTTTTTTGGGTCTAAAATGACCTCGCCATACCAGTTAGGGGTTAATGATTGTATTATATACCTTGTGTTTGTAATCATTACAGATTAATTAATCCCAAAGAATACTATTGAGAAGGGAGATTGCTTTTCTTGCTTGGTTGTTTTACTCCTTAAATGTGTCGTCTACGTTGCCTTCTTTTGTGATGATCATACCTAAATATTTATATGTGTTGCAATCTTTAATAACTTTTTGAAAACTATTTCCGAACTGAAAATCGAAACGTCGTATATTAACTAAAACTATAATTATCATTACAATCAATTGTGTTTTTATCCCATATAAACACAATATGCTTGTTTGTCTTAAATAAGAAGTTTTTATATGACGGTTTAAAGAGAATATAATATTATTCAATTTCAAAGATCTTTTTGTTTTCAATGTGATATGTACTAAATTCACCACTTTATATTTTAAAATTCAAGTAGTAAATCAACAAAAAGGCATCAACTTTGTGTATTGTTCCATACTTATAATATACGATGCTTTTTATTTTTTTCATGTAACGCATTGCGCGGCATATAAATAAAAACGGGAATAAAAGTGTACTCTATAACTCCCATCTACCTTTTGTATTTTTAATTTACCTTTGCTTCAAAAAATGTAAGAGTTGTTTTACCTGTCATGTATTTTATTTGTCGCATTTGTTGAGCTTTAATCTTTTCTGTATAGCTCTGTGACATGTTTATTAAAAATATAAAACGAGGTGCTAGCAGAATATGATACTATATTTTGAATAAGGTGTAAGCGAAATTCCTATTGAAATAATCTTTTTATATTTAATAAAAATATTTTAATAAACGTAACGTGTCCTAATAACTGTATAGAATGTTCCAAGATTACATTATAAAATAATGAAAAAATGTTGCACTCGTTGACAGAACTGAAAGCTTTTATGGACCTGGCCTTGAGTTTAGATAAAAATTATTTAAATTCATGAAAACTTAAAATATATTTAAAAATATTCATACTTCTGTGATTTTTCACTTTAGCTTTTTATTTAATTTGTTTTTATTTATTTTCTTCAATTTATCCAAGTAACTATAAAATGTATTTTTTTTTATTTAGAAATTACAGCCGCATCCACCATAATGGTTATTAGCAACGTATATGAAATAACAAAATTAGAGTTTATAAAATATTCCTATTAGTACAGTGAGTGAAGGTAAATAGCAACTATTACCTCCGATTTCGGTGAATCTCCATCGATTTTCATAAAAATTTGGGATTGAGTATATTTTACCCTCAACTTTAAAAGTGACATATGCTCAACTTGCGCTTTTTGAATTTTAGGGGCGAAATCCACCCCTTTTTCTAAAAATGGTAAAAAATGCAGATTTAAGCATTCTGACATAAGTAATCTCGAATAATTATTTATTTTTACGCACAACGGGCCGTTAAGGCCTAGGACAATTTTTGTAAACGTAATCCTAATATTAACTAATTACAATTATTTTAAACAAAACTTAAACTTAAATATATATTTAGAACATCCTTAACTACTCTAAAGGACCTGGTGGACAATATTTCTTCATTCGTTTCTATTTTGTGCTTTTTTTTCAGTCCCTCACCTTCACGTGTTTAAGGTCTTCCTCCACTTTATTAATCCACCTCGTTCTGGGTCTACCTCTTCTTTTAAGACCGATTAGTTTTCTGGTTATTGCTAGTTTGGGCATTCTGTTTGCTTCGTCTGATTGCTAATCGTCAGCAAATGCCAAGCAATGGTGCTTATTTTTCATGATTGTTTCTTCCGCCTTCATGTTGCTTTTTCTAATTACAGTTTCTAACACTAAGTTGAATAATGTAGTGCATAAAGGATCTCCCTGTCTCAAGCCTTTGCTCTTCTATTGCTCGATACATTTTGACTCTATCGACTCTATCATATGTTTGTCTTATATCCACAAACAAAACACGCAGGGGAACTTTACCTTCATAACAAGTCGTTTGTATCTCCTTTAATGAGAAGATTTGGTCTACAGTAGTTCTGTCCTTTCTAAAGCCGGCCTGATACTTATGTAGGATTCTTTCCGTGTAGCAATTTAATTTATTGGCAATATTCGGTATACAAATATTGGCAATATTCTTTCCAATATTTTGTATACCGAGTCTAGTAAGGCTATACCTCTATAGTTGTTACACTTTAATTTGCCTCCTATTTTATGCAGAGGCATATGCGGGCTTCATACCACTCCGATGGCATTATTTACTTTTCCTATACTTGCACTAGTAGCTGGTATATTTTTCTTTGTAGTTGTTCTCCACCAAACTTGATCATTTCTATGTATATGTCACTTTTACCTGGACTTCTGTTATTTTTTATCTCATGTATTGCTGTCACCACCTCCTCCTCTGTACGCTGCCTTTCAACTATCGCATCTTCTCCAACCGTCCAGTTGTCTACTGCTTTGTGGTCCCCCTCACCATTTCATAGTTCTTCAAAATATTTTTTCCATTCCGTCATTATTTCTGCCGGATTGCTAATTAAATTTCCGTTTTTACCTTTCATATAACTACAGTGGCTTTGGTAACTATTTCCCTTCTTTTTAACTTCTTGATAGAACAACCTCACCTCTTTGTTTTAAAACTTCTCTTCTATCTCTTTTAATTTCAACTCATTGTGGAATCTCTTTTTCCTTCTACACAGAGTTTTCAATCTTCCTCGAATTATTCTATATTCTTGTTTTTTACACTCTCTATTATCTGTTAATATTTGTTGTCTGATCTTCTTCGTTTCCTTTGCTATCGCCTGACACTCTTCGTCAAACCAATCTTTGTTTGAACTTTTCTTTAAGTCGCACTTAACTATTTTCTCGCTAACTTCTCCTACAGCAGATTTAATTTGTTTCCAGGCTTGATCTGTCTGTAAATTTTGGTCACATTGTTGTAGAATTTAATTGATTTCTCCTTCGTATTTAGTTTTTATTTCTACTTCCTTAAGTTTTTCAATATTGTACTTTCTCTTCGTTTTATTGTTCGATTTCTCTTTTTCTTCCAGCCTCCTCCCACATGCGACTTTAACGAGGTAATGATCCGAGTAGATTTCAGCTCCTCTCATACTTCTTTCCTTCTGAATGATATTCGTATATTTACTTTCAATCATAACATGATCTATTTGATTCACCGTCCTTCCATCAGGGGAGACCCACGTACCTTTGTATATCTCTTTTCGTTTTAGTTCTGTGCTTCTCACCACCATGTCTTTCTCTATGGCAAATCTTTTGACCATTATCGTTTGTTACTTCGTGTTTACTATAGTTAACAGTTACTGCAGTGTACAGAGGTTCTTTTCCCACTTTAGCATTACAATCACCCATTATTATTTTACATCACATTTAGGTAGGCGCTCGTATTCATCATTGAGTTGCTTATAGTAAAGATCTTTTATTTCGTCGTCCTTGTCTTTTGACGGTGCATGAATATTGATTATACTCCAATTTATTTTCTTACTTTTAACTCGTATGGAACACATTCTATCAGAGATAGGATTTAAAGCTATAACTTTGTCCAGTACACATACACTTTGTATACATTCAGCTACTAAAAAACCAGTTCCAAGCATTATATCTTTACCTCCACTTTTAAACAGCACCATATCTTCTATATCAGTTATTTCCGATCCTAGTTGTTTTGTCTCTTAAAGAGCCATTAAATCTATTTTATACTTCCTTGCCTCATTCATTAGTTCTTTTAGCGCACCTTCATAAAAGGTTCCTCTGACATTCCATGTAGCTAAATGTATCTTGTCTTTCTTCGGCTTTACCTTTATATTCCTGTCTTGCTTTGTTTCGTTTTCATAGTTCGTAATCCTTTTCTTCGCATTCTTCGTCTTCATTTCTTTCCTTTTCATGCTGGTGCTTAGTTTTTGGCTTTGGTCTCTACTACCAACGTTAGGTTCAAGCCATCCCAGCGCCATATTTCCTGATCGGAATATATTTTCTTATATCCTACTTTCACTTTTCTCCCTTCCTGTCTTAGTTCTTGCGCTTTTTGTCTGACATATTTCTGTTTAATTCTATCTTTCTTTGACAGGTCATCATTGATATAAACTAGGCATTTTCTTCGGTTTCTTAATTTGCTTTTGTTTCGCATGACTTTTCTTTTGTCCTCTTCTTTTTCAAGCTTAACCAGGCAGACTTTTTCTCCCAGCTTCACAACCTTCTCTATTCAAACATCCACTGCTAATAAAACCTGCACAACATTTTTTATTTTATGTTTTAGAGTCTCTGGGATATTTGTATCTATGTTCATGCCTTGTATAACTATATTTTTACGCCTTTTTCCGTTTTCCATTTTCCAAACTTTCCAGCCGTTCTTCTATTTTCCTAATTTCGCTGAGTTCTCTTGATTGTTCTTTTATCTTTATACTTACACCTGTCATCATTTTCATAATTTTTTTGTACATTTTCTTCCATTTTCTCCTTTTTGTTGATGGGAGATCTCCCCATTTTGCGACTTTTGATGAAAGCACCTCGTAACTCTTCCTCTTGATCTCCTTTTCTTTTCTTCTGGTTTTCGTCTCTCGAATAATTAAATAAAATAAATATTTTGAAACATTTATAAGCATGATTTATGATTTTAATTAATTTTTCAACCCTTGTAGCAACTATTCCTTAAATCGAAAATCATGAAAAAATATTTTTTTATATTTTTGAAATCGCATATTAATATTACCCGAATAGTTTATTTAATGTTTATGATATAAAATTTTTGTTTAACTGTGAAATTTCTACCCTTAAAAACCACCTCTTAAAGCAGAATCATTGAAAAAATTAATTTCAAGACACTTTATTTATTTGAATAATACATTACTGAATTGAAATCTCATTTACTGAGTATTAAAGTATTTATTTTTTTATTACATATTTTTGCACACTTAAAAACTACTTCTTGTCATAAAAATCATGGAAATTTTTTTTATTAACTTTAATAACTTTAATCATTTAGAAAGTTTTTTATTGGTTACAATAAACTTTATTAATATATTCCAAACTTTATTAATATTATTCTTACCACATTTCCTGAACAATTTTTTTAATGCTTATGTTACTTATAAAAATTTAATTTGTTAGTGAGGAGAAAAACATATTAAAATAAATATTAAAATATACGAAAAGTTCATTAATTTTTTATTTAAGTAATGTTTCATAAATTAATCAAATATTAATAGTACTTTAATTGTTAATTATTCACTCTTTATCAGAGCTCTCTTCATCAATTTCTCCTTTTTCATTAATTGGATGGCTTGTTTGGCAATTGTCCCCACTGCCTGATCCGCCGACTGCATTGCAAAATAACCCTACTCTTCGACACCCGCGAGAAGCGCCGCAACCATTTTTGCAGTTGCAAAAAATTTTTTTTAACAATTCTTCTGGAGTAGGTGGATTGGGATTTTTCGTTAAAAACAAAGACTCTTCAATTTTGCAACATTCCCAGTCAACTGTACGAATGTCTTTGTTTCCAAGCCATATCTAGGTTTGTAAATACACTCTTTTGATATGCTCATCCAATGCAGCAACCGTTAAGACCGGAGACGAAAGCTTTACTGCACTATTTTTAGTGGTAGCCTTAATAAAGGACTCGTTACGCATCTGTTTCAGATAAGCTGATAGATCTTTTATGCGTTGTAGTTTACTCATATTCACATCTTTTGCACTTCCGTACAATAATATTGTGCAGTACCTACCAGCTTCTAAAATGGTATCGATATTAGCGGCCTTATTATCTATCCTTTTTCCTATATATACATACAAAATCTCTACTCCAAATTTTTTTTTAATGTTATTGATTTTTTTACAATACCTTCGTTAATTTTTACGATGTAAGGTTCATTCAAAAACCATTTAAAAGGTAATTTCAAAGTTGTATTAAATTTAGTCTTTAAGTTCCTTATTAAAAAATAAATAAAAGGTTAAAGGGCTCCGGTTACATGGTTCTCGCCGTAAAATTTAGGTTTTAAACGTTTTCATCTCAGTTATTTTTTATCATACAAAAATATAAAAAAACGAAAATCTTTGTTAGAAAAAAAACCTCAAATTTTGTTTTTTTTTATCATTTTTTATGTATATTGAGTATATCCTCCCTACCATTTCCAACTATCTAATATGAAAAGTAGTACTTTTCAGACGAGCAAGATAACTCTTTTTTAGGGAATCCTAAATCAGGCCTTGACGAATGAAAAATTTTTTATATTTAATGTTTAATCCTTGTTAGAATGATAAAAAATTAAAATGTTTACTGTTTTTTTCTTTCCAAAAAATCACATTCGATACTTTGCTTTTTGTGTTAATCAACGATTTGTTTTGATACAATGTCTCAAAATTGCGAATGTGGCATTTCTGCAGTTTATATTGGTATAATTTTAACACATTCATTTGGTGCAATGTTTCGAAATTGCGAATGTGGCATTTTCGAAAGTTAATATTGGTCTAATGTACATATTGTCTAATATATTTTCTAATATCTTAATTGAAAAGGAGAAAAATTAAAATAATTTTAATGTTCTTACAAAGTTTATTACAAATCATTTAATTAAAAATTAAAGTTGTAGTAAAAAATGGGAAAATTATGTTTAAAAAAATTGTTAAACATATTTTTATGAAAGCATGTATTGCTAGAAAATTAATGTAATTAGAAACGTAAAAAATATTAATTATGGAACTTCACGCCCTGTAGATACCTTAAGTACTAAGTCATGACCCTCTCTCTCTCTCTCTTGTCGTTTCCTCATTGCTGAGGATCGTGATTCCCTACAATGCGGGCTGTCAATTCTCTCCATCTCTTGCGATTTTGGGCTGCTCTCATGGACTCGGAAAACGTCTCTCCAGTGGCTTTCTGTACTTGATCTGACCATCGGATAGGTGAGCGTCCTCGGCCTCTACGTCCTTCTACGTTTCCGCACACAATTAGTCTTTCTAAGTTGTCATTGTCTCTTCTCGCAATGTGGCCAAAAAACTTTAAAACATTTGCAAGACACTGAGAGGAGAGTCTGGTCTGAATGTTTAGCTCTTCGAGAATCGACTGATTGGATCTGTGCTCCGTCCACGAGACGCGTAGCATTCGTCTCCAGCACCACATTTCGAATGCGTCAATCCTTTTCCTCATGACCTCATGACCCTCAATTATTGTAAAATAATTGTAAATTAAAGGTATTAAATTTCGAATTAAACGTTATCGTTGTCTTCAGTTGCGTCAGGTTCTGGAAGATAATTTCTCCCAGTACCAGATAATCGTAGTTCTCTGGCAGTACTAGATGTTGGTAAAAATTGGTCATATTGGTGGTATTGCCTAGGTAATAGGTTTTGTTCACATACATGTTTATACTATTTTGTTTGCCTCTTTTTTTGTTTGGTTTCAAGAGATAAAAAGTTTTCATCAATTCTAGTCTTCATAATAATTTATTTTCATTTGGCCAATACTGGTACCATACACCATCTTCTTCTTCTTCTTCTTTGTCTAGCCATTCACGTCCACATCTGAACATAAGCATCTTCAAGTCTTCCTTTCCATTGTTCATACACCATCACTATATTTAAAATTAGTATTTCCATTACTTGTTTGCTCTTCATATTTTACATCATTTTCTTTTTCATATTGATCATGACTGTTCTTTGGTTTTATTTTATTTTCTAGTGCAAATGTCACTTTTCTTTGGTTGAAATCTAAGATTTCGTTATGAAGTAGGTATGTCACTTCAAACGGGCATGGCTTAGTGCATGCAAGTCTTATGATTTGTGCCCATCCTTTAAGGGTGTACCTATACAGGGGAATTTTTTAAGTTAGATTCAATTTTTGAATAAACAGAGTTGCATTCCATTTCTGAGTGACCCGGTACAAAAACACATCGTCAATTGTTTTGAAATTTGGGTGACAATTAACATATTGACATATACCAGAAAAAGCAAAGTTTTTCTGTTGTTCTCTGCAATTGTCGGATATTACTTTTTAAATGTTCAATATCAGGGTAAGATTTAATGTATTTAAATATACATGTAGCAGTTTCAGTACCACCGCGTTTTCCCTCGGTTTCATCCTATATGAAACACTGGACGCTCACTTCTCTTAAATAATAAATGGTCAAATTATTAAAAGTTTTCTCACATAAACACAAGGTCCTGCAGCTGCTTTAGGCGTTGACAAAACAAATTGAAGATCGAAATTAAATGCTAATATTTTTCTATTCTTGAAAGCCGACTGTTTATCTTCATCTCTTTTTTTCTCGCTGCATCTTTTCTTTCGAGGTGTTTGTGATCTAAAGGAAAATTACACTGTGTGGACGACGCGTCAAAGGCAGCATTCTTTAATGTTTTTTTTTAATAATTCTCGTTTTGACAAAATCACTGTTTCTACTTTAGCTATATCCAGTTAACTGAATAATCAGATAATGAGAAACCGATAAAAACAAAAAGATAAAGTGCCTCACCGAAAGAACTTCTTGGAAGCAATAATTCACACAATTTTAAACACATGCGTTTTGTTTTTGTCAACAATGTTTACTATTTTTGACAGTTTGCAGATTATAATTAAATAATTGTATCAATTACAACACTGAAGCTAATGAATGGGACACATTCGTCATTTTGCGTTGTACACATATGACTTTAGTTATATTTATTCAAAACATAAGTATCGAATATTTCATTTTCGTCAGTTTGCAGTATATTCGATATTTTGACGAAAACAAAATGACAAAATGTTCATATTCGATGGTTTAAACAAATTTTTCCCGTGTTCCTTATTAAGCTACAATTTCGATATTTGGCTACAAGATGTATCACGTCTAATGCAAGGACAAGGTATCGAATCTGAAAAACCCGAGTTTTCACATTCGATAGTTGGAAATGGAATAATGGAAATTATTCTCAAAAGAAAAGAAAATTTATGAAAATTTAAAAAATTCTGATATTTTTAAATCAATTTTTTTTTCAAAAAATGCATTTTAAACCGGTCAAAATTTTTGACCTAAATTAGGTCATTACTTATACTAAAATAAAGAAGGCCTCATAGGGATTAGTATTAATTTTAATTTTTGTGAAAATGGCGTATGTTTTATTTTTCACTTTTTCCAAACAAATTCGAAAGAATCTTCTTATTTTCATCATAACTTGCTTAATTTTAATGCTATCAACTTCTTCTAAGGCCACTTTTATAGGTATTTTTGAGTACTTTAAAAATTGTTAAATAATGACATTTCATAAAATGCATTATTTTCCCGTTATTTAAGCTTGAATATTCAGATTTGAGTATTCGCCGCAAAAAAACATTTAGTTACCTATTGCCCACTTTTAATTAATAATAAAAGGTTTTCCAAGCAAGAAATTTATATAATTTTTTATTAGCTTCAATTTTGATACAGACAACCAACTTTTTTATAAAAACTTATAGTTTTTGAGTTATTTATGAAAAACCGCTTTAAAACATGCATTTTTTTCACGAGAAATCAAAATCTTTTATCTTCAATAACTCAAAAAGTATTGATTTATTTTATTAACTTTTGTTTAGATTTGGTCCCTCTATCGATTCCTGGGGTTATTTTTGATAAAATAATTTCCACCCCCGAGAAGGGGTGGCATCCACCCCCAAGGTAAAAGAGCAAGTTGACCATGTCACTTTTGTTTCTTAAGGTATTCTCTAACTACTCACCAATTTTCATGAAAATCGATAGAGGTTCAACAAAATCGGAGCTTCAGTGACCTTCAGTGACTGTACTATATAGATTTTAAGAAATATACAATATTATTAGCTAAAAAATAGGGCCTACTAAATTACTTTTACTGTTAGGTATGAACCCTTTACTTGACGGTGTGCACTCCAGGATACGTTATTTATTAAATTATACTTCCTCTACATAAACAAGTTTGCCGCAAGATTTTAAAAGTACACTCTCCCTATTATAGCATTCGGCTAACCAACAAATTAATTTGAATGCCATACACAGAGTTTTGCCACAATCAGAGAGTGTTTTGTGTAGACTTGCTCAAAATGACTTCCAAAAAAGTGCTAATTTGTGTCATTCGGTAAGTAAATTAATTTTTTATATGTTAATAGTTATTGTATGGATTGGTAAACTATAATTATAGTTAATTGGGTCTTCAGCAAATAATTGTATAAAATATTATTCACAATTTGTCTATAAACAAACAGATAGGATCACTTTAGTGTTCTAGTGAACAAACAGATAGTGTCTAGGAAGAGACATTGCCAGTTAAGCGACAATTTAGTTAGTATCCTCGGGTATACATTGCCAGGTACGGAAGAAAATTGAATAAGTATCCTTTCTGGATACGTTACCCGGTATACTGACAAATACTAATTGTATCTTATTAGCTACTTTGCCCATTAGAGGATTAACAGAAAAGTGATAAAAACATTTGGTATATTATGCTTGTAATGATTTTTTGTATAATTTGCGATTTATGGTAACAGTCAGATTCAACAATTTATTTTCCTCGTGTATTTTGTGTGAAAATCAAAAGCTTGTGAATCAAATGCAATTATTGTTTATCTTCACACACACACACACACACACACACACACACACACATATATATATATATATATATATATATATATATATATATATATATATATATATATATATATATATTATATATATATATATATATATATATATATATATATATATATTTATATATTATATATATATATATATATATATATATATATATATATATATATATATTTGAGTGTTCTAAGTATTATTTAAAGTTTTGAATTTAAGCTTTAAAAATAAATGTTTGATCATCTTTGTAGTTTATTAATAATTTTTAAATGTAAATGATTGATATTAAATGATAAAATATTATGTTTATAGTTTAAACCCCTACTTTATGGTATCTGTTCATAATAACTGAAGTAAAAGACAGTTTTATAGTTTATTCGTCTTCCGGGTTTGGATCGTGTCATTTGTGAGTGACCCAAAAGTGGGTTCTCAACAAGAGATGAACCCACTTTTGGGTCACTCACAAATGACACGGTCCAAACCCGGAAGACGAATAAACTATAATTCTGACTCTGGCCGTGGAAGCCTACGATTTAAAAGACAGTTCCACAAAATGTAGTAAAAACATTAAAAAAATCTACAATTGTTTTGCTAAAAGTCTTGATAATGCTAAAGATCCTTAGCGAAATAATTGTAAATTTGTTTAATGTTTTTATTATATTTTGTGAAAATTTGATAATTTCCGTTTAATCCAACATTATTTAATATATTGGCCAAACGACAAATATAAATCTTGGCAATGTATCTTTCTAGATACGGAGGTATTTTTTCAATAACCTGGCAATGTATCTATTGGTCATCAGTACTTGTTTTATAGTATACCTGGCAATGTGTCTTGCGAGATACACTGTAATATACGGTACGCCTAACAGTGTATCTTATAAGATACAATGTCAATAAAATGTCAAAAAAATTAAAATAGAAACAAAAATGTAATTGACTCTGAAAATGAAGATAATATTCAGTAAGCAAAAACATTTTTCTTACAGCGGTTATGTGCGCGCCAAGTTAAGGGTTAAATAATGTTACATGAAAATTTGCAAAACTATGGTATTCAAATAATATGTAACTTGTACATTACATGTTTCACATATAGGTGAATCACTTTTGGACAATAAAATTTAAATGAGTAACTCTCGTGTGTCCAATTCGTAATCTCGTTATCACCAATGTACTCTTATATTCCTGGTTGAGGGTTCCCAAGCTGTAACGTCATTTTTAATTTGTTTCAGTGATGTTTGAGAAGATTGCTATTCGTTTTTCAACTTGCACAAAACACGATTCTTTATAAAAGCTTTTATATCACTCGCAGTATCTCGATAATCGGCTTTTGCTTTATCAGCACATTTAGCAATTTCACTCGCGCACTGGTCTTGTTGCCTGCAATACCAATATGGCATAAAATCGATATAAATATGATACTTCTAGTTCCTTAAGAGAACCTTTAGGATAGATCTGTTTTGGGTTTGAAGGGCGCTTAGTGAGTCACTTAAGATAACAGAGTTAGGAATGTTATTAGAATTTATATGCGTAATACCTTTAAGCATTGCATAGAGCTCAGCAGAGAAAATCGAAAAGAACGTTGGAAGACGAAATTGATATGAATGATATGTATCGCTTGGAGTAACGAATGCAGCATCTACTCCTTTATCGGACTTAGATGCATCTGTAAAGATTTTATGGCAATGTTTATAATGCTGACGGAGAATTAGATCTAGGTTATTATTAATCTCAGCGTAACTATTAATATGTTTGTCAAATTGGATTAGACCAGTATCTATATTTTTTGAAGTATTAGTTTTTTAAGGTGAGGGGCTTTTAATACCATACCTTAACCATACGTGGTTAGACCACTTGTCGAGTTTTTGTAAAAAACTTTCCTAATTGTTGAAGTTAATTGAGCATGCGTTCAGTGTAACACTAAACTTTTAAAACCAATTACATATCCAAACTATTCATTTGTTTTGAAAATAAGTAAAAAGTTGAACATCAAATAAAAAAATGTAGTCGTATGCATTTTTAAAATTGGTTCTTAAGATAGATCATTGCCAAGCCACATATTTCTGGGCACAGTGTTGTGTTAGTATATTTCCTTTCAACAAAAGAAAATATGCTTTTTTACATATTCTTATTAACTTTAAAGACTTTGGCTCGACTATTCAGCTTATTAGTAATCAAATAGATAAACTTGATCATCATCATTTTGGCTTTACAACCCTGTGTGGGTCCTAGCCTCCTCAAGAATTCTCTTCAAGTCGTTTCTATCCATCGCCTTCCTCCGCCAAGCACGTATTTCCATATTTCTCATGTCTTGGTCTATGTTATCTAGGAATCTTGTTCTGGGTCTTCCTCTTCTTCTTTGACCAATAGGTTTTTCTAGCTGGGTCGGTTTGTTCCATCCGCATTACATGGCCTACCCACCTCAGACGTACTATCTTAATGTGTTTTACTATATGTGGTTCCTGGTATATTCTATAAAGTACAATGTTGTATCGTCTTCTCCAGACACCATTTTTATTTACCGCTCCATAGATTCGCCTTAGTATTTTTTATAGATAAATGTAGAGGTCATGAATGTGTTGCTTGTGTGAGTACATTTTAAATAGGTAAAGAAATAATAAATAAACTCACAATCAATTTAATTTAACTATTAGACGACCGGTTTCGCTTTCTACAATATGCAAAGCATCTTCAGGTCTCGATACAAAGTTAAATAAATGCTGAAATAATAATAAACTCATATTAGGGTGTTGTCTAATAAAGATAAACAAAGTAGATGTTATAAAATTACAATAATTATGTCAATATTACATGTCTTAGGTTTTTCAAAATGAATAAAAAGGTATAAAAAGTTTTAACAGACAAGGTAAGACCCACAAATTGTTATAAAATAGTCTATTAGATTGTAATAAATTAATAAATAAGCAAATAAATAAAAAATACTTACATGCCGGAACTCCATTAAATGATGAATGGTAGAACATGGTTGAAACTATCATGTATTGTTGAATGGAGAACTTAAGTCTGCTATTGCAGTTGTTTGACAATAAACAGGAAGTTCCTGAGGATAGATTTGATCCAAATTGGATCAAATCTATTATTTCAGCATTTATTTAACTTTCTACCGAGATCTGAAGATGCTTTGCATATTGTAGAAAGCGCAACCGGTCGTCTGATAGTTAAATTAAATTTATTGTGAGTAAGTCTTATTTACTATTTCTTTACTTAAATGTAGAGGTTTCATAATCCAGAATTTTAATTTCCTATAACAAAAATTACAAAACTTAAAAAACAAAGCTCCGATTATTCTTTTGAAATTCTAAAGATACACAACTCTTACGCGTTAGATATTTCAAAAGCAATAAAAAGGTAAAAAAAAAAATTAGTTAAAATACTGGACGTAAAAATTTTGGTTTTCTGTTACTTTGCTTGTGGCAGCTACAAACTACAATAACGTTTTTTAACTATCTTTTCAATAATGCATAGTCACATTGTAAAACCATTAAAACGGTCATATTAAGTACAGATGGAGTGCAAAGTTACAAGCGGTTCTAATAAACGACAACTGCAACACGTGCCTTAGAAGTTTTCAGACAGACTAGTAATCAGTGTTCGCCTTAACGGAAATAAAATGAAGTTGGCCATTTTATTTTATTGAATGTTGTACCGAACTTTCTAGAAGTATTATAGCACTTTTAACTTTTTACTTTATACAACTTTAAGTGTCTGAAGTGAATTCAATTTAAAGATTAAAAAATAGATAGGATATTTGTCCGTAGAATATTTGGAATTATTTGTGTTGATGTCCTGTAATAGGAACGGACACTTAAATGTGTTTTAGGATATACCTTGCGCTTATTTTATTGTTTAGTTGAGATTTGGGTTACTGACACAACCCTGTTAGTATTGTTATGTAAATAAAGAAACTGACGCCTCTGACTGTCGATTGATCTTCTCATTTGTAGTACCATAAATGGCCTGATAGAAGTTTAATAAGACTAAATTTATTTGTTTTTCTAACTTGACTGATATCCACCATATTCCAATTCACATTTGGGAGTTCTTCCATTTCTTCGAATCTCTCCTTGAGAATGACCGAGCACTGTATGTGGCAATATTGAATTTATCATTTTGACGCACTTTGAGTAGGATTGGTTTACAGTGGTAGGGTTTTTCGTATTCAAACACCGTGCTTGCCTTGTATGTTGGTGAGTATTCATATTTATTTCCACGAGAAGATGGGGCCTGTTGGTTGACTCGTGAAGAGCCTCGCGTGCAAAAGCAAGGCTAATATTCCACTAGATATTGCCCACTCACATAAGAGCATTGTTAGCGGCTGCGTTACTTTCAGTTTATTCAGTTTTTAGCATTAAAGATTCCACCATAACATACGGATTGTTTAGGTAGGTTTTTGTTGGGAAGGAGGGAAAGTGAAAGAGGGTGTGGATGGGTATTTGATGGGTCGTGACATAGTACACTGGGGAGAAAGGTATTAAGCGGCAAAACCAAGGCCCGCAAGGGCAGGTTTGCTATTCTCGAAGTAGATCTCTCCTTTTTCGGAATAGCAAAAGAGTGTTTATCTGCTACCCTAGACAGAGATTAGGTAAAAACCAAGATAATGATTTAACTATTTTATACTGTCATTTTATTTATCTGCTTTCATAGTAGTCCGTTTCCTTTTAGAGTTAAATAAATAGTACATCGTATTTATGTGTACAGGTATTACTGTAAATAGGTTTTTGGAGTACATTATAATGAGGAGGATGACTGTGTTAGCGTAAGTTGCCTGCTCTTGTAACAAAGATATGGTCCACTAAGATCAGCCCAAATGCTTTCAATAGATGAACTTCATAAGACTCGTAGGACGATTTGTGTTAAAGTTACTAAAGAGAAATATCGAAGGACCACCATCGTAGTTTGGAATAAAAATCAAATTAAACACTAACTTAAATTTAATGCTAGGATCGAATAGTAATTTCTGGTATCTGTTTGGTAACACTGTGTTATTGGATATTTTACTACACAATTCACTGCGACTAATTGTACTATATTATCTAATTACAAGTATAATCTCTTATCGGAATGTCATTACTATGTTAAAAGCGAACTACTGGCAACACTGCTGGTTTGAATGAAAGTATTTAACTTTAATTCGATTTTAGAAAACACTAATTACTATCAGTGATTAATTTAATATTATTTATAAAGAATAATACAATGCGAGTTACTTAGTTACAAAGACAAGATTTTTATAAGTGAAATATTTTGTCATCTAGTACTCAGTACTACAGCATCCGAAACTTGAAAATCAGACAACTCTTGACATTTTTTTTACTTAAATTTTGGTGTATTTGTACGATTGCGTATGTATGTGATAATACAAGGTACATTTAGTTTACTCAATAGTTTTACAGATGTAAAAATACTGTCGAAACATAGGTATACACTAGAAGAATATATTTTACTAGCTATTTTCTTACCATTCGTTCACCTAAAGCAACAACATTAGTTAACAGAGTAAAAAATGTTGAGCTCATATATTTATCTAGTAAAAGAATCCCTTTGCCACATTTTATTTCCTTTTTTATTAGTTTAGGTGAAATAAACTGTTTTAGGAAGAACTTGGCTTGGTATAGTTTCATAAATAGATTGATGAGAAATCTCTGTTCTGGCTTTTTCAAAAGTATACTTCAAACATACAACCACTTTATCCAAGTCATATTTTTTCTGTGAATTATTAGACTTTTAAGGATCAATATAGTATTTTTTGTTAACAAATAGCAACATCGGTCACGTGCAATAGCCTTTTTTTATACCTGTTGTCAAGGGATTTATTAGTCAATTATCAAGTGATCAATTTCTTTATTCTTTTTGAGGACTTTGCATCTCTTTGCAAACTCTTTGCAATGCTTTGCAACTAGATTATTAAAGCGAGTGATGTACATAAATCGCGAAAGATCGCGAAAACATCTTTATAAACACATCCAACTCACTCGAACCTCGTCCAACATCTAAAGTAACTACTCCTTGCTTTTGATTTGGAATATCATGTTTTGATTTTAAAGTGGTATCTTCTATCTAGATCTAACTTCTCCTACTTTTCTTCTTTCTGAATCCATTATTTCGAAACCTCTTTTTGAATTTCGAAAATTATTCTTTTGGGAGGAATATTCTTATTGATCTGGATCTTTATGTGACTATTTATCACTGCGTAGACATTCGTCATAATCTAAGTCAGAAAAAACGGTCCTCTAGTTTTGATGTCACTTAGCTCTTCAACAATATTTATCGATTTGTTTTTGTATTATAAAACGTCTGGCCATAATCCAGGAACTCAAAAGAGTAGAACTTTTGGCATTATTTAAAATCGGTATAAAAATCTGATGGGTCACTAATGACCCGAGCAAAAAGATTACTGAAACTTTTTTGCTAAAACAAAGACGAAAAAATTGATTATATTAGAAATTTGACTTACTTTCAACAACAAATGCCTTAAGGATTGTTTTTTATTATTATGTTGCATCAAAAATCAAAAATATTTACCACAGCAACTAAACACATAGCCACGTTGTACAAGAACACCTATCTCTACAAAATTAAAGGTTATATAATCGTATTTTTGGTTGCACAACATAACGAAATAATTGATATGAGGTTGAATGCTCGAATAAATGAACTTTGAAAAATTAAGGCAAATATCAAGCACAAGTTTAATCAAATCTTGCTTAAGTACTTTCGCTATCTACAGCATCATCAGACAGGCTTCTACTGCATAATACAGAACGCCAGGTAATAAAGTTTTTCTGGGCGGGTTCTATTCTGGTCGAAATTTCCTCGTCACTTTCAACTTTGCAGTCAATCCAGCTACTTAGATATCTAAAATGTTTTACTCTTTCCAGGATTTTGTTAACTAATTTTAGTACTGAGTCTTCGATATTAATTTTTCCGACCATCATCCAGTTTGTTTTTTTGCGTTGATTGTTAATCCCTTATCAGCGCATTCGTTGTTTACAGCATTCAACAGGGTTTAAAGATCTTCTAGACTCTCTGCCATAGAATACGGTTTTCTTTCTGTATATTTTGGTTTGCTGCCTCCAGGACAGTATTTTTAATTTTTCCCCACATGTCTTCAATGTTTTCTTTTATTGTCTTCTCTTTAGTGGGAGCTAATGTCTTAGACTCTAACTGCGTGTCTACCATGTCTTTATACATATGTTTTTGTCCCTGGTCAGCACTACTCCATGCTACTCTCTGACTGGGTTTAGCCTTGCCTACTCTTTTAAGTTTTATTCTGACAGTTGCAACTACAGGATTGTGGTCTAAATTTATGTCACAGCTTGGGTACGTTTTTACATTTAGAATACCATTACGGAACCTTTTATCAATTGTAATGTAGTCGATTTGGTTCCTCACATTATTTCCTTCGCAATCTTGAGGAGACCTCTACGTATACAGACGTCTTTTTGGTAATTTAAACCATGTGTTAAGAACCACCAAGTTGTTCTCTTGGCAAAATTCAACAAAGCGTGTGCCTCGTTCATTTCTCGTTCCTAAACCGTATGGGCCAATGATCGATTCGACCTTTTCTGTTCCTACTTTCGCATTCCAATCTCCCATAAATATGTTGATGTCATCTGATTTTATGTGTTTTTTAATCTTTTCAATATCGGAGTAGAAAATCTCAAGATCTGCATCTGTGCTGTTTGCTGTCGGGGCGTATACCTGTATTATATTAATGTCGAATGGTTGTCCATTTAATTTGATGATCATTACTCTGTCGCTGACTGGTAGAAAACCCTTCGTGTGTTGTTTCATGGATGCTGTTACCAGCACTCCTATACCTGATTGGGCATCATCATCTTTGCCTGCATAATAGAATTGGTTTCCATTTATTCTATCCACATATCCTTCTCCTTCCCATCTCACTTCACACATACCAAGTATATCCCACTTCATTCGTCTCATCTCATTTTCAGCGTTTGCTAATTTGCCTGCTCTATACAATGTCTTAACATTTCACGTAGCAATTTTATTGGTTTCAATTACCAAATTGGGAGTTTCCCTTCATTGAGCTCAAGACCGTAAAGGCATTTCTTGATACTCTCCAGTACTTTATGAAGATACTCGGTCTAATATGGGACAAATTTTCTTACAGACTTTGCAAGTAATTGCTTTAGTATGACCGCTACGCTATTTTGATGTAACTCATCGTTTGTCCCGGAGTAATAAATCCGATAGTCTTGAGAATTGTACTGCCCGTTGTTTGGCCATTTCTAGTAAGAGGTTTCTAAGCTTTCCTGCTTCATATAACGTTTTAACATTCCACGTGCATATTTTAATTTTTTGTTTATTTAACTTAAAAGAATTTTTATAGGGATTTCGCTAGTTGGCAACCGGGGAAGCCCTATGATCTTTCTCTGCCGAACCTTGGGGTCCGAATCCTTGATCAGTAACTGTTATTTCGTCGTTCTTGCTTGACATGACGATTGTTATTGGAATATCCTTTGAGATCTTTAGTATAGTGGTTTTCCGTTGCCTACTATATTTTCATGCCGTTGGCCGTTTATCGGCTTATCCACCTTTTGAGACAATTTCTCATTCCAGGGACAAGTGGGTGCCCTTATTCTCTTCTCAGTTCGTCCATCCGATGCTGTTGACTAACAAGAGAGGGACTCCGTATCCCGGCAGTCAGTCGGTAAGGTAAAGGGAGTTAGGCTGTGCTTATTTAATGGCGGCATAATTGCCATGTCACAATACTTTTCTTGGGCTATTGTAGTATTTTATAAGGTATGCTTTCCTAAGGCATACCCACTACACCCTTCAGTATGGCCGCTGCTTGGTCGGGGATTGCTTATTCAGTGTATTCGCAACTAACGTTCATATCTGAAGGCCATCCACTATCCGCCATCTGTGACCCCGCTGGTAGCCTGCAGCTCAGCCTCAGCTGATAATAACATCTCCCATCTCTAATGAGACATGGGAGATGTTATTATAGACATTAATATCAGATGTCGCTATTTGTGTCCATTCGAAGCCATGTTAGAGTTGATTCCTAAGACAGAAGAGATTTATTGTTACGTTCAGAGCGACTATGAATTGCGTTCTGATGAAGCCTATTAGGCCGAAATTAGCGGCTGCATAGACGCACTATACGTGAAATCAAATCTTAACTGTCTTTTCTGTTTTATTCCGATTACTCTGAACGAGTACAAGAAACCAATTCGCTAAGGATTTCTGCTTGGTTGAGGAGATATGTTGTGGAATACAAATTTTAGATTTCCCATGTCTCTTCTTCTTCTTCAAGTGCCGTCTCCATCAATGGAGGTTAGCGGTTATGGTGGCAAACGTTTGTCTATCTTCAGCTGTTCTTAAGAGTTCCTCAAATCCAAGTCCTGTCCAGTTTCTGATATTACGTAACCAGGACAATTTTTTTCTTCCAATTCCTCGCTTTCCTTCTATTTTGCCTTTTATTATCAACTGAGGGATGTAGTATTTCTCGTTGCGCAACAAATGCTCTAAATAACTGGTTTTTCTTCTTTTGACTGTTCTCAATAGTTCTTTTTCTAAATTGAGTCTAGCTAGTACTTCTTCATTTGTTTTTCGTGTTGTCCAAGGAATTTTTAAAATTCTACGGTACACCCACATTTCAAATGCCTCGATTCTATTCAGGCTCTTTATTTTTAAAGTCCATGTTTCGACTCTGTAGAGAAGAACAGACCAGATAAAACATTTTACAAGTTTTAATCTCAATTTAATATTTATATGTGTATCTCAAAATAGAACGCGCATCTTAAAGAAACTATCCCTAGCTTGAGCAATTCTCGCTTTAATTTCTTGTTCTGGGTCCAGCTTGCAATTAATCCAACAGCCAAGGTATTTGTATTGGTTTACCTGTTCTAAAATATTCCCATTTATTTATATAGGTAAGGGGATATTCTGTTTTCTTTGGATCACCATTACTTTTGTTTTTTTTTTTCGTTGATCTTCATTCCAAACTCTCGACAAGCATCCTTAAGGTGGTCTATAACCCTCTGTAAGTTTGTGTCTGTATCAGCCAGTAGGACAGTGTCATCTGCATATATTATGCTAGATATTGGTTCTCCATTAATTTTTATTCCTGTGGAAAGGTTTTCCAAGGCTTGCTTGAATAGTAGTTCCGAGTAAAGATTGAACAGCATAGGGGATAGTATGCATCCTTGCCTTACTCCTTTATTTATACTAATATTTCTAGATGTATGATCGTCGATCCTAATCTTGGCACTCTGCCTCCAATATAAGTTCTTAATTAATCGGAGATCTTTTCTATCCAAGTTGATGCTCTGCAAGGAATTTAACATTTTATTATGGTTTACGCGATCAAATGCCTTTTCAAAGTCTACAAAACATAGAAAGACATCCTTTTGTTGGTCGTAACACTTCTGCAGCAGTACTTGTAATGAAAACAAGGCCTCTCTGGTCCCCATTCCGGCTCTGAATCCAAATTGATCGTATCCAACTTCTTTTTCACACCTTTTGTATACCCTATTGTGAAGTATTTTTAATAGAATTTTAAGCATTTGGCTCATAAGACTTATTAATCTAAAATCTGCGCATCGCCTGGAGTTAGCTTGTTTTGGAATGGGAATAAAAATAGATTCTAACCATTCCTCTGGTATTTCCCCAGTATCGTAGATTGTATTAAACAAAATTACTAACAAATCAATGTTATTACTTTCGATCAATTTAAGTATTTCAGGATAAACTTCATCAGGTCCAGGGCTTTTATTGGTCTTTAATTGTTTAATGGCATATTCCACTTCGACTTTTAGAATTGGTGGGCTTTCAGTAACATTATTTATTGTAATGTCTATTCTTTCATCTCGGAACAGCTGTTGTATAAATTTTTCCCATTCTTCTATTTTATCTTTGGTGTTATGAATTAACTCTCCGTTGTTATTTACCAGTGGGCAATGTTGTTTTTTCCCATGTCTCTAATAACATCTTTATCAACGTATGTTTTATCTTACCCTTCTTAGAAGACACAGATTAAAGCAAAAATCTGAATTTGGTTTCGAAAATTAGTTTACGGATTTTAACAGATTATTAAGTTTTTCTACCGAACTTTTAGAGTCTGTAGATATGACAAATTTATGCTCTTCTTGTTCTAAACACAGATTAATTGCTAATTTTATGGCAATAAGCTCAGCACTGAAAATTGACATCATACTTATCTAATCGTTTGTATATTAGCTTAATATTTTTGAAAAGATAATAAACTGCACAGCCAACTTCATGTTCCGATTTAGATCCATCAGTATAAACTTTTTCATACTCTTTCCATTTTACTATGCAATCTCGATAACATTCTTTTTGTATAATAATATTGTTTTGACACAAGTAGCGAACGTTAATATGGGTCTTAACTAGAGAAAGAAACATTTTATGAGAATAATTCCATAAAGGGATACCATTGGATTTATAAAATTCTTCATATATGTATACATTGGTATAGTACACCTAACTTTCAACTAATAACAATATTTTTTTCATATCCCAACATTTAAATGTTAAAACCAAACGAGATTAACTGGATATTTTAACTAATAACTTGAATTTCTGACTTCTTAACTTTAACACAAATGTGTCAGATAGAAATCTTCTCCGAAGATTCAGTGGTGGTTCACATGTTTCTGTTTCCATAACGTCTACAGGCGTAGTTTTCAAGTATCCAATACTGAGTCGAAGACATTTGTTTTTTATTTTATCTATTTTCATAAGATTTGTTTCTGCTGCTGAATGGTAAAATAAAGATCCGTAATCTAAAATAGATCTAACGAGTGTTCTATAAAATAGTAACATTATTTTTGGATCATGGTACAATGAATACAAGAGGTATGATACATAATGTTCCAAAATCGGTTCGCTTTCGCGCATGACGTAGTAAAAACCGCTTATTCCCGCAAAATTTGAGTGTAGTTTTATAGTAAAGACTTTTAATTTTAAGTTTTTTTTATATAATTTCGCTAATTTATATATAGTAGTTATAAAGACATAATAAAATTATGTTATTATAATGTTTAATCATAAAAAAATAAACGGTATGTTTTAGTACCAGTTGAATGTAAGGATATAGCTTAGGATATTTCTTCCACAGACCATACAGTACGAATTTTTGGGGTTTGCAAACGTTTTAATTGTCTCGGTGTAAAAAGTTGATCTAATGCTGATTTTATCTGAAGTAGTTCAGCTAGTTGTTCATTTAAAAGTTTAATTTTTTCTTTCGAATTTGCAAGTTCCAAAGCCTTATTGGTAGGATTAGTGTTTAGCCTAAAAAATTAAGCACATTAGTCTGCATACTGTTTTACATCACTTTTAGAAAACAATCAAGTTGCTACTGGAATTATTATTAACATACCCTATTGACTTATATGTTGATGGTACATCTTCAATATTAAGTTGACTACAATATCTTTCTTGAGCTTGAACTTTGAGTTGACTGAAAAAATAACATATTTTTATTAAGACTAAAACAAGTAGTGAATTAATGCCAGCTACTATGCATGCAGATGGTTGTGATGCATCTGAAGTGAGGTTTATTTATCATTTTCTTAGAAAGATAGGTAGGTAATATCCTTTTAGAATAATGTAAACCATTATACCTACTGAAAAGAAAAGTATGCTTTTCCTTTCTATGCATAAAAATTGATTGTTTCATTTATTGATATTTTTTATTTTTCATGACTAATAATTAATAAAAATAAAGATTTAGACTTACGTCGTTGACTAAGAAGTAGTAAGAAGCTGCTCAACATACTTTTTGGACTCTCTGTGTTCGGCTCTTTTTATGCGTTTCTTTTGGTTGATTGAATGGGTAGCCGATATTGATTTAGGCAAGTAAAGACTAGGTACTGCCCCAGGTTTAAGTTTTGGACCCTTTTTAGAAACGTAATTTAAAAGTTCCTGTTGTAGATTTCTTTGGTAATCTTCAATTTTGAAATGTTTAGAACAAATTCTTGCAATATTACAATTAAACTTATCCTGTCTACAACAATATATTATCCACAGTTTTCTGGTCAAACTATCTTTAGGAAATCTATGAAACCTAAAGATTTTATCTTCATTGTCACTATTGCAGCGCATTTTGAAAAAGGTATAAAACCAGATATACAAAATGACAAATAAAAACTTTTAGTTTTACAAAAAAATACTATACAGTATAAATAAACAGTAACTCAACACCACAAATACACACAAGTCTCAGACACAGGCACGCCTTGCGAAGTAGATATTTGTATAAAGAGACATAAATATGTCAGCATATATCTAAATTATTTTTATATTATCAAATAGATGACTCTTTAAAATATATTTATTATCTCATAATTTGCAATTTGCATCGTCACCATTGATATTCGATATTAATTGCCGAACCTTTGTTTTTATACAAGCCTTGTAAGTGACAGTAAATCAGAATACGCTAAAACTATTCTTATTAGACGTGCCAGGCCCGTGCTCGTCACCTGACCGGCACATGCCATGCTTTTGGTAAATATTCACACTATTCGCGCTCGTAGCATGCTTTCAGCGGTATTTTGCACAGGCAGTCGGTTAGACGTGTCGGTGGGTAGTTGTGCAGTTGTAATGTTTTCCACGGCAACTTAAGTAAAAATTGCATTTTTTTACTTTGGATGCCGAAGAAGAAGATAATATGAGAGATAAAGTTAAAAAATGAGGTTTTGAATACATCCAATGATTAAGGAAAGAAACATAGAAGGAGAATACTATACCTTGTATAAAGAACTCATGGATAATGAATCAAAATGTTATATATATTATAGAATGTTAATTGCCGAATTTCAGCAGAATTACCAACAGAATGCGATTTTGAACAAATTGACAAAAAATTTTGGTTGTCGTAGAATTTTCCCAAGTTCATTAGGAGCCCTAGATGAAAAGCACATCGAAATTATAACACCAATCAATAGTGGTTCCAGCTACTTTAACTACAAAAAGATTTTATTTGTAGTTCTACTTGCTTTAGTAGATATGTAGTTCGACTTGCTCTAGGCAATCACGATAAACCATTTTTGACCTTAAAAAACTCACTCCCTCCATTTTCCGAACTCAGGTCGCCCGTAAATTATTTTTTCTTTTATTTATGTCATATCATCTTTCTTTTCCAACGAGTTTCATCCTACTATTATTTTTTTTGTTTGAAATATTATCGGCAGTGGTCTATTACCTAGATAAAATATAGTGTTTTATTTACCTATTTTAATATTTTCTCCAATATCCCACCATACCTGAGACTTATGTGCTGCATCTGCATACAGTCGATTCATAAAATCGTATAATTTACTTCTCATACTAACTAATTCTATTAAAAATTCATCAGTATCATGTGAAAATAATTTTTTTCGCACCGTTTTGCCTGTCGAAACTCGTCTGAAGTATTCACACTATGTAGGACTGTGCAAGGAATGTGCCAGGCATGGGCTAGGAAAATATTGTTTGAAAAGATTGTCCGATGCCGGGCACGGACCGTTCCCACTCCAAGCACTTGTAGTGAGAACGGACCGTCGGTAAACCCATTTAAATAACGTTAAAGTAATTTTGCGCGTCTCGAGCAGGGCACAAGCCGAGCACATGCCTGGCACTATAGTGAGAATAGGCCTTTTACTATGTACCTATTCACAGTATTTCCTCTGCACAAAATTTTTAAATTGAACGGATTTGCATACAAAAAGAGTGCTTATATCATTAGTATTTGTATGAAAACAAAAATAAATATTTCGCCTATATCCCCAGGAAAAGTAAAGGTTTTACGCTACTGAAAAAATATTTTTTTATTTAATTATAATCAAAACAAAACATTTAAAAAAAACTCGATCATTTTTTGACCATAATTTTAAAATTCATGTGTACGTTAAGCTGTAATAATGGGTTGAGGCCATTTCGAGCGGTCTTGGGTACGTCACACTCCTGGGTCAGCTGTCAAAATATCATGCGCAATATCATACCTTGTATTCATTGTACCATGTTTTTGGATCCCCTCCCCAGGAGGAATTTACAAAAGTTTTTAATAAATTAACACAATTTTTTGTTTTGTTTATTATATAATTTATGTGTTCTTACGTATATAATTTAGAATCTAAAATTACTTCTAAAAATTTAGTGGAATATTTGTAAGGAAACAAATATTATGATAATTTTATTTGGTGAGAACACCGAAATTGTCTTATTTTTTTATTGCATAATTGAGTTGATTACGGCCTATCTCGATGGATTTGTGGCGAGTGTAAATAACAATATTATCAGCATATTGCACAATCGATATATTATGTGGGATGTCAACAATTAGTTCACTTGAGTAAATTATATAAAATAAATTGTATAAGTAAAAAATCGATTTATCAAAAATATGTATGCTGTAGAAAAAAATGTTTTAAATAAAAAATATAGGTGAGATAATTTTAAACAAATATGTTTATTAGCATGTTTTGTGTAGAATCAACTGTTCTTTCAGAAACAACGCTTAAAATTACCATTTATTTTGCATTATTATAGTTACGCCCTCGAAATCAATAATTTTAAAAAAAATTTGTATAAACTCGACGGTAAAAATTTGATATTTTTTGATCAAAGTACCCTATCGACAAAAGTAAAAATGTGTTTTAAAGATAAAGAGAGCAGCTTTGGTATGCAAATTTCGTATTTTGAAATTAATGGAATTTATATTGTTAGAGCCTAATCTTCAAAATCTAACATAAAATTTCGATTTTAAATTTTGGCAACAAATATGAGATAAACTTTGATAATATACAAGGCAGATATCGAGGACAGTAATAATTTAATCTTGCTCAAGTACTTTCTATCACTAGATCATCTTCAGATGCATTTCGTCAATTGCAGCCTATCCGACGAGAGTAGAATGTCATAAATATAAAATGGGACATAACAATATACTACACAAAGACAAACAAACACTTTAAAATTTTTGAAGATAGGCGAAGCTACATGGTGTATAGAAGCCGGAGACAGAATTCTATACACCATGTAGCTTCGCCTATCTTTAAAAATTTTAAAGTATTTGTTAGTCTTTGTGTAGTGTATTGTTATGTCCCATTTTATATTTATGACATTCTACTCTCGTCGGATAGGCACCAATCGACGAAATGCCCCTGAAGATGATCTAGTGATCGAAAGTACTTGGGCAAGATTAAATTAATACTGTGCTCGATATTTGCCTTGTATATTATCAAAGTTCATTTATTCAAGCATTCAACCTTATATCAAAATATAAGATATAATTGGAATATCAGAGGCAAAATGTTAAAATTTATTTCCAATTTTCTTCATTCTCGCAGCTTCATAGGTCGATCAGACAACGCTAACTCAGATAAAAAACTTCAAAAGAACGGAGTACCCCAAGGATCAGTTATAAGCTCAACCCTTTTTCTAATAGCCATAAACGACATACTTTAACAATGCTCTCCGATTGTTAAAGGAAGATTATACGCTGATGACCTAGTTTTATTTGCCAAAGGAAAAAACCCTACATCTATTCAAAAACATTTACAACAAACAATTAATCAGTTAGAATCATGGTCTAGGACTATCGGATTACAATTTTCACCGACAAAAACTAAATGTATTTTATTTACACGAAAACATAACACTCTAATTCCACATCTAAAGCTATATAATCAAACCTTTAGTTTCACAAATAATATCAGATTTTTAGGTATGATTTTCGACCAAAAGCTTTCCTGGAAAAAACATACAGAAGAACTTATAATCAAACCCTTAGTTTCACAAATAATATCAGATTTGTAGGTATGATTTTCGACCAAAAGCTCTTCTGGAAAAAACATACAGAAGAACTTAAAAAATCATGCCAAGCAGGACTAAATTTCATGAAAACTATTTCCAGCAAAAACTTAGGAGCAGATCAAAATACACTATTACATGTATATAAATCTTTAATTAGATCCAAACTCGACTACGGTGCGATAGTTTACTCATCAAGCAAAGTATCAGTATTGAAAACATTAGAAACGGTTCAAAACACAGCTTTACGAATAGCTACAGGCGCGTTTCGCACGACACCAGTTGAAAGTTTATAATGCTTAACAGGATAACCACCACTAAGTTTACGACGCAAATACCTTTCTCTCTCATATGCTTCTAAAATAGCTAGTAATAAAGAACACCCTACTTATACCAATACGTTCACACATCGATTTCAAGAAACTTTTTCTACAAGAAGACTAGATCCACCATTTTACGAAAGAATTAGAAGAAACCTTCATGACATACATCTTAAATTTCCTGAAATTCTCTTAACAAATTTCCTAACTTCTCCACCTTGGTTAATACCAATTCCCAAGATTAGTACTAACCTTACTATATATAAAAAACGTGAGACTATAACAGACCTGATCAAACAATCATTCTTAACAGAAATGGAAGCTTATAAAAATCACTATAAGATATACACTGAAGCATCCAAATCTTCAGACGGTGTTAGTGCAGTCATCCTTACACCCAATACATCCTTCAAATTTAAATTCAATCCCATTACTTCGTAGTATACTGCGGAGTTGTTTGCAATATTACAAGCACTTATCTACATAAAAGAGACGAAACAGTCCCCGTCTCTCATAATAACCGATTCACTAAGCTCACTTCACACTATCAAATGTTTATATACCAATAATCCAATTTCCTCACATATCAAATCAGAAATAGATTTTCTAAATAATAATAAGATCACTGTTGACTTCATGTTTATTCTATCACATTCAGGTATACAAAGAAATGAAGAAGCAGATGAACTAGGCCGCTTAGCATCCTTTAGCCAGGACTCCATTCTCATTAATGAGGTTCCTTCAGATGACTTTAAGTCAGAAATACAACATAAAGTGTTAAGAGCGTGGCAAAATAAGCGGAGTGCATCACAAAATAAATGCTGAGAAATTAAACAATTAGTGAAACCGTGGCTCCAACCCACAGCGAATAGACACGACCAAGTGAAAATAACACGTTTGCGACTAGGACATAGTAACTTTACACATAAACACCTCTTTACGCGAACTGTGCCGCCAATGTGTGAAACGTGTCAAGTAATACTCTCCGTGAAACATATACTAACTCAGTGCAAAAAATATGAAGCAGCAAGAGAAAAGCACACTATACCAAATAATATGAAGGAAGCCCTAGGAAAAATATGAACATTAAAAAAAACAATAAATTATCTTATAAAGACTCAGGACTATATCATTTATTGTAATTATTTTTTAACTTTACCTGTATTTTACATATAGGTCGCTAATAACCCTGGTGGTTACAGCGTAAATAAATAAAAAAATATATGAGATATTTGAAATATATCTAAAAACGCAGAATTTAAAATTTTAAAGTACAAAAAATTCCACGGCATAAAAAAAGTTGCCAAGAAGGCGTTATTTAGTGTAGTTTCTAGCTGAAGTTTTGTAGTTTTGAAAAACGTCTTAACGTACTTGTGCAATGAAAAATTTTCGAACGATTGTTACGTGACAGCTTAAATTTAACGTGTTTTAACGTGTTTAACGTGTTTTAACATCGAAATTTCATTGCATTCTCGTAGGTTTTAAAGACTAGGATTTAACAATTAAAATTCGATAGTGTTCTTACGTTTGTAAATTTAAGGCTTTTATAAAAACTGGCTTCTATTGCGGCAAAATACAAAAATTGCGTAAGAAAACTGCGTTGTCATGCAAAATCACCGATCGCTTCAAGGGTTTTTTCTGAGAGAAGAGTTCCTCCTACACAAAAAGTGTTAATAAATATTTTTGTTTAAATTTATTTCAGCGACGGTTTTTATTTAAAACATTTTTTCTACATCGCACAGATTTTTAATACCTAAATCGATTTTTTCCGCTAAAGCCGGTGGTAAAAGTGGTAAACTTTTTGCAAATTTGCAACTTTTTTGGTGTCCGAAAATAGACATTCTCACCAAAATTTAGCTTGTTCTTATTATTTTTAGAGGTTCAGTGCTAGTTTTATCTCTGACGACTTAAGAATTAGATAGAGATTATGTTGGACTAGGGCTAAAACATAATCGGAATTGCAAAAAAAAATGAAATGTTCGTAGATCCTATTTTGAATTTTTCAAAAGATGAAATTACTCGTCTAAAGATGAAATGTCTTGTCAAAAGATTAGAAAAATATATGTATCAAATTTAAAATATCTTAATTATCATTATATTAAGAAGGTAAATTTAATGCATTCTCAGGGAGAACGTCATTGGCTGGATAGTTTATGTAATTTACTGTTATCATATTTTATCAAATTTACTACTAAATTAAACTTTAAGAGAAATGTTACCATAAAATATAATCCATCGAATTGACTCTCATCATGGCTAATATCAGGACACCGGATATACGATAGCAATATGGACTAGATATATTACTCTCATTATACAGGTACGCTATTGGATAAAATCCAGATGTTCCCTCCAATAACCGCTTGGCATAAAATAGTAAAGCACATCACGTTAAATTTATTTACAGTGCACAACAGACATTGTCAGCCTAGGGCAAAATATGATATTTTAAATACTTTAAATATTTTTAAATAATGTATCACAGGTAAATCAAACGATTACATGATTATACCATTTGGTCCATATGTATGGAATAAATTCATTTTTAGCGTTATTATGTACTATGTGAAAAAAACCTGATTTTTATTCTTAGATTGACAATTTACAGTATGAAAATAATATCCCCCTTCAGCACCCCCTTTGAATTATAAGCACCCCCTCAAAAATTTTAAATAGCAAAGGGGGTCGTGTAGCACCTTGTTAGAAAGGGATTTTAGTCCTCTATTCATCAATGTAAAGTTTTTTGAGTCTGTGCAATTATAACATACAAAATTAATTTTTAAAATAATAAATTAAATGTTTAACTTGACCATTATTATTCATTTCTTGATAATAACCGAAGCGATTTTGGAATTCTCATACAACATTTTGTATGACCTCGGGGGTTATTTTGTTAATTTCTTCCGTTATCCTAACTTTTATATCAGCAATATTGTCTGGTCTTTTAAAATATACTTTAGAAAAAATCAGGTAATTTCGTATCTGTTCTGCTAAACATTAGGGAATAGATAATAAAATATTAGTCAAAAAGCCAAATAAGCAATTGATATGAATCTAGTAGGCTGCTGTCATTTTGGTATTTAAAGTTACTAGAAGACGTGAGTATAATATTTTTGCGCGTATTAAATTTAATTATGGCTCATTTGTCCGAGACTAACAGAATAGACATTTTAACTATGATTGGTTGTGGTAATAAAACAAGAGCTCAAAAGGAGGTTTATGAAATGTTAATAATGAATAAATAACCTGGTCAACAAGTTTTGTAGTCTACAGTTAGCACAATTGCAAAGAACTTTCGTTGTACTGGACATGTAAAAAATATTGAAAAACCCGGTAGAAATATTAAATTTATCGATGAAAAAAAGTCAGATGTACTTCTAGAGATTAAAGAAAATCCGCATAAGACAACTCGAGAACTTATACCACCCTTACAGAGTTCAGTCGGTTCAGGAATTAAATGAAGATGATCCTGATAGAAGGCAAGAATTCTATGAAATGATGATGGACAGAATAATAAATAACCGCAGATTTGCAGTTCATAAACAAAATAGTTTTTTTCTGATTAAGCGACGTTTCATTTAAACGGCTAACAAACCGAACTGTAGATATTGGAGCAGAGAAAATCCTCACTGAGTGTGTGAGACTCACACGCAAAATCCAAAAAAATTAACGATTGGGCTGGTATCATTAACAATAAAATTATTAGTCCTTATTTTTTTGAGGGCGCAGTTGATGATGAGGTTTATCTAGATTTTTTGATTAACTTATTAGTGCCTACATTACGAACATTTTTTCCTAATGTTAATCATCCACATTAGATAGATGGACCTTTTTACTACCAACAAGGTGGAGCTCTACCGCAGTTTGTACTTTTAATTAGAAATTATTTAAACGAGGTTTTTCCTAATAGGTGGATTGGAAGATGTTGAACAATCGAATGGCCGGCTAGATCCCCCGATTTGACTCCTCTTGATTACTTCTTATGATTATTTAAAATCTAAAGTATAATTTACTAGACCAATCAGTATTGCTGATTGAGAAGTTGGGATAACGGAAGAAATTAACAAAATAACTCCCGCAGTCGTACAAAATGTTGTACGAGAATTCCAAAATCGCCTCGTGTATTCTCAAAAAGTGAATGGTGGTCATTTTGAACATTTAATCTAATTGTAAAGTACATTGAAAAATACATTCTAAATATTATGTGATATTGTTATCTTCATTCAACCTAAAGATTTGTGGTAAAGACATTATCAAAGTTTTACATTTTTAAAATCAATTTTCTAGGTTATTATTGCACCAAAATTAAAACACTTAAAATAACTAAACAGAGGACTAAAATCCTTTTCTAACAAGGTGCTACACGACCCCCTTTGCTATTTAAAATTTTCGAGGGGGTGCTTATAATTCAAAGGGGGTGCTGGAGGAGGATATTATAAATTGTCAATTTAAGAATAAAAATCGACCTATTTCAGGTTTTTTTCACATTGTACTTAATAACGCTAAAAATAAATTTATTTCATACATATGGACCGCATGGTATAAATTTCTTTTATACCTTAGATTATTCTGCTATTTTTATAATTTAATTTTTTGTACACAATTATAAAATTTGTTTTATGTAATTCGATTACTTTAAACACAAACTATGAGTCAAACAATTTATTCCACAGAAATCAAAGGAAAGAAAAAAACTGATTTCGTTATTTCTAATTATTGTTATCCACGATTTTATTAAAAAATAACTGTCAATAAGTTTTCTTTTGGTTTTAGGATTATTCCATGCAGACAGAAACGAAGTAAATTACCTCTAGCTTGTTGATTTTAGGTTAGGTCAGCCTGACAAACCTATTTGTTATGATTACACCAAAGATTTCAATCAAACATTCAAGTTTTTTTTTTGGAAATATTAATCATATCCAGCATTTTGGGATTAGGGTTACACTTTTCTTGCTTAGAAGTTGTTCTGAGCATTTTTTTTAAACAAATACTGGGTACCCCACAGTATGGTAGATATATACAACAAAAGGAAAGACATTTAACCCTTCGTTGGTCACATGGTGAGCGCAACGCTCACCATTTTACTTTTTTCTTAACATTTTTCACAATTTTACTCACATTGGCAACTGTGCTCAGGTAATCCTTCCTACTATTATTGTGTATAGAATGTTTTACGCAGGATTGTGATCTAGCAATCGTCAGCGTCAGTTTATTCCAAGTATTGATTACACGCAGATGTCGAGAAATGAGCGATTAGCTCACCCGCGACTAACGACGTGACGATTTTGGAAAGCTATAGAGCAATTTTTATTGCGTTTTTTTATTGACTTTGTGTTTTAAATCATATAACTTTAAAATATTATTGTGTAATGGATCCTAAAGAAGAGGCCAAACTGTTAAAAATATATAAAGAATTGGAGCAAGAGGATTTGTTACTTGAACAGACGCAAGAGCAAAATTTGGACGATGAAGAAAGCAACATAGATTCAGTAAAAGTCAGTTCTAATCATGAAACAGACGTAGAGTTTTTGGCCAATGATATGACAAATACTATTTGAACATTTTGGTCTGAAGATGGTTCCAAATATATCTACAGAGACAAAAAAACCATTTGGAAAGTTCACCGTGAGCAAAAAACTAGCCGTATTCGATAGCACAATATAATTGGCAAACTACAGGGAGTGAAACATGCGGCAAACGATGCTAAAACTCCATATGAAAACTGGAACTTGTTCATAACAGATGATATCATTGAAGAAATTGTGACGTTCACAAATTTGTACCTAGAGAAAATTAGAGGCAACTATACACGCGAACGAGATGTTTTGGATACTGACTGTGACGAAATAAAAGCAGTGTTTGGATTGTTGTACATGGCAGGAGTTTTGAAACCCCGTTCACCAACCTAAATGACCTATGGAGCAGCGATTGTACAGTACCAGATTTATTCAAAATGGTAATGCCCCGAAAACGTTTCTATTTGTTGCTTCGAGCACTACGTTTTGATAATATTCACACAAGAGCTGAACGCAAATTAATTGAGAAGCTAGCGTCAATAAGAAATATATTTGAGAAATTTATATAAAGGTGCCAAACCTGCTACACGCCTGGTGAGAACTGTACTATTGTGTAGTGTGGAAGGTGCAGCCTCAGGCAATATATCCCGAGTAAACCAAACAAATACGGGATAAAAATATTTGCTTTGGCCGAGAGTCGTGTATTTTGTACTGTGAAAATGGAAATTTACGCAGGAAAGCAACCTGATGGTCTATTTTGTATTGACAACAGTACAGCCAGTATGGTGAAACGATTGTGAAACAAAAACAGTGAACAGTGAACAGTGAAACAAAATTTAACCTGTGATAACTGGTTCACGTCAGTTCCTTTGGCAGAAGAATTAAAAAAAAATAACTTTAGTTGGGACAATTAGAAAAAACCAACGTAAAATTCCTGAAATATTTGTTGCCACTAGAAAAAGGCCAATTCGTAGCAGTTTATTTGATTTTGGTCGTGAATGTTTATTAGTTTCGTAAGTCCCAAAAAAAAAAGAAAGTCCTGCTTTTGTCAACCCTCCATGAATATGACGAAATTGACGAGGAAAGTGGTGAAGCTTGCAAACCATCAGTAGTTACTTTTAACAATTAAACAAAATCGGGAGTAGATTCAGTGGACCAACTGAACAGTCCTTATTCGGTGGCATAAATCACATGTAGGTGGCCATTTACTGTTTTTTTACTATGCTAAACATCGCTGGAATAAATGGAAACATTATATTTAGAACAAATGTATTAGATTCCTGTCAACCAAGACGTGAGTATCTGAATATTTTAGCCAGACAACTTATTACTCCGCATATGCAAAAAAGAATGGCCCAAAACTTGTGATTTCTGCTAACTTTGCAAATTAAAAAATATCTGCATATTTCTTTGACACAGAAACGAGATGTTCCTGAGCAAAATCAAGTAGGTGCAAGGCCAAAATGTTCCTATTGCTTCAAGAAAAAAAATCGGAAAATAGCGTCAAAATGCGCCAAGTGTTTCAAATCAATTTGTAATGAACATACAATCACTATTTGCACAGAGTGTGAACGCAACGAAGTTCGTGAATCTGAGTAATTTTTTTTATTATTATGGTTGTTGTTTCAGAATTATGCTTATTTATGTAGGTAGATTACCAAAATTTATATTTTATGTTTTATTCCTTTTTCTATTTTCTTAAAAATATTGCCTTTTTTAGCTTTGATAAATCATTATATTTATGACTTTTGTTTTTTTGACTCATAAAAAGTCAAAATACGTCATATACATGAGAAGTGAGCTTCACGCTCACCTGCGACTAATGATGGTTCATTTAACCATGCGACCAACGCAGGGTTAAGCTTACAAGCCTAAACTAGCTATTCTACAATTTTATTTAATGCCGAAATGTAAAAAAGAAAATAAAATTTAAAACACATTTATCATTTTAGTTCCAAAAAATTCATAAACTTGTAGGGACCGTAAACGTTTATATTTCTTAGATTTTCTCTAAGGTTATCTGACTGTGGTGTATACTTGCTAAAATGAAACAAAAATAATATGATCCAAATAAATAAGCTGTTTTTTTGCAAATATCACAAGGATTGTTGACAATTATATTTAATTTATATAAATAGGCTGGATAGCAAGCATCTTCGAACTTCATCCTGGGATATGGAACTTCTGGAATAGCTGTAGTATGCAAACCAGTAGTTTTTTTGAATGTCGGGTTCTAGCTATGTGTATCTTGTGCATTTTGTCAAACAGAAATATCTGTATTGCTTAGACCTTTTTTTATACAAATTATCCTTGGCTATATTTACTCTCTCATCCAATGTTCATAGGGGTGTAAATTCTTCTCGCAACTGTATGCCTGAGTGTGTTTTTACAAAAACAAGAAATCTGGTTTTTTATTTTTTTGAATTGGCTAGACCAACGTTTTTATTTTTTTTAGCTATGTAAGGATGGTTATACGCGGAGTTGATTGGGGAATATGACTGTAAACTATTTAAAAATTAAAGGAAATCAGTAAAAATTATGGAGTATGTGATAATATTCTCTATTATAAATTGCATAGCCTTCTTAATGGCAAAAGCTTCTGCTGTAAAAATGGATGTTTTCTTACTCAATTTAAATGTGCGTTGTATTTGCAGTAACTCTGCCTGTGGTGTCAAATAGGTGGATCGACTAGCTCAGAAGTCACTACTGCCGGTCTTCAGTCCGGGTAAAGAAAGAAGGTTGGGTAGTGGGCTGACAACTCACTTCCGAAAAAAACACACTGCTACAAAACCTAAACATTTGCCTCGGAATACAGGACTGAAATTTCGGAAACGACTTAAGCTACGAAACGTAGACTATATGTTTAAAAACTGAAATGTGAGGACACTAAATAAACTAGGAGCTTAAACCGCACTTGTCAAAGGACTAAAAATATATAATTTCATGATTACTGCTCATAAGAAGACAAGATGGCTGTGGAAAGGTGTCACTAAAACGCACACAATTCTATAGTGGTGGATAATGATTTTAAGTCAAAAATCATAGAATTCCAGGCAGTCAGTGAAAGAATATGCAAGTTAAAAATTTGCACCCACTTGTTTAACCCAAAAATGATATACATTCACTGCCTAACAGAAAAACAAGAACAACATGCAAAGGAAAGCTTCTACCAACAGCTGGAAATAGTATATTTATGACAATGCGCCCAAAAATTACATCAAGATAATAATGGTTGATAGGAATGCTAAAATTGGCAAGGAGCCACAGTTCTATGGCATAGGAACAGGAAAACACCCACTGCACAATGAAACAAGCGAGAATGGAGAGTTTTTGATAAATTTTGTCACCAGTAAAAACATCATTATAAGTTCCACATACTTCCCACATAAAGACATACACAAAATGACATGGATTTCACTAGATGGAACAACAACCAAATAAATCGACCATGTGCTGATATATATACAAAAGGGTAGCCAGTAGTATCTCAGATGTGAAACTGCAATGAGTAGCATGCTGTGCATCAGACCATCTTTTAGTCCAAACCAAATTTAGATGCAGTTAGCCAAGAATGAAACAAAATACAACAAAGAATAAACAAACTGGACCTGTAAAAACTGAAGATTCGGGAATGTAAAGAGAAGTTTAAAGAAGAAGTCATACATAAGTTAAAGACGCTAGAACTGCACTTCTAAAGGGCAAGGAATAATATTAAAATAGCAGTACTGCTACTGACAGAGACAGCGTCCACAGCTAAAATCAAGAAAAAGGCGAGTAGAGGAGCAAGGTTTGATAAAGAGTGCAGACCAGCAATAGAGGAAAGAAATGAAGTACACAAAATGTATATAACAAGAAAAACACGGGAAATACGAACATCATTTGAAGTCGTAAGATGAAAAGCAGACAAGATAATTATGTAGAAGTAAAAAAAAGCTTATGAAAATGGACAATTTAAGAAAATGAAATAAAATTAAAAAAAAAACGAAATTAGAGAGGCTTAAGGATACCATAAAAAGTGGGTATAAACCACAAACAAGTGTATGTAAAGATAAAAGTGGGCGAATAATCAGTGACTAACAAAAAGTCACAGAACCCTGGAAGCATTATTTTCAGACTCTACTTGGTACACAAGTAGGCATGCAAGATAAAACGGATACAACCTACGCAGAAGAGAATGAAGTAGAGAATGGAGCAGAAGTTTTAACCGTAGAGGAAATTCTCAAAGCTATTAAGGCACAGAAAAACCATAAGGCCCCAAGAGTTGATAAAATACCAGCAGAATTGTATAAGGTAGGTGGCGACCATTAGCAAGTCACATCCACGCGCTTATCTAAGACATACGGCAAGAAGAGAAAATATCCGACGTTTGGAAGAAAAGTATAGTATGCCCGATCTATAAAAAAGGAGACAAACTCCAGTTCAAAATTTACCGAGAAATTTCTCTACTTTATACAGCGTATAAAGTCCTTACATATATTAAAAACCAGTGGCTCCAACCACTAGCAAAACATATTATTGAAGAGTATCAGACGGGCTTTCGATGGGAAAGATCGACACTGGATTATATATTTACAAACAAACAGATCTTTAGTAAATCATGAAAACATGACATTGATGTTCACAACGTGATTATAGACTTCAAACAGGCATACGACTCAGTCAAAAGAAGCAAGTATTGGCTGGATTGGCAATACCACACAAGCCTATTAGACTCATTAAAGCCACAATGGATGAAACTCAGGCATGTGTACGAATACAAAACCACGGAACAGACTTTTTTAAAATTTCTGGGCTGGCCCCAACTTTGTTTAGACAAACAGAGCATATTTTGCTCCCTCTCATATATTTCGGTCTAAAAATGTCCACCGAAAGACAAAGATGAGAATCTGTAAAACCTTAATTCGACCAGTAGCATGCTATGACAGTGAAGCATGAGTCCTGAAAGAAACATCCAAAAGCAAACCCGACATATTTGAAAGGAAAGTACTGAGGAGAATACTAGAACCTGTAAGAAAAATCGGAATCTTTAGAAATCGATATAACAACGAGCTTTATTAACTTTATAAGAAAGCACCACTGTCAGACTTCATTAGAATACAAAGATCGCAATGGGCCGGACATGTGATAAGAATGGGAGGATAGGCTATCAAAAAAAGTACTGAATGCTAGAATGCAGCGAAAGAGTCCGGTTAAAAAGCCAAGAAAGCACTGAGATGACACAGTCAACAACGACACATAAGCCCTTTTATGAGTCCGTGTATGGAGAAGATCAGCCACAGACAAGCAAGGGTGGAGGCAAAAAATAAACGCGGCCAATGCTTTATTTACGCTGTAGTGCTGTTGAACAAAAAGAAGTTTTACTTGCAGTAGGACAATAAAAGCCGCGACTGTACCATAAGGATCTTTTGATGCATCTGTGTAAAAATCTGTATACATTCGGCATTTGTTTATTATCTGTTTAATTATTTTATTATTAGGATATGTTAATTTAGAATATTTAGGTATTATTACTCAAATACTCAACAATAAAAAATATATGTTAACGTTATTGGTTGTAGGACTGAAGTCTACACTCTCTCTAAATCCTTCACATAATGGAAAGCAGTTTCTGTTTGTCCATTATGATCCTGTAATATCTTAAGTATTAAGGGTAGAAATTTGTTAACTAAGTGGTTAATTTATGACTTTACACCTGATTAGGTTTTACATTTACTAATTTTTAACAACTTAACAACATTTACAATTTTAAAAAATTCTTTAATACAAGTACAGTCATTCGGGTTAATTTTGATCCACTTTTTAAATATTTTCTTGATTTATTTTTACACTGACCTCCTCCGCTGTCATTTTAAATTATATTATGACTGTGTATACTTCAATAATCATTTACAAGCATAAAAATTTGCAACAGTAGCAAGTATAATCAAAAAAAATTTTTTTGGCATGGTTCAAAGTTAGACCCGCTATGAGTGTAACTTTAAATCATATCTACATTTATAGGAAAAATCCTATATATTTGGTGTTTTAAACTATCAAAACAACATTGCAAGAGTGCACTAGATTACTTCGGATGTACAAAAATTACACAGTTGTTACACAGCACAAAACGTTTAGCCCAGGCCTGGTTACCATTCTGTCTTATATGACTGTTCATGGGTTGATTTAACAATATGTACTCTAAAACTAATTTAAAAATATTTATTAGAAAACTTAAGTACTACAAAATAATATTAAATAAAGATTCTTCGTTAGTTTACCAATAGAAATATTAAATTTTTTACTCGATAGGTGAATCACAGTTTCTTTAAACAAGTGGCACAAATAAACATATTGGAATTTGACTTGTGAAATTTGTTATTTTCAATGCGGCTCAAATTGAAATATTTTTATTCACTTATATACACATATTCACTATATTTTACACCTAATGAATTCATAGAAACATTGAAAGTGCAAAAATAACACAATCCAGAAGATATTTCTTGATTTTTAAAATTAATAGCTTCTGCCAGATCCTTCTTGCTTTGAATTTGATCCAAGGAAAATGGTTGAGAAGAATGCGAAGTGATTTTCTGCTGATTTTCCAGTTAGCTACTGTCTTTCATCTTCCGTTTTTCGCTCTCCTCTGGGTTAAAATTTGGCGCCAATATGCTTTAAAACTGGTAAAATGTCCCACATCCAGCGGTTGCAGGAAGTGAGTAAAGTTTGGAGGGAAAAAAATTAAACAAACACTTGCAAGTGTTAACCCATTAATGCCTGAATTAATTTTTTAAGTTACAGTACTAATTTTAAAATATAGACATAAGACACATATTCTAAACAATTTATAACTTAAACTAGCACATCTGTTTAAATATTTTTTGAATTAGAGGCCGTGCCTTATATGGAACGCTAGGAATTTAAAGGTAAATTCATTAAAGGTCTAAATTTACACCTTTTGTCATCTTTGTGTAGGTTTGTGTTGTCACTGCAGTTCACGAATCTCATAATTTGGCCAAAACGGTCACGTCTCATAGCTTGATATACCATGTTATTTCTAACATTCTCACCTGAATCCCAAAACATTCTTCTAGAAGAAAAATTACAATCTCCAGAAACAATGAGTATACCAAGAAAACATCTTATTTCGCCCAACGTAATCTTTTGATTGGGACAATTTATGAATAACGCATATTTATTACTTTCGTTCCCTAAATATTCAACAACTTCATCAAAAGTTTTTTTTAAAATATATATAGATATTGAGTATAATTATGTTGTGGAAAATTGTTGTTCCACAGAGTACAATTCAAATCTGTATCTTTTGTCCAATTATATATTTTCTTTTCTTTATCCTGTTTAGTGTGAGAAGTAGTTGGTCAATTTTCTTCATGCTGTTTATAACTTATCCTTCTACCGCTTACGGAAACAGCTTCGACTTCTGCTTGTAACTGATGGCTTGAAAAATTGTCTAACAAACCTTCAGAGTCTTCATCAGCTGAATCGTCATTTGATACATTGTGTTCGTCCGGTGCTATATATTTGATTAGAAACATCATTCGACAGATTCAATGATATCCGTAAGTTCTTGAAGAGTCAAACTAAAAAGACAGACCCATTTAACCTAGAGTGTACGCTAGGTACATATAGAGATATGGTACGCTAATAGACACAGGCTTATAAAATAATTACAAAATATAATTGAACTAAACTGCATTTATCATACCATTCTTTATATCTCACGCATACAGAAAATAAAACGTCAGTTTTGAAAAATGTAGAAATTATTTACTTACTGTCGAGAACTGACCATTTTTATTCTTACAAATTTTTCAACACTTTTAAGGTTATTAAACTGTACATATACTGTTCATAAAATATCAATTAAGTGTACACCATCATTTAGGCAACATAAAAGACTAATGTTAGATGACGTTTGCAAACATCTAAAACTTTCAGAAAATCTGAAATTAATTTTTAGTTACAGTATCATTTTCTATAGCATATAATATGGCACGCTAAGTAATAATGGGTTAATGTCTTTATTGAAATATGTGCTGACATAATATTGTCGCGTATCAAGATCTTTGTACCTTCGTTTTTATTGGCGTACGGTAGAAAATGTGTCTCAAACCAGTCATAAAATACAGAATTTTAAATCCAGCCCGATTTTAAGGTGTTCAACTTTGTACAATTAAGTGCACCAAAAATCCAATCCGACCACTTCAGACTACCTTTCATTATTACATATAGTGGTAGAAACTCTCCATTTGCATTTGCACAATACAAAGTGGTAAAATAAGATCCAGAGGGAATCATAAGGAGGGAATCATAAGTTCGTTGAATTTATGATTCCCTCTGGATTCCTAAACCCACTTCTGAATAAAAGTTTTCTTTTTTTTTGGAATGTCATAGAACCATGTTTCATCGTAATTGTAAATATTGTTGGGTGCGATATCAGAAATTTCTATTTCTAAGTTATCAAAAAGCTTACTTATTATTTCTTTATTTACTTGAGCCCTCCTTCTCGAAATATTCTTTTAAAATCTTTGAGCAAGCTCTGTGCGGTTTCTCTCCAAAAATAACTGGCTTCAATCCCAGCCTTGTAAATTTTCCTTAAACTGTGATACTTTTCTCCCTTGAGAATAAAGGTAACTTTGTGCAAAGCATCTCAAATCAAACCAAGATTCCATTATCACTTAAAGAAATAACATACTTGGCTATCGACTTTTTTTTTTCTTGAGAAAATACTCTAGGTCTTCCTGCATTTTTTGAATAATTTCGTTTTAATTTATTTCGAATTGTATTACGCGTATTGAACGATATTGTATATATCGTATTGTTTTGAGGCCTACCTTTTACTCAGAATTCCACTTGTAACCTGTTCTAGTACTTTTTGTAGGTGTTGCTCTGTATATCGTCTTTTAGCTCTATACCGACGGACCCCAGTATGTAGACTGTGTATCTGTTTTTCGGGGCATTTCGGGAAATCCTAAACTACAAAATTACAAAATTTAATTTAATAAATAAACTTTCCCGCCATATAAAATCGTCAGGGTAACTTTGAACCAGTTTCAATGTGGTGTAAACTTAGTCTGAAATCATATACATTATCAGGCCGGCCAGTTTTTCCTGCAATTCCGGGTAATGTTAACCCTGGTACATCACACTTATTTTTTAAGACATGAATTTCACACTCGAGTCTCAGAAACCCAAAGCTGTTTTTTAGGAAAAAAACAAAAAATGTGAATATTTGATGGATTTGGGAGAATATCTAATCTTAGAATAATTTGTGTAGAAAAAAATTTAACCATGGTGTGGTATTTCACAAAGAGATACATTTCTTGAAATTCAAACATAACATAAAATAATATTCAAATATAAAATATTGTTATTAAAACAAATAAACATTAAATTAAAATTATCATCTACAAAATACACCTGTATAACTATCCTTGTAACAAAAAAATAAACTCTTTTGGTAATATAAGTCTTAGTTATTCTTAGCCAGGTCACTTCTGGAAATATCTTACCTCGTTGTTTCACTAAAATGCAGCGGATGATCCGTATTCTAACTCGGCTTACGAAAGACTGAATTTACATAAAGTGACGACACACATAAACCACTTATGCGCATGTCACATTACAAAGAATGACTCTCTGAGTTTCTGAGACCCAACAGTGCAGTTCCAGGGTTAATGAAACTTGAAGCTCTGATGTACTGAAGATGATCCTAAATCATTAATAAAATACTTAAAATAAATACTTAAAATACTTACTTTTTCGACAGAATCGCAATAAGTAATTACTTTGAATTATTCTTTACAACAAAGTACTTTACAAGCCGTATAAAAACTCAAGATTGACACAATACAACATATCAGATGCCTTCAAACTAAACGAAAATGTCAATGACAGAGACATCTGTTATAATTTGTCAAGATTAAACAGTTTTAACAGCAAGAATACTATGTATACTTATTATGTATACTAAAAATGAAGTAAATGGTGCAAAGTTAGACCCTGAGGATCAAAGTTACCCCGAATGAAGGTAGCGTCCCCTCCAACTCTTACAAAAAATTGCTGTACCCCACTGAAAGTCCAAGATTAACTCTGAATGGCTATAACCATTTCTTGAAATTAAGTGCATACAATTTTAAACTATACCTACTATAAAATATTAGGAAAGAACTCATTTATACTACAATCTTTTTTCATTTAAAAATAAAAATCCCAAGTAATGAATTGATAGCGCCAGAACTAAAACGTTTTAGAAAAGTCAGGTCTGAGCTTCAGGTAATGGTATTAAAGTACAAAATCGATAGGAAATTCTACGAAGCGTTAAGTGCTTTATTATTGAAATCATTAAAGGTTAGAATTGTAACGTTGAGTTAACCGATAGAGATTCGAACTTAAAAAGAGTGATTAGTTTGAGATTATGCCCTCATGTTAATTTCCCTTGCACACTGTAGATTTTAAAAATCTTTGCCTAAATTACAAAAGTATATTCTCTTCAGTGAAATAGAAATGTTTAAATTTCTACCACTACCGAATGCCTTCGACCCTTCAGCAGTTTTTGACCCGTCTGTATACCAGGTATAACCCTGAAGTCTAAATCAAGTAGGTGCTCAGCTCCATCTCTCTTGTGGGCGAATGTACAGTTGCAAAGGTAATTTAGACCTATGTCTGGGAGTCATATGGTCAGAAATCATGACCCATTGGGTATCCCTAATTTTATTTATAATGGTAATATGTTTCGATCTACTCGATATGTTGTTCAGGTTTTATGATAGTTTATATTATCTTATTCTCACCACCCCCTTATAATTATATGTATTAAAGGGAGGTCAAGTAGGGCATTTATCGCTGCCATTGATGTGCTGTTGCTCCTCATAGCCCCTATTTTTCCGAAGCAAGCAAGTCTTAGCAACTTGGTTAGTTTGAGGATGGAACTTTTTTGCTGCATCTTTAGCCAGCATACCACTGACATACGTGTTATAATTATAAATCCAAGATGTCTATTTCATGATATTTGCAGCTAATACTTACATTTGAAGTCCATTCTGTAGCTACATTCAGAGCCTGTTGCATTCTATCTGACTATGCTATTAAATTTACCGTGCGTGACTAAACTGAACTAGGTCATCCGCATAATCCAGAACATGATGCCTACATACTACAGGTAAGTATAAATATCAGAATGTTTTTAGGAAAAATGTATTACCAAAAATAGAAATTAAATTTTTGCGCCAAGCTCGTTTATATTCTTGATATCGAACTTGATTAACATGAGCTTGAAAAATAATTACTCTTTAGGAATTCCATTTCTCTATTTTAGTTCTTTCTACCTAGGACTCTCTCTATTTTATGCTGTTGGTAACGATATTGTTGAGGCATGTTCCTGAATATTGTTCCTCTGTTTTATCTAAGGGTTTTTTCTTTCTTTCTTGCATTTCCTAATTCTTCATAGATTTTTTTCTTTTATCGGAAATTGGAAATCACTATGGCAATTCCGACTTCATTTAGTGATATCCATAGTACTTAATTGAAACTTACATTATAGTCCAGTTCTGTTGTAAGAGATTTGACATCTAAAAATTTTATAAAAAAGCTTAATTTTGTTAATAATTTTAATATGGGTCCCTAAATATTATACAAAAAAGTTTACTACTCCTTCCTACGGATTCCCCCTAAAACCTCCATCGCAGCGGAAAATAATCGAAATGTAGCTTAGATAATTTTTAACAAAAATGTTTATTAGCACTTTTTTCGTCGAATAATAAAATAAAATAAATAAAATTTATAAAGGGTGCAGCTTTTTGAAGAAATCTTTGTAGTTTGACACAAATAAAAAATAAATAAACGTTACGCGATTCTTTACAGTTTTTACGATTCTTTCTCATGAGATCAATATAATGTATTATTAATGCTATTGACCGGTCGTAGTGAAATTTTTAACCTCCCCCCTCCCCCGCCAGATGGACAAAACTCTCTACAAAAAGCCCAGAGTGAGAAGAAACTCCAAATTCATAATACACACACAAGGAAGATAGTTCGTAGCTCAAATCACCCAGAATATCGCACATCGCCTCGTGGGCCCACAGTGGGTCCAGCTGCTCAACAAGGATACAGTCTCTATTGTGGTATTGTATAATATTTTATATATTTTCTTTATAATGATATAGACTATATACTAATTATAATTTTTTTGGCCCACAGGTCACCTACAAAAAAAATTACAAAAAACACAAAAAACCTGCTTCGGCCACCAAAGAAAACTATCAAAAACCCCAAAACCCGGGCACGTAGAGCCCAACCCCCTTGAGCCCCAAGTCGGCGAACTGAGCTGATACTCAGAGCGGAGACTTGAGGCCCAAGTAAGCAATTTTAGTTCGCGGATAAGCCATATTAAGATAACAGGAATATAGTGGAGATGCGCTGTCCTGAGTTTTTGCATTCGGTTAGGAAACCATGTTGGGGTTCTATTACCCAGGACCTCCACATGAAGAGCATTTGGCTGATTGTTGTGCCTCTATAGCGAATCAGATTGCTATAGGGGGAAAGGGATGGTCTAAAGCATTGGAGCACGGTGGGGTGACTCCTGTTTTTACTCGAGTTAACACACCTTGCTCCAATGAATTGTTACACCCGATCGTACTACTTAGGTCAACATTTCTCATAGGCTGGGTTTAATCAAATTGCTTGCTTGCTTAGTGGAATTTTTATTGTTAAAGCCTAGCTTTTAAAGCTATGACATAAAATTTCAATTCTGAGTTTTGGTAAATTAAACTTTCACATTACAAACAATCGCCCGTCACGAGAAATCATCTACGAAGAAGATATCAAGTGAAATTTGTAGATAAAATTGTGTAGTTTAAAAAAAAGTACTTGTCTAATCAAAAAGAATTATTTTTAAATATTTTGGATTATTTGTAATATAAAAGTTTAAATTTAGCGTTTTTAGGCATATTTTAAGTGCCTCACATTTATTGTCAACACTCAAAATTGAAATTTGATGCTATAAGTTTTAAAGAATAGACTATAAAAATAGAAATTCCGTACTGACCAGTCAAAAGTAACAAATTTTATTAATCTCATAAGAATCGTAAAAATAGCAAAAATCTAGTAAACTTTATTTATTGAACACATTTATAAAAACTGATTTTATTTACGGCAAAATACAAGAGTTGTATATGAAAGCTGCTTCCTTCACATTTAAAATAGAATTTGATTAAAAGATATCGGATTTTTAGGGCCGAGTTGATACAAATTTTGTTTAAAATTGATTTCGCGTGCGCAACTCACATTTAAAACCGCAGGTTGCCACAAGCGTTGTTTCTGAGAGAACAGTTTATTCGATATAAAAAATTCCAATAAACATTTTTGTTTAAATTTTTTTACAAAACTAAGACGATTGGCAAATGAAGGTACTAAAAAAGAATTTGATTGGTTCATCACAATAAGCAAATCGGTTGCCACTAGTATTAAACCCAATCTTGAATTTGATCGATTATCTAATCAAATAGAATAGATTATCGATTGGAATTGATTATGGAATCTAATCGAATCAAATTGAATCGAATCGAATTAAATTAAATCGAATCGGCTATCCAATCGATTATCAAATATAATCGGTTATCGAATTAAATGGATTACCGAATCAAATCGATTATCTAATCAAATAGTATTGAATATTGAATCGATTGTTAAATCGACTAAAAAATTGAATTAAATCGAATTAAATCGATTATTTAATATAATCGATTATCGAATTGAATGAATTATCAAATCGAATAGATTATTAAAACAAATTGATTATCGAATCGAATTGAATCAAAGATCGAATCTAATCGAATCGATTATCGAATCAATCGATTCAAATCAAATCGAATATATTATCCAATGAAAACAAATCGAATAGATTATCGAATCTAATATCAAATCGAATCAAAGCATTTATCCAATCGAATTGATTATTGAATTGAATCAAAATACCATAAAATAAAATAAAAATAAATTAAATAAAATAAACCAGAATAAAACAAAATACAATTTAATTTAATCGAATCGAATTAATTATCGAATCAAATCCATCATCGAATCAGAATTGAATCGAATCCAATAAATATTAAACATAACCAAATATCGAAGCAAGTCAAATCAATTATCGAATCGATTATCGGATCGAATCGAATACAAATAAAATAGAATGGTTAACTAATAAACATTTTTAAAACAATATTTTTTGTGTTGACAAAAAATTATGGCAAATTATTTGATTGTATAACTAGAAATCCAACTAATTATGCTTGTATTATATAGGATTCTAAAAAACAATAAATGTATCGTTTTGTTGTAATTTTAAATGTTTACATATTTATAAATTTAATAAACAATATTGTTTACTATTTAATCCACCTTGCAATAACAGTATTAGTTTAATGCCATAAGCTTTTTCCTGTGGCTAGGATACTGGCATTTGTCAGATTCGTAAATAATTACATAAAATAATTCTCGAAACGTCATAATTAATGAAGCACTTAAAGAAGGCTCTGAGAAGAACCATTAGACTAAACTAGTTATCATGCAGAATTTTTTACGGAAAAGGCAAAAATACAAAAAAATGACTACATAGTCAATTACTCAAATCTTTTCTGCATAAAAAAAACTATAAAAACAAAATTAAACAAAAAAACTAATAAAAGGAAATCTTACTGGTTTGCTGTACACAATATTTTAAATAAATTTACGGGGAAGTGTAAAATGGTATCTATATACAATGGTATGTTAATTATTAATATATAAGTATGTATGTATATATTTAAAATGTATGTATATATGTAAAATTTAATAAAAAATGACTACCATTTCATGAGAACATTTTCAGTCTAATCAGAGCATCATCAGTAACACATAGTTAGAAATTGAAACTAGCCACTTAAAAATCTGTAATAACCTTTTTATTACGGTGAAATGGGTTTACTGTGGATGTAAATTACCTAGCAATGTTTCTAATAGATAATTATAATCTTGCAGTGTCGCAATATTTTCCACTAAAAAAATTTATTATCAAAGACAAAAGATTTCCGGTAAACTGGTTTATTGGCAACTTAAAAAATATGAAAAATAATTTGCAAACATATTATATAGAATATAAAAGATATAAAAATCATTACAATACTGAGTTGAAAAGAACGAAAAAGCTGGCATATGATCAATTCATATTAACTTCAAAGAGTGGATCCAAGACGTGTTGGAGGATAATTAGCTATGAGCGAAATAAAACAAATGCTTTACATAATTCAACAACCAACATATCTTGTGATTCTCTTAATAACTTTTTTGTTGAAATTGCTACAAATATTATAAAATCTCTTCCAAATATACCAGACGACACAATTTGGACTATAAAAAATTTCCAGCTCCATCAAATTCATTTTTTCTGTCTCCAACCAATCCACAAGAAGTATCTACAGTTATAAAAACATTAAAAGTTTAAATTGTTCATATACAAATGAGCTAAACGCATTCTTTATCAAAAGCACTAGTGAAATAATTAATAAACCTTTAACACATTTCATTAATAGTATTTTTTCAATCGGGATATTCCCAACTTCATTTAAATACTCCAAGATTGTTCCTATTTTTAAAAATGGCGATCGTGGCCTTGTAGACAATTATATACCAATTTGCATCGTTTCGATATTCAGTAAGGTAATTAAAAAAATTCTTAAGAAGCATCTTATATCGTACTTTGAAACAAATAACTTTTTTACTAGTTCACAATATGGGTTTAGAAAGGATCGTTCCACAACACATGCACTTTTAGATGTGATGAGTACCATAGTTGATGGCCTTGAGAAGCATAATCACTCTGTCATAATGCTGTATGATCTTTCAAAGGTCTTTGACTGTGTTTCACACGATATTTTGCTGAAAAAACTGCATTTTTACGGTATAAGATGTACTCCTTTGGAACTAATTTCATCGTATCTACAGAATAGATACCAAGCAGTCAAGTACGTAAATTGTCTCTCTGAATTTAAGCAGATAAAACATGGAGTTCCACAAGCATCAGTTCTGGGCCCTGTATTATTTATTATATATGTGAATGAGTTGCCCCTTTCATGGTTCCAGTTAAAACAGTTTTATTTGCAGATGACACTACTTTTGTTTTTTCTGATAAAAATCGCTCAGATTTAGAAACCGCGTCTGAGTTTGTAAATTCTAATGTTTAAACATGGTTCTTAGCAAATAAACTTAAACCAAATAATAAAAAAACTCAAAATTTTTTCCTCTACCCTCGATGTGAGTGTTGAAAAAAATAATGTCAAATTTTTGGGCATACCAGTTGACAACACATTGACTTGGTATAACCATATTGACCATATCAAAGGTAAACTTTCTAGTACCTTATTTCTACTCAGACAATTAAAACTTGTTACAAGTGTTGATACCTTGAAAATAACGTACTTTTCTCTTTTCCATTCATTTTTAAGCTATGGTGTTATTCTGTGGGGAAACTCTTGCAATGCCCTAACAATATTTAAATTGCAAAAAAAGCAATAAGAATAATTGCAAAAGTTAGCTACTTGGAATCTTGCAAACCGTTATTTATTAAATATAAGATAATGCCCTTGCCAACATTATGGATATACAGTGTTAATGTTGAAATACATAAAATGTTAATACTTTAATTAAACACTCTGACTTACATAACTATAGCACAAGAGGAGCAAATAACATCAGACCACTTAAATATCGTTTGAGTAAATCACAAAAAAACTCAATTGACTACAATGTTCTTCCTAAAGATTTACTTTCTATGAATAAATTTAAAGTTGGTCTAAAAAGATACCTTTTGAGATTTGCTTTTTACTCTGTTAGTGAATATTTTGATCACTTCAAGGCAATAACATGAACATGGATGTACTCACTATGTTGGTATATGTCTTTTTTTGTATATTTTATGTTTTATTTTATTTTATGTTTTCTTCTATGTTGTGTGCATTAATGTATTTTCATCTATTGTATTTTGTGAATGTTATATATTATATTTTTTACTTTACAATGGATATATCATATAATTGACTTGCTATAAACAAATGTAAAATTTGTAAACGTAGTAAAATAAATCTTGAATCTTGAATCTTGAATCTTGAATCTTGAATATTGAATCTTGAATCTTAAATATGTGGTTTGGGGTAACTGTCGCACCCATTAAAGTTTTTTTATTTAACAAGATCTTATAAAGTTTACAGTATACAGTACATACTTGTTTAATTTTTCTGGTACTAACTAGTGAGAAATTCTTGAGACATCAGCTACCAAAACAAAAATTCAGTTAGCAACTAAAACTCTGACTGACATGTTTTGATCTAAGTTAGTTGCGTAGTAGTTGAGTTAAATTTAAAAAACTTGATTCAGTACAAAAGCAGTGCTAATTTTCAATAAATGATTCTGAAAGTAACCTTCAGGTGCCATCTAGCACTCAGTAACCGAAGTATGAGAAGAATAGTTTGGTAATTAAGAAGGAGTCCACAGTTATCCAGACATGACGCATGATCAGTGCAACTGTGGACGGCGATACCGGGGGAACTGTGGTTTTAAAAGTTTCTAGGTTAGTTTGTTTATAACTTATTCTTTGGTTGCAAAAATTCCAAGAAAATATATTAAAAAGACTATCGATCGTGGTGTCGGAAGTAGGTATTCAATAGAAGCGTTAGAAATGGCTATAAGAGGTGACACATTCGGAAAATCTTTACTGAGGAATGCTACAATGGAGCATGACTTACCAAAATTGAGACTCGGATTAAAAGTAAATGGGTGGAAAGGTAGACCAGTGGCAAGACATGCACAAGATAATAACAAAATTAGGTACCAACTAGATTTTACTTTTTAAAACAATGAAAATCTATAAAACCTGTAGGTGTGACTGGAGGTGGTAGAACTGCCCTTTCTAAAGAAGACAATGAAGACATTTTGGCTTCTCGGATAAAAACTATGAGTACGTGGGGGTTTACACTATCTTGCAAACAAATACTCAACACTGTACCGGTATATGTTCAGTAAAATAATCTGCAAACGCCCTTTAGCGAGGGGAAGCCTGGTGAAGATTGGTTTCTGAATTTTTCATAAGGCAACCGACTTTCTATTAAGAAACCTCAGATAATTGAGGCATCACGTGTAAGACAACAAAGTGACCTATTTATTGTTTACGATTTCTTTGATCAACTGGAGACTATTATGAATAATTTACAACTTTAACAATACCCTGATAGGATATAGAATGCAGATCAAACGGCTTTTAATTATGTTCCTAGTCGTACTAAGTCGTCAACTAAGGTTGTAACTGGAATCGGTGAAAAAGCACAAAGGCAATGGATCCATATTGCCACCTATGATCGTCCACAACGGCAAAAGGTCATGGGATAATATGTTTGATACAAGAAGGCCTGTTTTTTTTTTATTTACGATGGTCATTTATCGCACATTTTACCTGAATTAATTGCGCTATCCATGGCAGAATATGTGACTATTCTTAAATAATCGCCACATACTTCTGCAATATTGCAGCCTTTGGATATGTCTTTGGATTCCATTAACAAAGAATATTTGGATCATGAAAAGTGAAGACGATATTATGAAGAGAAAAACATTCCTGACACTATCACTGACGAGAAAAATTCTACGGATAAGCAAACTACGATCCCATGTACAACGTCCTGCAGCTCTACTGCAGAAAATCAAAATTGCATTGCATCAACTTCCATTGCATCGTCGAAGCGCATTCTATTAGCAACAGTGAAACCTTCTCCGAAGCTACATCAAAGAAATGAGAAAAAAATAGATGTTCCTGAGATGATCACAATTAAAACCTATTTAGAACACCTACAGTTATCAAAAACTAAGAAGTTTAAAAAAATACATTCAAGAAACAATTAAAATTAAGTAGTGACGATGCAGTTACTCATTGGATTGGACTAATATGTCAAATTAATGCAGTGAAAAGAGTCGTGATAATCAAATGTTTGTAACGATATGTGGGAAATGCCTTCAAATTTCGTGAGAAAAACGAGCCTCTCTTGTTTGCTTATGATAAGATATTAGGAATACTGAACGACCCAAAATCAGAAGATGAAAATTACGTTTTGTGATAATTTAAGGAGATTTAAAAATATTTCCTAGCTGTTTGTTGTTTCATGGTTTTTAATAAAAAATTTTGTTTTTGTATTTTTAATCTTGCTTTTATTTTAAACCACAGTTACACCTTTTTAGCAAGTTTACCAAGCAGACCACAGTTTCTCCGTCAGGGTTTACAATTACCCTAAATTAGCTGATAACTGTGAACCCTTACATGTAAAAGAAGAATGTCAATATTCTTCTCTCTTAATTCATTTTTCATCTTCTATTAAAGAGAACATGTGAATAGATTACTAATATATATCTACAAACGAAAAGAAAGTGGTTAGAAACCCACATAACTTCATAAGTAACTTAAAAATAAAACTTTTTATATTCCGTCCACAGATACCCCACTTCACCTTATATTTTAAAAATATTAAAAAGTAAAATTAAATCGACATGGAGTCGAGGTAACGACGAACACATGTGAGCCTTAGGGAAGATCACAGTGAACCGCAAACGTTCTCATAAAATTGTAATCCGTTAGGATAATTTCACCTTTTATTAAACTTTAAAAATATACCATTTTACATTAGTAATTTTTAGCTTTACTGTAAGAATATTCAATAAATCAAATAATTTCCAGGAAAACCTAATTTATAACCTCTTTGATTGTAACTACGAAAAGTAATATTATTGTAATAATGTTCACGCCCTAAAAATAATAGGTTTAGGGATAATCGGAATTAAATTCTATGTATTGGCATTAAAAGTATAATAATCGATACTCAATTGGATAAAGTATTAAGAACTTTATTGCTGAAATCGTTAAAGGTACAAATTGTGTAGATGCATTAAGCGATAAAAACAACGTAGAATGAATCATTAGCGTAATAATATGTAATAAACTATGATTTAAATTGTTACTCAAAATATAGAAATATTAATGTTTTCATTATCTTGAAATAACGATAAAATAAAATATACTATAAGTAATTGGTTACAAATTTTTGTTTTAATAAAGGAGAGTTTAGGTTTATTTAGCTTTGGTACCTCGCTCTCGCTGAGCTTTATGAAGAGAATTTACTTTCAGGAAAATATCGGCATAGTGATAGTAGACTCATCTTTTCATTATTCACAAGTCTGTTCTTATACAACTATAGAGAGTCTGTAAAAAATCAGAAAACTTCCAATACCTTACAAGATGCACTCCGAGACCCATTAACCCTAAATATGGTTTCCTAAGAAATTAGCAACAAAATCCACGAAATTAGTCTAGAACATATGAACAACATAATTAAAATAACAATAATCACTGCATCCAGAGAAAATATTTTAAGGCAATGAACATTTAAAACTGACTGGATGACACAAGATCTAGTGGGCATTCGGAGGCAGTACAAATTCATAAATAAAGAAAAATATAACAAAATACATAAAGAAATACAAAAATATTTAAAATAGCAAAAGATCGATGGCTACAAGAATTCTGTTTAGAAATTAAGAAACTGGAGCAACATCACGATAGCTTCCTTTTGCATAAAAAACTAAAAGAGTTAATAGACAAAAGCAGAATTTACAGGCAAAATATATTACAAGACTCTGGTGGTAGAATTTTAAGTGGTATTAAAGTAGGCTGCACTGAATGAGAAAATGAAATAGTAGAATTATTATTTAAAGATAACCAAAGAATCTAGTAAGAAATAACATCTGACCGAGATACTGGCCAACCGATTCTAATCCCAGAAGTTCAGAAGACCATTGACCAAGGAAAATGAAGAAAAGCTTCTGGTCCTGGCGAAATACCTGCAAGTGTTACTACTATTGAATAATAAGAATATGACAATTATCATCTTCTTCTTTAACAAGATACACAGTAGCGGTAAATTACTAGAAAACTGGTTAGAATCAATGTTTCTATTCCCATGAAAATAAATGCTTGACAATGTAGCTACTATCGACTTCTGTGTAACTTGATTTGGTCATACGCTAAAAATGTTTATGAAAATATTGCATTATCGCATATATAAACTTTGTGAGGGGATAACTGGTGATGAGCAGATTGATTTCCGAAGCGTTCGATTTGTGGAGTTATAAAAATCATCAAAATGTGAAAGGTTCAATACTTTTATTTAAATGGAAATAAGCCACAATTAAAGGTTAAAGTACGTTTATTGACGTTTCAATTTCTACTTCGGAAATCGTTCTCAAAATACAAACATTAGTAAATTAAACAAAATTTGTTTAAATTAAACAAAATTTGTTTAATTTACTGTTTGTTCGTTGTAGGAAATTGTGAAAATATCTGTAAGGTGTTTGTCAAGTTTATCCTCATTGAAATAGTGGGTTTATGAACTTTAGGCAGTGTATAAAACCTGGGTGCAACTGCATTGTAACTTTTTAAAGATTTTGTAACTTCTGTTGTTATGCATTTGGAAGAAGCTAAATCCGAAACCAGCTTTGCAAAATCTTTGAACATTTATAATGCAGTTGCACCCAAGTTTTGGACACTGCTCAAAGTTCATAAACCCACTATTTCAATGAGGCCTATTGTCTCTTCCATTGATGCTCCTAATACTAAACTTGTTAAACACCATACAGATATTCTCACAATTTTCTACAACGAATCCAATGAATTTTATATTAGAGATTCTTTCACGTTTAGTAACTTCATTAACAATGACATCTCTTTGCATACCAAGATCAGTTTAGATGATTTCATAAGAATGTTAACATTTATATTTGACTCCAACTTCTTTTTGTTCAATGGAAATTTTTTTAAACAAATCTTTGGCACTTTAATTACGAGCAAAATATCCCCAATACTATGTAACTTTATTTTGGATAAACTTATAATGACGTGTAAAAAAAAGATAGCTTTTCACATACCTTTTATTAAACGATATGTAGATGTTTTCATTTTATCGGTCCCTGAAAACAAGGTAACTGATGTTTTAAACACTTTTACCGCCAAATGTGAACACCTAAAGTTTACGGTTGAGAGAGAGGCTGATAATATAATTTCCTTTTTGGACATACTAATCCATCGTGGCAATGATGGCATGCTAAGGACGGAGTGGTATCGTAAACCTTGTTTTAGTAACCGTTTCATAAACTTTATTCTCAACATCCATCTAAAATAAAAATAAATTTGGTTTTGGCTTTAAAAACTAGGGTTATCAACTTGTTACACATCGAGTTAAGGGACAAAGGAATAAAAAGTTAAGATGTATGCTACAAGAGAATTACTATCCCATAGAGCTTTTAAATAAACTCATTTTTGGTTCTCCGTTTCCTTCGCAAGTTTATGACAACCAAAATTTTCATAATAATGAAATCCGACAATTGACATTGACACATACCACATCATTGTTACCATCTAAAATAACTTACGGTTGCCTACCCTACATTCCAGTTCTGACACCTAAGCTAATGAACATCTTCAAAAATGTAAGTGGCTTAAAAAATTACAACCAAAAATGTGAAAACAGTATCGAAGCTATACACAAAAACAAAACATCCTTTTACAATACAGGAGTCATCGAATGTTGTTTATTCTATACCGTTTACTAATTGTAATAAAATTTACATAAAAGAATCATCTCGTAATTTTCACAGCAGGGTAATCTCACATTGTTGTGATATAAAAACCAAAAAAATCAATTCATGTGCATTGACAGAACATGCATTAACTTTGAAACATTAATTTAATTGCGAGGATTCCTGTATTTTGGCAAAGAAAAAGAACCATTTAAAACGTGTTTTTTGGAAATCTGTTTCATAAAATCTAGTATACCTTGCATCAAAAAAAATTCTGACATAGATAAACTGAGCAATATTTATTGTTATTTACTAAAAAAACATCAAAAATAAAATAAATATTGATCTGTACATAAAGTACACCTGTATGTATAATAAGTTGCATACCACTAAGACAGGTATAATCACCCAAGTTGGGCCTCTAGTATTTCTTGAAAACAAAGATAATATCAAGTACACCTAATCACATTTGAATTACAGGGTTTTTACTTACTGTTCTCCATGCATACTAGTTAAAACATACCAGTAAAAGATGGCATAAACTAAGTTTTACTATCTTTACCCAAATTAAAAAAAAAATAGAATGTATTTTGTCCATGATTTTATAATTTAATGTATGTTATCAATGTTGGGTGTCAATGCTTTTATAAATAATATCAACGACTAGTAAGTTACACTGAAGAATTGTGATATTATTTTAAATATTTACATGTTTGTCTTATTAAAGTGTCTTGAAAAAGCTAGAGAAAAAGTCAAAAGAGTGTTTTTTTTTAACGTCCCGGCCAATTTTCTGACTGCAACATTAATAAACTGTGTTGTTTGTTTATATCGACATTCACTAATATCCAGTATTTCTTGTATATATATATATATATATATATATATATATATATATATATATATATATATATATATATATACTACAATAGAGTAGCATATCTCATCATCAGGATTAATAAAAGAACCACTCTGAAACTGATCCAAGTGTACGCTCCGACCAAAAGCCACGACGATGAAGAAGTAGAAATATTTTATGATGAAATAAGAACAGCTATAGAAACAAATAAAGCAAATTACGAAATACTATTAGGAGATTTTAATGCTAAATTGGGCAAAAAAGAGGAAGATTATGAACATTTAATTGGTAACTACGGCTACGGGAAAAGAAACGATAGAGGAGAAATGCTTCTCAATTTCATGAATGAACATAACATGTACTCAATGAACTCCTTTTTCAATAAAAAACCAAGCAGAAAATGGACATGGATGAGTCCCGATAAAAAGACAAAGAATGAAATAGATTATATCTTAACGAAGAATAGAAACCTAGTAGAAGACGTATCAGTATTAAATCAGTTTGACCTAGGAAGCGATCATAGACTAATAAGAACAAAACTAGTAATTAACAAAAAACTAGAAAGAAAAAGAACACATGAAAAAAGATACAAATGGACATCTGAAGAAATCAAAAATAGTGAATTTAATAAAAAGATAGTGCATGCATTAAATCAAGTTAGCATGCAGCAGATAAACTCCAATAATATTGATGATTTCAATAACCTTATTACCGAAACAGTGAATAAAAGCCTTCTGCAACTGAAAAAACCGAAAACAACATGCAATGAATTAGACAAAGAAATATTACAACAAATAGAAAGAAGGAAGATCTTAAATAAATCTAACAAAAGGGGAACCGACGAATATAGAGAACTTAATAGGCAGATTAGAAAAGGAATCAGACAACAGAAAAGAAAAGAAAACGAAAAATTAATAACAACAACTATTGAAAAAAATAAGAGTATGAAATGTCTCAGACCGACACTAGGACGACGTCAGATGATATCATTAATAGGAAAAGACGAAAATGAAATCACAAGTAGAGAAAACATACTGACACGAATAGAAGAATTTTACACAGAACTTTACAGATCACATCAACAAGATGATGAGATGAGACCAGCACGGAGATTAATAAAAAATGTTGGATCAGAAATAATGCCAAAAGTAACAATTTCAGAGGTAACTACAGCATTGGAAAACATGAAGAGAAATAAAGCTGCAGGAGAAGATAGTATTACCACAGATATGATATTAGAAGGAGGTAAGGAACTAATTGCAATTGTAACTAAGCTTGTGGACAGTTGTTTACATCAGGGCAAAGTCCCTAAGAGCTGGAACAACTCTAAAGTAATCTTATTGCACAAGAAAGGTGATAGTCGAAAATTGGAAAACTACAGACCCATCAGCCTACTGTCACACCTGTTTAAAATACTCACCAAAGTCATAACTACTCGACTAACAAGAAAATTAGACGAATACCAACCATATGAACAGGCAGGTTTTAGAAAAGGCTATTCAACTTTCGATCACCTGTTAACCACAAAAATATTAATAGAAAAATGTAACGAATACAAGTTTCCAGTTTTCCTTGCATTTGTAGACTACGAAAAAGCTTTCGATACCATAGAACACACGGCCGTAATAAACGCAATGCAAAATTGTAGAATAGACAGCAGATATATTAACTTAATAAAAGAAACTATGAACCAAGATACAGCTACATACTACCTAAATGAAAATGAACACACGAACCCTGTACCATTAAACAGGGGAGTCAAACAGGGAGATACTTTATCACCCAAACTGTTCACCTTAGTTTTGGAGGACGTTTTTAAAAACCTAAATTGGAAATATAAGGGAATAAACATCAATGGCCGCTACCTCAGTAACCTACGATTTGTAGATGACATAATCCTGATAGCTACTGACCTACAAGAAATGCAAACCATGCTTGTAGAACTTCATACCGAATCTTCTAAAATAGGACTGAAAATGAATTTAAACAAAACAAAAGTCATGCACTCCGAAGACACCGTGACAATAATAAACGATAAAGTTATAGAAAAAGTTGAAGAATATATATACTTGGGACAAAAAATAATCCTAAATAGGGAAATTCAGACTGAAGAAATAAAAAGAAGAAGAAAGTTAGCTTGGGCAGCATTCGGTAAACTGAACTATATACTCAGAAATCAACAAATTCAATTACATCTTAGATCTAAAGTTTTTGATGCATGCATTATTCCGATATTAACTTATGCGGCACAAACATGGACAATCACAAAAAAGAATATGAATATACTTAGAGTCACTCAACACGCGATGGAAAGAGCACTGCTAGGTATATCACTTAAGGACAAGAAAACAAACACATGGATAAGACAGAAAACCAAAGTCACCGATGTGGTGCAAAAAGCATTAAAGCTGAAATGGGAATACGCTGGACATGTAGCTAGGAGCGATCTAAACAAATGGCACAGATCAATTTTAACCTGGAGGCCATACCAACACAAAAGACCCAGAGGCAGACCTCCTATGAGATGGACAGATGATCTGAAAAGGACTGCCGAGAAAAATTGGCTACAAGTAGCGTACAATAAAAAACAATGGAAAGGAAGACTTGAAGAGGCTTATGTTCAGATGTGGACGTGAATGGCTAGACGAAGAAGAAGAAGAAGACTACAATATGTAGTTACACCTTTAGAAACTATTTCGCCAATTCTTAACAATGCGCAAAGTATGGGGGTTCAAATTAAAGGTTACTCCTTAGATTTTTCACCCCTTTCTCAGGCAAAATCTAGGGCGTCGCGAAAAGATTAATCTATATACTGACTCGAAACGTTGTGTATGAATGCTGTACTGTATCAAATTACCGAAAATTGGGAAAAATTTTAACAAAAATAAAACAATTTCTTGCTTCTGGTACCAATATTTTTTTACGGCGTTAGGTCGCAGAACAATCTTTCCGTACCACAAAATCGGTCGAGTTCGCGCATGCCGTCATTGGAGAGTAGAATTTGAATTCCTGTTAAAGTTAAATGGGATTTGTATGCATTCTCTGTTGAAATTTCTAGACGAAAAATAAGTTATGAGGTTAAATAATTACAATAATCGTACATATAAGGATATCTCTAAACTCTTTATTAAAGATTATTTATTGATACATACAAAAAACTGACATTTCGAACGTGCAACTCTCAAATGACGTCACGACTTATGCGCAATATCTTCTTAGTTATACCATCATGCCCTTGAGTGGTTATCTGTGACTATTGTTATTACCTATTGTAGTATTGTTTTATATATGATTCATGCTAGGTTAAATGCCCCATTTAAAATCTCCCATGAGCATGTAGACCATAAGGGAATAATTTGCATTTGTATTTTTCAAGTTTATTAATTAAACGCGTTCTTTAATTTAATAAAGACGGCACTGAATAAACTTACACTTCTGTACAATGATCATATTTTAAAGTAAATATATGGATAATAAAAATATACAATACCCAAAACCAGTAGTATTTTCAGACGAAAATTGGATCTCCTCACGAGGAAAACAAGTAATGTGGCAGGATAATAACAACGGAATTTTACGTAAACTCTACGGCTACGATGGAAAGAGCTTTTATTCTTGTTTATACTGGTTCTAAATGAATTTATTTCGGTTGCACTTTGCTTTTTTAATCAAAATCCTTGAAATCTGGACTAATAAAAATAAGTGGTAGACTAACAAATAAATTTGGACTCTTGATAATTCAGATAATTATCATGGAGAACAAAATTTACTAAGTCATATCGACATAACCTATAAAGTTTGTTTAAGTGTATTTAAAAAAAAAACATCAATGAAAAAGTATCTTTAGGAAGTCTTTTATTTCTGCTCTTTCTTATTTTACACTACAATTAGTGTTTGGCTATTTTTGTTGATATCTCGCCTGTATATTTAATCGAGCTGGAGGCACTCCATATTTTCTCTAGTGATGAAAATAATCAGTTCAGGGCTTTCTTGTGTACTTTTTGTTTTAAAATTTTATTTATTGTTTGTTCGTTTAACCCATTGTTTACTGCTATTTGCTGATTATTATTAGAGATAGAATTCAATCCTCCTCCTCAGTCCTAATCCCTTTTGGGATGTGGTGACACCATCAGGCCTTTACAGTTTTTTCACGAATTCAATATCATTAGGCAAATAGCTAAAAACAACAAGGTAGAACGAACAAACAGTGAATAACTGTTTAGAAACTTAAACGTGACGACTGCCCAAAAGCTTGTATTAAAAACAAAAGTCTTTATTGTTTTATTATTAGATTATATATTTGTATCTAGACACAAATTGTGAAAATAAAATTGCAGTATTGGAGTGACATATTAGTGTATAGAATATCGTTAAACCATTATTTGCAACTATGTAAAAGTTATAGTAGGGTACTTTTTGAGTTCCTTACAAATTGAGTTTCTACAATTTAGCCTTCAGTAATTTGTTTGAGCTTTTCGGTTCTTTTTCTTCCTCTTTAAATAAGAGGCACATTTTATTAGATAGATTCTTGTTTTATTTCTAGAGGCTCTGCTTGATCTCAAATTCTCAAGTTACAAATTAAAAATGACAATGGCTTTCTAACCTGACAACAATTACCTTAAACTTACACAAATAATAAACAAAAACATTAAAGTTTCCTTGAAAACATGACCGCAAATGAAGTGAGGAGTGCCCTGACCTAAAGAGGGCTGTCATTTCCATAAAGTGTCACAGCATACTTATTACGTGAAATAGTCTGAAGCGTTGTCTTTTGTCTTATAAATGATACTAATCATATTTAGTGATGGTAAATGTTATAGTATTAGCTAAAATATTACCATTTCTTATAAATTAACCTGATGAATGTAGATGTATATGCATGTTTTATAGACAAGCATTTGACTGCGTTAACCATTAAAAGATGATCAAAACTCTGAGAACAACTGGAATTGACGAACTTCTTCTTCTTCTTAAGGTGCCGTGCATTTCTGCGTAGGCGTCCACCGTACATCGTCCTGTCAGGTGAGATGTTAAATATTCAGGATTAAATAATTCTGTTTTTAGCAGCATTGCGAAGCATTTCATAGCTGTGGATTTCTTTCCATTGTCGAATATTGCGCAGCCATGACATTTTTTACGTCCCAGACCGCTCTTATCCTCTATCTTCCCTTCGAGTATCAGTTGCTGAAAAGTGTATCTTTCTCCTCGTAATATGTGCCCCAAGTATGCAGTCTACTTACTTTTTACATAACTAAAAAGTTACCTATCCTGTAAGCCCGCTCTTCTGAGTACTTCCTCATTTCTTACCCTGTCCGTCCATGATATTCTAAGCATTCGACGCAGGCACCACATTTCAAACACTTCAAGTTTGTTAATGAAACTGGCCTTTCACGTCCATGCTTCCATTCCGTACAGGAGCACAGGCCACACGTAACACTTAAGCAAATTGTATCGGAGGTTGAAGTCCAATTTGCGATCAGTCAGAAACTTACGAAGCCTTAAAAAAGCATTTCTGGCTTGTTCAACTCTGCTCTTTATTTCATTCTCGGGATCCCAACCCTCGTTCAGCAAACAACCCAAGTATTTTAATTGCCTGACCTGTTCGATTTCTTCTCCAGAGACATATATCTTTGCGTTGGGGTAATCATTTCTACTTATAATCATTGTTTTTGTCTTCTTGATATTTATTTTCAAACCCCGAGCTGCACTTGCAAGAGTTAGATCATTTAAAAGGCATTGAAGATTTTCGATGTTATCTGCCACTATGGCTGTATCATCGGCATACCTGATGTTATTAATAAATATGCCGTTAACTTTAGTACCATTATTAGAGTCTGCCACTGCTTCTGCGAAGGCTTTTTCTACGTATAAATTGAACAGCATTGGAGACAGTATACAACCTTACCTTATTTCTTTTTAAATGAAGAAATCTTCTGTTTCGTTGAAATTTTGAAGACGTACTGTCTGGTTCCAATACAAATTGGCGATAATTCATATATTCTCGGCGTCCAATCCCAACTCTTGTAGGTATTTTATCATTAATTCGCGTTTTACATTATCGAATGTTTTCTCGTAATCGATGAAACAGACAAAAACATCCTTTCTTTGATCTAAACATTTCTGTATTAATGTTTGCATACTAAAGATCGCTTCTCTCGTGCCATTTTAAAGTCCATTTTAAAACCAAACTGACTCCATCCACTGACTTCTTCACATTTCTTAAACAATCTAGTGTGAAGTATTCTCAGGAAAAGTTTTAAAAAGTAACTCATTAGGCTTATTAGTCGGTGGTCCTTGCAGAATTTCGCACGTGGTGTTTTTGGTAGGGCGATAAATGAAGATCGAAGCCAGTCTTTTGGAAAGAATCTGGATCGTATCGTAGATGTCGTTAAAGAGCTTGACAATAATGTCTAGGTTTTCTGCATTAAGTAACTTGATTGTTTCTGCGTACATATAATCTGGTCCTGGGGTTTTGTTACTTTTTAATAGTTTGATAGCGTGTACAATTTTAGCTTTCAAAATACTTAGGCCATACAAATAAATGGTCTCCCAGTTGTGGTGGTTTGTGTGTTCTGTTATCATTGAACAAATTAGCTGTGTACATTTTTTAAGTATTAAGTATATCGCAAGGGTCCGTAATTAGTACATTTTGGTCATTATGTATACCAGTGACTTGTTTTTTCTTGAAGACACCAGCAATTTCCTTAATTTTCTTGTGAAGATTGAAGCTGTCGCCGAGTTTATATAGGTTTTTAGCCTCGGTGCAAAGAGTACTCATCCAGATCTCCTTCACCGCTATAATTTCTTTACGAATTCGACTGTGTATATTTCGGTACCCTACTTGGTCCTGGGTAATCTTACACTGCCTGCGTTGTTCCATCATCTCTAATATTTTTCCTGTCATCCACCTATTCTTGGTAGTTGTTTGACTCTCGAGTAGAAAAGTGTTGTTTACCTCATCAAATAATTCTTTTATAGTGGTCCATGACTTTTCAACATCATCCTCAGTTGCCATATTGGAGAACCTATTGTTTATTTCCTTTGTGTACGCTTCACTTGTTTCACTGTTTTTGAGTTTCCTAATGTTTACTGATGCCTTCTGGTGTTTTCTTTTAGCTGTAGCGAGCCTCAGTTTGATATTTGCTACTAAGGGATTGTGGTCGGATCCTATGTCTGCTCCATGTAATGCAGATACCTTAGTAATAGCATTTCCATGTGTAAAGCCTCCTAGGTGGTAACTTACACAAAGTATTCGTTATGACTAGATCTTTGTCTTGGCAGTACTATATCAATCTGCCCCCTCTGTCATTTTCTGACCAAGAACATATTTTCCAACTACGTGATCTACGACTCCTTTCCCAATTTTTGCTTTAAAGTCTCCTAATACGATGTTAATTTCGTGCTTCTTAGTCACCTTTAAGGCTTCGTCTAGCTGTTGATAAAATTGCTCTAGTTCTTCTTCTGGCTTGTCTGCTGTAGGGGCGTAGACTTGTATATTATTTATGTTAACTTTTCCATGCAACTGAATAAGTATGACTCTTTTGACGAAGTATATCTCTATTGACTAACAAGACTTGCAAATTATCTCATAACTATATTGGCAATAACGGCAGCAATTGAAATACAGCACGCAATATCCGAAGATAAACCGATGGTTGCGTCTTCTTTAAGTGCTATTATTTAATTTGTATTCGGAATCTATATTTAGAAAATATAATAAATGCGGTAGTTCGTCATAGCGAAATGTTTGGTTTACATCTAAATGTTTCCAAAACTAAAATTTTAGTATTTTCAAAGATACCAACAAACGTACATTTGTATACCAAGGAACAAATAATAAAACAGGCAATTTTCATAAAATATTTGGGGGAAAATATCAACAGCCAGTGTATTCTAACCAAAAAAAAATACTATGAAGAATTGAACAAGCGAGGAAAATACTCATGAACATGAAAACATTTTTTACAAGATTAGATCTCTGCCTAGAGCTCAGAATTCGAATGATCAGATGTTACGTTTTCTCTGTTTACGTTTACTGTATGGCTGTTAAAGTTTGACAATGGACTCTGAAACAAAAAAGAATAGATGACTTTAAGTCATAATTAAAATGTATATACACAGACGGATGCTAAGAATTCCATATATAAAAAAAATTACCAATGGTGAGGTACTTCGGCGCAGAAGTAAGCAAAATGAATTACTCAGCTAAAGAGAGAAAAATACTTGGGTCATGTGTGGGGAGGTGAAAGATATAAATTACTTCAAATGATATTGAAAGGTAAAGCTCAGGGCGTGATATCAGTCGGAAGACACCAGAACTCGTGGCTAAAATACCTTAGGAGACGGTTTGACCGCCTATCCACAGAAATCTTTTGAGCAGCAGTTTCCAAAGATACATTTGCCATTTGGATCGCCAACCTTTAAAAGAATACGGCTCAATCAGAAGAAGAATAATGACGAGCAATTCGCTCATAGCTCGTGTTACGACGGGTTAATTAATATATGATACAAAAATTAAAATTAATTAACAACACAGTTATAACAATTATTACGACCAAAAAATTAAAAAACGTGCTGTAATCGTACTCATATATGCCTAAAGTAAACATTGTGTCACTACACGTTTTTATCATAGTTGGTCAGAGTTAATAAATTAAAAAACAAGATACATTAGTTACAAAACAAGTTATTTACAATCTACACAAATGCTAAGGAGATGTTCCGGCGCACTCATTTTTGTAGCAATGCTCACATTTACGTCAAGCCTTTCCGTTCTTTTTTCGGAGACACAAGTCATATCCGCTTAACGAGTCATTTAACTTTTAAGCAGTTTCTTGTTATTCTGCACAATTCAGAAATTTACGAATACTATTCCTAAGTTTTCTTGAGAGCGTGCATTGGTCATTATTTTTTCAACTTATCTTCTACAAGGGAATAGGATAGATCTTTTAGGATATCGGACCGTTTCTCTAATTTTTTTGGCACTTACATTTGTATAGCACATTTGTATATTAGGAATTGAATTAATATGTTTTCATAAAACATATTAATTCAATTAATTATTAGTTCAGTTCAGTATTAATTCAGTTAATTCATTAACAAAGATGAATTAATATGTTTTCCTTTTGTTTCCACTAATTGCTTTGGAATATCAGGTTTAATTTTTCTTATGTTTCTACCAGTGTTAAATTTTTTCAGTAATTTTCCTGCAACTTCTTCTTCTTCTTCAGCATTAAGTTATCCAACTTTGGACATAGGTTTCCCCCAAATTAATACAGTGTTTCAGATTTTGCGCCACTTGCTTTCAGTTGTGTCCTCTGATATTCTTAATGTCATTAGCCCGTCTCATTTGTGGTCTTCCTCTACTTCTCTTTCCTAACCATAGTCTTTATGGTTGTATTTCGTGATTTAATATTTTATCCTTCAGTCGGGCCTTGTATCATGCAAAGCTTCATTTTAATTTGGCAGCATGTTCTCCTGCATCTTTTACTTTAGTTTTGCTTTTAATCTATTTGGTTGTTTTTTATTTATAAGTCTGCCTTAGAGCATTGACCTTCTATTGCTCTTTTTTTTCTGCGGCTTAGTAGGAGGTAAACCAATTGTACATAGTTTAATTTCTATTTATCCCATGAATATCTGTTATAGGCTTAAGCACGTATTGAGTTGGAATCGAACATTAACTTTTCTTTCCTCTTTTCTAATATAACGTCTAGCAGAGAACATATGTTTTTGCAACAAATTTAGTAACGAGTTTGAGACTATGTTTATCAGGTTTTTTTTGGATGTATATTTTCGGGAAATGACAACGGTCCCTAAATTTAAAAAGCGTGTTTTTAATTGTTACATATTCAGTTGGAATGTACATTTGTCTACGCGTTCTCTCGAATGTATCCCAAATATCCCTGTTAGTTGCAAATTTATCAATATTTCTTTTTTCCTTTATTATTTTCTTATTATCAAACCGTAAAAAGTTGACCGGAAGTTAAAAACGGTTCTTGATCATGGTTGTCCTAAAGAGAACAAATTAAAAAATTGGTGATCATAAATCACTCAGTGTAATATAAGCACTTTTTAAAACTTCTCTCGAATATAACGATTAAAACAAAGCTTATATTTCAGTACTATCCGTTGCTCTAATACAGCATTCCTCGCTCTTATATCGAATTTTCTCTCTTTCGATTTCCTCATTAGTGTACTTTACAATTATATCCACAAATTCTTTTTTAAAAAAACTCAAGTTTTTTTAGGATCTACCATATTTTTTTGTGGTAGTTTTGGTCATGGCAAGTGTAGAATCGAGTTTTTCTATAAAATCCTGTTATTTTTGCTATGAAAATTATTTAAACACCACCTAGGCCTATTTTTAGCATGTATCATATTTTTCGTATAAGGTTGATTTGTACTTGTAATTTGTACTAATATTTCAGGACAGACATCAGCATTTTCTGGAATTAAGGCATCATATTGATAATCCTTCGTATCCTCTATATCTATATTGTCTTCGGTTTCAGTCTCATCGCTTGCTATAAACTCATCTGAGTCGCTAAAATATTCGTTACTTCGTTAGCCAATTATTCTAGCTTAAATTTTATCAAAGGCCGTCTTCTCTCATATATTTAGCAGCAACAAGTTGTAGCTATATGTAAGTTAGGCCTCTTTGACTGCATCCTTATTGTAAACACTCTGCAACAATTGTAAGAAATAAACAATGCTAACAACACCTTTAAATACCTATCGTTATCAAACTCTAAACGTAAATGACAAGGTGGCGTCGTATGAGACCGCCATCGTAAACCCAAAACTTGCAAAATCTGGTGCACTTACCCATTCGTCTATCAAGTTATAGACTATAGACGCCTAGCCTCTACGTAGAATGAAAACAGTTTAAGCTCGCACGAGTTTTATCGCTATTCGTGGTCGACGCTACTTGTGGTTCTATGGTTAAGATAGTCCATATAATCTTAGGTTTAGACATAATCATCTTATTCTTAAGGTGCCTTCTCCTAGAAGGTTGGCTATCATCATCATCATTGGTGCTACAGCCCTATAAAATAACCTTGAGCTTCTTAAGTCTATTACGCCAGTCAGTTCTATTATTTGCCAACTGTTGCCAGTTTGCTGAGCCTATTTTTCTACCATCCTCATCTACACCATCCCTCCATCTTAGTTTTGGCCTACCCCTACTTCTACTTCCCACAGGTTGAGACATAAGGATTTTTCTAGGAGGGTTGTTCTGCTGTGATCTTGCCAGATGTCCTGCCCATCTTAGTCTTCGTATTTTTATAAGAGATACTACGTCTTTACCACCAAATATATAGTTATATCTGTGATATGTCTCGTAGTTGTACCTCCTTCTCCAAACACGATTTTCACAGATGCCACCGAATATTCTTCTCACGATCCTTCGTTCAAATATAAGCAGGAGGTTTTCATCTGCCTTGAAAATGGCCAATGTCTCCGATTCATATGTTAACACTGGTTGTATAAGGGTTGAAGGTTGGATATAAATACAGCAAATTTGTCTCTATCTTAAGCTGTTCTTAGTATCTAATATGTGTCCTTACCTGTCCGGTTTCTTACATTTTTCAACCAGGAGTATTTTCTTAGGTGTTGTTACTGACCATTATGCTGTAAATTCGGTTAATTAGTAAAATTTTTGTAGATATAAAATAGTAAATAAAGGGTTCTTTCCAAACTGCGATTTGAAAATCTTTTATGTAGACCTTACATCAATGTTTGTAATTTTCGGAATAGTTTTAGCACATGGTGTAGAGCATATTTTCAACAGTATATTCGAACTTTTCATTGCCGTGCCGATTATGCTTCACACTGGACCTTTCTCAGTCAGTTACACCTTTTTACCAAGTTTACCAAGCAGACCACAGTCTACCGGTCAGGGTTTACAGTTACCCTAAATTAACGGATAACTGTAGACCCTTAAATATAAAAGAAGAATGTCAATACTCTTCTCTCTCAATTCATTTTCATCTTCTATTAAAGAGAACATATGAATAGATTACTAATACATATCTACAAACAAAAAGAAAGTGAAACAAAATGACGGTATTAGATTTTGATTTGATACAGAGCAGCAACAAGCCATTCGCTGTTATATATTTTCAATATAATTATATGGAGCTGAGACTTGGACATTAAAAAAATGTAATTTAAAAATAATCGAGGCCTTCGAACTCTGGTTATACCGCAGCGTATTGAAAATATCATGGACTGATAGAATTACAAATAAAGAAGTACTGGAGAGGGTTGGTAAAGAAACAGAACTAATCACCACTATACAAACCAGAAAACTAAAATACCTAGGCCACGTGATAAGGGGACTAAAATATGAAATTTTGAGACTGATAATACAGGGAAAGATTCAAGGAAGAAGATCTGTTGGCCGAAGGCAGAACTCGTGGTTAAAGAATCTACGTGATTGGTACCAATGCAGATCGATTGATTTGTTTAGAGCAGCAAGTTCTAAAATAAAAATAGCCATTATGATTGCCAACCTCCGTAGGGAGACGGCACTCTAAGAAGAAGAAGCAACAAGCCGCATATACGTATTTCAATCTCTTCAGATCTCCTCAGTACGGTATAGTTACTACTCCATATAAAAAAAAATATTTTCCCGTCGTAGATTATAGTTATTAAAAATAACTATTTATGGACGTAACTATGCCATCTAAGAATAAAAAGAGAAATCATACGATTTCTACCTGGCGAAATCGAATTCAAATATAAGCCGCCGTGCTTCCTAAAACTTGCGAAGCAAACAGCTTGATGAATGAATCAGCAAGGAAGTCTAAAAATTGAACTCCAAATGCCGTTCATCATGGCCTATATTCGTAGTGAATTCGATTTCTGGTACTCCAAATGAAGTAAATAAACAAAACAAAATGACGGTATTAGATTTTGATTTGATACAGAGCAGCAACAAGCCGCATATACGTATTTCGATCTCTTTAGATCTCCTCAGTACGGTATAGTTACTACTCCATATCAGACCAAAATATTTTCCCGTCGTAAATTAGAGATATTAAAAATAACTATTTACGGGGGTAACTACGCCATCTAAGAACAAAAAGATAAATCATACGATTTCTACCTGGCGAAATCGAATTCAAATATAAGCCGCCGTGCTCCCTAAAACTTGCGAAGCAAACATGGTTGATGAATGAATCGGCAAGGGAGTCTAAAAATTGCACTCCAAATGCCGTTCATCATTACCTACTTCATCAGTAACTTCAAAATAAAACTTTTTATATTCCGTCCACAGATACCCTACTTCACCTTATATTTTAAAAATCTTAAAGAGTAAAATTAAAACGACAGGGAGTAAACGTAACAACCGACACATGTGAGTCTTAGGAAAGATCACAGCGAACCGAAAACGTTCTGATAAAATTTTAATCCGTTTGGATAATTTTACTTTTAATTAAACTTTAAAAACATGCCATTTTACGTTAGTAATTTTTAGCTTTACTGTAAGAATATTCATTAAATTGAATAATTTCGCGGAAAACCTAATTTATAACCTCTTTAATTGTAACTACGAAACGTAATATTATTGTTATAATGTTCACGCCCTAAAAATAATAGGTTTAGGGATAATCGGAATTAAATTCTATGTATTGGCATTAAAAGTATAATAATCGATACTCAATTGGATAAAGTATTAAGAACTTTATTGTTGAAATCGTTAAAGTTACAAATTGTGTAGATGCATTAAGCGATAAAAACAGCGTAGAGTGAATCATTAGCGTAATAATATGTAATAATCTATGATTTAAATCGTCACTCAAAATATAAAAATATTAATGATTTTTATTATCTTGAAATAATGATAAAATAAAACATACTATAAGTAATTGGTTATAAATTGTTGTTTTAATAAATGAGAGTTCAGATTTATTTCTTTATTTAGCTTTGGTACCTCGCTGGGCTTTATGAAGAGAATTTACTTTCAGGAAATATCGGCGTAGTGATAATAGAATCATCGTTTCATTATACACAAGTCTGTTCACATACAGCTATAGAGAGTCTGTAAAAATCAGAAAATTTTTCAATATATTACTGGTTGCACTCCAAGACTAATGAACTCTAAATAAGGTTTCCCAAGAAATTAACAACAAAATCCACGAAATTAGACTAGAACATTATGTACAACACAGATGATTGCTGGGAACAAATTAAAATATCAATAATCACTGCATCCAGAGAAAATATTTTAAGGAAATGAAGAGTTAAAACTGACTTGATGACACAAGATCTAATGGACATTCGGAGGTAGTCTTCTTCTTCAAATGCCATCTCCGCGGCGGAAGTCGGCAATCATCATAGCTATTCGCACTTTTGAGACGGCTGCTGTGAAAAGTTCAGTTGATGTACATCCGTACCACTCTCTCAGGTTGCGCAGCCATGACATTCTACGCCTCCCTATGCTTCTCTTTCTTTGGATATTTCCCTGCATAATCAGTTGGAGCAAGCTGTATTTCTCTTCACGTGTAATATGTCCGAGATATTCGAATTTTCTGGTTTTTATTGTATTTAAAATTTCCATTTCTTTGATCATCCTTCCCTGAACCTGTTTGTTTGTAACGTGTTCTCTCCACGATATCTTCAGTATTCTTCTGTACACCAACAGCTCGAATGATTTCAGTTTTTTATATAAAATAATATATATTTATATCTGTGATATATCTCGTAGTTGTACCTCCTTCTCCAAACACTATCTTCACCCGATATGCCACCGAATATTCTTCTCAGGATCCTTCGTTCAAATATAAGCAGAAGGTTTTCATCTGCCTTGGAAATAGTCAATGTCTCCGATCCATATATCAACACTGGTTGTATAAGGGTTGAAGGTTGAATATAAATACAGCAAATTACTCTATATCTTAAGCTGTTCTTAGTATCGAATGTCCAGTCTCGTACATTCTTCAACCAGGAGTATTTTCTTACGTGTTACTGACCATTATTCTGTATAATTGGTTAATTAGTATAAGTTTTGTAGATATAAAATAGTTAATAAAGGGGTCTGACCAAATTGCGATTTGACAGTCTTAAACCTTACATCAATGTTTGTAATTTTCGGAATAATTTTAGCACATGGTGTAGAGCATATTTTTACCAGTTTATTCGAACTTTTCATTAGCGTGCCGATTATGATCCACACAGGATTTTCCTGATTCCTTGCTAAACTTTAACACGATTTCAATGATTAGTTTTTAGTTATTTATCTAGATCTTTAGATGAATGACATTTAACTGGCCCCAGTTTCATCGTATTTTGTACAGTAGGCTGGTTTCCCCAAGGTTACGTGAGTGTATAATACTTGTGAAAGATTTGCTCACCAGACCAATATTCCCTGTTTTTACACATATTAGTTACAAACTACATAACACTACGTTTTTTTGAGAGCTAGAGAGAGCTTCGAGAGCGATATTTGGAGAGCTGGTATAAATAATGATACCTTATATACATCTAAATAATGGATATTACATCATCCTCCTGTTAATTCCAATAATAACTCTCGTTACTTTTCTAATATAATATAAGTTTTAATAGTTTCTCTTTAATTATATTCTACTAAAAAGCTTATTTGCTAAAATTAATAGTCTGGTATCATTCTCGTCGGTATTGATTTCGTTTCAATTCAATAAAAGCCAAAGAAATATTTCTGTATTTACAAAGAAACGTGATTTGATTGGAAATTAAGATGTTGGCGAGTTTAATTCATTTGGAAAATCCCCTATTGATGCAAATTACCCTAAATAGGTCTGCTGCTAATGTTTCCAAGTTTCCTCCTTTAGTATACTTTCATGCATTTTTTTTTCTTAGCATAATAAAAGAAGCCGCGGAAATATGTATGACGGACATTTATATATTGTACGGAAAGATAAAATTCAATTACAGAAATGTAGAAGGTAATTTGAGGCTTATTTAGATCTGGTTTTTCAACTTGTTATACTTAAGTTTGATTTCATTTCTTAGTACCAGTTATACATTATGTTTATATAATATATATATATATATATATATATATAATATATATATATATATATATATATATATATTAAACCTAGAGCTAAGATTAATACTGTTATAAAAATTAATATTAAATTAAATTAAAAGACCGAGCTTTCGGCATCCTCTCTGATGTCTTCTTCAGGTCTTCCGAGGTCTCAGTCTCCCGAGTCTCCAGACACTACTACACTTATCACTAGTCACTTCACTACTACTAGTAGTAGTGAAGTGACTGAATTAGACTGAAGTGCTACTGTAAGGAGCAAGTATGCAAATGATAACAGGTCAGAATCAGCTACTATAGACACAGTTGAGTTTAGAGCTTTCTTAGGATTGCTGGTATTATCGTCAATATTTAAATCGAATCACGAATATGTCGACATATTCTTTGCTACAGACGGAACTGGCAGAGACATCTTCCGTTCCGGAATATCAAAGAAAAGATTCTTCAGCATTTGAAGCGCTCTGAGATTTGACAATTCTTTTACATGTGATGAAAACAAGAAGACTAATCCATGTACTGCTATTTTTATTGTTTTTTTCATGTTTATATAGAACTAGTAAGAGCTATACTATATTGGTACTACTGGATGAATCGATAAAATGTTTATTGGATTTAGAAGTAGATGTAAATTTAAGATCTACATGCCACAAAAGCCTACAAAATATGGAATTAAAGTAATGTATCTAAGTGATGCCCGAATCAGTTATTTGTTCAATGCCTGTATATATGGAGGAAAAAATACGGATGGAGTAGGCCTGGATGATCAAGAAAAAACCTAAATATTTCAACTTAATCGGTTCTCTGATTATGTAAGCCTATTTATAAGACAAACAGCAACATTACCGCCGATAACTGGTTTTGCTTTATAGAATTAGTGGATATCCTAAAGATGAAAGGTTTGACATACGTAGGTACGTTGAAAAAAATAAAAACCAAATTCAACCGGCATTCCTTCCAATGGTTTCCAGAAAAGTTGACGAATCTCGTTATGGGTTTACTAAAGAACGAACGCTTCTTTCTTACGTGCTATAGCGAAACAAGGCGGTTATACTTGTTTCATCCATGCTCCACAGTGAAAGTATTGACTGTGATTCTGGAAAGACTGAAATGATTGCATTTTATAACACGACAACGGGGAAGGAGATGCTCTGGATGAAAAATGCAGCAAATATTCTATCAGTCGCCGTACACGTAGATGACCAATGTCAATATTTTACTAAGTTGTCGACATCTTCTTCTTCTTTGTCAACCATTTTCCATCCACTCCTGAATGTAGGTCTCTCCCAATTGCTTCCATCTTTCTCTATCTTGCGCCAATCTAATCCACTGTTTGCCTGCCACTGCTCTTATGTCATCTACCCGTCTTTTTGAGGTCTTCCCATGCTTCTTGTTGTCGTCCTTGGTCTCCATTCTAGAATTCTCCGTGTCCACCTGTTGTCATTATATCGGCTACGTGACCTGCCAAGCGCCATTTCATTTTTGTAATTTCTTCCACAATATCCCTAATCTTCGTTCTACGTCTTATCTCGGTGTTTCTAATCTTGTCTCTAAGTGATATTCCAAGCATGATTCGTTCCATTGCTCTTTACGTTGTTTCTAATTTTTGGCAGATTTTTTGGTGAGTAAGTAAGTATGTCGACATAGCTTCTACAAATGAATATATTTTGTACTGTTCGGCAAATTCTGAAGAGAAACTAACTTGATTCCAATTTTTCAAAAGTGTAGCAAATAATTTAGTAACACCACTGCTTACTAGAAGACTTGCAAACACACTAATTTCTAGAGAAATTCGAATGAATATTAGTAGGATACTTCGGGTTCCAGTTTCGGTTGTTGAAACAAGAAGTTGCCAAATAGAAAAATCTACCTTATCTGTCCATCAAAGCTAAAAAAGAAGTGCTTATACGTGTGTCGAACTTGTTTGGAATGTTTAAAAAAATTGTAATACTTGTTGCAGTCTACGCTAAGTATCGTATGCGTTTTATTTATTTTATACATCTTTTGACTAAGTTTACCCATTGCATTTGTCTAAGTTAAGCAATATATAATATAATATATTATATTGAAACATTATATTGGAACCAAAGTGCCATAGTTCAAATTGATGGGCAACACTCAGAAGAAATGAGGATCTGTAGAGGAGATAGACAGGGATGTGTGCTATCACCACTTTTGTTTAACTTATATTCTGAAGAAATTTTCCAAAACACGCTCAATAATATCGAAGCGGGAGTCACCGTTAACGGAAAATTAATTAATAATTTAAGATATGCAGACGACACTGTGATCATAGCAACGAGTATAGAGGATCTACAACATCTTATCGAAAGCTTGAGTATAAATAGTGCTGAGATGGGAATTACTATAAACGCTAAAAAAAACGAAGTACATGCTGATTACAAAAAGGCCACAAAATATACATCACCTATTGACAATAAATGGTAACGTGATAGAACAAGTAGAAAAATATCAGTATTTGGGAACTTTGATCAATGAAACCAATGATCATACTATAGAAATAACAGACGAATAGAGATTGCCAGATCAGCATTTATACGAATGAAGCCACTCCTAACGTGCAAAAATCTAAATTTGGAGATCAGACTACGTACCATTCGCTGTTATATATTTTCAATATTATTATATGGAGCTAAGACTTGGACATTAAAAAAATGTAATTTAAAAAGAATCGTGGCCTTCTAACTCTGGTTATACCGCAGAGTATTGAAAATATCATGGACTGATAGAATTACAAATAAAGAAGTACTGGAGAGGGTTGGTAAAGAAACAGAACTAATCACCACTATACAAACCAGAAAACTGGAATACCTAGGCCACGTGATGAGGGGACCAAAATATGAAATTTTGAGACTGATAATACAGGGAAAGATTCAAGGAAGAAAATCTGTTGGCCGAAGGCAGAACTCATGGTTAAAGAATCTACGTGATTGGTACCAATGCAGATCGATTGATTTGTTTAGAGCAGCAAGTTCTAAAACAAAAATAGCAATTATGATTGCCAACCTCCGTAGGGAGAAGGCACTCTAAGAAGAAGTTAAGCAAAGAAGTGATTTATCTTGTTAATAAGCGTGGTAAATTAACTATCCTTTTGCACGTGTTGTAATGAAATTTATCGTTTTTTGAGAAAATTTTAGTAAAACGTTTAGTTAGTGCATGTTTGTTTTTTTTTTGTTGATGCCATACTCTGGTGTAAAATATTATTTTGATGGCGGTGTCAATTTAACGGCACCAGTTGCGTGAAAACTGTGGCACGTCACTAGTTAAGGGTTAAGTAAAAACTAAGTTATAGGCAAAAATGTCTGGCACAGTCGATAATTTGTTATTTTTTAATAATAAATGTGCAATATCTCGGCTTCTGATAGACCGATTTTAAATTTTCAAGCTATGTTTGATTTGTTTTTTAAAAGTAATAAAACATAATTTGAAAAAAAAAATTATCTTCCTTAATTCGTTTATTTGTTATAAGCAATTTAACCATTAAATTAAATTAATATTAAATAAATTAAAGAATTAAATTACCATGTTAAAAAATGAGGATTCAACAGGTCTAAATACATAAAAATCAGTGGTAAAATTTCATGGACCTTAGTCAGCCACGAAACCTTCTTTGTCCCTAGATGATAAGGCTTGCTTTATATTTATTGAGATGTTATGCTTCTTTCGTGTCGCTTCGTATAGTTTACACTGAGTTATTATTTGTCTCACTAAAATAATTGTTTGGCAATTTTCGCACATTGGTGACTCATTTCGCGTAATGAGGTGTTTATGGGTTAAATTACTGTGTTCCAGCCGCAATTGCATTATTCTCACTTGATGCGGTCTGTTCGATGTTGTTTGCAGCCACGGTTTCACTAAATGTTTAATTTCTTTCAGTTTATTTTGTGGTAAATTCCCATGTTTTAACACGCACTTAACACTTTGGATTTAATGTCAGATTTAAAATCATTTTAAAAGAAGAAACTAAGATTTTTGGATGTCATAACTTCTTTTAAAATTTTTCATTTCGAGTTGTTTGTGGCATTTGGGATCGGATTGTGGAAATTGGTGTCTGCAACAATATCTTTTTAAGGTTGATCTGCACCCCCAAAAGACAAACTACAAATTTAAAAAAATTTAAGAAGGTATATGTGATGACTATAAGTATTTTGACAACTTTTAAGCATACTTCATGTTTCCGTTTTTGAAAAAACTCAAAAAATCTACTTTTTCCAATTGTACAGCGGGAAAACCAAAGATAGGATTTTGTTAATTTTTTTACAGCATTAAGATATAATTGTAAGAAATACTTATGAATTTTTTAAAAATTTTTGAATTTAGAGTTTTGTCTCAATAGGAAAAAATAATATGTTTTGTCTTATAATAAAGTTTCCGGCAAGAAACCGAAACATTTTTTAATCATAACATATATACAAATGTAAAAGTGGAAATTATTTGCAATAAAACGGTAAAACATATGAAAAATCTTGTTAAACAATAGTTATGTCTTGAACTGCCGCCTTCAAAATTTGTAATATAGGGAGATGACTCCATCTGAAGCAATGGTAGTATTTATCATCGATAAATAGCATTACGTTCGGCTTCGAAACGCTTCAAACGAAACGTCATACTAACAGGGTTACCATATCAATTATTTTGTACAACACTTTGGCAGATTATAACAAAATTTAATGGAAATGTTATCGGTTTGAATTTTGAACTGGTCATGCTGAAACTTACAGAGTTACAGAATAGTAGATACTGCAACTTTTATTTTGAAAGTACGATATCAAAAAATGTACACTCTATATTTAATATAATTATGAATATTTAAATATAAACTTTTTTATTTCCTGGTTTTGTCGGTCTGTTGTAAATAAAACTATTTAACTATTGCTTAAACGTTTCATCAAATTTGCCATTTTCAATAAGCACTTTATTTTTTTCAAAAGGTTCCTTATTGCCGTAAAATAAAAAACATCGAATCTGCCATTCATTTAAGGTATACATATATCAGGCAACAACATTTTGTAGCCTGTTAAGTGATGATGGCAAATCAATGTCCCTAAAGAATAACCGTAACTACTATTATCAAATTCAGGGATAGACCACAAGAAAAATTATAAGACTAAACAGCCCAATAAAGCCAGAACAATGAAGCATGAAATAAGAAATATAATATAACCGAAGAAGAAGACATAGTAAAATGTATTAATCCATAAAGACTGAGGTAGTAATAGATAATAAGAAATATACCAAAAGGAAGACATGTTCGCATGTTTCAAATAACATTTTTGCTATTTCAAACCAAAATATTACATAATACCAGATCATTTAATTTTTAACTATCAACAAAAATGTAATCTAATATGATGAACGAATTAAATGGTAATACGACATTCACAGATATAGCCGCAACATACATAATTTCTTTGTCGATTAAATTGTTTAGTTAATGAATGTTTATTTAAAATAAAATATTACAGACTGACACAGCAGAGCAGTAAAGTATTACACATATAGATGTTGTTAAAGATATCTTTGCTTACTTGGTCTACTACTAAGCATATTAGTTATAGCGTATTTGATAAAATTACTGTCTACATAACTTGACAACTCAGCCAATGGATATAACGATAGAAACTGCAATTTATGTTAAAAAATTTACCATAGTAGCATGCCGCACTAGAGCCATCTTAGCAATCCACGTAAATTGTTACCCCTCCGTTGCCAACATTTGATGTAATTATTGAATTTTTGGAATTTATTTTTTTAACAGAGTATAAAACCCTAGAATTCATTAAATTCATTAAATCATCGAATTCACGGGAATATTTTTCGCAGATATCTGAAGCTTTTAAAATATAGGTGGGGGTTACTAGATGATGAATATATGAAAATGTACTCCTATTTTTACGTTGCGTTTGGTTTAAAAAATAATTTATGGTCACAATTTAATTTTTTGTCTATAAGATTTTCCCGAACATTTTACATAAACAATATTTATATAATTTTTTATATCGAGAATATCCTTATTTTCTGTTTTTTAAATTAAAATTTATTAAAAACTTACGGAGATATTTGCAAAAAGCAGTTTTTTGCATTACTTGATTAATTTTTTTATTAAAAAAATAAAATTTTATTAACACATTTAAACATCGATGAATTACCGTCTTTTAAATTTGTGCGAAAATTTCTTGCGATCGGTCCAATAGTTTAAAAGTTATTTTATTAATTTTTCTCTGAGGCTAAATATTTAAACTATTGAACTTGCTCTATTAATGATGCTAGACACATTTAGCAAATTTCATAGGATTCTTTAAGACCTAGACTATCTCAGAATTTAAATGCATACTACGCTTTCATTGAAATTATATACTTTTACATTTTATATATTTACATTTTACTTATAAACCTTATATACTATTATAATTATATAAATTGTAATACCTTCTATATTTTTCAAGCTACAGACTTGTACGTACAACCATTGGATAGCTGGTAGAAAAGCTCATATTTCAAACCTATGACCAATATTGATAAATATCTATGTAAATTATTTATTAATTTTAACTTAAAAAGCAGGAAAATAAATATATATATTTTTTTTTTAAAAATGATATAAATATTGTTTATGTAAAATATAAGGGAAAAAATTTATAGACAAAAATCAAATTGTGACATATTGTTAAAAAAATAGCAATATGTCTTAAAAGCTTCTGATATCTGCGAATAATTTTGCCGTGAAATCGATGATTTTTGCATAACCAGACTGGGCTAAAGATATATTTTTAATCAATAAGTTACCTTTTGCCCTTATCACCCTACAATAATAAGTCACCTTTACACAACCTTTGTGAAATTACCCTTGTCACAGCATTATTTATATAACAATTTTCAGTAACAATTTCTTTAGACGAAACTTTGTTACCCTTGAATTTTAAACTCAAGGTTTTTTAACTTAAATATTGTTATTAGATGGTAAATTTGAATTAACTTTATAATTTTGATATACTTTTTAATTGTTACAGGTAAACAGATATAATAAGAGAAAAGCAAATTCGAAACTACAAACTCAGGTATGATAATTTTTTTTTTTGATTTTATATTACAATATTTTTTATTAATTGCTATTTAACTGGAAATAAGCCACAATTAAAGATAAAAATACGTTTATTGACGTTTCAATTTCCACTTCGGAAATCGTTCTCAAAATACAAACAGTAAATTAAACAAATTTTGTTTTTTGCTACATAGTGAAAAATTCTTCTAATAATTAAATTTTATCTGACTCATTTATATTAACAATTCAGACATACATTATGCATTTTAAAGTCGACGACTTTAAAATAATATTGCCAATATTGTTGAGTTGCGCTCCTGGGACGACTTTACTTTTAAGATAGTTCATTGGATTACATGAAATCAACTTTAACTTGAGAATATCCGTCAGAAAAAATCATAGCATGTAATAATTCGTCTTTAAAAAGACAAACACAAACACATGACATGATGACAGTAAAATTCTCCTGTTGGTGATTCCCATAGTAAATTATGAGGAAAACCAGGAAAAAAACCTCATAATACTATCCCGACATTGTAAGTATTTGTTCGTGAATTTAGTTTACCTTCAACAAACATCAAAATTCTGATTTTATATGTTACGTTATTTAAAAAATATAAATGTTGTATCCTCTATATGTTACTGACTTACTAATACTGGTATTTTCTTATTAATAACTAAAATACCAGTATTAGTAAGTCAGAAACATATACATCATTTATGTTTTTTAAATAACGTAACATATAAAATCAGAATTTTGATGTTTGTTGAAGGTAAACTAAATTCACGAACAAATACTTACAATGTCGGGATAGTATTATGAGGTTTTTTTCCTGGTTTTGCCCTCATAATTACTATGGAATCACTAACAGGAGAATTTTACTGTCATCATGTCATGTGTTTGTTTTTTTTTTAAACACGAATTACATGCTATGATTTTCTCTGACGGATATTCTCAAGTTAAGGTGGATTTCATGTAATCGAATGAATTATCTTATAAGTAAAGTCATCCCAGGAGCGCAACTCAACAATGTTGGCAATATAATTTTAAAGTCGTCTACTTTAAAATGCATAATGTATGTCTGAATTGTTAATATAAATGAGTCAGATAAAATTTAATTATTAGAAGAATTTTTCACTATGTAGCAAAAAACAAAATTTGTTTAATTTACTGTTTGTATTTTGAGAACGATTTCCGATGTGAAAATTGAAACGACAATAAACGTATTTTTATCTTTAATTGTGGCTTATTCCCAGTTAAATAGTAATTAATTTACAATGCCACAAGAAAATAGCTTCAGAACAATAATATTTTTAATGTCGGTATAGTTGTCTGATAATAATTCTAACCTAATATGATTTTAATTGGAATTATTGTTTTGTTTAACATTAATAATTTAAACTTTTAATTATTTTACTGTCGTCCATTGGTTAGTCTTAAAAATATATTCGTATATATCTACATGTTGCTTTCATTTATACCAACCCAATATAGGTTTACTACTAATTATTAATAGTCACTTATTTTTGTTATTTAACACTGATGATTAAACTTGATTTATTGCGCAAACTATTTGAAATTTACATAATAAAAGTAGCATAATTGGCGCCCAACGTGGGTTACTATAGAAAGCTGAGCTCAGTCTAGGTACATTCTTATCAATACAAAATGTGCATCGAAAAAATCATATGATACATATGTTAACAATAATTAATTAAATATATGTATCTATTAAAATTTTAAATAATAAGGCAATGGGGTAAGTTCTGCATTAACTGAATAAATAAATACTATTTTCTGTGTTTACTTATCTTTATTAACGTTGTAATAAAGAAGACTACTTGAGGCACTCTAAAATGGATTTGGTGAAACTGGTATCATATGTAGTTGTGGTGAATATTGCTGTGATATCCTTATACGATATTTTTATTAGATACGGATTAATTAATGGATATTTCTTTTTTATATACACTGAGTGACAAAAGAAGGTAAACACATAGATACATTTATATAATTTTAATAATTTACTAGTAAAATGATTCAATTACCAACTTATTGAAGAAGCTGGTTTAATAGCGTGTTAAGCAGTCTCAACTTTTTATATACTTATCGACATGCCTGAGCATTATTCTGATAGATCGATATTCTGTTGAAGTATCTCATTCCGAGTCACTGCAATATCGCAGCTACAGTGTGTGGAGCGTATTGTAAATTGAAAAGATTTCGACCTATCATATCCCAGATATGTTCAACTGAAGACTTATCAGACAATCGTGATATTTAAGGTAAATAGTTCATGTGATGTTGATAAATGAAGGCAACGTATTCTCTGGCAAGATGCGGACATTGTCTTGCTAAAAAATTAGATTTTGGAATGATATTAAAGCATGGAATAAGTTGAGATCCTACTATTTTCCTAAATATAGCCTAGGGCTGTCTGATTTCCTCTGATGAAAAATTAGTGGTGGTCTGATACAATAAAAATAATAAAATGTAGGCATCCAAATAAACATTAAATGTTGAGACGCAGTTCCAATATAAATTAACCTGCAAGAAGACAATTTGTATCTAGTTCCTTATTGCGGCTTCGCTTCAAAAACAATAAGACATAGTGGTAAACATAAAAACAGCAAATAAATAAATTAGTAAAGAATAAAGAAGTAAAGAGAGTAAATAATGATGAGGAACAATATTTTTAATTTATAGGAGGATGACATCATAACAAGCTAAGGAATCAAAACAAAAATTAGGACGGCCAGCTAGATAGAAGTGGGTGGAGAAGATTCGAAACTTCACACTACTAGAACGTCTCAGCAAGACTACTGAGATCATAAAAAGCATCAAGCAGAGAAATCTGGAGTATTTCGGGGACATGTAATGAGAGGTCCCAAATATAAATTACTACAAAATATCATGCAAGGAAAAATGGTAGGCAAACGCAGTCCAGAACGAAAAAGAACCTCATGGTTGAAAAACTTGCGAGATTGATATGGTGTTGATACAAGCATGCTATTTAGGGTGGCAGAGAATAAAATTAAGATAGCTTTGATGGTAACCAACGTTCTGAAAGGACATGGCACATGAAGAAGAAGAAGCCAGATAGACTTCTACTGAACCAGAATAAAAAACGATATTAAATCAGCAGCGCAAGATGCAATAGGAACAATAATTTGTGCCCGTAAAAATCATTAGTTTAAAAATGAATGCAACAAAAAAAGAAATAAAGCCTACAGAAATATGCTTACTCAACGAACTAGAACAACTGTAGAGAATTACCAGACAAAAAGAAGAAAAGAAAAAGCGGGTGTATAAAAAAACCAAATGACTTAAAAAAGGAACTTAAATGTTCATAAAAACTTAAAAGAGAGAAAAAATTCAGAACATTCTAAAAGGAAGTTAGTATCAACAAAAAAGACTTCAAGGCAATGGCAGACAATGACAAAGACATTGCAGATGTCGTAATGACGACCTATTAACCACAAGTAGAGATGTATTGAATAGATGGGTGGAATACTCTAAGCAGGCACTCAGAGGAAGAAAAAGAAAACCTGGAAGACGGAAAAAATGAGGTAAGGGGAATAGAAGAGAGGAAAAAAGAAACATCAACGATTCTTAAAGTTAAAAATTCAGTTCACAAACTAGCCAGAAATAAATGATAAGGAATTGATCATCATTCAACTATATAAAAAGGTGGCGACGATACCATAATGGGATTACAGCATCGTATAAAAGAAATATGAACACAGAAATCTCTCCCCAATGATTGAAATATTGGAATACTTTGCACCATTTACAAAAAAGGGAAATCTTTGAAAGCTCTAACCACAAAGGAATTACGCTTTGAAATGCATCGTATAAAATATTTTCCACAATACTATGTCATTGTATGACACCATACATAGAAAAGATAGTAGGCAGATAACAGGCTGGTTTCAGACGTAATAAATAGACATTTCATCAAATTTCAATCCTGAAACAATTTTTTGCAAAAACACTGGAATATGGCATATATACTCGTCACATATTTATAGACTACAAAGTAGCCTACGACTCTTTGAATACAAGAGAAATGCTTAAAGTAATAAAAGAGCTAGGAATATGTAGAGTACGAATTCAGGGGGAACTGTCTAAACTTTTTAAAACAAAAAAAATCGGGCTGCGCCTGGAACACCCTGTCTTCTGTATACTGTATAATCTAGCTCTGAAAAAAGTAATACGTATATCACAAATCACAACCATTGATTTAATATATCATAAATCAGTGCAAGTCCTTGTCTATGCTGATGATATTAATATTGTTGGAACAACGGAAAACGCTCTACGAGAGGCGTATAATTAAAATAATCAGCTGCAAAAATGGGTTTAATAATAAACACTAACAAAAGGAACTATACGAAAATAAGCACGCAACCACAAATTCTACGACCACTTGTTCTATAAAACGACATCATCGAAGCATTGAACGAATTTGTATACCTGGAAGCGCTCCTTAACACTAAAAATAAAGATACACTACCGCAAAGATAAAGCGCAGAATTTGTAAGGCCAACCGATGCTATTTTGGACTCAATCTCTTCCTTAAATCCACAATTATATCGAGAAATACAAAAATAAAATTCTAGAAAACAACAATACGCCCAGTTCTAACATACGGTTCAGAGACCTGGACAAAACTAATGAAAATATTTTAGGATGTTTCGAAAGAAAAGTACCAAGGCAAATTTATGGAGCGGTTAATAGACAATAGACGATACAACTTCAAACTTTATAGAATATACCAGGGACCAGATATCGTAAAACATATTTGGATAGGACATCTGAGGTGGATAGGGCATGTAATGTGGATGGAACAAAATGAACCAGCTAAAAAAGTACCAGAGAAGAAGAGACCCAGTACAAATTTCCGTGATAACATCAATGAAGACATAAGAAATATGGGAATACGTGCTTATCGAAGGAAACACGATATATATGGACGACTGCAAAGAAATTGCACACATAGCCAGAATGACAAATGGGCGATGGACAAAGAGGTTATCGGAATGGAGGCCAAGGGAAGACAAGAGAAGTGTCGGTCGACATCCTACAAGATGGACTGACGATTTAAGAAGACTCAATAAAAACTGGATAAGAGCGGGGCAAGATAGACGGGGTTGTAAACATGAGAAAGAGGCCTATGTTCAGCAGTGGACACTTGAGGCTGGATGATGACGAAAGAAATTATTGAGGAGTCTAGAACCCACACAGGGTTTTAAAGCCAAAATGATGATAATAATATCGTAGCCTCAGTGCAAGACTGCAGTAACTCAAAATTTTATAAAAATGAAGTAATCATGGAATAACGTTGTAGTTCTAATGTAACAGAGTTACAACAGTTTTGCACGGAACATTGCAATGGTTTCGATAACAAGCAATGAAAGACACGAAAAAAGTAACATATTTGTTATTTTAATATCTACAGATTGAACCAAATTAAAACGGAACATACAATTTAATACATGTCTGTTTGAACTGCATTTAAAATAGTGGACCAATATAAAACTTGGACAAAAATAAATCCATACCTGGGTATAGACATTGTATAAAATATCGTTCAACTATCTGTCTCGCAACAAAGTTGTTTGCGTAAGACGGGTTTGTCTAAGGAGGCGTAATAGTTCAGGAATTGAAGCTCGAAAAAAGTTAAAACCTCGCAATTTTTTCGCCCTGCATGTATCCAATTTAAATTTTAGCAGAAGGTAGGTAATAGCCCAAGGATCAAAATCTATATCGAACCGAAGTGCGCTGAAGGGTTTTAGGGGTGAAAACTACCCCTAATTGTCAAAAATTATAAAATAACATATTAAACCTGAATATGGGTAAGATTTGGTTTGAATTAATTAAATAATGATTATTTCTATACTTTTGAATAGAGTTCCATCATATTTCAACCCTTAAAAAGCAACCCTTGTTAGAGATTAATGTAAAAAATTACTAATTCTAAAAAAATGATTTCGCCTTGGATCGATTTGGATAAAAATTTGGATTTAAGCTCAATTCACCCGCTGCTTTATAGTTTATGTCATGTCGACGAACCCTGATTGTTCTTAGGGGTGAAAACTACCCCTAATTGTCAAAAATTATAAAATAACATATTAAACCTGAATATGGGTAAAATTTGGTTTGAATTAATTAAATAATGATAGTTTCGTGCTTTTCAATAAAGTTCCATCATATTTCAACCCTTAAAAAGCGACCCTCATTAGAGATTAATATAAAAAAATTAGTAATGCGAAGAAAATGATTTCACCTTGGAACGACTTGCATAAAAATTTGGAATTAAGCTCAACTCACCCTCTACTTTATAGTTTATGTCATGCCGATGAACCCTGATTGTTCTTAGGGGTGAAAACTACCCCTAATTTTCAAAAATTGTAAAATAATATTACAAATCCTAAGATGAGTGAAATTTGGTTTGGATTAGTTAAATAGTGATTTTTTTTATACTTTAAAATACAATTTCATACATTTTCAACCCTTAAAAATCAATTGTTATGAGTGCTATAGGTGAAAACAATTTTTTGCCAAAATTTTGCAACTTTTCAACTTTTGAAAATCACCCTTTACAACATTGCAGTTTTTATAAACTAATTTATAAGATATAAATTGAAAAAAGTAGAATTAAATACAAACAAAATTATCAACATAAAAAGGCACCATATATTCTTATACATTTACATAAATAGTTGAAAATATTTACATTTATAGGTAAAACAATTATAATATTAATTTTATTCGTCATCAATTACATCTTCATCGTGATCTATGTCATCATCATCTTCCTCAATTATTGGTGGACTGTTATTGCACCCTTCACCTGAGCACCCAGAACAAGTAGAGTTACAGTATAAACCAACTTTTCTGCACCCATATGAAACGCCGCATCCTTTTTTGCATTGGCAAAAAATAATTTTCAAAAATTTATCGGGTGCAGGTTGTTTGTTCATGTGTACGGGTAATAACAAACCATCTTTGGAAAACCATCCCGAATCTGTTTCTCTGATATTTTCATTGCCAAGCCATAGACATATGAGCAGATGTTTTATTCTGTTGTATGGGATTTCAAAATAAGAACGCTTAACATTTCGAATGTTAAGCGTTCTTATTTTGAAACGCCCCACTAGCTAATATACCGGTTTTGTAGATTATTATGCTCCGAAATGTACTGTACTATACTAATGGAATTTTCCGGAAAAAAATTAACTGGTTTTTTTAACGTATTTCCTTTAATTTTTAACGATAGATGTTTCTTCAAAAACGATTTGTAGAGGTTTTTAATAGCTACAAGGATCTGTGAATTAAATCTTTTTGGAACCCTTGGTTTTTAAATGGGGTGAGTTTAAAGGGCTCGAAAAAGATGGTGCTTGATCGTAAATCGATGCTTTAAACGGCTATATCTCGCCAAATATTCATTGTACAACAAATCTAAATAAAGGATAATTTTAGTCAATAAAAAAGCTACAATTTGGTAATTTTTATTTTTTTCATATATTCAGTATTTTCGGGCATATTTAAAAAAAGAAGGGTAAAAAATATGAAATTGTAAATCGTTTCTCGCTTTAAGCTGTACTTTTTCTAAAACTAAGCATTTTAAATGAGTCAAACTTCTTGGACGTATTAACAATACATCTACAAAGGGAATTGCAGAAGGGTGAAGATCGATTTTAATTATGGGGGTGGTTAGGTTGTTGTTTTCCTCGATTTTTTTCGTAAAAAATGAGGTATTGACCTTATTTTTTTATGATAGGTCTATTTATGCTCTTTAAAAAACGTTTTGTGAGTTTTCTTCCAAAAAATGCATCATTTTCCCGATATTTGACTTTGAATCTTTCAAATTTGGCATTTGAAGAAAACCGCTGAACATTGATATTGTATTTGTAATTGTATTTGTCTTTTTAAAAGCTACAAATTTGTTCTCTACAATTTTTTTGATAAAATGCACCATTTTCGAGTTATTCGCGAAAAATCGATTAAAAACGTGGATTTTTTCGTCTAAAAGTTGTTACTTTCAATCGCGAATAACTTGAAAAATATCATTTTATAAAAAAAATGTATAGCACATTTTTTGTTTAGAATCACTTTTCTAATCGAAACCTGTAGTTAAAACGTAAAAAAAAATTCACCCCGGAGATGGGGTGGCAACCACCCTAGGCTTTGGCGCACTTTGGTTCGATATAGATTTTGATTATTAGGCTATTACCTACCTTCTGTTAAATTTCAAGTCAATCCACGCCGCACGAAAAAATTGCGTGGTGAAATGCTACATTTCCTGGACTATAACTGGTTTGACAGCATAATAAAATCGTAGATTTATGTGTAGCTTTTAATTTTTATGAGTTCAGAATCCAGCAGCCCACTGAAGTATGGGATTTTTTATAATATAATTATTTGACAATCTTTTGTTGGCCAACCAGCTACAGCAGAATTGAGCCGAAATACATTATATTCCTATGTTCCGAATTTATTTCGTTCAATCTGTATATCTATGGTGTTTATTTTTAATATACAGCATGTCTACGTAATACATTAACGGCCGAGACAATAAACAAAGATTTACGAGACCAATCTATTTATGTCCTTTGTGTGACATTATATTTTCCATAAAATTTGTGGGATGTCGTTTGACCATTTATTTATTAGATTGGATTAAAAACACATAAATTAAGACTTAAATTATTTCCAGCCAAAAAGTATTTTTTCTTATGAATGGAAAAACAGTTATCTTAAAAATTGTGAATTAAAAATACTGACAGGTTAAAAATATCTATTCTCAGAAAACTTAATCTGACTTATATATATTTTATACAATATATAATATAATTTCCTTTATATAATTTCAGGAAATTAGTATTTCCATCACCAGAGAAAAACAAAGTACCTTCTGCTCGATTACATATACAGGCAAAATAACAACAAAAATTGCCAAACACATAAAAAAGAAAGGAATAACACCAGCTTTCCGAACAAATAACAACCTAGGCAAATATATTAAAAATAACAAGAGCCAAAATAAAAAACACTTAAGTAGTGGTGTGTACAAACTTCAATGTGGCGACTGCCCAAAAACTTACATCGGTCAAACTAGTAGAAACTTTGATAAACGAATAGCAAAACATAAAAGGGCTTTCAAGAATAGAAAAACAGATTCGACATACGCACTTCACCTTCTAGATCATAATCATTCTTTTAATGACAAATTTACAATTCTTCACATTCAAAATAAAGGCCTTAAGCTATCTTTGTTAGAATCTATGGAAATCAACAAATTAAAAAACACAGATATAATTCTAAATGACCAACTTGAGACAAACAGTTCTCCCCTCCTCAACCTATTTCATTAGAGACTATAAATTTGTAAACCCAAGCCAAAATAGATCACTTGAGAAAGGCAATCAGCCGAAACAGCTGTAGTGATAATATTTAAAATAAATTTTGTGGAAGTTTGAAAACAAAGTTTTCAGTGTTTTATTGTTACATAAAATGAGATAATATTGAATCGCATCGAAATAAAAAATTAACGAAAATGGGAACTGTTAATCGAATTCAAAAATTAAATACAATAAGTAACGTAAGAAGTGAAGGGATATCATGGTGGAATAAAGAGTTTAAAAGTGAAATAAAAAAAAATAAACTATGGAAAGAGTAAAAAAGAAGATAAAAACAACAGAAATATGAAAAAACGGAGAATAAAAATTAATTTCCTGTGAATCAGTGATTAATAGTGTGACACATTGATAGGATTTCAGATCACGAATACACCAATAGATTAACATTTTTAAAACTAGAGGACACAGGAAGTAAAAGACGACCACGAAAGAGATGGACTAATAATGTGGAAAAATACCTACAGATTCTAAGGGTCAGAAGATGGAGGGAAGTAGCCAGGAATTGACAGTAGTGGCGACTTCTTTGTGAGCAGGCCAACATCCACAACGTATTGTCTAGCCACTTAGGATAATGATAATGAGAGGAAACAAATAGTAAAACAGAGAGGGGAAGAGTTTAATAAAAAAAAACAATTATTTTTCCATTGGTTGGTTGTTTTCTATTCCAATATCTTGTTTTGGGAATTAAAGTAAAAAATAAAACCTTTATAAAAATAATAATTTATTGTTTTTTTTTCTTCACGGTAAATTATAGTCTCTAATATAATTCATTAAAGCTTCTTGTACTTTATAATATAAAAAATAAAAGAGTTTATAATGAATTGGCATTATTTTCCGATTGATATGATTAGGTATATAATATCATTTGGCTAATCCATGTGGTCATGGCATTAAATTTTTTATTTCCGTCCATTATCCTTGTTTTCAGCTATATTAATTCTTAAAGCTAAATATGATAAAATGTGTATGTCCAATATGGGAATTTTCTTATGAAATAAATAGTTTTAACTAAGTTTTATTCCGAGGCTTTTTATCGGTTCCTTAAGCCTTGTTTTCTTTTACAATGGGTAGGATGCAAACCTGGCGCATCAACCCTCCTCTTTTGTCCGAGCTTGGTACCAGCTGTGGGCACGAATACGGCTTCTGAGCTACTTAATCCACCCAGGGTGACAGGGACAGGGTGACTCGTTACGCCCACTTCTCTTTAATATAATAATGGACGAAATAATACAAGCAGTACGTAAAGGTCATGGCTACACAATTAGGAACAAAGGAATCCCAATATTATGTTATGCAGACGACGCCGGATTAATCGCCTAGACAGAAGACGAGCTCCAAAGAATAACGCATATCTTTAATACAACAGCCAAGAAATACAATATGATAATATCAGCAGAAAAAACCAAATGTATGGCAACATCTAAATACCCACCATGGTGTAAAATCAAAATTAATGGGAAAATTATAAAGCAGAAAGCAAGATTTAGATATCTGGGAATAGACATAACTAGTTTTTACGGAGATTTTAAAGAATAAGTACGACAACAAAGCTTTAAAGCAAGTAACGCGGCTGGATCTCTTACTGGCACAATCTGGAAGAACAAACACATAAGACAAGACACAAAAACAAGAATCTATAATGCAGCAATTAGAGCTATATTAACATACACGGCGGAGACAAGACCTGACACATCTAAAACGAGACGAATGCTAGAAACAACAGAGATGAAAATACTCCGACGAATATCAGGGAGACGTCCGTTGGAATAGGGAGAGAAGCGAAAACATAAGAAGAGCATGTAATGTAGAAGTCATAAATGGATGGTGCGACAATTGAAACAATTTAGAAGGCTAATATTAGAGAAAAAACAGGTTTAAACAAGGAGGAAGAAAAAGAAGAACTAAATTTTGTTAAATGGCACGAAAATATTTGTTAAGTTGAATTTATAGTTTGACGGACTGTAGACGTAGGGGCACCAAGACGTAACAAACGTACTGTAGATATTATTTCAATTTATAAATCGACGGAGTGAAATTTTGCGCATGAGTAAAAACAGTGGCTAGAATTGGCGACCATGATACTATAATATCATTTTATTATTTATTATTATCATTTTATAAATTCTTAACGTCCATTGTACTCCTCCTCCTAAGTGCCTTCTCTATTAAGGTTGGCGATCAATATGGCAAATTTCTCTCTGTTCTGGGCTTGATGGATTAAGTCATTTCCTGTTGTGTGAGTCCAATCTCTGATGTTTCGGAGCCAGGATTTCTTCTTTCTTCCTATACCCCTTTTACCCTCGATTTTGCCTTCTAATATTACCTGGAACTGCCCAAATTCCTTATGGCACATTATGTGTCCTAGATATGACGTCTTTATAATTTTGATTGTATTAACCAGATGAGATCGTGTGTTCATTATTTTCAGTACCTCTTCATTTATTTTCAGTACCTCTTCATTTGTAGTTTTGCTGGTCCAGTTTATTAGCATTCGGCGGTACATCCACATTTCGAATGAATTCAGTTTTTTGACGTCATATTGTTTTAATATCCAGGTCTCACAGCCATATAGTAGTAGAGACTACACATAACACTTTAAAGTTCTTAACCTTATTGTGATTGATAGCTTGGGGTTACAGAGCATTTTACGCATGTTCATGAAGCCAGATCTTGCTATTTCAATACGTCTTCTAATTTCTTTTGAGTGGTCTAGCTGACTGTTTAGCTCTCTGCCCAGGTATATGAAGCTTTGGGAGCTTTGAAGGGTGATACCATTGATTTGTATGTTGGGTGTAATTTGTTCATGGGGGTTCTTGTGGAATACCATGATTTTGGTTTTGGAAAGATTAATATCCAAACCTAGTCTGTGACTTTTTTCTGATAGTATGTTCATCAATATTTTTAGTTGGTCTTCTGTTTCTGCCAATACTACGGTGTCATCGGCATATCTTACATTATTAATGATGATCTTCGCGTCCATTGTAACAAATAAATAACAAAATCAAAATTGGAATATGTTAATAAGCAACTTTGGAAAATGGTGGGCGGGCCAAATAGTTCACTTTGGTTGACAGCACAAAATTCTTCCTTTTGTTTGGCCAGACGCAAATACGCACTGTAAAAGATGAAAGTTGATCAACTCTTCCGTTACAGTGCGTTTCGCTTACGTCCCGTCATGCGTTTACGTTTATTTATAAATAAGAGTACACAAAGGTCTATGTTGATCTTTTTCCAGTGCGTCTGCGTCTACAGTCCGTCAAACTATAAATCCAGCTTTAGTGTTTCATTAAGATGAATGCATGTTCTAAAGAACGTACATAAATATAATAATAAAAATATTTTTTTGTACTTTTATTTTCTTTTAACATTTATTACCCGAACGTCATATCAGGACCAAACAATTTCATACACTTAAATAAATTCATGCTTTATTAGGTTACAATTTCCTTGTTCAAGGAAGTTCCCTGTTCGCACAAGTATTCCATTGTGAAATGAAACGCTACGTCGCTACCATAAATAAAGTTTGTTTTGGAAGTTTTCAAGTATTTTCCTAATTGATCATTAGAGCATAACGTAAACAAGTTGCTCACATCGTGTTTAAGAAAACTAAGTAACGCAACAAAGAGAGTTTTCTTACATGTGGTTTGATATTGCGGCGTGATTATATGTTATATTACTTGTTATACCGTTTACCCCATAAACTCCGTTTACTCCATATACCGTTTGTCTCCATAACAAAAATGTCTCAGTTAAATGTCCTACTGTGTTCTCATTTATATATTCTTCTACAAGCTATATTTATACACTGTTTCACTGTTGTGACGGGTTTTTAGTCAGCAGACTCAGTAAAACACAGGTTTAAATTAAATAGTAGAGTATTTAAAATAAATAAATAATAAAATAAAATTAGATCCTAGGTAATATATACAATCAAAATTAAAACGTCAATCCTGGCAACGGCGGTATCGAAGGCGATATGACCCACTGCTTAATATCTGCGAAAAATAAAATACAATTTTTTTTCTTCTTTATAAGCAATTCTGCTTTTTCATTGGCGAATAATTACCTCTATGGAAGGTTGTCACTCCGTCTTTTGCGCGGTTGGCCGATACTTCTTCTGCTGATTGGCATTTTGACGACACAAGTCTCCTTCATTATACCTATGTGGTTTTTCCATTCTTTTTTCTACTTTGTGTCCATTCATTTATACACTATAAATTACATTTTCTTTTAATGTCTGCACTTCTCTTTTGATCTCTAAGCGTATTTCCTGTATTTCTTTTCAGTACTATCGTCTCTGCCGTTTGCAGTACCTTTTGAGTTGTGGCTGTGTCGGGTGTTGTTTCTGAGGCATATGTCATTATTGGTCTTACACTAGGTTTATAAATTCTTGACTTCATTTCAGTGTCAATGTGTCTGTTATGCTAGATAGTATTATTAAGGCATCCTGCCAGTCTTTTTGCTTTTTGTACTTGATTTCTCAACTTTTTTGTCCAGGTCTCCATAGCTAGAAAGTGTAATTTCCAGGTATTTTATTTCCATTACTTGTTTAATACTGATGCCACCAATGTTTATTTTACTTTTGGTTGGTTCTTTGCTCACCGCTATTGTTTTAGTTTTCTGAGATGAGATTATCATATTAAATTCATTTGCTCTTATGTTAAATCTTTGGACCAGTCTATGCAAACCATCTTCATCTTGGACTATCAATATTGCGTCGTATGCGTAACAGAAAATCTTGATTTATTTGCTTTCTCTGCCTATTTTTATAGGCTTTGTAACTTGTCCATGTATTCTGACTTCCATTTTGTTATTTTGGTAGATGTTATTGATGGTTTTTATAATATTTGGGGACACTTCTCTATTTTATAGAAGATGGATTACATCTTTGAGTCTTACTTTGTCAAACGCTGTCTTTAGATCAATTGAACACAGAAATGCTGGTCTATTATACTCCAGTGATTTCTAAGTCAAAAGAGCCAAACTTAAAAGAGAGCAGTCAAAAAAAGCAACAGTGGATGAGCGATAAATAAGCTAGCGAATAAAGAAAGCTGAGCAACTATTTAGAATAGCTCGAGACAGAGACAGTTTCGCCATGTTAATCGTCAACGTCAAGGGACTTGATAGGCACGTTAAGAAGAAGAAGGATGAGCGATGAGATTTTGAATTTGATGGAAAAAAGACGCAAATATAAGAACCAAAACATAGAAATGTATAAAGTAATTAATAAAGAGATAAGGGCTAAAAATAATAGCTGCAAAACAAACATACGTTGAAAACAAATGTTTAGAAATTAAAGAGTTACAGGGAAAACATGATCCATTTAATATGTATAAAAGAATAAAAGAACTGACAGCTTAGAACAGGGGTGCTCAAACGTTCGATCGCGATCGACTGGTCGATCGTGAGTGCTTTTTGGGTAGATCTCGAGAAGAAAAAAAATTTTAATAAGTAGGTAGGTAACTAAACTACTGTCAGCAGAGTTAAACGTTTTTATTAATACTGAACTATACAAATACATAGAATGCTTGACTAAGCATCATTGCAATTCAAAGAAGTGGGGACAACAAAATACTGTCCACACAGCATATTTTATATTTACATATATTAACTAATTATTTTATTAATTCAATATTTATTATATGCCACATTGCGAGAAGAGACAATGACAACTTAGAAAGACTAATTGTGTGCGGAAACGTAGAAGGACGTAGAGGCCGAGGACGCTCACCTATCCGATGGTCAGATCAAGTACAGAAAGCCACTGGAGAGACGTTTTCCGAGTCCATGAGAGCAGCCCAAAATCGCAAGAGATGGAGAGAATTGACAGCCCGCATTGTAGGGAATCACGATACTCAGCAATGAGGAAACGACAAGAGAGAGAATCAAATTTGGGATGATATTCTATCAACTACAAAAATGTATTACGTAATAAAATAACACTGCTTGCGGCAAAAGGTGGCTTTATCAAAGGAACGCGCGGCACTTGTCAACGAAAAGCCGTGTTGTTTCTAGACGAGAGACAGTACAGTCTAGTTTCGGTCGGCGCGTTTGACGAAAACATTCGAGACTTTCGTTCACGCCGATATAAATGTTGCGCCTGCAGGAATTGGAGTTATTCTGTATTGTAACTTGATAGCGATCCTACGTCGATACAAAGTTTATTATTAAATAGTGGTAAATGAGTGCAGTGAAGAAATCTAAAACGTATCATTTTAATAAGGATTGGGAGGAAGAATTTTTCTTTTCTATCGTGAAGGATAAGTGCATTTGTGTTATTTGTCGTGCATCAGTTGCAATACCTAAGCGTGGTAACCTAGAGAGGCATCATAAAACGGTTCATAAAAACTATGAAAAGGATTTTCCGCCACAGAGTGAATTAAGAAAATGAAAAGTAAGTGATTTGATATCTTGTTTGAAAAAAGAACAATCCATGTTCACAAGACCAGCCAAACAATCAAAAGCTGCTACGATCGCGGCATTTAAAATATGTCATATTTTGGCGAAACACAAGAAACCATTTGAAGATGGATCGGTGGTGAAGGAAGCATTTATTGAAGCGGGTGAGACTTTATTTGGAGATTTTAAAAATAAAACAGAATTCATGTCTGCTATTAGAGAACTTCAGTTATCTCGTCCGACTGTCACAAGGCGTATTGAAGTCATCAGTCAAGACATCGCAGATAAACTAAAACATGATATCATGGAATGTACATACTTTTCTTTACAGTTCGACGAATCCATCGATATGACAGACACCGCCCAGCTGTGTATTTTTATTCGGATGGTATTCAATGACATGTTGGCTAAGGAAGAATTTTTGACAATCATTCCTCTGAAGGGGAAGACCCGTAGCGAAGATGTATATGACGTTTTCTTAAATTTTGTAAAAAACTACGAGCTACCAATATATAAATTAATGTGCATTACAACCGATGGAGCACCAGCAATGACTGGAAACAAAAACGGTTTTGTGGCATTGTGTCGAGCTAATGAAGAATTCCCTTCATTTTTTTCATTCCATTGCATTATACATCAACAAATTTTGTGTTCAAAAGTTTTAAATACGGAGGAAATTATGGGCATTGCAATAAAAAAATTTTAAATTCCATCCGTGCACGTAGCTTGCAACGGTGGCTCTTTCAGTTGCAATTGGAAGATAGGGAGTCAGCTGAACACACTGATTTAGTTTTTCACACGGACGTCAGGTGGTTAAGTCGCGGAAAAGGTTTCAAGAATTATTGCCCGAAATAACATCTTTTCTAGACGAAAGAGGTGATGACACTCAGATTTTAAAAAACGAAAAATGGCTAAATGATTTGGCATTTTTGACTGACATCACAATACACTTAATACCGTTAACTTGGAGCTTCAAGGTAAAGGAAAAACTATTGTTGAGATGATTAGCACAGTAAACGCATTCAAACGTAAATTGCAACTTATGATAAATTAACTGAAAAGAAAGGATCTGAAACATTTTCCGTCTTTGAAAGCAAGGATTTCTCAGTTAAATTATGATACGTATGAGGCTACATTATCAAATATTTTGGGACAATTCGAAATGCGTTTTTATGATTCCAGTAAATTGAAAAATATAGCATCATTTATGAGTTATCCTTTTTCATGTAAAAGCATTGAGGAATTAGCTACAGAAATAGCAAGTCAGTTTAATATGAACTCATGTTCTGTTGAAAATGAGTTGGTGCAGATTATATTAGATATACATCTCAAAGCTACAGTATCTGATACAAATTTCTGGCGTTTTATATCTGAAGATAAATATCCGAATCTAAGGCAATTCGCCCTTCAACTGACGGCATTTTTTGGGTCAACTTACTTGTTCGAGTCTGCATTTTCTGAAATCAATAAATTGAAAATAAATTGAAATATATAGCATAATTTATGAGTTATCCTTTTTCATGTAAAAACATTGGGGAATTAGCTACTGAAATAGCAAGTCAGTTTAATATGAACTCATGTTCTGTTGAAAATGAGTTGGTGCAGATTATATTAGATATACATCTCAAAGCTACAGTATCTGATACAAATTTCTGGCGTTTTATATCTGAAGATAAATATCCGAATCTAAGGCAATTCGCCCTTCAACTGATGGCATTTTTTGGGTCAACTTACTTGTGCGAGTCTGCATTTTCTGAAATCAAGATAATTAAGTCAAAATATCGTAATCGACTAACTGACGATCATATGACATCATGCTTGCAATTAGCACTCAGTGGTTACGTACCATCTTATGAAAAGTATGCTGAGGACATGCAGTGCCACGCTTCAACATCCAAAGCCACTCCTTAGTTAAGTTTAACACCATATGTAACTCTTTTGTTTTGTAACAACAAATAAACTCGCAATTTTGAATAACTATGAGTTTTTTCATTGATATTGTAGAGAAGAACCTAACTAAACCTAACCCAAACCTTGACTAAAATAATGTACCTATATTGTGCAGAAAGCTAATATCTATATATGCTACGGTACGCCCTACCTAGGTAGGTAGGGTGTATCGTGCATGTACGACAACCCTGCATCACACACACTTGCAGTCTCTCAGAGTCGATCGTAAGTAGTCTAAAAATATTGAGGTAGATCGCCAGCAGTTCAAGTTTGAGCACCCCTGGCTTAGAACAAAAAACAGGCAAATAACATCGTTGATAGAGACGGAAAACTGATTATTACTAATTTGCATAAAATAGACAGATGGAAAGAGTATACTGAGGAACTGTTTAGTGATGAAAGGGCCGAGCTTGAAATAAACGAAGTAGTTACAGGACCTGACATAACTATGGACGAAATTGAACAAGCAATACGAGTAGCAGAAACCCGAAAAGCGACGGAACCAGATGAAATACCGAGTAAAATAATAAAGCTCTTCGAAAGTTCAAGTAACCATATACCAACGGATTGGCGGCTGTCGACTTTTGTGATGATACCTAAAATGCAAATGCAAAAAGATGTAGTGAGTACCGAACCATCAGCTTGATGAGTCATGTTTTAAAGATATTTCTACGAATTTTGCACTCTATGATGTACCAAAAAATAGAACAATAACTTGGTGACACACAGTTTGGATTCTGCAATAACCTTGGAACAAGAGAATCACTATTTAGTATTCAGTTTATGGTACAGAGATGCAGAGATACGGACATTCAGGTTATATGCGTTTTATTGACTTTGAGAAGGCCTTTGATCAAGTAAAATATACTGAAATGATAGCCATTCTTCAGCAGGTAGGTACTGATGATAAAGATCTACGCATTATTAAAAATCTTTACTGGCATCAACGTGCAAACATCAGGATTGGCCGGGACACTTCTGAAGAGCTTTAAATACGAAGAGAACAGTTTCTTTGTAATCGTCGCTTCAAAGTATTAGTTAACGGAAAGGCTTTCTCAACCTATGTTCAGGAAAATGGGGTACCCCAAGGATTAGTTCTAAGTTCCACTTTCTAATAACTATTAATGATATTTGTAAGAATATTCACAGCCCAGTGAAGCACAACTTAATCGAAAATCAGTTAATGAACTATGTCCTTGGACTATAAGCTTTGGCATTTTATGGATATTTCTCTGCTGAAAAATTCAAAGTACTCAAATTCAGTCGAAAAACACGTAGAATATTATCACCTGAAATTACATTAAATAGTACGAACAATTGGCTGCCTAAATAAAATACTTTGGAGCTCTGAAATAGGAATAAAGCGAAAATATAACATCTATGAGTCACTAATTAAAAGCAGTCTACTCTATGGAGCAGAAACTTGGAGAATAACCGAGAACAACAGAAAAAAATTAGAAGCTGTAGAAATGGATGTGTTTAGAAGATCGTTAGGTATATCCCGCAGGAAAAGAGTTCGAAATGATGAAGTAAGACGAAGAATTGGAATAGATGTATACTTAACAACAGACATTGAGAGGAAACAGTTGATTTGGTATGGTCATGTTCAAAGAATAGAAGACACAAGACTACCCAAGAAGATTATGCAGTGGGTACCACCAAACCGCAAAAAACGAGGAAGACCCAAGAAGACATGGAAAGAAGGGGTAACGAAAGCAATGAGTACAAGAGATCTTAGAGACGGCCAATGGGATGATAGAAGGACGTGGAAGTTAGGCACCGGACAACGTCGAAAGACGTTCTAAAACCGATATATATATATATATATATATATATATATATATTATATATATATATATATATATATATATATATATATATATATATATATATATATATAGTACTACGCTCACAGTACCTAGTGACACAAGATACTAGGTTTAATTTTAGTTAGTCAACTTATATGAAAACCACAGACTACAAACGTCAAAGGTAATTACTTATCCATATTAAATCTATTGAAATCTCTAGCCAACCATCACTGAAGAGCTGATAGAGATATTCTAATTAAAGTAAAAGGTAATTGCGTATCCAGATTAAAACTATTGAAATCTCTAGCCAACCATCACTGAAGAGCTGATGAAGATACTCTAATTAAGGTATACAGATCTCTCATTCGCTCTCGACTGGATTATGGATGCTTTGTATACATTTTAGCATCAAAGACTTCTCTTGATATTATTCAGTATACCGCATTACGAATATGTCTCGGAGGTTTCAGATCCAGTCCCCCCGAAAGTCTTTGCTGTAAAACAGGCGAACTTTCCCTTTCGTTTCACAGGCAACAACTTCTACTATTCTAGAATGACTTCGAATCAAAACAACCCTATATATAAGCTAATATACAAACCCTAAAAATGTGAGCCCATGTGTTAATAATAAAAACTAGACACTACCTCAAATTTTACTTCCCCTTTCACGACCTGTTGTATTTTCAATAACAGATACTCATATACTATCATTAACTCCTCCATGAATTAATAACATACCAAAAATTAACCTTTAGCTTAATAAGTATCACAAAAATAAAAACAACAGCCAAATTCTGAGGCGATCTTTTCTAGAGCTGGTCAACACAAACTCATATGACTCTACACAGATGCATTTAAAACTGAAACAGGTATCGGACATACTATAACAACTTTAAATAGTATTATTCACAAGTTCTGCCTTTTACAATTCACCTTTATTTATACAGGACAGCTGTACGTCATCTACAAGCAATAAAAGGCTTATGTAAATAACTGAACTGTAGCCAAAAACACTGCAATATGTACAAATTCGATGTCTTCCATCTACTCGATTAAAAATATTTATTCCGAACATCCATTAGTTTATGTAATACATGAAGCAACAAACTGTTCCACCGCTTCTGGAACAGACATATTATTAATCTGGATTCCTTCGGACGTTGGCATTTTAGGTAATGAGACTGCTGCAAAAGAAGCAATTAGAACCAAATAAGACATCAAATCTGTTCAACTAGCATCAAATGTAAAACTAGTTTTTAGGTCCAAAATTAAAAAGTCCTGGCAAAACCAATGAAAGAATTCAACCTTGAAATTATACAAAATACAACCTACCATCGAAACATTTCAGCTACCTACCTTAAGTAGAAGAGAAAAAATTAATAGTTCGTAGGCTAAAAATTGGTCACACACGGCTGACACGCACATTGACACCTGATGGCTTCGAAAAATTACCTGTTTGTGAAAAGTGTAGTGAGAAATTAACCGTTTAACATATTCTTACACGGTGTGTCAGATACGTGCAAGAACGAAAAAAAACTCTATACATGATCTTTCACATATTCTATTTATTGTAAATTATACCTAATGTAAAATGTATAGTAACAAAATTAACCCAGTGTCAATGACTTTGTAGTTGAGCACAATAAGCTACAAAAATAGATGTTTATTCTGTATCGAAAATGTTTGATCTTCGCCTACAAATATATGTAAAAGAAATGAAGCTTTAAAGGAAAAAAAAATAAATAAAATATGAGATAAAAATACATGTACAAATTAAATTTACTCAGCTTTTTTAAACGTGTAATGAACTTTTCAAAATTCCATTATATTCTCTAAATAGAATTTCAGCCAATTTCTATATGCAAACCCAAAATTGTTAAACTACGTTAGGGATGATGCTTTGAACTTTAAATGGGAACGAGAAAAAGAGCCAAGTTCTTAATCCATCAACATGTCCAAGAAAGTTGCCATCTCTTTTTGTCGCATAAATTACATTACTCGACCTGTCAGGATCTTTAAGTAGATCCAGAATTACGAAGTGCTAAAAACTAGTCTAAAGTGTTGTTTAGAATAGTTTTGTCAAAATGAATTTTCCAAGACAAGAACTGTAGTGAATTTAATTTTGCAAATGAGGTTGGTTTCATTGTTGGATTGTAATTATGACAAAAATTAAACGTAAGCCATGACGGACAAAATTTCCTGTAGTTTATTCTAATTTGTTTAGAATGTCTAAAACCTTTTTTAGAGAATAAATGTAACTCAATAAATACAGGAATCTAATGTAAATATCTTTCTTAGTGGAGTGCTGACACAACTAAAAATATTTATAGTTATATCTGGAAAATGCCTATATGTTTATGGGAACATATTATAATTTTTTTTAGTTTAAAATTTATTTAAAAATATTTATCCTTATGTAACTACTCGTTCTTATTTTTTACTACAAACTTAGATAATAAAACATAGTCAGAAACGAAGTGTTTCTATTACAGTAAGGCACAATAAGAATATTTATAAAAGCTTGGACACTTATAGATTGCCCATTCTGTCTTTTAAAGATAACCCTATATGGTTTAAGAACAAGCCTCTGGATCAAAACAGGATTAATAAGGGTTCTCTGAATTAAAGAAAAATTAAAAAACGGTAAATTTTTAGGGCGCTCCGATAATTGAAAGCAAAAAGAAGTCAGATGGTGTCAAATATGGAGAGTACGGTGGATGGCGCAACAGTTCGTAGCCCAATTCGACCAATTTCTCCATGGCGAAGGCGGGTGTATGGGAAGGTGCGTTGTCAACAGTGTTCTCTTCTTCGTTATTCGGAGCGCGTTCGCCGGGTGCCATTCACTGTTTCGACTGTTTCGTGGTCTCTCTCCGTCCGGCTCGCAGCGATAAAAATACAGCCGGAACAAGGTATCCCTGCCTGTCGTAAGAGGCGACTAATGGAAATGAATGAAGAGGTGGAGAGCCGTCGTTCGAGGTGTTGAGTTTGTAGAAACACACGCAGGGCCTTTCTACAGGCGTTTCTACAAAAATTGGGAAAAATTTAAAAATAAGCTTTTGAAGACTATCTTTTGTGTATCCCACAATTTCAAAATCTTCTGCAGGAGATATCTAACAGAGCGAAAATTTATATCCTTTACATTTAACAACAAAGACAAGACACCTAATTATTGATCCGGATTGGATAAGTCCTAGTAGAATCAAATGGCTATGCTTGCAGCGAAATTCAATTCCGAAGTTAGCTCCTCAATCGGATCTCCGGGAGGAGCAGTCGCAATTATAGCAGAAAGAATAAATGCAGAGAAGAGATCAGAATAGGCTCATGGAACGTGAAAACAATGGCACAGAAAGTTAAAATTTATAATGCAATACAAGAAATTAAATACATGGGCACACATGAAATTAAATATTCTGGGAATAAGCGAAGTGCGTTGGCCAGATTCAGGAATCGCAAATATGGGGGAACACCACGTTTACTAGTTCTAGAACATATAACGGCAAACACGAATTGGGTGTCGGCATTATATTGACAAAAAAAGTGGCAAAATATGTTGACAACTTCATGCCAACCTCAACAAAAGTAATGCTCATACAACAAAAATCAATACCAATCGACATCAATATAATTCAAGTGTATGCACCTACAGCAAAAGGAACAGAAGAAGAGATAAAAGAACTGTATCATAGCATTATTCAAGTCTTCAAAAAGCAAGTCCTAACAATTGTCATGGGCGACTTGAACGCCAAAGTTGGGACCAGCAAAACATCATCTGCAGTTGGACCATTTGGTCTTGAAAATCGGAACGATCGGGGACATTGGAGATTTTTGCAAAGCAAATCAAATAGTTATAATAAACATAAGTTATAAATGCTGTTCAGAGAAGGTATTGTTGGTTTAGGTGAAAGCCTGTGATAGAAACAACATGAAATTAAACTGTAAGAAGACCAAAATTCTTGTAGTAAGTAACAACGACGTAATACAGCACCAATTTACAGCTAATAATGAACCCTTGAAAATAGTCGACAAAATTACATATCTTGGATGCAGCCTAAATAAGGAATGGGATCACTCACAGACAATAAGATGTCATATAGAAAAGGCGACAGCTATCGTCAATCGCCCCAGAAAGATTTTATGTAATATGCACCTGAATATTGAAATAATAACACGAGTCTTAAAATGCTATACAAACAACACCGTGATCCAACGTATGAAATAAAGATCTGGAAGTTATGCGTATCGTGAAAATCAGAAAGATGACATACATAGGGTTTGTGGTGCGCAATGCGAAGTATCAAATAATTCAACTAATTTTACAAGGCAATATAAAAGGCAAACAATTTCAAGGCCGCAGAAGGATATCGTGGTTAAAAATCATCAGAGAGTGAGCTGGAATGACTATCATACATCTATTTAGAGCAGCTGTCAACAAAGTTGTATGGACCGACGTGACTGCTAACATCCAAAAAGGATAGGCACCAAAAGAAGAAGATTGGAAAGGAAAAAAGTGCATTCTTGACTACGAGCCTTGTGTTCAAGAGACATGACGTCAAACAAAAATAAGGCTTCTTAAATGTTACGTGTATTTAATGCTTCTGTACGAAGTAGAAACGTGGTAACATGCTAACCTGCGAGCATGGTACAGAAAGACCTCAACACAGCTATTCCGTATAGTAACCAATGAAGTCATCATAGCCAAAATGATCGCCAATAATCGAAACAGACAGGCACACTAAGAAAAAGTATCACAAATGCTTTAAAGTTAAAGGCAAAACATTTATGCGTTCAAATAACCGTCGACCTATCCAAAATGAATGGTAGAAAAATAAAAATATAAAAAAAAAATAAATAATAAATGGTAAATAAATAAAGAACCTACGCCTATGAACGGTACCAGAAGGTTGCGAATAATGAAATCGATTCAACTCTTAACGATAAATAATCATACCAGTTTTTTGTTTTTATAACTAGAAGGGTTTTGGAGGTATGCGAAAAATCTACTTACAGGGCGCCATTTTTAATGAGATCTAGCTTTCTAAGGGAGCATTTTCGGATAGGTGAATTGGGTTAATTTGTCCTAAAATTATCTGAATAATCTGCGGTTTTAGTTGGTCAGGAGAGTTTGTGGACACCCTGTATAATCAATAGCTTACTACTGGTTTGTTGACAAATAAACCACTAAGATATTATAAAGAATGTACTGTAACATTTTATGAAAGTTGTTTTGTACAATAAACCTATTTTTGTTAGACGTAAATGTAAATGGTAATTTCCTTAACTATTTTTGACTTACTTACCTAATTTGGTCGTTAATGGGATGTACAAGTACCACTAAAGACCAATTTATTAAATGTTTTCACACGAAGATAAACATTACCTATTCATATTTGAGAGAACGTTAATACACCGATAAATGCTTCAGAAACTATAAAGCATTACTTAAGTATGCCAGAACTTAGATTTTAGTAAAGCTATTAAACAATTTACACGCTAATTCTAGAGTATTAGGTGGATGAATGCAAGAGCAGGTAATCATTTTATCCACTTCTCACGTATGTGTATATTTTACAGGAATTTGATGCATATAGACATTTTAAAAATAAATAGGGATTAAAATATACGTCTATGAACGGAATTTGTTTATATATCAATTAAAGATTTCTGTGCGTTCTACGTTGTAGAAATGTTCAAAATGATTTATACATTTTCTGTAATAATTTGTTAGTCCTACAAACATAATACTGTTCTATTGCGATAATCTTCTTAGGATTTGGTGCTATATGCTTAGTCAAATTATTATGTTCTATGTGTATTTGTTCTTTCTTCACCTTTATGTTTCCAATAGCTTTAATAGATTTCGGTGATTCTGTTATAAATTGTTACCAAAAACAAATGACGAAAATCAAGGTATATAACTAATATTAAGGTATATAAACATGTTTTCGTAATTTAACCCTGACATTGCTATGCCATAGCTCCCGAGCAATATCCAGGGCTTTCTGTTAATTCTTTTGACTTTTTGATAGCCTTTTGATAGAATTGATTGTTTTATCCACTTAGTCTTTAGATTAAATGCTTCTTCTTCTTCAAGTTCCACTCCTATCGGAGATTGGAAATCATTCTGGCAATTATAATTTTATTGGTTACTCGTCTGAATAGTTCAATTGAACTGCATCCAAACCATTCACGGAGATTGCGTAGCCACGAGATTTTACGTCTTCCTATGCTTCTTCTACCTTTGATTTTACCCTGCATTATATTCCTTAGTAGTTCGTACTTTTCACCTCTCACTATGTGCCCCATGTATTCCAATTTCCTGATTTTTATGGAATTTAAAACTTAGCATTGTTTTCCTAGTTGTTCGAGAACTTGTTCGTTTGTTTTGCGATCCATCCATGATATTTTCAAAAAACGTCGGTAACACCACATTTCGAATGCTTCTAGGTTTTTAATGTTGGATTTTTTAAGTGTCCAAGCTTCAACTCCATACAAAAGGGTAGAGAATATATAACGTCGAAGCATTCTTATCCGGAGCGATATATTGATATCGCGATTACAAAAAAGTTTTCTCATTCTATTAAAAGTTGACCGCGCAATTTCAATGCGGCCTCTTATTTCTTTTGTCTGATCAGTATCTTCAGATCCATGCTCCAAGGCATTTGTACGAAGATATTTGTTCAATTTCTGTATTATCTAGTACTAACTTAACTTTGATGTTTTGTGCTTTTGTAAATACCATGAACTTGGTTTTCTTCAAATTGATTTTTGGTCCATAATCGTTGCAATATATATTTAGTTGTTCAGCAAGGTGTTGCAGTTCTTCTAGTGTTCCTGCGAGAAGGACGGTGTCGTCAGCATATCTTATGTTATTAAGTGGCTCACCGTTTATTATAAGGCCCTCACTGATCTCGGCAAGCGCTAATTCTGAGATGGCTTCACTGTATAAATTGAATAACAAGGGTAATAAAATACACCCTTGGCGGACCCCACGGTGAATCTTGATATCCTTGATCAGTTCGTTTTCAACTTTCACTTTTGCTGTTTAATTCCAATAGAGGTTACAGATGATTTTAATGTCTCTACTGTCTTTGTTTTTATTTAATACAATTTCTTTAAGTCGATTATACTGCACTCTGTCAAATGCCTTCTCAAAAACAATGAAACAGGCATATACTTCCTGATTAATATCTAAGCATCTCTGCGAAAGAACACTTAATGCAAACAGTGCATCTCGTGTTCCCAGTCCTTTCCTAAATCCCATTTTTGTATTACTTATGCCTTCATCTAATTTCTTATGTATTCTATTGTGAATTACTTTTAAAAACAATTTTAAGACATGACTCATTAAGGCTATGGTGCGATGTTCATTGCACTCCTTTGCATTGGCTTTTCTGGGTAGCAGTATGAATGTTGAATGGAGCCATTCTTTAGGTATTATACCTGTTCTATATATGGTATTGAATAGATCCAAAAGAAGATCAATAGATTTAGTATTCACAATTTTAAGTAATTCGATAGGAACTTTATCAGGCCCGGGAGATTTACCACCTTTAGCTTGTTTCATTGCATATTCAATTTCTTCTCGTATAATGTCAGGCCCAGTATCATCCTTAAATTCTTTTGGTGCCTCTGTTCTCTCTTTGTCTTCAAAAAGTTGTGCTATATATTGTGTCCATCTCTGCATTTTTTGGTTTATATCTGTTATAAGTGCACCACTTTTATCTCTTAGTTGCCTAGTTTGAAGTGTTTTTCTCATTCCTGTTAATTCTCTAATTCTTTTATGCACGTTAAAAAAGTCATATTTTTTCTCAATTTCTTCTAGTTCTTGGCACTGCTCATGTAACATTCTCTCTTTAGTTTCTTTTATTCTCTTTTTTATTAATTGATAAGTTTCATTATATTTAATTGGATTTTTTGTTTTGAATGATTTTCTTTCATTCACTAATAGTAGTATTTCTTCAGTCATCCAATCTTTATGTTTTCTATTCTTTGGTTTTAAGTTTTCATTTGCTGTTTTAATTATTGCTACTTTTATATTTTCCCATTTCTGATGAATGTTATAGCTACTTTTATTCAGTTCTTGGGCATTACGTAGATTTTAAGTAAGAGTTTTTACAGTTTTTTCCTTTGTTTGTGGTTCCCTTAATCTCTTAATATCAATTCTACTTTGTGTGGGTTTTTTAACCAGTTTTAGTTTCGTTCGTAATGTGACTACTATGGGGTTATGGTCTGAACCGATGTCTGCTCCAGGGTAAGTTTTGGCAGACAGTATAGAATTACGAAATCTTTGTCTAATAAGGACAAAGTCAATTTGATTTTAGATTATTCTATTCGTTGTATCACCGGGAGATTTCCATTTCCGGAAGAATAAATGCTGTATTTACGTAATCGAACAAAATTATTTTTGGAAAGACAATAAGAGAAATCATAAGATTTCCTACTTCAAATCAACTGAATTAAAATCTTTACCACTGTGCTTTCTACAACTTGCAAAGTAGACAGATTGATGAATTAGTCGGCAGGGGAATCTAAAATATGCATTTCACATGCCATTCATCATGGTCAAAATTCGTAGTGAATTCAATTTCTGGTTCTCCAAACAGAATAAAGAAATAAAACATAATGACGGTATTATATTTATATTTCAATGCAGGTCATTTAATAACAACAAGAGATATCATAAAATTTCCTACTTGGCGTTGTACTGTCTGTAAATATTTATTTTAATAATTATTGTCCTACAACGCGATAGATTTTGTTTCAATTCAGAGAGCAGCGTATGCCGCTCTGATGAGACCTAAGAGGTTTAAATACGTATAAGAGGCTTGCCGTTTTTATTTCTTTACTTTGTTTGGAGTACCAGAAACTGAATTCACTAGGAATTTTGACCATAATAAACGGCATGTGGAATGCCAATTTTAGATTCCCTTGCCGACTGATTCATCAATCTTTTTACTTTACAAGTTGTAGAAAGCACAGTGGTAAAGATTTGATTTCAGTTACGCCAAGTAGGAAATATTATGATTTCTCTGGTTATTAGATGGCGTTGTAACATCTGTAAACAATTATTTCGATAATTATTGTACTACGACGGGACAGATTTTGTTTCGAATCAGAGCAGCAGCAAATGCCGCTCTGATGAAACCTAAAGGGGTCGACATACGTATAAGCGGCTTGACGCTGCCGTGCATCGAAATAAATATCTAATATCGTCATTATGTTTAATTTCTCTAAAGTGTATCTCTAAAGTGAATGAAAAAATTTTTTTCACAGAAAAAAAATGCTTAAGCACAAATGCTTACCCGCCGGACTAGAGCAAGTATAGAGAATTACCAGACAAAGAGAAGAGAAAAAAAAAATACACAGAAAGCAGAAACGAAACCACTTAAAAAAAGAACTATAATATATAGAAAACCTCAACAGAGAGAAAGAATTCAGAACATTCTATAAGAAAGTTAACATCAACAGAAAAGAATTCAAGGTAAACACAAATCAATGTAGAAGTTTGAATGGCGATCTATTAACAACAAGAACAGACGTACTAAATCGATGGACGGAATATTTTAACCAGGTACTTAATATAGAGGAAGAAGAAGAAAATCCGGAAGACGAAAGCTGTGAGGTAAGCGGAGTAGACGAGAGGGAGGAGAATCCACCAACGATCCTGGAAGTTAAAGACGCTGTCAATAAACTAGCCAAAAAACAAATCACCTGGAATAGATAATTTTCCAGCGGAATTATATAAAGAAGGTGGCCACGATATCATAATAGCGCTACAGCAGCTTATAAAAGAAATATGGATACAGAAGTCCCTCCCCAGTGATTGGAATATTGGAATACTTTGCACTTTGCACCATACACAAAAAGGGAGATATCTTTGAATGCTCTAACTATCGAGGAATTACGCTCCCAAATGCAGCGTATAAAATATTCTCCAATATACTATGCCATTGTATGGGGGTATGCAAAGCAAATAATAGGACAATAGCAGGCTGGTTTCAGAGGTGGTAAATCAACAGTTCATTAGATTTTAACTCTGAGACAAATTCTGGAGAAAACACTGGAATACAGTGTAGACACGCACCATATATTTATAGACTACAAGGCAGCCTACGACTCTGTAAATAGAAAAGAATTGTTAAGAGCAATGATAGACCTAGGAGTACCAAATCAGTTGGTAAGTCTAACCAAACTAACCCTTCAAAAAGTTGAATGCAGACAACGAATCCAAGGGGAACTCTCTGAACCTTTTAATACAAATAACGGGCTACGTCAGGGAGACCCACTCTCCTGTATACTATTCAATCTAGCTATGGAAAAAGTAATACGTACGTCACAAATCACAACTACTGGTTCAATATTAAACAAATCTGTGCAAATCCTAGCATATGCTGATGATATCAATATTGTTGGGAGAACGGAAAACGCAGCACGAGAGGCGTATGTAGCATTAAAGAAAGCGGCTACAAAAATGGGTTTAATAATAAACATTAATAAAACGAAATACATGAAAGTAGGTCCGCAACCACAAATACGACGGCCACTTGTTATAGAAAACGACGTCATCGAAGCAGTTAACGAATTTGTATACCTGGGAATGCTCGTCAATACTGAAAATGACATTACCGCAGAGATAAACCGCAGAATTTGCACGGCTAATATATGCTATTTTGGGCTTAATCCGTTTTTTAAATCTACAGCTATATCAAGAAATACGTGCTTGGCGGAGGAAGGCGATGGATAGGGACGACTGGAAGAGAATTCTTGGGGAGGCTAGGACCCACACAGGGTTGTAAAGCCAAAATGATGATGATGTATCTCTAAAGTGTATAAAGTGTGGACCCTTGTGGTATAAATAACGTACTGTGGAGTTTCAAATCTCAGTGTCCTCAGCGCCTAAGCATTCGATTACCACGGTAACCTATATTCGTGCAGCTTTTAGAGAGAGAGAAAGAAAAAGGTAATAAATTGTAAAAGAATACGTTTATTAATATTTTACCTATATTTGTGTATAACAAATGTTAAGCAAGCTATTTTGCCTACCCTCGGCAAAATCCAGTTTTATATATATCTAAGGAGGTCTAGTTTTTAAAAACGCATTTATGCTGTTTCTTGATTTTTCAATTATGTAAGCTTACATATTGGGTTAATATATAATTTACATAAACAATTATTTATTAACAAAATAGTGATTTAATTTTTTTTTCCTTGTATAGGAAACGTGAATACATTACAAAGCGTTTGACAGTGTGGAACACTAGTGAATAACATACTCACTACTCATTACACAGCAATAGTTCAGCAGATATACTTAACTTATTTAGAATATATACAGAAAGCAACAATACGAATTAAGATGCATGAAATCATAGACTTAATGATACCGAACAGAGAAGTAAGACAAGGTTAGACAGTATCACCAAAGCTATTTAATCAGACCCTAGTGGATATGTTTGAGGAACTAGATTGGCAACAGAAAGGGATAAAAATAAATGTTGCATATCATAACTATCTACCATACGACTGACGAAACAGAGTTAAAGAATATGCTTTTGGAACTACATAAACTAGTTTTTTAATAAACTGCACCAATGAGGATTTATTTATCTCTGAAGAAGATTTTTTTGAGAATAATGCTTTTACTCCCTGGAATAATATTTTTACTAAAAGAACATTGAATATTCTAAACCTAAAAAGGTTGATGAAATTGTAAATGGTCGTCGACCTAAATTTAAAAGCTCTTGCTGTTAGACATAGGCACAGTTACTGGTCTTACACAATACTGCAAGAATTGCAGAAGTACATTCTCTGTCGAGTTTCTTTCTTTATCTTCCATATATTGGAACTGCAACATGAAAGGTCATTTGTTCCAAGTTTTTTCTAAACACAAAAAGAGATGTAGTTATGGTTGCGGTATAAAGAATACCCCTATTTATGCATGTGAAAAATGTTTAAAACACGGTTTGCAAGTTAAAGATTCGACAGACAGCATGCCTCAAAGTATCCAGACGTCTGTCCAAAACACATCTTACAAAGGAAAAAACACGTCAGTAAAATCCTTTCAAAAACATTCAAAAAACAAAAATCAGTGAATATTTTGCAGCAATTTGTACCTTTAACTATTTCTTTAACTGCTTCCTTGGTATCTAAAACTCATCTATGTACTTTTCTTTGGTACAACCAAAAACATTACCTTTTCTAGTACTTATTTTTCTTGTGCATTGAAATATTGGTCCATTCCTAGATATTCATAAATATGATAGTAGACCACAATATATTTATATTTGTGTAGGTAATGAGACAATCTCTGCACTTATTGACAGTGGCAATAAGTATAGCATTATTGGTTCTCCTACTTTATTTTTGCGTAAAAGAGTTAATTCAGCTCTTAACTGTGATATTTTAGTTTAACTAACTACACGTGATAAAAAATTTATAGAGTACTTAGAGATACGTTTGGTTACCTGCTACCTTATTGGTTTCAAATTTCTTTGAAGTTTCCTAACTTTTAATCCAAGGCTACGTCATCTTTGTCTACTTGTGTGGTAAATACCATCATAAGTTCTGAAATTATTCTAAAAATTCAGCAATCTTAACTGCTTCTTCTTTGCAAAATAGAGGCTTATTTTGTTTCAGTGTTTTATTGTTTTACCTTTCGGTCTTAATATTAGTACTTAAGCTATGTGTGAAGTCATGCACTTGGTTATAGATCCTTTATTAGAACCTGCTGATGCAAGGGAGACAGCAAAAGAGGGCGTATGGACAATAATTTTCACCGAATAGACCACAGTACGTTATAGATGAAACACATGTTGACCAGAGAATATTATCGCTGAAAATAAAACTGAGAGACGAGGAAATATGGACAATAATAACAGCCTACGGAGTAAATACAAATGAAAAAAAGGAAGAGAAGAAAATATAATTGTAATGGAAGATCTAAACGGTAGAGTCGAAAATAATAACAATGGAAATGAGGAATGCATGAGAAAAGAAGGAGAAGAAATAGTAAACAAGAATGGTAAAAAAGTAATTGAAATATGTATGGATAATAAACTTGTTGTAACAAATACAAAATTTAAACATAAAAAAGTACACAAATACACGAGAGTACAAGAAAGCAGAAATGAAAAATTAATCATAGATTACTTTTTGTTAAATAGCAACAAATGGAAAAGAGTACAAGACACGAAAGTAAAAAGAGGCTCAGAGATTGGCAGTGATCATTATCTAGTAATAATGATAATGAGAACAGCAACAGAAAAGACAAAAAGAGGAGAAAGGTAGTAAATGAAAACTAAAAAGCTACAAATTAGAAGAAGAAAGATATAAGAAGATATTCCAATAAAAATTAGACAATATTTTGAAAGGTAGGGCAAAAACTGCAAGTATAGAAGAAAAGTGGGAAAATCTTAAGACCAACTTAATCATAGCTGCTGAGGACACTTGGAAAAATAGCAAATACTAGCATGAGGAGAACTGAATGGTGGACGGACGAAATACGAAGAAAAATAACGAATAAAAAAGAAAAATGGAAGAGATATCTAAGTACAAAGCGCCCTGAAGACTATAAGGGATATAAAAAAAAGAAAAGAGGTTAAAATAGCTGTAAAAGCAGAAAAAGAAAGGTCATGGGAAAAGTTTGGACTAAAAATGACAAATAATTATAAAGAAAATCAAAAATTCTTCTATGGCGCATTAAAACAGCTCAGACAAAAGCAAGAAAACATGATGCCGAATATAAAAACAAGAATGGAAAGGTAATGACAGAAGAAAACCAAATAATGGAAAGATTGAGAGATCATTTCAAAGAGCTAGCTCATACAGACGTAGACAATATAGTGGAGATACAAGAAATAAATGAAGATCAAAAGTAAAACCTATAACAACAGGTAAACTAGAAAAGACAATTGTAAGAGTTAAATTAGGCAAAGCACCAGGCAAGGATCATATCACCCCAAAAATGATAAAATTCATTTGAAAATAGGGAGTGGATAGCATGAACGAACTAATGAATAATATCATAAAGAGAGCAGAAATATCACAGGACTGGAAGAAAGACATTATACTACCAATACACAAAAAGGGCGACAAGAGAAACTGTAATAATTACCGAGGTGTTACTATATTAAGTATTCCGGGATAGGTGTTTGCAAGAATAATAGAAACAAGAATAAAAACCCAAATAGAACCAACTATCGAAGATACACAATGCGAATTCAACAAGGACAGAAGGACACAAGACCACATATTTACAATAAGACAAGTAAGTGAGAAAGTAGTCAATAAAAATATAGAAATACATATATGCTTTATTGATCTGGAAAAGGCGTTTAACAGAATTCAAAGAAAGAACGTATGTAGGACAATAAAGGAAAGAGGAGTTGACAGGATAACAATTGATGTAATAAAGGATATGTACACAAATAATACAAATACGGTGAGAACTAATAACAAGGAATCCGAAGAATTTACTACAAGTCAAGGCGTCAAACAGGGATGCGTGTTGAGCCCACTGCTGTTCTCAGTGCTACTAGATGAAGCAATGAAAAAAGCCAAGAGAAGAATGAAAAAACTAATATTAGGAACTGGCAAATAAAACAGACTCAACTATCAGAGCTTCTATTTGCAGACAACATGTTTTTGATATCAGAAAACGGAGAAGACCTACAGAACAACCTTGAAATCCTAGAAGAAGAACTGTCAAACATAAATATGAAGATAAATGTTTAATGAAGTAAAACTGTTTAACCATAACCATGTCATGTATCTATTAAGTCTTTCATAAAAATGGGGTTTAGATCTTTTTTTGTTAAGATATGTTGTGTGGAGACAAGAAGCAAAGACATTGTTTTTACGGGATTTTCACTATTAGCTAAAACGTTTGCAGCATATGCTAGTCTAAGATATTGTCTTCTTATTTCCAGAGGCATTTCTCCTACCAAACGTAATAAACTATTTGTAGGTGTGGTACAAAAAGCTCCTAAGGCTATTCTTACAGCAGCATTTTGGATTGTTTGCAACTCTTTTAAAAAAGATTGACTGGTAGACCCATACACTATTGAACTGTAATTAATATATTGTCAACAAGATATCTTGATCACATCCCCAATTTTTAGTAGATAGGACTTATATTATGTTCAAATATTGTTGACAAGATGTTTTAAAATAATAAATATGTTGCTTAAAATTTAAATGTTTGTCAAAATTTATTGCAAGGAATTTGATACAATCAACATATTCCATTTTTGTATTAAAGATTGTAAGTTCTGGACTACTAACATTGCATTTTCTGGTGAAATGGATACATTTAATTTTGTTGGAACAAAATTTCATTCCAGATTTTATTGACCATTTTTCTAATGCAGAAATAGTATCTTGTAAGGTTTGTTTAATTAGTTTTATGTTTCTTTCTTTACAATAAATTATGAGATCATCTGCGTATAGCCTACTTTTTACTGGTGGAAACCCATTTTCCAAAATACTGTTAATAACAATAAGAAAAAGAGTAACACTAATCGATAATCATTTGAGGGGTTCCATTTTCCTATATTCTTGTTTTAGAAACGAAATCATCTACTTTTACTTGGAAACTCCGTTCTTTTAAAAAGTTGCTGATGAAGTTTAGCATATTTCCTTGTACACCTAATTTCTGTAAAGTTTTAATTATTCCATGGCGCCAAACTATATCAAATGCTCTGGTTATATAAAAAAAATACCGCTATGCAGCTTTGATTATTTACTAGCGCTTCATGTATTTCAGTCTCGAGGTCAACTAAGTTGACTAGAGTTGATCTATCTTTGCGAAATCCACTTTGTTTGTTAGATAAAACAGATCTTTGCTCAAGTATCCAAATAAGATGTTGGTTAATTAATTTTTTAAGCACTTTGCTCATTGCACATCCTTATGATACTGGACGGTAGGAGTTTGGATCTGAACGTGGTTTAGCAGGTTTAAGGATATGTATCGTCTAAACAGTATTCCAAGTATGTGGAAACACTCCTTCAAGCCATATTTTATTATATATCTTTAGTAAATAGGCAAATCCATTTTTAGGCAAATTTTCAAGAAAAATACTAGGAATATCATCTGGACCAGGACTAGTGTTTTTAATAGAATTTACAGATTCAGATAACTCTTCCTCTAGTATTGGTGCATTTATTGGTAGGTTATTGCTTTTATCATAATTAAATTCTTGTAATTCTTCTTTGGTTTTAAATTATAAAAACTCCTGAGAAAAATGTTCGTTACTTGAATATTACTTGTAGGATGAAGCTAATACATTGGCTATTCTAGATCTAGACGTATGAACTTGGTTAATATATTCTAAAAACCTTAGTGATGAGTTTGTGTGGCTTTCCGAAATTTTGTTAATTTGTTTCCACACTATTGCTGCTGGGGTAGAACTGTTAAATGTTAATAAAAACTTTTTCCACGATTTCTTTTTTGCTTCTTATACCACTTTTCTACTAATAGCCCTTAACGTCTTAAATTCTAGAAGATTTTCTGGTGTTTTTTGTTTTTTTGTATTTATTGAATGCTCTGTCAATTTTCTTTATAGCTCCCTGGCAGTGATTGTTTCACCATGGTACTCCAATACGATTTCTTACTATTTTCTTTTTTTCAATGATATGATCTGCTGCGAAAAGTATGACGGAGGAAAATTTATTTACTAAGTCGTTTATATTGTCATGCGGGGATGGATCCGAAAAAGAATTCAATTGATTCTCCACAAATTGTTTAAATGGTGACCAATCCTCTATTTCTGTATTGCATCTAGTGTATGGTTGAATTTTTTGTTTGTTTTCGAAATGTATCAATATGGAAAAATGATCGCTTCCACACAATTGTGTACTAGCTTCCCAAGTTATGTTTTGTACTTAAGAAGGATCAACAAGAGATAAGCCAATACAACTAGTGTTTCCAGTAAAAGAATTCAATTTTGTTGAAGATCCATCTTTAAGTAGTGTAATATTGGTGTTATTATTGACAGTTTCTATTATGTGTCCCATTTTGTTATATCCATTAGATCCCCAAAGTGAGTTGTGTCCATTTAGATGTCCTACTATAACCTTAGGCGACGGAATTTGTTCTATAATATGAGTTATCTCTTTTATACTTATATCAGTATTTGGTGAAAAATAGATGTTACAGATGTTAATAATTTTTATAGTTTGGTTTTTATGGTTACTGCTACTGCTTTAAGGTTGGTCTTTAAAGGTATTTGTCTAGATTCCAATAAGTTATTAACATAAATAGAAACCCCTTCACTGGCTTTTTTAAAATTACGTCTGTTTTTATGATAACCTGTAAATGCCTTTAATTTTGCTAATTTTTGGTCAGTAATATTCGCGTCTTGAAGACATATTATTGAAGGTGAGTGTTTATTAATTAATAATTTAAACATTTCTTGTTGTGTATAAAAACCATTTATATTCCATTAAAGAATTGAAATTTTTATTCTGTGTTAATTTTTATTCTTCTACTTGATCGCTCTTTAATTCAGAGGAGAAAATTGTACCCAGCAATTTGGATATTTTGCTCTTAATCTTTGTGCAACGTGTTTTCATTATTTTTTTACTGAGAGTGGTGGGTAGGTGTTGTCTAATAATTGTAGTAACCCCTCAATATCTTTTGTAAAAGTTTGAGCAACACTCAACGGCTCAGGTGAACCATACGCGTTTTCAAAAAATGTATCGTTTTTTAGTAATTAAGAACGCTTTCGTTTGTGTCGGCTTTAAAAAATACTTTTGTTGGCTGAATCAATTTCTGTATATCAATAGGATCTATTGTTGGCATAGTTCTCTTCTTTTTTGAACGTGTATCCTAAGCAGGCAGTTTAAAGCATTCAGGAGTTTCAGGTGGTGTAACTGTTTCGGAGAAAGCTCTTTTGCCCTGTGTTTGCAGTGTAGGTTCTGTGCTAATTGGTGAAGTGATCAATGATTCATTGGTTTCTTATCCTATTTTATTAACGTTTATACCTTCATTTGTAAGCGGGGTATCGTTTTTTGGCCTTGGTTTATTTACATCTACATCTTGATTTTTGTATTGTTTAGATTGAGTGTCTTGTACCAAATAATTTGGTTCTGAATGGATTTGTACTGAGTGTTGTATTACGTCGGCTATAATATCTGCTATAGTTACTGTGTTATTTATTATTGAACTGGAGTTATTGTTTTTTTTTTAAGACAGTTTGAGGCGATATGGTCAATCTTTTTACAAATATAACAGGAGTGTTGTTCTACAGACATAAAAATTCTCTAGTTTGTATTGTCATAACAAACTAACAAGGATTCAGAAAGTATTAGGTCCACTAAAGGTGAAATATATACCTGTCTACGAAAACTTAGTACATGTTAAAATTCGGGACGAAATGTGCCAATTCTAAGGAATGATAAGGGAGACATAAGTTTAAAGCCTAGTTTCTGTAGTTCTAATTCTAAAATACTATGTGGAATTGTTGGACATACATTGGATAATATTAGTCGTTTACTAGGAGTAATTAATCTTCTTCCTTATATTATTTGATTGTTTACTATGATTTTTCCTTGATGAACATTTATAAATTTGTCAACTAATTTTTCGTTAAATAAATAAATACAAATCCTGTTGTTAGCTATAAGAGAAGAGCACAATATGTCTTTTGAAGAAATAATTGATCCTAGTGATACAAGGTAATCTTCTAATTTTACATTTTCTAATGAACTGAATACAATAGCTTGCTTTCTGGATGGAAAATTAAGAGTACTGGTTACTGATGAGTACGATTTTTTAAGTATTGGTGCTGAAATACAGCTCATTTCCTGAGCTAATTCGGAATTAATATCATCCATTTAAATAAACTTTGAAACTAGTCATTAAATCTGAATGCGGTCCTGTATCCAAACTATAACAAGGCAATTAAGCAGGTGCAAAAACAAAAAAGGTAAGAAATTCATGTTTGTATTTGAAATATTCGATGGTTCTTCTTATGTTATCAAATAGATATTTTTGTTTATTACTAATAATTGATGTAATATAAGCTGACTTACAGAGTCTCTGATGTTACTCCTATTCAGGAATTGCACCAACTCACTTTTGTAATTTTTCAGCGGGCATATTTAACTTAAAATTCACTTAACTTAAGAGTCAATATTTTCCTATTATACTTGTTAACTTCCAGGTCAGGAATTCTTGAAATACCATGTTGTTTAAAAAAATTGCAGTTACTTCTAACACTAACAGGTAATAACTGAGTTGGTTCTTTGTCGTTGCCACCTAGATCGCTTCATGAGAAAGCGCTTACATTGTGACATTTGTTGACTTTATCTCATTGTGGCGCCAATTTTAAAGTAAAACCCACGGTTTTTCTGGTAAATAGATCGCGATACGTAGATTTCAAATTTCTTTGTTGGAAAAAAATTAAATTTTTGAAATTTCACAGTGTCGTCGCAAATGGACAATATCTACTTGTCATCGCAATTGGGTCGCATGTGTTGTTTTCCCGCTTATAATTTATCCTTAAGAGTGCAGTTTTTGTTTTTCGATTGTAACTACCTTTCCTTTTGTATTAAGTCATTTTATTAAACATCTATCTACCTGATTGTGTAAAGCCATGCAATTCTTATTACCCTGTGATATCTTCGAAGTTCAAAGACATTTTTTTTCATATTGCTTTTTTTTTAAGTCCGGTGTTTTAGATATTTTAATTACAGAGATTAACAAGAATCTCATCAAGACTTATAATATTTAAACTACATAAAGCTTAAAGCTTTTCTTTTCAAAATAAACGGATTATTTTCTAAAGGTTCTGTTAGAAGTTTTCAAATCGATTATTAAAAAAGAACTACTTCAAAAGCCGAATTATCTGCCACTGAAAAGAATTACTAAAGATTTGGTAAGGCTGGAAATGATAGGAGATAACTTTTATATTAATGAAACTCGACAAGAAAAGAATATACTACTAAAAGCTTTGGAAAAATTCCTAAAAGTTTGTGGTAAGCTTTTATTAAACTTTAGCCAACGGGTTGTTTAAGACAGACGAACGGTTATTGTACATAATTTTTTGTACGCTTTTTTAAAACAAGAACATATCTTGCCTTGGGCAGAAATTTTGGATGCTGTAATATTTGCTTCTCGAATAAATGCGAATATCGCTTAAAGCCGAATAGGATACTAAATATTTGTTAAAATTGACCTATGCTAAATAAAAATTTGATTAGAAAATTGAAGTACTAAAAAATATAAATATAAATTTAAACGTGTTAAAATTTTGTATAGTACTATGTCATCGTTGTTAAACTGAGTTTGTTGTATATAAAAGGAAAAAGCTAATTGTTGCAAATAAGGGGAAAAAGTCTATTGTTGCCAATTAAAAGGCAACAAATTGTGAAAACAATATTAGAAATTATGTAAGAAGATTTATGGTTAAATAAAATTTAAAATTAAATAATTATTATTTAAATAAAAAGATTTTAAATAACAGGGAATGTAACCAATACAAAAGAAAATATAAAATTTACTTGAAGCACTACAGTACAATAGGCTTAGCTCAAGGGAATGAGAGTTGTGCTCAGAGAGGAGGTTTGCACGTTTGCTTGGCTGTAGTAACCTAAGGTTAAATCAACACTAAGATGATCTTGAGATGGGCGCCAGGGTGAATTTTAAATATTACTCCAATTTAGGATATATGTAGTTATATACTAACTGAAAAATAAAAGATGATAGGAAACAAATAAAAATCTGAAATGCTTTATACACTATATTATAATCTTAATGTACTATACCAACTCTATACTTAAGTACACTGCACAATTACTAAAATTTTGATGGTATACAAGGCAAATATCGAACACAGTAATTAATTAAATCTTGCCCAAGTACTTTCGATCAATAGATCATCCTTAGGGGCATTTCGTCAGTTGTGGCCTATCCGACATGAGCTGTCTGTCTCCGGCTTCTATATAACATGTAGCTTCTCCATTTTTAAGAAATTTTAAAGTGTTTGTTTGTCTTTGTGTATTGTATTGTTATGTCCAAATTTACATGTATGACATTCTGCTCATGTCGGATAGACCACAACTAACGAAATGCCCCTGAGGATGATATATTGATCGAAAGTACTTGGGCAAGATTTAATTAATTACTGTGTTCGATATTTGCCGTGTATACCATCAAAGTTCAATTATTCGAACATTCAACCTTATATTGAATTACTAAAATATATCCACAAAATATATATTTACAAAAAAAACAGTTACATAAAAATACGACCCAAAATATAATTATATACAAAAAAAAATTATCTGAACAGTCCTCTAACAATGGGGTAAAAGGGTATGTTAATACTGTTTGAATAACTCACATGGAGTAAATAGTACTTAAACTTTACCAAAAAAATAAAATAATTATACCAGTTAATAAAAAGTTGTTTAAAAAAATATGACAATAGTCAGTTAAGCAATTGAAACAATACTACATCAATTTGAAATGTGAAGGTACATACAAATGATCATACAATTGGATGATATATCTTGACAACTTATTATAAGTGTAATATAAAATATAAATAAATAAATAAATTCAAAGTAAATAGAAAATAATAGAATTAAAGCAAGTAAAAGGATTCAAAGAGCAGAGGGTACTACCCAGGGATTGTGCACAAACCTGTTTTGCAACCCACTTAGGCTGCAGGCCTAAGTATCCAAGATATATATATATATATATATATATATATATATATATATATATATATATATATATATATATATTGTTTGGGAAAGTATGTGCGAATTCGTTTCATATTTTTACTGTAATGTGATCTAATTTAGTTCTGTATTTTAAAGACCTTTTTGAAATATATTGTTTTCCTGTTGTCTCATAAAACTTAAACTGGATATCTCATTTATGATGTTGTAAATACGAAGAATTTGGCTTCTCTTTGGTATGGTTCAAAAATATACACACAAGTGTAAAGTGTCGTGTTACCGTCACAATTAGCTAAAATTATCAGAAAGGTCGCAATACAATGGAATGATTTATTGGTACAACCCTCTCGGACCATTGCTTAGAGGGTTCGTCCTTAGCTCTGACCATATTAACGCATTCTCAATACACACTTCTTCGTAACACAGTGACCTAAACGCTCCTCCATAGACCGGTCTTGTGTTATTTAGCCTCGGCGCCCCAGGCCGCGGCGTCGTGATGCCCAGCGACCAATTCTACAGCCTGTTACGAATTCATCAATAGAACCAAAGGGTATATTCCAAAGCTATGTTGCTAAAGCTAAATAGCTATGTGAACCAAAGGGGTTCACATAGCTATTAAACAACACCACTATGTCTGTTACTAACTTGAAAAAATCCTTCAGGTTGTTGGCCAAAATGTATCTCTAAATTAGCCGTATAAAACATTTTAGCATCAGAGAGTGCAAAAATGTTTATGCCGCACTTGTTTAATAATTATTTACAGCTGCCTTAGAAGATATTTTTAAGTCAATAGACTAAAAAAATAAAGGAATCCCTATTAACGGAAGATACTTGAACCATCTTAGATACGCAGATGTTGTTGTTCTAAAAGCAGACACGTGGAATGCACTGAATACGATGATTGAGGAGCTACACAAAGAATCCCTAAAAAAAGGACTGAAAATGAATTTCAGCAAAACTGAACTAATGTCAAACAAAGATGACAAACATATAATAAACATCGAAGGGACAGAGATAGAACACGTAGATGATATACATATCTGCGTCAAAATGTCAAGGTAAGCAAAGAAAATCAGACTACCGAAATAAGCATACGTGTAAAAATGGGATGGGCAGCGTTCGGAAGAGTCTCATACGTACTTAAAAATAAAAATATTCCTTAAAGACTGCGACCCAAAGTGTTTAATTCCTGTATCCTACTTGTGCTTACATATGCAGCTCAAACCTGGACATTCACTATAATTAACATGGAGAAGATCAGAAAAACTCAAAGAGCTATGGAACAACAAATGCTGGGTATCTCGCTTAAAGACCATAAAACCAATATAGACATTCGTAATAAAACAAAAGTAAAAGATGCTGTCGAACACGCAGCTTAACTAAAATGGAAATCGGCTGGACATAACGAACGTCTTACGGATGGCCGATGGAATAAATAAATCGGGAATTGGCGGCCATATGAAGCCAAAAGACCACGAGGAAGACAGCAAATGCGATGAAGCGACGATATTAAAAGAACTGCAGGGCCACTGTGGAAACGTCTTACAAATAACAGAGATGAATGGCAAGAATTAGGAGAGGCCTATATTCGGAATAGAAGGACTAGACGAAATTGGAATAGAGAAAAGGACTTAAAAAAATATAAGTTTACATAAATAAAGATTGTCGAAGTAAAAAGAAAACATTTTAGATGTCAATAATCATATATAAATAATACATGAAATCAATAATCACTTTTTCTTTTATAACTTTTTCACATTTTTTATACATTACTGCATGCTAACGCAGTTATTTATGGTATTTCTTTTTAAGTGTTATGTGTAATAATCAAATAAAATAGCTGTCATAATCGCATTATTTATATTTATTTTTGCATAGATTTTGTTTACAGTGAATTGTTTCAGATAATCTGAACAACTGCCAATCAGATTTTGTTAAACGAGGTACTGTACACACTGATAGACTGGGTCGATACGGGATTAACTATAATATGGTTTGAGGCATTGTTTGTGAATGGAAACTGATATGGTCTTTATAAAAATAAACATAAAATTTGTTCGAGATAAATAGTATAAGTAGGGTATTATTTCTGAATCTTTGACTCTCAATTCACCAGGGCGTAATATAAAAAGTATCACATTTGGTGATACTTTTACATGAATTTGTATTAGAAAATAATTTACACATTCAATTAATTTGTGACTGGCTTGCATTAAATATGAAACTACTGACTTAACCCTTGGGTTGTGACGCTATAGTTTCTTACAAGTTTAGTTGCCCCGGACTCATAGACCAGATGTGTCTAAAAAATAGAAATAGAAATTTTTCTTTTTTATTTTGTAGAAATTTAGAATAGGTAAATATACTAAGATGTTTTAGTAAAAAAATAATTTAAACTTTATTACAAACAGAACAATGATTTGAATAGTTATTGAAAAAAATGTCATGTGTATTAATTTTTTCCCTATAAAATAAAAATAAACAAACGTTACACAACAAATATACTTACAAAATGTTAAATTAACATAAATACAACAAATCTTCATCTTCTTCTTAGGGTGCCTGTCCTTTCCGAACGTTGGTGATTATTCTGGCTATGATAATTTTGTTGGTTGCTATACGAAATAGCTGTGTTGAGGTCTTTCTATACCATGCTCTCAGGTTAGCAAGCCAGGATATTCTTCTTCGTCCTGGGGCTCTTTTTCCTTCAATTTTACCTTACAAAATGCATTGGAGTAGCTCATATCTGCCTTGATTTCTCATAATATGTCCCAAGTACTCCAGCTTACGGCTCTTCACAATGTTTACCAAATCCGCGGTTGTGTTCATCCTCCGCAGTACTTCTTCATTGGTGACCTTGTCTGTCCATGGTATCTTAAGGATTCTTCTGTATAACCATAATTCAAACGCCTGAAGTTTTGATAGAGTTTCCGCCTTCAATGTCCATGTTTCTACTCCATACAGAAGCACTGAGTATACGTTACATTTAAGGAGCCTTATTTTTGTTATCAGGGTGAGGTCATGGCTTTTGAACACAGAGCTCATAGCCAAGAATGCACTTTTTGCCTTTCCGATGCGACATTTAATCTCTTGGGTATTGTCCCACGACTCATTGATTATAGTTCCCAAGTAATTGTATTGTGGATTGGATTTTCTCCAGTTATGTTTTGTTTGTTGATGATCATTAGCTTGGTTTTGCTAATGTTTATATCCAGTCCTGCCTTCATCAATATATTTTGGAGCCTCTTCAAAAATGTGCTCCGAGTACAGATTGAATATCAGTGGTGAAATTATGCACCCTTGTCTCACTCCTCTTAAGATTTTGACCTGTTCTGTATATTCTCCATCTATTCGGAGTACCGCTGATTGATTCCAATACAGATTAGCTACAATTTTTAATTCTCTTCCATCAATCCCTGTCCTCTTCAGCACTTCCATCATTTGTTCATGCCTGACTCTATCGAAAGCCTTCTTGTAGTCAATCAGGCATGCAAAAACATTACAGCTGACATCTCTACATTTCTGAAACAAGATCTTCACGCTAAATAAAGCTTCCCTCGTACCAACGGCGTTCACAAATCCAAACTGATTGGGCGCAATTTGTTCCTCGCATTTCCGGTAAATTCTTTTGTGGATGATCTTTAAAAACAACTTCAGCAGATGGCTCATTAGGCTTATTGTCCTACAATCTTCACAAACTTTTGCTCCTGGTTTTTTGGGCAATGGTACGAACTCCGATTTGAGCCACTCTACTGGTATTTTTCCTGCCTTGTATATTTCATTAAATATATCAGTTATTATTTTTATTTGTTCTGTATCTAATAGCTTCAGCAGTTCTGCAGGAATTTCATCAAGTCCCGGTGTCTTTCCATCCTTCATTTGTCTGACGGCTGCCGTTATTTCTTCTGGTAGGATTTCGGGACCTGAATTTTCTTCAACGGTGGGCTCTTGTACTGTTCTAAGGTCATGGAAAAGTTTCCCCAAGTATTCTTCCCATACTTTTTTTTATCTTCTGTGGTTATGGCAAGATTGCCTTCATTATCTGTTATTTTTCCGTTGTTGCGTTTTCGAAACTTTCCAGCTATTTCCTTCACCTTTCGATGAACATTGAAGTTATCATATCGACTCTGATACTCTTCTATTTCTTGACATTGTTCTGTTTTTTGTTTCTCTTTGGCTTCTCTTATTTTTCTTCTGACGATTGTATGTATTCTCTTATATTCTTGGAGATTTTCTTTGTTTTTTTTCTCTGATCCATAAGCTCAAGTATTTCATCGGTCATCCACGATTTGCGTTTCTCTGTGTCTTTCTTCAGGTGTTGTTCTTTTATTTCTCTCACCGTTTCTTGTATGATGGTCAGACTTTCCTCTATAGTTTTTGCATTTTTGCATGTTAGCACCCTTGTATTGAGGTTTCCACTCACCTTCAGTCGAACATTGGGATCTTTCAGTTTTATAAAATCATACTTCTTCATCGACTTACTTGTAACCTTCTTCATTCTGACTTTGAAATTACCTACAACTGGTACCTGATCAGAATTTATGTCTGCCCCCGGGTATGTTTTGACAGATGTGCAGCTGTTCATATACCTCTTATTTACTAGATGTAATCAATCTGATTTCTTACAATCTTTCTCACAGTATCCTGTGGAGATTTCCAGGTGTACAGTTTCCTTGGGTGTAGCTTAAACCAGGTGTTTAATAATACTAATTTATTTGCCTCCGCAAAAATCTCCAATACAACAAATAGCCACAAAAAAAAACAAAACTATATACTTTTATTGCAGTTTCCTACAGTTCTGACATATCGATGGTGAGCAGGCAAAATATTTGTCTGACGATTTAGTAAATGATCACAATATTGTACAAAATCAAGAAAATATTAATATAAATGACCCAAATAATTATATTATTACAGAAGGGCGCAAAACACAACGACAGGCTGATTCCACTTAGTGGAAACGTAATATTAATAAGCAGTTGAGAATGGAAGGCAAACCTTATCTTGGATTTGCTAAGGGTGAAAATCAAAAATCCGAACAAAACACCAAGCAATCAGCTCGAAAAATTAAGCCACATTGTAACAGTACCTTCTGTCAAAGATCAAAACTTAGACAATGTTCTCTTTTTACTGAAACTATTAGACGTGCTATTTTTGATAAATTTTGGGAGCTCGCTTGGCCACAAAAACAGTCATTTGTGACTGCTCATGTGATAAAATTTGAGAAAAAGAGAAACACTGTAGATCGAAATGACTCTAGATGCAATTTTACATTTCAGTATAGATTAAATATTGGACAAGGTGTAAAGCAAGCTTGTCGACAAATGTCTTTGAACACGCTTAGTATCAATTACAAAATGGTTTAGAGATGGTGTCAACAAAGTTCATATAACATCCCTCGTCTAGCAGATCAGCGCAATTAACAAGTAAGTAACCGACCAGAACTAGCAAGGAGAATCAAATTCCTCCAAAAATTTTTAAATGAACTGCCTAAAATGCCGTCACACTACGCTCGAAATCATTCATCTAAACTATATTTGGAACCGATATTTCATACAATTTCTGATGTTTTTAAATTGTATCTTAGTAAATTCGAAGCTGAAAATATCCCGTCTATTGGCAAAAAGAAGTTTTCAGAAATATTAGTCAACAAAATATTTCAGTTTTCCCAATACGAAGGACTAGTGTAACACATGTTGTAGCTACCGAACTGGAAACATAACAGAAAAGGCATGGCAAGCTCATCAAAAACGTAAACAGGACTCGAGAGATGAAATAGAAAAAGACAAACGTGAACCTCAGTTAGGAAATCAGTTCACAATACAATTAGATATCCAGGCCGTAAAATTAGCTCCCTTTACACACGCAAACGCGTTTTATTACAAGACCAACCTTGCCTGCCACAACTTGACAGTATACAATTTAGCTACAAAACATGCCAGTTGCTCTTGATTTTCTGAAGATCAGAATAATCAGCTTGTTTCATCAACATTTACTTCTTGTTTACTAGATATTCTTTCAAGATATTGTGTAACAGAGAATAAAAAACCTATAACATTTTTTTCGGATGGATGCACTACTTAGAATCGGAATGCAGTTATGGCCAATGCCCTTTTAAATTTTATGTTATGAATGTGTTACATAGCAATACAATATGTTAGATAACATAACAATACATCAGAAATTTTTAGAAGTTGGGCATACATAGATGGAGGTGGATTCTGTGCATGCATGCATTAGGAGAAAATTAAAGAATAGAGAATTAATTTAAAGAATTAAATTTCCAAGTGATTACATATCTATCACAAAAGAAGCTAGAAAGCTTCCAAACTCATATAAGGCTATTAATTATGGTTTTCGACTTTTTTAAGGATTATAGCAAAACTTGAAGATATTCTTCTATTCGTCCAGGACGAATAGTAAACGATCCAAATCGTTTACTATTCGTAACACGTAATCAAATTGGACTGATCTTCCTGTTAGACTAAAAAATATCCCCACAATATTAAAATATTCTGTATTATTTACCGAACGATGTAAAATTTCCAAGATAAAGTGGCAACATCTACAAGAACTAAAAAGTGTCATTTCATCGGACTGTCACTTTTTCTATTACAATTTGCAATATATTGTTTAGAATCATTAAAAAATTTTATTATTTAAGTTTATATGTTATAAAAAGGTTATTTTTTATTTAATTTGTATTATATCATAATAATGCATAGATGATACATAGTCTAATGTAACAAAATATTTTATTTCAAGTTGTCCTAGCTGACTCATTAAATGTATAATGCAAGTAAATCAATTTTTGTTTACATTCACTTTTACGTAATAAAATTTAAATAATTACGTATTTTTTAATTCGTCTTTATATCAATATTTTTAAAATAAAATGATTTTTTCTTCCTACTATAAAACACACTTTTTGTAGATAGGACATATTGCCTGCTCACCGTCGATATACCTGTGATATGCTCTAAACACATAAATGCATTGTATTTGTAGCAGGAAAAACGAGTTTTTCTATTCTTTCTCCAGCCGCAGTAGATGCACCTTTTAGCAGGTAATGGTATTTTTTGATTTTCCGGTGCATCACTTCGAGTTACTTCCATAAGTATCAGCTTCAGCGTTCTCGATTACTAAGAGCTGCTCTCCTTTTCAAATGTGGTTAAACCAATGCGTTTGCTAAATCTGTTAACAAATTTCGTCGCCGTATATTTGGATATCCGTTGTTTTCTTTATATATCACCTGAGTATTGATTCCTGCAACATTGAATAATGTGTAGAATATCACCATGGGTCATCTTCTGCTATTCCGGGAGCAGTTGTTACTAGCGCACAACTTATCTACAACATCGACACTCCCTTTTGTATTATTATAAGTACAAGTCAAACAGATATCTCGTGAAATAAAAAAGTCACCGAATTTAAAAGTGGGGGTCTAGCAAAGCCATTCGTGCAGTAAACGTTATGCAGTGAGGAGCTGAATATTTTTACACTGTTGCATTATTTCTTTTACTCGCGGTATTTAAATTTAATTTTGTTGTGATTTTAGGTTTTGTATGTGTATGTTTTGTTTTTCCGATTTTCGTAGAAAACACCCGTAGAAAAAATGTTTGGAATAAAAAGTGTAGCTAAGATCATTTTGAATAAAAATGTGTATTAGCACTTTTTCTGTAGAATAAACCAGAAATTTTAGGGGAAAGTCCGAGGTTAAAAGTGGTGAAAGTTTAACATCTTTTTTGGGGTCCAAAAATTGACATTCTCAGCAAAATTCAACTTGTTCGTATGATTTTTAGAGGTTCAGTGGCATTTTCGTCTCTGAAGAATGGAGAAAATACCTATTTATTTAGTTATTTTATATGATATCTACAACAAATTATGCATGCTAGCACTAATGTAATAAATGTACTTGCAGGGCAATGCTCCTCGTTCTCCCTTCCAAGAAAACATATTATAAAAGAAAAAAGAAGCAAACTATTAATTATTTCGACAAAGGGGTGTTAAGGCAAATTATTCATAAAATGTATATAAGCGAGACAGAAGTACCTCAGCTAAAAAATATTCTTCCTAAATTCAGAGATGTTGTAGGCTATCAAGGTAGTCGAGAATCTTTAAGATTAATTATAAGAGACATTGGCTTCCACTGGAGAAAAACAAATCGAATACTTCTAATGGAAAGACATGACATTCGGAAGCTTCGTATACACTGCTTAAGAGCTGTTAATAAGTATCGAGAAGAAGGTCGTCCTATAGTGTATATGGATGAAACATACATTCAGTCAACACATACCACACGCAAAAGTTGGAGTGATGATTCGAATGAAGGTATTAAGCAACCATGATCAAAAGGAAATTGTTTGATTATTGTACATGCTGGTGGTGTGGTTTTGTTCAAGGAGCTGCCTTATTTTATAAATCTGTTATTAAAACAGGCGACTATCACGACGATATTTTTAAAAATTATTGTGTGGTTCGAAAACAAATTAACACTCAATCTTCCTCCACAAAATGTTGTAGTAATAGATAATGCACCTTATCACAACAAACAAATTAACAAGGCACCAACATCAACACCAACAGAAGAATTAATAAAGAAATGGTTAGAGGCCAGAAATATTCCTATAAATAATAGTATGCTAAAGACAAAACTGTACGATTTAGTAAAAATGCATAAAACAGCATATGTTCTTTATGCAATAGACGAGATCGAAATAAAACATGGACATAAAATTTTAAGATTACCTCCATATCACCCAGATCTTAATCCAATCGAGCTGATCTGGACCAGCTTAAAATCCTATGTAGCATAAAAAAATATTACATTTAATATCAATAATGTAAAAGACTTATGCAAACAATTCTTTGCGACTTTCCCTCCTACTGAGTGGCAAAGTCGATGCAGCCATGCAAAAAATGTGAGGAAGAATTTTTGGTTCTACTAGCAACAATGGAAAATAATATGGAAAAATTTGTCATAACTTTAAGAGACAGTGATTCGGAATGGGATTTTTCCTTTTATCAAGAATATTTTTTTTTTTGTAAAATGTAAGATACTCTTTTCTTCATTTGTATACAATTTTTTGGGATACATATGTGTATATCATACCTCACCAAAAATAATTCCCTTATCCTTTTAGTCATTAAATTGTGTAAATTATTTGAAACTCATTTTTTTAGATATCAAACTAAAAATACCCAATATTACTGAGATCATCCACATATTGACAACATTGTAACATTTTTAATATCTACCGAGAGATTATCAAGCCGTACAATGATTGTAATGTTTGGGTTAATTCCATTCTTTTCTGGCCGAATACTTTCTCTCTCTGCGCACTAGAAGCTCCGCCCGTTTCACGAGATTCCTGTTCACCTGTAGTGATTATGACTGGTTTTATTACTGGTTATCACCACTGTTTATGTCAATATCATCATAATGGTGCATGCTTGATAATAAAATCCCATTTCTCGTTGCTTTGGGATATAAGAAACGATTGTGATATCCTCTGTAAAGCCAAACATGCTAGTATGGAATGAAAGTTTAGTGGTGTTTGAAAACTCGACTGTTAGTTTTATTTTATTTTTTGTTAGCGTTCCAATAGTAGTTATTTTGTAATCACGGAAACAACTTTTTCACAAGTGGAACTGATGTAAACCAGTTATTCGTTGTCAAGTTAGAAAATATATATGGGCCATTAGGTTGGGATCCCACGTAGACTTTCATCTTTGAAGTGTAAAATACTTTTGAATCACAAACTGCAAATATCTTGAGTCCGTATTTATTAGGTTTTGAGGAAATATACTGTAATGTAAACATAGCAAGAAAATAAAGAATAGAAAAATAAGGGCTAAGTAGCATAGAGAAGATAACAGTTATTCAAAATAATTATTATAGATTTCAACTTCGATACAGTAACGTATACAAGTTAATCTATACAAAGAAAAGCAATTTGATCCAGTTAGTTGCATGACACGAGCCAGTATCAGTTGCAACAATTGTTCAAAAAAGAAATTATTAAACATAGACCTACGCTGAAAAATATTAACAGCGCCGACCTGGTTTAAATTATGAGGACCCAGCAAAAAAACTCGACCTTGGTACTACAATCCGCATTTAAGATTACGAGCTCAATAAAAACAAAAAAGAACGGAGGAGGCCCAGTCAGTCAGTCAATATCTCTGGGCGGGGCTGTCAAGGCGAGAGGCGACATGGGTGCGGATTACGCGCGATTGTTATATTTCGACGGAGTATAGTTCCGTATAAGTGTCGGGTACTGAAAGAAATCCGATTTCCAGAGGAACTGAAGGGCGTATCATTAGCTAAAGCCTAAATACGCGAATGGTAACAAAATTCTATATACTAACCCGAGTAAATTATAGTATTACAGATTGTCACCCCTTTACTTCCTTGCTAAGATCTCTTCTCGTCTCCCTTTGCGCCGAACGAGTTATTATTAATTATATCTGACAGCTTGTCAACTTAATTGTAAACCACATAGTATATTTAATACATCTGTAGACTCTAAATTTGGTTTTTATGTTCATTCCGACCGATTCAGACAGAGACTAGAAGAGTACTAAATTTCTGCTTATACATTTATCCGGCTTCTAAAGTAAGCCCATAGACTTAAACTCTTTACAGGACCTGAGACCTAGAAGTCCTTAACCCCTAATCCGAAGTTCCTTACCTTCTCGTAAATCCACGAAGGCGAGCCAGCCCTCCAGACTAGTGGGACCAGTATTCCTTGCAGCCGCTCGCAGGGATAAGCATCCTTAGGGTCCATATCGAGGACATTACAGTGGTGACAGCGTTGTACAGTGGTGAAGATTTTCTCACCCTCTAGTTTCAGATTTTACAATAGGGTATAAACCTCCATAGAGTTGTACATTTGGTGACAGCGGAGTGCCTCAGAACATTACAATACTGACGAAACGAACATTTCCCTCTGAAAATAGGGAGCATCTCATCAATGGTAACAAATGATGGCTAATGATGAAATAGTAAAACACCATACAAATGGGAGCTAGCTTGTCAATTTTGATCGATCTGCACGTGTTTCTGTATCATCAAACCTAATGCAACGAAGAAAAAATCGGAACCTTTGTAGAGCCATCGTAAGATAAAAAATTTCTATACCATAACCATCTCTCCTCCAAAAATCTTCTGCACTGACACGATTACAGTGACCTATCCCAGATAAATACAAGAGTAATATAAAAGCACGGATTTCCATTTTATCAGTGAGATTAGCATTTCGGTCTCGCGAATAGTTTTCTTGAATGAAGGCTATGTATTTATTTATATTTTCCACAATGATACCCATAATCGTGCCATAAAAAAACTCCAAATTCCGACAGCGTTCTTTAAATTTTAAGTACTTGTTGTAGGCCCTGGTAAGAGAATTATTATGTTATCCTGTCTTGTTCTAGTCGTTTTTGGCTTTGGTGAATGCTTCTTCCAGTGAGTTGTGCGGTTCTTGCCTAAAACAATAAACATTTAGCATGATTTGCTTATACATATTCTAGTTTTTTAACATACCTATATAGAAAAAACTGACGAACTGCAACTGTTTTATCTGCATCTGATATCTCCTGTTCTGATTCACTGTTGTGATTTATAACTTCCTTAATATCCTGTTCCTCTTCTAGTCCTACTTCTTCTAAAATGTTTTGAAAGTAAGCTTGCCCTTGCTCGTAATCCCCCATTGCTAAAATCAAACAGTATTTTATTTATTTTTAGAGAAATGTACAAATATCTAAGAGCTTACCTCAGAATATTTTTGTATCGATATTAGTGGCGCCGATCTAAGACACCCAAAAGCTCGTCTACTATAGCACACTATTACACTGTAATGGTCACACGACGACTAACTGTCAGTCACACAGGTACATGAAGGTACTAAAACGTTTGATTCCTTACAATAGCGTGTTTAATACCAACATCAAAAACACCAACAGTCTACCCGGTCTCTCACACAGTGACGCCACTACCCAAACGTTAATGATACTCCTAAAGGTGACATTTATCAATTCTTCCAGTATTTGTTTGGGCAAATTCAATAAATTTTTGCAAAATAATTTTAAAAGTTGACATTTAGGATTTCTAGTATGATTTCATGAATTATTTGATATTAAGCAGTTTAAAATTCAACATTTTGGGACAAGCTTAAAATCTAGCACTGTTCAGTATTTTTGGCACGTAAAACAAGATTCAGTATGTTCGGACGTATTCAAACTTATTTTTTGTCCAACTTTTTGACTATTGATTGGATTAGGTTAAATATCGTTGGCCATGCTATAGTGATTGGCCATATTAACATAAATTTATAAGTATTAACAATCTCTTCTGTTACTGAAATAAATGTACAAACTTCAAGATTAGGATTAAAATTGTTAACGAATGAAATGAGCTTATAAATAATGTTATTTGCTAAAGCTAAAATTAGCCAACTTCTCCATATACCTTACTTCTACTTTTATTAACTACATTGAAATTATTGAAGCAAACAGGATCAGATGATTTGGACCCAGTTTTTAATAAAAGAGCTATCTCAAAACGTTCTTCAAAAAGTAATTTATTTAAAGAATATTTGTTTGCATTTAGCGAACGAATATTCCATTGAATAATTTTAATGCTTTTGGAAACCTTTAAAGTTGTGTAAAAATATCTTTAATTTTATTTTCTTATTAAATTTCGTAAATTTTAAGATAAGATTCTAGATTTAAGGAAGAATTACAATAATCCTGGATACTTTGTTGAATCAAATTTTTGAGTGAAGCACTAAGCTGACTGATAAACTTATTGAATTCATTAGGAGTTTCAGGGTTGCCAAACTCAAACATAGATTCCGAACATAAGCTGGTCTGATATTCTCTACGAATAGAAGGGAAAATTAGGAGTTGTATTACAATTTTTTCCTTTTTTAAGGGGACTAACTGAAGGGGAAGTCGGTGTCACAGATCGTTAAGGGTGCAAATTTGTTTTTTTTTAAACTAAACTGGAACAACTTGTATTTTCAATAGTTTTTTCAAATTTTTTAAACGAAATATTTAAGTTAGCCATGGTTTCGTTAGTTTTCTTTTGTTTCAACTATTCGGGGCATTCTTTAAAAATTGACTTGTGGTTATTATTTTTACAATAAATGCAAAATGCAATACATTTACCAGGGCAACCAATTTTTTCTTTATTACCGCATTTTTTACATCTATTTTTAACTTACTTTGGGTTTTTAAATGACCATATCGAAGACAATTAAAACATTGCATAACATATATATTAACCGGACATCTAACTTTATTGATGTAAATATACTGGGGAATTAATTTATCCTCAAAGCTAACAATTACCATTTGTCTAGGAACTCTTTCGGATATACTATTATTTTGAACTAATCTAGTCATTCTATAAACTTTTTTAATAGAAATATTAGACTTTATAGTGTTAAGCAGTGCATTCTCACTTAAAGTAGTATCCACTCCGTAAACAAGACCTTTTTTTTTGTTAAATAATTTAGAATTTAATGCTAGTAGGTCATTTTTCTCAAAAAAAACTTCAGTGACTAACTTATTAGCAACAGAACCTGAATTGACTTGGATTTTTATACGGTTTTTGACTACACTAACAATTTCAATAATATTTTTATCATTGTTCTGAAGCTATTTTCTTGTGGCATCTTAAAGTAATTACCAATGTAAATGGGAATAAGCCACAATTAATTGTTAAAATACGTTTATTGACGTTTTCAATTTCCACTTCGGAAATCATTACATAAAAAATAAGAAAAGGTATTTTGTGAAAGATTTTTAAAGTGGAAATTTAAAACGTCAATAAACGTATTTTAACATTTAATTATGGCTTTTTCCCATTTAAATAATAATTATTTTAATCATAATTGGATAACGAAAATAGTTTCCCTCACAGTTACATTGGATGCAACTAACCTATATTTATATCGATATGTTGAACATATATTAAAAGGACCATTATCATTAGAACTAAATCGATTAAATGAATTAAATTTCTGACTTTTTTGAATATTTGTTTTAGTTGAAGTCGATGGTAAGTTTTTGGTATCAATACTGTTTTTAATATCATTTGAGTAGTCAACCTGAGAATCAATATATGCAAAGCATTTTTAGGTATAATTATGCCATTCCCATCTGTAAATTCAATGTCCTCTACAACAGGATCTGGTGGATCCTTCCCAGAAATGCCATTTTTATCCGCGGACATGACGAGGCACAGCGTTTAACAAAAAGTATATAAAAAAGTATATAAAAAATATATTTTTACAGTACAGTTTACAGAATAACAAAACTTAAATATAAAGCAAAACAAACAAAACCGGCTAAACACTGTGATATATCTTGAAACACACTTCTGTACCACACAACAGAGCGGAATCTAATAAAAAAACACTTTAGAACTACGTAAACATACAAATTTTTCCCGAGGAACTCTTAAACGCGCCAGAACACTTTTAAATATTTGAACTTATTTATTTATTTATTTATTTATTTATTTATTTATTTATTTATTTATTTATTTATTTATTTATTTATTTATGTCATGGTGTACATTTCTTATGTCCGGGTATTGTGAATGTATATTCCCTAGCACACTTCCCATCTGCTGAAGTTGTAATTTATCCTTAAACTATTTTTTATAATTGAGCTTTTCACTTAGTATTGCACCTCAACTTACTATATCTTAATTAATTTTAGAAATACATGTATTGTAAGATGTCTTTTTCCTTACTCTCTACTTAACAAATTATACCATCTAATATTAATATTATCCGTATTTCATTCAAGTTTTTACTTAACTAATTAAATAATCATTACATTATATTATTAAAGAAGATGCAGCACACCGGCTAGACACTCAAACCCACTCTAATTACCAACTGCTAATTTAAGGATAATCATTTGAGTTCGAAATTTAGGTGGCAATGTGTTTAAAGTCGAGTGATTTATGATATTCACATTTGAGGATCCCGAGAATGACATGAAACAGACTTTTGGAAACTAGATACTGTGGGATATACGTCCACATCCATCGGATATAAAAAAATTATACCATAACATTAATAAATAAATAAATACATAAGTTGAAATATAATAAATAGAGCACGTACAATGAACACAAATTAACAAATAATGTTTCCACATACATACACGCACACTTGGATAAAATATTATAAACTGACGAAATGAGGATATCATTATGTACCTATGTATAGAAATAATATAAACATTAAACTTAAAAATTGAAAATTAATAGAATAAAATAAGATATATACATATACATAAATCAACACACTAAAAAAATTATAAAGAAAAATTATAAACATGAATATTAAATAAATTAATTGTCTTACTATGACTTGCAATTACACTTCTATACTTCATCTAATTTACATACCGTTGCACGTCATTATCAACGTCAGAGATCGAAGTTGACATAGTTGCCAAAGTATAAAAAAATTCTGACTTCATTTTAAATCAAAGAGGTCACATAATTATTGCAAAAGTATTACCATCTCTTACTTACGTGACACTTTTGAAATAAAACACACTAATTTTGATCTAACAAGAACAGATTTTATTAAATAGGTAAAAATATAAAACAAGAGGTATTCACTCCAAAATTCAAAATAAATAAAGTACAAAAAGTGTCAACACCACAACTGTCAAATAAATGTTACAAATTTATGCCAAAATTTCACCTTCGTTCGATTACAGTTACAGTGTGTTCCGAACAAATGTTCTTCATAAAACGCTTTATAATGCATTTACTCTATCACTATCTTTACGCTATCACTACGCTATCGCTACGCTATCACTACTAGCGTAGTGATAGCGTAGTGATCAGTGAACAGTGTAGAAGTGTCTGGGGGCTCGGGAGACTGAGACCTCGGAAGCCCTGAGGAAGGCATCAGAGAGGATGCCGAAAACTCGGCAAAATGGATATCGACGCAGTTCAACCCGGAAGACTGGTGAGTTTGATATTAATTTTAGTAATAATATTATTCTTAGCTCTAGGTTTTATTGTACTAACCGCGGAAATCTTTCCGGACATATATATATATATATATATATATATATATATATATATATATATATATATATATATATATATATATATATATATAAGGTAGTCCAAAGTTTTTTGACTAGTTTGGAAAAAATATGTAAATACTTTTTTCTTTTTGGGTGTGGTAGTCAATAAAAAATAGAGCTTTGCTAAGGCGTACTATTTATTCTGAATTCCGAGCTTTCGGTGGTTATTTGCCACCTTTATCAAGGTCTACAATGAAAATTACTGTGTTATAACATTAGGCTGATGTAATATAAAAGTTATAAAAACTTACCAGAAAGTAAGATTCATAGCATATAAAACACAACGTTAATAACATAATGTGACCTGAATTATTGAAGGCATTAAAAATTTTAAAAACTTTAAAATACTTAAAAATTAAAGAACATGTTACAAAATTTAAAAAGTAAAAAATAAGACGACATGTTTGACAAAAAACAGTCGTCTTCACAGGTTTGAATTCAGTCACATCTCACGAACAGAAAGAGGTAGTAGGAGGAACTATTGTTGTTTAAATAGTTCGATGTAACTACAAAAAACAAACTTTCAAACTGATGTCTAACAAAATGCCGTTTGTGATTTTAGGTACTACCAACCATGTTACCAACTTAGAATTGAGAGGGAAATTTAAAAAAAAGGTTTTATTATGTCAAAAAATAAAAAGAAAATAGTATTTAGTAAATAGGTTTAGAAAAAACAAACAAACAAAACAAAATGAACATCTGAATAATAACTGAAGTTAATCATGATAATTATAGCAATTAATAATGGAATTTACGAAACATGAAGCACTCTGAGATGCAGAAAACCCTAGTCAAAAGTCAAAATAAAATTGTAAATTTTGCTAAGATTCTGGATCTCAGATCTTTTATTCAGATTGTTGTTATCACTCTTGCTGATATGTACCATTTCTAAGAATGTTCTCTTAAATTTATTTTTCTCTCTGGCTAATATTTTAACATTGTTGAAATCTATCTTATGGTCTAGATCGATAGTGTGTTCTGCCAAAGCACAAGTGGGTTTATTAAGTCTACAGTCACTCTTATGAGAAATGATACGACTAGACAGATTTCTTCCAGTTTCACCAATGTACGTGGATGGACATTCAGTACATTGAATGCAATAAACAACATCTCTTGACTCTAAAGTAGTTAGGGGTTGTTTTATTTTGCTATATAGCTGACGTATGGTTTTGATGTTCTTGTTAGCTATTTTGATGTTCTTTAATTCTTTGAAAATTTTAGTAAGTTCTACGGTTAGTTTTGGAATATACGGAAGGGCATAAAAATACACACTTGTTTGAGAAGAATTGTTTTGTGCTGAGGGCACTGATTGAGAATTAGTGAGAATGTTATTTCTGTTAACAAATGGAACATTAAAAATTAATTTATTAATCAGTCTTAGAGGATATGAATTTTCAACAAAAATATTCCGTAAGAGGTTTAGATCATGTTGGAGATGATCTGGATGTGATAACCTTTTGACACGTTCTTTCATTGCTAGGACTAGGTTGGTTTTCATTCTAGGAGGGTGATGGGAATGGTAGCTTATGAATCTATTGCTACATATAGGTTTTCTATACCATTGTGTTTTCACAACATTATCCTCACATCTATGCAAACGCATGTCAAGGAAGGGCAAAGATCCCTCCCGCTCTTCCTCGCACGTGAATTGCAAGTGTGGGTTTTGTTGGTTGAAAACATTTAAAGTAAATTGTATGGAGTCTGCTGGTAGTGCCAAGATTAAGTCATCCACGTATCTTTTTATAAAAGGTATTTCAAAATTGATTTGTTGCAAACAATCTTTAATCAAATCGTCTAAGACATAATTACAAAGAATTGGTGAAATGGTGGACCCCATTGGAGTACCAAAGACTTGTTTGTAGTAACAGTCATTAAAAATAAAAACATTAGAGTCAAAAACAAAAGAAATGAGTTTTTTGATATTAGATAAGTTAAGAGTTGTGTGCATTGATATGTCATCCCAGTGTTTCTCAACACTAACCAGAATTGTTTGTAAAGGTAAATTAGTAAACAAAGACACTACATCAAAACTAACGAGCTTATAATTGATAGGTAATTTTAAGTTATTAATAAAAGAACTGAAACTGAAAGAGTCCTGAATGCAGAAATCATTGTTACTGTAGGTTTCTGTGAGAATATTGGTTAAAAAACTTGCTATGGGGCCATTAGGTGTACCTATTGAGGAAACTATTGGTCTCATAGACAAAGTAGGTTTATGAATTTTTGGAAGTGCATAAAATCTAGGAGCAATTGAATTATAAATTTTCAAAGTTTTCCCAACTGATTGATCTATTTGATTCTCCTTTACCAAATCAGAAACTAGTTTATTAGCCTTTTGTTGCAGAGTACACACAGGATTGTTGTTTAACTTTTTATAATATTTAGTGTCTGTTAATAAGTCTTCACATTTTTGTATATAGTCCCTAGTGTACATTGCTACAGTGACATTGCCTTTGTCGCTCTGAACAATCTTGATCTCAGGGTGATGTTTCAAAAAAGTTTTGCATTTAATGTAGTATTTATTTAAAAAGTGGTCTTTTTCATCTTTGTTGAGAAAGTTCGTGATTATATTAGTGCATTTGGACCTTAGAATGTCCTTATCGACATTCTCAATTGGTCTTAAAATGTTCTCGATGTCTGCCAACAAAGAGGAAACTTTGAAATCTTTTTTGTTAGGAAGCAAAGCGAATTTAGGGCCTAAGGCCAACAACTTTTTAACTTCTACAGGAAATTCTAAGTCTGTAAGGTTTTTAAACCAACTCTCCCTGAAATCAATACTGTCAAAACTATCTAATCTGAACTTATTAAATTTATTGATATTAGTTCTCTTAATTTTATGAAAAAGATTGTTATAAATTATCTGTTGTCTACGTTTAAACTCAACATATGTGTGATAATTAAGTATAGATTTTGATTTGGCTTGGAGATCTTTTAGCTTATTTTCAAAATGATTAATATCAGCAAAAGTAATTTTGATTTCTAAATTAAGAATATTTTTTCCAAACCTTTTACTAAGTCCTTGAGATCGAAAATCTATCTCTCCTCTCCTGTGATGTAGTAAATTATTCACATTTGTCAAACTGTTCGTGATATGGTTCGGAAAACAATCTGCATTTCGACACTTAATTAAAAAAGTCTTTCTGTTCCTTAACGCTGCCAGTTTGGTGTTCACATTAGCCCATTCCTTTAGGTACGACACAAGTAATGGTCCGTATTGGAGTCTGATGTCCTCATAAAAACCCATACTAAAAGAAAGACAAGGTAGTCCAAAGTTTTTTGACTAGTTTGGAAAAAATATGTAAATACTTTTTTCTTTTTGGGTGTGGTAGTCAATAAAAAATAGAGCTTTGCTAAGGCGTACTATTTATTCTGAATTCCGAGCTTTCGGTGGTTATTTGCCACCTTTATCAAGGTCTACAATGAAATAATGTTATAACACAGTAATTTTCATTGTAGACCTTGATAAAGGTGGCAAATAACCACCGAAAGCTCGGAATTCAGAATAAATAGTACGCCTTAGCAAAGCTCTATTTTTTATTGACTACCACACCCAAAAAGAAAAAAGTATTTACATATTTTTTCCAAACTAGTCAAAAAACTTTGGACTACCTTGTCTTTCTTTTAGTATGGGTTTTTATGAGGACATCAGACTCCAATACGGACCATTACTTGTGTCGTACCTAAAGGAATGGGCTAATGTGAACACCAAACTGGCAGCGTTAAGGAACAGAAAGACTTTTTTAATTAAGTGTCGAAATGCAGATTGTTTTCCGAACCATATCACGAACAGTTTGACAAATGTGAATAATTTACTACATCACAGGAGAGGAGAGATAGATTTTCGATCTCAAGGACTTAGTAAAAGGTTTGGAAAAAATATTCTTAATTTAGAAATCAAAATTACTTTTGCTGATATTAATCATTTTGAAAATAAGCTAAAAGATCTCCAAGCCAAATCAAAATCTATACTTAATTATCACACATATGTTGAGTTTAAACGTAGACAACAGATAATTTATAACAATCTTTTTCATAAAATTAAGAGAACTAATATCAATAAATTTAATAAGTTCAGATTAGATAGTTTTGACAGTATTGATTTCAGGGAGAGTTGGTTTAAAAACCTTACAGACTTAGAATTTCCTGTAGAAGTTAAAAAGTTCTTGGCCTTAGGCCCTAAATTCGCTTTGCTTCCTAACAAAAAAGATTTCAAAGTTTCCTCTTTGTTGGCAGACATCGAGAACATTTTAAGACCAATTGAGAATGTCGATAAGGACATTCTAAGGTCCAAATGCACTAATATAATCACGAACTTTCTCAACAAAGATGAAAAAGACCACTTTTTAAATAAATACTACATTAAATGCAAAACTTTTTTGAAACATCACCCTGAGATCAAGATTGTTCAGAGCGACAAAGGCAATGTCACTGTAGCAATGTACACTAGGGACTATATACAAAAATGTGAAGACTTATTAACAGACACTAAATATTATAAAAAGTTAAACAACAATCCTGTGTGTACTCTGCAACAAAAGGCTAATAAACTAGTTTCTGATTTGGTAAAGGAGAATCAAATAGATCAATCAGTTGGGAAAACTTTGAAAATTTATAATTCAATTGCTCCTAGATTTTATGCACTTCCAAAAATTCATAAACCTACTTTGTCTATGAGACCAATAGTTTCCTCAATAGGTACACCTAATGGCCCCATAGCAAGTTTTTTAACCAATATTCTCACAGAAACCTACAGTAACAATGATTTCTGCATTCAGGACTCTTTCAGTTTCAGTTCTTTTATTAATAACTTAAAATTACCCATCAATTATAAGCTCGTTAGTTTTGATGTAGTGTCTTTGTTTACTAATTTACCTTTACAAACAATTCTGGTTAGTGTTGAGAAACACTGGGATGACATATCAATGCACACAACTCTTAACTTATCTAATATCAAAAAACTCATTTCTTTTGTTTTTGACTCTAATGTTTTTATTTTTAATGACTGTTACTACAAACAAGTCTTTGGTACTCCAATGGGGTCCACCATTTCACCAATTCTTTGTAATTATGTCTTAGACGATTTGATTAAAGATTGTTTGCAACAAATCAATTTTGAAATACCTTTTATAAAAAGATACGTGGATGACTTAATCTTGGCACTACCAGCAGACTCCATACAATTTACTTTAAATGTTTTCAACCAACAAAACCCACACTTGCAATTCACGTGCGAGGAAGAGCGGGAGGGATCTTTGCCCTTCCTTGACATGCGTTTGCATAGATGTGAGGATAATGTTGTGAAAACACAATGGTATAGAAAACCTATATGTAGCAATAGATTCATAAGCTACCATTCCCATCACCCTCCTAGAATGAAAACCAACCTAGTCCTAGCAATGAAAGAACGTGTCAAAAGGTTATCACATCCAGATCATCTCCAACATGATCTAAACCTCTTACGGAATATTTTTGTTGAAAATTCATATCCTCTAAGACTGATTAATAAATTAATTTTTAATGTTCCATTTGTTAACAGAAATAACATTCTCACTAATTCTCAATCAGTGCCCTCAGCACAAAACAATTCTTCTCAAACAAGTGTGTATTTTTATGCCCTTCCGTATATTCCAAAACTAACCGTAGAACTTACTAAAATTTTCAAAGAATTTAAGAACATCAAAATAGCTAACAAGAACATCAAAACCATACGTCAGCTATATAGCAAAATAAAACAACCCCTAACTACTTTAGAGTCAAGAGATGTTGTTTATTGCATTCAATGTACTGAATGTCCATCCACGTACATTGGTGAAACTGGAAGAAATCTGTCTAGTCGTATCATTTCTCATAAGAGTGACTGTAGACTTAATAAACCCACTTGTGCTTTGGCAGAACACACTATCGATCTAGACCATAAGATAGATTTCAACAATGTTAAAATATTAGCCAGAGAGAAAAATAAATTTAAGAGAACATTCTTAGAAATGGTACATATCAGCAAGAGTGATAACAACAATCTGAATAAAAGATCTGAGATCCAGAATCTTAGCAAAATTTACAATTTTATTTTGACTTTTGACTAGGGTTTTCTGCATCTCAGAGTGCTTCATGTTTCGTAAATTCCATTATTAATTGCTATAATTATCATGATTAACTTCAGTTATTATTCAGATGTTCATTTTGTTTTGTTTGTTTGTTTTTTCTAAACCTATTTACTAAATACTATTTTCTTTTTATTTTTTGACATAATAAAACCTTTTTTTAAATTTCCCTCTCAATTCTAAGTTGGTAACATGGTTGGTAGTACCTAAAATCACAAACGGCATTTTGTTAGACATCAGTTTGAAAGTTTGTTTTTTGTAGTTACATCGAACTATTTAAACAACAATAGTTCCTCCTACTACCTCTTTCTGTTCGTGAGATGTGACTGAATTCAAACCTGCGAAGACGACTGTTTTTTGTCAAACATGTCGTCTTATTTTTTACTTTTTAAATTTTGTAACATGTTCTTTAATTTTTAAGTATTTTAAAGTTTTTAAAATTTTTAATGCCTTCAATAATTCAGGTCACATTATGTTATTAACGTTGTGTTTTATATGCTATGAATCTTACTTTCTGGTAAGTTTTTATAACTTTTATATTACATCAGCCTAATGTTATAACACAGTAATTTTCATTGTAGACCTTGATAAAGGTGGCAAATAACCACCGAAAGCTCGGAATTCAGAATAAATAGTACGCCTTAGCAAAGCTCTATTTTTTATTGACTACCACACCCAAAAAGAAAAAAGTATTTACATATATATATATATATATATATATATATATATATATATATATATATATATATATATAAGAGTAAGAAAAAAGAAGTACTTGTAACTAGTTTGGAAAAAACATAAAACTGTTTTGGATGGGTTGGAGTCAATAAAAGGGGCTATGTTTAACTATTTTTTACTCGAGCTTTCAATTGTGTATACAATTATTTCAATAGCTGCTAAAAAATACAAAATGGCTTACAAAGTTGAACTAGAAAGAAAAAAATGTTGGTTAACTCACCAAACAAAACTACTTTTGTTAATAAAAACGTTGCTAACATATTTCAAAAAATATTAATATAAAAATGTTCTTATCTAATATATATATATATATATATATATATATATATATATACCGGGTGGTGAATCGTCAAACGGGCCATAGGAAACTCAATGAGAAATTTTAAATTGTTGAATTGCTGCTTCCCTAATTATTTTAGATCAAAAGTCATAAAAAACTATTTGTAGAGGACTAAAATCTGAATTAAAAACAAATGTTAAAACCGTTCTACGAATCAAATGTACTTCAAAATTTTGAAGAAATGTGATACATTTTTCAGACCACCCCTAAAAGTTAGGCCACACGTAATGCAAGAATATATATTAGGACATGTGTCTTTTATCATATTAATGTCAGATGTTTGACAATTTGAATTGTCAATTTTTTTATTTTATGATTAAATTATAAACAATGAATTTTACTAAATACTACTACTACTGAACATTATTACTTTGTGAAAAATAAATTATATTTTTACAAATGGATCAATATAATGAAATGTACTCAGTTGACGAAAAATCGCATAATGTTGTAGGTACTCAGGCAATAGCGCGAACCTTTTCCTGCCACTACCGGATCTTTATTTAACGTAAGATATTCTAATTCACTAAAATTTAATTCCATGTTAAGTTAAGTTATACAACAATTCAATGAATTCCAATATACTATTACTGTGATCTTTATTCCTAATAATAATATATGATTATTTTTAAACATAAAACTATAACAAATAATAAAACATGAATAAAACATTTTTATTATTGCTTTTTTCTCCTCAACTGAGTACATTTTTTAATCAAATTAATTTTTTTTAAACAATAAATCACAAAATTTTGGTCATTTAAATCATAGATAAATATAATATAATTGATTTAAATATTATCAAATATCAGAAACGATAATATGACAAAACGCAACACGTAATACACATTTTTTCAAAGAAAAATGTATTATATTTTAGCAAAATTTTGGAATACGTTTAAGTCGTAGAATAATTTTAACAGTTGTTTTCGATACATATTTGAGTCCTCTACAAATAGTTTCCCATGACTTTTGGTGTAAAATAATTAGGGAAGCAGGAATTCAACAATTTAGAATTTACCATTGAGTTTCCTATGGTCCGTTTGCCGATTCACCACCCTGTATATATATATATGTATATATATATATATACATATATATGTATATAAATATATATATATATATACATATATATATATATATATATATATATATATATATATATGTATATATATATATATATACATATATATGTATATAAATATATATACATATATATATATATATATATATATATATATATAAATATATATATATATATATTTATGAAAGGGGTTCCTACAGCTGTCGCTGTCTTCCTTCTCTCAACCATTTTCTCCATTCTTATTTGTCCTCCTATTCTCCGTCTTCCAATCCTTTTATTTCCATGGCTTCATCTACCTCATCTCTGAAAGATCTTCTTGGTCTGCCTCTTTTGCGTTTTCCTATGGGCTCCACTCTGTTAGTTTTGCTATCCATCGGTTTGGGTCTGTTAGTCTGACATGTTCGTACCACGTTATACATCTTTTTCCTTTAATGTAATTTAAGGTGTCTTTTTTTATCTCCATTCGTCTTTTGATTTCGTCGTTAGTTATTTTGCCCATTCTGAATTGTTTCTGCTGCTTTTGTTTAAGACCCAATTTTCTGCTCCATATGCTAGAATGCTGCGAATCATCGTGTTATAAATTCTTTTTTTGTTATGTGTCTGTCCCATAGGATTGGATTTAGTTGTCTTATAGAGTTTCTGGTTTGATTCACTTTGACTAACTTTATTTGATATAATGAACCACATGTATTTTAATTTATCGGTCCCCTTTATTTCACGCCTGTCATCCACTTCCAGGTTTCTTGTTGGTTCTTGTGTTGTGTTCAGATATTCTGTTTTGTTAATGTTTATTTCCAGGCCATTTATGTTATATTTTTCTTCTAATTTTTGAACCATATAACGTAGATCTTCCTCGTCTTGTACTATTATGACCTGATCGTCGGCGAAACTAAGGGTATGCAGACGGTCGTTCCTTATCGGTACTCCCATTCTCTCACATTTCCTTTTCCATGGTTTTAGGGCGTATTGAATAAATATTTTAAAGAGTGTAAGTAAAATTGAGCATCCCTTTAGGAGATCTTTCGTGGTTTTAAATGGTTTTCCAAACTGGTTACCTACCTTGACTGTAACAATATTATGTGTGTACATGGACTTCACTACATGGATCAGCTTATCTTCTAGTCCTATTTGTTGCATGAATTCCCACAGTCTTGTATGGGCACAGAGTCGTATGCCTTTTTAAGGTCAATAAAGGCTAGATGATCTGTTCTTTGCCATCTTCTTCTCTATTAGTTGTTGTATAGTAGTATATATATAGTAGTATATATATATATATATAGTAGTAGATGTGGTCAACACATGATTTCTCAGCTGTAAAACCTGCTTGATCGTTCTCTATTCTATTTTGGATTTGTTTTTTTAATAGATAGTAAAACCTGCTTGATCGTTCTCTATTCTATTTTGGATTTGTTTTTTTAATAGATAGATAATCTTCCTATAGATGGTAAAATGCTAAAGCCTTTGTAATTTTCACATTTTCTTGTATCCCCTCTCTTAAAAATAGAGATAACATGGGCTGTTGACCATTCTTCAGGTTGTTGTTCGGTGTCCAAGGCTGTCTGAAACATGGTATGTATAAGTCGGAACAATTTTTTAGAGTCGTATTTAATTAACTTGGATGCTGTCCCTCCGGGGCCTGCAGACTTATTATTTTTTATTTGTTTTATGTCCTTTTTTACTTCTTCCAATGATAAATTTAGTTGTTCTTTTGTATTTGTTGTTTGTTGGTCTTTTTCCATAAATTTTGTTCGTTTTCTGGCAGGAGTTCTTGGTAGTAATCATTCCATTGTTTTTCGTTTATGAAAGTAAAATGTGTTTTTTTCCTGTGTGTTTTCTTTCAGACTCTTTATCACTTTCCATGATTCTTAGTTCTTAGTACCTCCTATGTAATGTTCGATGTTCATACATGTTGATTCCCAGGTATCATTTTTATCTTTTCTTATTAGTCTTTTTACCTTTCTGTTCTTATCTAATAAATGTTTTTCTGTAATTTTAATATGATTTTGAAAAAGTTTCTTTTTCAAACAGAAACACAAAAATAATTGAATTTATGAATAAGAATAGCGCAGTCAGAATAGCAATTACAATTAAGCCTCAATGTCATGAATGCCAACTTAAAATTTTTTATTTTTGACAATTATATTGCCAAAAAAAAAATTTTGTTTAAAAATGCTTTTTTGTTTAGTAAAAAAAAAGAATGAGATTTATTCACCATTGATAGATGCCAAAAAAAATGTAACAAATATATGGAAAATTAAATCAAAATATGATATTTTACTGGTTTCATATATAAACTACAAAGAAATAATATAATTATAAATTTTGCTTCGATTTTGAATTTCTGATCTTTTGTTTAAATTATTATCACTTTTCCTAATACAAACCATTTCCAAAAAAGTCCTTTTGAATTTATTACTTTCACTACACAAAATTTTATTGTTATCAAAATCCATAATATATGGTCTTTGTCGACTACATGGTCTGTCAAAGCACAATATGGTTTTTTAATTCTGCAATCACTTTTGTGAGAAATAATGCGATTTGAAAAATTTCTTACAATTCTAATGTCAAGGAATGGTAGCCTCTTTCTCAACTATAAAATGTATATTATTATGTTGATTATGATTGTTGAAAATGTTGACTGTTTCATAATTTTGTGTTTAGGAAGTGGCAAAACTAAATCATCTACATATCTTTTAATAAAAGGAATTATAAAAGTGCAATTGTTGATACAATCACTGATAATACATCCATGACGTAGCTACTTAGAATGGGTAAAAGACTAGACCCCATAGGACTAACAATTTTTTTTTTATTAAAGACTCCATTAAATATAAAAATATTAGAATCAAAAACAAAGTTGATAAGTGATTTAAAGTGTAATAAGTGAATATTAGCATGTTGCGAAATCTCATTCCAATATTTTCAACACTATTTATGATTAAATCTAAATAATTAAATTGGTAAAAAGATATGTTACATCAAAACTAAATAAAACATAATTTTGGTAATTGGAAATTATTAATGAAAGATCTAAAATCAAATTAATTTTTAATCTAAAAATTGTTGTTTAAATTATAAGCAATTAAGATGTCAGTGAGGAGCTGTGCTATTGGTCCATTAGGACAGCATAAAGATGAAACAATTGGTCTCATAGATAAAGTTGGTTTATGTATTTTAGGTAGAACATAAAACGGTGGTGCAATAGAATTATAAATTTTGAGTTCTTTTGCTTTTTATTATTAATACATTTTTTTCTGTTTAATTTAGATACTAGACAATTTGCTTTTTGTTGCAAAGTACAAACAGGACTTCTAAGTGTAGTGTAATACTTAGTATTATTTAAGAGTTCTCCAGTTTTTTGTAGGTAATCCTCTTTATACATTACAACAGTTACGTTACCTTTATCGCTTTTGACAATGCAAATTTCAGGATGGTCATCTATTATGGGCAATTATGGGCAATCCACAGTCAGAATTCTGAAGGAGTGGACTAGAGTTACCATCAAACTTGCTGATTTACACAATCAGAAGATCTTTTCTAAGTGTAGAAGATCTACACTTCAATCAATCAATCAAAAGACTCAGACCCTCATCATACAAAAGCAGACTGTCCCCGATTCTATATAGGCCAAACAAATCGTAGAATCCAAAATAGGATTTATGATCATTCCATTTTTGTATGCAGTTCTCATTCGGTTCTAGGTCAACACCATCTTCATATAGGTCACAAAAAACTTCAGAACGATCCATTTTTATAAACCAAGAATTATTAAAGAAGCCAAAAACAGGCTAAAAAAAATTGAAAAAAGGCCAATATATCCCAATAAAAGAGATGAAGGCATACAGTTACCTTCTACATGGAGACCTATTATAAACTCCATCCTCGAATCTAAAACCCACTGTCGAAAATCTTCGCCAATCTGTCGCCAACTCACGCGCCAATCTTCGCCCCACTACCCGCGCCAATGTACACGCTAACCCCCACGAGAACCTTTACCCAGGCCACGTCACCATCGAGGGTATAAATGAATCGTCCCCTGTTCCCAGTGGTAATAGTGAAGTAGTTATTAATCATTGTAGTTATGTCTGGGGGTTCGGGAGACAGAATGAATATGTGCTCATACCAGCGATATTTTCATCATTTAAAAAAAAATTATGTGTTTCTCTTTACTTTATAAATACTTTCGTTTAACAACAATAAGCCACACAAAAATAGTTACAATACGATCTTAAACCAATTTAAAAAATAGAACATATCAAAAACCAAGTAAATTCTTTCATTAAAACTCGGTTTTCAACTTTATACATTTACTGCTTTATGCTCCCAACAGCAATCTGAATACACACAACTTCTCTTTTTAACGACTCGATCAAAATCCCTTAGTACGGAGTGCTTTCGGCGTGTAATGCTCAAGGGACTAAATAGAAAATAACGTCATAGTATGTAAGAATCCAGCGAGACAGAATCTATCCGTATGTTCGTACAAAAAAATTGCCTAATATATTTTCGCAAATTGTTTTCTTTGTAACTTATCGTACCAAGGAGCACAAAAACGGTAAGGAATTTTTATTACTCCAACAGGGAAAATCTTTCTGAAATGAAGTGAATTCCTTAGCTAACGCGAAGTGTAATATCTGTGTTTTTTATAAATATTGAAAATTTATGGGTCTTAAAATTTAACTTTACATGAAGAATCTGAACAGCCAACTACAAAAAAATTAAAACTGATTTACATTGTATTTGTAATCATTCTACGAAATAATCTAAAAAATATGAATTTTTCCCTTACCATGCTCCCTTACCATGCCGAGTGCTCGAAATAGAGCAAGTATTTTAAAAACCAGTTATCAACGAATACTTTACGCTATCTTTTTATTGGTACATTTTAAAATCATGTATTATTTCTGGAAAAAATTGAAATAGGAACGAATAATATATATTGAGATAAACGAAAATTTATTTGCAATCTCTAGTGTGGAAACCACTTATGGAATAAAATTGTTTGTGTCCTTATTATAGAAAATAATAACAAACTCTGGGACACGTTAACTTTTAAATTTAAATGTGCTCATTTTAAACACAAATTTAAATGTACCGGGTGATCCACGTAAGTCTGATTTTTAATAAAATACATTGTATATTTTTATGTTTTTAAAAGATTCTTAACAACCTGGTTTTAACGAACTATATCATGACGGGTCTATAATAAATAATACAAGGTGAAAGTTTGAAATTAAGAATTTAGCACGTGTTATGGTATTATTTTAAATTAGTTAAATACAAACAATACACTTCTAACCTAAGTGTCAGTATATTGGAGAAAATTTTATGTTCAGTAACCGAGTTAACATTTTTTGTCATGAATAGGTAAACACTATCTAGATAGTCCGCTGATTAAATTAAATCGGTAAATAATGTGGATTGTTATCAACCAGTTCTTGGTGTGTTGACATTTTACATTAAAATAATAAATTCCTAATTAAAAGCTAATTTCTTGCAGAAATAAAAATGAAATATTTAACTAAGATCCACCGAATTGAGATTTTAATGATGATCGGTTACGGGGAGAATTGAAGAAGTCAAGTTGAAGTAGCAAACTTATTTAATCAGAGGTATCCTAAGTTGCCTAATATTTCACAAGGTACTGCTCAATAAAAACTGCTTTTTGAAAAAATTGATAGGGGGCAAAAATTTTTTAAAAATAATGTGTTAAACTAATGACGCCACAAGATTTATTTAATTTGGATGTACTTAAAATTTTGGGGGGATTTAGGGCTGCACATTCCCCTTAAAATTTTTCTGTGTGCTTAGATTTTGTTGTTTCTTTTTTATAAAAAATACTTTCAGTACAAGAAAGTAACGTGTCCATTTTTATTACAAAATATCAAGTAGTTTAGGAGATAATTTTTATTTTTAAATTATTTTATTAATTATTAAATTATTATTAAATTACAAATATTATTAAAAAAAATGTTTATTTTGTAACTTCAAAGGGTGACTGTAACTTTTTTTGTGTACACTTTTATACTTAGGTGAGTTGCATTCAATCAATTTAATTTTGTCCCTGTAATGCCTAATTTAATTTATGACATACTTTTTTGAAACACGCTGTATACTTGTGCTAGTTGTACACAAGTTTAAAAATATTTTTTAAATAGTGTTATATTTTATTAAAATTAAATTTAGCATTCTTTATTTAGAAGACGCCGTATATCGATCCCCATCTGTTTTATTTAACCCCAAAATTAACAGGCAGGTTTTCGTTTCGTTTTAAAAATATTACATTTTCTCCATTATTCATTAAGCTGCTGTTTTCGTAAAGTTTCAGGGCTAAGGAGATAATAGGTAATCATAAACCATTCAGACCTGCGTTTACTCGTCTCTACGTCATTGTCCGCTATGGAAGTATTTTAGTCACAAAAGGCTTTAAGACGTTAATGACGACGATATCCTATTCATATTGGTATTAAATTTTCAATCAAATTAAACGGATCTGATTGAAATATTGCTCAGGAAACAATTAGATGGTTACAATATAAAACCATATTCCTGTCCCGTAACAAAAGGATTTCTACATAATTTGTGTAATAACGAGATTGAATTGCTAATTTAACAAAAGGAATAGCACGTTAAAGGCTTATTTTACGGGGGAGTTTCGTATTTCGAGTAATTATAGCAATGTAATTTTACCAAAAAAAAAAACAATGATACAGTAATTGTAAATTTTCTGATAGTTTGGACTACAATAAAAAAAATATGATAGGTATTTTGGAAACTACTAGATTGTCTGGAATTAACTCTCCATTAACCCATTAACCCTACAGCAGGTGCGCCGACTACCGTTTCATAACCGGGCCCGCTGTGTATTTTGTACACAAAACACATTTTAGTTGATTTTACCAAATTTAGTGCGTTTTAACAAAATGACAACCACGATTTACAAAAATAGTTTATTGTTACATAAAATAATAAACATAAAACATGTACCTACGGGTGACTTCACTGGATTTCTTCTGATTGCTGTCGTTTATTGTTCTTACATTTTACGCAGGTAATTGTGGTTTCTGAATGCATTTTATACACAAATATTCTACATAGCTCACATCTAACTGTTGTGCTGGAATTTTTTGAGCCTGGACATATTGCACAACGCCCACGTTTTCTAGAGCTTTGCACTTCTGTTCTAGTTCTATATTTCATTAGAAAACCTTAAATATCCTGAGGAAAATATCGCATTGTAGCTCTTTCTGAAAGATGCACTTTCATTAAACTCAAGCTCAAATTCTTTAAAAAAATTCGGCGACATATTTTGGGATTTGTTTTATTGGCACAAAACAACACCTGCGCGTTGATACCCGCCGTATCCATTAGAGAAAAAAATATAATTAGTGGCTATCTTCTGGTTATTCTTTTTACAGAATATGATGCACACATTTGGTCAATAGTATCCACACCGCCTTTTGTGGCATTATAATCTAGAATAATTTCTGGTTTTATAGTCTCGACGTATACGGTGGCAGTGTCATGCATCGTGGATAAAAGTATGATCGACTTACTTTTTTTTTGGAACAAATGAAACCAAAGTGACATTTTTCTGGAATTCAAAGAGTGACGTTCCCACTTCTTTTTGTTTTTGGGGTAAAAATTCAATAGGTATTTTCCTTTTGTTTTTTCTCAAAGTGTCAATTGTAGTTATTTTATATTCCAAAAGATTATAGGAATTTTTACAGTTACTAACAAATGCGTCCAATATTTTTTTAATTGGTGCAAGTTTGTCATATATTTTCCGTTCATGTCTTGTAGTTTTGTCATCAAAGCGCATTGAACGTAACAAAAATAAAAATCTTTTGTAACTCATTACAGCTCTAAGAATTTCTATACCTGTTCCATTAGATGTCCTAAGTTCAAGTGCGTTAGTATGGTTAGCCATTTTAATGCCTAGGAGCTAAAGCACTCCCAGTAACGCCATTATTTCACTTTTTGAAGTATGTTTCATATCTCGTTCTCTTTTATATTGAACAGATTCTTTTTTACTATCAATGTACAAATTAGTAAATTGTACGATGTTCTCTAATATATCAGAATCTATAATTTTTTCAAAAGCTGAAAGTTCCGAGGTCACTTTTGAAGCCACTGCCTTTGGTCCTGGAAGTATTTTGATAATATTTTTCTTTTTAATTTTTTATTGCGACTATTAATTAAAAAGTAAGCAGTAGTAGTGTCCCTTACAAAATATACCGAAAAGCAATACGTACTAAAAAAAATTAATTGAATAAGTGTTGCGCCTTGGATTTCTCACCCCTGTCCCCCTTACATAAAATGTACGCCATTGCAAAAATATTATTCTATATACCGATTTAAACTTTGTGTATCCGTATTCGGAATATCGTACTGTATTAAATTACCGAAAATCGGAAAAAAGTTTTGCAGAAATAAAAATTTTTACTGCTCCTGGTACCAATCTTTCGCTACAATATTAGATTACAGATCATTATTTTTGTATTACCTACCTAATTTATAAATGCCATACTAAAATCTTTGGCCAAAAAAACTTACACCCTTCAGTAATAAGTTTATAAATATGTAAAAAAAAGAAAGTAAGACTTACTTACAATCAATTTAATTTTACCAACAAAACTACCAGTTTCGCATACTACAATTTGCTATGCATCTTTAGGTTTAATGGTACGAGGTAAATTCAATGCTAAAATTACAAAAACCCACATTAGGGTACTGTCTTATAAAGATAACAATTACAGCAATTATGCCAATATTATATGTCTGTGATTATTAATATGAATAAAAATTGATTAAGCAGACAAATTATAAAATCCAAAAACTGATACAATATAATCTTTTGAATTAAAGTAAATTAGTAAATAACCAAAATGCTACTTACATGCCGCTACAAGAATGATTAGGTAGTGATTTGAAAAAATGGTTCAAACTATCCTGGAATGCTGATGATGAATGATCTTCGGTTTTATTGTAACTGATTGACAATTAGCGGGGAAGTTCTTGAGGGGAGAGATATAACAAATGAAATAGGAAGTAGGTATTGGGTAATTTTTTTTTAAAAGAAAGTAGTGTTTTATATTATTTAACTTATTTAAAAGTTATTTAAATCTATTTAAAAGGTATATTTTTGAAATGTGTGTTAATTTATTGAATTATTTATTAAAAAGATAGTTATCTAACAATAAACAATGATATCTACCTTCATTTATTGTCATAATTATGACTATTCTTTTAAAAAATAATTTAATAAATTAACACATATTTCCAAACTATAAAATATACATATTTCTAAACTAAAATAACTTTTAAATAATTTAGATAATTTAAAACATTACTTTCTTTTAACAAACAATTACAACAATACCTACTTCCTATTTCATTTGTTAATATCTCTTCCATCAAGAACTTCCCCGCTAATTGTCAAAAAGTTACAATAAAACCGAAGATTTCCCATCACCGGCAATCCAGGATAGTTTGAACTATGTTTTACAAATCACTAATAATTTTTGTACAGGCATGTACAAATGTAGATTTTTTTTTACAAATTTTGGGCATAATTTCTGTAATTGTTATCTTTATAAGACAGCACACTAATGTGGGTTTTTGTAATTTCAGCATTTAATTTACCTGGTACCATTAGACCTGACGATGCATAACAAATTGTAGTAGGCGAAACCGGTAGTTTTGGTGGTAAAATTTAATTGATTATAACTAAGTCTTATTTTATTTCTTTTTACCTATTCGTAATGGACTCACACAGGCAACACAATCACGATTTAATAAGTTTATCTTACCTGTGATTCACATGTACCAATAAGAATTGATGGCATAGTTTTTTAAGTTGTTATTTCATATTGTTTGTTTTATATATAATTCATGCTGGATCAAATGACAAATTAAAATTTTCCCATGTGCTTCTTGACTAGAACTATGCAAATATATTTTAATGCCAGGCTGGGCTTAGGGTTTATCTATAGATACATATTATATTGAAAATTCAGCGTTGCCGAATGCATTGTCGGACCTACACAGACTTCCCGTTTATGATACCCATACTGTTTAATGTTTTTAGATTACAGTAAATACAGGATGTAAAAAAATGTTATTGAACATGAAGTTTTACAAAACAACTCTATGAGTCTTTGTTTTGTTTGGTGTCAGACAATAACAAATTAAATATCAGAGCAACTGGTCCTAAAAATATTATAAATAACTACGTTACAATTTTGTTCAAAATACGATATTTTTATGTTTTATAAACTATTAACTCAATATTACAACCGTAAAGAATTTAATTGTCTCTAACAATTTAGTTTCCTTAATTTATATACAAAGAGGAATACTATCTAAGTTCCCGAAGAAGCTGAAGCTATTTTCACTTAAAAATTCTTTTTGTGTGAGGAATCATCCCATTATAGGTTTGGCTTTACAGTTTCTGGTGTGACTTAGCTGCTTCCACTACTTTTTTTATTTTTCTCTCTCTTTTATTGTTTTTTAAATAATTATAATTTCCATCCTCCTTAAACCTTTAACAGGCAACTTTTTTGGAACGACAAAATCAAAGTTAAATTTTCGTATTTTCGTTAAAATGAACTAAATAGGTATCCTGAAGGTCATTTTAAATTCGTTCTATATGTCAGTCTGTCAAAAAACAGTGGTAAATCGTATTACCAGTGTTTGTTTGTAACAAAAAAAAAATCTTAAAATTCAATGGTATATCAGGTTTACCACCAAAAATAATATATAATATACATTTGGAAGAAATGGTTTATTTTTAGAAATTTAAAGTTGCTGATGGTACGGTATAAAGCATTCAATACACAAAGCCACTTCACATTTTGAACATTTGACGGAAGTTCTTTTCTGCTTTCCCTCTTTGCTACACTGAGCGCAGCGCCGTGAGATAGTTTTAGTCACCAAATGTCCTATGTTGTCCGTTGCTATCACTAACAATACGTCCCATTTATTTCCAGGCAAGAAACTCTTCTATCAATTCGTCGGCCAACTTGCTCCAAAATTTAAGGTGACGAAGAGTCTTTTTTCTCTCTTTCTTCATTCCCAACGCATAAATGATATAGAAGTTGACGACACTTGTCTCAATCATATAATAAAAGAGCTTTATCCATCACTTACAGCTCTTCCAGCCTATGTTATAGATCGCCATCCTTTGATCAAACCGATCCACCCCACCCATATTTTAGTTATAGTCAACTATAGACATCGGGCAAACAACATTCTCTTTGATACCATTTGTATTGGTTCATAGAACGTGTCCTTGATCGCCACCATTGTGAGAGTTGCTACATACTGTAACAGGTTTACTACCTCTATCTTTTAATTTCACGACAGATACGTCGCTGTACATTGCAAAATCAGACCAGTTCATCGCTAACTTTTTATCTTCGAGAAGTTTGCCTTTCGGGAAGTGCTTTCTATTCTGCCTCATTGTTACGTATCCAAACAGACCTCTGTCTAACAGTTTTTTCATAAGTGAAATTGTAAAGAAATTATCAAAATATAAACAGAAGCCTCTATTCTGCAGCGCCTCTGATAATTTAATCACAACCCTTTTCCCTAATGTATGCTCCGGATTTATCGCTGTTTTACTTTGGTAAAAGTAAAACTTCAACAAATAGCATGTTACAGCACATGCCATTGCCCAAACTTTAAATCCACTTTTGACAGATTTTATTGGCATGTACTGCTTTAGTATTGTTCGCCCCTTTTGAACGCTACCATGCTTTCATCAATCGCGACATTTATGTTCGAAATAAAGCTTTTAACATAGATTTCATTGAGGCGTGTGTTTAATGGGCGGATTTTGTACAGCCTATTATAGCCTGGATCACCACGTGGCAGCATTCCCTCATTATCGTTCATATGAATAAACCTTAAAATTCGCAAAAATTTTTTTAGAGGAAAAATGTTGCAAATACGGGAGATGTTGTAATTTGGGTCTCTTGACCAATATTTAGAGATAGCCGGCAAAGAGTTAAAACCCATAATTATCAACACCCCCAGAAAAGCCCATAACTCCGCCAGTGTAATGTCCATAAGTACTCCTCTCTGGCATAGAAATTAGATTGATCTACAATTAACTGCAGAGTTTCAATAGACAACAGTAAATTCAAGAAGTCTATCGGTGCTTCCGAACAAACCTGCAATAATACATGAATTATTTAAAAATAAATCGAGTAAAATAAGTTTTTATCTGCACAGTTGGACCCATATCATCTACATACTGGAAGTCTGTATACGCTTGGGGCAACGCAGGTACTTTCGACTAATTTACAAAGTCCTCTTGATTTTCGTGTGGATGGTCAGCACTCTCATTACTGTCCGATTCCAAAACAGAACGTTGTAGTGGTCTAGGTATTTCTGGATGACAGGTAACATCAGTCACAGAGTCATCGGAGTCATAAGGATCATCCGCCAATTCCTCTTCCGACGCTAACTGGCTGGAAGATTCCTGCGATGTCGATAGCTCAGGTTGGTTGATCGGTGATACTATTCGTATACGTTTCGGCGTTTGGAAAGAAGAATGGACACTTAAAGCTGCTGACGAAATAGAAATGCGCGTTTGCGGAGTTCCTGTTGACGAAGAGTCAACTCGCCCAAAATCATCTGCATCATAGTCTCCACCAACGTCGAAACTTTCCGCCTGCTCTTCTGTTACCTCCAATAACTCTAGTAGTAGTTTTCCTTCAGAGAAAGGCTTTTTCTGTAGCAATATTCTCGGTAGTTTATCTATAAATAAATTTTTGCATATAATTATTATTGACACGTAAATCAGCAAATAACTGTTATTTATCCATTTTACATTTACATTTACAATTTATCCATTAAAATTTTCCTGAATTATTCAAGCATGTGCCGCCATTATGAAACTAAGTAAAATGACAAAGATTTCCTTGGCGCAAAATTAGGTTGGTTTAAAAATATATTTTTATATATATATATATATATATATATATATATATATATATATATATATATATATATATATATTATGCTTTACTTATATCAAAAAATATTCCAAAACAATGTTGTTTTATTGCAAATGCTTCATGGATTTCTGATTCTAAGTCAACGAGGTTGTCTAACGTTGAGCGATGTTTTCGGAAACCACATTGTTTTGGAATAATTAAGTTGTTTGATTCTAAATACCACATAAGACTATTGTTTATTATCTTTTCTAATATTTTACCTATGCTACATGTAAGTGATATCGGTCGATATGTTTGTGGATCTGATTTTGGTTTAGTTGGTTTTAGGATAGGTATTATGATTGAATTTTTTCATGATTTAGGAAATATGTTTCTGGATAGGATTATATTGCAAATTTTGAATAGATGTTTTTTAGATTGAGGGCCCAAATTTTTTAGAAATATAAACGGTCTATTGTCGGGTCCAGGACAAGTGTTCTTACAATTCTAAAATACATTTTCTAATTCTTCCTCTGTTATTGGTATATTTGGATCATTATTATTTTGATCGTAATATTCTATAGGATTTTTTTCTCCTTTTGTTTTGATTTTTAATAAATTGGAAGTATAATTTAAGTTACTTGAGTTACATTCATAAGTAGATGCTAGTATATTGGATATTTCTTCTGGGCTTTTATAAATAGTGTTAGTTTGAGTTAGAAAGTTGATTGATTTATGGGGTTTGGAATTAGACATTTTGTTGACTTTTTTCCATATAGTTGTTATAGGAGTATTGTGGTGACATATTCTCTCCAAGAGTCACGTTTGGCTTTTTTAATAGTATACCTAGCGACTGCTCTTAATTTTTTAAATTCTATTGAATTTTCTTGAGTTTTGTGTCGTTTGAATTTATTAAAAGCTTGTTTCGATTGTACCGACTGATGTTTGTGATTGTTCTTAATTATCCCAACGTACTTTTTTGTTGATTCTGTGATTACGTTTGTCAGAGAGTATATTGTCTATATCTACATTGTCATTTAGGTTTTTCAGATTGTTTTTAATGTAATTTTGAAATTCTGTCCAATTTGCGCCTTTTAAATTCCATTTTAGTTGTTGCGAGGTAGTTGATTGCAGTTCATTGCTTATTATGATAGGGTAGTGATCATTATCATATAGATCTGGTAACATATTCCACGTAAGAGTATGTGTAATTGATGGTTTACAAATACATAGATCTATACTACAGCCTTCACCAGTTCTTATGTCAAAGCGTTTATGTTGTTCGTCGTTAAGGATATTTAGGTTAACTTCTTCTATTATTTTTTCTATTTTTCGACCTAGATATGTTAGTTTTGCTGAACCCCATAACGGATTATGTGCATTGAAATCACCAATTATGATCCGTGGAGTAGGTAGTTGATTTAATAGGTTTGAAATTTCTTTTGAATCGGATTCTTTATTGGGGGGAATATAAATATTGCAAATTGAAAAAAATTGTGTCTGTGACTCTAATTCCAATTGCTTCGATAGTTGTTGTGAAGAAATATGTTTGAGCAATCATTTTATGCAATATTGGTATGTAATGTAGCAAAACGCTGTAACTTATGAAAAAATAAATAACTGTTAGGAAACGATAAACGAAAATCAGTTTACTTCAATAGGATATCGCGGTAATAATATTGAATTATAATTTTTACCTTTTGTAAATCTAATTGAGGATTATACATTAACACAAAAACCGTTAATTTTCAAGGTATGCACAAAAACTGCTTATCGTCGATATCGTAAACAGACGCTGGTATCACTGCTATACCGGCGTTATACAACAGAAGCTATTCGTTGTAAATAATTTCGGAAACATTCGGTGTGTAATACCCATTGCTGCTTCAGCAAATGTTCTTATGCACCTAGACGCAATACGGACGTAATTTAATGCTTTACTTATTATAAGATATAGACATTATTAGACATTGGTAAGATATCCTGTAAGTGCCGCTTAAAGTGTTAAGTTTTCTTCCAATTGTTGTGTTTATCTTAGTTTAGGTCTGCCTCGGGTTCTTTTACCTGGTGGTATCTATTTCGTTATAATTCTTAACGCTTTAAAACTTTTCCATATTTTTTTTATTACGAAGCACATCGATTAGCTTTTTATTTGAACATTACGATTAAGTTAGAATTCAATCCAATATTCTTAAGCTACGTTATTCTACTTTTAGTTGTTTGGACATAAAATATTTAAAACACCGAAAACTTGTTAAAATTTAGTTATAAAGTTATATGAGCAAAAATGTCTGACTTTATCGTTTAGAAATAAATGTAGAGAGCAAAAGAGAACTGATGTGAAATCTAATTAAATCCTTCTAAAGTAATTAGATGGGAGCCGATGATGACAGGATAATAAGTAGCCCAATTTAACTCAATACCAAAATCCACTTAAACTGTGAGAAAATGTTCAAGAGCCAGCTCTTCATCTTATTAACCAACATTCTATTTAAGTTTGAGGTTTTCCATTATGAATTAATCCGCCAGGGACAAATTTGAAATTCGCCACCACTTTCCTTATCTGTAATTGGCACTTTCTAAAACTAATTTCTGAGAAAACCCATTTCCGCGTTAAAGTTTATGGTTTGCAAATGAAAAGCAAATTACAGGACTTCGCCCAATTTTGCACAAAAAGACAAAATATCGTAAGTTAAATGAAAATGTCTAATATTAAGTGGACAAATCTGGAATTTAAATTCTTACTTGTATCAAAATATGACGGAGTCGCCATGTCCATGAGTAAATATAATATTAGAAAGTTCTAACGATTAATTCTTACAAATTCTCATTAATATTAAATAAGTTAGTTATAGTTATATATATATATATATATATATATTATATATATATATATATATATATAAGTAAAAAGTAATGGCATGTCTCGCAAAACAAAAAACCAAAAATGGTATATCGATGGAAGGCAACCGTATATACGTATTTCTGACTATTGGTCTTCTTCAGTACGATGCAGCCAAGTGAGAAAAGGAGCAAAAGGAGGTTGTTCCGTTCAAGAACAACCAACATTATCACCAATCACATTTTAAATACTTCTAAATCATCTAATACGTTTTTTTATAACATTATAGGTACTAAAACTAAAAAATTTCTTAAATCCGATTCTGAGCTTTCCCATTTATCTAATTGGTTTTCTCGTCTTAATATCTTAGTTTCATTGAAATTAAATGAATGACTTTCATTAATTGCATGACCTATTCAGGCACTCGTATTTTTATTATTTCTAAGGTAACTTTTATGTGATGTTAGTCTGCCTATTAGATTTCTAGATGTGTGTACGATATATAACTTGTATACAATGATGTTATTGTTTTATTATTTTTAGTTGCAATGTTAATGTGAGAATAGTTAGCAAATACTTTAGTTAGTTTGTACGTTAATGTTGGTATGTAAGGTAGTGATGTGAAAATAAATTGAGATTGCACGATTTGGTGATTTGGTTCTCTCGTTTGCTTCATGTCAGTTTAATTGGGTAAGAATTCTTTAATAAAATGTCTTTCGGTTCCACTAACCCTTTGTTGATGTTACTAGAGTGTGATAATTTGATTATTCTGTTTTTTAAATTAATTTTTAGTATCAAATTTATTTTCATATGAAGTGGATGTTTTAAATGATAATTAATAAATCTGTCTGTTACTAAATATAGGTTTTCTGGACCATTCAGTGCTTAATACATTTTGTGCATTTCGTTTGATTCTTATATCAATGTATGAGACGCTATTTTCTCTCTCTTTTTCACATGTAACCTGTAAATGTTCATTATAATTATTAAAAGTTTGTAAAGTTTTGTTTATTTTGTCTGCAGGTAAAGCAAGTATTAAGGCATCTACAGAGCGTTTGATAAATTTGTAACTTTTATAAAAATCTTTGTAGGTAACCATAATAACAATCGAAACTAGTTATCCACAACAAAAAAAAAATATAATAAACAGAAACGAGTGTCTTCCTGACATAAATCAAACATCAAAATAATAATCATTGTCAACTTAAATTTCAACAAAATTAGATAAAAGTAAAATATTGTACTCATATAAATATATACTTTAAAAAAGTTAGATTTAAATGTTTTGTATACCCCTCTGTGGCTCAGTGGTAAGAGCGCCTACCTTTAAACCTAAAGGTCGTGAGTTCGAATCTCATCTGGGTGGAGAAATTTTCGTTTATTAAAAATTAATAAATGAAAATAATTTCTATCCTTGTGCGATTGGTACTCACCAGAGGGACCGCAGACGTTCGGATACAATTAGCGTCTCTTAGCAAAGACAATGACGTCGACTTTGCTAAGTATCAAGACAATTACTCTACACACACATACACACTACACTAGGTACCTGACTGTACCATGCCAATGATCAGAGTTGTCGAGGCATTAACCCAATAAAAAAAAAAATGTTTTGTGAATTTTGAAATTTAATGGATTAACCTCATGTTGTAAGTTTTTATACTATACTATGTTTTTTAACCAGGGGGAGTAAACCAAAAAGACAGATTCACATTCAAGAAAGTTACTAGAAAAGTCACCAAATACATCTTCTTTTTTTGTTGATTATCTCGGCCTTGCGGTAATCGAGTAATCAATATCGGACAACCTAACACGTCAATTTTAAAATTTATATTTTAACTTTATTTATATTCATGTTTGAATAATAATTTTTTTCAATTCTCTTCCAATATATTGAAATGATTTCAATATGTTAAAAAGGATACAACTTAAATGGATTTTTATATGAGTTTGTTGTTCATGAATTTCATGAAGCCATCACAATGTGGGTTTGATTCTGAAATAAAAGAGAGAAAAAGATTAGTAAATTGTTAAATAAATTAATTTTGACTTACCTGGTATAGTGTTAATAATTTCTGAATAGTATAGTTGCCTAGTGTATAGGTAAATCGTTTAAACCTTAAAAAGAACAAAAAAGAAGAATTCTTAAAAAAATATTTAAACATAGAAATTTAAAAAAAAACGTCAGAAAATAAACTGTCAAGCTAGTTTGTGGGAGCTAAATTAATAGGGGTTTTGTTAAATAAGAAATTACAATGATGTGGAGATGAAAAGATTAGATTGTATTAGCATTGTAATAGAATAAGTTTTATATCTGAACATTTTTTTTTAAATTCCCAAATTAGATGTGATTAAAGTGATTATGAGAAATTAATGTGGATTGACAAATGTGTCAGAACAGGACAGTTTGAATGGTTTAAAAAAAAAGAAGACGAAAAGAAAAAAAACTTTGGTTGCTGTTAGCAACGGGGAATTGGTTTTTTGAGAGAGGCGACGAGGATTTTTCGACGAAGGGGAGCCCTGAAACTGTGGAATAGGTCGGGAGTGTTTTTTAACTCGTCTAATTAGAATTTTAGTTTTTCCACAGTTTCCACAACAGAGATATCCAGAATTTGTTCCAGAGAGTAAGAGAAACAATTTGACTTATAAATTATTATTGGCGTACAGAAATGTCATTTAAATTGAGAAAATTAAAATTCATGAATTAACATAATTGCGATAGGCGTTAAAAATTGAAAATATTAATGATCATTAAATTTAAAATAGAATAGTACGTACCTTAACTTCCGAAGAGAGGATTGATATTCCAGTTTCACCGATTATTTTGCGAGTAGTTAGTTTTCTTTAAATAAATCAGAACTGTTTTCACAGAAGTGAGGTTGGATAATAATTTTGGGAATCATTTGAAATTTTGATTATATTTGAATGCAAGTTTAAAGTCAGCGGAATAAAGTGTTCAGCTTCTTTTTCTTTATAGTTTATTTAAACACTTTATAAAGTTGCAATATTTATTTAGTTTTTAGGTATTTGTAGAGAGTCTCCACATTTTGTAATCAATTTTTATTGTCACGACACTAAACCACATTAAGATTTACACGATTCCTCTTTTTTGTAAATTTTTAAAGGCAACCCAAGTTGCAAATGAATTTTATTGTTTATATTAAATTTGTTCAATATTAATAAATAACGTGCTTCATTTGGGTTAATTTATCAAAAGTCTAAAGTAAATTTTGGTTTAATTTCTTTTTGAACTCTACCAGGAGACTACAGAGTCGACGTCACACAGTGACAGATTGCTTAGAACACATAATTGAGCTAGCCGAGTATTAAATTAAATATTAAACGAATATTAAATTAAACAAAAAACCACATATTTTAAAAATTATTATAAAAAAAATAAAATTAATAAAATACAACTTTTTCAATATATTACAATTATTTCCAATAAAAAAAGGACGTTTTTTACATTTGGTCTCATGTATATATATATATATATATATATATATATATATATATATATATATATATATATATTTAAATATCGGGTGATCCAATTTTATAGATCTCTTGAGTTTATGGTATTTAACTATAATTTTACAGAATATTTTGATCCGGACAGTCAATAATGTTACAGATCTAAGTATGGTTTTTCACAGAAATTTGTCTTTTAATTTGCAAATAGAGCTTATATGCAACAAAGCTATGGAAATGTATGTATCAAAAAGTTAGAGAGAGTTCAAAGATTTCTGAAAAACTCTTCTTTTAAAATGCGTAGACCATAGTCTTATTTTGGTGTGATCACTTTCTTGAATCTAGCTTTTTTTACCAGAAGAGTTAACTTTGACTTTGATCATTATTTTTAAGCTTAATACTCTAATCTCCTGAATTGCTTCAGACAATTTGTTTTACATATTCCTTCCCGTTCACTACTTTAGAATTCACTTTTTCATGTTTCCCATCACAGAATAAATTATGGTTCAAATATAGGTGTGGTCCTACTTTTCATGCATGGTAATCAGTTACCTCATTAGATAGATTTGTTTAGCTTAAGGGTCAAGATCTTTTATGTTACATATTACATACATAAGGATCTATTATATTACATTCTAGCATAATTTTGCAGTTTTCTTAAGATGATCTACAACCAGGAAGAACAAAACCAACTGTATCAATCAAACTAAAACACAACCTCACTTACTAATGTTCTTTTATTGTAATGAAAACAAAATGAAAATGTTTCTTAACAAGTATACACTAAATTTAAAAGATAGTTGCTGTTTTTCCTATGATAAATTAAGATAACGTACATTTATAAATTTATAAACACTTTAACCTATATTTAGTATTAATACCATTTAGAAAAATATCACATCAAGTACTATTTGCATATCACCAAGTCCAAGTTATTACAAACAACTTGAGTCAGAAATCGATTTATATATTAGAGGAAAATAATATTCTGTGATATTCGGGATGTATGTAAAAATAAAAATTTAATAATTTTATTAGTCTTTCAAAATATTATCTCAATTTATGTCTTGGTGAGGTTCATGAACAACTACACCATTTTGAATTTCTTCATTTAGTTTTTTATCAAAAACTGAATCTATATTTTAGATATTTAAGCAAGAAAGTTTTGTTTTTGGTCAGACGCCAACGTATAAACCATTCTTTGAATAATTTCACCTAAAAATAAGTATGCTAAGACAATATATTCATAATATATTCATAATATAATATATTCATAATATAGAAAAAAAATCAATGATCCTATAAACAGTAAGATAAACAATCTATAGTTATGCTACGCAATATTGGCTAAAATGAATCTGCTTATATGTAACGTAAAATAATTTTTTTTTCTTTTCTTTCCTTTGCATGTTCTTATATCTGTTAAACCAAATATAATTATAATAATCGCCATGTTACCTATCCAACGGTAACTTAAACACCACAAATTATAACTATTAATAATGTAAAACAACTACAAATTTAAAACATTTAAAGGGTTTTGACCCATATATTTTGGTGGCTACTAGCATTTACAACCGTAAGTATTAACCACATTTTGCTCTAACCTTTGTCAACATTTTAATTTAACGTTCTTTTTAATTAAAGTGGTTATATACTTTCAGGTTTGCACTGATGATGGATTTATCAATCCGAAAACGTTTTGCAATGTGTTTGTGATAGTCCATTTGGGGCATTTTTTTTATACCTTTTATAAAGGATTTTAAACAATTTTTTAATAAAGAAAACGCAAAACCAAAATACATAATTAAAAAAATAATATAAAACTATAACCAATATTCATATATAGATAAATAAACAGAAAATAATCACATCTACCTCGTCTGATCATGCAGCAAACCTGTTAAAAATTATTTATTAGTGATTCAAGATTGTTATTATAGCCATATTTATTATAAATAAAAACATATATTCAGTTATATTGTTTTGGGGTTATATACGGAAGTTCCTCTGATCCCTGAGTTTGCATTACTGGGATTTATTCCTCTGAATCTCTACTATACAATGTAATACTCTTCGATGATTTTAAGGATCTCTTAGAAATCGGACTGCCAATTTTTGGATATTTTAGGAATATCAGGGGAATGTTATATAATAAATGAAACTTTCATTAAAATTTTTTTTACAAAGTTAATTGTTTAATTACATGAAAGTGTTTTGTATTTCAGGTAAATGAAGCTATAGCAAGATACATTTAAATAAGTAAGTACATTAATATAGATCCACAAGATGTATTGGAAATAATAAAATTATTCCCATACTTTATAAGTTGTGAAAAACTCTGAACTATCACTATTTTTAATTTTTATTAAATATTTTACAACAATAATCATCCTTTTTCACTTTGACTTTATGCCCATGCGGCTTTTTAAATTACATTTCTTTAAAATTCACTATTTTTGTAATGATAACTCACAATTTTAATTTAAAATTTAGTTTACTAGTGTGTAAGTGTTTTGATTTCTACTTCCGAAATCCTAAGAAAGCAGAAGTGATGACATCTTGATTTTTTATTAAATAAAACATATGAAAAATATGCTTACAAGAAAAACTGTAACAATAAAACACTGAAAACTTTGTTTTTAAACTTCCACAAAATTTATTTTAACCTCTTATCACTACAGCTGTTTCGGCTGATTGCCTTATTTTTAATATTGTTTCGTAGGTCCACATCTCGAATGCTTCAAATCGACCGCTCACCTATTTCTTTAAGGTCCAGGCCTTACCCCATACAGCATCACCGAAAACACATATGAACATAATATTCTTATTTTGAGTTGCAAACTAAGATCTCTACTGCATAATACTTTTCTCTTCTTATTAAATGTTGCTCTAGCTTGTCCAATTCTCATTTTTATTTCTTCTGTACACTCGTTAGTTTCAATAATAATTGTACTAAGATATCTGTATTTTTTTACTTTTTCTTTTTTTTACTTCTCTTATGTTTAAAATGTCTTGTTGGGTTTGGGAAATTGTCATAAATTTTGTTTTATTAGCATTAAGCGTTAGTCTCCTTTCCTCACTGGTATTTAGTAGTCTGTATACTAGTATATATGTATACTCTCTAACAGTGTCTGTAGATCGTATATATTCTCTGCAATTAGTATAGTATCATCGGCATATCTGATATTGTTGATGAGTTTGTCGTTTACTTTTATTCCATTTGTTACATTTTCGAGTAATTTTTTAATTATTTCTTCCGAATGTAGATTTAACAATAAGGAGGAGCGTATGCGACCTTGCCTTACGCCTCTTTTTATCTCTACTTCCTATGAAAGTTCTTTGTCCACTCTGACTTTTGCTGTTTGGTTAAAGTGGAGATGAGTTATTATTCTTAAGTGCTGTTTTGTCAATGTGTTAATCTTTAAGTAACTCTACAAGACGGTTATGTCGGACCTTATCGAACGCCTTATTGTAATCAATAAAACAAACATCCATAAATCTTTGCAACAGGATGTTAAATCCAAATAATGCCTCTCGTGTACCCATGGCATGTCTAAATACAAATTGGGTTTCAGTTATGTCTTTTCCAGTTTTCTGAAAATTCTTAAATGGATTATTTTTAAGAATATTTTTAGTGTGTTACTCATCTGATATCAATTTAATTATTTCAGTTGGAATTGAATCAGGCCCCGTAGTTTTATTAGATTTTGCCAGATTTATTGCATGTATTATTTCAACCTTAGTTATATTTGGACCTATATCATGTTCCTCGCAATCGTTTATGCCATCTTGTTGTGTCCTGTCCTCAAACAATTCTTGGACGTATTCTCTCCATCTGTTTAGTTTGCCTTTGATATCGGATATTATTTTACCATTCGTATCAACCAGGGTGTTACTATTGTTGGACCGTCTTATACCTGCTAATTCTTTAATTTTTTTGTACATGGCGTTCAACAAGCACTTTATCGATGTCTATGAGTCGAGTAAATGTTAGATGCCTGTATTTTAGTAGGTACAACCCCTACTGTGGCTTGAAGATAGGGTATATATTATAAGCGTCGAAACGGGTAGCTTAAAATTCTACAACAATAAAAACTACTTAACATTGTACATCAGCTTCCGACCGTCTTTTGAACCATATTAGTTTACCGATAAATTACGAGACTGTACTCTTTGACTATTAACAGACAGTTTTACACTATCTTAATGATAAAATACTGCAAATATTGAGAAGAATAACGGTATTCTATGTTGTATTGGTTCCCGTCTTTAGATTTTATCTTTTTCTATTATTTATTTTCCATTTATCTTTGCCACTGAACACGCTACTCCACGTTCTGTGAGATCACGGCTTAACAGGCAAGTAATAAGAGTGTGAGAAGTTAAACGAATATGGAAAACAAAAGGGGTACACTAATAGAAAAATGGAGCAGCAACACAGCAGAGTTGTTACAAAATAATGGTAAACCTTGGGAAGAAGCAATATAAATGGTCAAAGAATAAAAAAACGTTTTCCATTATATCAGACTAAATTGATAAAAAAAAAACTTACTTCTTAATTTTTTTAAGGATACAAATATTGTATCGTCGATCCTGTCTAATTTCTTATTACTGTTTGTGTAGCTGCTTTTTATGGTGTTTTATGGAGTATTAAACCAGGTCTCATTAAAATAAACATATTATTATTTGGCATATCCTAATTCCTAATACAAACATAAAGTATAAAATCTTTTACCTACCTGCGGTTTGCTACAGTTGCTAAATTGTAATGATCCTTATAAATTGCTACCTAAAGTTTGTGACAACATATTTACGTTCTTAATTACAGTTATAAATGTTTCTCATCCGAATTGTTTATCTTGAGGCGACCTTATGTATTTGTACCTATCCTCAGCGCCTCCAAGACGAAATCACTTTCCCTTACTATTCGAATTATCTTGACAAAACAAATGTGCCCCCAAGCTCTGGTGGATGGTTCGAGTAGATTATTCTGTAGATAGTCCACAACAAAATTCAGAGAGAAGTGTTGGAGACAGTGGCGGCTTGAAGTTATTTTTATTTAAAAAACATTATTATCACAATCGTACGTTTCTAAATTAAACAGTTTTAGATAAAGGTTGAATTAATAATTGAAGTAGATATTATTCTATGACGAAGTAGAGATCTTCTACGCCAGATGCCTAAGAAAGGACATTAAGATCATAATTGGCGACCTTAACACGTTCATTGATATCTACACCCATGGGTGTATTTTAATGTTTTGGAGAGTTGCCACATTCACCTAAGGATATAGCGCGGTCATAGTAAACATATGCGATGAATGTAACGCCGGCAATATTCTGAATAAAATAAAATTTGGTTGGCATGTTAAATGAACATTATACTAAACATCTGTAATGTTGGTTGCGGACAGCAAAGGCTCAGAGAACGATATCATGTCAGTTAACTTATGGCACCCAAACTACCGGACTTGTGTGCGTTAAGTCGTAATGTAAACAGAAATGTTAGTTTTTTGTGTTTAAGTAGTGTTATTGTTTTAAATAACGTTGTTGTTGTTGACATTTTTCGTTTTATTTTTCTATATACTTTATTATTTATCTCTGGTTATATTATTGTTATTTAAAATCGAAAGGAAAAGAAGTACTGCAGGAAGATCTTGTAGTGGTTATAAAGCAGGGCCGTCTGGTGTAAATAAAAAGACACGGGAGCTTTCTTAAAAATTATCATAATTTTCTCCTACGTAAGTAGATAAAGAAGAGCTACAAAATCTTGAACTTCGGAGCCATCGCTCATTCTTGGCAAACCACAACATTAACAATCCAAATGATTTTCGTACATTGTTTCTTGATGAACATTGACTGAAACTGATTGTTACAAGCACTAACGAAAAAGCTGTAACCATCTTTCTCTCTGAAAACACAAAACAGAAGTCTCGTATTACCTCCTGGAAGGAGCTGACTGTGGAAGAATTCAAAACTTTTATTGGATTGTTATTGTTAACAGGCACAATTTAGTTTTAAAATGGCATGGATATGCAATTCAAATTTTTTAATTTATTTTAGGTATGACACAGCTCCCAAGATTGTCGAACTACTTGATCCAAAACACAAAAACCAATTTTGCGAAGTACATGTCCAAAAACAGATTTTTAATAATTATGCGATGCCTTCATTTTGCACCAAATGATATTAATAATCAAGATCGTTTACGCAAAATACGTCCTGTACTAGAATCTTTTCAGTAAAAAAATGAAATACATTCACACTCCAGGTAAAACCCTTTCATTAGATGAATCCATGATGTCTTGGAGATAAAGACTTATATTCCGGCAATATATACAAAATAAGCGTCATGTCATAAGTATGGTATTAAACTGTATTGTTGACAGAACCTGATAGATTGTTTCACAATTTTATTGTTTACAGTGGAGCAGGGGATGAAACCAGCGGTACTGGTTGTACAGTAAAAACTGGTATTGAAGTTGTTGGAGGAGAAATAAAATCTTGGACATTCGGTATTTATGGACAGGTTTTATATTAGCTATAAATTGGGATAAAAACTGCTTACAAACGGAGCCTATTATATAGGAACATCACACAGAAATAGGAAAACTAATCCAGTGCCTGTTGTACAAAAAAGATTACAAAAGGAAAGAATAAATCCGTATTTCGCAACGGAGTTCAAGTAAGTAAGTGGAAGGACAAAACAGAGGTATTATACTTAACCACAGAATTTGATAATACAATGACGGACATCACCAATATACGAGTTCAAGCAACGTTGAAACCTACAGCCATTTATGAATATCACAAACATATGTCCGGCATTGACCGTCAAGACCAAATGCTCGCATAGTATCCGTGCTTTCGGAAAATTTAGCGTTTGTTATACGAAATTTTTTATTCATATACTGCGAAGAAAGTCGCTATATAATTTCATACTATTAATTTTGGAGACTATGTTGCCAGCGGCGGGCGAACTTTCGACACCAAATTGTCTTTGTATCTGGGGTTATCAAAGGGTCAAATTTTATTCTAGGAAATTTCAACACCACGGCGTAAGCAGGTAGGTAGGTAATTAGCGGCGATGGACATTAACACCCAAGCAGGACAAGCGGGTTTTCCCAATATTTATTGTCACGGCGGGGAGCGTGGCACTTGTGTACTTGTGACTAAATTATTTCAGTTGTAATTTATTTCTTGTTTGACGTTGACCGTGCATCGCTCCGTGCGTGACCATGGTAGGGGTACATTGAAACGATGCCAGCGTGCGTAGCGGCGAAATATGACAAAATTGGAATATTGGACAAAATATTTTTACGCATAAATTTTATCAAAAATGTGTGGAAATACATGTTGCGTATTTAATTGTGCTAATATTAGCAAAAACAGTGAGTGTTTTATAGATTCCCAAAGATTACATATAAATTAGAGAAAAGAAAAAGATGAATTCGTGCTATTAATATGAAAAAGTAAATATGACATAATTTCATTCTTATGCAATTGAAGTAGGAAAAATTTAAATAATTTACCTTGAATGATATTTCATAAGGCTTCAAGCTAACTGCAGATGACTTTAGCTTTTATATCATAACTTTTACTATTACTGTTTTTAATTATATGTTCTTTTGCGTGAAAAACTTGATTTGCCAGTACTAGATTTTTCCCTGTCTTTTCCGTTTGGAGTCGAAACGATATATTATGATGAATTTTGAGAAACTCAGCTTTTAATACTACATATTTATTTTGTACATAAACTGAAAAAATATAGTTAAAAACTAATTTATTAATAATTGTCAATGTCGCATGTATTTAACAATGTCAAACATAATATATTTTCGGGTTAAACATTTGACATATTATGTCAAATGTTTAACACAAAAACCAATTTTGCGAAGTACATGTCCAAAAACAGATTTTTAATAATTATGCGATGCCTTCATTTTGCACCAAATGATATTAATAATCAAGATCGTTTACGCAAAATACGTCCTGTACTAGAATCTTTTCAGTAAAAAAATGAAATACATTCACACTCCAGGTAAAACCCTTTCATTAGATGAATCCATGATGTCTTGGAGATAAAGACTTATATTCCGGCAATATATACAAAATAAGCGTCATGTCATAAGTATGGTATTAAACTGTATTGTTGACAGAACCTGATAGATTGTTTCACAATTTTATTGTTTACAGTGGAGCAGGGGATGAAACCAGCGGTACTGGTTGTACAGTAAAAACTGGTATTGAAGTTGTTGGAGGAGAAATAAAATCTTGGACATTCGGTATTTATGGACAGGTTTTATATTAGCTATAAATTGGGATAAAAACTGCTTACAAACGGAGCCTATTATATAGGAACATCACACAGAAATAGGAAAACTAATCCAGTGCCTGTTGTACAAAAAAGATTACAAAAGGAAAGAATAAATCCGTATTTCGCAACGGAGTTCAAGTAAGTAAGTGGAAGGACAAAACAGAGGTATTATACTTAACCACAGAATTTGATAATACAATGACGGACATCACCAATATACGAGTTCAAGCAACGTTGAAACCTACAGCCATTTATGAATATCACAAACATATGTCCGGCATTGACCGTCAAGACCAAATGCTCGCATAGTATCCGTGCTTTCGGAAAATTTAGCGTTTGTTATACGAAATTTTTTATTCATATACTGCGAAGAAAGTCGCTATATAATTTCATACTATTAATTTTGGAGACTATGTTGCCAGCGGCGGGCGAACTTTCGACACCAAATTGTCTTTGTATCTGGGGTTATCAAAGGGTCAAATTTTATTCTAGGAAATTTCAACACCACGGCGTAAGCAGGTAGGTAGGTAATTAGCGGCGATGGACATTAACACCCAAGCAGGACAAGCGGGTTTTCCCAATATTTATTGTCACGGCGGGGAGCGTGGCACTTGTGTACTTGTGACTAAATTATTTCAGTTGTAATTTATTTCTTGTTTGACGTTGACCGTGCATCGCTCCGTGCGTGACCATGGTAGGGGTACATTGAAACGATGCCAGCGTGCGTAGCGGCGAAATATGACAAAATTGGAATATTGGACAAAATATTTTTACGCATAAATTTTATCAAAAATGTGTGGAAATACATGTTGCGTATTTAATTGTGCTAATATTAGCAAAAACAGTGAGTGTTTTATAGATTCCCAAAGATTACATATAAATTAGAGAAAAGAAAAAGATGAATTCGTGCTATTAATATGAAAAAGTAAATATGACATAATTTCATTCTTATGCAATTGAAGTAGGAAAAATTTAAATAATTTACCTTGAATGATATTTCATAAGGCTTCAAGCTAACTGCAGATGACTTTAGCTTTTATATCATAACTTTTACTATTACTGTTTTTAATTATATGTTCTTTTGCGTGAAAAACTTGATTTGCCAGTACTAGATTTTTCCCTGTCTTTTCCGTTTGGAGTCGAAACGATATATTATGATGAATTTTGAGAAACTCAGCTTTTAATACTACATATTTATTTTGTACATAAACTGAAAAAATATAGTTAAAAACTAATTTATTAATAATTGTCAATGTCGCATGTATTTAACAATGTCAAACATAATATATTTTCGGGTTAAACATTTGACATATTATGTCAAATGTTTAACCTGAAAATTGGGACTCCAAAATTGTCAGTTGAAGGTGGTAGGTGTCGCATCAGTCACGCACGGAGCGAATACGGATATTTCAAAAATGAGTTTGATAAAAAGTTCCTGTGGTCGAGATTTATTAGTGGTGGAGCATAATTCGTTCTCGAGACAGAAAGTGTTAAAAAGCGGCGAGATATTTTGGCGCTGCATCCAAAGAAACACTAAGTGTTCCGCAAAAGTGTTTACAATAGGCTGTGAGGACCTCACAATCACAAGAAGTGATTTGGTACATAATCATGAAGCCGATCCAAAAAAGCTTGAAGTAAAGATGGTACCAAATGCATGTAAAAGAAAAGCCCAAGAGGCCCAGAGGAAAAGCCTGCCGAAATTACAAGAACTGCTGTTGCTGAGTGTGATGCCAATTTGCTGACAGTTCCTGACATAGCTAGCATAAGAAAGAACATTTACAACTGTCGCCGTAAACTGTTACCAGGTCCGTTACCAAGAAGCATATCAGAAGTCCATAACGCGGTTAGTAATTATTCTCCTAAAACCTGTCGCAATGAAAGTTTTTTGTTTTTAAATCATCCTAAATTAAATGTAATTGTATTTTCATGCAAGACAAATATTCGTTTGTTGTGTAAATAAAAAACTTTGTATATGGATGGTACATTTTCATACAGTACCAAATATTTTCTACAATTATTTACTATACATGGCTTGGAAAATGGACATTATGTTCCTTTAGCATACTGTTTGTTAAAGGACAAATTGTCAATGACATACAAAAATTTATTTTCTTTATTAAGGTCTAAGATTTTTGAAACATTTCAATTATCATTACACCAAAACTGGTTTAAAAAAATTCAATCTTTGCGTTTGGTATAAGAATATAAGGATACAAATTCAGAAATTGGAAAATGTTTAAGGCATACGTTTGGTTTAACTTATTTAAATCCAGCAGAAGTTGAAGAATGCTTTCTTTATGATTTAATGTCATATAAACCTATAAACGCAACACTTGATATATATGCAGATTATTTACTGGAAAGTTACATTTTCGATAGCGCTCTATTTCCACCACACATATGGTCTAATCAGAATCAGTCTATTGCGACGACCACAAAAGCCTGTGAATCCTTTCATTCGAGATTTAATTCTTCTTTTTATTCAACACATCCTTCTATTTTTATTTTTATTGAAAAGTTAAAAGAATTTCAAGTAGACACTTATGTCAAAATAAATAGTTTACATATACCAGCAAAAATCAAAGATACTACTGTTAAGGCGAAATTGGCATTTTTGGAGAAAATGATGGATAAACTACGATCCCAACAAATACGTAGGTTAGATTTTATAAAAGCTGTATCTTATCATTCCTATAATAGCAAATAAATCATTGTATACAAGTATATTAACGGTAAAATGTACAAAAATTAGGTACTAGTTGTATTATATTTAGATATTATTACAGTTATAAAGAAATAAAATGCACATTACTTTTATTAAAATAAATAAATTAATTAATTATGGTACTTTATTAATGTTGCAGCTATATTTATTTGATGTCGAATATACCTGTAAGATAAAACGGGAATTGGGGCTGGTGTCGAAAATTGCCATTAAATTTTAGTCGCTACCTGCTTAGTGTCGAAATTTCCTACGCCCGTTGCGAGAGTGGAGTTGAAAATAAAAATAAAATTGACCTTGGAGAGTACAAATTGGAAAAAATAGAGAAAACAATTGAATCAAATTACGGTACAGGAAATACTTGAGTAGTATACAGGTAGTTTTTGTAAAAACGGTAAAAAGAGTCCTAAGAAAGTAGTGCCTAGTATGCAGGAGGCAAAATACCATTCGCCCCAAGTGATTTAAGTGTTGAATTTTTTGTTTTTTATTGCCATATCACCAAAAATTACTGTAAAATTTGACTTACACCCATGGATGAAATCGGCATTTTTAATGAAATTTTAGAGTTTCTGGTTACACCCATGGGTGCAGTTTTCTTAATGATCAAACGTTGTGTTTTAAATAAAATCACATTTGTAATACGGTTTTGTATTCATTCCAAACATTCAGTATAAAAATCAGAAAAAAGTACATGATGCACAAGTAATTAGTGCAAACTAGTGCACATTAGTACACAAGTTGGTGGCAATGAACGTAATAATGAAAAAAAGGAAAGTAAATATGTATACCCTATATATCTGAAAATACAGTGCTTATGATACTAACTATGACAATGAAAATACAATAATAGGATTTGCAGCTTCCAAATGCGTGGTCGTTAAAATACCTACTTCCCCCATAAGAATATTCCAAAAGTAACATGGACTTCGCCTGATAGAAAAACAAAAAAAATCAAATAGATTACATCCTAATAGAAACCAGGCACACTCTAACGTATTGGATGTACGTACTTATCGTAAAGCTAACATAGATTCAGACCACTTCTTGATAAGCGAAAAAATACGAGCAAGAATTTTAAACGCAAAAAGAAAAGGGCAAGAAAAGCAAAACAGGATATATAGCGGCAATGTGATATCTGTAGAATAACCATTAAGGAAGCGGCAGATGACGTCCTAGGACCAGAAGAACCCACTCCATGCAATGGTTAGTTCGATAATGAATGTGAAGATATCTCTTGAAGAAAAAACGTACAATGAACTCGTGGAAAACCATATTTTGCAAGAGCTACAATTACTAAAAGAAAATAATAAAACTAAAAATTCTGGAACATCCTAAATAAGACACGAAAATAGTTTAAACCACGGCTGACGATGTGCAGGGACAAAATAGACATAAATATAGTTAGTACCAGTTACGCAATAATTAAAGAAAAAGTTAATGGTAGATATGTAATATATTTTATAAAAATAGGTCGGCTTAGATAGGTTGGATAACGACTAGGGAAGGTCGAGGCTCAACTAGTGCTGTAGCACCACGGATGATGATGATAATATAGACATATTTTCATAATCCTTCAAGTTTATCCTATTCAGTTGATTTCTAGGAAAATGATATTTTAACTATAGGTAGCGTATGATTAGGCTGAGAGGTCCAGTATCATTAGTTTGAATTATACTGTAAAAGCCGTGCCTACTATATTAAAATATACAACACTAATCAAACGATCACTAATTTAACTATGTTTAAAAAATTTTTAGTGAAATTATCATGATAGAAATATGTACCTAAGTTTAAAATTTGTAATTTTCGAGAGTTTTTCTGGTGTCCCTGTTTGCACTATAATAGGGGTTAAAGGTGACAAATATTAAATTTTAATTTTAAAATGGATTTAGATTATTACTAACCAATAACAATATTGATTAAATAAAATTTAAAACTTTATTCTTAGTCCAAAACAAAAATTCAAAACTACTGAAAAAAAATAATTTTTATAATTTTAAGTTCTTTAAAATAGATTTTTTAATTATTGTTTTCTTACTTGTCACAGTAACTACTCAAGCTTAATATTGTGACAACAAATTAAACAGAGCAACTCAATTACCTCTGCCATAACCTGACTTAACCTAAAAATATTATACCAAACTAATATATAAAACATTATAAAGTCTTATAAGAATATTAAAAAAAAAAACTAAAGGCAACGCTTGTTTGAAATATATTTTTTATTTAGCCTATGATACACAAATTCTTCTTCTTTTTGTGCCGCTCCTATCGGAGATTGGAAATCATCAAGGCTATTCTGACCTTGTTTACGGCTGACCTAAAGAGTTCATTAGTGGTGCAGCCATACCACTCTCTCAAATTCCGCAACCATGACATTCTTCTACGGCCTGGATTCCGTTTTCCTTCTATTTTTCCCTGCATTATATTTTGAAGTAATGCGTATTTATGTCCTCTCATCAGGTGACCAAAATATTCGAGTTTTCTTCGCTTTAGCGTTAACAAAATCTCTGGGTCTTTTCCTATTCTTCGTATTACTTCACAGTTTGTTATTCTTTCAACCCAACTAATCTTCAGCATTCGACGGTAGCACCACATCTCGAAACTTTCAATATTTTTCATGTTGTTCTGTTTGAGAGTCCAGGCCTCTACACCGTATAATAGCGTGTTAAATACATAGCCTCTCAGCATTCTTAATCGTAGAGGGATGCTTATATTTCTGTTACAGAAGAATTTTCTCATCTTTATGAAGGTGGCCCTAGCAATTTCGATACGTCTTTTTATTTCACTGTTTTGGTCTCCAGTTTCGTTTATTAAAGTTCCCAAGTATTTGTAACTTGATACTTTTTCAACTTGAGTGCCGTTTATACTAATATACGCGGGTTGTGTCATGTTTTTACTGAAGACCATATACTTGGTTTTTTTAATATTGATATTTATACCATAATAGGGAACTTGACAATTTTTTTTTTATTTATTTATATATTTTATTTATATTTGTCTACATATAGAAACAACGCATACCAATTATCAACCCTCAAATCGCAATATTTAATTTACAATGAACATTTAAAGTTCTAACAACACGAAGGACGATATGACGTCACGCTGCTAGTTCCAAGACAAGAGAACAACGAACTGGCAACACTGTTGCCACAAACTGTCAACTGTAAAAACATTGTTTTGAAGTTTAGATTTTGTTGTGGATTTGTGGATATTTTGCTTTTATTAGGTGTGCTTTAATAATATCAATAATAATAATGGAAGCAACACAAAATCAATATTACAAATATTGTATGGTTCCTATGTGTTCCAATACAACTGATAAAACGCCCGGAAAGATATTTATTCCGGTGCCTGAAGATAAAACCGTCATTTAAAATGATTGAATTGGGTTGAATGCATGTAGAAAAAATGAGAAAGATATTTTACAGAAAACTAAAGCCCACATATGTGAGGATCATTTTAATGTGAGTATAAAAATCAGACTATATCTAATTATCATTATACATACTTAGCTATTATGTTTATTTCTTTGCTCCACAATGCAGTAATATTTACTAAGTATAGTATTACCCTTGAATTACAAATAACCTTATGGTTTTTATTGTTACTATATTTATTCATAATAATACATATTTTTTTATATGGCTTATTTAGTTATTTATTCTAGCTTGAAGAAGACATTTATGTTAAATAAAAGTTAATGGGAGGTCAGAAAAAAATGAAAACTAATGTAGTGCCTCATATATTTGATTGCCAGAAAAATAGAAAAAGATCGTTTGAAAATCATCCCACCGCTGCAGGTACTAAGAGAATTTGGTGCTGAATTTCTTTGGTGCCACAAAATCCATTTTGTATTCAGGAGAATTTGGAGATAGCTGCATGTAATAGTAAGACCATTCACCCTATGGAAATTCAGCTGGAAACAAATGAAATTTAAGTTTCAAAAAGAGATGCCTCTTCACAAACCTGTCCTAGTGTTAGGACTAAAAGTGTTCAATGTAACAAGATGTTCAGGTGTACAGTGTGGAATTACAGTAGGGTTTTCGCCAATCAAAAGTATTTCAGTCAACGTAGAGATGAAGCTATCAACAAGTTATGTATCCAATATTTCTGAAACTACTCTAAGCATACAAAGTAGTGATCATGAAAATGTTAGTGAAAGTAGTGGTATACTTTAACGCCCAGTGAAGTGAAAAAACTTAATGATGAAAAGAGAACTGAATTTAAAAATCTGACAATGAATTGTACAATCACAAAGTTACAAAACAGACCTAGATTGTATATGGGATTACCAGAACATACATACTATACATTTCAATTGCTAGAAAAATATTGCAAGGTAAATTCTATGTATATATTTTTAACACTAAAAAAATCAGGACTGGACTTTCTTTTATAGCTCTAGCAGATGATTTTGGCATAACTGAAAGTTATGCTTCAAAAATATTTGTGAAATCTGTTCCAATTATAAGTAAATATTTAAGAAAATGTATAATACAACCTCAGGTTTCAGTTGTGAAATCAAATTTACCAATAGCTGTTCAAGCTCGATATTGTAATGTTTATTGTATAATTGATTGTTTAGAAATAGAGAAACCAACAGATGCAGTAAAACATTCTTTAACATGGTCAGAGTATAAAAAATGTAATACACTTAAATATTTAATATGTTGCACACCTGATGGTATCATAAATTATATCTCTACAGCATTTGGGGGTCGTACATCTGATGCTGTCATTGCAGAACATAGTGGTTTTTTTTTAATATTTTACCTCCAAATGTTGCTGTTATGGCAGATAGGGGATTTAAACATATTGACCATTTACTTACGTCTAAAGGTTGTGTCCTCATTAGGCCCCCGAGTGTGTCTATAAAACCTAGTAAAGAAGAGGTATTTGAGACCAAACAAATAGCTAGCTTGAGAATTCATGTGGAAAGAGTTATTCGTAGAATGAGAGAATTTTCATTTTTAGCACCCCATGCATGTAGCGATAATAAATTGTTGTGTTATTCAGATAATATTATCAAAATAGTGTGTGGATTAATCAACTTGCAATCAGGAATAATTTCAGGACCGTAACTTTTTGTAGGTTTTACTTTTATACTTTGTAGGTAGTTATTTATTTAGTTTTAGAATGTCTTTAAGAAAATGGTTAGTAAAAACCTGATATTTCATCTTATTAATATTTGCAATATATATTATGCTCAATAAAATATAAGCAATAAATGTATGCAAGTAACATTTATTTTGTTTTATTTCACAATTACACCAGATTCCCAAATGCATCTATCTAGGGATTGGTCAAGGTCAAACACAGTAAAAGTGATTTAATAAAAACAAATTAAACTAATATCATCGTGCAAGTGCTTTTATTAATCATGCCTTAATACATTATACTTTACATACCCACATTATACTTTATACAGGGTGGTGAATCGGCAAACGGGCCATAGGAAATTCAATGGTAAATTCTAAATTGTTGAATTCCTGCTTCCCTAATTATTTTACACCAAAAGTCATGGGAAACTATTTGTAGAGGACTCAAATATGTATCGAAAACAACTGTTAAAATTATTCTACGACATAAACGTATTCCAAAATTTTGCTAAAATATAATACATTTTTCTGTGAAAAAATGTGTATTACGTGTTGCCTTTTGTCATATTATTGTTTCTGATATTTGACAATATTTAAATCAATTATATTATATTTATCTATGATTTAAATGGCCAAAATTTTGTGATTTATTGTTTAAAAAAAATTAAGTTGATTAAAAAATGTACTCAGTTGAGGAGAAAAAAGCAATAATAAAAATGTTTTATTCATGTTTTATTATAACATTTGTTAAAGTTTTATGTTTAGAAATAATCATATATTATTATTAGGAGAAAAATCACAGTAACAGTATATTAGAATTCATTGAATTGTTGTATAACTTAACATGGAATTAAATTTTAGTGAATTAGAATATCTTACGTTAAATAAAGATCCGGTAGTGGCAGGAAAAGGTTCGCGCTATTGCCTGAATACAACATTATGCGATTTTTCGTCAACTGAGTACATTTCATTATATTGATCGATTTGTAAACAATATAATTTATTGTTCACAAAGTAATAATGTTCAGTAGTAGTAGTATTTAGTAAAATTCATTGTTTATAACTTAATTATAAAATAAAAAAATTGACAATTCAAATTGTCAAACATCTGACATTAATATGATAAAACACAAACGTCCAATATATATTCTTGCATTACGTGTGGCCTAACTTTTAGGGGTAGTCTGAAAAATGTATCACATTTTTTCAAAATATTGAAGTACATTTGATTCGTAGAACGGTTTTAACATTTGTTTTTAATTCAGATTTTAGTCCTCTACAAATAGTTTTTTATGACTTTTGATCTAAAATAATTAGGGAAGCAGCAATTCAACAACTTAAAATTTCTCATTGAGTTTCCTATGGACCGTTTGACGATTCACCACCCGGTATATTTATATATCATATATATATATATATATATATATATATATATATATATATATATATATATATATATATATATATAGATGGATCTTTATTTAAATAGAAAACCTAATATACATACAATATAAATATAAAGAAAGTACACCATAAATGTTTGATACATATATTTTATATTGTATAAGTAACATTTTGAAATTATTGAGACTAGTACATTTTTTTACAGATGTTGGTAACTGATTAAATTTAAGAAAGATTTTAAAAAAGAGCAAATTCTTTGTACTTTTATACATAGTTTTAGTTACATATACTTACTTTCTGAATTTTATTTTGGTACCATGGAGGCATTTTACTTGGCGAGATGTTACCAAAATAAAATTTAAAAAATTTGGAAAAACTGAATGTAAACACCAGTTCGCATCCAAATGTTAAATACAAAGTGAAACTGATCGTGCTGTATATAAATATATTATCATTTTTTGAATGAGTTACATAAATGTGTAAATATATTATATTGCCAGAAGTTTTCTGCAGCATCCATTAACATCTTTATGCATTCTTCATCATATGGTACCCATATATCAAAAAATTTGAAATTTTCCTCATAATCAGGATCTGCAACACAATATAATGCTTTTTGTTTCTTACATAGAAACATCTGTAGCTGCACTTGAGCTTTGTATTTTGCTGTAATTTCCAGATTTTTTATTAAATAGTTACAAATAGATTTCTCAGATTGAGGACATTTTATTTCAACTACAAATTCTTCAGATATAGCATCTGGAGAAGCCCCAAATATTGGATGCCTGTGATTTAATTGTAACCCAATATGACTGAGTTTTATCTTTAATTTTTTTTTCTAAAGCTTTAATTACAGCATCCTCAAGCCTTTTCCCTCGAGACATGGCTTCTGTAGCAGGAAGTTTGGTTACACCAAGTATTTGGTTAACCAGGGAACCATCTGATTTTTTCAGTGTGCTGCATCATAAATCTTTGATACAGTTATTATTGCATATCGCAGGTCAAACCATAAACTGGAATTAGACTGTTCAATGGTTATTGCTGCAGAATTCTAGAAATTCTGAAAAATTCAGTGCCATTTCGGAAAAATCATTTCTGCTAACAAAATTTAACATCAATTGATGTAGTCCAAGATGTTATAAAATTCTATTAGGCTTGAAGTGTTTCAATAGTTGACTTTCAACATTATGTTCTAGTCCTTGGTACACAACTTCGTGTAAAAAGAGTGAGCTTTCTTCATCTGAGCTCAGTTCTTCTTGTGCTCCAAAATCCTTCAAAGTTAGGTATTTAACTGAAGTTCCAACTTTGGAAAGTTTACTCTTTGCCCAGTAACAAGCAATTTAATTTGAAGAAGGTTCTTCACTCCTTCTGTGAAGCCCACATCAAGAATGCTATGGAATGCTTACACCCACCTAAAACAAAATAAATGCTATACTTATAAATTATACCCAAAATTAATATCATTTCATAGTCTGTATTTGCTATCCTTTATGTTCCATATTACAATTAGATAGGAAGCATTTAAAATGTGGACATATTGAAGAATTTCCTGGATAGACAGAATAACCCATGAAGAAGCACTAAAAGAAATAGAGATCAAGCAGGGAGATAGTGGATTCCATCAAAATAAGAAAACTGCAATACTTGGGTCATACTTATAACAGCAGGTGGTGACAAATATGAACTCCTAAAATTAATAATGCAGGGAAAGATTCAAGAAAGATGCAGCATAGGTAGAAAAAAAAATGTCCTGGCTGAGGACCAATATATTATGTCACAATATATGAGGACAAATATTGTGACTCCATATTAACTGCTTAGTTAATTTGTAGGTCAGTCTAATTTCAGGATAACATCTCTTTAAAAATAGCAAGAAATATTAAAAAAATATTAAAAACAGTTTATTAAACTTAAACTTCATATTGTATTTTTGACTTTATTTCTTTGTATGCAACATGTCATATTTTATTAGTATATCCTATATTAAGCTTTGTAGCCACATGTATTAGGTACTATATATTTTCGAAAAAACTAATATTATATTTTGTAATAAATATTAATATGGAAATCAAAACCGTTTACAATTTAAACATTTTGAAGTGAATATTTTTTATTGCTCTGTATGATGTTTTGCATGGGTCTATTTAAAATTCTATTTAGCGTGACTCGAAAAATCAAGACTTGTTAATCTTGCAGTATACTGTAATATACATAATATACATACATGTATACTTATAATTTTACATAATATATATTTTCTAACAACTCTTGAACGACTTGAAAGATTTGGCTAATTTTGATTTTAAAGTATTTGTAGAAGATATACTTATATAATAAAATTATATAAACATTTTTAGATTTTAAAGAACTTAAGATTTTTTAAATTATAAAGAACTTAAATGTGTATTGTTATTATAACACATTAAAAAATCAATAATAAGCGTATATAAAATTGCATTAACCTACATTATAGTAGTAACACGCTATAAGAAGTATTCACTTCAGTCAAGTGTCACACTCTTTTTTTGCTGTTTTGTTATAATTTACAGTGATGTTGACATGTTTTAGAAATAATGTAGATAATTAAACAAAACCTTTAATAAAGATTTTTCAAACTGAACCTGTAATATGTTTTCCCTAATACTCATACAATAAAGATTACAATACATTATCAAGCCTTATAATTATTTTTATTATATAAAGTGTACAGTATAATCAACAAAAAATAGTATATAACAATAAATACATTGAACAAATATTGGATTCAGCCTATAAAACAAAAGCAGCTGTAGACATGTGTTTCTGTCTCCTAGTCAGTACGGCAAAGTTACCTTACAGATGTTGGTAAATGTAGCGAATAAGATTATTCAGAAAAAAGTGTACAAAGAAATACTGATGGAAAAAGTAAAGAAGTGACACAACGACCAACTGTTAATTTGTGATTTTTCTCTGAATTGCTGATATGGTTGTTAATTAAATTCAAAAATTTCAGCTTTAACTGCCTGAAGGACAAACTGTTACCCAAGGATAGAAATAATAATTTTATTTTCTATCTCCCCATCATCTTTGGCTCGACGATCCTCTGTGGATTGCTTGCTCTAAGAGTCATTGCCATTCTGTTCGGTTTCTGGTGACGTGTTGCCATCTTCTGATCTCTAATATCCCTAAATTGGTCTCAACTCCATCTAACCACCTAATTTTCGGTCAGCATCTGCTTCTTATTTTTTATCTACAGATTTTAATAAACGGGGAAAAATATTATGCGTCCAAAAACTTTCAGCAGCTGTCATCAAACTCTCCAAATGATTTTCATCATAGTCCACCCATGTATAATTGAAATTAGAATTATTTTGAAATTCTGGATCAGCAACACAAAATAAACACTTTTTTTTAGCAAACATAAACATTTGAAGTTGAACTTGTGCATTATATTTAGCAGTTATTTTATTGTCCTTTGTTAAATAATTAGCTACAGTTTTATTAGTCTAAGGACATTTTATTTCCACAATATATTCCTCACATATGGCATCAGGTGAAGCGCCAAAAATTGGAAATTTGGGGTTTAACTGTAAGCCAATACAATTTAATTTTATTTGAAATACTTTTTGCACACATTTTATCATACTTTCTTCCAACTGTTTACCCCTATTCATTGCAGAAGTTGCTTTAAATTTTGAGACCCCAAGTATTTGTTCAACAAATGCCCCATCACATTTTTTACAGTGAGCTGCATCATAAAGCTTTGATGCCGTTATTCTGCCATATCGTAACTCGAACCATAAACTGCTATCGGACTGTGCTAGTTTTGATGGCAGCTTCTGAGCATATGTGCTTACTCATACTATTTGAACAAAATTCAACAAATTCACTATATGTGGTCTGTTCTGTAGAAATAAATTTTAACAGCGGCTGGAATATCCCTATTTCTTTTATATTATCATCTTTAAAATGTTGCAATAACTGGCTCTCAGACTGGTTTTTAATGCCCATGTTTATTACTTCTTGAGGGAACTGGTTACTATCTTCATCTGAGCTTAACTCCTCTGGGGCCCCAAAGTCTTTAAGTGTTAAATATTTTATACTTGTACCAACTTTTGATAGTTTACTTTTGGCCCAATAGCAAGTCACTTCTGTTTTTGACGGTTCTTCACTTCTTCTGTGCAACCACATCAGAAAAGCTATTTGATGCTTGCACCCATTTATAACATACGTTTTGAAATTTAGAAAATATATATATATATATATATATATATATATATATATATATATGAAATAACATTTTAGTTAATATATATATATATATATATATATATATTATATATATATATATATATATATTTATATATATATTATATATATATATATATATTTATATATATATATATATATTTATATTATATATATATATATATATATATATATATTTATATATATATATATATATATATATATATATATATATATATTTTATATATATATATATATATATTTATATATATATATATATATATATATATATATATATATATTAACTAAAATGTTATTTCAAGATTATTGTAATATTTATTTTAAAAACCAAGAAAAAAATTATTATAAAGGCTGTATATTTAGATACTACCTATCAGAATCAAAATGGGCTAAAATAAATTTCCATGAAAGAGTGTTTATTCCTTCATATTTACTGCAAAATGCAGTATAAAATTTAGCTCAGCTGATGTTTGTCTCAGATCAGAATTTTTTATGTTTCAAGAATGCTCTTAATTCAAAATATTAAAAATACATATCTGTTTATAAAAATACCTACTTACCTAATGAAGCAGCACAATCATAACACTTTAGATCAAGTACTTCCTCGGTTTCTTCATTAATTTCACAACTTACAGCATACTGTTTTTTCTTAACATTATGTTCAGGTGTTATTTTTGCCCTTACAGTACAGATCATGTTATTTCTTTTTACTTGAACCCATCCTACAGCTGCATCTCCATATGATTCTCTGCCAGATCTAAATGCAAACGATGAATAAGTTAATTTGATTAAATTTCAGTACAATAGCATAAACATATAATATTGACCCTACTTAATATAAAGTACTAAGTTTTATCATTAAATACTTACTTATTATGAGAATAATAATCACAATAAAATTAATGTAATAGGAGTATATGTACTTACTTATCTGCTTTAACTCCCCGAACTTCTCCCAGGGAAACATTTTCACCGTTTTGAAAATATGTGGCTACCATAAACATATTTACAATGGGTAAGTTATCAGACTGACCTTTGGAAAAACCCTCTTCGTCATTTTAAAAAATATATCTGAACAAAAACACTCAAATATTATTAAATATATAGTTCACAGCAACTATCTAAAGATTTATAAAACTGAAATACACCATAAAATTACTATAACAACAACAAGTAAACGAATGTCAAACGTAATGAATTAATAGTGCGCCAATCCCAATCGTTGAACATTCGGACTATATGACGTCACGACCAATAAGGCCGCGTTTTGGACTGGCTGCCATAATTTGAATTTTCTCTCGATTTTAATCGTTTTTAGGGGCCAAACTAAAGACAAAAACAACTTTTTTTTGTTTGATATATATTTTAAATTATGTTTTGTTATTATTTAAGGCATTTTCTTCGAATTTAAAATTTTAGGCAAGTTCCCTATTATACAATACCCATCCATAGGTAAGAAGGAGGTTAGGCAATACCTTTGCAGTTGCAGCGTTGCAATACTTATCGTTTTTACCCGTTTATAGGGATGACCAACGGACGGTGTGACGTCACAACCGCTGCAGTTTTAATTGCTTATATTTATTTCATAATTATAAAATATGAGTTTTTTTGTAAACTGGGGTTCTCTTAACAGCATTAAATAACGTTTATGAGTAATATTTTTGAAATTTAATTTTTATGCAAGTTCCCCATTGTTGCAAGCAATATTTATGTCTGTAAGTAATCTTTGTAATTCTTCTACTGTTCTTGCAACTAGCACAGTGTCGTCCGCGTATCGAATATTATTTACAATCTCTCCATTAATTACGATTCCTCCGTTTGCTTGTAAAAGGGCTTCCTGACAGATGCTTTCACTATATACATTAAATAACAGAGGTGACAAAATGCAACCTTGTCGTACTCCTCTACGTATTTCTATTGCTTGTGGTGTTTCAGTTTCTATTTTGATGTTAGCTTTCTGATTCCAATATAGATTGAGAATTATTCGCAGATCTTTATTATCTATGTCCTTCCTTTCAAGAATCTCTCTAAGCTTATCATGGCGTACTCTGTCAAACGCTTTCTTAAAATCGATAAAACACGTATGTACCTCCTGATTAACGTCTAGGCATCTTTGTGTAAGAACATTCAAACCGAAGAGAGCTTCTCGAGCACCAAGCTCTTTTCTGAACCCCATCTGTGTATTACTAATATCTGACTCCAACTTTTGATAAACTCGGTTGTGGATGATTTTTAGAAATATCTTTAGTAGGTGGCTCATTAAAGATATTGTTCGATGTTCTGAACATTCTTTAGCATTAGATTTCTTTGGCAGTGTAACGAATGTAGACAACAGCCACTCTTGAGGTATAATACCAGTATTGTATATTGTATTAAATAAGTGCAATATTATACCTATTGATTCATCATTCAAGAGCTTTAGCAATTCGGTAGGAACCTCATCCGGTCCATTTGCCTTCCCAGTTTTGGAATTTTTAAGTGCCATTTCTACTTCACATTTTAGAATTTCAGGTCCCGTTTCGCCATATATCAGAACAATGTTATTTCTGTTGTCCTCAAATAATTCTCTTATGTATTCACTCCATCTATTAATTTTCTCTGTTAAATCTATAATAATCTTTCCATCTTTGTTCTTAAGCAAACTTATTTGACGTCTTCTTTGGGTTCCTGTAATTTCTTACTTTTTTATGTATATTGAACGTGTCATACTTTCTTTCATAGTTTTCCATTTCTACACATTGTTCTGTAATCCATGATTCTTTGGCATTTCTTATTCTTTGCTTTATGTTCTTATCAACCTCTTTGTAATTTTCTGCATTATTCTTCATTTTACGTCTTTCATCCATTAGTTCTAGAATGTCTGGTGTCATCCACACCTTATGTTTCTTTGCAGATTTGGTTAGATGTTTCTTTCCCGTAGTTCTTATTATAGTATTTATATACTTAAGTTTTTCATCTATGTTGTCTGTTCTGCGGATTTGGCTTTCTGCTACACTGAGGCTGGTGTTTATTTCTTCTCGCACTGTTTGTCGTAGATGTTCATTTTTAAGCTGGCTTAAGTCTAATGCTGGAATGATGGCTTTTCTTATCTTCTTTGGTCTAGCTTCTATCACAGATACTACTGGATTATGATCCGAACCGATATCAGCTCCAGGGAAAGTTTTAGTAGATTTTACGGCATTACGGTATCTTTTTGTCACTAATATGTAATCTATTTGGTTTCTGACCACTTTTTCTTGTGTATGTTGAGGTGACGTCCACGTATATAGTCGCCTTAGGGGTAGTTTAAAGAATGTATTAGTTATTATTAAATCTTCGCTTTGACAAAACTGAACTAAACGATCACCCCTTTCATTTCTGTTACCTAAGCCATATTCACCGACATTTTCTCCAACTTTACCCTGACCTACCTTGGCGTTCAGATCGCCCATTACTATGTTAATGTGTTGTCTCTTTGTTGTTCTCATCACCTCTTCTAAGATATTATAGAATTGTTCTATTTCCTCTTCGTCTTTGTCTGCTGTAGGAGCGTACACTTGTATGATGTTTATCATGTTCTTCTTATCTTTTAATTGTATTAACATCACGCGCTCTGAGAATGGAGTAAAGTTTAGTACAGCATCTTTCCATTTTTTTGAGATGATGACTCCTACTCCGTATCGATGGGTTTTGGTGTCACTTCCGGCATAATAAAACATACCGTGATTATTTGTGGGACATTTGCCGTTTCCTGGCCATTGTGTATCGCTCATGCCTAATATGTCTATACCCAAACGATCCATTTCCAAGACGACGTTATCTAATTTTCCCGAAGAAAATAAGCTCCTTACATTCCATGTAGCAATTTTTATGGTTGTCTTTTTCTTTTTACAAGGGTTTCGCTGGTTTACGACCGAGAAAGCCTTGTACTTATCTATTTCTCTTTCTCTGCCGGATCTTGGTATCCGATGTCCATGATCAGTACTTTTCCTTTGCATGTCTACCATGATGATTACTACTAGGGGTACTCTATGAGTCTTTAATGCAGTGGTTCCCCGTTGCCTTCTGCATCCTTATGCCGTTGACCATTCTGTAGGGTTCATCCGCCTTCGAGATCGATTTCTCGGTCTCAGGACAAAAAAGTGCCCTAACACTTACCAACTCATCCGCCCGAAGCCGTTGGTCAGTAAGTGTGGGATTGCTTATACCGGCAATCGCTCGGTGAAATTTTCGCCATATCTGGCTACCCTCACTTAGTTTAGCCTGCAGACCAATGCAGTTGCCCGGGGTGTGGCACGTGGAGCCATAAGTGAGAGTTAGTTGCCTTATGAGGACCAGTTATCAAGAACCATCTCCCGTCTATGACGCTCGATGTGGTCGTTCCGATAAAAGGTGCTACCTCTATAACACAACCCTACACCCCGATACACAAATAACGGTATGCTATTGCACACGCTAGCTCTTTTTCTCTCGCACTGTGTTACGTCACTTGCGAAGCAAAGTTTCTATTAGAACACTAACGCTTGCCCTGTTAGTCGCTGAATATCAATTAAAGTAGTACCTCGAAATACAAGTATAATTCGTTTCGTAATCTTACTCGTATGTCAAATTGCTCGTATCTTAACGCAATATTTGCCATTGAATTTAGCTGAAATATCATTAATCCTTTCCAATCCCCAAAGAAACAAGTTAGTTGTTTTTGTTAAGTGTTTTTAAACAAGAAAAATGTCATCAAATTACATTCATGATAAGAAAAATATATTTAAAAAAGAAACATTTAGTTATAAGTAACAAAAAATACATACACATTCTGTAAAAACATAAGAAAAAGTAATGTGCTTACGGAAGCGCCTAATTTGCGTCACTGATCTTCACTTTTTTCGTTACACTTTGCTCATTTTCATCTGTAGATCGCTTCAAAAACTATCCAAGGCGGTTTGTATCTTCCTTCTTTTCAGAATATTGCGGAAATATGTTAAGCAAGTTTCGTTAAACAACACCAATGGTGATTTTTATCCACGAACTCTGCAAGTTTTTCCCACATTCCCAGAATGCCCTTTATATCTCTTGTAGAGACAACGTCTTTCAATTCTGGCTCCTCATCAAAACAAATTTTTTGTTGAATTACCGTATGTTGCTGCGAATGTAGTATCTTCTGACAACGAAATATCGCTTGGTAATAAAGGAATCTCTAATGATTTGTTACTTTTACTTACAATTGTAAGGGGGAACATCACTTGTTTTGAACGAATAATCGTTTGGCCATCCAGTTGTGATTTGGTAAGCATACAAAGTAATTGGTTTGGAGTTCTCGTGTGCAGTTACACAAATATTTGTGTTGCGACATTTTACGTCTCTACAAACTTAAGTATTATAAGCAAAAAATATGCTTGCTCTTGCACCTATATATGCGGAATGTACCCCCTACTCGTTGACCGCACCAGGCACTGTGCCGGGCAAGTGGTGCGCACACATTTAAACAATATTATATATTTTTTTCTATTACAGACTGCCATGAATCAAAAACCTGGGCCTTCAATGGAAAGTAAAGCCCTAAAAAAGATGTAAATATAAGAATTAAGGAAAGTCAACACAAGAAGAAGTTCTTGCACTGCTTGAAGATTTAGATCAAGATCCGTATGTATATTATAATGACGATGATCCCGAATTTAATTCTAGCGGTGCCAATGATTCGGATAAGGAGATAGAACCAGATTTACCGGTAACTACATCTGTGACTACAACTTCGTTGCTGGTTAACTCAGTTGTTACAAATTTTGCTTTAACTGCACCAGTTGCTACAACTTCGCAATGGTCATACCGTAAGGTACAAAAGCCAGCTATCACATTTACAAGTGTTAGACCGAAGAGGCAGCTACGAAATCAGGAGAATTTGACAATTTAGGTCACATTGAAATTGTGACGTCTCGTTGACATTTTCGGTTGTAAACTATTTTTGCTGTGTTTTGTAAACTAACGTTAATAATCAATATTGAATTAATTGCAATATTTTGATTTTTGAACTTTAATTAGGAGAAGTAATAAGTTTACAGTTAAAACAAACTGCGACTTATTGTTAAGAAACTGACAAAAAAAAAATAATAAAACTAAACAATATTGGAACCAACAACCTTTATTAACAGCGTGTATTTCCCCCTTTTGCATTAATGACAGCTTGTAGGCGACACGGCCTACTATCAATTTAATTACGGATCACATTCTGGTCGATGTTATTCTATTCTTGTCATAACTTATAGCTCCTGGGCAGTTCTTTAAGCAGGTGTATGCCTTCGGATACTTCGGCATAACTCATCCAAGACATATTCGATAGGATTCATGTCTGGACTTAATAGTGCACAATCAAATTGCCTTATTCATGCTGCATGATTATATAAATTTTTTGTGATATATCTGCAAGCCGTAAGGGAGCCATTTTATATGAAGAATAACTCTGTGCTTGTACACGCACGCTCTGATGAATACAAGACGCAGCATATATTTTCCGGGTCTTTTATACTCAGTAACGTCTGTCCCACCCATTAAGACAATAATACGACTTATTCGAAAACACTACGCTTCTCCAATTTGCATTATTCCAATAAAGATAACTCTGGGTAAAATTTAATCTTGCTATCTCATGCTGGCGTTGTAATGGTGAGCCTGTAACCAACTTTCTGAAAGATAATGAGCAGCTCAAAGTCTTCTTCCAATGGTCCATTCACTAATATTAACATTTCTCACCCCTTTAAGTTAATGACATAAGAAAACCGCAAGACCAAACTTGCGGACACTACAAACCGACCGTCTCTGTGGATGGTGATTTTTGATTTTGCCGGAATTCTAATCTTTTTGTTATTAAGCCAGTCTCCTCATGGCGCTGTTAGATATTTTGGACCATACATAGACTCCTTTCAACAATTCTTACAGTTTCACGTTGTCCGCAGCCATTTTGTATCAATACTACAGTAATTGCACAGTAATAAAATCTAAAATCATTACGACTTTTTAAATATACACTATTAACAATATACTGTACCTCTGTTAGGTTTTATACACAAAAAAAACACAGTTAATTGAAAAGCTGTAAAGGTTCCACTAAAGTAGATGCAGATATTTTATATAAAAATTAGTGATATAATCACGAATCCCTATTCACATATACAAATAAGAAAAGTGGAACTGCTGGTGTTAGTGTACCACATACACGCACCTATTAAAAGGTTAAAATGGTTTCCGAGATACAAAGTGGCTATACTAAAATCCTTTTCTGTTTTAATTTTTATTAAATTTTGGGATTTTTGAATTCTCTTTAATCTGAAAAATATGGTTGCGCAATAATAGCATTGAGACCTATAAACTCTTGAGTATCTCAAGGTAGTGTGCTTGGTCCGCTCTTGTACCTGTTAAAAACGGCTGACGTATATTATTCTGATTAATGCTCCTTAACAATATTTGTTAATGACATCGTCATCCTCTCGTTTCGCAAAAATCCCTTAAAAGCATCACGAAGGTTACAAGACCACTTTAATACTATTCAGATGGGGTTAAGGAAATGGCGAATCGGAAATAAAGATATAAATTTATTCACTTAGGCTTACAACTAAATCACACTTACTTTTACTTTTTCGAGTCTGGATCGGACTACAGTTTTTCTAAACAATATCAGGCTACGTCTACAGCCTTTGTATTTGCGAGCCATAAATCATAGAGGGTGCATTGTTATGGGCAAAGTCTGCATACTCTCAGGTGCTCCACGTTCTGTATTTCCCCACATTCACAGAGTGCCTTGCTATCTGTCTTGATGCCTCATTTAATGAGGTTCTGTTTTACAGGGGCAACACCTGTGCGCATGCGGTTGAGTGTACTCCAGGTTCTCCAGTCCAGGTTCATTCTATTAGGTCGTTCTGGATGTAGGGTGAACACTTCGGGTGGTTCGACGCTGACATTTTTCATAAACCTTTTCCTTGATTTAAGTCGGCTGATTCCTGGCGGTTCGTCAAACCCGTATAATTGGTGCCCTTCTTCAAAAGTTTGCCTGAACGTTTCGACATATTGTGAGGCACATCTACGGTCGTCTGGTGATGCGAATCCAGCTACCCGGTACAGTAAGTGTAGAGGGGTAGGCTTCATACAACCGGTAATGACTCTACATGTTTTATTTAACGCCGTGGTGACTTGTTGGGCGTGTCTAGATCTACCCCAGACGGGACAAGCATATTCCTCCGTTGAGAAACATAAGGCCTCAGCTGTTGACTTCAAGACCTGGGGGTTTGCACCCCACTTGCTCCCTACAAGTTTCCGGAGATGCGGAGATCCTCCACTGGATCCGAACAAACTAAATCATAAAAACCACATCTTCAATAAAAAAAACAATTTAGATTAAAATTAAGGCTACTTTACTGGCTAGTAGTGTGAGCAAAGAAATAAAAAAGTGAAGTGCTAGGTATTTAAAGCTGGTTAAAGTTAATCTTAGTTAAGTGTAGTTAACCTACTTGATAACAGCAGCAAAGTGAGAAGAGATACAATTTCTTAGACTTACCGGATATATTTAATAAATAACTTATCCAGAGTATAATAAATCATTTTAAATAATATATCATTATCAGCTATTCCATCCATCGTCGGATATATATGTATTTCTTAGGTGTGCCAATTAATTTCGGTTTGTTCTTTTTACATTAATTTTAAATATTAATTTTATTTTAAGCGAATTAAAAAGGTAACAGGACTACCAAGTTTTCTCTGCTCATGTCATTTCTCTTTGATTGAATTATCAAATTTGATTATTGTCCACACAAGACAGATGGCAAATTTGAGAAATAAAAAACTATATATGTATTTGAGAAAAGCTGAGATTTTGCAACAAAATAGTTTTATAGTAATAGTAAATCTCTGAATTTATTATTTAACGGGATGCGTCCTTTACCTTCTCTCAGTATCTCCGCTACTGATCGGAGATGGGTAAACTGATAATAAGTAGGATATCCTTGTACAGTTGTTGGAGAAACGGGTATAAAAGAAATGTGACCTATAATTTAGGGCGGTTTACATAAGATATTTGTGTATAAGAACCACTTGACAAAAGATCTTGCTCTCATTATGCCATAATTTTAGATCATTTTTGAAAAGAATGACAAAATGTATGCTCTTCAAAAAATTTTGAGTTACATCAAATCATTTAATTGTCTTTAAGTAAGGAAAATAGTTTTACGTACAAGTATATTATAAAATATACATTTTTGAAGCAAAGCTTCTATACTGATGTTGTCATATCTTTATGTATATTAAAATTTATCTTATCGGTTCTTTACATCAATTTACTACTTTTGATAAATTTGTTTCCAGTTATCATAATATATATTTCGTCACATGAATGCAAAACTATCCTAACTCAAAAAAATTCTTTTTTTCGTTTATCCCATATAAATGTAAACCATATCATATTTTTTCATGCAGAACAATCTAAATATCTTTAAATATCTTAATCTTTAAATATCTTTAAATTTAAATTTAATTTAAACTTTAAATATCTTTAAATTTAATTTTAAATTTAATTTAATCTTTAAATTTAAATTATCTTTAAATATCTAAATATCTTAATATCTTTAAATTTACAGGTAGAAATTTTGTATAGAACCTTATAATCCTAACTGGTCAATTACTATTTTATCAGTACAGAATAATCCTACGTACATACAAACGCAGTTAGGATAGTTCTGCATTTTCAATAACACTGAGCGGCAATATTCTTTTTGTTGTGTTCTGTTTACTTAGGATAAATCGACGGTTATCGGTTAGTTCTTAGTTAGTAAATTCCATCATCTTGTTGGATATTCACGTTTGTTCTTTTATCAAATTGAATCGCAGTGAGTGTGAATTTTAAAAATAATGATGAAACTAGGTAAGTTGTAATATGTTTTATGAGTAAAGCTCGGATTATAGGCAAAATGCCTTTTTTTGCCTATTTTGCCTATTATAAGTGTTTTTTGCACTTTTTGCCTTTTTTCGTAAATTCCGCCTATTTGTGCCTTTTTTAAAATTTCATGGTACTACCCATGATATTATTCTATTACTAAACCATTCTATAATAAAATTTTGGGTCAATAATAAAATATCAATGGTTTGTTTATATAATAGATTTCTAGGAAAATGTACCTGATCGAGACTTGAGGGTTAACTATTTGGAAATCCCTAAGCTTTATTAGTTTATTATCAGTTGTACAGTCGGTTACTGTATCAGAGTTTACTCACAAATTAGCAAATTGCTATATCCTAGTTTAGTTTTGTTGCGTATACCGAAAAGCAAAGAACACGTTTTAAAACGTTCAAGACAGTTGTGTGAAAAGATGACATCTAAATTAAGGCTATGGATCGCACCTTATTCGGAACTTTCTCTAGAAGGAGATGGAGCATTTTGTAAACCATGCGGCAAATCGGTAAGTTTTATTTTTTTTTTCTTTTTTTCTCGTCCCACAACATAACTAAATTCTAAAGCGGTTTTAGAATTCTAATTATTTTTTTTTAATTCTCAGATTTCAAGTAGAAAAAAGTACTTTATTGACCAGCATTGTGGAACCCCACTTCATAAACGTAATTTGGAAAAATTAAATTCCTCTAAGTTAGCCCAAACATCTCTGCGGGATAGTTTAAGCAGTTCAAAAAAAAGGAGGAAGACGCATTTAAATTTGATTTATGCCAGATGATGATTGCATCCAACATTCCTCTATATAAAGTTAATAACCCTAGTTTTAAACGCTTTTTTGAAAAATATCTTAATAAATCCTTACCGGACGAGAGTACATTGAGAAAACATACTGTGGAAAAATGTTATGTGGAATGTATTTCAAAAATTAAGCACGAGTTGGAGGGCAATTTTTTGTATATTATCGTGGATGAAACGACAGATGTATGCGGCAGGTATATAGCTAATTTAATGATTGGAATTTTGAACGAAAACTTTGCGAGAAAACCTTATTTAGTTGCCGTTAAAGAATTGGAAAAAACAAACAATTTAACAATAAGTCGATTTATACAAGATAGTTTAACAAACCTCTTTTTACCCAACGCTATACCAGTGAATAAAATAGTTTTAATGCTTTCAGATGCTGCGGCATATATGTTAAAAGCTGCTGTTAATTTAAAAATTTTTTATCCTAATTTAATTCATTGCACTTGTGTAGCCCACGGGGTAAATAGAATTGCTGAAGAAATAAGAAATCTGTTTCCGTTGGTAAATAATTTTATAAATTTTATGAAAAAAGTTTTTGTAAAGGCTCCGTTGAGGGTGCAAATATATAAAGAAAGACTTCCCGGTGTCCCTTTGCCACCTAAACCAGTAATTACAAGGTGGGGAACCTGGCTCGAAGCAGTCTTTTTTTACTTTGAACACTGCAATGAAATAGAATTAGTTATGTCAGAATTTGATGATGATATTTCCGAAGCCATTCGAGAAGCAAAAAAAATATTAAAAAATCCCAAATTGAAACAGGAACTCGGTTATATCAATGACAATTATAAATTAATAGTTACCACAATTACCTTATTAGAAAAACAAGAGATAAATTTATGTGAGTCAGTAAAATTAATAGATAATTTAAAGACGAAAATTAAATCGGCACCTGGAAGTAACGGTCAATTAATTTTTAAAAAAATGAAATATGTTTTCGACAAGAATGAAGGTTTTTCGTTTTTATCTAATGTTGCTAAAGTTTTGAATGGGACATTTTCCGAGGAATTTCAAATTATGCCAGATTTATTATCCGCTCTGAAATATGCTCCAATTACATCTGTCGATGTCGAACGTTCGTTTTCAATGTACAAATTAATTTTAAGTGATCGAAGACATAGTTTTAAGACCGAAAATATTGAAAAACATTTAGTTGTTTCTATTAATGATAAAATTTTAAGTGGTTACAATGTTTAATTATTAATTAACAGTTATTTAGTTACTAGTTTATTTATACTAATGTTATGATTATGATGTGTAAATATACTTGCCTTAAGTTAATATTACGTTAATTTACTTTGTACAATAAATAATAAGTTATATTCCTTTATTGCCTATATTTTGCCTAAATGTTAATATTCCTGCCTTTTTTAATAAAAATCTTTGCCTATATAGGCGCCTTTTTCTTCAATTTTTGTTGCCTATAAATCCGAGCTTTATTTATGAGTACCTATGTTTTGATATCTATTAAGTGTAATTTAATGAAACTGTCTTATAGTGTATTTTTATGTATGAGAGAGTAATAAAACAATAAATTATGTATGCAAATCCCTAAACTGTTGATACGGGTGACTCAATGAAAAACAGATATTTGTCAACAAGTTTACAGAACTATATGGGAAAACAATTTTAAATCGAGTATGACCACTAGGTATAAAGGTTGGAGCAGAATAGAATACAATAGTTGTGAGGGTTACTAATCCCTAAATAAGGTTGCCAGTGTCGGAGTGATGGAGGTTAACAGATACTAATGAATTTGCAAAAAATGTAAGATGTTTATTTTATTGGTTATATATAACCAATAAAAGTTTAATAAGTACCTACCTATTTGCAAAATAAAGTTTAATTCTTTAGATAAAATAAAACGTTTTATTTTATCTGAAATGAGTGCATTCCACGAAGTAAGGGTTTCAACAATCAAACATTTAATTCTTTAATTCCAGGAATCTACGACAGTAATTGACTAGATAATTACCTTCTAAACTTATTCCACAGAAAATGTGATAGTGGGTTTTTCCATTTTCTAGGAAGGTCCAAGTGGCGTATTCAAAATTCTTAACAGTTCACTAAAAGTAGGTACTTCAGTTGCAAGGTGCAGTTTATTGTGTATACTAGTGTTATGGAAAATTTGGAAGTGCCGTGTAAACGCCGAAAAATTGGTCCTTTAACAGTTAATGAAAAAACATTAATATTTAATTGTTTTAAATCATTTACAGACAAACGTTTATGTGAAAGTGTTGCCGAGACCGTTGAGTTAGTTAGCAGTACACTTGGTGTTGGGAAATCTACGATTTACAGAGTTATTAAAGAAGAGAAATGTGGTAGTTTTCAAATGCCACGTAATGCTCCAGGAAAACCAAAATTTCAAATAGAATATCATTTTAAAGAAGGACTTCGACGGAAAGTGCATGAATTCTTCTTTAGACAAGAATTTCCAACATTGGATAAAGTTCTTGTCTCAGTTCGAGATGATAAGGATTACCCAGAAATGAGTCGAAGTACGTTATGGAAACTTTTAAAAGAAATAGGCTTCCGCTGGAAAAAGAATCCCAGAAAGTCTATTTTATTAGAAAGAAGCGATATTGTCATATGGAGAAGACATTTTCTAAAAACCATAAAGGAAATGAGAAACCAAAAAAGAAAAATATTTTATCTTGATGAAACATGGATCAACGAGGGTCATACACCAAATAAATTTTGGCAGGATGAAAATGTTACAAGTCAAAGGCACGCTTTTGTAAATAACTTATCTACTGGTTTAAACCCACCATCAGGAAAGGGACGCAGGCTGATAATAGTACACATTGGCAGTTCAGACGGTTTTGTTGAAGGTGGTTTATTAACTTTTGAATCAACTCGTACCGGTGACTACCATGAAGACATGAACGCTGATGTCTTTCAAGAATGGTTCGAACAAATGATCGATCTTCTTCCTAAGAACTGTGTAATAGTAATGGATAATGCAAGTTATCACTCCAGACTTATAGAAGGACTGCTCACATCCAAGTGGTTAAAAAAGACTTGCAGAATTGGCTGAGTTCAAAAAATATTACGTACCATTCCGGGTCTATAAGAAAGGAACTTTATTCGTTGTGTGCCCTTCATAAAGAAATATTTTAAAAATACGAAATTGATGAAATTGCCAAGAATCGTGGAATGACAGTACTTAGATCCCCACCATATCATTGTGAATTAAACCCCATTGAACTGGTATGGGCACAGATAAAGAGTTGAAGTTTTAAGAAAAAATACCACTTTTAAAATTCATTATTTCGGACATTTATCAAACATGTTTAATAATTCAAATTTATACTGAACAACGGGTTGCTACAGACGGCAGCACAAGACATAATACTACATAAAAAAGTTTGGGAATAAATTATTATTAAGACAAATTGTAAATTTGAACAAGTGTAATAACAGTTTTAACGTACGTTACGGTTTCTGACCATTTTAATTTGTATCAATTAATTTGAAATGTCTAAAATAAATGTTTTCTTGCCATGCAGATTGTAAGCTCCTTGTAAATTTGTTGCAGGTGCGTTGATGGTAAAAATGGCTATGTCTATTAATTCAACACAACATGAGAATTCTGGAGAATCCAATAATGATATGGTAGGTAGTTCCATATCTGCAGCTACGGTAGAAAACTTTCCCACATTTTATAGTAAACAGCAGGACTACAGAGTTCAAGACGAATTAAGATCTCTACACTCCCCCATAGACAAAGACCAACAGTATGGCCATTTTCAGAATAGCTCTCAGAATTTTCCTACACATGTGAATAATACCGTAGTTCTTGAGACACCGATAGAACAGCAGTTCTCCCAACATTATGATTAATATACCCAGTTACCCACACCTACCTCCGTAGGGCTACTAGTACCTGAATCAGAACAGTATCGATTATCTCAGAATATTTGTTTGGATTATTATATACCTGTAAATAACATCATAGATCTTTAAACATCCATAGAACAACCACATTTGCAGCAACATGATGAAGCTAAAGATTCCTATAATCCTACACCTAACGTTGTAAACAATGCAACACTTGTTCTTCAAGAACAAGTCCTTCAGCGCCAAGATGATATTACGTGTCCATCCACATCTACCGGTAAGCTTTATCGACTATCTCTTTACAAACTGATGAAAATAGTGACCCATATGCTACAGATGGAAGCTCAGATATTGATTTTAATCCAAATGATTTTGATTCTTCAAGTTCTTCTGATGAACGTAATCGTCATAGTTCAATTGCAAAACAACAAGATGTCCTATTTTTTGCGGAAGAAAAACCAGAAATCGCCAAGTCCCGTAAGCGAAAAAGTAACCCAGATAATTGGAGGAGAAATAAAATAAAAAAATTACGAAACTCAGGTAAGGCCTATGTAAATTGGAAGTCCAAAGAAGTTTAAGAAAGGATTATGAAACCGCCATGTCCCATAACATGCAGACTTAAAAGTCAAACGAAATTTCACGAAACACATCACGTCCAGATATTTCAAGATTTTTGGAAACTAGGAGATATTAATTATCAGAGAGAATTTGTTTTGAGGAACTTAACTGTAAAGCCTACAAAACACCCCAGAAAAAAAAAGACGCAATTGAACTTCCAGAAAGTGGTACTTTAAGCAGTGTTACTGAAAGTCGTAGAAAACTATCCTATTTTTATACTTTTCCACAAGAAAATTGTCCAGTAAATAGAATCAAGGTATGTCAAGCGTTTTTCTTAAATACTCAGGTCATAATACTGGGAATAAGTCATCAAATCGTCAAAACAGTAGTTAAAAAAACTCATCATTTAGATTCAATATCGCCACAAGCAGATTTACGAGGTAAAGTACAATGTAATTCTCGATTGCCAAAACATTTTAAGGATTCAGTACGTCATCATATTAACTCCTTTGCTTTGATCGAGAGTCATTATTGCAGAAAAAATAGCACTAAAAAATATTTACCTCCTGACCTCAATATCAGCAAAATGTTCCGTTTATATAAAGCATATTGCAGGGATAACAATATAAGTACCGTAGCTTCTTATGCTATATATAGAGAGGTATTTAACAATGAATTTAATTTGGGATTCTTTATTCCCAAGAAGGATCAGTGCGATTTTTGCAAAAAATTTTCTAATTCTTCTCAATCAGAAAAGGAAGAACTTCGTTCTGCAATGGAAGTTCATCTTAAAAACAAGGAATTATCTAGGGAAAATAAAGAACTAGACAAAGAGAGAGCTAAAACTGATAATTCGTTTTGCATGGCTATATACGACTTACAAAAAACGTTGTTATGTCCTAAAGCTGAAGTATCTCTCCTTTACTATAGACGTAAGCTCGCATGTTATAATCTGACTGTGTACGATGCTGCTAACAAACAGGGATACTGCTACATGTGGCCAGAATCGCTAGCATGTAGGGGTGCTTGTGAAATTGGTAGCAGCATATTAAGTTTCATTGACGAAATGGTACGAAATGGAATTAAGGAATTCAGTTTCTATAGTGACAACTGCCCGGGGCAAAACCACAATAGATTTATATATTGTTTGTATATGTATTGTGCCGCCAAATATGACGTTAAAATTACTCACAGCTTTCTAGAGAAGGGACATACACAAAACGAGTGCGACTCCGTACATGGGGTTATAGAAAGAGCTGCTAAAAAAATACCCATATTTAGTCCACAGCAGTGGTATACATTAGCAAGGACTGCGTGTAAAGTGCGGCCTTATAAAATTAAAGAAATGGCTCAGACAGACTTTTATGATTTAAAGGACATGTTAGCCAAAACTACAAAAAATTGGGATAAAACTGAACATGGTTGCAAAGTCATATTCAGTAATTTAAAAGTTATTATGGTTGAGCCAAAATGTCCACACGAACTTAATGTTAAATATAATTTTGAAGAAGATTTCATAAAAATTAATACTCTGGAATTGAAAAGGAGCTACCACAAATTAGATTCATTAGAGACTTATCAACTTAAAATATTGAGAAGCTCACCGGTTCCAATTTCTTCTGCGAAATATAAAGACTTAATGTTTTTGTGCGAAAACAAAGTTATACCTACGGAATACCATACTTTTTTCACTAATCTTCAAGGTAGCAACAATCCCGAACCGGAAACTGATGAAGATTAATTTAATATTAGGTTAGATTATTAATTAACATATTATTTGACTATTTCACAGTATTTTTTTTGGTATTTTTATTTTGAATTGTAAACCTTTAATGAAAATTAAAAAGTTGTAAATGTTACTAATTTTTATTATTTGTATCCCATGTTGACCTTAATTTTTTGTAAGCTTGAAATTTATAAATGCAGAAGTAGTGTATGTACCAAAATCGCACTTACAATAGTTCTGCAGTAGAATTTCTAAAACAGTAGTATCCTAAGTCACACTTTTTGGAAAAAAACTGTCATTTACCTGTTTCATTCCTAATAACATATTTAAAAGGTTCTTAATATAACATAATAAAACAATTTCATCATTTACTCCAATAATTTTTAAATTATGCCACATTGAAATATTAAAATTGCTCTCCTGTAAAATATCTTAAATGTGAGTTAAGCAAGTTCTGCATTCAGGTGACGATTTATTCTAAGCAGGTCATTATTAAAAAGTACATGAAAAATAACTCACAAAATACAGATATTAAATTAAATGTAAAAAATTAAAAGGATATATGTCAATAAAATTCATTTTATTTAGTTTATACACTAATTAAATTTTTTGCTAAATCAAATTTATTTATGTTTTATAATTAATTTAATATTTGGTCTAAATTTGAAATATCTATCAGAAGTAAACAATGTATGCTTTTTTAATACGATAGTAAATTACGTTAGGAGCAAATGTAATAATTTGTGGAATTATTTTAATATATTTAATTTATTTAACGAGATTTGACGAGATGAGAGGCCAAGGAAAGTCTTGGAATGAAGTGAAGGCCTTAGCGCAAAATAGAACCCGATTGCGCGTTTTCACTGAAGCTCTATGCTCCTATAGGAGATCCAGAACCTTATATATAATTTATATAAAATATAAAAATTACTTAATAATGAAATTATTTTATTGAATTTTAAAAATATTATATAAAATTTAAAAAATACAGAAAACATAGTGCGGAGCTTAGCCCTAGTCCACTGTATGGCCTACTGTATCTTTTTTATTATCTGTTATATAAAATATGTTATATATGTTAATATTTTGCAAATAAAATTACAAAATAACTCATACCAAAAAATATACATTAACTAAGTTAAATAAATAGTTAAATGGTAGAAAACTATATATATATATATATATATATATATATATATATATATATTGTTATGATTGTTTATTTTGAGTTCAAACTTAGTTTATTGAGCCAATAAAAAAGAATTATAACTTATTTGTTATCAAAAGTAAAATAATCCTTATATTACCTGTGTTCGATGGATTCAAAAGATTTTCTAGTTGTCTTTTATCGGGATAGAGAAGAAAAGGATAAGAATACAAATATATTATATTACAAAGATTTACGTTTCTTTATTTTATATGAACGAATAAAACAATTATTAAATTCTGTCGTTATCTTATCAATCAGCATACAAGAAAATAAATCAAATTATTATGATAATAAGATTATAAAGCTACATACATTTATATTACGTGAAAAACCAATTTTACTTAAAATTTTCTTTACTTGAAAAAAGAAACCACAAAACTTTAAACTTTTGATTAGCCTAACAAAACCTCAGTTCTTAAATTTTAATGATAATGACCATGATGTCGAAACGATCCTTCACAGATATAAAATTTAATTGTACAAACACTTACAGTTTATTTTCTTCTTGAGTTGTATGTTGGAACATACCCAGAAAAGTCCAGTCTCCTCAAATATGTGATCTCCCCTCTTTGGCACCTCGGCTCCTTCTTTACGTCTCTGCAAACCTCCTTCAGACTACACAAAAAACACCTGATTCACTTCTCCAAACTCCGCTACTTATTTATGACACCAGGACCTCCTTTTGTCAACTTGCTGCCGTAAGAATACTTTCACATATACTTTATAAAATGCCCACGGTAGATACAAGGACCTCTTTTAATCCACTTGTTATCTCCTTCTTCAAACTATTCACTTCTTTTCGTTACGCCGGTATCCAAACTCACGAACCACACCCTATCTTGAGACAAACGACTGTTTCCTTTCGATGACCAAAATATGACTAACTTCTCCTCTCTCATGATCGACTCACCAAATTCCCATTTAAAAACGACCGTCCAATCAAAAAGCTTAAATTGTGTTTACCATGATTTTGGAAAAGCCTAATTTCGGTTTCAGAGAAAACTAAATAGCTTACTTTAAAATTGGTTTTTTTTTCAATACATCATTTATACATATTTCAAAAGATTAAAATATGGTCATTTAATACTCGACTATACAAACAATGAAAAGATTAACTTACAGGTAAAATGTCTTCTAATTCTAAACAAAGGTTTTTTGATAATTTTGTTTGAAACGGAAAAAGGTCGCCAAACAAATTTCTATTCTTATCTACACTAAATCTTATCTTAAATTACTATATACAATTTGTTTATATTGATATCTTGAAATTTTATTTCGATGGATTTTTTATTTATTTTTCTTTGGTTGGAAAAAAAAAGTATGACAATATATATATATATATATATATATATATATATATATATATATATATATATATATATATACAAACAACACAGTTTATTAGGGTTGCAGTCAGAATTATTGGCCGGGATGTTAAAAAAACACTCTTTTGACTTTTTGTCGAGTTCAGAGAGAGGCTGATAATATGATTCCTTTTTTAGACATGCTAATCCATCGCGGCAATGATGGCATGCTAAAGACGGAGTGGTATCGTAAACCTTGTTTCAGTAACCGTTTCATAAACTTTTATTCTCAACATCCATCTAAGATAAAAACAAATTTGGTTTTGGCTTTAAAAACTAGGGTTATCAATTTGTCACACACAGAATTCAGAGACAAGGGACTAAAAAAGTTGAGATCCATACTACAAGAGAATTCTTATCCCATAGGGCTGTTAAACAAACTCATTTTCGGTTCTCCTTTTCCTTCACAAGTTTCTGTCAACCAAAATTTTCATAACAATGAGATCCGACAATTGACATTGACACATAACGCAGCAATATTACCATCTAAAATAACTTATGGTTGCCTACCCTATATTCCATTTTTGACACCTAAGCTAATGAACATCTTTAAAAATGTTAGTGGCTTAAAAATTACAACCAAAAATGTGAAAACAGTATCGAAGCTTTACACAAAGACAAAAGATCCTTTCACAATACAGGAGTCATCGAATGTTGTTTATTCTATACCGTGTAGTAACTGCAATAAAATTTACATAGGAGAATCATCTCGTAATTTTCACAGCTGGGTGATATCACATCGCAGTGACATAAAAACCAAAAAAATCAATGCATGTGCATTGACAGAACATGCACTAACTCTAAAACATTTACTAGAAAAACACCAAAAATAAAAATAAAATAAATATTTACCTGTACAAAAAATTACACCTCTGTATAATATGCTGCATACCATTAAGACGGGTTAAAAATTATAGACACCTAAGAAAGGCCTCGAGTAATGCTTGTAAAGAAAGATAACATCAATTTACACCTAATTACATATTAATTACACTGTTTTTTCTTTCCATTCTCTGTATGAGTTAATATACACCAGTAAAACATGCCATCAATCAAGTTTTACTATTTTTAACAACACATTTTTAAAAATTTTATGATGTATTATGTCCATAATTGTATATTTTAATGTGTGGTATTAATGTTGAGTGTTCAATGCTTACAAAAATAATCTCAACGACTAGTAAGTTACACTGAGGAATGGTGATATTATTTTTAAATACTTACATAATTGTCTTTTACAGTGTCTTGAAAAAGGAATAAAAATATTCCGAAAGCTCGACAAAAAATCAAAAGAGTGTTTTTTTAACATCCCGGCCAATAATTCTGACTGCAACCCTAATAAACTGTGTTGTTTGTATATATATATATATATATATATATATATATATATATATATATATATTTATATATATATATATATATATATATATATATATTTATATATATATATATATATATATATATATATATATATATATATATATATATATATATCGGTCAGATAGCTCAGCGGACTGTGCGGCTGCCTCTCATTCGCTTCACTGTCGAATGGTTCAGTGGATGTGGGTCGAGCCCCAGCTCGGTGTACAGAAAACAAAAAGTCTAACGCAGCAGTTTAAAATTCTAGATGAATCTGCGGCTTAGACTAAGATATGCTGGGATCTGATCGGCCTATGGTGCAGCAGTATGGCAAGAGATAAGGGCTTGCGGCTTGGTGATACTCCTCCGTAGATCCCTACCGGACGGGCGTAACGCCTAAGAAAACCGGATATATATATATATATATATATATATATATTATATATATATATATATATATATATATATATATATATATTTATTATAATAACAAAATAATTTAATAATCATATCTTGCCCAAGTACTTTCGCTTTCTACAGCATCATCAAGGGCATTTCGTCAAACTTGGGCTATTCAGCAAACGCACAATGTAATACACATAAAATTTAACATAAATTGTACATAACACTACACTAAAACAAGGACAAACAGTTTAAAATTCGTCATCTGAGCTAGCTGCAGTATTTGTAGTATTTAGTATTTTTGGTAAGCAAGTTAAAGTATTATTTGAATTATGTACATCTATATCTTAAACTGTATCTGTAACTGGTGTTACAGACGTATCTTAAGAATTTCATGGGTGGATCGTGTGACTAATGTTGAGGTCCTACGTAGAATAGGCAAGGAATGCGAGATCATTAACACCATCAAAGAGCGCAAACTAGAATATCTTGGCCATGTTATGAGGAATGAACAGAGATACGGCTTGTTGCAACTCATTCTTCAGGGCAAGGTATTTGGAAAGAGAGGACCAGGGAGAAGAAAAATATCTTGGTTTTAAAACCTGAGAAAGTGGTTTAATACATCGACAACCAGACTATTCAGAATAGCAGCAAGCAAAGTTAGGATAGCCATGTTGATCGCCAACATCCGGAACGGATAGGCACCGTAAGAAGAAGAAGTATCTTGAACTGATCTAGAACATGGTGCTACTTCATTTGACGTAAGAGTATTTTTACCAATTGTATTATTACCCAGGTCAAAGTGTGTCAGTTGTATATTAATATATACATATATGTCTCTTCCATATTCTTGTATCGTCTAACTGTATAAGTTAGTGTAATTTCCCTAATTTACGTTTGACTGTAGCAAATTTCAATTTATGTGTAATGTCCATAAAACGTGAAAGAAAGGACAGGTAGAGATAGAAAGAGATAAGAAACAATACTGAGAAATAATTATAACGAGATAATTATAGGTACAAAAGACAAACTGGAGAGATGGAAAGAATACATTCAGACACTTTTTGACGATGATAGACCTTGTTCTCCACCAGTCACCAGCATGTATATAATCACGAATCTCTACTATCTCTCCCACCTCTAAGTTGCTTACCTTGAGATGGTTTTGATTTTGTGCAGGTGGCTTGTAAAATGGTTTAAATAAATCTAATCGTATTTGGGTGTCTCTTTCAAACATCAAATTTGAAGGACTGCTACCAGTTTTACTATGTTAAGTTCTTTTGTAATTTATTAAGAATTTGTTGAGCTGTAGTTCCCTTTCATTATTATCTACTTTTTGTGCACGTAGCGCTTGTTTGAATGTTTATACGTATCCCTTTGCCATTCCATTTGTAGCTGGATGATGTAGTACACAAAATTTGTTGAAGATTATATTTTGCTGTATAAATTTTTTTAAATTTATAACTAGTAAACGTTTGTGCATTATCTGAAACTAAACAATTTGGAATTCCAGATGTACAAGAAATTTTTCTTAGTAAGTTTATGGTAGTTTCGCTTATCAAATCCTTAACCATATGTATTTCTGGCCATCTAGAATAGGCATCTACTAGAATAAAAGGGTATGAATTCATGAAAGGTCCTGAAAAATTTACGTAAACTCTTTCAAAAGGGGTTTTGGGTGTCTTCCATGAGTGTGCTACTGTTTTTTCTGGATTATTCCTGATTTTGTTACAGTCTGCACAATTTTTGCATATATCTTATATAACCTTAGATATTCCTTACCACTAGCAGTATTTTCTTTCAAGCACCTTCATCTTGACTATGTTAAAATAAGCAGTATGTAATTTATTTAATACTTTAGGTTAGATGGAATTAGTACCATTAGTTGCCGAGAAATATAATTTCCTTGTAAAGAAAATTCTATCTGTGGGACATTGAATCTATCTCTAGCATCGATTAGTTTTTTAGTTTCTAGAGCATTGTAAAGATTTTATAGTGTGGGGTCTCTTGTAGAGAGACTGATTTGACTGATTTCAAACTGATCTTCCACGTCGTCATCAAATTCAGAAGTAGTATCAAGAGGTAATCTTGACATTGCATCAGCATTTGCATAGACTTTTGTATTTTTATACTTAATTCTGTAATAAAAACTTTGAAGAAATAGTGAATAATGTTGCATTCTAGTTGTAGTTAGTGTAGGTAAATTTTTAGATAAAGAAAATATTTTAACTAAAGGTTGATTATTCACATAGACTGTCAACTCTATCTCTGTAACTCTAACAGATAATAGTAAACTTTTTTAATACCAAAAATTATGGCATATGCTTCCTTATCTATTTGGGCATATTTTTGTTGTACTTTTGTGTTTGTTATAACTTTTAATGTAGCTTGTAAACCTTAAATGTTTCCCATATGTTTATGGAAAACTAATGAATATTTTGTAAGTATACTTATAAGTTTGTTATTTGTAACTTCAGATACTTCTGAAATGTTATCAGACATTATATTTAACTGGCGTACCCATCCACGATCCATTATTGGTGGTCTATCTGAGTTTACTATGTAAATGATGATTTTTATAATTTTAATAAAAAAACCAAAGTTTATAAAACCATATCCTCTTCTGCTTCTATCTCCATCTGTTTTGTTCTATTGTCTTTGAAAAGTTCATTGATATGTTCTGTCCATCTCTTTAATGTGTCGTTAGTATTCAACACAAGTTTCCTATTTGCATCTTTCAGTATTTCTGGCTTTCTTGTTCTATTATTGTGAGTTCATTCTTTAATTATTTTATGTTTGTTAAAACTATCATGTCTTTTCTGGTATTCTTCTATTTCTACGCATTGTTCTTTTAACCATCGTTCCTTTCTTAATTCTGTATTTTATTTGTTTATCCAAGTTTTTGTACATCTGATTATCTTTGTTCTTATATTGACGTCTTTCTTCCATTAAATCTAAAATTTCTTCCGTCATCCATTGTTTCTTTTTATATTTTATTAATAACCATTTTTTATTAATAACCATCTCAGTATTTTGCAGAATTTGTTCTTCAACATTCATTATTCCGTTATCGATTTTATCTGTCAGGAGTTGCCTTATAAGTGAGTTCCTTAATTTACTTGTATCGATTTTTGCATTTGTTGTTCTTCGTTTTATTATTTTTTTTATTTTCATTTTGAGCTTAGGTCAGTTGACAGCCATGAATAAATAATCCGGAGATAATACGGTAAATGAAATAAGATTCGGTCGAGTATACCTCTTTGTATTTAATTAAATGAAATAAATAAGTCATATCTAAAAACCAAAATGAACAAACAGAACTAACACAAAACGAAACTTGAAGGATCATGTCTGTTGTTCACTTAAAATCATTTTGGAATAATTTTATAAATCTTTACCTACTTTGTCAGAGTGAGACAAATTTTGATAAAATTCACTTGGTTGAGAAAACTTTACAGATGTGTGTATTCTTTTTTGTCGACATTTCTTTGAGTTAGACAAGGAGATCCAATGTCACCTAAACTTTTTAATACGGTGCTAGAATAGCTTTTAAGAATTTGGATTGGATGACAAAGGGAATAAAAATAGATGGAGAATATCTAAACAACTTACGTTTCGCCGATGATATACTTATAATAGCTGAAGATCTAGGTATGGCAAGAGAGATGGTACAGGAACTCATTGTGGCTACAGAAAATGTAGGTTTAAATATAAATATCTCGAAAACAAAAATCATGACCAATTTGGTGCCCAACCAGAACATCAGTATTGGTGGGAAAGAAATAGAACTCGTAGATAGATATAAATACCTGGAACTGAAGAGAAGAGTCGCTCTTGGGTGGGCAGCATTTGGGAAACTGAGAGAAACTTTTAAAAGTGAGCTGCCCACATGCCTAAAGAGAAAGGTATTTGATCAGTTCGTCCTCCCAGTCTTGACGTACGGAGCAGAAACACTTACCTTAACAAAAGCAGCAGCTACCAAACTGAGAGTCACACAGAGAAGAATGGAGCGGTCCATGTTAGGAATAACTCTCCGAGACAGAATAACAAACGAAGACATCAGGAGAAGAACCGGAGTGACTGACATCATCGAGAAGATAGCCAGACTAAAATGGAGATGGGCAGGACACATAGCCAGAATGACAGATGGGCGATGGACAAAAAAGTTATTGGAATGGAGGCCAAGGGAAGACAAGAGAAGCGTCGGTCCACCACCTACAAGATGGACTGACGATTTAAGAAGACTCAATAAAAACTGGATAAGAGCGGCGCAAGATAGACGGGGTTGGAAACATGAGGAAGAGGCTTATGTTCAGCAGTGAACTCTTGAGGGTGGATGGTGGTGATGATGATGTCACTCTCAAATTGGCCAAAATTTTTGCTCGACACTTACCAAATGTAGTGACACTTTTTACAAGAGCGACATTAGGTTACATCCTGGTAGATGTTCAGTAACCACACCTGCTAGCACAATAGAACACTTTTTTGATTTTTCGCAATCCTATCTACAGAGAGTAATTATTCAAAAAGATTGTTTCTAGAAATGGCATTCATTTTTCATAAGAAAGAAACCATTAAAAAATATAAATACCAACTTATTATTGTTAACTTTAGATAACTACAATTTTTTTAAAACCTTTCTCTCTCTTCAATCCTGACCTCCCAGGGGGAGTGTAGTGGTCGACGTGATCTCGTGTATTGTCCGTCTCCAGAGATCTCTGTCTCTGACCATTTCTTTTAATCCATGCATAGGTCTTTGGCATATTCCTGTAATTTGATCTATCCATCTTGTTTGGAATCTTCCTCGTGATATTCGGCCTTCTACCTTTCCTTGTATTATGATTCTTTCCATGTTTTCTGTGTTTGCTCTCATAACATGCCCAAAATATTTTAATTGTTGGAGATGGACTTTACTAGAGAGTCGTTGGCTAACTTTTAGCTCTCTTAAAATTGAATTATTTGTTCTACGGTCGGTCCAAGGAATTCGTAACATTCGTTTCGAACAGAACATTTCAGTGGCGTCTATCTTTCTTTTGTCCGATTGTCTCAGAGTCCAAGATTCACATCCGTAAGTTGATCAACCTCATCTTTATTGCTCTTGAAATTTGACAGTCCTTCCATATTTTGGTCATTTTTGTTCTTGCAACTTTTGCTAGATCACATCTACGTTTAATCTCTTCTTGTAATGACGCTGTGTTTGTGATTAATGATCCCAGATATAAGTATGAGCTCACAACCTCAAACCGGTCAATTGTGGTTATGTGTGGATGATTGTTGTGTAGTCTATCCACTATCATGATCTGTGTCTTTGACATGTTTAATTGCAGACCAAATATTTGACTTTCGTTTTCGATCAGTCGTATAAGTTCCATCAGCTCTGCTTGACTATTTTCAAGAAGGGCTGTGTCATCTGTGAAACGTAGGTTGTTTAGTTTATGACCATTTATTGAGATGCTCTTTTCCCATCCTTAAAGTGCTCTTCGCATAATATACTCCCCATATATGTTGAATAATTGTGGAGATAGTATACATCCTTGTCTGACACCCCGTTCTGGATGAAACTCGTTCGAAAGTGTGTCAAGTACTTTAACTGATCCAGTAGTGTGTTCATATAATTCAGTTATAAGCGTAATTAGATGTTGTGGTACGCCTACTTCTTTTAGTATTCACCATAAGTGTCTCCACTTGACCCTGTCGAACGCTTTACGGTAATCTATAAAACAGATGTAAGTGGGATGTTGAATTCCCTAGATTTCTCGATTATCTGTCATATATTCAGCAGGTGTTCTCGAGTGCCTCTACCTTTGCTAAATCCAGTTTGCTCTTATGGAATTTCTCTTTGAAGGAATGTTTTCAGTCTCTCATTGATTATATGTAGCATTATCTTGCTGGCATGGGATATAAGAGAGAAAATTCTATAATTGTCGCATTTATGGAAGCTGCCTTTTTTATGTATGGTCGTTATTGTAGATTTTGTCCAGTCTTCAGGCCATTGTTTGAAATGCCATATTTGGTTACAGAGTAGATGAAGTAACTTTACTCCGGTTTCTTCTGTGGCTTTAAGCATTTCTGCTGTTATCATATCTGGACCTGATGCTTTGTTATATTTGAGCTTGTTGATAGCCTGTCTTACTTCTTTTTCGAGTATATCAGGTTCTTTTTCCACCTCGTCAGAGATTTGGCTAACAAGCTCTTGGCGTTGATCATCTTAATATAGGTCCTTGCAATACGATCTCCATGTTTCTGTTATGTCTTCTCTGTTTGTTCTCAGTTTTCCAGTGTTATCTTCAATGGCCCAAGTTGTGGCTCTAAAGTCTCTTGTCAGGTAACGTATTTTTCTAAATAGATCTCTCGGCTGATTATTCTGACCGTGTCTCTCAATTTCATTGTATATACTTTGATAGTACTGTTTTATGTCGGCCTTACATCTTCGTTTTATTTCTTTATTGAGGTTTCTTAAACTAGCTTTTTCCCTTTCACTATGTACACCACTTTTACAAAGATTTCTTCTATTCTCAATTATTTTAAGAGTTTCATCTGTTATCCAGTGTTTCCGTTTCACCGGATTATTTTTCTTTGAGCGATCCACTGGTGTTGTTACGCAGTGTTTAACAGTCTCCCATATTTCTTGTGATGTTCCGTTACGAATAGAGTGTATACTTTTCTGTACTTCCTGTAGAAGGTTGTCTTTCTTTCTTAGTTTTGTCCTCTTTATCTCTCTTTGTTTGTTGGGTTTAAGCATTACTTTAGCTACGAGGAGAGTATGATCGGATCCGCATATTGCCCCTGGATATGATCATACTGTTTGAATGGACGATCTCCAGCGAATATTGGTGAGGACGTAATCTATTTGATTTCTAAATCTATCTCCAGGACTTTTTCACCACACTTTTTTTAAAATAAGTGTCTATTATATAAATGATATATTATATCTTTTCCACTTCATAAAGTACGACTTTTTGTCTATTCATTTTTAGAAAATCCAGCGTCAATTATGTATACTCCTTACCTTACATAATATGTTGTCATTCTGAGATCACCATTATTTTGCTTTTTTAAGTTGGTAATTAATGAATTCACAACCAATTGTTTTGTTTTTAATTATGTACAACCTAGAACTAATATAATATAACTTTGCCTTCGATAATAACTACAACATAATTTGACTTAAATATTTGTCTATTTTCTAGAGCTATATTTTTTTAAATATGTGTTTTGTGTAAAAAAGTTTTTTGAAAAATCGTTTTTTTATAGATTTCATATTAGCAGCATATTGATAACTAACCTCAATTAAAGTAGAATACAAAAAATTTTATTCTGTAGTTTGTACTAACCTTACTTATTGTAGCATCATAATGAAGCAAATAAAGATTTGCAAAATATTGTTTAACTAAAACGAATACTTCTTTGTCCTGTCTTCCGCTGTATGCCTAAATAGTTGTGTACTTTAAAAATTATTCTGAAATTTTAAGATCTAAAATTCTCGCTTCTCTTATTTTCTCGTTAGAAACCCGCAACTGCAATTTGAGGAAAATCCAGGTTAGTTTCTGAACAAATATTCATTACATACACTCACGTTTATCATTCATCGCTTTTAATATGATTGCGCTGTAAATTTTGGTTTTATTTAATTAAAATGTACACTTAGATGTCATAATTAAGAATTCATACCCTATATGCAAATAGAAGTCGGTTCGAAGCTAAACAAAAGGCTTTATGCGCAAAATCTCGTCTCCGAAACGTTATTTGACGACGACAACCTAAACGAATTCCAGCATGTCTATTGACTTTGACTTAACAGCCAGCATTCAATAATTAATGGCACAGGGTCGGTTCTTTAAGGTAAAGCACACAGTAATAAACGGAATATCTATTAGGAGACAACGGAGACACCATCAGCAAACGCATTGTAGTAAATTCCATGCATTTGGATCGTACTGTGAGAAGAATTTGTTCTGAAATGTCACGCTAAACGCTTTGGTTATTGACAAAATAAAATTTCAACAGACTGCTGTGATTAAATGTACACACAGTTTAATAAACGTAAAAATAATAATAACCTAACAAAACGAGTTAAGGAAATTCACGAATATGTACACTATGAACTCATCAAAAGAAAAGCTATAATTAAAAAATTAAATTATATTTAAATAAGTCATCCAACTAATTTTAACGTACTATTACTGTTGTTATAAATTTTTTCTATGGGACATAAAAGACCCTATTTTATTAAGAATAAACTTTTAAAATAGTGATATTATGTTTAAATGGTAATAAGTCACAATTGGTTGTAATGACAATAATTACAGTTTAACTAAAAATTTGACGTTTCGATTAAGAATCGTTCTCAACAAAAGATTGTTGAAGAATTTTAATAAAAAAATTAAAAAAACGTTAAGTTAAAATGTTGACAAAGGTTAGAGCAAAATGTGGTTAATACTTACGGTTGTACATGCAAAAATGAAAAACTTAGTTGTTTTCCCGATATAGACTCCAGAGTAGATGTTAGATGCTAACTGTTTATCATTACACTAGAAATTTAAAACCGCTTGGCGGCAAAGGGTAATTATTTTGTGCTTTTAGTAAGGCTTTTATAAGTGTTCTTAGGTTATATTATAGTTCACCGGTTACGACAGTTTGTAGAACTTTTTCGACTTATTTAAAAAAAAATATTTTGTAATGTTTAAATATTAAGGCTTCTAAATATTAAATAGTGATAAAAATAGTATTGCAATTTATACTAGTGAGTATTTTGAAGGTGTTTGATTCTTTCGTATGATATATAATACGCTGGGCAATTGTGATTTTCTTCTTGATGTGCCTATCCGTTACGAATGTTGGCGATCATTATGGAAATCTTTATCTTATTTGAAGCAGCGTGGAAAAGCTGCACATATCTTATATTAAACCAAATTCTAAGGTTCTTTATCCAAGATGTTCTTCTTATTCCGGGACCTCGTTTTCCAAATATTTTTCCTTGAAAGATGGCTTGAAGAAGACCATATCTGGATTAATTTCGCATAATATGTCCAAAGATTTGTAACTTTCGAGCCACATCTCAAATGCTTCCAGTTTTCTGCACATACCTTCGTTCGAGATCCACGATTTAACACCATAAAATAGGACAGAAAAAAAGTAGCATTGCAACATTCTTATTTTTGTATAAAGCGAGAGGTTGTGGCTTTTAAAGAAGGCTCCCATTCGATTAAAGGTGGATCTACCTTTTCCAATGAGAGGAGCTCTAATCTTTTAGTTGTTGTTTTCAATTAGGTATATTTCATAACTAAATTACATTTAGTTATGAAATGTAATTTAAAGGGTTTTTACCCTAGTATTTTGGTGGCTCAGGCATTGTGACCTAGTAAGTATAACCATCTTTTGCTTTTCAACGATAGTCAAAATTTCACAATCTCGTTTGTTTTAACTAAATGGTTTATACTTATTTTTAGGCATTTTTAGATTTTAAAAACCTGATGATGGACTGTTTGGTCCGAAAACGTTTGTTTTATTGATGTGGCCCTTTTAAGGGTTTTTTAAATAAATATACCCATTTACAAAGATTAACCTCTTTTTGTTATACGTGGTATACAGCCAGCTACAGGAATTTTTCCTTGTGGATTTTGTTAAAACTATAAAGGTAAACTTACATCATTCAGTAGGAAATATGTCCCCCTTTATCAGCAATTACTGCTTTTACCCGTTTTGGCATAGATTCTATGAGTTTCTGGCAGTTGTCAGATATCCTTTCATCTCGATACCAAACCTGAATGGCCGCCTCTATCATTTTTGTTTTAGTGGTACAGTCGATTTTTAGCAGTCTAGCTTTGCAAATGGCCCATTAATTTTCAATGGGGTTGAGGTCGGGCGAATTACCGGGCCAATCTAAAACATTAATCTTATTTTTCAAAAATGCCATTATTTCCTTTGATTTGTGACAAGGAGTAGAGTCCTGTTAAAGAATCGCTCTTCCTTGGGGTTGACATTTTTGGAGTCGTTTGTCCAAATACTTTTCCAACATGGATTTGTATTTTTGGCTGTTCATCATGTCTTGAATTGGCACCAAAGATCCAACCCCCATGTATGAAAAACATCCCCAAAACATTTTCTTGTAAATATTGAAAAAATGAAAAAAAAATTCACAGTGATTCCATTAATTCGCACAATACTGTAATTATAAAACATTGAAAACTTTGTTTTCAAACTTCCACAAAATTTATTTTAAATATTATCACTACAGCTGTTTCGGCTGATTGCCTTTCTCAAGTGATCTATTTTGGCTTGGGTTTACAAATTAGTAGTCTCTAATGAAATAGGTTGAGGAGGGGAGAACTGTTTGTCTCAAGTTGGTCATTCAGAATTATATCTGTGTTTTTAAATTTGTTGATTTCCATAGATTCTAACAAAGATAGCTTAAGGCCTTTATTTTGAATGTGAAGAATTTTAAATTTGTCATTAAAAGAATGATTATGATCTAGAAGGTGAAGTGCCTATGTCGAATCTGTTTTTCTATTCTTGAAAGCCCTTTTATGTTCTGCTATTCGTTTATCAAAGTTTCTACTAGTTTGACCGATGTAAGTTTTTGGGCAGTCGCCACATTGAAGTTTGTACACACCACTATTTAAATGTTTTTTATTTTGGCTCTTGTTATTTTTAATATATTTGCCTAGGTTGTTATTTGTTCGGAAAGCTGGTGTTATTCCTTTCTTTTTTATGTGTTTGGCAATTTTTGTTTGCAAGGAATAACACCAGCTTTCCGAACAAATAACAACCTAGGCAAATATATTAAAAATAACAAGAGTCAAAATAAAAAACACTTAAATAGTGGTGTGTACAAACTTCAATGTGGCGACTGCCCAAAAACTTACATCGGTCAAACTGGTAGAAACTTTGATAAACGAATAGCAGAACATAAAAGGGCTTTCAAGAATAGAAAAACAGATTCGACATACGCACTTCACCTTCTAGATCATAATCATCCTTTTAATGACAAATTTAAAATTCTTCACATTCAAAATAAAGGCCTTAAGCTATCTTTGTTAGAATCTATGGAAATCAACAAATTAAAAAACACAGATATAATTCTGAATGACCAACTTGAGACAAACAGTTCTCCCCTCCTCAACCTATTTCATTAGAGATTACTAATTTGCAAACCCAAGCCAAAATAGATCACTTGAGAAAGGCAATCAGCCGAATCAGCTGTAGTGATAATATTTAAAATAAATTTTGTGGAAGTTTGAAAACAAAGTTTTCAGTGTTTTATTGTTACATAAAATGAATTTCCATCAAGTAACGGTCGAATCCATCAAATACTGTAATTTCTTTATTAGAATTTTACAGGCGAATTGTGGAGGCCCTGCTGATAGCTTCAGATATTCCAACGCTACGTGCAGTACGTTAAAGATCTTCAAAACATGTTGCTAACGAAATTCGTTTGGATAATGTGGGTCATAAGGTAGACAAAATTAAAAAACAACGATTGTGCGACAAATGTGGCAAGTGTACCAAATACCGATGCATTAAAAAATGTAATTGTATAAAGGACTTCATCCCGAGCAATGTTTTATTAAATATCACACATTGTAAAAATTTTAAAATAAACAATGTTTTATTAAATATTATGTCCTCCGTTGCCCAGCGTATGATTTTTGGTAAAAAAGACAGTTTTACACATATTTTTCTTCGTTGAGTAGTATAAGGGCTGCTTCTTTGATTTTTCTCTATTTAATGTCTGTTCCTTTATTGACTATTGCTGAATTTTTCCATTGTGTGTATGGAAACATATCTGTGATCTGACAAAGTTCCGGTTTTGATGTATGTTTCCTCGTTTATCCTTACACTTAGTGGTCTTGCGGTTTCTTTCACACAGAAATTGTTTGATTTTTATGTGGGAAAAATCGCTAGGTGTATCTTCTTTCTAGAGTAAGACCACTTAGTGTGATGATAAACGAAACATGGTCATAGTCACAGTCATACTTTATTCATCCTTTAAGACATTCAAAATTTCAAAATATTGTATAGGATACGTCACTACAGAATTCAGTATAAAAAACTTTAATGTGTATTAAAATACACAATTAAAATTTGGACGTTCTATGTTTAGGAACTTATAAAGATTCAGTACTTCTTGTATTGTAATAGTAATTGTCTAAATTTACTGGAAATGTATTAATTTCATCTTTTACATACCCTCGGCTTACTTATAAAAACCTTCTTAGTCTGGGTAGCAAAACTTTTCAGAAGCAAAAAACTGCTACTACCGTTATTATGGGACCCTCTCTTATAAAATTTTGTTAAACACTACTAAAATGTAATTTTAGGTAAATCAGTAATCCCGTATATAAATGTTTTATTATTAAGGCATTTTTTTTATTGAGTTTAATGCGTCGACAACTAATGGTCATTGGCATGGTACAGTCAAATTTTACAGTCAGGTACCTAGTGTAGAGTGTAGTGTGTGTGTGTGTGTGTGTGTGTGTGTGTGTAGTGTAATTGGACCCCGTTATGCAACAAGGAACCAACTAACATTTTATCAAAAATCGAGTTATTGATTCCCACCGACTCCAAATAATATTATTTAGGTTTTGCAACAAGGAACCAACTGATTTTGGACATAGGCGACATCTAGGGGACGATAGAACCATATTGCAAATTTGTAAATTCGGTTGTACAGGTTTCTAATTCGAACCAAGTAACTTTGGTTCTTTGTTGCAGAAATCTGTAACCTACGAAAGTTGGTTCCATGTTGCAGATTTACTTTCCCAGCTGTGTATTATCGTTGAGTGCCAGAAAAATAACTTTGAAAATGCTTCAAAGCGAGAGATTTCTTTCGCAACGGGTGCAAAAAATCATGAATAATGTAAGGCTAATACCAACGTCTTCCACTGAAGCTTGTATTTCCAATTTGCAAGAGGTAGGTTTATTAATTTATATTTTTTTTACTTCTAACCTTAAAAGACCTCTAAAATTTTGTCCTATGACTATATTATTAGGTATTTTTATTTAATAGCATGTTATTTGCCAATTTTTAGCATAATCAGTCCTGATTATTTATAGTTTTTTATTTAATTTTGATTTTTTTCCGAATATGTAAGTTGGTTCCTTATTGCAAAATTCTTTTTCAGGACTGGCAAAATAGCAGCAAAGAAAATCAGGGACCAAGTAACAGCAATGATGATATATCGATTATTAACGGTAACAGTTACGACGAAGACTCGGATGATTCCGTCAAGGATAAAGATTTCCAACCTACCTACAGCGACGTCTCATCCGACGAAAGTTTAGGACAACCTTCAGACCATAACTCGAACCCTAATGATGAAGCAGAAACTAATTTAACTGCAGATGTATCTTTCACGGGTCGTCCAAAAAAAGGAAGAAAGAAAAAATATGCTGAACAAGACAGAAAGGAAAGAAAAAGGAAAACGAACAGTAATATGGAGTATTACTCCGCTCGAGGAAAACTTGTTAAGTCAAAAGCATTTATCAAATTTGTGTGCTCATGTGCTGCAAGATGCCATGAAAAATTTTCTGCTGATGATCTCCAACAGTTTTTCGAACATTACTGGAACTTAGCGGATTATAATCTACAAACAACATTTATATCAACATCCGTTAGAGAACATTTTGCTCAGAGAAAAAATTCAAATGCGATAAATCCTGCAACACGACAGTTCTCAAGGAAATATTTCATAAATAAGGTTATAGTTTGTAGAAATATGTATACGAATACTTTGCAAGTGTCAACTAAACGTATAAATACTGCTCTACAAAAAGTAAGAAATTTGTCTACACTTGACAAACGAGGTGTTCGCGGTGGACACAACAAGATTTCAGCAGATGAAAAAAATATTATATTTAATCATATAAATCAATTTCCACGCTATGTATCCCATTACTGTAGAGCACGGAAGATGGATCAAGAATTTTTGCAGGAAGGAACTACTTTACCGATAATGTATGATCTTTACAAACCAAAAAGTGATAAACCTGTAAGTTTTTCATCTTTTAAAAAAGTTTTTTTGAGAGATTTTAACTTGAGGCTAAAAAAGCCAAAAAAGGATACTTGCAATAAATGTGATGCATTTAAAGTGAAGATACAAAGTATTAACGACGATGAAAAACGGGAAATTGTTAGACAACACGAATTACATGTAGAAGAGGCAGAATTAGGAAGAAAACAAATGAATATTGACTTGGCCAAGGCAATAGAAGACGAGCAAACAGAAACTCTGACCTTCGATTTAGAAAAAACGCTTCCTTTACCTCGCATATCTTCAAATATTATATTTTACAAAAGACAGTTATGGGTATATAATTGTGGAATTTATGCAGGTAAACAGAAAAAATCAACATTTAATTTATGGCTAGAAGGACAGGCAGGCCGTGGAGCCCAAGAAGTGGGATCTTGCCTAAGAAAATACATTCTCGCTAACATAAGCGATAAAGTTCAGCATATTATTCTGTGGAGTGACTCTTGCGGTGGACAAAACAGAAACATTAAAATAGTACTTTTGTTAAAATGTCTTTTGGAGGAATCACAGCATTTAAAGACTATTAGGCTGAGGTTCCTTGTTCCAGGTCATACGTTTCTGCCGAATGATAGTGATTTTGGAGATGTCGAATGTGCTCTTAAAAAGCAAAATAATATATTTTCACCTGAAGAATACAGCAATATAATGAGAACTTGTAGACAAAAGCGACCTATTAATGTAAATATGATGGTAAAAGAAGATTTTCTCAGTACCTCAAAATTAGAAAAACAAATCACAAACAGAAAAAAAAGTATTACGAACGAGAAGATAAGTTGGTTACGAACCAAAGAAGTTAAATTATTTAAAGATAAGCCTTATAATATTTTTTTGAAGACGACTTACCTAGACAATGACGATTACCAAGAAATTAATATACGGAAAGTAGCAGGAAGACAAGCTTCAACCGGACCACAGTACAACACGTTTTTAGAACCATTATGGCCTGAGGGAAAACCAGTTGCAGACGCAAAGTTGAGAGACGTACAAAGTTATCTTCATTTAATACCGTCAGCACACCACAGCTTTTATACAAATCTAACGGCAGACAATTCTATAATAGAGGATATAGATGGATTTAATGGAGATATAGATTTCGAACCAGACGTGGATATTTAATATTACATTTAGCAACAAAGAACCAAGTGATTTTTTTCTACCTTAGGAGTTCATATTGTACTTATGTATTTTACTAATATCATTAATACCATTTTATTGTAATAAAAGTGTTTATTTTATTGTCGTCAATCATTTTTTTATGCCTAAATAATTTCATGAAACAATCTAAACATTATTCTAATTTTTCTCAAAACTTTGGTAATGTTGGTTGGTTCCTTGTTGCATAACGGGGTCCAATTGTCTTGATACTTAGCAAAGTCGACGTCATTGTCTTTGCTAAGAGACGTTAATTGTATCCGAACGTCTGCGGTTCCTCCGGTGAGTACCGATCGCACAAGGATAGAAATTATTTTCATTTATTAAGTTTTAATAAACGAAAATTTCTCCACCCAGGTGAGATTCTAACTCACGACCTTTAGGTTCAAAGGTAGGCGCTCTTACCACTGAGCCACAGAGGAGGTTATTAAATCATTAAAAGAAGACTTTTCATTTATTTCGTTTCGCTTGTTCGTTTGTAAACATAAGCGTAATGTTTTATACAAAATATAAATATGTAAATTTCAAATCATGAATTTGTCAGACAACTGCAATAATAGTATTGAGTTCTCCATTCAACAATATACAGTAGTTTCAAACATGTTCTACCATCCATCTATTAATAGAGTACCGGCATGTAAGTAATTTTATTTTATTTCATTTATTTATTTGCTCATTCATTAATTTATTCCAATAGAAGAGATTTTATGACAATTTGTGGGCCTTACCTTGTCCTTTTAACTTTTTTAAAAAATATTTATACCTTTTATTCAACTCAATCATTTAAATAAAACCACAGACAGGTAATATTGGCATAATTATTGTAATTTATAACATCTTATTTGTTTATCTTTATTAGACAACACCCTAATATGGGTTTTTATCATTTCAGCATTTGTTTAACTTTGTACCGAGACCTGAAGATGCTTTGCATATTGTAGAAAGCGAAACCGGTCGTCGGATAGTTAAATTAAATTGATTGTGAGTAAGTCTGATTTATTATTTCTTTACCTATATGTAAATTTCAATGTAAATGTGTCAAGTGCCATACGATAAATAAAATTCATTTATTTATTCGGGAAAAAATAAGACTTACAAGGTACATAAGGGTCGACATTTACTTTAAATATAATTAGTTTGTTAGACAACCGGTGTATTTAAAAAAATATATTACACAAAAAATCCAATTTCTTATATAAAATGTTTGTCTAATATATATTAACCATAGATATATTAATTGATAAAAATAAATAGTAAAACAAATATAGTATCACGGATTTTAATTCTTGTAAGTGATTATACCTTTGCAATTTTATTTTTATGGGCCATTGTATAAAGAAGATGGAATAGCACAAATCTTGCTTTTATTGCTATGTCTGAGAAGTAAAGTCTAGGGCATTTTGTAGTCTACTTTGTGTTCAAGACTTAGGTCTGGATTGTACTTTATACATCTGAGGTCATGGACAGTTATTGAACTATAAAAATTAACATTGGAAATAGTTTTTCAGAATGATGGTTTAAGAGTGAGTCTTGCATTTTTAAAAAGGTCGACGTAGCAACCTGGTGTATAAATTTCACGATATCTGAGTTTTCGTTTAGTTTTGGAGTACATTGAATCGCACTCCCTTTGTATATGACCTTTTTCAAAGTACTTCACTACAAACCACCACAATTTTTGTTTAATTAGCCACAGACAAAATTGCGTTTGATAAAACATTATTTTGATTCTGGTAGACGCAACCATCACTGTAAAATATCATTTCATCATTATCCTGAAGAGTTGGTATCTTATTAAGGATAAAATAAGAAATTATTGTACCGAATTCGTTTGCAGACATCCTACCTTCTCCCCCGTATCACATAAAACAATAACCATCTTTGTTTTTGAGATCAAATATGGTAAAATTGTGGACTATCAATTTAGTCTTATAGTAAAGCGCTGAAACTTTTAAACATCATTTTTAATTCTAAATCCCGCACATAGGTCATAAAACATAAATGTTTTAACTAATAGGGATTTTTTACTACACTTCTTTTCATATTCTCGAAAAACTTTTACCGTTGATTTCCATACGAGTTCTAGGTATATTTTCGTAGCAGATGATCTACAATAATGCGACTCAAGCTGTGGCAGACTTATTAGAAAGGAACACAAAGTATTCCTAGGAGAGTGATCCTTTGTTTCCTGAGATATTTTAGACGTTTCAGATTTTGTGAAGATGTATCACCGGGTGTTGCGTGAGTATCCTCTCTATTTATATTTTGATCATTTGCTTTACCCAATCAGATACAGTTCATTGTCCAACGCATAACGTGTGTAGAAATATTGTTTTGCAAACCCCATGTAATTCATCACCCGAATTTTTCAGATGAAAATATAATGATCGGCCTCTTCTAGAGACTTCGTTGATTTTTATGTTTTTTATCTTGGGCTGCACCAACTCGGACTAACATTTTTACCATGGTTTTTTTCTGTTTCATGTCTTTTTTCAAAATTCAGAAAACATTTCTGCTCTTTGCTGTTCGCTGAACAACTTATATTTTAACAAAGCACTTTTCTTTGCATTCAGTTTGCAATTACATGACGATTTCAGACTTCGATTTGGTTTTTCAAAATCAAAAACACTTTTTTTGCCGCTCATCTTTCTTTTACCGAGATATTTTTTACCTTTTTCCACTTTTTGTTTATTTTGAGATTGGTAAATTGTGAATTATCAGCTGTTCTAGTTCTTTTTCTCTTTTGAGAAACAGTTATGTTTAAGCTATTGTTATCTTTAAAGTTATTTTCTTCTGAGTTGGTAACATTATTCTGGTAGGAGACTAAATCACCTGAAAATTTTTGCACTAAATCGGAATATGCAGAATAGAGACTCTTCTTCATCATCAAGTTCACTATTATTCGTAATGTTATTTTTGTCTACTGAAAACTCATTGAGAGCCCCAAAATGTTGCACTGTGTTTTCTAAATAATCGTGCCACTCTTCTGAAATAGTAAATTAATTAATATAAAAAACCTACTAACGAAATTGTGCGTTTACTCACCACTAATTTTTTGAATAGTAATAGAATTATCATTTGCATTATGTGCGCACTTGACTTTAACAGTGGTAGGTATATCAATAAACTCTATGAGCAAATTATTATTATTAATGTTATCTTTCCAATGTCCCGAATGAATAGGTTATGGAAATAATGGTAAAATAGGTAAAATATTTTCACAATAATGATCAATGTTATAAAAATTGTTATTTTCTTTCGGTAAAACTTCTGGCGCGGCAACTAATAAGTCTACTATCAGTTATGTCTATGATTTGTAGGAAGCCGTCTAAAATAATATTACAACCATAATTTAGTTTCTTTAAATAAGGCGTTAAAAGTCATAAAAAATGAATAATTTGATTTCTTGAAGTTTTTTCAATTAATATTCTAAATTTACTTTTAGTCAGAAAACCATGTATGTTCATAGCAGTCAATATTTTAACGTTAATTTTAATATGAGAAGCGTGTAAGTCCACATCAACAGGTTAAGAATTTCATTTAAAAATTATTGTTAATTAAAATAAGATAAAAACAGTGTACATACACTTCTAGCCAAAACCAGCAATTTTTAAGACCGATTACTTACTAAATTCCAAATGTCTACAGGCATATATTTTTACAACTATTTTAGACTGAGAGACATAGAAGTTCCTCGTATTTCCACCAGGGACGAGTTCCGATTGGTCTAGATTTGGAATCTTTTCACAGTTATCTCGGGACGGATTTATTAAATTATTTCCGTAAAAAACACTAAATGACCGCAAATTGGACTTAGAAGATTTTACAAGTAAGCCAAAGATGCAGTAAACATTTGTACATATTAGGCAGTAATAAGGTAAAATTTGATGTTTAATAAAAATCACTTTACAAGATTGTTAATAATTTAAATTAAAATATTTACGGATAATTTTTCTTTTGGGTAATGAATACTTTGTTACTATCTACTGAGTTCCCACACAAAATTACATTACAGCGCATGTGACTGTAAGCAAGGCTATAATAAACGTTCATTAATTCCGAGATGGGTAGTTTGTTTTTAATTTTAGATATAGCATAAAAAGCTGTATTCAATTTCATGTTCAATGAATTCACTTGCTCTGACCATTTAAGATTACAATCAGTGAATACATCCAAAAATTTTGTAGAGTGGAAGATAACATATTGTTTCTATCATGTATGGTTAAGATCATGGTCATAGGTAGATGAGTTGTATGAATGAAAATAAATAATTTCCGTCGGATCAATGTTTAATATTAGTCAGTTGGTATTACACTAGCGTATAAAGCAGTCAACAACCAGCTTCATTGTCATTTTTAATTCCTCGAGTATACGTGCAGAGACTATTAACGAGGTATTATTAGCAATCATTGATATTATAAGTGCCCTTATGTGATCTGGTAGGTCGTTAATAAAAATTAGGAATAGTAATGGTCCCAGAACGGAGCCCTGTGGTACTCCTTTATTTTTCGTGTATAGTACTGAGCTTGATTCTTTCGTTTTAACATTCCTCCTGTCACTTAAGAAATTTATTACCGATTCTACAAATATTTCTCTAAAACCAACGTTATATAATTTATTGCGAATAAATGTTATGTCTAAACAGTTAAAAGTTCGTGATAGTTCAAAAAAAAATGGCCTGTCACGTAGTTTCTACTATCTAATTAATTATAAATACGCTCAAACAAACTGAATGCAGCCATGAGTGTTGACTTTTTTTTATCTAAAGCCGTTTTGGTTTAGAGTTAATAAATTGTATTCTTTTATAAAATCTAACATACAGTTGTATACACCCTTCTATCTTACTTTGGAAATTATGCTAAGGACAGATACTGGTCTATAATTTAAAATATAATGGAGGTCATTCTTTGTTAAAATTGGAATACCTTTTGCCATTTTAAATATGGATGGAAATTGGCAGGTTGTTATTTAGCGATTAAATAGGAATCGATATATATATGATCACTTATCGGTTTTATAATTTTTACAGATTTGTTATCAATACCAGTACTAGGTATCAACATATATGTAGCAAACGCATCATCAGAATGTAGCTGGATTTGGTTGCCAATACTAAAAGAAGAAGCCAATAACAAGAATATACCAGCAATAGCGGAATAAGAAACCCTGTATACACATCATTCCCTATCGTACACAATACATATGCAACACACAACACACGTTCACTAAACAGGAATATTTTACACATATAAAAATGTTTAAAAGACAGAGTTTAAAATTTTCATGGAGCAAAACATCCACGCTCGTATCTTCTTAGCCAAATATGGCTGTTGCCTATAATATCATAGCCAAAAGTCAATCAACCTCCAACTTTTTGACGTAACAATATAGCCTAGTACAAAATGTTGGCAGATATAAACTGTTTTTTTCAAAAACTTATCTAATAATATTTTTTCTGGAACGGTTCTGTAAACTATTTCGGGAGTAGAAATCAAAACGTCGGGTTTTTAGGTTAAATTTAATTGTTATTACAACCAATTTGTGGCTTATTACAACCATACAAACATAGTATTTAACTAACACATGCCAGAAAAAACAGTTTCCGAACCTTTTTAAAAATATATTTACTTTTATAAACGTATAACATTTTTATCGACAGTCTACTTTGTCTCCGCTTTTTATTTCTAATTGTATATAAATAATTATATCTACCATTATCTGCACTCTTTTGTTTGTTTATGAGAGAATATAAATGTTTAAATGTTTTTTTTAATACTTATTAGGCAAAAATAAAAAGGTGAATAGAAATTGCGCCAGACGACATTAAAAAAATGCAATTAAAAAAAAATTCAGGATTTTGAACTCTGGCTATTTCGCAGACAATTAAAAATATCATTGGTAAATAGAATTGCAAAAAAAAAGAATTATTGGAGAGGGTTGTTAAAGAAACAGGACTAATCAACACTATACAAACAAAAAAAAACTGAAATACCTAGGCCACGTGATGAGAATACCAAATTTAAAATATTGAGGCTCATAATGCAGAGGTAGATTCAAAGAAAAAGATCTATTGGCCGAAGTCAGAGTTCTTGGTTGAAGAATCTACGTGATTGTAATTACTCAACCTACATAGGGAGACGGCACTCTGCAAAAAAGTATCTACACCTAAGACAGAGCAAGTGGAAGCCTCCACAATAAAATTTGCATTTTAAGTGTCACAGTATAGCTGTTATCATAGTTATATTGATATAGCTATCCGATAGAAAAGAGAAGCTGATATATTATAAAAAAAAATAATAAAAAGGAATTATATTAAATTAAACTAACTTTTATAGTTAGTTTAATTATAGTTATAAAACCTTTAGGATTAGGAAAAGTACAGTTAATTCGCTATTGCCGAAAAAGCAGTCATAACTAAATGTTTTAAAAATAAACCACTTTCTTCTTTGGCTAAAATGGGCAAAATTTACACTTAAATTTAAAAAATAAGATCTTCAGATCATATTTGTCTTACAATTTGTAAGTTCTAAGTGTTCTTGGCTGTTGGCAATTATCCAAGCATTTTATACATAGTTGGTATTAGGGGCTTGGAATCATTCAAGTAGATTTTTCAGCCAGTAATGTTTTTTTAATATTCTTCTACAGCTGATTAGTTCCTACCTTATAAGTCCAAACAGTTTGTATTTATTCCTATTTACAATGTGTTTTTAAAATAATAAAGTTTTGTCGTTTTAATAGTTATTACACGTTTTTATACCTTAAAACCTCGGTTTCGATAATTCCCTGTATCTATGAAGTTTATACTATTCTACGATATAACTTGAACCTAAAAACTCTTATTTTTTTAATGTCTCTTAACCCGGCAACTGTGTTGTGGGGTGAAAATAACCCACGTCGTTCATTACCGCTTGTTAAAATAGTGGCAACATCGCCAGATTCGTCTGGCGCCACGAGTACCTTCCCATAATATAACAGACCTTGTATTGCATCATAAATTTCAGTATATAAATAAGATTTGAATGAGTGGTGTCGCCTTCTTTGGACTTGTGGGTGATTTTAACCCCACCACACAGTTGAAGTGCAGTATTATTTAGTTTTTGGGTAATTTTAACCCCACAACACCGGTTAATTATTAACAGGTAAGTTCTTATACTAGCACAACTTATCTCGATTTTTTTAACAGAAACATAATTTAATTGTTAGGAATATTGAAAATTGATTAGATATTCTTAATTTCAGACATATCGAAATATGTGTAGTTGGGAGAAAGAACAAGAAGCTCTCTTGAAGCTTTGGCAGGATGAATTAACTGGATCAGAGTTAGGATCAGAAAGCGAATCTGAAAATGAAAGTCAGCAGGTTAGCCTTAGTTCCAGTGAGGATGTTTTACAAAACCAACTTCAATCAGTGGAAAATTGTCAGCCTGGAACTTCTAATCAGGAAAGTCAATCATCGTCGGAAGAATCTTCTCAAGACAACAATAAGTTTGAAGATGATAAAGTAAGACAATCTAAGTTTTTTATCGGACGGGATGGGAAAACAAAATGGTCAAAGAACTGTCCTAATAAATCGGTTAGAACACGACAAGAAAATTTAATTACTTTACTTCCCGGTGTTCGAAATAATGCAAAACATTGCAAATCACCCATTTCTTGCTGGGAATTATTCATGGATAATATTATTGTAGAAGATATTGTCCAATGCACTAATAAAAAAATCAGTTTAGTCGCTCAGAATTATAATGACCAACATAAATATATCACCAAGCCTACGGACGCAGAAGAAATTCGTGCAGTTTTCGGATTACTATATCTATCAGGCGTTTATAAAGCCAATAGGTTAAATCTGGAGGATCTTTGGGCTACAGATGGAACAGGAATTGACATTTTCAGGCTAACAATGTCCCTGCAAAGATTTATATTACTTTTAAAGTGCCTACGATTCGATAATATCGAAAATAGAGACGAACGAAAAAGAGTAGATAAACTGGCAGCTATACGAGCTGTTTTTGATCGATTTGTATCCAATTGTCAACAATATTTTATTCCTAGTCAATACTTGACGATCGACGAAAAATTAGAATCTTTTCGGGGACGTTGTTCCTTTCGGCAATATATCCCCAATAAGCCGTCCAAATATGGCATTAAAATATTTGCCTTAGTGGATGCCAAAACATTCTACATTTTAAATTTAGAGGTATATGTTGGCTCACAGCCTGAGGGACCTTTTCAATTTAGTAATAGACCGTTTGATGTAGTAAACAGGCTTGTAAATCCAATTCGTGGTACTAATCGCAACATTACATTCGACAACTGGTTTACCAGCATACCGCTAATGGAACATTTGCTTAGTGAACATCGGTTAACATCTGTTGGAACTATTCGTAAAAACAAGAGGGAAATACCGACAATCTTTTTGAATTCCAAAAACAGAGCTGAAAACCACGCAATTTTCGGATTTAAAAAAGACATTTCTTTGGTGTCCTTTGTCCCGAAGAAAAATAAAATAGTGTTAGTAGCTTCTTCACTTCATCATGATACAGAATTTGACCACAAATTAAATAAACCTGAGATTATAGACTTTTATAATCACACAAAAGGTGGAGTGGATATGGTTGACGAAATGTCTGCGTTATATAATGTGTCTCGTAATAGCAAGCGATGGCCACTAACAATTTTTTTTTCGCTGCTTAATAATGCAGGAATAAATAGTTATGTTATTTATCAACATAACAAGCCAAATGAAAAACTAAAACGCAGATTTTTTTTAAAACAACTTGGTTTGGCACTAATTAAACCATATATTGAAAAAAGAGGTAATAATCAAAGAATACCATCAGACATAAGAGCGAAACTAAAAAGAAATGACAGCGGAGAGGACTCTCAAGGACCTTCAAACAAGAAACAACGAACAACATCCAGATGTGGAGTGTGTCCCCGTGGAAAGGACAGAAAGTGCCAAAAGAAATGTGTAAAATGTGACATTTTTCTTTGTCTTGAACATTGTGTATATTTTTGTTCTAAATGTGCAAATAATTGTTAATTATGCTTTTTAAACAAAAGATCATAGTTACTTTTTATAGAATTTGTAGTTTTTTTTTATTCTATATCTCTAATAAAAATTTTATTAACAAAAATTGTGGTAGTGGTTTAAATATCAACTAAATTTTAGTATATTTTTTGAATCGTTGAATTATTAACGAAAATTTTTAAAATGATTTAACTTTGAAAAAGATTATATAACAATATAACCATGATTTAAAATCTTAAGGTTGCATGTAAAAATAAAATATTTTCTCAATTTTATAAATAAAAAAAAAATGGGGTGATAATTACCCCAACACACAGCTCCTGTTAGAAAATTTCACCACACAGTCGCCGGGTTAAGTTTTTTAAAATGTAATCTTTATTTCTTGAGAGTTGCCAACATTTTCGTTGAAAAGAGTACCTAAATAATTGTATTTTGTCACTCTCTTAATCGGCTAATTATCTATATATACTTTTCTGGTACTACGAATCGTTTTTTCTGCAAGCAATAATTTTATATTGTTCTTGTGGACTAAGACACTATAATTTTTACTAGATTTCACAATTACATTGACAGGCACCATCTGTAGGTTCTTAAGCTGTCAGTATGGTCTACATACCTCAGATTGTTCGTTAGTCTTCAGTTAATTTTATTGTCATAATTCTGACCATCCAAATTTTTTTAAAATATCTTCCGAGAATACGTTACAAACCATTGAGAGTAGACTAGATCTATATAAGTCTTATAGGTCTAAGGTCTTAATGGTTTTCCTCCATTTCTTTTTACTTTGTACTTCTAATAATTCCAAGTCTTTTTTTACTGATTCCATCCATTTTCTTTGTGATGCTCCCCTTTTCCTCTTTGTGTAAGCTTCAGTATTTATTATTTTATTTAGGGAATCTTCCTTCCTGCATTCTGGTAAGTAGCCGAGCCATCTTAGTCTTTGAACGTTTGCAATGTTTGAAATTGTTTGTTGTCCATATTTTTGCATTATTTTATTAGTTGTTCTTCTCCACATAGGCATGTTTTTTATACCTTCGTATATTTTTATAAGTATCTTTGGCTCACATCTACGTAACTTTAGTTCTATAGTTTTGCTTAAGATCCAGGTGTCGCTAGTATAAAGCACCTTTGGCCGGATAACCGATGTATATATTTTTCTTTTTGCTCCTCTGGATATTTTATTTGAACTTAGAATCGTATTTACACTTCCAAGCCTTTTACTACCTTAAGCAATCGTTTTTTTCATTTCGTGTTTCGAGTCTTGTTATTTCTATTCGTTACTCCAAAATAATCGATCTGTCTGACTGTCTCAAATTTATATTCCTTATCTGGGGCAGATACATTTCAAAACTGCCCTAACTGTTTACTATTTCCCCACATACTTTGTTTTCTTGTCATTTACTTCCAGCCCGTACGCTCTGACTTTTTCCCTCAAGTTTTTAAAAATTTCTCTTAATTTTGTTGTTCTTGTTATTAGGGCAAAGTGGTCCGCGTATGCTACGCATTGATGTCTGTGGTGGTAGATTCTATCTTTAATGTGAATATTACTTTCCCTTACAACTCTGTCCAATATTAGATTGAAAAATGCAGTAGACAGGGGGTCATCTTCTTGCAGACCTTTTGTGATAATAAAACTGTCGGAGAAATGACCTTCTAATATACCTTTATTTTTGATTTTATTCAGAAGGAATTTAGTTAATCATATCATTTCATCCAAATAGTCAAGCTATTTTAATGGGTCGATCAATTTATATCTGTTCATTGTCATATGCTTATCGACAAAAAATAAACATTATGTTTAATAACAGATTGAATTCATATAAGCTATAAGCTCATATAGCTTCATAAGCTTCATCCTATTGCGAAAATAAAATAGAACTGAGCTTTCGTAGTTTTTGCCAATAAGTTTTGGTCTAGTGGCCAGTACCCAAATTAATGAATATACAAGTTTACTTAGTGTGAACAATGGGTATTAAAACTGGTTGGCTAGGTTTTACAACAAGGACCTTAACCTCTGCATGGAAGAAGCTGTGGCCAGAGGCTGTAGATGAGAGGGCCTGCGAATGACTGGAACCCAAAATGTCAGTGGCTGATGGGATTGTTTCTCTTGGAAAATTTATGGGTCTGGAGGTTGATAAAAGATATGTGAATGAACTTGTCGAGAAACAGTCTAAGGAGCTAACAACCGAGGAGTTAGACGAACTACATTCTCATTAGCATACGGTGGTTCAACAAAAAATTAGTTTTGAAGAAACGCCAGAATTGGAAGACGTTGTCTCTACAAGAGATATTAAGGAGATTATGGGAATTTGGGAGAAAATTGCAGAGTTCGTGGATAAAAATCACCCCGAAAAAGTTACTGGTTGTGGATCGGTGTTGTTTATCGAAACTAGCCTAACACATTTCCACAATATTCTGAAAGGAAGAAAGAAACAAACCTGTTTGGACAGTTTTTTTAAACGATCCACAGATGAAAATGAACAAAGTATGACGAAAAAAGCGAAGAGCACTGACGAAAATTAAGCGATTTCGTAAGGACTTCACTTTTTCTAATATAATTACAGAATATGTATGTATGTTTTTGTTACTTATGAATGTGTAAAGTGTTTGTTCTTTTAAATATTTTTTTATTATTTAAAAACACTTAACAAAAACAACTAACGTGTTTTTTGGGAAATGAAACGGATTAATTTCATTTCAGTTAATTTTAATGGGGAAAAATACAAGCAATTTAACATACGAACAAGATTACGGAAAAAAATTACACTCGTATAACGAGGTACCACTGTAATTCTATTTCTGATGGATATACCTAGAACTTTATAAGTTGTATCGTGCTATACGCCTGTAGTTTTTATGTTCCGTAACATTTCCTTTTCTGTGTAGTGGGTTTAGCAGAGCTCGTCAACACTGTTTTGGTATTTGCTCTTTGTTGATACTTCACGTGCCAACTCTGTGATTTTTCCTGTATCTCCAAATCAATACTTTGTAATTGTTATGATTTAAAGAAATAAATATTAACATAAAATTAATAATTTACTTATTCTGTCAATTTTAGTTTTATACCTAGGACATCCCTGCTCTCAGTCCATAGTGGTAAATTTAATTAAGTCGGTATTTAATAATTAAAGTCCCTATTTACACTAACTCCTTAATGTAAAAACCTTGGATATACCTATTGAATATTGTCGATTCATTAATTTAACTGCTTTCAATATACAAAGTAAATTTAATTATTTCTCATTCGGCGTTAATACGTTGTTCGAAATTGGGGCTTACTATAATTTAGTGGCGTTTAAAACCCCGTCTAGGGAGATTGCTAAAGTTTAGTATTAATTTATAATAAATTATATAAATGAAAGAAGTTAAAAAGCTTTGCTTTACATTTTTTATAGCTTAAGTTTTATTACAGTAAAATAATTAAAAGTTAATTAAAAGTCTAAAAAACGAAAAAATAGATTATGTAACCACAATATAGTTCCTGAATTTAAATTTGTTTAAAAATTTTTATTTTTTTAGATCGATGTATATTAGGGTGTATCATAATTCAAACTTTCAAGTTGATAAAAAGTTGCCTCTTACATTACTTTTTCATGGAAAAAAAGTTTTGTTATTATTAAAACATATTTAGGTCTCCCGGAATCGACTTAAACTTTAGAATTTTTTCTCAAAAACACGATTTCATCTTTTTTTTTTAATAAAAATTAAATTTTATATTTTTATTGTCAACTTAAAAAATAGTAGTACGTGATAATAGTGAACAATAAAAATTAGGATAATATCTGTAACTAAGCATAAAGTCACCCGGAATCTATGAAAATCTCAATTGTAGCAACGAAAAATCAATATCTTCTCTTTATTATGATTAACCATAAGGTGTTAAACCTGTTTGTGGCTTCTACTTAGGTTAGTAGGATTATGTATTCTATAACATAATTAATGAACAATAAATTACATATTCACTTATTTAAACTTTAGAATATTTTATGTTAAAACAATAAAAGACTGTTTTTGAGGTACGAAATTCATTAAAGAAATACAAAAGTTTACTTAAAGATTACAGATAAAAAGTTCACAAAGAAAAATCTTTAAAATTGTTCTTTATTTCATCTTGAAGGATGTTGGTTGGCTAAACAAATTAAGTTAGCCTTCAAAGCCACAGGTATTGTAATGCTGCTTCGATCAGGAACCAAGGGAATTTGTTAGGGCGAGTGTCAGATTGTAATTATAGTACTAATCCTAAATAAGTATGAAATAAATCTTACCTGTAATTTATTTTTGCAATACAGCTGTAGCAGTTCATGCAGTTCAATAATGAACGCCACAAACCTGCTTAGAAGCTGCAGTAACTTCCTTTACAACTCGTTCTACCACTTGAGTGTGAAGTGGTATTTTGAACTCTTTTCTATCACTGTTTCATGAATTGACAATCATCTCAATCTCTTCTTTGCTGAAGTCAGCTATAAGTGGTGGTTCTGTAACTGTGGTGGATTGCAGTCAATGAGATCCATGTAGTCTTCTGGGTGCACTGCACGATGAAGAAAAAGTGTTGTGATGCGTGGATAATTTTAGGAAGACATTTTATGGTAAACCATGAGGTAGCAAAGATATTCATGACGAACTCAGCAAGCTTTCTAAGTTGTGGGGTTGGTTCAATAGTTGAAATATACAGACGTAAGATTCTATTTGCTAATGTCAGCCACCAGGCGTGGGACAAGTTTCCGGGATTTCTACTGGCCAACTCAGAGGAACATTTACCTTTGACTACAGGCTCACATATATCCCAAAGGTATTTCTGGTCCATACTTAGGTCTTTACTATCGACTTCTGGGAAGGTGCTATCTATTTTGTCATAATTAACAACTTGAAAGTCTTGGCAGTTGGTCCAACCTTTGCCTATTGGCACACTGAATGATGTTGGTCCTGTGGTTGGACCATCAAGAGCAACAAAAGCTTTCCTCAGAGGCAATTCGTTTAAGTACAACATACATATTACTACTTGGACCAGATGTTTCAATGCGCGTTCAAGCAACAAAACTGCTCCTTGCGATGTTCCAGTATTTGTTGCCGTACCATCACATCCAAGCGTTTTGATATTTGAGTTATCAATGGAGTTATCACTCATGTAATTTAATATTGATGATACTATATCTTTCTCAGATCCACTGTTTGGAGTTAACATGACCGACATGAGACATGACCGAAATATGCTGAACCTAGTTTCTCGACCAAAGTTATGTGTTCTTCTTGTATGGTTTTACGGACAGATTTCCCACGTACAATTTCTTTGATTATGGTTTCATCCTTCCTACCATCAAAGTAAAGACCAATTATTTCGTTTGTGCGAGAGGAAATAATACTTCGGCGAAATATAATATAATTAATACTTTAACCTTTCACGAAAAATCTTGGAGAAGAGCACTTGCTAGTTGAGCACTAGTTGCTCTGTTTAAAATGCCTCTGCGATCACATACCCTAGAAAACAATGACAGATTCACTGGCAGGCCTTGTTTTACTTTCACGCTTGGACGTTCAATTTTGTTTCTTAGATGAGTTATTTTAGGACCTTGAATTGTTAATCAGGCCTACTCGATTTTTCTTCCATGGATTTATCATCAGAGTCACTACTAAGAATATCCACATTTATTAAATCAGGTGGAGTAGTTAGTTCCACATTCCTACTTAATTTAGATTGCAGGGACTTTACCTTCCGTTTGTTTCGTTTTTCAATTTTTTTAGTCTCTGCTTGGTTAATACCTCCGATAATAATTATCATTCCATCATCATTTGATCCATAAAATTCAGCACTGTAATGATTATATTAGAAGTTTTTTTTACTGTTTCTGATTCAAGTCAAACTTGAATTAAATATGAAAATTGTGATATATTTAGGGTAATTCCCGGTTACCTAAATAATTTAACTCAGAACCAAAATGTTTACTATGGACAAATTAAAGGTAAAAATACACATTTTTTAACTTGATTACATCATTTGTAATTTATGAACTACTGTGTAAATTATTTTTTCAAAAATGTGTTTTTTACAAAAAAATATAAACTTTTTGTACATTCCGGGAGACTTAAATATTGTTGGAAGTCAAAAAGATTTTTTTTTTGATCAACTTTGATCATTTTTTTATCAACTTGAAAAATTTAATAAAAAAAATGTGATACACCCTAATGTATATGGGAGAAGGTTTTAAAACAAAATCCATTCACTTTTTTTCTTAATTATTTTTTATTTCTCAGAAAATTGCTATTACATCGTGACCAAATTGGTAAAGTAGCGAATGTGCATATTCACTACTTTACAGGAGAGCTAAAAAACAGTTTGGGATTCGACTAAAAATCTGTTTGTAATGTTATTTGTCTTTACACGGCTGATCTGAAACCCTTAAAAAAATTACTAAACAAGAATACTAATGAAAATGGGCTAGCTAAACACAGTAACTAAAAAAGTCACATTCGTTAGTTTACCCAAGTGACTATTTTTAGAATGTTAAGCTACAATAAATAGCAAATCTGCATTTGTGATAAAGAAAAATGTACTTATGTATCACCTATTACACTATGGAACAAATACAATACCCTAACGGATACCAAAATATAGTCTATAGAGTCGTAATTAAATACCTTCACTGTTCACATGCAACAGAAGATATCAAAGAAGAACTGACAAAATTGGGTCACAAGGTAAGAAACATAATTAATGCTAAACATAGGATTACAAAAGAGCCAGTAAATATGTTGTTTGTTGACCTTGAAACATCAGAGAATAACCAAGATATCTATAAAATTCAGAAATTACAACACTGCAATATACACCTATATATAATTGAACCACCCATAAAAAACAAAAGTATCATCTAATGTATGAGATGTCAATTATATGGCCATTCAAAAACATATTGCAATAGATCATATGTCTGTGTGAAATGTGAAGGGCAGCACAGTACAAACAGTTGTAAAAAGAACAAAAACACACTAGCTACATGTGCTTTATGTGAAGGAGATCAACCAGCTAACTATAAAGGATGCGAATATTATCGTAATTTAAATAGAAATAAAAATATAGCACAAACTACATATAATCATCACCAAAATATGTCGCAAGCACGTAACAGAAACTTTATACCCAACACAGTAAGACCAAATGTCTTCTTCTTCTTTTTCAGCCTGTGTTCGTCCACTGCTGGACATAGGCCTCTTCCATTTGCTTTCATCGATTTCTACTTTTGGCAATTCTCATCCACTGCTTGCCCGCGACTTGTTTGATATCGTCTGTCCACCTCTTCTGCGGTCTGCCTACTCCTCGCCTGTTCTCTCTTGGTCTCCAGTTTGTTAATCTTTGTGTCCATTTTTCGGGATTATCTCGGGCAACGTGTCCGACCCATTGCTACTTGAGCCTTGCAATACGTTCTGAGACATCAGTAATTTTTGTTGTTTCCCGAATGACGTTATTTCGAATCCTGTATCTCAAACTAATCCCTAGCATGGCCCTCTCCATTGCTCTTTGGGTTGTACTGAGCTGCTCTAAGGTTTTCTTTGTGAAGGCATAAACTCTACGTTTTAGACACATTGGTATATCTTTATTCTTCAAAATAAAGCTTAATTTGCCGAAAGCTTCCCAAGACAGTTGTATGCGCCTTTTTATTTCGGCTATTTGATTTTTTTTGCCGATTTTAATGGTATGTCCAAGATATATATATATATATATATATATATATATATATATATATATATTATATATATATATATATATACAGTGGTCTATATTTTCAAGACTGACGTTGTCAATAACAAGATTAGTTTGTAAATTACTCATTATTTTTGTTTTCTGAAGGTTCATTTTGAGACCTATTTTATTTGACTGCTGGTTTAATTCCTTCAACATTTGCTCCAGTTCCTTGATATCTGTACTAAATAATACTATGTCATCCGCAAACCTCAAATGACTCAAACGTACGCCATCAATGTTTAGACCTTTTTCCTCCCAGTCAAGCTGTTTGAATACATTTTCCAATGCTAAGGTAAAAAGCTTTGGTGAAATAGTATCACCTTGACTAATACCTTTATCAAGGCGCATTTTTTTAGTTTTTTTGTCTTCATTGATTTTGATGTGGAATGTGGCCTGTTCATAAATGTTTTTAATGAGTGTAGTGTACCGTGAGTCTATTCGAGCATCCTTCAGGGCTGACAAAAAGGACCAAGTCTCAATACTATCGAAAGCCTTGTGAAAGTCGATAAATGCCATATGTAAAGGTACATTATATTTTGTGTTATTTTCTACTAGTGTTCTGATGGTTTGTAAATGATCATTAGCACCAAACCCTTTTCTAAATCCCGCCTGTTCAACCGGTTGATATAAATCAAGTTGTTGTGTTATGCGGTTGGTTATTATTCTTGTTAACAATTTGTATAAGTGTGACAACAAACTTATAGGTCTGTAGTTTCCAATATTAGTAGTGTCTCCTTTCTTGTGTAAAAGTATTACTTCGGCGTTTTCCCATAGGCTGGGTATTCTTTTTTCTGTTAGACACTTATTCAGTAAGACTTCCACAACGTCTACAACGATGTTAATTACTATTAATTACTATTACTACGATGTTAACGAAGATTAAAACACTATTCTTATGAAATTTTTAGAAGAGTTTAAAGCCATGTTTAATCAAATCATGCAACACAACAGCATTGTAATAAACATGCTAAGTAAACTCGTATGCAAATAAAATTCTTTCTACGAATAGCTGAATGGAACGCCAATGGCCTGCTGAATTATAAGGACGAGGTGATAATATTTTTACAACACAATTTTATTATTAATCACTAAGACATATTTTACAGACAAATCGTATTTTAAAATACCTCATTATCTACCGTACTATATTAAACACCCAGACAAGACAGCCCGTGGAGGTACAGCAATCTTGATCAAAAAATTAATTAAACATTTCATGATGGAAAGTTATATAACAGATTGTATCCCAGCTACAATAATTAAAGTGTACTCATTACCTTACGATATAACAATAGCAGGACTATATTGCCCACCAAAGCACAATATTCAAAAAACCGATTTCGGATCCTTCTTCAATACTCTAGGTCCAAAATTTATCGCAGCTGATGACTTTAATAGTAAACACATTTACTGGGGGTCAAGATTAATAACAACAAATGGGAGAGAGCTCTATAGCTTAATGCAAGAAAATAAATACTTATATTTGTCAACAGGAACACCAACGTACTGGCCAACGGACCCCAAAAAAGACCAGACCTTCTAGATTTTTGCATAATAAAAGGAATATCTAACACTTTTATGACCATAGTTCCAAGTTATGATCTATATAGATCTATGCAGATAAAAAAATTGAGAATAGAATAAATATTCCACTAGAAATTAAAAAGCTTATTGCTAAAAAAAGAAGAGCAAGAGCCAAATGGCAACAAAGTCGGAACCCAGCAGATAAAACGTTTTACAATCGCTTAACCAATAATTTACAAACACAACTAAAAACTGCAAAAGAAAAGTCAGTCAAAAAATATGTAACACAACTTAATAGATACGACCATTCAATATGGAAACCAATCAAATCAGCTTTAAAACCTTGAGCAATATCGTCACCAGTAAGAAAAACCACAGACACACAGAACCAATGGGCAAGAAGCGATAAAGAAAAAATCAGAAATATTTGCTGTACATTGAGCAACAGTATTCCAACCACATAACAATGAAGAAGATCAAGAAATTATTAATTATTTAAACTCACAACCATCAGTAAATCCAATAAAATTAACAGCACCCAAAAGACTTAAAGAAGAAATCTTAGGACTAAATATCAAAAAGTCACCAGGAATTATATCAAAAAGGGTATAGTAATCCTTACATATATATTTAACGCAATATCAAGACGTAATTATTGGCCTAACAGCCTAAAAATTACAGAAATAAATTTATTTTCCAAACCAGGAAAGGATCCAAGTGTAGTCTCATCCTATCGGCCTATAATTATGTTATCAACAGTCTCCAAATTATCAGAAAAACTTTTAATAAAAAAAATAGATCCAGACTTTACAGGCATAGATTGGATAATAAATTATCAGTTTGGATTTCGGATTGGATTTTGGATATATATACATATATATATATATATATATATATATATATATATATACAGGGTGAGTCATGAGGAACTTTACACACTTCTACCACATGTAGAGTCCCTCAGGGAGCATATCATGTGGCCACTAAAAAATGTCAGGGTGATTTGTGTAATTGACCGTTTATTTCATTTTACTGTAGTGTTTATACGGCTCATTTAATTTCTTTAATTTTTGCATGATACAGTACACCACTATCAAGCATTCGACTGGTATTAGGCAAACTAAAAAATTCCAGGACTGGCTTTGGAAAAATTAATTTAGGGATTCGTATTAAATATTACACCCTGTATATATATTTTTTTAAAATGCAATAAGTAATTTTTAAACTACATAAATAGCCAATGAAGACGACATATGCGACAATGTTGTCGCACTTTTATTAAATTTTTAGTGAACGATCAAATCTTACCAAAAATAGAACAACCATAATGAAGTATCAAATTATAAGGTAATTAATTTAAACAAATGTTATAAATTTTAAACATTTTAATTGAAATGATAAACTGAGTCACTGCACAACAAAAAACAGTAACTACTAACAATAATGAAGAACAATTTAAAAAAAACTAAAAATATGTACATATAGTCTAAGAGCCAGTGGGCGGCTACCTATATGTATTTGACGATACCTGGATTTTTGTACAGTGAGACCCCTATACCTACTATACATGAGATGGAGAGTCACTAAGCTCCAGGTGGCCGACTTGGCGGGCGCTCAGGTAAGACAGGTATCGATTTTTGGCCAATTTTATAAGTATTTGACGACGTCTGCCGCTTTGAAATTTGAAAATATATTAATATTATTATCGGAAAATAACAATGGCAGACCATTATCGCGCGGTGTTCATTGCGGCAGACAATTTTGAAAGTGCTCAAAAAAATAAAATTTTCAAAGTAATTGACCAGATCTGCCATTAATATATTTCATTTATTAGGGTCTTAAAAACTTATATTGATCATGGCAGACGTCTTCATGGTGGACATACTTCAGTAGACAAGAAAATCTTAGCTATAATCCGGTCAGATGTATTTGTATGACGTTCCCTGTTTCATATCAATATCATTTACGTTCTTACTGTATTCATAGCAATTAATACTTCATTTTGCAAATTATGGACTAAAATTTAGAAATTTGATGATAAAATAGTCAATTTATTTGATTTTTTTTTTAATTTATTCACAACAAAATTGAAAAAAATGAATCATGAATTACAAAAAATATTTTCTTTTATTGATTTGAATTTTTATTCATCTTCATCGGAATCATTTGTCTCCAGGTGGGACTCCTCTTCATTATCCTGTGATTCGGAATCTGTAAAAATAAAGCATAAATTATTAAATAAAAGTCAATCGTAAATTGATCTGAACACATTCGGTAAAGAATTAATTATTATGAACTTACCAGGAACTTGGGTGATTAAATCACTGACAGAAGTTGTGAGTTGATCTCCTTCAAACCATTTGAATGTAAATTTCTCGTCTTGCTCTATCCAACCAAACTCTAATGGATCCAATGTCGTAGGTTCTTTTTTGTAAGCATTTTTCCAAATTGTAGAAATATAATGCGCTCTCAGAAGTTGTTGATAAAGCTCACTTTTACATGGTGGTATTGAGCTTGCATCAAAATTCGAAATTTTTTTGCTGAAATTTTCATTGACATCGGAAGCCTTATAATTATTGACGAAAAGTTGGTATCTTCCATCTTCAACGTCAACAGATTTTTTTGCATTATTAAGTTGGCAGGTAAACTTTTGAATGCTGTTAAATACCTGTTGTAACTGGTCCTCTGTCAAATTTTCTTCACCAAGAGTAGCAAATGCTTCTTGAACTTCTGTATTTTTCTTCAATAAGGTAAAAGGTCTTCTTTTCCCTTTATTAAAGAAAGCCGGATTGAACATGACCACTTTTGGCTAGCAATTCACCAAGCTCTTTGTAAATTTTTGTGATGTGAATATACCTTTCCTTATTTCCGGTGCCATTGAGCATCCAAACATTAGAATTGGCACGTTGTAATCGTGTCATATTACCAATCATTATAATTAAAATATCAGTATCAGAGGCACTAATAACAATATTCGACTGCTCTGTGATATTGCAAGCATGATACACAATCTTAGTATCAGCTTCTTCATGTGAGGTACAACATAAACTTTCAACTACACTTGATTGGATCTTGTCATCTACAATTTGATATGATTGACAAGTTCGGAAATTTATGAAAATTTGTCGGTTACCCAAAAATGATTTCATTTCCTCACTAGACCAGTGTTTTGTAATAAAATCTACCAAAGCTTCCTTGAATTTAGTATTCTTCAATTCTTTTGAAAAATCTGACGGTCGCACCTGTTCAGGCCCCGAAATTGTGTAATCAATGAACGACGCTTCATGTCGTAAACATCTTTCACTATCTTTTATCGATGGAAATATATATTGGTCAAAGATTACATCAATTCTTCGTGTGGAATATTTCGAAACCATTTGCAGAAATTTCTTTGAAATACTCCCGAATGTTTTGGGGACTTCTTTCATTGAATGGAGAATAAAAAATCCATCGATTAAAAATACGTCTGTGTTACGTGGTGGTTCTTGATCAACATTTGGTTCAAGGCATTTTAGAAGAACGGATTTATCAGTTTTGCAGAAGCCACCATCGAGATGACATAAAGCAAGAGGTACAGGAGATATTGGATACGCTAAAATTTTGAGAACATCAATTTGATGGTCCATTGAAATTCCCAACAAACGTCCAAATAAATCTCGCTGTAGCTTGATCTCTTGCTGCTTACCTCCGATTTTTACAGACTTTTTTTTAAAGTAGACTGGAAAAGTTGTGTATCGGAGTCTTTTTGATGGCCCTTTCAAATCTTTTCGAATCAGATGCACATTCCGAGATGAAATTTGTTAGTAGCTTTCCGCCATTTTTTTGGATGTTTAAGAGGAACTCTTCCACTTGAGATGACGCAGCTTTTCCGGAACCTATGTTGAATAATTGATCGGGTGATAAATCTAAGCCGAAGGGATTCACATATTGATCAAATGCGTTAATAAATTTTTCAAGTTGTTGACAACTGTTCTTAATGTTATGTGGTTGTAAGTCAGGTGAAATATCTTGCTTCTTGGTAATTCCTAACTCATCCAATACGTGTGTAATTATACTTTAGCGGATATCGTGACTTCTCGCCCACCGTTGACGCGCTGAAATCGAGTGAGTGAGATGTGAGATACCAGTAAGTGTTCTCGCAGCATCGGCATTAATGGTCTGCTCTAATGTAAGATCAATAGGTTGTCTTGAAAACGGCTTATCGGTCCGTTTGATTCCGAAAAATCCATTTTGAAAATCTTGCTCTAAACCGGGATGAGTAGTCGGAACTTTTACCAAATTATAATGATATTGGACTGCTCATTATGCATAATTTTGATGGTTAAGTACAAAGAATAAATTAGTTATTTTTCTTAAGGTGTCAAGATATAATTGGAAATCACCAATCTATTTTAAAAATACTTTTGAGGTACTTACAAAATTAAATATTAATATTAATAAAATTGCTGTAAATATTTATCCAAAAACCTCGACGCCTATAACTGTCTATACTTTAAAAATACGTTACTCCGTAAGATTTCCAGAACGAAGTATATTCATATAGAATAAAAGAAAGATAGCTATAGACAGTCTAAGCATACTTCTGACCGGATAATAGCTAAGATTTTTTTGTCTACTGAAGTATATCCACCATGAAGACGTCTGCCATGATCAATATAGGTTTTTAAGACCCTAATAAATGAAATATATTAATGGCAGATCTGGTCAATTACTTTGAAAATTTTATTTTTTTGAGGACTTTCAAAATTGTCTGCCGCAATGAAAACCGCGCGATAATGGTCTGCCATTGTTATTTTCCGATAATAATATTAATATATTTTTCAAATTTCAAAGCGGCAGACGTCGTCAAATACTTATAAAATTGGCCAAAAATCGATACCTGTCTTATCTGAGCGCCCGCCAAGTCGGCCACCTGGAGCTTAGTGACTCTCCATCTCATGTACAGTAGGTATAGGGGTCTCACTGTACAAAAATCCAGGTATCGTCAAATACATATAGGTAGCCGCCCACTGGCTCTTAGACTAATAGTTATGATAAACGCATAAGTTAGAACTGGAAAAGATACAATAATGGTAACAAAATAAAAATAATTCAAAATAGATTTTCTAAATGGAACCCTGCAGCCTCTACACATTTTTGTTGCCGAATTGTTAATTGACGTATTGAATTACGGATACTCTGGGGATCGTTTCTAATAGTATTACAACAATGTATAATTCTATCAATTAATTGTTGTCGGTTATTAATATTCACTGCGTAAACTAGTTGCTTAAATCGTCCCCAAATATGATAATCAACGGGATTGAAATCATTGAATCAATTGAAGTATCAAATTATAGGGTATTAATTTAAACAAATGTTATAAATTTCAAATATTTTAATTAAAATTAGTTCCTACAACATAATCTAATACGTAGAAAATTAACATCTTTACTGTCACTTTGTATTATCTCTGCGATAGAATCAATTGTTTTTCAATTTTAAATTTTTACTCATAGATCGTATTGGGGCATTATTTTCGATAAATAATAAATTAAATTGATTAAAAAGTCCAACCTCCTGTATGTGTTAGTTTTTGTTGATTGTAAATGATTAAAATTTTATGTCAAATAATAATACATAGCATTAACTGTACTAAATAAAAATAAATCTAAAAAAGTTTAAAATGAAGGTTGGCGTTGACCGTTTGACGTTTCTTGATATTTTATACCCATTGTCATTATTGTCATTATCAATTGGTATTTATGTGTACAAGAATACATATTTCTTCTGTCATATCTACGTTAAGTACATTGTGTTAGTTTTGGTAGAGCTTTTGTTACTTTCGTTCAAAATGCCACATCAGTTTTCGACCACAGAATATGCAAACATAATATTTGTTTATGGATTCTGTAATGGGAATGGTAGGGCTGCTAGTAGAGAATATCGCAGGAGATTTCTTAATCGTCGAACTCCCAGTCATCCAACATTTGGGTCAGTTTTTAATTATTTGCGAGAAAGCGGCATCTTTCCTAGTGGAACAACGGAGCGACATGTAGATGAAGCGCAGGAAGATGACATTATGGACGCCGTTACTATAAACCCTACAATAAGCACTAGACAAGTAAGTCAAGAACTCAATGTTACTCAATCAAAAGTAAGTAGAGTCTTACAAAAAAGTAATCTATACCCATATCACATTTAAATGGTTCAGCGACTACATGCTGGAGATGAGATCGATAGGTTGGAATTTTGTAGATGGATTAACAATAATCGACCAACGCTATACAGGACACTATTTACAGATGAAGCTCAATTTACCAGAGACGGGATAAATAATTCACGAAATTCACATGTGTGGGCAGAAGAAAATCCCCATGCTATTCGAGAACGTCGTTCTCAGTTAAGGTTTTCGGTTAACGTGTGGATTGGTGTCATAAATATCCAATTAGTAGGTCCTCACTTTTTTGATGGTTCTTTAACATGGCAGGTCTATTTGAACTTTCTACAAAATATTTTGCCGAATTTCCTTGCCAACGCGAACGTTGCTATCCGAGGGATGTATTTTCAGCATGATGGGGCACCCCCACACTTTTTACTGGCAGTGAGACAGCATCTTAATAATGTTTATGGCAACATGTGGATAGGACGTGCAGGTCCTATTTTGTGGCCTTCAAGATCCCCTGATTTCAATCCCGTTGATTATCATATTTGGGGACGATTTAAGCAACTAGTTTACGCAGTGAATATTAATAACCGACAACAATTAATTGATAGAATTATACATTGTTGTAATACTATTAGAAACGATCCCCAGAGTATCCCTAATTCAATACGTCAATTAACAATTCGGCAACAAAAATGTGTACAGGCTGCAGGGTTCCATTTCGAAAATGTATTTTGAATTATTTTTATTTTGTTACCATTATTGTATCTTTTCCAGTTCTAACTTATGGGTTTATCATAACTATGTACATATTTTTAGTTTTTTTTTTTAAATTGTTCTTCATTATTGTTAGTAGTTACTGTTTTTTGTTGTGAAGTGACTCAGTTTATCATTTCAATTAAAATATTTAAAATTTATAACATTTGTTTAAATTAATTACCTTATAATTTGATACTTCATTATGGTTGTTCTATTTTTGGTAAGATTTGATCGTTCACTAAAAATTTAATAAAAGTGCGACAACATTGTCGCATATGTCGTTTTCATTGGCTATTTATGTAATATGAAAAGCACTTATTGCATTTATATATATATATATATAATATATATATATATATACAGGGTGTAATATTTAATACGAATCCCTAAATTAATTTTTCCAAAGCCAGTCCTGGAATTTTTTAGTTTAGCTAATACCAGTCGAATGCTTGATAGTAGTGTACTGTATCATGCAAAAATTAAAAAAATAATAAGCCGTATAAACACTACGGTAAAATGAAATAAATGGTTAATTACACAAATCACCCTGTTAATTAATAAAGAAGAGGAGTTGACATTTTTTAGTGGCCACATGATATGCTCCCTGAGGGGCTCTACATATGATAGAAGTATGTAAAGTTTCTCATGACTCACCCTGTATATATATATATATATATATATATATATAGATATATATATATATATATATATATATATATATATATATATATATATATATACACTAATTTTATCAACTGTCACATTAATCTAAATACGGTAATGACAGGGTGTGGTTGATGCGTTATTAAAAAAAAATTAGTTTTCATCAATTAAAGACGTTAGAGCAATAACCGTACAGACTTTATCTATACAGACAAGATCTATACATCCAGCTACTAGTTTATGTAGGTAACTATGCATTTCATACTTGTACCTTGTTAATTTTTTGTTTATCCAGGGTTTATTCTAAGCTCATTAAAATAAGATTAATCATGTTGCTACATAGCCACAGCTCTTTAAATTAATTTAACGTGATTACTCACAATATTACTAATTTTGAACTTCACGTTGATCTTTATTAGCTTCCGGGACATTAATGACTAAAACTCTTTTACTACCAAGTTGATGAAGCATTTCAGGTGTTTATTTTAACTCAGTAATTATATGGAGAAAGTAATTTCTCATCATATTATAAAGTAACGTTAGTTAAAACATCGTATCCTTATTGTAATTATTAATAAAATTAACCAGGTCTGATGAGCATACTTGTAAATAGAGCTCGGCCGGCATTCATAACTTTCTGAACTCAGTCAATATAGGACGTTGAAATCATAGCACCAGAAACTGCACACCAAACTCGAACTTTGTTAGCCAATTTCGCATTCCCTTTAAATTTTAATCAATTAGGTTTAAGTCAATATAATATTTTACTCCTATATTTTACCACTTGTCAAGTATTGCAATATCCAGATTTTTTTAATCAAAAAGTGGTTTAATGTATTTAAAACATATAAGTACTTCAGATCGATATACTTTTAATTTTAATATATTTTGTACTAAGAAATTTGTAAACACCGTTTTTGCAAATACCAACAATGGTATTTGTAAATTATAGATGAAACAAAACCAACAAACAAATAAACAAAATATTACCAATATTATATTTCAAATTAATGCGAGGGATGACAGAAATAATGTATAAGAGAAGTATATACTTACATCTTTTGTAAAGTAAAGTAAGATTATGGGATATAGAGCAAAATAGTTCAAGTGGACAGCATCTTTAACATTTAAGGGTAGATATTTGTGGTTTTGGAATGTATAAAGTGCTCATCTGGGTTCTTAGTAATAAACACTCAGTAAAATGTGTAAATATTAAACATTTATCGTTGTATAAGGTTTGAGTTAATATAATAATTATTATACTTCATATTTTTTGCGTTGTAAAATTAGGTTTAAACTCTAGCGCATACTTTTATTTTCTAAATTTTTAAAAAAATCGAACAAGAATAGAAACGAAGCTGTATTTATAGCGGTACCTACCTAATATAAAACTAACAGGTCAGATTGGCGGGAATTAGGAAGGATAGAGCCAGGACAATATAAACCTCCAGGATTCTCTTGCTTTGCGGCAGCCAATGTACGTATCTAATTCCTGACATTTTCTCTCCCAGGTTTGATTTTTTGACTGCATTATCGTGGATTTAAATTTATTTACCATTTATATAATATATGTAATTTTTGCTTTTGTTTTTTCATTCCCTGTAGTTCATCGTTCCACCAATTATTTGTCTTTCTGAGTTTGTTTACTCTTACGCCAAATGCTTCTTTGGCCGCTTGATATATTCCGTTTATTATTATTCTATGTATCTCTTCTGTTGTTTTATGTTTAAATTCCTATGGTAGTTGTTGGTTCAATCTGTTTTTTATATAATTCTCTAGTACTATCGTTGTCTAAACTTGTTAGATTATACTGCAGTTGTTTTAACTTCATCTGAGTGATTTTCATTTAGATATTTATTACAAAACAATTTTATACATAACCTTATATTTATACAAACAATATTTTACATTGATAAAATTGACTTTAATAAAATGAAAGCCCTTACTTTTACTTTTTAAATTACAAAAAATATCAATTCCTGCTCAATTGTTCAGCTCGCTTTGATAATTCGACTTGAAACATTTAATTTGGACGTTTATAATTTTCTTCGTAAATGAACTGTGCTAAAGGAACTTGTACAATTATAACACGGTAATGTTAACAAAAAAAGAATGTATAATTTTTTTTAGAAACATTTGAAATTGGGATCTAATTGGTTGTTAGATCATTGAAAGCATATCGAACGAGTAAATTCGTAAATAAAAGGGTAAAGCGAATAATTGGCCTTTTATAGACATGAAACGAACGGAGCTCATTGTTAGGAACTCGAGTGTAACCTTTCCTTATACAGTTTAGTTTCAAATAAATTTACGGTAAGATTACATATTTGAATTTAAATTTCATTTAGTAGAAGTGCTGGTGTTGGAAACATTTTGACATAATCTTTAGGGATGAACGTAATACCGAAAACAATATATTTTAATGAGTTTACTTTAAAATAAAAATTTTGGTTAAAATCCTTTATAAAAGGTATATAAAAATGCCCCAAACGGGCTATCACAAACACATTGCAAAACGTTTTCGGACTAAACAATCCATCATCAGTGCAAACGGTTGTACATGCTAGTAGCCACCAAAATATATGGGTAAAAACCCTTTAAATGTTTAAAATTTGAAGTTGTTTTACATTATAAGTATTTATAATTTGTGATGGTTAAGTTACCGTTGGATAGGTAACATGGCGGCGTATGACTCTACATGAGTAAAATGGTCCTGAGACGAAGTGTCTAAAAAGAGTTGTTATCAACAGGTCCTCGTAGACACTCCTCTCGTGCAGTCCTCCCAGGTTCTTCATTTCCTGTTATTCCGACGGGTGAGGGAACCCATAAAAATTGGACGCATCTTCCATGGCCATGAGCCTGGGAAAGCTAATATTTAAGCAACTTTTAAAAGGGATGTTTCGGAAAAATTTGTTTTGATGAGTTAAGAGAGCTAAGGGAATCTGTTATAATCAGGACAGATAAAAGAAGCTGTAGCATAGGGAGAGATGGGAAAATCCATTAATGTTACATTAACCCTTAAGTACTAACGCCCCGTCTCTCAGACGGCATCGCTTGTCGAAAGTGGGATATCTCCCTACCTAAAAAGTTTTGAAGGTCGCCTGTTCCTGACTTTTCAAGTTGGGTTGTTATTTATTAGTATTGAGATCGGCAGTTTGCTGCAGGTTGTTATTCTAAAGATATTTAGATTCAAAGTGTGATTTCCGTCTGATAGACGGGTTGTTAGTGTTCGTATTTATTTACTATTTATCTGAAAATGGATGAGGAACCCAGTACGTCAAAAAAGGTCAAATATGGGGATAAAAACTATGAGGAAACGCTTTTGAAATGGCTTGATGACGTAGATGACGACATAAGCGAAGTTGAATCAATTTGTGATGGAAATGTTGCTATTGACAGCGATCACGAAACGGAATCGGAAATAGAGGGTAAGTCAAATCTCTTGGAATTATTATGTATGTATTGTACTAAAGTTCGGTGTTACTCTAGTATGTGGTCTACCTCGAGGGTGCGATCTACCTGATGCACAAAATAATGATATGCAAGAAAAATCTTGTGGAAAAATTAATTATTCACAAGTAACAACTATTTTACATTTATTTTGGAGCAAAATCAATGTAAAATAAAATGAAAGTAAATCTACCTTGCCATGTTATTTGAAAAGAGGGGTTCATATTTGTGCATACCCTGGGAAAATATTAGGGTGTTATTTGCATATTAGTAAAGAAAATAAATTTGCGTAGTTTATTTTATATTCCTAAATAATAGTAGTATAAATGTTTATTGTACTTAGCAATAAACAGTTCGTCTACAATGGTGCCTTTCATTATTGTTTGCAAACCCTTCTGAGAAAAGAATATGGTGATTAGCAACACATGTATACAATACCAAAAAAAAAACAATCTTTACAAAGTGAATAAAACGGATAATGTTGAAGAATTATTTATTGAAAGTATTGATATGTAAAATTAAAATAGAAATTCCTATGATTTATGCGTTTTGTTCACTTTGTAAAGATTTTTTTGTCGAATACAGCGTATACACCGCATCCCTGGGTAGACCGTAAGCTATAGTAGAAACGCGACGGCAGACCGCATAGTATACCATTACCTAAAGTTCTCTTTTTAGTTTCAGAATGAAAATAGAACAGGCTTGTAGAGAAGATAATGTTGACCAAAGCAGTGAAGAAGACGATCCAGAGGAGACAGGGAATTATTTCTATGGTAGAAATAGATACAAATGGTCAAAAAATCCTCCCACTTCAAATAGAGGCCAGCGTCCACAGCAGAATATAGTTTTACAGTTACCTGGATTACGCCCTGCAGCTAAAATTGGAGATAGTGCAGACCCTTTGCAGGTTTGGAAGTTATTATTCAGTGATAATATTTGCAACATAATTCTTAGATGGACGAATGTGAAAATCGGCAAAGAAAGAGCCAAGTACAAAAATCAAAATTCACCTTCTCTCAAAGACCTTGACATGACAGAACTTCACGCATTTTTGGGATTTTTAGCATTTACATGCTTATTTAAATCAAACAATGAAAACCTAGATACTATTTTTGCTACTAATGGAACTGGTAGAGAAATAATGAGATGCATTATGTCAAAAGAGAGATGTGCGTTCCTTTTGTCATGTTTGCGATTTGACAATCCCGAAGACAGAAATGAGAGAATAGTGTTGGATCCAGCAGCACCGATTTCAGAAATTTTTAGTGAATTTATTAACAACAGTCAGGCATGCTACACTGTGGGAACTTCAGCCTGTATTGATGAGATGCTAGTGGGATTCAGAGGTCGATGTCGCTTCAAAATGTACATACCGAGTAAGCCCGTAAAGTATGGTATAAAAATTATGTGTTGTACTGATGCTCGAACTAGCTATTTATTCAATGCTTATATATATATATATATATATATATATATATATATATATATATATATATATATATATACGGGAAAAAATTCTGACGGTATTGGACTTACAGAGGAACAGAAAAGATACAGTAAGCCGACACAGGCTGTTATGCGCTTAACTACTCCTCTCTATGGGACCAACAGATCTATAACCTTTGACAACTGGTTTACATCTATAGAACTGGTAGAGGTATTGAGGAGTAAAGGTCTAACTTGCATTGGAACTCTCCGTAAGAATCGTAAAGAAATTCCTCCTATCTTCTTACCCACCAGACGACGAGAAGTGGGAACGGCAATTTACGGATTTACAAAACACATTACTTTACTTTCACACACAACACATAAAAATAAAGCCGTAATTTTGGTATCATCATCTCATCACGCAGCCACTGAGGATACAGATACTAAAAAACCACACATAATAGTGGATTATAATTCAACAAAGGGTGGTGTCGATTCAATGGATGAAAAATGTGCCAAATTTACAAGCAGTCGTCGAACTCGCCGTTGGCCTATGGCTATATTTTTCAGAATGTTTGATATAAGTACAGTAAATGCTTATATTCTTTATGAATCTTTTAAAAATAATACTCATTTAGAAAGGCCCAATTTTATTGAAAAACTGGCATTTCAACTTATCCAACCTCAGCTACACAGAAGACTAGAAAGTTCCTCTTTACCTAGAAAACTAAAGTTGAGCATATGCGAGATACTGAATATAGATGAACCTCAACAGCGTCCAGAAGTAAGAGTGGAAAAATTAGAAAAAAGGAAGGACTGTTCTTACTGTCACTATAAAAAGAAAAGAAGAACAGCTTATGTCTGCTTTCATTGTCAGAAACCAATTTGTTTGGAATGTGCGAAAAAAATTTGTTTGGAGTGCGCTACACTCTACCAACTTTAGTGACTGTCAGTTTTTTTTTGTGTGAACATTTTTTAAAAATATTATTGTTTTAATGTTTCTTACTCTTTACTTAACCCGATTATAAATTTTTATCAATATAGTTTAATTTGTTTAATTTTTATCACATTTTTTTTCAGGCGTAAAAATGTCCACAAAAAACCGATCCATTCTTGTTATAATATTTTTTATTTTAATAAATACAGATAAACTATATTAATTACTGTATTTTTTCGATAACTAATACTTTCAGTAAGTCATTGCAATATTTTTTTGCATCAAGGTATATAAAAAACAAAAAATATTCACTAAAATGTTAAACCCGTCTGTCAGGCGGTTAGTTAGTGTTTACGCCATTGATTTAAGGTGTTAGTACTTAAGGGTTAAAGTATGGAGTTAAAAATGTTGTTAACAGATTCGGAGTTAGATGATACTGAACACTTGTCTACAGAAGAGTCACTATCTAGGTCAGAAATCTCTTTCAATAAGTTTTGTAAACTTGCTTTTTGTAGAGCTTTCATTTGCATATTGATTGCTGCTTTGTCAAAGGTGGAGTAAATCAGCCATATCAGTTGTTAATTCTTTGATGATGCTAATAGTATCTGGGGAGCCTTGGACATTATCAATCAGTAAGGTTAATTGGTAGTAATTTAAAATGAATGGTGGATATGATTATCAATGAAATTTTCAAGAGTTTCCCGTGTGGATGGGACTTTAGATGAGCGCGGTTTTTTGGTTTAGATGGTTTGAATTTCATCAGAAAACAGATTTTCTGATGAAATTGCTTAGTTTGAACGAGGCGTGACGATTTCACTGCGAATACTGCGTTTTCGCAATTGCTATTAGAGTTTTCACTTAGATGCTGTGGCTTTATTACATTTAGAAGTACTGGAGCAAACTTATTGGTAGTGACAGAAGTCGAGCTTAAAGTTTTATTTTTTGTAAGATTGGTTGAAACGGTTGTTTTAGAAAATTGTGGTGATGTATCAGTGTTATTAGAATTTTCTGCTGTTGTATCTAATGGAAAAGCAGCTGATAGAATGGAGGATATTGCTTCCGAAGTTTGTGAAAACGGTATTGCCGCTGAATGAGGTTTATTGAAAGTGTTGCGATAAGTGGGAGTATTAGGGATTTTTTTGTAATGGAGATTTGTAGGTGTAGGTGATATGCTCGGATTTAATAATGGATAACTTAATGACTGCTGGGTGTTTGGTACCTTGTGTAGTATACTTCATTGTTTGACTCAATATTAGTTTATTCCGTTACTGAACTGTTATTGCATTGGGATGATACTGTGTCCTTTATTTTTGAAAATTAAGTAGGTGAGTGTACCTTGTGTTAAAAATATGCGGTAAGGTGTTTGGTCGAAATTTATTAGAACAGAATCTGTAATTCGTGATGTTATAGAACTTATATAAATTTGCATCCAAAAGCTCAATATGTGACTATATTCGGGAAGAGTGGATCTAATTTTCAGAAATGTTATTCGGGAAATTAGCTTTAAACCAATATTTTGTAATAATTTAACTAATACTTGATGAAGAATTGACTGGCAGACTCTAGACAAGACTAGTTTTTCTGCTGGAAAGACAAGTCTTCGTGCTGCTAAAACTTCTCCGAATACTTCTATAGAGCCAAGTTACTTAATACGGTTTTGTTTGCCAAATACATGCATATTCTATTATGAGAAAATCTAGATTAAAAAATAATATTTTTTGTGTTGATGATTGTCCCCAAAGGAATGAGATAATAAAAGAATGTAAAGCGGCTGATGCATAACTGTTTGTAATATTCGAACGTTGATTTACTGGACTGGTTAGATCGGAAGGTGTGTTTACATTCTGTGAAGTCATTTTAAGCTGTGGCGGCAAAGGCCTTACTTCGACTCTGGTAAGTAACAAACCAACCGCATGCTACTATAAGCTTCTTATAGCAGCTAACCTCACAAAATGATTGTACGGAAGTGTATATATAGGATATATACCTATCCTATATATATATATATATATATATATATATATATATATATATATATAATATATATATATATATATATATATATCCTATATATATATATATATATATATATATATATATATATAGGATATATACATATATATATATATATATATATATATATATATATATATATATATATATATATCCTATATATATATATATATATATATATATATTTTCTTTCTTTCTTTCTTTTCTTTCTTTCAGTCTCGCCCCAACCTTTGCTGGAGACGGTCGCATAAATTTGTTTCTCTAGTACAAAAATATCTATTATTATAGTAACCAGTTCTTGTTGTAAACTATATCGTTAATTACTAATATTAATTATCAGTGTTCTAAAAACGCAAACAAAATAAAACAAGTGGTATTTCCAAACGCCAAATACCGGCAAATAAAAGTCATAGGCGTATCATAAATAATTGATCGTGATGTATAAAATATTTAATCGTGATACAGGATGGACATAGACAATCCCTTCTTAAATTCAAACAAAGTGAGCAGATCTCCGCCGAGATGTCCAACTTCAGAAAAACACATTGCTAATCTGCAAATAACTACCATGCAACAACCATCGAGCAACAGAACCTTGTCTAGCGAACAACAAAGCAATGTAAATTGCTCAACCAATATACTACTCCAAGAGACAGAGTCAACTGAGAACCAACATGAACAACCAGGTAACTCTTTTCTTTCTAATCATGCTTCTTCTTCTTCTTCTTATCTACCGTCACAAATATACATCTCTACTCCACAAGATAGCCAAGAAAACCAAGAACATGAATGGAAAACTGTTCAAGCCCACAAACGAGCAAGAAATGACAGCCCTGGAGGTGATAAACAACTAAAACAAACAATAATGAGCGATTACTGGCTCAAAGCACCCACACCAACGTCTAATAGATTTGCTAGCTTAGATGAAGTACCTGATGAGACCAACCAAACCAGAACTGATGCAGTTAAAGAAAGTATTCAACCCCCACCCATATTTGTTTCAGATGTAGGTGATATACAACCTCTTCGACAATTGTTAGAAACAATATCCCCTCTGGGATATTCCATCAAATGTCTCTACAACGACCAAGTAAAGATCCAGCCCTCAACTTCTGAATATTACCGAATCATAACCAAAGCACTCAATGAGAAAAAAACACATTATTACACCTACCAAAAAAAGGAAGAAAGAACATTCCGAGTTGTGCTTCGTAATATGCATCAGACAGCAGATAAAGACGCTTTAGTACATGAGCTGGGATTAATGGGACACGAAGTAACCAACATAGCTAATATATATAAGAATGGATCAAAAATAGCGCTTCCGCTCTTTTATATAGAATTAAAAACTAAGCCAAATAATAAAGACATATATGATGTGAGAGCACTCCAGAACATGATTGTGTCCTTCGAACCACCATATCCCAAACGTCAGGTTCCCCAATGTACCAAATGTCAACGCTACGGTCACACACAAAAATTCTGCCATATGCCTCCAAGATGCGTAAAGTGTGCAAGTAATCATCTTACTTTACACTGTCCACGAAAAGAACGCAGCAATAACGTAAAATGTGTACTTTGTAACGGAAACCATCCGGCCAACTATAAGGGCTGCAGCGTATACAAACAAATACAAAAAGAAAAATTCCCCCAACTCAGAAAGAATCAAGAGACCCATAGAACAGACACCTATGAAACTAATAGTCAAAGAGTAACCCCTGGTGTTTCTTACGCTCAAAAAACTTCAGGAAATAGTCAAGCGGATGAAATCACAAATCAACAAACTAATGTCGGCTCAAACCATTCAACGAAAATTGCCAACCTTGAAAACCTGATGACAAAACTAGTAGAGAGAATGGACACCATGCTTAATCTTCTTATGACTATGATTTCCAAAATGCACTAATGCAACACAGACTTAAAATAGCCGTCTGGAATTCAAATGGCCTAACGAACCACATCCAAGAAATAAAAATTTTCCTCGACGAGAAGAAAATTGATGTTATGCTTGTATCAGAAGCTCATCTAACAGACAAAAACTATATAAAAATTCCAAAATACATTGTCTACTACACAAAACATCCAAATGACAAGGCACACGGTGGCACAGCTATCATTATCAAATCTAATATAAAACACCATGAGTTAAATAAGTTCAGTGAAAAGTACCTGCAATCAACTAGCATTGTCATCGAAGACTGGTTAGGCAACCTTACCTTATCTGCGGTTTACTGTCCTCCTGGTCAACCAATCAACGAAAACAACTTTAGCACCTATTTTAGTTCTCTTGGACACAAATTCATAGCAGGAGGAGACTTTAACTGTAAACATCATCACTGGGGCTCTAGGATAATTACAACAAGGGGTAGACAACTGCTGAAGTCAATAACAGGAAACAACCTACAACACATATCTACAGGAGAACCAACTTATTGGCCTACAGATCCAAATAAAACACCAGATCTCTTAGACTTCTGTGTGATTAAAGGTATCTCTCTTAACTACTTAGCAATAGAATCATGCTGGGACCTCTCTTCAGATCATTCTCCCATTCTAATTGACCTAGACTCCAAAATCATACTCAGAAATAAGCCTCCAGTCCTAACCAATAATCAAACAAATTGGAAAATATTCCGAAGCGCACTAGCAGAACAAATACCAACGAACTTGCCACTTAAAACAGAATTACAAATTGAAAATGCGGTACAACAACTTACTACCTCCATACAAAAGGCAGGTTGGATTTCTACTCCTGAACAAACAACATGGAAGGAAAGCATAAACTGTTCGCAAAGTGCAAAAAACCTGATCGATGAGAAAAGAAAACTTAGGAAAAAGTGGCAAAACACACACGCTCCTATTGACAAACAAAATTTAAACAGAATTACCAGAAGACTTAAAAATCTATTAAAAGAAGAGAAAAACAGGGGATCCAAACTTACTTAGAAAATTTGACTCCGTCCAAAGACACCAATTATTCTCTATGGAAGGCGACGAGAAAGGTAAAAGGTCCACAAGACGCCATACCTCCTCTAAAAAATGTCAAAGGTAAATGGGCAAGAACAGACACAGAAAAATCTGAGACATTCGCAGAACATCTTTCTACAGTATTTAGTCCATTTAACAGAGTAGTGCCATTAGAACAAGAAGAACCATTTAATTCTTTTCTTGAGGCTCCATATCAAATGGAACTACCAATCACCAAGTTTAATATTAAAGAAGTAAAACACATAATAAAGAATGAGATACAACCCAATAAGGCTCCGGGATTCGACCTCATAACGGGTAAGATCCTTCAGGAACTAACCAATGACTGCTACAGAACAATCACTATGATCTTCAATGCTATGCTTAGTCTGCATTACTTTCCTCTGCAATGGAAAGTGGCACAGATTATACTCATTCAAAAACCTGGTAAAGATCCAAAAGATGTCAACTCATACCGACCGATTAGTCTACTCCCAGTCATCTCTAAGGTCTTTGAAAAACTTCTGCTACGAAAAATCAAACCAATATTGGACGAAAAGTGTCTCATACCTGACCATCAATTTGGTTTTCGTAACCAACATGGTACAATCGAACAAGTTCACAGACTATACACAACAATAAGAAGTAGTCTCGAGAACAAGCAATACTGTACTGCAGCCTTTTTAGACGCCTCTCAAGCTTTTGACAAGGTGTGGCATACAGGACTTCTGTACAAATTAAAGAAAAATTTACCTTACCCTTACTTTAAACTGCTTCAATCATACCTTACAGAAAGGAGATACCTGGTAAAATATAATGAAGCCCATACAAAACTCTACCCCATCCTATCTGGTGTACCTCAGGGTAGTGTGCTCGGACCGATTCTGTACCTGATATATACAGCTGACTTGCCAATAAGCAATAACCTAACGCTTGCAACATTCGCAGATGATACTGCTTTCTTGGCCTCTCATAACAACCCAATAATAGCATCAGAGAGACTGCAACTACATCTGAACAAAACAAATGAATGGCTTAAACTCTGGAGAATTAGAGTAAACCCCTCAAAATCCACACAAATTACATTTACTCTAAGAAGAGGTACATGTCCACAAGTTAACCTCAATGGACATCCTTTGCCCCAAAAGCATGACGTAAAATACTTAGGTATTCACCTTGACAAACGTCTAACTTGGACCAAACATATATGGACGAAAAGGCTTCAATTGGGAATTTTATACAGAAAACTTTACTGGATGTTGGGAAAAAACTCTCACCTATCGATCGACAACAAGCTGCTGATATACAATACAATAATAAAACCCACTTGGACATATGGCTCGCAGCTCTGGGGTTCAGCTAGCAAATCTAATATTATGATAATACAAAGATTTCAATCCAAAACTCTGAGAACAATCGCTAATGCACCTTGGTATATCCAGAATGATGCAATACATAGAGATCTTCAGGTACTAACAGTCTCTGAAGAGTGCAAAAAATCTTCTGAACAATATCAAAACAGGTTGCGGGTGCATCCTAATACCCTGGCACACAACCTTCTCAACAACCAACAAGCGAAGAGATTGAAGCGACATGACCCCTTGGACATACCTCACCGATCCTGACAGAGCCTACAGTAGTGGGAGTTAGGCCCTCAACAGCACCCAGACATTGTGATCAGTGCCGCTTTTAGTGCTCGCGTATCAGTGTATGTGCGCATCCTACCGGTAAAAAAGCCAACTTGTGTCGTGATGATTTGGTCACTGGACCTTACATCTCTCTGTCATGTAAAGACAAAAAGTTTTACTTATTGTTTTCACTGCAAAACAGATTGTAAAAAATCTTAAATGTTAATAAAAAAAAAAAAAAAAAAAAAAAAAAAAAAAAAAATTTCTTTCTTTTCTTTCTTGGTTCTGTTTCTGGCATATCTGTCAAGTATAAGCTAAATAGTAGTGAAGAGACCACTGACCCCTGTGGTAGGCCATTATGTTTCTTTGGTGGGCTGATATCTGTGCCCATTACTACTTTACACATTCGGTCTGCATGCTATCTATTAGGCATGCTATTGGTTTACAAAGAAATACACGGAGAATTTTCTATATAAGGCCCTCTCTCGATACTGTATTATAAGCCGACAGATCAATAAACGCCGCTGAAGTTTTAAGTCTCCTAAGTCACATCCTGAATATAGAACAGTTGGTCTTAAAAAAACTTAAAAAGATCATGTAAGAGAATTCATTCCCAGCGAACATTTTAAATAGACTGTCATAACGACAGATCAAACAGAAGTTTGCTCTTTACCATATATTCCAGGTTTAACACATAAACTATTACATACATTAAGAGAAATACCTAATATTAAAATTGGAACCAGAAATATAAAAACAATATCGAAATTACACGCCAAACTTAAAACACCCTTAAATATTAAAGAAAGCTCCAATGTAGTGTACTCTCCCACCAGTAATAATTGCAATAGAATATATATTGGAGAAACTTCCAGAAATTTGTCCGGAAGATTAACATCGCACAAGAGTGACATTAATCTGAACAAAGTACAAGCCTGTGCATTAAGTGAACATCTGAGCCTTTGTCAAACTAACCTAAAATGAATATAAAAGATAGAAAAGAGATGGAAACCACAATAATAAGTTTTGACTAAAAGAAAAAGAAAATCAAATAATATAATGTCAAATGTTAAGTAATTCTCTAACTAATTACTCAGACGAGTGGTGGGTTCTTATATCGGTCTCAAGGTGAAGAAATAAAAGACAAAGTTGATAGGCTACTTTATCTATTTTGAAGACGTTTCGCTTTCGTATTCTGAAAGCATCATCAGTTTATCTAAAAAGTACAATATGAGAACCACACAATCAAGGAGAAGATGTTATAAGTGTTACCTTAAAAAGACATGTAGCAGTCAATGATATTAACAGATTTGTTAGTAAAACTGAAGTAAATGGACATTATACGGTAATATTGTATAAACAATCAATTAACTAACAACATTTAGCAAAAAAATTAGCACAGCAACAGAACATGTGGTCTAAAGCATAAGTAATATATTTTATTTAATGCATTAAAGAAAAGCCGTGCCACGATACATAGAGTTTTAAAAAAGCACAACTATAAGCTCAAATGAAATCGTAGGCTTCCACGGCCAGAGTCAGAATTATAGTTTTCATACTATAATTCAACTATAATTCAACTATAAGCTGTACAAAATATTACCGGTACAAGAACTTACCGATGTTTATAAGAGAAAGCGTTTACAGTTATGTCAATACATGCTTACAAATTTGAACAATGATCCTAATTATTTTTATAACATTTTATGGACAGACGAATCAAATTTTTCAAGTTCATGCATTTTTAATAGAAGAAATAGGTATTCGTGGGAACAGAAAAATAATAGAAAAAGAAAATTTATGCAAATAAAAAAGTCAGGAAGAAAATCAATAAATGTGTGGTGCGGAATATTTCAAAACAAAATAGTTGGACAATTGTTTTATGATTATCAATTAACTGGAAAATCATATTTGGACACACTCATTACAGAAGTGGATCAGATATTAAATCAAAATTATACACAAAATCAATTAAAAAGTATGATATGACAACAATATGGAGCATCGCCACATTATGTCGTAGCCGTTCAAGAACATTTAAATAATCAATTTAATATGTGGATAGGCAATAAGGGTACCATTACATGGCCACCAAATAGTCCCGACTTAACACCATGTGATAGCTTTTTATGGGGGTTTTTAAAAGAAAAAGGGTATTTGGGTGCAAAAACAAATATTAACACTATCATGGAAAAGTTGGTGCGGAAATTGAAAATTTAAATGGTCATAATAACACAATATCTGACGCATTAGAAAATTTGAGACGAAGATATTACTTGTGCATTGATAACAATGGTACATTTAATGATAACATTAAGTTTAGTGTATCTTAAATGTAGTAGTCATTAATTTTGTTGACTTTCTAAATATATTTTTTCTAAATAAGTACATTATATTTATATTATTAATATAATACAACTTTTATTTGAAACTTTGTTTTTGTATTCCCGAAATTAAGGAAAATAAGTGGGGGTCAAAATATAATGAGAAACCCTGTACTTGTAATTGCCATACGAAAAATAAATAAAATTTGAAACATTTTTTCCTACGACGTATATATTCTTGGTTAATCGGTGTTTTCCGTTACCCCCGCCCCATTCCAGGGGTTTTAGGGGAAGCCTTAGTGTAAAATAAACTTTTCCACATTTTTTTGAGGTCCTAAAAATGACATTCTTAGCAAAATTTTCCTTAATCGTATAATTTTTAGAGATGAAATATCTGTGGACTGGACTATAAAGCAACGGTTTGTAATAACCCGATAGTTGTAATCCTACCTTTAAAACAAGTAGCATCTAAACAAGTCCTTTTATTACTGCCTGAGGTGCAGCGTTATCCAGAGATCATCCTAGAGCAATAAGAGATTTCTTGGAGCAATGTACTAAAATGTTTAGGAGCATGTCTTTGTAATAGTCGGTAAGTTACAGATCCGATCATGAGATATTATGTTCCGTCATAACCAGAGATTTGGTTGTTGTTGTAGAAGAGCAAAATTCGTTTCTCAATACAATGTATTGGACAGTTGTTTTAAATCCCATAATGTTCTCGTATATCTACAATTATTTATAAAAATTAGAGAAATATTTAATGCTAAAAAATATAAATTGAGCATTTTGATTACTGAATAATAAAATCTGAATTTAAATAATAAAAAGTTTGTTTCAATTACTACCGTTACTTACTTTTAGGTTTGTTACATTTTATGATTTCCTGTTAAATGTGTATTATATATTATTTAAAACTCTAAATCAAGTATATGCCGCAATTACTTTTGAAAAATAGTCGTTATATTTTACCCATGGTACGTTTATTAATTGTTTAAGTATCTTTTATCTCCATTTGAATAAATGATTACCTTTATTATGGTTCATACAATTTAAATTGCAGGTCTAAAAAGATGATTTAAATGGTCACATGCGATTATTTCAATTACTCAAATGATCAATTTACCACTTTTCAATCTGAAGTATGTCGCCTGTTCGTGATCATTGTAAATAAATTCTGTGCAATCGACAATAACATTGGATATTACGGTAATTGTTACTACAATGGACATGAAACATAGTTAAAATTGTACTTAATAGAGGACTAAATGGTATTCGGTTTAACAATGTAATAGCCATTTATTACGAGATGACAATTAGATAAAGTGTGATATACGATGTGTAAACATTAAGTACACTTATCTATAGTTCATATATTTGTTTATTTTTTTTTTCTTTTTTCACCCCATTTTCTTTTTCTTTCTCTTATTTTTCTATTCCTTTCTTTGCTTTTAGTTCCCTTTTTGCATTTCTTATTTTTCCTTACGGCTGTCTTAACAATTAAAGCAAACTGCGATTTAAAATGGGCGTATCACTTACTTTTCTACACTGCTTACGCCAGACCATCTTTACTCAGTGGGGCCGGCTGACAGGTAGTTTAATGGCAACAAATGCATAATTCTCTATTCAAATTAGTTTTAACACGAACTAACTGACCGTACGTTCATGAAATTTGATGTTACGAAGGCGATAGCGTTGAAAATAAGCGCCAATGATAAGTACTACCTTTCACTACCGTGAAATGCGGTGAGATTGATCAATTTTGACTTTATTTGATTTGTATTTTAAACGTTTTTGTGTCTGTTCTATATTTAAATACTTCACGTGGTATATTAATATCTAAAGAGTAGTGATTTAACACTAGTTTTGTTTTAATGATTACGAAAATCCACTTATCTCATAAAAAATGGGTGATCAATCTTAGACCCGTGACTGGGGTGAGATTGATCATGATGATTTTATAGCATGAAGCGGTAGGGCTTTTAAATAGAATATGATCAATCTTAACGCTGACTAATTCGGTCAGACAGTTTTTCGAATTTTTACAAAGGGCTGAGATTGATTATGCGGGATGAGAATGATCACACTATTTGTACTGTACTATTCTTCTAACAATGTATAGAGAAAGAAAATTTAATTTAACATTCTTTTATATTAATTTCTCCAAGAAAATGATATTTTTGTTTCCTATCAGAAATCGTCTCAAGTGTGGGATCTGGTAACATAGCAACTACTCCCTTGAAGGGAACAGTGGATATGTCATTTTTAATTGTTTTGAAAATCTTTCTCGATCCTGCTGATTTAAGGCCTTGAACTTCGATTTCTTCTCCTTGCAAAACATCTTTTACCTGACAGACATAGCGAAATTCCGTCTTTTTCCGAGAACCAGACAAAAATCTTACTAACAGGAATTTTCCCTGCGTGATGTTTTCTAATGAAGGACATTAGTATTCAACCTCCTCTTCATCATTGCTAATATCAACATCACTGTTGCTGTCATCTAATTTCAGGTTTTCATTTGAATCATCGTCACTGGACTCCTCTGATGGTTTAGGTGCTGTAACACTTAGACCAGGTTCAGCTGCTAACAGTTTTCTTTTACGTCTAGGTTTTTCAGAGCCAGAATTGTACCTCAAGTCTTTCAAAAAGTTAGTAAGAGAGCATCTAAGCTCGACTTGATCAATAGTGTCTTGTGGTAGCTTTTCCAAAACTCGATTGGGGTTGAATGATGCAATGCCACATGCTTCAAAAATAGAAAGTAAATTTCTTTTTACAGCATTTTTCTCTCCGTCTGGATTTTTAGGTAGTACTTTATTCATGATTTCAAGTGTTTGCTTTAACAGTTTAGGAAATTCATTTTTCGGAATGCCAGAGGTTTTTGAATTTTGCATTTTCCATGATGTTAAAGTTTTTCTCCAGCTTTCTTTTAAGGGCCTGAAGAATGCGATATCCAACGGCTGGCAAATATTAGTAGAGTTGGCTGAATGGTTGCATATTTTTTCGGGATATTTAGTACCTCTTCGGTAGATGCACAATTTTTTTCCGGGGTCGTCTAAGACGTTGGACTCATCGTAATTAAAAATATTTTCAACTGTAACATTTTCAATCGTTTGTTGTAAATTGTGAAAGTATTTTTTAATCAGGTCCGGAGATACTTCTGCTCGGCTTTTTTTAATATTAGTTGCTAATCTTTTACCAGCAATACTTCCATGTCTCTTCAACAAGCTATTTACCCAGTCAATACCAGGAATATTCTCCTTAAATCTAGATACACTTCTACCAGTTTTGTCCAAAAAACTTTTGACGAACATTCTCAAATCCATTGCACGTAGAGGATATCCCCAATCTGCACATGTTAAAACGCTATTAATAATGACTACTTCTTCTTCATATGTGAATACAGATTGTCCACCTGTTTTCTTAATCTTCCTTCCATGGTACTTGCCATATGTTCTACTACCTAATTGTCTTTTGTATGTTGGGTTAGATTGATCACTTGATCAATGTCACCCCATTCAATTTTTATCCGCCATTTTAAAAAACCTGATGTTAGTTAAAATGCTAGATCAGCGGTCGGGAAACTTTTTTGATCATTACCCCAAAACATTTTTGTGTAAGTTGATATTACCCAAGGCAAAAAACAAAAAAGCAAAAAAAAGGCCTCTTTTTAGCATCATTCATATTATAGCCCCCATGATACTTTTGAACAGAAAACAGTAACTAAAACATAAAATAAACATCATTTATTCAATTTCTATGATACCTAGAAATACATAACATAATAATAGATAACAATAATAAGATATAAAAAATTAAAACCCATTGCGGTACTGTAACAAATTATAATAATAATAATGGTTGTACTAACAAAAATAAGAATTGAAAAAATTATAAAAAAAGAATAATTGAAAACATTCTTCCTTCACGTTTTGAAGAAATGATGTTGTTTCATGTTCGATACAATTGCTTCAAAATTGGGACTTTTTGATGTAAGAGCGATTTGAATACAGTCTTCGGCGTTTAATCGATTTCTGTTCTTCGTTTTTATGTTCACTAGAGTGGAAAAGCCTTGTTCGCACAAATATATTGTTCCAAATGGTAGCAATTTTTTAACCGCCTCTTCATGTGCAATTTTGAAAGCCTTTGCAGCTTTTGATATCCAAAAAGACGACAGATTTGGTTTACTCTTAAATTGAATACGTGCTTCAGTATTAGATCAAAGTTCAAGAATTGCTTCTGCCAAACCTGAAGGGTATCTTCTGGTATCATATCAATTTCACATTTAAAAGGATCTACAATCCAACTGACAGTACGTATATCAAGATCTGGAAAGTAATCTGAAAACCGCTTTCTGAGTTTGATAAGATGTCTTACAATTGTATCCTTGATGTCAGCAAAAGTAATATTTTCGCAATCTTCCAAAAACAAAGCTAACCTTCAAAAAGAAGCTATCTTGTTCTGTTCTACTTTCTGACTCTGACCTTGCAATTCTTTGTTTAATATATTTATACTCTCAAAAATGTCAGCTAAATATGCAAGATATGCAACCCAGGAAGAGTTTTTAAACTTATCTGCGAGAATATTTTTTTGATCAACCATAAAAATTTCCACTTGAGTTTTGAGAGTCCATACTCGATTTAGTACATTTCCGCGAGAGAGCCACCTTACTTCCGTATAATAAACTAGGTCCGTATATTCGGCTTCACCGTCCTCACATAATTCACGAAGTAGCCGCGTGTTTAGTGCATGTCCCTTGATAAAATTTACAATCTTGATGACATCATGCATGACGACTTCCAGTGTAGGTTCTTAATATTTGACCATAAGGGCCTGGCGATGAATCATACAGTGAATAACTTCAATATTTGGGTTATTTTTTTTACGAAAGCCGAAAAACCATTAATATGGCCCAGCATAGCTGGAGCTCCATCCAAAGATACTGAAATACAGTTTTCCCATTTTAAACTTTGCGCATTGAAGTATTCATTTACTTTATTGTAGACATCAATTCCACGAGATCTTAACTCGAGAGGAGAACAAAACAGCAATTCCTCTTCAAAATTATCTGCACCTTTGTAGGGAACATATACCATTAGCTGTGAATTGTTACTAAAATCAGTTGTCTCATCAAGCTGAATAGCAAAATATTTAGCCTGTTTGATTGAGAAAATAACTTGTTCCTTCACATTTTCTGCTAATATAGAAATTCGTTCTTTCACAATTCTCACAGACAAGGGCACTGAATTCAGTTTGTTCGCTTCTTTTAGACCACACATAATCTCTGTCATTTTTACAGCAGCTGGTTTAACCAAATCTTCACCAATAGTCTATGGTTTCTTATTTCGAGCAATCAACCAGGCTACTTCAAAGCTAGCCCTTGATGCTGAACGCTGATCAAATGTACCAAACAAGTTGCTATTCAATCTTTGCCTTTTAACAGATATTTCTAAATTTGCAAAGTATTCTCGCGGTTTGGAAGACAGGTGTGAATGCAAATTATCTAAATGTTTCTTCAGTTGACTTTTTTTGAAAGATGCTGAAGTCAATACCTTCATACATACAACACACTGTGGTTTCATTGTACCATTGTCTTCTATTTGTGTAAAACCATAATTAAGGAATTCGTCTTGATATTTTCTTTTTCTATTTGCTGCCATCTGAAGGAGACAGAAAATAATAGTTGTAAAATACTTCAATTAAATTTTCAAATTGCGGCTTACCTTGATCGATATATTGATGATTAATGATTGTCAGCAATTAACTATAACTCTCTGACTCGTCAATGTATTTGTATTCTGACTGCACGGCACGGACTGCGGGACTGAGCAGGTAGCCGGGGCTCGGGGCTGTGCTTTACTGCGCAAAGATATAACTCGAGAACACTCTACTGGTGGGGAGTGCAGTGTCGCACTCAGGGGGGGTTTTGGGGTTTAAAATTCCTCCCAGGGCATATAAAAAATTTACAAAGGATAGTAGGAAAATGTAATTTATCTTTCACAAATAATACAAAAAAATTTCGGTGCATGCAAAACAGGTTTATAAAAAATCAAATTAAAATATATACTTTTTACTCACAAGTTTCATTTTTACCCCAAAAATTTCATTTTTACCCCATTTGGGGTAATTTACCCCGGTTCCCCGACCGCTGTGCTAGATACTTAAAATTATTATTACAGAACCATAAAAAATAATTTTATATCACTAGAAATAGCGAACTTACCTCCGTTCTTTCTCTACCATCAAAAGTACACAAACTATAAAAATAGGCCAAAAACTATGGTTAATTTCAAGGCAACAGAACTAGGGATGGCGGTTTTTGACAAAACACCGGTTTTCGGTTGTACCGGTTTTTTTTGCTTACGGTTTAACCTGGCAGTTATAACCGGCCAAAAAAACCGGTTTTTCCAAAAACCGGTTTTCGGTTTTTTTAATTAAATAGATTAAAAAGTTACATTTACAATGCACTTTAGTTTGCGATACTACATTCGCAACACAATTTTTTGTCTTTTGTGAGAAAAAAAATTCCGCAGACTCTTTCAAATTGGATTTAAAGAAAATAATATCAACATAAATATTTTACCTACTTAAAAATAAATTGGATAATGCAATTCATCTTTTATTTTTACTACCATCAAAAAAAAATTATCATGTATTACTTTTAACTCATTTACGACTTCCGGTATGGGTTTAAATCGTTGAAATCCTTGTAGATTCGTATTCGTAATCGGTAATTCGATATTCATAGTCATTATTTTTGGTAATCAGAAAATCCATTCACCCACTTTCAATGTCAAGAGTCAAATAACCATAATAAATACCAGATCACTTCTTATGTAAAAATATTAGGATTACAAATACTTTTTCAACGAAATACTATAATAAAATTTAATTGTTTTTGGCTAAGGTGAGCTTTTGCTTCTGTATTAAATAAAATAAAAATTGAATTTTAGTTTTGTTTGGAATAATTGCTTGAGAATAATAATTATGATTGGGTGGGATCCAAAATAATACCTAACCTAATCCTAATCACTGTAAAAACCTAATAACCGGTTTTTACTTTAAAAATAAAAAACCGGTTATAACCGGGACAAAAAAAACAACCGATAAAACCGGTTATTTCGAAGTAAAAAAACCGGTTTTCGGTTAAAACCGGTAGGTTTTTCCCATCCCTAAACAGAACTTCTTCCCAATGCCAATTGCAAACTAACAACGACGTGAACAGACTACATTATAATGCGCTCCCTAACTTTCGCGTGATTGGTTGGTGGGTGGGTCCTAATTTAAAAATTGGGGGGTTTCATGTTTATTAAAATGACAATAAAATTGAGGTATTGTGGCACAGTATATCGCTTAACAATTTATTAGCAATATATTGTGGTATTGGTACAAAGCGGATGATATTCACATTTTAGGATTAAGCTGACTAGTACAGTAGCTGACCAGCTACTGCAGCTTCTTATAGAAGGGAAGGTAGAAGAAAAACGTGGTCCTGGAAGACGGCAGGCGTCCTGGTTGAAGAACATTTGTGAGTGGACTGGTTTGGATTCTCAATCTTTAATAAGAAAAGCCAGGGACAGAAATGATTTTGCTGAGGTTATCGCCAACCTTCATTGAAGACGGCACCCAAAGAAGAAGAAGTACAGTTTTATTATAAATTAAAATTTATTTTTCTTTTGACATTATGTAGGTAAAATTAAATTCTGACATTGTGTTTATTTAAATTTGATATGCTAGTGATGCTTTTTTTTATTAGATATATAGATATTTCTTTAATTTTTTTGTTTAGGTAATTTTTTATTAAGATTTATAGGTTCCTCTTATTATTTTGATTCCTAGAACATTCGTTACCATTATTATTCTCATTAGCTTTTTCTATGTGGAATCTGCTTCTCTAAGTATTTTTCTCTAAACTTTTCGGTTCTCTTCCAGGGACTAAGTACCTCTCCGCTTTTGTATGAGATTATGGTTTTTCAGAAACATGTAATTTCCGTTCATCCCCTTTTTTACTGCCCTACATTTAGTACCATATATCATAGCTGGTCTAAAGGCAGTCCTACACAATTTAGGAGAGTTTTAGAGGGGTTTTCCTTCGCCATTTTACCAATAACGGCCCCCCCTCCTTTGATTTCCCAGATCTTTAATAAAGAATAAAGATATTTTAGATATAGCTATTTAGTGTTTTATTTGGTTTGCAATCGTTATTTCCAGTAAACCTCTACTTCATTTTGTTGACAATGACAATTTTTCATAGCACTCAATTCACAGTAAATATATCTTTTATTATCCTACATTTGTGGTAAAATCTAACAGAATTCAGTGTAAGGTTCTAACAAATGAAAATGGATAAATGTCAATTTGGATTTAGGCAAGGCAGGTCTACAACAAGCAATTTTTATTAAAAGAGCTAATTTAACAATTTAGAGTGAATTTACATTGTATTATTAAACTTGAGAAAGCACATGATGAAGATATCAGAAACCTACTGTGGCAGAGATTAAGTAGGAAAGGGTGCTGGCTGAATATGTGAGTGGAGTATGAGCAAGTAACTATAATATAGCTATAATAGTGTTAAAACAACTATTAACTGTTAGAACGATTACAGGTGAAACTGGCAAATTTTGTGTAAAAATGGGTGAAAATCAATTTGTGCTGGATTAGATAACAACTGAACCTCCTGGGTATTAGTAGAAAAGAGTAGCGGAGACAGGTCCTTGAAGAAAAATGATTAAAATTAAGTTGGATACAAACAAAATATTTAGAATATTCTTTTAAAGATGAAATTTCAAGACCAGATAGAGTAGTTGGCTTGGATAGATAAGAACTCATAAAAGATGATAATGTTCGGCTTTTAGGATTGGTATCACCGTTTTATCTCTAATATTTCAATTAAAGGTAAAGGAAAGAGGCAAATTGAGTGATGTATGATAAAAAAGGTACCAATAAAACTAAAAGGTAAATTGTATAGGACTGCCTTTAGACCAGACATGATGTATGGTACTGAATGTAGGGCAGAAAAAAAGGGGATGAACAGAAATTACATGTTTCTGAAAAACCATAATCTCATACAAAAAGCGGAGAGGTACTTAGTCCCTGGAAGAGAACAGAAAAGTTTAGAGGAAAATATTTAGAGAAGCCGATTCCACATAGAGAAAGCTAATGAGAATAATAATGGTAATGAATGTTCTAGAAATAAAAATAATAAGAGGAACCTCTATCTTAATAATCTTAATAAAAGAATCTTAATAAAAAATTACCTAAACAAAAACATTAAAACAATATCTATATATCTAATAAAAAAAGCATCACTAGCATATCAAAATTAAATAAACACAATGTTCGAATTTAATTTTACCTACATAATGTCAAAAGAAAAATAAATTTTAATTTATAATAAAACTGTACTAGTGAATATCATCCGCTTAGTACAAATACCACAATATATTGCTAATAAATTGTTTAGCGATATACTGTGCCACAATACCTCAATTTTATTGTCATTTTAATAAACATGAAACCCGCCAAGAGAATATTTTCAAGAAACGCTAAAAACACACTGTTATTAAAAAGAAAACAACCTGTTGAACCATAGAATAAAAGATAATAATGTGGATCCTATGACCATAAATAATTAAGCTCTAACAAACTATTGCAGACATGAAAAATGGTAAGGCACCAAGGTATGATATAACAACATATGAAATAATAAAAAAAAAAGACAAAATACAAAAGAGTTATTACTAGATACTGAAGATAATTAATTGAAGATATTGAATGCTATATCAATATCTTTGGCTCTACAACCCTGGGTGGATCTTTATCTGTTCAAGAATTAGTCTCCATTCCTCCCATCTTTCTCCCTGGCTTTCCAATTTCTGACCCCTAGATTCCTCAAGTCATCTTTGACTTGAGTTTTGAATCTAGAGCTTGGCGTGCCTCTCTTCCTGGTTCCTACAGGCTATTGATATAGTTAATATCTGTCTTTGGGGTTTCCACTGCCTGGTTCCTACCCCGCTTTTTTGTACTCCTATGTATATGTGCCTAAGTATTCTTTTTTTAAAGCGGCCTTACCATTCCTTGTCGCTTTTTACTATAGCCCATGTCACTGACGCATATGTCAGGACAGGTTTAAGAGTTTCATACATTAGTATCTTGGTTTTTCTGCTAATTATGTGTGATGTTAAGAACTGCTTTAGTCCAAAATAAGTTCTGTTCGCCAGGTATATTCTTCCTAATTTCTACGCTTAGTAGCTGTTATTTAGTTGTGTTAGAAGATATATAAACTCCAAGACCCCTTCGAATTTGTGTGCTTCTGTCACCAGAACTTGTGGTGCCGTTATTTGTGTGCTGTTCGTGACCTTCATGTATTTTGTTTTGGATACGTTGACCTGCAGTCCCATTGTCTTCACGGTTTTTTCTGATGTTTTAAAAGCCTTTATCAGATCTTTTTTGTCCGTGTTACTATCTCAATGTCATCTGCGTAGGCCAATATCTGTACACTTCTATTTATGATCGTGCCTAAATATTGAATGCCATATGGAGAGAAAAACAGATACGATTAACTCTTTTAGATTCTCTGCTCTAGAGTCTGCAGCTTAAGTATCTGTGCAAATGTTTGACCGAATACACCAGGGTAAGTTGCATTGTCTTCGGATTCCGTTGGTTGCCATATATTTTTCGATAACCTGGAAACTAGTGTAACACTGTTATAGTCTTCCAGTCTGTCAAGTTTATGTCGGTATTTTCACACTAGCCTAAAATCCACTTTAAGGCTTATGAAAGCCCCATGGCTGCTTGGCTATTTATACATATATTGATCCTCCTCAAATAAAAAATCCTAAATTATATAGTAATGTTTCTTACATATTGAAAGATTACAAAAATCCCTACCTACAGAAGTATATTCTCTTACTGAAATAGAAATGTTTAAATTTTCATCACTACCAAATATTCCTGCACCTCTGCACATTTAGACCGTTTATAGAGTAGGTATAACCCTGCCGTCTGGGTCCAGTGTTTACTATGCCCCTCTTGTGAGCTAATGTTTACTTGGAAGGGTACCTTACACTTGTATATGGGTGTCATATTGTTATGGCCACAAATTCTCATTCATTTCTAACCCTATCCTGATCTACCCGGTACGTTACTTACACGCTATAACTTACACTAATTCTTACACTCTATAATATCCCATCTTTCCCTCTTATATTTATATGTAAAAAAAGAGTGAGCCAGTAGGGCCTCCATAGCTATTGTTGGTGTGCACCTCGTAGCTTCTGTGGTTCCAAGGCAAGCAAGTTTTTGCACCTTATTTAATTTTAAAATGGCACTTTTTTGTTGCACCTTTTGCAGCTATTGATGATAGTATTCATTTAACCACGTATCATAAAGGTTGTGTGTTTCCGTGTTTGCTAATTATCATTTGATAATTAAGTCGAAAATAGTTAAGTGACAAAAACTGGTAAGATAATCCAAATTACTTTTGAATTGTTTATAGTCCGGGCGCTTGGTTAGAAATAATGAAGGGCACCTAGTGACTGCCAGGATTGTTGGTTCTCGTTAAAATGATCCAACAAAATGCGGGTCCGCAAACACCTAATGAGGTACTGTTAATACAACAAAATAGTGCACTCTTTCAGGAAAATTATGCAAGGTCCCAGAATGAACAGATGCTGTACACGGCATGGAAACAGACGGAAATGGAAAAGATTTACGCTACGGATAGAATAAATCAGCTCCAACTCCAGTTAGATACCTTACAAAAATTAAATGAAAGCTTGCAATTAAAATTTGCAGATCTAGAGAAAAACTTGTCCAAAGAGAAAGAACCTAAGAATGAGGAGTTTCATACTGACGATGAGGAATTAGCTAAGGAGACAGAGTGGATACGTATCAAAAACTTCAAAAAACGTAAAATGGATACATCATTGACCCCACCACAAAAAGAGTCATATATCCAACAAAGAGAAGAAAAAACCAGAAAAACACAAATCCCACCTCAAATAATTGTGGAGAGTATTGCCGAATTTAGACAATTTCATGAATTAGTCAGACTACATACTGCTAAATTCCAGATAAAAGTACTTGGAGACAAGAGCGCTAAAATTAATGTCGATAGTGAAGAAGACTTCAGAAAATTAACGAAAAAGTTGACTGAAGTAAATTATCCATGGCATACGTATGAAAATAAGCAAAGCCGACCCATTAAAGTTATGGTCAATAAGTTACATCATTCAGCCAGTAAGGATTCGATCATGAACGATTTAAGTAATAAAGGATTCAAGATAATAGATGTCATACCAAAATTAAAATACAAAACAAAGCAACCACTAAATATGTTTATGCTGGTATTCAGAAATGACGAAAATATCAATAGAATCTATGAGATCTCAGATATCATGAACGTAAAAGTACAAATACTTCCGCTCAGAAAATCAAAATTGGTACCTCAATGTAAGAGATGTCAGGCATATGGACACACACAAGGTTACTGTTCGAAAGAACCGAGATGTGTCCGCTGCACAGGAAAACACCTAACAGCCAAATGTGAGAAACCCAAGGACGCAAAACCTAAATGTGTCCACTGTGGAGAAGGGCATCCGGCTAACTATAGAGGATGTATCGTGGCAAAGGAAATACAAAAAATAAAAGATAAACATAACAAAAAACAGACCTTACCCAGACAACCTCAAAAAATGCATCCAAAACCTGTAGAAAATCCAAAACAAGAAGAAAACAAAACAAGAACTTATAGTATGGTAGCAGCTGGTAAAAGTAACGAAGAAAACTATAGTAGTCAAAAAGATCTGAAAATAGAACAAACACTACAAAAAATATTAGAGAGATTAACTAACCTAGACGAGCGTATAACCAGAATAGAATATAGCACCAAAGGAGCTATACCTAAAAGACTTGGCAATGGCGGGTAATTTACGAATACTAGAATGGAATGCAAATGGGATCTTGAAACATCAGCAAGAACTACAAGCGATACTAGATATAGAAAAAATAGACATATGCCTCATTTCTGAAACCCATTTTACGAATGAGTCATATATTAGATTTAGGGGTTACAAAACTTATCATACTACTCACCCTGATAATGCAGCCAAAGGAGGTAGTGCAGTAATAATCAAGGAAAATATTATGCACTATCAGGAAATTGGGTACAGAACACAAGAATTTCAGGCCACATCAGTAAAAATTAAATGTAAAAATTATGAGGTAATCGTCACAGCAGTTTACAGTCCGCCAAGACATACCATCAAGAAAAATCAATACGTAGATTTCCTGACCAGTCAAGGACATAGATTTATCCTTGGAGGAGACTTCAATGCAAAACATACGCATTGGGGGTCACGACTGACTACAACCAAAGGGAAAGAACTTTTAGAAGCAATGAAATACATAAAATGCGACGCAGTATCAACGGGAAAACCAACATACTGGCCTACTGACACAAATAAAATTCCAGACCTTATCGACTTCTTTGTAGTTAGAAATATTTCTACAAATTACATAGAGATAGAAGAGTCATTGGATATGACCTCGGACCATTCTCCAATTATTCTCACACTCAGTGACACTGTTATCAAAAAAGAAAGCCCCCCTAGACTTGTTAACAAAAATACTGATTGGAAAAGTTTCCAGATAGACCTTGAAGAGAAGATTAACCTCTCAGTGCCATTAAGAACCCTTGATCAACTAGAAGCAGAAGTAGAATTACTCAATAAAAATATACAACAAGCTGCTTGGAACAACAGCACGAACAGTGTCGAAAGAATAAAAGGTAATAACTACCCGAAAGAAATCAGAGAAATGATAACCGAAAAAAGAAAACTAAGACGCAAGTGGCATCAGTCTAGAGCACCAGTTGATAAAACTAGATTAAATAATGCCACACAAAAATTAAAAAGAGAAATACAAAAAATTAAAAACGAATCGGTTAACATTTACCTAAGTGAACTATCAAATGATAGCGCTACTGATTACTCTTTGTGGAAGGCTACTAAACGATTAAAAAGGCCAATCTTACAGTATCCACCAATTAGAAATACTAATGGTAGCTGGGCAAGAAGCAATATACAAAAGGCCAACAGGTTTGCTGACCACCTAGAAAATACTTTTCAACCAAATGAAGAACAAGAAAGAATAAACTGGGAGCTCCCTGATCAAGACGAAATGGAGATTAGCCTTGTAACTCCAAAAGAAGTATATTTGGAAATAAAAGAAAATATAAATCCAAAGAAAGCTCCTGGATTTGATCTAATTACTGGGGAAGTGTTAAAGCAACTTCCAAGGAAAGCTATTATAAAATTAACACATCTTATAAACGCTTCCTTTAGGTTGAGGTACGTACCAAAGATATGGAAGGTGGCAGAAATTATAATGACACTAAAACCAGGAAAACCTCCACAAGAAGCTTCTTCATATAGGCCTATTTCACTGTTACCTGTCATGTCTAAATTATACGAAAAATTACTCTTGAAGAGACTAAAACCGATTATAGAGGAAAAAAATTTAATTCCTAATTATCAGTTTGGGTTTAGAGCAAGCCACTCAACGATAGATCAGGTGCATAGAATAACAGATATCATAGAAAAAGCTCTAGAAGAAGGAAAAGTTTGTTCCGCAATTTTCCTCGATGTAGCGCAGGCTTTTGACAAGGTGTGGCATGATGGACTATATCATAAAATGAGATGCTACTTACGAAAACAATATTCTGAACTACTAGAATCATATATATCAGACAGATACTTTCGAGTTAAATATGAGGAAGCATATTCAGAATTAAGAGAAGTTAAAGCTGGAGTTCCACAAGGAAGTGTCCTGAGGCCAGTGCTATACCTGCTCTATACCAGCGATATTCCATCATTAGAACCTAACACAATTGCGACATTTGCAGACGACACATGCATACTAGCAGTCGGACAAAACCACGAGGATGCAGCTACCATGTTACAGAACTCTGTTGAACAAATTAACATCTGGACCAACCGATGGCGTATCAAATTGAATGAAACAAAATCTGTTCATGTCAATTTTACTAACAAAAGAGAACAACATATCCCAGTACATATAAATAGAAACCAAATACCTTATGCAAATACGGCAAAATATTTGGGTATGACGTTAGATTCCAAGCTACGTTGGAAAGCACATGTTAAGAAAAAAAGAAGGAATTAGAAATTAAGTTCAGAAAGATGTACTGGTTGATGGGAAAAAAATCCACTCTGTCTATTTACAACAAATTGCTATTATATAAGCAAGTCCTTAAACCGATATGGACATACGGAATACAGCTATGGGGCTGTACAAAAGAAAGCAACATCCAACATATACAACGATATCAGAATAAAGTATTAAGGAACATCGTTAACGCTCCATGGTACTTTAGAAACTGTGATCTTCATCGAGACCTCCAGATGGATACAGTTATCCAGACAATAAGTAAGTTTGCCGAGAGTCATGAACAGAGGCTCTCCAACCACGTGAACGTCGAGGCCATCAAACTCCTAGACAACGCCAACCAGATAAGAAGACTAAAGAGAACGAAGCCGTTTGATTTAGTGCTATAAGTGAGTGAAAGTGAAAAAGCAGAGTAAAGTGCGGCTAAAGTGTACACGTTAGCTAGTAGTACTATAATGTATTAGTGCCTAAGGAATATTGCTGAATATAACCTTAGATAAGTTTCTTGTAATATTTATATATAGAACTAACTTGCTTATTGATCATAGTGAATGATCAGATAGCAATAGTCATAAGATTCCTGTTGGAGTTTTATTAAAAAAAAAAAAAAAAAAAAAAAACCTTTTGCAGCTATACGTGCATCTTAACGTAGTTACCGCTATCTTGGTTACTTATTTTTCATAGGCTTTTAGTCTAACATTACCTTAACAAACTTTACTTTACTCACGAGATATAAATCTGTATTATTTAGGCTTACACTACCCAATCCCTCAAAGTTCTTTCTTTTTGAATTTTGAATTTCTGAGGTCTTTTGTTAAGTCCTAAAATTAAAGTACTTTCTGTAACTGCAGTCAGAGTTTTGGATTACAAACGTAAACATTTTACTGTCACGATTAGGTCAAATCATATGCTGTATTTTATGTCTGACAAATATTTGCAGGCTGAAACTAGTTTCATGTTGTAAAATGAACTATAGTCGAATAACTATAATATTATTAACGAATAAAACACTGAATTAACTAATCATATTTATTTAGCATAAAACAAAATACCTAATCATACTTAGTTTGCACAAGCAAACCCTGACTATAGCTTTACAATAAAATAAAATGATACTTATGGCATCGATGAGTTGCTTGCTTCTGTATAGGATGTTGTTGCCTCCAGATTATGTGGGTAGGTCTTAGATGTTTGCCATTTAAGTGGTCTTGAACACAGTTGCAGTTTTAGTTGGTTGGTTTCATATGTGTTTGATCCATCATTTTATTTAATAAATTATTACATTATATGGAATATAACACAGGGCGTATTAGAAAGACATCAAATTTCTTGCCAATTATTTTACAAAATCACAATTAAACAAATAGCAGATGGCAAGGATAAAGTCAAATAAAATTATTATTAAAATCAGGTAAATTTTTTAAGATTCCTACATGCATATAATCGAAAAGACTTTGGAAGAAGTGAGATTAAATATTAAAAATAAATGAATATAAAATAAAAATGTATATTGAAAATACCATCAGAATTGTAAAATATAGGTTACAGTAAACGTACTCACCCCAAAGACATTTCTGTAGACCATAAAATGAACCTTGTTTCATATTTTTTTGGAAATTTCAACTTGTGGCATATAGTTTCCTATAAAAAAATATCGATATGCAAATATAACAATTTTTTATTACGCTCCTGGGCTATATATAAATTTTGCTTTTTTTGTTTACATTCAAATTCCCCAAACAAAGAATTCGGTTACAAAGTTAAATAATCCATATAATACGTGCTTATTCCTACAGTTTTAAAAGTTGAATGATTCAAGGTAGTTTTGCGATATGTTTAACAGGAATTTTAGGTTGTTTGATGGCAAGAACCGGTGAAGAGGTGAGACGCAACACTGGTAGCCCCGGCCAACATCCAGGGTTGGAAGAATTCGAGTTTTTAGGTTGAAAAGGGTAACGAGAGTGAGCAGGCGTAAATAGTTGAGTGGAAAAGAAACCGTCGAATTTGTAGAAAATAGTAAATTGTACTCTATATAATATGTCAATTTTGTGTTCAGCCCCAACTTTCAACTTCAGATTTGTATTCGTCCTCAGCAGCCGTTTCAAGATACATTTTTCATACTATGGAGATAAATTTGAGAGTTTGAGTTATAGTTCCTATCCCCAGAATTTTAAAGTAAAGTGTAATCTAGTGAAACTCAGGTAACTTTTTTGTGTTTAAATTTTAAAATAAAGATAGATATTTTTTTCTAATAATAATAATTGCTTTCATAACAATTTAAATTGTAATAATTCATATTGTAAATTTTAGGGCGTGGTCTTAGCTGTCATTTTTAGTTTCATCTAAAAATATATCTTTTATTTGTGATGATTTATTCCTGACCCAGTTTATAGCTTAGCCCAACAATTTTTTCGAAGTATTGTAGCATCTTGTACTTGTAAACAGAGTTTGTAATGAAATAGGACATGTAAGTTTTTCTTCTCTATTATTTTGGTATAAGTCTTTGTAACTATTAATATAGTATTTTATGTGCTATCTATATTTTGTAAGTGTTTGTAGTGAGACTACAATAAATGTTTAATTTATTTCTCTAAATCATTTTGTCTATTTATTTAAAAAAAAAAGGTTATAACCCCTTTTGTGTTTCTTTTTTAGGAAAAAAGAGGCTTTTTATTTCATCCAGCAGGAGTTTCCTTTGAAACCGCGTCCATTTTAAATGGCTGAGGGTCTTTTTTTGTTATTTTTGTTTGCCTATTTTCCAGGAGATTCATGTAAATACCCCTTTGTTTCATTTATTTGTATGTAGTTGACCCAACTCAATCTCATTGTGGCATTCACTTATCTAGGATCCAGCTATCCAAATAAACCCTGGGCGCTGTTCGCATAAGTATCGTTTATTTTGCTTGCCCTATCTCCTGCCCCAATAAATTCTGTCCCAAGGTTTCAACCCCTATGTCGCAGGCAAAATATTTTAATACAAACTACACACACAAAAAATATCGCACTACGTTAGAAAAGCTGATTGACTGAAATAGTGGGGAGTGATTAAAATGAAGTATAGCACAGATGCCATAAAACATATATGCCTATATTGGAATTAGCTCTTCTGTCAAAATAGAACAGAACATTTAATCTACCGGACAGAAAGAGAGAGGTAGCCAACTATTTTTTGAAGAAAAAATAGTAAAAAAAGAAAATGAATGTTAATTAATTAATAAATTAATAAATAAATTAAAATAAAATAATTAGTTGTATAATTAGAATGTATAATTGTATATTATATATAAAGTATAATTACTAAATTTATTACATGTGTAGTGAAACGAAGAATTCCTGTTACAAAGAGAATAAAACAGCAATTTCAATTAAAAATAAATCAATAGAAAACAACATCGTGTTTACAAATGCAGACAAAGGCAACACTACTATTGCTATAGATAAAATAGAATATAATAACAAAACAATAGAATTCTTAAATAATCAAAATATTGAAACTTTACACAAAAATATCAAAAACAAATTAAGCTAGCGTTTGAAAATTCAAAATCAATAGTAAATCCAATAGAACAGAAATACCTTAATATCATGAACCCACAGCCTCCTAAATTATACTCTTTCATTAAACTACACAAACCGGATCACCCAATAAGACCTGTAGTTTCTTTTTATACAGCTCCATCATATAAACTTTCAAAAAAACTGTTAAAGATTATTTTAGAACACACTAAATTTTCACCTAAATTTACCATAAAAAATACAATAGAACTAGTTAATAAAATACAAATATTTTCAATTACCTAACAACTCAAGATTAATTTCATTTGACGTCAAAAATCTTTTTCCTAGTATCCCTCCTACAGAAACTTTTATTCTAGTAAAAAAACTTTTAGACCAAAATAGTACAAATCCAATAATTACATCTGAAATTTTACATCTTCTTAAAGTTTGCATAAACCAGGACTACTTTGAATTTAATGATCAAATATATACAAATAACAGTGCAGGACTTATAATGGGCAATCTTCTAAGCCCATTAGTATCAGATATTTTTATGGACCATCTAGAGACAAAGATTTCAAAACACCCAGTATTCAAACAATTTCTATATTGGTGGAGATACGTAAACGAAGTACTGGTATGTTTCACAGGAACTAACAGACAACTCGACCAATTTTTATCGTATATTAATTCACTTCATAGTCATATTGAATTTACAATAGAAACAGAACAAAATCAATCAACCTACACATACTGACACGTCTATACACAATTCATCATCCCATCCAACACAACATAAACTGGCAGCTTACCATAGTATGTTACATAGATTAACAGAAATTCCGATGTCAAAATACAACTTTGAGACAGAATTAAATATAATTAAGCAAACAGCAGTAACCAACGAATACAACGAACAAACAATTAATAAAATGTTAAATCAAAAACTACACAAGAAAGCCCTGAAATTAGTATTTCCACCACCAGAGAAAAAACCCAGTACCTTCTGGTCGATTACATATACAGGCAAAATAACAACAAAAATAGCCAAACACATAAAAAAGAAAGGAATAACACCAGCTTTACGAACAAATAACAACCTAGGCAAATATATTAAGAATAACAAGAGCCAAAATAAAAAACACTTAAATAGTGGTGTGTACAAACTTCAATGTGGCGACTGCCCAAAAACTTACATCGGTCAAACTGGTAGAAACTTTAATAAACGAATAGCAGAACATAAAAGGGCTTTCAATAATAGAAAAGCAGATTAGACATACGCACTTTACCTTCTAGATCATAATCATTATTTTAATGACAAATTTAAAATTCTTCACATTCAAAATAAAGGCCTTAAGCTATCTTTGTTAGAATCTATGGACATCAACAAATTAAAAAACACAGATGTAATTCTGAATAAACAACTTGAGACAAACAGTTCTCCCCTCCTCAACCTATTTCATTAGAGACTATAAATTGTAAACTCTTGCCAAAAATAGATCACTTGAGAAAGGCAATCAGCCGAAACAGCTGTAACGATAATAGTTAAAATAAATTTTGTGGAAGTTTGAAAATAAAGTTTTTAGTGTTTTCTTGTTAAATAAAATAATTATTTAAATATAAATTAATAAAGATGTGACGTTCACAACGTTACAATAATAATATTATTTCACAACGCATAATTTTGGCATATGTTTAGATTATTTGCAAAAAAAGTCAGATTTTCTTTATTTGTGCTAAAAATACTATTTAAAGTTCTCCAATTTCACCTTATAGAGTAGGTATATAAGTATTTAGGTCTAGTTTTCTATTTATTTCCTTATGTGTATAGGCTTGACTGGGTATTCCAGATGTCGACAAGTTTGGATTCAGGACCTCACGAAGGTGGGACGAAACAATTGTTTACCTTATTTAATAGTAAGCCTTACTGTTTACTTCATGTTGAAAGGTAGCGTCTTGTTTTTTATGATTTCATTTAGTTTTGATCTTTAACGTAAATTTTAAAATTTTCTTAGTTGTTTTTTCGTTTGCTTACAATGAATACAAAAGGTGCACATAGTTTGATTCCGTATTTGTTTAATCTGTTTTTATATGATCAAAACCCCGTTAAAAAAATTAACTTTCCCGGTTTTTATAAAAGGTAATTTAGTAAATAAAAAAAAATTACATGCAATCTTATGTCGTTAAGACAAGCAGATACGAATCAGGACATATTCTGAAAGAACCATGTCAATGTCTTTAGAGTAGTTAACTAACCATCATGTTTATTATATCAGAATTTTATATTGCGTTAACTGCATAGTTAGTCTTTGTTATTCTCGTTGGTTTATACTTCCTGAGCCTTCGTTGTTTACTCTAATTGATCCCAAATATGTAAATTTAAGGCAAGCTAATTAGTTGTACACGTTTCGTCCAAATTTAACGGGCGTGTTTAAGTTAAACATGTATACATAATACAGTATATATATATATATATATATATATATATATATATATATATATATATATATATATATATAGAGTAAACTCTTAAATATTATGGAAATCTGCTTTTTTTCACATAGTAATAACAAAAAACCACTACGTTGTCACTAGCTAAGTTTTTTAATATTCTAACTCTACAATTCTAAAAGTTACGGTAAGATCACCAGTGTCTTTTAATAGATAATATATGGTAGCTAATTATAATTTCTTCTCTTTTAAGCCTTGAAAAGGACAAATTAATTCTCATTGGCGAAAACGTTCATCGAAACAATTGATACTCATTAGAGGCAGATTTTCCCAATATTTAAGAGTTTGCTATTTAACTTATCTGCAAAGATTAAACTTCTTTTCTATATATATATATATATATATATATATATATATATATATATATCTATATATATATATATATATATATATATATATATAATATATATATATATATATAATATATATATATATATATATATATATATATATATTAAATAGGCCAAATATATGGCCTAGGAGGACAAATTCGTTAAACTTCCCGTGCTCGAATCGGTATCACTAAAGTGTTATGATCATTTCGGCCTATCCCAGCCATCGTCAGACACTTGGGCTGATACAAATTTAAACACGGAAGTAGAACGAATGTTTCCTAAAGCTTCACCACTACAGTGGTTTGCGAGCAGAGGCGCCACCTACTTTGGCGGCCGTGAACGAAAACGATATAATCACATCGTTTTCTACCTCTAGGCTATGCGAAATGTGTAAAAAATAAATCTTTTAGCAAAAAGCTGCTATCGCTTTGTTGTATTAAATTGGCCAAATATATGGCCTAGGAGGACAAATTCGTTAAACTTCCCGTGCTCGAATCGGTATCACTAAAGTGTTATGATCATTTCGGCCTATCCTAGCCATCGTCAGACACTTGGGCTGATACAAATTCAAACACGGAAGTAGAACGAATGTCTCCTAAAGCTTCACCACTACAGTGGTTTGCGAGCAGAGGCGCCACCTACTTTGGCGGCCGTGAACGAAAACGATATAATCACAGCGTTTTCTACCTCTGGGTTAAGCGAATATATATATATATATATATATATATATATATATATATATATATATATATATATGTATATATATATATATATATATATATATATATATATATATATCAAACTTTTTTTGATGGGTTGGATATAATAATAGGTTGAATAAAAGGGGCTATTTGTTGACTATTTTGTACTCGAGCTTTCAATTGTGATTACAATTTTTATCAAGAGCTTCTAAAAAATACAAAATATCTTACAAAGTTGAACTAGAAATAAAAAATTTTTTGTTAACTCACCAAATAAAATTAGTTTTTTTATATAAAACTACTGCTTACATATTAAATACAAAAAATATTAATAAAAAAATGTCTTATTCTAATAAATGTTTCTCTGAAAAATTTTGATGAAGTTTCTTAAGAAAAAAATTGAATTTATAAACAAAAATAGAATAGCTACAAACCAGCCTAAATGTCATAAATACTAACTTAAAATTTTTTATTTTTGACATATTTTCAAAAATAAAATTTTGTTTAAAAAATTTTTCTTTGTTTAGTAACAAAAAAGAAGAAGATTTATTCACCATTGATAGATGCACGAAAAAATGTAACAAATACATGGAAAATTCAAAATGTGATATTTTACTGACTGCATATATATATTAAATAGAAATTATATAATTATAAATTTTGCTTAAATTTTGAATTTCTGACCTTTTGTTTAAATTATTATCACTTTTGCTAATACAAACCATTTCCAAAAAAGTTCTTTTAAATTTATTACTTTCATTACATAAAATTTTAATATTATCAAATAAATTTAAATAATATAAATTTAAAAGAACTTTTTTGGAAATGGTTTGTATTAGCAAAAGTGATAATAATTTAAACAAAAGATCAGAAATTCAAAATTTAAGCAAAATTTATAATTATATAATTTCTATGTTTTAGTAGATGCTGTGGAATCACAAGCTCTCAATATTAAAAGAAGAGTACGGCAGGGATGCTTCCTGTCACCCTTGCTTTTAAACGTTTACTCCGAAAGAATTTTCAGAAAAACACTTTCCAGAAAACCAGAAGGAATACTTGTGAACGGCGAAGTCATTAATTATTTGCGATATGCGGACGATACAGTACTCCTAACTTCTAGTCAAGAAGATCTGCAAACACTACTTGATAGTGTCGTTGAGAGTTGTAGGGAGGCAGGTCTGAATCTGAACATACGAAAAACCAAAATATTCGTAATAAGTAAACAACAGCATATAAAACCGTCTATATATGTAAATAATACCAAACTTGAGCAAGTTGATAAAATCGTTTACCTTGGACGATAATATATTCGATGGATGGATGGAATATATACGATGGATAATAAATTCGAATAAAGACTTAAGTTGTCATTATGTTGACTAAATATTAAACACTTCGCAGAGAATGGAAGAGTACGAACTTGTTCCTTGCAGCGAAGAAAATGGATTTATTTTAAAAGCGGTTTCAAAACGCACAGAAGATATTTTCACTCACAGTTCAGAACAATAAAAAGTCGTGGACTTATTCAATTCATTGTTAAAATTGGATGCAGTTACACCGTCTTTAGGAATAATAGTTGATAACATACATTTGAGTGATGAAAAAATTTTTCGAGGAGAAACTCTTTTAGAAGAAATAGCTGCCAAAGAAACTCAACACATGAGACAACCGAAAGTAATAATATGATATATTATTTTCAAATTTCAGAAATATGTAGCCCTAATGAACATTTAGTTGAAATGAGTGAAGTTTTAGGCAAACGAAAAAGGAATACAAAGCCTTTTAAATCAATCTGGAGGACAGAAAAGAGTAAAGGAAAAAGAATAAAGGGTGAAGGTTTTATGGAAGGAAAAAAAATGAAGCTGAAAAAATTGTGTGTGACGTCAAAATGTCTAGAAGAGAGATGAAACCTCATTGTTTATGTAAACCTAAGAACAAAATTCAGTTTTTCAATGCTATAGAGTTACAGAAGAGTTTAGGCAAACGATTTTCATAGATTATTGGCTCTTGAATTGGGACGAATGCCGCATTTTCATTAAGCAATTAGTTGATAACAGAAATGTATCATGTAGATAAGTAGAGTCAAAAAATATATAGTAAAAGAGTTATTTATTCTATCATTTAAAACTTGGTCTGAGTCAAGAAATAATTCGTATATCTAAACAGAATCGCAGTGTTTACTATTGATGTACAGGCTATGTTTTTATGTCCCTCATTGAAGGCATCTGCTTTATACTATCAAACCAAATTGGAAGTACATAATTTCACAATTTATAACCTCAAGTTATTTTTGGGACGAATCTAAGAGAGGAGTAACTGCTGACGAGTTTACATCTGTTCCCATTTCATAACTTCTGAAATTGATAGCTCCAAATATGATAACGTGATATTGTACGGTAACAGATGCACGTACCCGAACAGAAACTGCATTATATCCAATGCGCTATGCCTTATTGCAAAAATACTTAGAAAAAAGGTCACACACAAATAGAGTGCGCTTCGATTCACAGCGTTATTAAAAAAAAATTAAGACTGACAGAAATATACTCTCCAGCTGGATAAGTGGAAGTATGCCATATAGCAAGACTCAACCCCACTACAAAGTTCACTACCTGGATCGCCAGCTTTTTAAATTGTACAGCAAATTGAATTTTATACCCACGATTTGACCAGGAAATAAAGAAGAAGATGTGGTAACTGACTTGAGATACATTCAATATAAGGCCAAAGGTGGATAAGTATAAATTAAAATTTTCAGATGATTTTTCGGATCTTCCGTGTAGGATTAAAATGCCAGTAGTTGATGTTACATTGAAACTTCTGCACCAAACAAAAATTTCTAGGAAGTTTACTGATCTACAAAAGATTAAATCTGCCCTTTAAAGAGATATAAATATTAATTATGATAGCCTTAGATAAGAAGTATGTGCTCATGTATTTTAAAATATTATATCTAAATATAAATAAATGTTTGCATTTCTATATTGTTTATTTCTATTTTCATAAATCTTTCTTTCAAAATGGGTGGACATTTATTGTTATAATTTTGATACTTATAATACACGTATCATTATCAAATAAATAACTGGTTCAATAATAATCAATACTTAATTATTAATTATTTTTAACAATGTAGTTAGCGACAATTATTAATTTTCTTCTGTGATGACTTTAAATAAAACCTTGCATATGTAAGGAAACCACGTAAAATCTGCAAAAGCAAGAAGACAACAAGCAATACTCAGAAAGTATGTCTGAATTGTCAATATAAATATATCAGATAAACTTAAATTATTGGAAGAATATGTTATCAAGTAAAAAATAATCAAAATTTGTTTAATTTACTCATTAGACGTCAGAAATTGAGACGTCAATAAACTTACTCTAACCTTTAATTGTGGTCTATACCCATTTAAGTTAATATTTTTTTTTTATTGAGTTAATGCCTCGACAACTATGATCATTGGCATGGTACAGTCAGGTACCTAGTGTAGTGTGAGTGTATGTGTAGAGTAATTGTCTTGATACTTAACAAAGTCGACGTCATTGTCTTTGCTAAGAGACGCTAAAGGTCGATTCAGACACATCAGTCACGTCACAGTCTCGGCGCCGAACCGGTCCTGTTTGGTCACAGAACTATCAACTATCTGACAGTTGGCAAACTGTTCGTCAACTGATGAATGTGAATGCTGGCGGCATATTTCTATTAAAGAATATTTTGTATGACGGATTGGTCGGTTCGGCGCCAGGACTGTGGTCTATGATCCGAACGTCTGCGGTCCCTCCGGTGAGTACCGATCGCACATGGATAGAAATTATTTTCATTCATTAAATTTTAATAAACAAAAATTTCTCTACCCAGATGGCATTCGAACTCACGACCTTTAGGTTTAAAGGTAGGCGCTCTTACCACTGCGCCACAGAGGGGGTAAGTTATTTAATTTGTGTTTTGGTAAACAATTTCAAAACAAAAACAAAAATCCAAACGTCTATTAAACACATTTTTAATTAAAATTTTGGTTATTTTTCGAATATTAGATAACATATAATGCCACAAGAAAATAGTTCTAGGATCACACTAAAAAGAAGTAAACAAGTTTAAGTAATACTTTCTAACATTGCGTTAAAATGAATTTCCTTGAAATTGATTCTCTAGCGAATCCCATCAAACATTTTCCAGCCAATTAAGAGAAGAGGATGGACCAACACTTCAACGTGAAGGCAATTTAACTGCTAAACAATGACCAAAGGTAAAGAATATATAGGTGACCTAGCGTTTCGCATCTGTACTAAATAAAATGCATAACAAGTGTGCTTGACGTAACAAGCAAATTAAAGTTAAATTTATTTTGTCAGTTGCTGAAATTTCATTTTGTTTTAGTATCCATGTTACCATTTAAATTTTAATTTATTTGTTTTTTATCTGTTCGGGACGGCTTTTACAGTTGTTTTTCCTCTCGACTTTACATTTTAATTTTATTGGCCCTAGATAATTACATTGGTAAAATATATTTATAAAAAAAACTTCAAAATTATAGTATACAGTGTGTTCATAAAGTGAGAAAACGGTTTTGTGATGATCATACCTAAATATTTAAATGTGTTGCAATATTTGATAACTTCTCCATCTTCCAATATAAGGTTCTGTTGTTTCTTGCCGATACACATATGGTTTTTTGGATATTTATTTTAATTCCCAATTTTTTATACTCCTTGAATAATTTTCCAGTCATATATTCAATATTCTCATACATTTTATGCTGTCACTAGTTGTTCATCTAGTAGACAGAAGTAGGTCTAGAGATGAACTATGGTAAAACCAAGACTGTGACAAACCAAGAAGACCAATTAGAAATAGTAGTCAAACACAATAAATTAAAGAAAGTGGCAGAATACATATACCTAGGACAGAAAATAAAGCTGAACAGGGACAATCAAACAGAAGAAATAAAACAAAGAACTAGACTAGCATGGGCCTCATTTGGTAAACTATCATATATTCTAAAAAATAAAAAGTTCCCTCAATATATGCGAACGAAAGTATTCAATCAGTGCATTTTACCAGTTATCACATATGGCTCACAAACATGGACTTTCACAAGGGAGAACATCGACAGGATGTCCAAAACACAAAGAGCAATGGAAAGACAGATGCTGGGTATCCGTCTTAAAGACAGGAAAAGAAACTCATGGATCAGAGAAAAAACAAAGGTGAACGATGTATCAAGACAGGTTGCAAAACTTAAATCGAACTTCGCCGGACACACTCTCCGCCAAAAAGATGAAAGATGGAATAAGCGAATTCTACACTGGACACCATGGAAAAAGAAAAAAAAAGAGGAAGACCACAGATGAGATGGACTGACGACCTTAAGAGAACGGAAGGAAAGGACTGGATGCAGATCGCCCAAAATAGAGACCAATGGAGATTAACAGGGGAGGCCTATGCCCAAGAGTGGGCGTTTAAGGCTGATTAGATTGATAGATATATAGGTCTACATACAATAAATGTACTTCTTGATTAACAGTTATTATTTTCTTTGCAATAATCTGTGTAGTGCAAATCCTGTTTTTCAGCCTCTAAGTCTTTATATTCGCTTTCTATTCTATTTTTAATTACGTTTCTGTATATTCTACTGAGCGAGTTTATTACGGCAATGCCTCTGTAATTGTCACATTTATCTCTTCTGTCTTTTTTGTGTATGGTGAATATGAATGATGTCTTCACTCCTCTGGGGTTGTCATTTTATTCATGCAGTTTTGGAACAGTTTGGCTAAACTTGTATAGACTTTGGTTGTACCGTGTTTAATTAGCTATGCAGGAATGTCACCTGGACCCAGTGCTTTGTTATTTTTTAGAGATCTACATTTATCTTCCACTTTTTTCGTTATTGTTCGTATGGGTGAAGTTCAAATATTTATGTTTTGTGTTTCGTTGTCTTTAAATTTTGGTTTACCCTTCCTTACTATTTTCCCAAGATATTGATCACAGTCATCCATTGTTATTGTCCACACTATGTTTCCCTTCTTATATTGTCGTAACTCTCTCTAAGACGCTCCAACTTTCTGTGCTTCTTCGTTTTCCTAGATGTAAATTTATCATGTTACACTTTTGTTGCCACGCTTCATTTTTCTTTCGATATATCATTTTTCGTACTAAAGCCTAAGACTCCTTATAGAGTATTTTATTCGTTATATTCTTTATATTTAAGAATTTTTGAGATTGTTCCTTCTCTTCTTTATTTCTTGTTCTATTTATTCGTCAAACCAATATGTAAGCTTTCTTTAATTCTGGATTTAGTATCCAATAGCTTCTATTGCTGCCTCCTGGAGACACCTTTTTATGTGAATGTAATGTTATTATGTGTTATTGATCAAGTGGATAAAATGAAATACTTTGGAGTCTGGACTACGGTAGATCTAAATCCGAAATCAGAAATTCGCTCAATAATAGAACAATCAAGAGCAGCCTTTTGGAAGACGAGGAAATTTTTCAGTAACCAAAGAGTCAATCGGCAAATCCGATATCGGGAAGTAAAATGTTATGTCCACTTTATTCTTCTTTATGGTGTCGAAACCTGGACTATTAATGTTGAATTAATGTGAAAACTGGAAGCTTTTAAGAAGTGGCTTTTTAGGAGAATTTTGAACATACCATGGACCGATCACATTACGAACGAAATGATATTGCACAGAATTGAAAAAAACAAAGAAATTTTGATTACCGTTAAAAGACGAAAGACAGGATATTTGAAGCACATACTTAAAAATGATAAATACGAGTTGTTGCAGCTGAATGTGAAAGGTAAAATCGAAGGGAAAATGGAGTTCTGGTAGACGACAAATATTTCGGCTGAAAAACATGCGCGACTGGACCGGGTTGAACACACAGACGCTCTTATAAAAAGCAGAAGATGGAGACGAATTTGCAATGGTTATAGCCAACCTTTAGTAGTGGAGACGGGACTAGAAGAAGAAGAAGTAATGTGCTTCAGTATTATTAAATTTTTATTTTCCAACTTTTGATTTAATCTATTGCTATATAATTCTCTCACGTTTTCTTGTCCTTAGCTGATGAAGTTAAACTTCTTCTGTATTACTTTCTCCCTTTTATTTTTCTTCTTTAGGTTTATTTACTCCAAATGTGATGTTAGCTTTTAATAAGTGATGATCGCTTCCTCAGCTAGCTTCTCTCAATACTCTTACATCTTGTACAATCATATTTGTCTTTTGTCGTATGATTGTGTAGTATATGATTGATTTTAACCCTCTTGTATTTTGCGTCCATGTGTCTTTGTGTATGTCTCTGTGTTGAAAAAATTCATTGGCAATTTTCATCTTGTTCGCATAATGATCTTAGTCTGGTACCATTATCATTTACGTGGTCCTCTTCTAATTGACCTGTAACTGCGGTATGGGGTATTTTCTAGTTCTGCTGTTTAAATCTCCCAAGATGATAATTTCTCGAGATGTATCGACTTTTGCAACCTCTAAATTCAATTTCTCAAAAAAATCGTTTTTAATGTTAACTGATGCGTCATCATTTACTGCATATACTGCATAAGGTTAATTTTTATCAGTCTCTTGTTTATGACTTCCCAAGTAGTTACGTATTTCCTTAGCTTCTTAGGTATTAATATGGCAACACCTTGTTGAGCTCTTTATTCCTTTGGTACTCTGCTGTAAGTGATCATGTTCTTCGATGTTTTCCGATCTTTGGCCCTTTCGTTTTGTTTCGGTGATTATTGTGATCCAATTTCAGCTTATTCATTTCATACATTATTACATTTAGTTTAGGTTTAAAACCTTGCAAGTTCCAAGTTTCAAATTCATACTTCTCTTTCGTAGCGTCCGTCGTCGTTTGTTGATCGATTCATTCCGATGCGTTTTGCTGGGTTTTTTAATTTTATTTTCTTTTATGAGTAACGTGGAGTTAGCTCGATGCCTCAACCTCCGACTTGGAGGGACAGGGTTTAATTTTGGAGTTTTCCTTCTCCTAGACAATTTGCTTTCACTGCAGCTTAAGAGCATCATCTACTTTTTGTCTGTAATCCTAGACAAGAAGCCTTTACAGTTAAACCGGGCCTTAGTTTTTTTTAGAAGTGTCTCTGTCCCTCCTTTTTCATCCGGGCTTGGGATCGGCTGCGTCGGTTATAGAGACTCAATTCACCCCATACCATTACAGGCACAGTGAACGCTCTATTATCTCATATGATCTAATTATTTTCTCAGTTCTGGGAGGTCCATTTTATTTTTGTTTTTTAACTATTTTGGACAAAAAAATAAATTTTAACCCACATTTTTAGCAGATCGATAATGCTTTTAAATAGAAAGGGCATATTTTTAACTAATAAATTAAAAGTCCATATTTTTATGAGTACAAACGTACCAAACTCATCACATTCAAACTTCAGCACAGAGAGTGTAAAGGAAACCAGTACCGTAGATTTGGGATACTTTGAACTCGGGGGTTATATTGATCAAAACTTTAAAAATTAATTATATGCCTCAGGCGTGTGCACTTACCACTGCCGGTAACCGAATTTTGCCTAGTCGGCAGCAATGTTACTATGATTTAGTATTTATGACCATTCGATACCGATACACACGCGTGTGCTAGAAGTACAAGGATATTTTTTTAGTATTGAGTTTAACATCAATTTTGTTAAGTGAAAAACTTCGTACATATCACGGTAAGTATATTGTTTATACAACGTATTCTTTCATGTAGTGATCAGAAGTACTTTGATCATGAATCTCACTGAAAATAACGTAAGCAGGTTATGGGAGTGATTAAGAGTACGGCGTGAAATTACTGGGGGAAACATTGATCAATACAATGGGCAACATTGATCGTGTGATCAATGTTACCCCAGACGATACGTATAATCGTTTTTTGGAACAGATGAAAATATTATTTAAATAAATATTATTTAAACGTATTCTTTCTTGCAGGAAAATGCCCCGTAAGCATAAAAGATTACTTGGCAGCAGAAGTTACGCTGATTACCCTCCAGCAAATTTAGAAACAGCCATTGAACGGGTAGTTGAAGGTACACTATCTATTAGAGAAGCATCAAGACAATATAAAATTCCCTTTGGTACCCTGTATAACAAATATAATTGTATATATATATATAGTATTGCAAATTTTGTAATTTCCAATCCATTAACGTCGTCCTCCAAGCCTGTTTCATTGGCCTGAAAAAGCCCACGTCCGGTGGTTGGTACAAATGGGTAGAATTTGGAACTAAGCATATGAAGTCAATTTCATGTTCAGCACACATCTTAAGAACTTCAACATCCATGTGTGACGACAAATTATCTCCTATCAAAGCTTTTCTTTCTTCTGCATGGGGTAAAAAGCAAGTTGTGAACCAGTCTCTAAAGGTTACGCCATCTATCCATCCACTTTGAGTACGATTATAACTCGTCCCTTGGTTGCAGCATGGTTTATCGCAGCAAGGTAAACCACGCGGTCCATTTTCCTTCCACGTATCATACAGGTGAATGCTTTTATAAATGACGTAGGGAGGGAGAAGAGTTCCGTCTGCAGCAGCACATACCATATTAGTGGTACAACTTTTGGAGTGATTCATCACTTTTTCGGGGTACTTAATGCCTCTTTTGTATATGCAACGTTTTTTCCCTGGATCGTCTGACAAATTAGATTCGTCATAGTTGAAAATGTTGGAACTGGGCAAATCTTTAATTACGGGCTCCAAGTTATTATAAAACTCTTTTAGTGTAACTCTTGAAACAGCAGCTCTAGCACGTTTAATGTTTGTTGCTAGTCGTTGCCAAAACGACTCCTTATGCCTATTAAGTAGGCTGTATGCCCAGTCAATACCAGGCAGATTATTTTGAAATATAGCCACGTTTTTTTATTTGTTGATCCAAATACCATTTTGCCATCATTCGTAGGTCCTGAATAGATAAAGGAAAGTGCTAGTCAGCACATTTAGCGGCTGCTTTTAAAATTGCTGCCTCCTCTCCTTTGCTGAAAATAGTAGGACGTCCGGGGGTGCCAATATGTTTTCCTTTATATTTGTTATACAGGGTACCAAAGGGAATTTTATATTGTCTTGATGCTTCTCTAATAGATAGTGTACCTTCAACTACCCGTTCAATGGCTGTTTCTAAATTTGCTGGAGGGTAATCAGCGTAACTTCTGCTGCCAAGTAATCTTTTATGCTTACGGGGCATTTTCCTGCAAGAAAGAATACGTTTAAATAATATTTATTTAAATAATATTTTCATCTGTTCCAAAAAACGATTATACGTATCGTCTGGGGTAACATTGATCACACGATCAATGTTGCCCATTGTATTGATCAATGTTTCCCCCAGTAATTTCACGCCGTACTCTTAATCACTCCCATAACCTGCTTACGTTATTTTCAGTGAGATTCATGATCAAAGTACTTCTGATCACTACATGAAAGAATACGTTGTATAAACAATATACTTACCGTGATATGTACGAAGTTTTTCACTTAACAAAATTGATGTTAAACTCAATACTAAAAAAATATCCTTGTACTTCTAGCACACGCGTGTGTATCGGTATCGAATGGTCATAAATACTAAATCATAGTAACATTGCTGCCGACTAGGCAAAATTCGGTTACCGGCAGTGGTAAGTGCACACGCCTGAGGCATATAATTAATTTTTAAAGTTTTGATCAATATAACCCCCGAGTTCAAAGTATCCCAAATCTACGGTACTGGTTTCCTTTACACTCTCTGTGCTGAAGTTTGAATGTGATGAGTTTGGTACGTTTGTACTCATAAAAATATGGACTTTTAATTTATTAGTTAAAAATATGCCCTTTCTATTTAAAAGCATTATCGATCTGCTAAAAATGTGGGTTAAAATTTATTTTTTTGTCCAAAATAGTTAAAAAACAAAAATAAAATGGACCTCCCAGAACTGAGAAAATAATTAGATCATATGAGATAATAGAGCGTTCACTGTGCCTGTAATGGTATGGGGTGAATTGAGTCTCTATAACCGACGCAGCCGATCCCAAGCCCGGATGAAAAAGGAGGGACAGAGACACTTCTAAAAAAAACTAAGGCCCGGTTTAACTGTAAAGGCTTCTTGTCTAGGATTACAGACAAAAAGTAGATGATGCTCTTAAGCTGCAGTGAAAGCAAATTGTCTAGGAGAAGGAAAACTCCAAAATTAAACCCTGTCCCTCCAAGTCGGAGGTTGAGGCATCGAGCTAACTCCACGTTACTCATAAAAGAAAATAAAATTAAAAAACCCAGCAAAACGCATCGGAATGAATCGATCAACAAACGACGACGGACGCTACGAAAGAGAAGTATGAATTTGAAACTTGGAACTTGCAAGGTTTTAAACCTAAACTAAATGTAATAATGTATGAAATGAATAAGCTGAAATTGGATCACAATAATCACCGAAACAAAACGAAAGGGCCAAAGATCGGAAAACATCGAAGAACATGATCACTTACAGCAGAGTACCAAAGGAATAAAGAGCTCAACAAGGTGTTGCCATATTAATACCTAAGAAGCTAAGGAAATACGTAACTACTTGGGAAGTCATAAACAAGAGACTGATAAAAATTAACCTTATGCAGTATATGCAGTAAATGATGACGCATCAGTTAACATTAAAAACGATTTTTTTGAGAAATTGAATTTAGAGGTTGCAAAAGTCGATACATCTCGAGAAATTATCATCTTGGGAGATTTAAACAGCAGAACTAGAAAATACCCCATACCGCAGTTACAGGTCAATTAGAAGAGGACCACGTAAATGATAATGGTACCAGACTAAGATCATTATGCGAACAAGATGAAAATTGCCAATGAATTTTTTCAACACAGAGACATACACAAAGACACATGGACGCAAAATACAAGAGGGTTAAAATCAATCATATACTACACAATCATACGACAAAAGACAAATATGATTGTACAAGATGTAAGAGTATTGAGAGAAGCTAGCTGAGGAAGCGATCATCACTTATTAAAAGCTAACATCACATTTGGAGTAAATAAACCTAAAGAAGAAAAATAAAAGGGAGAAAGTAATACAGAAGAAGTTTAACTTCATCAGCTAAGGACAAGAAAACGTGAGAGAATTATATAGCAATAGATTAAATCAAAAGTTGGAAAATAAAAATTTAATAATACTGAAGCACATTACTTCTTCTTCTTCTAGTCCCGTCTCCACTACTAAAGGTTGGCTATAACCATTGCAAATTCGTCTCCATCTTCTGCTTTTTATAAGAGCGTCTGTGTGTTCAACCCGGTCCAGTCGCGCATGTTTTTCAGCCGAAATATTTGTCGTCTACCAGAACTCCATTTTCCCTTCGATTTTACCTTTCACATTCAGCTGCAACAACTCGTATTTATCATTTTTAAGTATGTGCTTCAAATATCCTGTCTTTCGTCTTTTAACGGTAATCAAAATTTCTTTGTTTTTTTCAATTCTGTGCAATATCATTTCGTTCGTAATGTGATCGGTCCATGGTATGTTCAAAATTCTCCTAAAAAGCCACTTCTTAAAAGCTTCCAGTTTTCACATTAATTCAACATTAATAGTCCAGGTTTCGACACCATAAAGAAGAATAAAGTGGACATAACATTTTACTTCCCGATATCGGATTTGCCGATTGACTCTTTGGTTACTGAAAAATTTCCTCGTCTTCCAAAAGGCTGCTCTTGATTGTTCTATTATTGAGCGAATTTCTGATTTCGGATTTAGATCTACCGTAGTCCAGACTCCAAAGTATTTCATTTTATCCACTTGATCAATAACACATAATAACATTACATTCACATAAAAAGGTGTCTCCAGGAGGCAGCAATAGAAGCTATTGGATACTAAATCCAGAATTAAAGAAAGCTTACATATTGGTTTGACGAATAAATAGAACAAGAAATAAAGAAGAGAAGGAACAATCTCAAAAATTCTTAAATATAAAGAATATAACGAATAAAATACTCTATAAGGAGTCTTAGGCTTTAGTACGAAAAATGATATATCGAAAGAAAAATGAAGCGTGGCAACAAAAGTGTAACATGATAAATTTACATCTAGGAGGACGAAGAAGCACAGAAAGTTGGAGCGTCTTAAAATCTTTACGACAATATAAGAAGGGAAACATAGTGTGAATAATAACAATTGATGACTGGGATCAATATCTTGGGAAAATAGTAAGGAAGGGTAAACCAAAATTTAAAGACAACGAAACACAAAACATAAATATTTGAACTTCACCCATACGAACAATAACGAAAAAAGTGGAAGATAAATGTAGATCTCTAAAAAATAACAAAGCACTGGGTCCAGGTGACATTCCTGCATAGCTAATTAAACACGGTACAACCAAAGTCTATACAAGTTTAGCCAAACTGTTCCAAAACTGCATGAATAAAATGACAACCCCAGAGGAGTGAAGACATCATTCATATTCACCATACACAAAAAAGACAGAAGAGATAAATGTGACAATTACAGAGGCATTGCCGTGATAAACTCGCTCAGTAGAATATACAGAAACGTAATTAAAAATAGAATAGAAAGCGAATATAAAGACTTAGAGGCTGAAAAACAGGATTTGCACTACACAGATTATTGCAAAGAAAATAATAACTGTTAATCAAGAAGTACATTTATTGTATGTAGACCTATATATCTATCAATCTAATCAGCCTTAAACGCCCACTCTTGGGCATAGGCCTCCCCTGTTAATCTCCATTGGTCTCTATTTTGGGCGATCTGCATCCAGTCCTTTCCTTCCGTTCTCTTAAGGTCGTCAGTCCATCTCATCTGTGGTCTTCCTCTTTTTTTTTCTTTTTCCATGGTGTCCAGTGTAGAATTCGCTTATTCCATCTTTCATCTTTTTGGCGGAGAGTGTGTCCGGCGAAGTTCGATTTAAGTTTTGCAACCTGTCTTGATACATCGTTCACCTTTGTTTTTTCTCTGATCCATGAGTTTCTTTTCCTGTCTTTAAGACGGATACCCAGCATCTGTCTTTCCATTGCTCTTTGTGTTTTGGACATCCTGTCGATGTTCTCCCTTGTGAAAGTCCATGTTTGTGAGCCATATGTGATAACTGGTAAAATGCACTGATTGAATACTTTCGTTCGCATATATTGAGGGAACTTTTTATTTTTTAGAATATATGATAGTTTACCAAATGAGGCCCATGCTAGTCTAGTTCTTCGTTTTATTTCTTCTGTTTGATTGTCCCTGTTCAGCTTTATTTTCTGTCCTAGGTATATGTATTCTGCCACTTTCTTTAATTTATTGTGTTTGACTACTATTTCTAATTGGTCTTCTTGGTTTGTCACAGTCTTGGTTTTACCATAGTTCATCTCTAGACCTACTTCTGTCTACTAGATGAACAACTAGTGACAGCATAAAATGTATGAGAATATTGAATATATGACTGGAAAATTATTCAAGGAGTATAAAAAATTGGGAATTAAAATAAATATCCAAAAAACCATATGTGTATCGGCAAGAAACAACAGAACCTTATATTGGAAGATGGAGAAGTTATCAAATATTGCAACACATTTAAATATTTAGGTATGATCATCACAAAACCGTTTTCTCACTTTATGAACACACTGTATACTATAATTTTGAAGTTTTTTTTATAAATATATTTTACCAATGTAATTATCTAGGGCCAATAAAATTAAAATGTAAAGTCGAGAGGAAAAACAACTGTAAAAGCCGTCCCGAACAGATAAAAAACAAATAAATTAAAATTTAAATGGTAACATGGATACTAAAACAAAATGAAATTTCAGCAACTGACAAAATAAATTTAACTTTAATTTGCTTGTTACGTCAAGCACACTTGTTATGCATTTTATTTAGTACAGATGCGAAACGCTAGGTCACCTATATATTCTTTACCTTTGGTCATTGTTTAGCAGTTAAATTGCCTTCACGTTGAAGTGTTGGTCCATCCTCTTCTCTTAATTGGCTGGAAAATGTTTGATGGGATTCGCTAGAGAATCAATTTCAAGGAAATTCATTTTAACGCAATGTTAGAAAGTATTACTTAAACTTGTTTACTTCTTTTTAGTGTGATCCTAGAACTATTTTCTTGTGGCATTATATGTTATCTAATATTCGAAAAATAACCAAAATTTTAATTAAAAATGTGTTTAATAGACGTTTGGATTTTTGTTTTTGTTTTGAAATTGTTTACCAAAACACAAATTAAATAACTTACCCCCTCTGTGGCGCAGTGGTAAGAGCGCCTACCTTTAAACCTAAAGGTCGTGAGTTCGAATGCGATCTGGGTAGAGAAATTTTTGTTTATTAAAATTTAATGAATGAAAATAATTTCTATCCATGTGCGATCGGTACTCACCGGAGGGACCGCAGACGTTCGGATCATAGACCACAGTCCTGGCGCCGAACCGACCAATCCGTCATACAAAATATTCTTTAATAGAAATATGCCGCCAGCATTCACATTCATCAGTTGACGAACAGTTTGCCAACTGTCAGATAGTTGATAGTTCTGTGACCAAACAGGACCGGTTCGGCGCCGAGACTGTGACGTGACTGATGTGTCTGAATCGACTTTTAGCGTCTCTTAGCAAAGACAATGACGTCGACTTTGTTAAGTATCAAGACAATTACTCTACACATACACTCACACTACACTAGGTACCTGACTGTACCATGCCAATGATCATAGTTGTCGAGGCATTAACTCAATAAAAAAAAAATATTAACTTAAATGGGTATAGACCACAATTAAAGGTTAGAGTAAGTTTATTGACGTCTCAATTTCTGACGTCTAATGAGTAAATTAAACAAATTTTGATTATTTTTTACTTGATAACATATTCTTCCAATAATTTAAGTTTATCTGATATATTTATATTGACAATTCAGACATACTTTCTGAGTATTGCTTGTTGTCTTCTTGCTTTTGCAGATTTTACGTGGTTTCCTTACATATGCAAGGTTTTATTTAAAGTCATCACAGAAGAAAATTAATAATTGTCGCTAACTACATTGTTAAAAATAATTAATAATTAAGTATTGATTATTATTGAACCAGTTATTTATTTGATAATGATACGTGTATTATAAGTATCAAAATTATAACAATAAATGTCCACCCATTTTGAAAGAAAGATTTATGAAAATAGAAATAAACAATATAGAAATGCAAACATTTATTTATATTTAGATATAATATTTTAAAATACATGAGCACATACTTCTTATCTAAGGCTATCATAATTAATATTTATATCTCTTTAAAGGGCAGATTTAATCTTTTGTAGATCAGTAAACTTCCTAGAAATTTTTGTTTGGTGCAGAAGTTTCAATGTAACATCAACTACTGGCATTTTAATCCTACACGGAAGATCCGAAAAATCATCTGAAAATTTTAATTTATACTTATCCACCTTTGGCCTTATATTGAATGTATCTCAAGTCAGTTACCACATCTTCTTCTTTATTTCCTGGTCAAATCGTGGGTATAAAATTCAATTTGCTGTACAATTTAAAAAGCTGGCGATCCAGGTAGTGAACTTTGTAGTGGGGTTGAGTCTTGCTATATGGCATACTTCCACTTATCCAGCTGGAGAGTATATTTCTGTCAGTCTTAATTTTTTTTTAATAACGCTGTGAATCGAAGCGCACTCTATTTGTGTGTGACCTTTTTTCTAAGTATTTTTGCAATAAGGCATAGCGCATTGGATATAATGCAGTTTCTGTTCGGGTACGTGCATCTGTTACCGTACAATATCACGTTATCATATTTGGAGCTATCAATTTCAGAAGTTATGAAATGGGAACAGATGTAAACTCGTCAGCAGTTACTCCTCTCTTAGATTCGTCCCAAAAATAACTTGAGGTTATAAATTGTGAAATTATGTACTTCCAATTTGGTTTGATAGTATAAAGCAGATGCCTTCAATGAGGGACATAAAAACATAGCCTGTACATCAATAGTAAACACTGCGATTCTGTTTAGATATACGAATTATTTCTTGACTCAGACCAAGTTTTAAATGATAGAATAAATAACTCTTTTACTATATATTTTTTGACTCTACTTATCTACATGATACATTTCTGTTATCAACTAATTGCTTAATGAAAATGCGGCATTCGTCCCAATTCAAGAGCCAATAATCTATGAAAATCGTTTGCCTAAACTCTTCTGTAACTCTATAGCATTGAAAAACTGAATTTTGTTCTTAGGTTTACATAAACAATGAGGTTTCATCTCTCTTCTAGACATTTTGACGTCACACACAATTTTTTCAGCTTCATTTTTTTTCCTTCCATAAAACCTTCACCCTTTATTCTTTTTCCTTTACTCTTTTCTGTCCTCCAGATTGATTTAAAAGGCTTTGTATTCCTTTTTCGTTTGCCTAAAACTTCACTCATTTCAACTAAATGTTCATTAGGGCTACATATTTCTGAAATTTGAAAATAATATATCATATTATTACTTTCGGTTGTCTCATGTGTTGAGTTTCTTTGGCAGCTATTTCTTCTAAAAGAGTTTCTCCTCGAAAAATTTTTTCATCACTCAAATGTATGTTATCAACTATTATTCCTAAAGACGGTGTAACTGCATCCAATTTTAACAATGAATTGAATAAGTCCACGACTTTTTATTGTTCTGAACTGTGAGTGAAAATATCTTCTGTGCGTTTTGAAACCGCTTTTAAAATAAATCCATTTTCTTCGCTGCAAGGAACAAGTTCGTACTCTTCCATTCTCTGCGAAGTGTTTAATATTTAGTCAACATAATGACAACTTAAGTCTTTATTCGAATTTATCTAATTTACTATTTTAAACCAAAAAACTAAAACAATAGGTCTAATAACCAAGAAAATAAAGCTCGTAAATCATTATAAAACATGTAAAATATCAAGCATTCACTGTGCCTCAGAATAGTCAGAAAACCTCGTAAGGTTTTCTGAACAACTATAGTAAACATAATCTTTTTAAGAGGTTTTCGTAAACATAACCACTTACAAACGAAGATGTTTTATCATTATGTATAATTAATATTTATATATAGGTATTTATATACATATGTATGTATATATATATATATATATATATATATATATATATATATATATATATATATATATATATATATATATATCGCACACCTAGTTCAATAGTGCCTATTAATTAAACCCTAAAATTAATGGTAAGCAACCAGTTATGCATACAAGAATATGTAAAGGAGTGAAGTTGTTTTGAGTTAAAATATTTTGATCATTTAGTAATTTATTTCCATAAAAACCGGCTTTTAACACAACCCTGTATTATATTCTTGATAAAATCCACAAGGAAAAATTCCTGTAGCTGGCTGTATACCACGTATAACAAAAAGAGGTTAATCTTTGTAAATGGGTATATTTATTTAATATAAATAAATATACCCATTTACAAAGATTAACCTCTTTTTATATTCTTGATGTTTTTCGTTAAAATCTACATTTAATTACCTGCTCCGTCTTTAGTAATTCGATTATATCTCTATTTACCTTATGCAACCTGGCTCTATATACTCAAGAAGTACAAACATGTTGTTAACTGGAAAATGAAGTTAATCGTAGTACATTATATTTTATCCACCTATTCCCACACAATATACGTAAATGTTTACGTGACCTACTTAAGTATACCAAGAGATTCGCAGCAGCCAAAACGTATTCCGCTTTATTTATTATACGTTTATACTGGAAGGTTGGTGTCGGAGGAATGTGATTAGATTTAAGTTATGTAAAACACTGAACAAAAAATACAAAATACAAAATTTTAATTATTAAAACAATAACGGCTTTTCCTATTTAATTACAAGTTCAACTTTTAACTTATATATCTTGTTTGTTTAACCCCTATCTGGGCAGCACAATATACTTACGTAACCGGGCAACTCAGGTCTGTTGGGCCAACCACTGTACTTGAATGTACAATTTATATTTTCCCACACATTTTCAATATTCTGTTTTGATTTTTTATTAAGGCCGATCCTCGCGATTCTGGGCATAGCTAAATTCCAATGTAAAAGTTTATATCAAATAACGCAAAAACTATGGCAGATATTGAGATGATTCTTTTTTTATATGAAAGGTCTTAAAAAGTTCTAGTGCACTATTTGGTTGTAAATTAATAAATTATTTAAACAATATTTTTTTTTAAATATTTTTGGTTAAAATAAACGTAAATTTTTTTTTTTGAAATAGGGCACTACAGAATTTTACCCACTTTCCGAATCTGTTTTTATTTTTAACATAAAGTGTAACACAAAGCAGCTATTTGATATAAACTATTTAAAAAATGTTAAATTGTGCTAAATGTACTCTCTCTCTCTCGGTAAGTACAAGCTGTCCTTGTTGATAGTTTCTGGGCTCTCGCCGACGAGTAGGTAAGAAAGACGGAGGGTCATAAATAATGTTGAATAACATTATTAGGGCTTATTTCGACTTTTGACTAGTTTTGACAAACCAGTGTGTTTTGTTGTTTTTAAAATGGGTAGTTCGCGAAGACGCGTATGTTCCGGACAAAAAAGTCGACGACGATTGAGGAAATTTTATATAAATAAGCAGTAAGTACCTATAATTTGATTAAATTTTTATATGAATAGAAATATTTTCTGTTGTTTGTGACATTTTCCTTCTAAATGTTTATACTGTTTTTATAATAATACTATTGTTTCAGTATTTGTTTATATAATTATTTCAGTACAATATCGATCATTACATTTTTTTGTATTTCAATCAGAATTATTATTTTCTTTTCTTCTTTACATGAACTCAGAGTAATACCCAAAATATTTTGCAGTATTTGAATATGGAATTTGATTAATTATATTTATTGGACTATTTATTTTGAACGTTTTTGTTAGTAAAGTTTACATAATATATGAAGTTTGTTTCGTCACTTGCTTGTCCAGTCATATTAGTCCAGAGTAATAAGGATTTTCTCGTGACAATCAATAATCCAGGTAGCTGACAACTATTTTAGTTATTGTAGACATATAAGAACAAAACCTACCTGTTTCCTGCCTAAAGTTCGGAGCCGTTTTTTAATGATTTAATGTAATGCAAGAAACGCGATTTTTTCCACTCCATTAGAAAGCTAAATACTTGACATAAAATTACAAAATTTTATTTTTTAGAATATTGACAAAGCTTCAAAATGCTGATTTTTGAAAGTTGAAATGTCAATTTGTTGCTTTGCAAACTGCAAAATAAGTGACAATTGATATTTGTTAAAAACTTTGAATACAACAACTTTACTTTAGAGTTCCAGCGAAGGTTGGGTATTGCGATACTTAACAAACCCTCAAAATTTGGAACCGATATATTAATTAGTTTAAAAGTTATTGTATTTGTTTATCCCAGAGGTCTTTTTTACAATAAAATAAGACAGAAAATAATAAAGATAGGGTAAGGCTGTGGGCGACAAATGAAAGCAAAAGATACTATCAATATGTATTAAAAAATGATAAAAAAATGATTTATCATAATCAAAAATCCTGATGCCAAATTTTTGAAATTATCTAGTTTATAAACATTTAGAACTTTAAAAACATTGTCCTTAGAAGAAATCTTTTTTTACATTCGAAAAGCTAGTATTTTCCCCGAATTTTCAAATAAAAAAATTTGACCTAAGTAGGTTAATTTGGGCCAAAGTTAGCCATGTTTTTTTGTTAATTCACAGCTAATTTGATTATAATAATTAAGGAACCTCTTTGACGCCATGATAAAGAATGGGATTTGTATTTTTATTTTTATATTTTATTTTAATTTATATTTTCGTAGGTATTTCAAAAAACAACTAATTTCTTAGTTAATTTGTTTAATAAAAATGAAGCACTAACTTTTGGAGAAGAACTTTTTGATATATGTTGTTTATTAAACATTTCTTAATGAAATTACAAAAAGTTCTATCTTATTTGAAGGCATCATGTATTCATCATGTAGTGCTTCATGTATTCGTGATCTGACATCCTAGTAATGTGTCCAGCCCATTTAAGTCTCTGAGACGCCATACTCCATTTTCATTTACGACCTCAAAAATCTTCTAAGAATTTTTCTCTCAAAAATACCAAGAAGTCTTTCATCATTTTGAGATAAGATCAGCGTTTTAGCCCCATATATCAAAATCGGTCTTATTAAGTTCTTGTATATATCGAGCTTTACTGCACGTTTTATATTTTTATTTTTTAAATGTTTCTGGAGACCGTGAACAGTTCTGTTTGCTATTGCTATGCGTCGTTTTATTTCGTTGCTTGTCGTGTTTGTTGCGTTTACTAGCGATCCAAGATAAGTGAATTCTTTGACTTGCTCAAAGGTATGGTTGTTAATTTGAATTATCTGTTGGAAAACCAACCTATATTTGGTTTTTCCTCATTTACCATTTCTAATTAGGACCACAAGTCCTAATTCACTTGTCGCGTCCGCAAGCCTTGTAAAACACTGTACCATGTCTCTTATGGTTCTATTAAAAATAGTTACATTCATTATAATATTTCATTTTCTGGTTGCCTTTTCCAAGGCAACATTAAAGAAGAGACAAGCCAGCGCCTCCCCCTGTCTTATATCATCATTAACGTCAAAGCACATGGAGTTTTCTCCTTCAATTCTAACGCACGAACTCACGTTTTACATTGTTAGTTGGGTCAACTTAACTAACTTCGGTGGGATCCCAACCAAAGTCTATCATTGCTTAACACTGTCATAGGCTGTCATAACGTGTATCTATGATATATTCTAGTGACTTTTCTAGAATCTGCCCATGTGCTTGAATTTGATGTATAGTTGATTATGAAGCAGTAAATCAACAATATCCTTTGTAAAATGTTTGTCTTTCAAATAATACATTGCCGAAGATTTTATATGCAGATGCTAACAGAGTAATGCCTCTATAGTTCTTACAATCCAGCTGATAGCCCTTTATGCAACGCATATTATTTCATTTAGCCACTCTTCTGGTACCAATTCATTCTGCCATATAAGTACTATTAGTTTATGGATTACTGCAAAAAGTTGATCACCACCTTTTCATACATTTCCAAACAGATTTAATCGATTCCTGTGGCTTTATTGGCTTTTTGTTTTAAGACGGCATTTGACACTTCTATTATTGTTGGGTCTTCACTATGTAGTTGACAATGTAGATTTTGTTGATTGTCTATGTTGTAACCTCCTTCAATATCGTGTATATAATATATTATATAAATATATATAATATGATATAATAACAATGTACCTATACTCGTAATATGATATAATCCGTATAAAACGTCTTCCGACGTCCATTTTTCATTGAATTCGGTTATTCCATTGTTCTTTAAGTACTTTCGAACTCATTGAGTTTTTTATTCCTTTCATCCGTGTTTTCTACAGTAGTCCTCTCTTCTAGATTCCTGTAGTTGTTCATAGAGGTACTTGTTTCGGGAGTCTACTGTCTTTCATTCATTGGACATGTCCGTACCATTTGAGATGCCTTCATTGTATGCCATCCATGACTGTGCCTTCTATTCTCATACTTTATTGCATCCATTTCAGCGACATATCTTTCTTCGATGTATTTGTTAATCGTCTCGTTTCACAACCGTGTAAATAAAAGCATGCTTTTTACCATAGTTTTATGGGTTCTAGTGCTAGAGAGAGCATGTCAGCTGAGCCAAAACGAAAAATAATCCTCCTGATTGCTTCCACTGGAATAAACTTGATTGTTTAACTGGGCCCGGACTACCTTCTTCTATTCTTTAAACTCCTGTTTTGAAATTAATAATAATTATTATTTTGTCTAATTACCTATTTAGTTATCAAGACAGATACATTGTTACCTAAAGAAGTGAAAGTGGTTCAATTTAAAAATTATATCGTAAATAATAAATATTTGAAAACTAATGCATATATTCCTCCCTACTAATTTTATAAATCGCACCACTAATAGACGTAAATCCCTTCATTTTAATGTCATGAATGTTTTTATTCGCCACATCTCAACATTTTCCATTTCAGAATATTTATCATCAAACTGTAATATACGTTAAAAGCCAATTTGTCAGCAAAAAAACAATAACAAAAGAAAATATAAGACATAAAAAAACCAATACACTACTTGTTATACATTATTTTGTTATAAAATTTTATAAAAGTTTGTCTTCGATTTAATTGTTATGAATTATTTACAGGACGATTATTTGTTACCTGTATGTACCCTTGCTAAGTTGTGAATTAATTATTCAATAAATAATATTACTCTGGTATAATCGTATTATTCTAATTACCCCATAATCGCAATGAATAGAAGACCTCCCGCTCGCTTTATTGTATACAACCAAGACTTCACAATAGGGGGTTGTAAGTAGGTAAAAATATAAAATTTAGTACCAGATGACGTTTAGAATATTCTTCGTGAATGGATTTTGTTTTCGTAAAGAAAGATATTTTTGAAATAGATAGCTCACTGAATTTTACCGTTAGGATTATCGAGGATAGGCCTTAAAGTTAAATTTAAATTGTCTAGATTAAAAAAGGATGCTACTATAGTATGCGGTCTTTCTCGAGTTTGCGATCTACCTGAAGGATTTACACAAAATAATAAAATGCAAGAAAACTTTTATAGAAAAAAAATATTTATTCACAGGTAATAAAGATTTGTAGCTAAATAAAGACTTAATTAATTAATAAATAAAAACTTTTGTAAATCTATCAGGCCATTTTATTTAAAAAGAGGGGTTGATGTTTACGCCTACTCTGGAAAAATATTACGGTGTTGTTGCCATTCATTATTCTGTAAAAACCCTTCTGAGGAAAGATTGTGGTGATTAGCAGCTCATATATAAAGTATTCACTGACTCAAACTGAACTAAACTGGATCAAACTTCTAGACGACGACAATGTCTCATAACTAACAAACATTTATAACCACATATACGAAACTGAAACACTGCCACAAATATGGTTGGAGTCTACATTTATCCCACTTCCAAAAAAAAATACATCATCATGTAAAGACTTTAGACTAATTAGTCTCATATGAGTCAGTCTCTAAAGCTACTTCTTAGGATAATTCTTAATAGAATCAAGCAGAAATGTGAAGACATAATGAAAAATAAACAATCCGGTTTCAGAGAAGGATTGCAAACAAGGAAAGCTTTGTTCTCAATGCTAACACTACTTCAACGATCATGGGAAGTACAGAAACCAATTTACGTCTGTTTTATACGATTTTGAGAAGGCCTTTGATAGGGTTCAGCATGGTAGGCTGTTTGAATATCTAGAAATGATTGAAATATATGATAAAGATAGGAGACTTTTATAACCTCTATATTGGAATTAAGAAGCTACTATTCTGGTAGACGGCAAAGAAACAGAAAAAAATTGTATTCAAAGAGGTGTTAGAGAGGGTTGAGTTTTGTCCCTAAGTTTGTGTAATGTTTACTCAGAAATAATTTTTAACGAAGCCTTGGAAGCGCAATATGGTATTTGAACCGGGAGAGAAACTATTAACAACATTAGATATGCAGATGACACCGCGATCATTGCTGAAAATATTGAAGATCTTTAATTCCTTATAGATCGAGTCACTACAGAATGCTCTAATAACGGACTATGCATAAATACGACAAAGACAAAGTTACTAGTGGTTAGTAAACAAGACTTCGGCGCTATACAACTAAGTGTCAATAATGAACCGATAATAAAAGTTAACCATTTTATATACCTAGGATGTTGGATAAACGAGACACTAAATCTGGATGAAGAAACTAAAACTCATATAAAAATTGCAAGAGGAGCATTTATGAAACTTAGATCTATTCTGAGTAATTCTCCAGCTAAACTTACAGCTGAGAAGTAAGTTCCTAAAATGTTATGTGTATCCTGTATTACTGTACGGATGTAAAACCTGGATTGCGAAGGTAACCATGATGAACAAATTAGAAGCCTGTAGAGATATAGTTATATCGTAGAATTATCAAAATATCATGGATTCAACACATTTCAAACAGAAGTCTTGAACAGAGTCTTTTTCTTCTTGTTGTGCCGTCTTCTAACGAAGGTTGGCGATCACTTCTTTAAACGCTTCTCGATCTTTTGCAATATTCTTTATAACATATTGTAGCGTTTACGCTACTGATTAACCCCTTAAGAAATTTTTATTACCCGCCTACGATCGATTTTAAATCGACATTTTCCCTCACACGCGCAGTAGTCGCTTAAAAAGGAAGATTGATCGATTTTGTGCGGAAGCGAAGCGGTCAGTTTTGGTCAGAACTCAACGCAGCCACGTCAACCGGTGAAATTTTTCACCTTCAAAGTGACGGAATTGGAGCAAGAAAAATAATTTGGGGAAGAATAAATTAATTCATAAATAACATACATATCTTAGTAACAATAATAAGTAAAATTTTTTAAAATCAATAATCTAAAGAGTTCCACATAAAAGGAAGATTTTTTTGGCGTGCTGCGACTCCATGTAAGTAAATAATTTTATACGTATTATCTCTTTATCATATAATCAAATTTATCATTGTAGTTTAGTATTTCTTTAGAGATTTATTTTTGAGTTCCGAAATAATTTAAATATAAAATTTCCTTGATTTACTTGCAAAGAACAGAAGGTCATTTTTTTTATATAGTTAAACTTAAATTCTGTTTTAGTCCATGTCGTTATCATTAAGTTTTTTGGTTCTTTTGATTTTGGGAAGGGAAATAATTTTCATGTGGTTTTTTTTTTAAACATTATATAAAGAGTATTGAAGACTCATTTTTTGGATGTAATATAATAATTGTAATAGACTTATCAAGTTTGATATCTTTACAATATTGTCATTAGTATCTCATATTAGTGGAACTATTTAAATCTAAATTACTAACCTTAGTGTTAAGACTTAGGCTACCCTACGGACTATTCGTGGTTTATACTAATATTTCATATTTTATTTGGCCAGTGGTAGTGACTATTCGTTTGTTGAGGGGCTATTAGGTCCCATTGTTTGTGTACACCATCCACTACCACTGTTATTTGGCTTTGCATTATATGTAAATTGTTTATACACATATACCTATATACATTTTTTATAAATATATTTATTGTTGGTATTTTGAGTTTTATTTCAGTTCTACTAACCAGTATATAACATAGCAAAACAAAATTATTATTGTTACTTCAAAATCTCAACTATCGTTGAGTTGGCGCCCTTCTTTTCTCTTCTTATTGTTCTCTTTCTATAAATTTATTCCCAGTGACCTTCTTCAGTTGTATCACGTTTGATATTACCAGGTCTCATTTCTTTCTTGTCTCATTAGCTCATTATCTCTTGTTATTGTTGTTTATATCTTTAAAGCCACAATCCAGTGCATTGAAGCTAGCCCGAACACTCACTTGAGATTTAGTGTCTCTTTGGCCATTTAAATTTGTTCCTCTGAGCTTAGCCCTATTTTTAGTATTTTTTTCATCACTTCTCTTTCAGTTCTTCTGAAATTTGGAAGTTCTACACTTCCTAAAATCCAATACTCCCGGAGGATTGAGCGTTTCAATATGAATACGTTTTTATTATATTCCCTGCATTTTTGTAATAGTACCGTCATTGCGCACAGTGCCTCTCTTGTTCCCATTCCACATCTAAATCCAAACTGTGTATTGTCTAGTTGTTCTTCAGATTTTTTATATATACGCTGCTGAATAACTTTGAGTATTATTTTTAAAGTGTGGCTTATAAGGGTAATTAATCGGTACTCATCGCAAGATTTAGGATTATTTTTCTTGGGTAAGGGTAAAAAGATAGATTTTAACCATTCATCTGGGATATGACCATCGTGGTATATTTTATTAAATAATTTAGTTAGACACTCTATATTTTCATCATTCAGGAGTTTTAATATCTCTACAGGAATTTCATCGGGACCTGGCGCTTTACCACTTTTTGAGATTTTAATTGCCTGTTTAACCTCTGATATCAGAATTTTTAGATTTCCATTAGTTGGTAATGTATCATTTATTTCTTCCCTATTATCTGCGAATAAGTCCTTGATGTATTTGTCCCAAGTTTGTTGTTTTTCTTCTGCTGATAATTGTTGATCTCCCTTGGAGTTTCGTATAACTTGTGGTATTCTCTTCCGATTATTTCCTGTAATTTTTTTCAGTTTCCTATGTAGCCCCTGTGTGTCGTGTTTCCTATTAAGTTCTTCTATTTTTCTACAATTTTTTACCATCCAGTGTTCTTTAGCTTTCTTGATCTGCGTTTCTACCAGTTTCTTCCTTGCTTGTACTTCTCTTTATTTGTATTTTTGTATTTTCGTTTTTCTTCTATGAGGATTATAATATCTGGTGTCATCCAGTCTTTTTTGGCAATTGGTTCTTTTTTACCCACAAACGTTTTACCAGCGTTAAGTACTGCCGATTTCATTTCGTTCCAGGCACTATTAATATCTTGTTTGATGCCTTTGCGAATGCTGGTGCAACTGCTTCATTTATTTGTTGTTGACATTTTTCACCCTCAAGCTTTGACAAATCTAGTCTCTGAATTTTACTTTTTTTCTGTTGTTTTCTCAGTTTAATATTAACGTTGGCAAAAAGTAATTGTGGTCGGAGTCTGCATCAGCACTAGGATATGTTTTAACGCTTTTAATTCCATTTCTAAATCTTTTGTTGACAAGAATGTAATTGATTTGGTTTCTTATCAGATTATTATTGTTATCTCCTGGTGCACTTCAAGGATAGAGTCTTCTTGGTGGTAATTGATAAAAGGTGTTTGTGATGACTAGTTCATTCTCTTGACAATATTGTACTAATTGGTCTCCTCTTTCATTTCTAATTCCTAGAACACAGTAGGTTAAGCTAAAGGTGACTTAATAAAATTGATAAAAAAGAGAAAACTCAAATATCTAGGGCATATAATGAGAGAAAGGAAATACAGGATAATGTAGTTGATTCTTCTTCTTAGGGTGCCTGTCCGTTCCGAACGTTGGCGATCATTCTGGCTATGATAATTTTGTTGGTTGCTATACGAAATAGCTGTGTTGAGGTCTTTCTATACCATGCTCTTAGGTTAGCAAGCCAGGATATTCTTCTTCGTCCTGGGGCTCTTTTTCCTTTAATTTTACTTTGGAGTAGCTCGTATCTGCCTTGATTTCTCATAATATGTCCCAAGTATTCCAGCTTACGGCTCTTCACAATGTTTACCAAATCCGCGGTTGTGTTCATCCTCCGCAGTACTTCTTCATTGGTGACTTTGTCTGCCCATGGTATCTTAAGGATTCTTCATGGTATCTTAAGTATGTAGTTGATACTCAACGGAAAGATCGACGGAAAAAGCGGAATCGGCTTATCAGCAGATAAATTATTACATGCCGCCCAAACTCGATAACGATATCGGCAAATCGTCATGGAAGTTACCAACGCCGAAAAACTTGTGCACGGTACTCAAAGAAGAAGAAGATATAAAGTACCGACAAAGTACCGACAAAAACAATCTACAATATAAATAAAACGCATAAGTCGGAAGAGTAAACTTATTTTACTTTTACAAATTAATACTTTGTCATATCAATTTACTATTTTAGTTGGGACTAAGCCACAAGATTAGCTTCTTCCCAAGTAGAATAACAAGTTGATATGACAAATTAAATTATTATTAGGTCTCTTTGTCCACTATTTTCATCCACTCCTAAATGTAGGTCTCTCCCAATTGCTTTCACCTTTCTCTATCTTGCGCCAATCTAATCCACTGTTTGCCTGCCACTGCTCTTATGTCATCTGCCCATCTTTTTTAAGGTCTCTCCATGCTTCTTGTTGTCGTCTTTGGTAACTTAAGTTAGTACTAGGTTAGATTAGGTACTAGGTTAAAAAAAAAACAATAAAAATAAAAAAGAAAACCTAGATTAGTCATTTATTTTTCTTTGTTGCAATACTTAAAAACTTTTTTTTTTAATATACAGTGATGGTTATACACATATCTACTGCATCTTTCACAAATTTGTTTTTGTTTCCTCTTCTTTTTTTTTGGGAACATGTGACACCTTTTACTTGGGAAAACTAAAGGTTTTTTTAGTTTTTGCTTTTTTTGTGTGGTTCAACTTTCTGTAAGCATTTTTCAATACACTGGTTTGTTTACCATTATAGTCCCCTTGATTTTCTTCTCAAAATTTAAGGCATCACTATTTGTTCTGCTGTTGTTGTAAGAAACAATCTTCGCCATTCATTTTCGTTTTCGTTCCATTTTGGATGTCAATGTCTCCAAGCAATAAATGAAGCTACCCCAGTGTTTAGGATAAAACTTAAGAGGTTTAAATGATATTAGATAAATAATTATAAAGAAAAAATGCAATTTTTTGTTTGTAAATAAACTAGCGAAAAATATCAACTATAAATTGTAAATAAATTATGAAATTAACTGGTTTTACTAATTATTGTTGTTTGTACAAAGAACATAAACTTAAAAATATAAAACCAAATAATACATACTTTCCCAAACACCCAGCTACGTCCAAAATTAAAAAAAAAAAAAAATGCAAAAGGCCAACGGATAAAAGCGTATCGACACCACATTTTGTGCTATTATAATAGAGTGTCATGTCTAACTGTTTGTCAACATCATCTGCAAAGTAAGCATTGTGATGCACGGTAGAGAGGACTAGGACACTTATTTGTTTTTTCGGAACGTAAGAAACAAGAGAAGCTTTTGGACTTAATCTGAAAATTGAAGATTTCTCTAAATGGTTCTTGTTCGGTAGAAATTCCCGAGGAACAAATCTGTTATTTTTTTACTGTACCCACAAAAGTTAGTGAATTTGCTAGTAATTTATGTAAAGGAGTAAGGTCAGTAAAATAGTTATCGCAAGTCACATTCCTCTTAAAATTATAATAATGCTTAACGAGTTTCTTTATAACATAAGATGGAAGACCTTTGGCTACTGTATTTTCGTTTTTTTCTATATGTGGTATTTCACCTAAAGGGTAATATAATTCCGAATCACAGGCCCACCATATTTTCATGCCATACTTATTTGGCTTTGAAGAAATATACTGCTTGAAATATTACACCTACCTCAATAGTCAATACTGAGCAAACAAGTTGCTCATCTAGCGGTGTGTGTTTTCCTGGTAAATATTATTTCTAAAAGTTTTGGTTGACTTAATTCTACACATCGCGTATTGCTGCTAATTTGTCGTTTCTTTTCTGTTCAAACCTCTTGTCCTTATCGTCAAATCGAACAAATCTTTTCGTAAATTTTTGAATCGTTTTAACCCCATGGTAGTTTTAAATATAGTGGGTCCATAAAACTTACTTAAGTATATCTACATTATGGATGTTAACACTCAGGTGTCCTGCAGTTAGTATTAGTGCAATAAAGGCATATACCTCTGTAGAGTCGCAATATTTTAACAATATTATTACATTCCAACAATGATAATTAGTTTTAAAACTCATTTAGAATAGATATAATACCTATTGTAAGCATCTCTTTGATGTTCACATCAACGAGATGTTTACATTGTTTGTTACATGTTAAGACTTGGACCCATCTTGCCTGGATAAGGGTTAAATCATTCATTACTTTGGCATTAACAATGCTAAGTTGATCTAAGTTACTAGTTTTCTTAGTACCACAAAGATTACGTACTAGAAATGAAAATATAATTTATTGGGATAACACTAAAAAACGGTAAATTTTAATACATATGTATCTATTATGTGTTTACCTTTCTTCCTTTGTTTAATAAGTAGGTCCTAGAAGAGTTTATTGGTGAATAAATTTACTGCCCAATATTCTCCATTTTTGGATATCCAAATATCCAAAAGTACATGATAAATAAATTAAACATTAAACAATTTTTGTAAGAAATACATTAAGCAATTCTAAATGTTAAAGAACTTAAATTTGTAGTGTTATTCTAAAGATTATTAACAATTTAGTAATAAGTAGACATAAAATTTCATCTACCTGCATATAATAATAACAAGTTGTAAGGAATATTGACCTTTGTCGACACTTTTTAGGTGCCACGCTCCTTTTTTATTAACCCTAGAACCACACTGTGATGATTGGGACATATCTAGTACCGTGACGCCGGATACGACATCATTCTAATTATTTCGCTATTTTATATTGAAAACTTACTTTAATGTACAAAACAGACAATGGTAAACAAAATAATTAAACACATAATAGATTTTAGTGAAAAATACGTTTATTTGATATATAAAAAAAATTATAAAATACATTAAAAGTACATAAACGTTTAACCAAAAGTAATACAATTCTTCATATTCCAAGTTGTAAAATGGAACAAAAAAAAACAACAAAACCGGTTAAACAAAATAAAAAATAACAATATTTGTATTGATTATTTATAATGCTGGGGGCAAACAATTCGATTGTGCTCACCACATACACTTTTATTACAATAGCCACAACTGTAATTTCCTCTCCGTCTCTTTCTCCGATCACAGAAGGCACACAATCCTGGTCTTTTGAGCTTCCTTTTTGAGCGTCAGAAGTTATATTTGTAGCAGAAGGTACATCTTTATCCAGCATATAGATACTTGCATCTTTAGGGCAACTGGAATTCTCGATATTGTTCTGAAGCTATTTTCTTTTGGCATTGTAAATTAATTACTATTTAACTGGGAATAAGCCACGATTAAAGATAAAAATACGTTTATTGACGTTTCAATTTGCACTTCGGAAATCGTTCTCAAAATATAAACAGTAAATTTACTGTTTATATTTTGAGAACGATTCCCGAAGTGGAAATTGAACAGTAAATTTACTGTTTATATTTTGGAACGATTTCCGAAGTGGAAATTGAAACGTCAATAAACGTATTTTTATCTTTAATTGTAGCTTATTCCCATTTAAATAGTAATTAATAAAATTCTCGAATTTTGAATTCTTTGCTCCATGTGAGTAGCCGATAAGGCGAGCGATAAGTTTTTTAAAAATTGAGATCTCGAGACAGGTGTATCTACATTCAGTTTGTAAACTACAAAAGCATTCACAGCAGCAGCACCAAGAACTCCAAAACAGTACCTCACAAGCCATCGGTTGGATTTTCGTTTGGTGGTGTTTGAATGACAGAGCTGATCAAAGACGTCGACTCCCCCCTTCGTCATATTGTAGAATTGTAGGTTTATTAGAAATTTGATTTACGTCTCCAGTAGAATGCATTGACGAAATCAGAACTACATTTTTATTTTTCTTAGGTACATAGAATACCAACATTTTACCTGGACTGTACAAAAATCGTGGTGACTCAGTAGGTTTGTGTCAATAAAGGATTTAGGAATCTCCCTCTTATTTTTTCGAAGGGTACCTACTAAAGTTAGATGATTCTTCCTAAGTTCCTCAGAGAGTTGATAAGATGAAAACCACTTTTCGGTGGTTACGTTTCTGAGTTCTTAATAGGTCTACCAACTTGAGAACATATTAAGTTGGTAACAGCAGGTCACTTTGTCGTCTGTTCTCTTTGCCAACGTAAGAAATTCTTCCATAGAAAAAGAATGTTCTTGCATCACAAAGAGAAATAATTTTGAGTCCATACTTATCTAATTTACTTGGTATATACATTTTAAACGAGCATCTTCCCCTAAAGCTTAACAAAGTCTCATCCACGGTTATATACTCCGATGGAGTGTAATTTTTTCTGCAATTACTCTCGAATAAACTAAAGAATTCTCTGAATGTAGCAAATGTATCTTTTCTCCATCATTGTTCCCTCGTGATCTTAGAATCAGAGCAAAGCACTCTCAACAAAAACTCAAAACGATTTTTGCTCATGATGCAACGAAATAAACTGGGACCAAAAACTGGAGAAAACACATTCAGTAATGTCAAGCCTGAATTTTTTAGTGCACCAAGTAAGACTGTTCTGAATTATACGACGATGATTTCCTCTCAATCTCTTCATTGGTATATTGAACAATCAGTTCAATCATCTCATCTGTTATAAAAAGATTAAAAATATTTATTTCGTCAGTATGACCTTTGGATTTACCCTTTGCTCCTGGAAGGTGGGTAATAATATTTTTCGTAGGAGTTCGAGAGTGTATACTACTCAATGAAATGTCAGTCCAAATTGTTTCATTGTCTGTACCCAAAAAAAGTTTCTCTCATCTAGTGGTTCATTTGCTAAAGGCACGTCCATACCTACGTCATTTTCGTCACAGTCATAGGGTACATACTCGATATCCTCATAACGTATGGTCCTTAAGTTTTGGGAAAAATTTTACCTGGTCTGATTGAGAAGCAAAATGCGTCTAACAAAGAAGGCAATAGAATTAAAATGCCATCAGTAATTGACATTTAATAAACAAAGCAGAATATTTTGGTTTGTGCTCTGCAGAATGTCTTATAAAATTGATATTCGTCGAGGTGTTTATAATATAGTTGGGCGACTGTCGAAACGAGATATTGTTAATATTTATCGAGATCAAAACATAAGCAAATTGACAATTTATCGCACAATCAGAGAATGTAAAGAAGGGATACCATGTGTTAACTTACGTAAAAGTGGCCGACCGCGGATTCTGAACCATATAAGAGAGGCAAGGCTGATTGAAGTAGCTAAAAACAAAATTGGGATCTCACAGCGAAAACTGGCCAGAAGATTTCATGTTGGAAAGACTACAGTATACCGGACCCTACCGAGTAACAATATTATCTACTGAAAAAGAAGGAAAGCTCCAAAATCCACAGAGGATCAATTAGAGAGAACTCCGACATGTTGCCGCGTGATAAGGCGAGTGCATTTCGTCAACAAGTTAATCGTGGTGGACGATGAAAAATATTTTGTTCTAAGCTGCTTCGATCAGTCTTGTTTCTCTTATATGGTTCAAAATCGGCGGTCGGCCACTTTTACGCAAGTTAACACATGGTATCCCTTCTTCACATTCTCTGATTATGCGATAAATTGTCGATTTGCGTATGTTTTGATCTCGATAAATATTAGCAATATCTCGTTTCGACATTCGCCCAACCACATTATAAACACCTCGACGAATATCAATTTTATAAGACATTTTGCAGAGCACAAACCAAAATATTCTGCTTTGTTTATTAAATGTCAATAACTGATGACATTTCAATTCCATGGCCTTCTTTGTTAAATGCATTTTGCTTCTCAATCAGACTAGGTGAAATTTTTCCCAAAATTTTAGGACCATGCGTTAGTGATGATGAGATAAAATATTGTCCTCAATTTCACTTACACTGCCATCTATGGACGAATCGCTTTCTTCGTCTTCTATTTTAGACATTTCTTCCAAAATCTCTTCTTTTTAGATAAATATCTTCGATTAAATTCCATTTTTTAAAACAAATATTACGTAAACCACACAGTTACGTCGTATCCGATATCAACGAGTAAGAAAATCCGAACGAAAAACTTTTGACTCACCTTACTTCGTGGCCATCAAAAAACGACTACTTAGGAGGGTACTATAAGTATATAAGTACTACAGTATTGTGCGAATTAATGGAATCACTGTGAATTTTTTTTCATTTTTTCAATATTCACAGTTGGCAACACTACCTGCACAGTTGACAGCTGACCAAGCATTGAAAACATAAGCTTACTGTGTGTTGGTATATTTGAGTGTGTTTTAGGTCATTTCTTACCAAGCTTGTGTTGTTTTGGGGGTTTTTGTACTATTTTGTGTTGTTTTTGGTTTTATTCCAACATGGATGTTGCGCCTAGGAAGCGTAAAAAGATTGTTACGTTGAGTGAACACACTAGTATGTCACAAAGAGAGATTGCTAGAATGTGTGGAGTGAGTCAGGGGGTAGTAAGCAAAATTTTAAAGCGTACGAGAAACGGGATGAGTGGATGTGAAAAGGTTAGGAAAATGTGGAAGAAAGAGAAAAACAACACTAGCAGGTGATAGATTTTTACTTCGAAAGAGCAAATTGGACCCAAGGAAATTAAGCCAAGACCTACAACAAGATTTAGCAGCATCAGCTATAGTGATTCATGACTCAACTGTTCGTAGAAGACTTTTGGAGAATGGTAAAGAAAGGAAATTCGTCCACAGAAAAAACAGCTTCTAACTGAACGAATGAAGAAACAAAGGCTACTGTGGGCCAAAAAATACTCTAATTGGACTGTAGGCGACTGGAAAAAAGTCCTATTTACAGATGAAACTCACTTTACAGTTCAGGGACAGTGGTCGAAATTCATCAGGAAGTCTGACAATGAAAAGCTTACACCATATGGGTCAAACCGTAAAACATCCAGTCAAGAAAATGTTTTGGGGATGTTTTTTATACATGGGGGTTAGATCTTTGGAGCCAATTGAAGGCATGATGAACAGCCAAAAATACAAATCCATGTAGGAAAAGTATTTGGACAAACAACTCCAAAAATATCAACCCCAAGGAGGAGCGATTCTTCAACAGAACTCTGCTCCCTGTCACAAATCAAAGGAAATGATGGCATTTTTAAAAAAATAAGAAGATTAATGTTTTAGATTGGCCCGGTAATTCGCTCGACCTCAACCCCATTGAAAATTTATGGGCCATTTGCAAAGCTAGACTGCGAAAAGTCGACTGTACCACTAAAACAAAAATAATAGAAGCGGTCATTCTGGTTTGGTATCGAGATTAAAGGATATCTGACAACTGCCAGAAACTCATAGAATCTATGCCAAAACGGGTAAAAGCAGTAATTGCTGCCAAAGGGAGACATATTTTCTACTAAATGATGTAAGTTTACCTTTATAGTTTTGTCAAAATATAATTTTTTTACTAAATAAACTGTTTTTTCATTAAAACAGCCTATGATTCCATTAATTCGCACAATACTGATATTATAGACGGCAGTAGACGCCAACCCCACCCCACTACCCTCTGCATAAAATGTCAAACCGTGTGGTTCTAGGGTTAAGTATTTATTTATGGAAGTATACATTATAATATTTTTATCATAACATTATAAACTCATTTTCAACGTCATTTTTGTCAAAAAACTAATATTAAGTGGCTTTTGCTTGATTTCCTCTACACTTTGTGTAGAGAAATAGTTATTCTATGGGGCATTGATCAAAGTAAGTGGTCTATATCATATTGTGGAATAGTTATCCAAATTCTTTTTATGGTACGCCACAGATCTTCTACATTTGCTGGAGGACGTGAAAAGAGATATATATCGACATAAAAACATTTAGACGTTTAGACATAAGTTTCGATCTAATAAAAAATACCATTATTAATTATTTTTTTTATTCTGTTTTAAAAATTAATTATCAAAATTCTCAGACAAGGTACAAGAAACATGTCGTTACTAGCTAACGACAAATTGTTATGATATTTTTTAAATATTTCCATGTCCCGATGTTTCTGAGAATTCATTATTTTGAAATTAAACTAGGTCAAAACTACGTCAGTTTGTGTTCCAACGATATAATAAACTCACAAGCATAAGTCACAAATACACAACAAGATGTATAACTTCCGGCGAGAATGGGAACTGTGGTAAACAAACACTAAGTTATAGTGTACGTACAAGCAAGGAAAACGACATGTGTTTAGCGAATTGTTATAGTTAGAGTAATTATTTGTTGAGAACAATTTGCTACTAGAAATTAAGGACAGTTTAGTAGCAAAAAGGTTAATGTATTTATGTAAAACATTAAAGGTAAAAACATTGTTTATTCACAATCATTAATAAATGTAATAATTTCAAACTTATTGTCAATAACAGAAAGGAAAAACGATCAATTATCACGTCAAATATTTATTCTAATAAACTTTAGTTTTATGCGTTCTGCATTTTTGTTTAACCTAAGTAGTTAGGTGTTATTCACTGACACGTTATACCTATAAACTAAATTTTTATTTTGAGGTTGCAGTCATTAATTGGGCAGGATAAGTAAAACTCTTTGTTCTTGTATCTAGCTTTTGCAAAATTTATTCGCTTCTTCTTCTTCTTCTTCTCGTGCCACTCCTAGCGTGCAACTCCTAGCGGAGATTGGAAATCATCATCATCATCACCACTGCGACTTTGTTAGCAGCGCGCCTAAAAAGTTCAATCGAACTACACCCGAACTATTCACGTAGATTACGAAGCCACGATATTTTTCTTCTTCCCACACTTCTTTTGCCCTTAATTTTGCCCTGCATGATGTTTCTTAAAAGTTCGTACTTTTCACCTCTCACAATGTGCCCCAAGTATTCCATCTTTCTAGTTTTTATCTCATTTAGAATTTCGCATCTTTTGTCTAAAGTTTGGAGTACTTGCGTGTTAGTGACGCGGTCCATAAATGATATTCTGAGAATGCGCCTATAGCACCACATCTCGAAAGCTTCGATGTTTTTTATGGTCAACTATTTTAGTGTCCAAGCCTCAACTCCATATAACAGGGTAGAAAAGACATTACACCGCAGAATTCGTATTCGTAACTTTATATTGATATCACGATTGCAAAAGAGTTTGCGCATTCTATTAAAGACTGATCTAGCGATTTCTATTCTACATCTAATCTCTTTTGTTTAATCAGTATCGTCTGTGATCCAAGCACCTAGATATTTATAACAGGGCACACGCTCAATCGTTGTATTGTCTATTACAAGATTAGCTCTGATGTTTTTTGATTTCGTGATTACCATAAATTTAGTTTTTTTTCAAATTAATTTTCAAGCCGTAACTGTTACAGTATGTATTGAAACTTTGAACGAGATGTTGTATTTCTACTAGCGTTCCCGTTAGGAGAACTGTATCGTCAGCATACCTTATATTGTTGATCGTCTCACCATTTATTATCAGACCAAGATCTTCTTCCTCGAATGCTTGTTCACAGATAGCTTCACTATACAGATTAAATAAAAGTGGCGATAAGATACATTCCTGCCGGACTCCTCGACGGATTTGAATTTCTTCTGTTAGTCTGCCCTCAACCTTGACATTTGCTGTTTGATTCCAATATAGATTGCGTATAATTCGAATATCTCGGCTGTCTATATTTTTCTTTATTAGAACTTGTCTTAGTGGTTCATGTTGTACGTTGTCAAAGGCCTTTTCGAAATCAATAAAGCAGGCGTAAATTTCTTGGTTCATGTCTAAGCATCTCTGTGAGAGAACGTTCATTGCAAACAGAGCCTCCCTTGTACCCAGCCCTTTTCTGAATCCCATCTGAGTGTTACTGATGTCTACGTCTAATTTCCTATAGATCCTATTATGGATTATTTTTAAGAACAGTTTTTGAGCATAACTCATCAAAGCTATCGTACTAGATTCGTTGCATTCCTTTGTATTTGCCTTTTTTGGCAGTAGTATAGAGGTCGAACGGAGCCATTCCCTAGGTATTATTCCAGTTCTATATATTGTGTTAAATAGATCTAGGAGTATTTTAATAGATTCATCGTCCATAAGTTTGAGCAGTTCTACGGGAATTTCATCAGGACCGGGGGCCTTACCACTTTTTGCTTGTTTGATTGCATATTCTATTTCTTCTCTGATTATATCAGGCCCTGTATCATCTATATATTCGTTTGAGATTTCTTGTCTATCTTTGTCATCAAACAGTTGTGATATGTATTCTGTCCATCGGTTCATTTTTTGTTGTAAATATGTTATAATTATACCATCTGTATCTTTGATCTGTCCTGTCTGTGTTGTTCTTCTCCTTCCTGTCATTTCTTTAATCTTTTTGTGTACATTAACAAAGTCATATTTTCGCTCCAATTGCTCCAACTGCTGGCATTGCTCACTTAGCCATCTTTTTCTAGCTTCTCTTATTTTCTTTTTTATCAGTTTATCTGTTTCTTTGTATCTTATCGGATTATTTGTTTTGTGTACCCTTCTTTCACGCATCAACTGTAAATTTTCTCTCCCTGCCCTGTACGGCATGTTTAATATTCTCCCATTTTTAGTCTATGTTATCAGTATTTCTATTTAGTTTCTCTATATTTTGTAAATTTTCTTTGATGTTCACTATTGTTTTCTCTTTTATATGTTGTTCATTCAGTCTTCTTACGTCTGTATGTGTTTTTTAATGATCTTTAGTTTTATTCTTAATGTGACTACTACAGGATTGTTATCCGCGCCTATATCTGCTCCTGGGTAGGTTTTAGCTGAGAATATAGAGTTGCGGAATCTTTGACTACCAAGGACAAAGTCAATTTGGTTTCTGACTACTCTACCTTTGGTGTCACTCACTTCTTCAGGTTATGCTAAAATATGGTTATAATTATTTTATTAGTAAATAAAATAAAATTAGGGTAAAAAAAATACTGCTAGTTTAACAGAATGTTTTTTTATTATACTGTTAACTGATTCCAATATATCTTCCTTTGTTAACGTACCTGCTGTGACTACTTTATTATCGGAAGTAACGAAGTTGTCAAAAGTAATCTTTAACCCATACATATGGGTTTTTCATTTTTCAGGTACGGTATTATCTTCATCTTCAATAATTTCTTGAGGTTCAAAAATTCCTTAAGTTCTGAAAAAAACCACAGATTGTGAAGATTTCTTGAAGTTCATTCTTGAAGGCTCATTGCTTAAAGAACATTGATAGAAGAAATTGAAAGGTTTACGAAGAGAAGAAGAACTTTTTAAAGTTAAAGCTTTATTTATTATTTTAAAGTGCATCTTCTCTCTTTAATGATATAAGTGAGAATTTGTATTTCACCAGAGCCTTAAGTGACACTGAAGATGGAATTAAAATCAACGGACAGACTCTTAGTTATCTTCGCTATGCTGATGATACAGTGATATTTATCATTCCTTAGTATGTCTCCAAGGTATGCAGTCTTGCGTACTTTTATTGTTTTCAACAATTTTTTGTCTCGGTCCATCCTTCTCAGCAGTTCCTCATTGGTGACCCTGGCAGTCCATGGAATTCTCAACAACAAACCTCAGTCTCAGCGCAGTACAATATTTATATTTTTGTCACAGAACAATTGCTTGAATTTTAAGAACGCTGCCCTTGCCATTTCTATTCGTACCCTGATCTTATATAAGTATATTATTTTTCCGGATATACTTTAAATGAAAATCTTAAGTTTGATATAAAATTTTAAGTATGTTTTCTAAACAACATATTTTATATTGTTATGTATTTTCGCTTAATTTATATTCACAGCTATTTGTTTTTATACTTTTACATAAACTTTTACATAAATCTTAATAATCATAACATAAATTTTGTATTTGCATATTATTACTATCCGACTTTCCTAGTTTAACAAGTTGAAAGTCTTTCTAGCTTTTTATGCATTAAAAGGGTGTTATGCCGCCACGGGCAGTTTCCTTAAAACAACACAAAACTGTTTTTCTACATTTCAGTTGTTTTAAAACCAACACTAAAAACGACATTTTATATTCTCTTAAAATGTAGGTACGTACCATAGTTACGATTTTATTAAGGAAATCTTACGTCATATAAAGTGACAGAGTTACAGAAAATTTAATGTATCTAACCGGAAAATACAATTTAGACAAAGGCGTGGATATTTTTCGACAAAATATGCTAATATATGTTTTACTACCGCAGAAGTTTTAGTAGATTTTAGATCAATTGTAAAGATCCACTTTAGTTTAGAAAATTTTAGGAATTTCATCGAAACAACTATTTTACAAGTAAAATATATTTTAACCCACTGAAAAATAAACAATAACCGCTTGAAAGAAAAAAACGTATTGAAATAATTTGATAACTTGGGTATTAAAAGCAATAAAGCATGACGTAACCGGAGCTTCCACAAAAATTAATTAAAATTAAAATTCACGCTCCATTCTCCTCCCTTACTTTAAAGAATTACTTACGGAAGGAATTAAAAGCGAGAAACAACATTGGAGGCTATGATGTATCACTTACGTAAATATTTACATACTAGTGTAAAATTCAGAAATCGTACTTCAGATTACAGTTCTCGAAACATAATGTATAAAATCGGTATGATGTATCATGCCCTGCGTTGCTATGCGTAAAATGACCAAGCCACGGCAGAAAATTACATAAAATGTTATTAATTACAGATAAATAATACAATAGTAGAAAGTTATTAATGGTTCTGTCATATCCTGAAAATCTGTCAGTTAATTCAAATTAACCTAACTTTTGGCTTCCTGTTTGTTATTAAAAAAAATGGATTTTGTAAATTTGTTATTACCCAATGAATTGACAATTGAATGATGTAGCAGAAAGAAATTATGTAAATGTAGAGCGACGTCAGTTACCGGATTCCAGTAACCACAGATTATAAGACAAGAAGATCGCCAACCTTAATGTTAAAAATTGCCGATACGATTTACAGCGCCCTCTACGGTAGAATTCTACACTAAATGGTAATAACTTTGTAACTTACCTTAACGAAGGCCAAAAAAAAGAAGACAGAAATCTGTTAATGAGAAGCGGGAAATTCAAAATTATTGTAGGAATTCTCTATAATTTAAAGGGACACTGTCAAGATAAATTGTAAAAATAAAAATATATCCGTCTGAACGTTTCAATCTATCACATTTTTAACAATACAAGTGTGTTGGTCGTGTTTGAAGTTAAATTCGTTAAAATTGTTTAGAAATGAAATAAACCGAAACGTTCGGATGCAAAGAATTTTATTTTTACCACCATCTTGAACAAGTCCTATTAAATTATAGGAATTAAAATTTAATGGTTATAAAACAAACCATTATTGCTGTAATTCATTTCACACATTTGCATAACATAATTTTAACAATAAGTAAATAAATCATAAAAATTCTATTTGGCAAATGTGAAGTTCAATATGACAGAAGAAAGATAGAATAAGGTTGAATCTCACTCAAGCTAGGAAAAAAATAAAAATGTTCTATATAGTACAAGTGTTTTATTTATGGTGGTGGTGGAGATATAAAAACATAAAATACAAATAACAATGGTCAAAGAAAAATAACAATTTTAACTATAGTAATACAAACGTGAAAATATCAAAATTTATCTGACTCATTAGTAACATACACAATATCATTATTGAAAAGAATATACATAGGTTATTGAAGAAGAATTATACATACATTTATATTTGCATAGGATGACACATATATTATATCGTCTTTGGATTTGGATCACAACACAGATTATAAGACAAGAATCACAGTTATCACAATAAAAACGAGATTTGAATATTCAACAATCCGTTGGATGACATGCGGATGACAGATGACACTGTTTGTGTTTTTAAAAAATTACAGGTCACCATCAATCATTACCTGGAGTGACATCTGTGCTAGAAAATATTACTAAAAACGTTGTCGTTGACAAGATTATTCAAGTTAACCCCCCCTGCCAGTAACTAACCCATTTGACATAGTTAACCAGCTCTAGCTCGTCATAAAGTATTTTAGGGTGTCAAAAAACATTGCTAGGTATGTTCTAGATACTTACAAGTTGAAGGTAGTTATTGCAATATGTAACTCCTGAAAGGCAAAGGGCTTATAAAATTGCAATAGAATTAAAAGTTCTCCCCCTACTTAATTTTGTAGGAAATGGACGTTACCAAAAATATACTGGTAACAACCTGGTTATTTTCATTTGAAGAAAGTGTTTAGTGATTAAACTTGAGAAGTCGCTGGTTTAAATTATATTGAATAAATAAGTATGAGGAAAAAATGCGATATTGTTGATACATAAAATTGGGGAAAATAGTAACTTTAAATTGTAAATCTAGAAATAAATTAGAAATAAACTGGTTTACTCATTATCAATGTTTTATACAAGAATAGACTTACCCTTTGGTTCTATTGATGAATTCGTACCAAGCTTTAGAGTTGGCCGGTGGTACCGACGTCCGGGACGCGCGACGTCGCGTCACCGAGACAGCACAAGACCGGTCAATGTGTTTTCGTTCACTCGTGATGAAGAAGTGCCAATTGAGATTGAGAATGCGTTAATATGGTCAGAGTTAAGGACCCTCGAAGCGGTGTGGTCCGGAAGGGTATACCCATAAATCTTTCCATTGTATGGCGACCTTCCCGATAATCTTAGCTAATTGTGACGTTAACACGACACTTTAAACTTGTGTGTATGTTTTTGAACCATAAAAAGAGAAGTCAAATTCTCCGTATTTACAACATCATAAATGAGATATCAGTTTAAGATTTATGAGTGAACAGGAAATATTATATTTTAAAAGTTCTTTAGAATACAACCCTAAGTTAGATCATATTACAGAACCGTACCAGAAAAAATATTAAATGTAAAAATGCATACTTTCCCTAACATTCTCCCGCTCCAAAAACGAATGTTTTTAAGAACAGCTAAAAGTATAAGTATAAAGAATAGACATGAGAAGCTAGATATATTAAATAAGGACTAAGTAAGAATAAAATATAAACTAACAAATAAGCGGCGGTCATATTTTGACCACAGAACATTGTTGGATGCCATCTGAAACTGTACTCAGATTAACAACGCGTACAATGTCATCAATTAGAAAAGAATAGCGTCGAATCGGTAGAATTTTTCGGTCGGCTAAACTAAAAGGTTGTGTCAAACACAATAGCGTTGGCCCCTTTTCCTATAAGAATCTCGACGTGGCATCGCATTTCAAGTCTGCAATGACAGCCGAAAAGTAATGATATTTCAACGAGATCCACGGTAGAAAAATGCCTGTTTGGTGAAAATTGTAATAATTGTGCCGGTGATAAAACACGACTAACACAATCAGAGAGGTGTTGATTAGAAGGCATATAATGCCGAGTAGAGTGTGGTATCAGTTCTTGTATGTGTTTAATACGATTGATAATTTATGGGTAGAAAAATTAGCTCAAGAGAGCGCAAGCGTAGAGTCAGATCAAATATCGGAGGATCGGAAGGAAAACCCTAAGACAAAGGTGACTTGATCAGCCAGCACTATGGTTGCCAAGAGTTCCAATCTTGTCGAGACAGAGCGAGCATAAAAATTGTACTAGACTCGTCGACAAATGTGACTAGATCAGTCAGCTGTATAGCTGCCAAGAGTTCCGATCCTGCGATAGATATTCGTGTATAGAACTAACACCAGAAATGTAATACATACAACATACAGAGGTCAGATGTATCTGTTCAGATGTTCCATCATCCCAGACTACATCAAAGTACCACAACGGTTGTAGAAGACGTTTGACTAGCAAAAAGACATGGAAAAGGAATAAAAACAAGAGGATAGCGACAAAAATACGACTGATTTACGAACGAATAGCCCGCTTTGTACAGGGTTTGTCAAAGGGACGAGAAGCATGAGAAAAGAAGTCAGTCGTAGGATTCCATTTTAGGCCTAGTACCGTAAAAATGAAAAGTTCCTCTATGTTAACGAACAACATGTCAAAATGTCTAAGCCAAAGACTTACAAATAAATAACAATAATTGCTGACACAATGTTGCTTTGTCTAGCGAAAAATAAATATGGTTGCTGACACAATGTTGCTTTGTCTAGCGAAAAATAAATATGGTCGCTGACACAATGTTGCTTTGTCTAGCGAAAAATAAGGCGAGCTTTAGAAGCTAAGCGATTACTCACTGCAGAAGGTGAGTACATCAAAGAAAATCACTCGAAGCGTGATTATGACGTAGGTCCGTCGAGATGGCTGCTGGCCCACTGCCTAGCGAAAACCATTAAGCAATAAAAACTAAGCGTTACTCTTGTAGAGTTTGTAAGCGAAACAAAACGCGAGGCCGTGATTCGCAAACCGTGTTCGTCGTTCCGAATTAGGTGGGAATCAGGCTGCGTACACAAAGCGTTACTCTTGTAGAGTCTTTAATCGAAATAAAACAAAGAAGTACCGTAAGTAACGATACGTAATAACAACTCTTGGAGAGGTTTAAAAGTCCGATCTCCAGAGGACCCCCTTTTATAGTTCCAAAATTCCTTATTTGCTTTAATTTGTCGATACGTTTGCCTTATATTGCAAATAAAACAACAACGAAGATATCGAAAATTAAGTAAAGAACCAGATGCCCTTTTAGGATCAGTATCAAATGTGTCGATTAGCGTCGAAGCTAGTACGAATTTTGGATAAAAGAAGCGAAATAAAAATTTGTTTTTTGAAAACTGTGTGAGAGTTATAAGAAATAGTCGATTTAAAATCGGATTCAGGAACCGGCATCATATGTTGAGAAGCAATAAAATCCTCCATGAATGCAACATATGTTTCTTTGAGAATCGAGAATTTCCTGAAGCGATTCTTTAGCATATAAAACGAAGATATGCATAAGAATAACGAATAAGTAGCGAATATAAACAAGAGAAAAAGATAAATAAAGATAAAAAAAATGCGATATTGTTGATACATAAAATTGGTGAAAATAGCAACTTTAAATTGTAAATCTAGAAATAAATTAGAAATAAACTGGTTTGCTCATTATCAATGTTTTATACAAGAATAGACTTACCCTTTGGTTCTATTGATGAATTCGTACCAAGCTTTAGAGTTGGCCGGTGGTACCGACGTCCGGGACGCGGGACGTCGCGTCGCCGAGACAGCACAAGACCGGTCAATGTGTTTTCGTTCACTCGTGATGAAGAAGTGCCAATTGAGATTGAGAATCCGTTAATATGGTCAGAGTTAAGGACCCTCGAAGCGGTGTGGTCCGGAAGGGTCTACCCATAAATCTTTCCATTGTATGGCGACCTTCCCGATAATCTTAGCTAATTGTGACGTTAAAACGAGACTTTAAACTTGTGTGTATGTTTTTGAACCATAAAAAGAGAAGCCAAATTCTCCGTATTTACAACATCATAAATGAGATATCCAGTTTAAGATTTATGAGTGAACAGGAAATAATATATTTTAAAAGTTCTTTAGAATACAACCCTAAGTTAGATCATATTACAGAACCGTACCAGAAAAAATATTAAATGTAAAAATGCATACTTTCCCTAACAGAAAGTATATTTAGTAAAACATTAACAGAAATAACTGCAAGGATAGGGGAACACTTGGTGCCAAAATGGTGAAAAAGACGAAGTACAGCCTGTAGTTCCAATAGAAATGATTCCACAGTAGGCAAAGAAAAAAATGGTTGGATGTTGGAATGACAGAGAATAAGAAGAAGTGTAATTGATTTAAACTTTGTGTAGTGAAACAATTTATTTATTTTACAATTTCATAATAAATAGTGATATAGTTTTATAACCAAATATAGTTTAGTAATATAATTTTACAATTGAGTGATATTTCATCATTTTATAATATTATATATATAATAGAGTCTTATAATCTAATATAGTTTAGTGATAAAAATATTAATATTACAATTCAATACAAAATTAAAAATTAATTACAAAAATCTCAAAACAAATAATCTAAAACATATTAGTAAGTGGCTCAAAAATTTTTAAAATCTTAAGAAAATATGAAGATATCATATTGCAGCAAACTGTATTATAACATTTTAAATGAAAAATGTTTATCTATTGTTAAACACGAAACCATAAATTATGTGACAATTAATTACAAAAATGACACACTAACAAAATAAAAATATAATACAACCTCGCTCAAAGGTTTTAAAAGCCTTTAGAGAATATAAAGAAATGTTATCGCTGCAAATGTTATGTTATAAAATATTTAAATAAAAATGTTTATCTTTAGTTTATTTTATAATTAAATTAATAATTATAATAATATTTAAATACATTAAAAATGTTTAAAAACATAAAACCTATATGTTACAATTAATTGTAAAATGGTCAAAAGAAACAAATTTAAAATATATTACAAAGTAGTCCAAAATTTACCTAAGTACAATAATGCTAAAGTCAAACTAAAATCTTAATTATTGATTTACTGTTGGAAGTGCATCTATGATCTCTTAGTTCTTCTGCACATTAATTGTGTGCTTTTTTTATATACAATTTTTTACATAATTTTTTTTATATACTTGTACAATTACCACATGTCTTTTGCTGCGCTAAGTTTATGAAAATTGTTAACTATATTTAGTTCAATTTATTATTTATACAACATAATTTTACAATGTCCATTATCCTAAGCTTCTTTACAATTTTTATATCATTGACTTTCATTGGATGTTAGGTTTTTCATATTGTTCTCTAATATATAATAATATATAATATATAATATATAATATATAATATATAATATATAATATATAATATATAATATATAATATATAATATATAATATATAATATATAATATATAATATATAATATATAATATATAATATATAATATATAATATATAATATATAATATATAATATATAATATATAATATATAATATATAATATATAATATATAATATATAATATATAATATATAATATTAAATATATTTAAAAAAAGGAACGTTTTTATTCTCGAAAGAGAAAGAGAGAGAAAATATAACTTAAAAAACAAGGAGAAAAACCTCATAATACTATCCCGATATGGTAAGTTTTTGGTCTACATTAATTTTACTGTCAATAAATACTAAACTCAGATTTTATATGTATATTACTTAAAAACGCAAAATGGTGTATTCTCGATTTTTTATCGACTTATAATAGTAATATTTTCTTTATATTGGTTTCTCTCGATTACATGTTTGGGATCTATCAAATTCTTTATTTTTAATATAAGATTGATGTTCACTTATTTTAACATTTTAATGGTCTTAATGTTTTACTTAACTAAAAATCATAACAATCTCAAGGTAATTTCTAAATACACTTCTTTGTCTTTTCTTGTTTATTGTTTGGCTTAGTTTTAGATAAAATAGGTATCAATGTGATTGTTGTTTCTAATGTTATTGAAATATTAAATTTATTACTTATCATTTAAAGGTTATCTGATGATTATTTTATGATCAATTCTTAAAAATTCCTTATTTATAAACGACAAGGCTTAATAATTTTGTAACAAAATAGATGTTAACAAATATTTCTTCTCTATGAAGGAATTTTTGTTAGAACAAGTAATTTTGGCTCTATCGTGTAACGATTTACTGATTCCCCTAATATTGATGTTTTGAAAAACGTTTACTTATATTTTATAGATCTCAAGAAAGCCTTCAATAAAATACCACATACATTACTATATCAATGATTAAACTTAAATGGTCTGGATATGTACAATTGTACAACATCAAATTGCTTAAAAATCTTTACTACAATCAGACTGCTTGTATTAAGGTAGATAAAGGGATTTCCGCTTCTAATGAGCGTGAAGTCAGACAGCCGTGTGTTGTCACTGATGTTTTTTACTGCAGACTTTAAATTATAGTTTAAAATAGCGTTAAGGAATTGTAGGTAATAGGTTAATATCCTTGGTGAAATTATAAATACCATTAGATACGCAGATGATACCGCCATAATAGCAGAGACTCTAGAAGACCTTTAAACTCTGTGTAAAGCAATAAACAAAGGATGTAATGATTACGGCTTAACCATCAACCCAACGACAACTTAACAATTAGTGGTCTAAAAATTGATATTAAAGATTCGGTACTAAAACTAAATAACAAAACCCTGTTTAGGGTGGAACAAATAACACTGGCAAGCAAAACTTTTATTAGCTGGCGTTATGTATTATGCAGTAGAATTCTCTCATTAAATACGTATGTAGTTTTACCCAAAAAATGGACCCAAACACTCTCTCTAGCTGATACCTTTCTCTTACCCATCTGACACACTCTAAATGAGTAAGCCTCACAATATGGACAATTGTCCGATTCTGCCTTTTGAACCTGTGCAAGTAGCTACGGAAGCTCTCGTATTCTGTAAGCACTTGTGTCAGATAGTAGTCTAAGCACCTGAGCACGCAGTCCAGCCAGCTCCGCAGATTCGGTGATAATGACTTTGTCTATTGTGCCACATCCATCATTGCATCTGACTTATCCTGTCATAGTTCAGTTAGTATGGCCCTCTACTCGCTTCTAACGTTTTCTCTCGTACCTCTCTATTTTTTCGTTGAAATATTCGGTTTCTCTATTTCATCAACATATAAGGGGATAACAGCCAGTGATCATCCACAGGGCAGAAGCAGAAACAGCACTTGCTACCCGCAGCAGACCTGTTTTTTCCACGCGTATTAAAAGCTTCTTGTACGCTTGTATTTAAACAGTTGCACTTTATACTGTTATCATGTCGATAATGATGTATTGCACCAGTCCGTGCAAAATCCTTCTTTCAAATTTGAATTTATATTCCCTGATATTGGGCATTACCCTCTCTAGTCCAGCCGCTCTTTCTGCTAACTTACGGGTTACCTTCAAATTCCCATTCACATGCGAGACCATCCTCAAATACTTAACGTACTTCTTAGGAGTGATTTGCACACCAACAAAATCAAGCACAATTCTATCTTTGACATAAGGAATCATGATATGACATGACTTAGACATAAGGAAATTATCCGACGCGAATAGTTGTTTATAAAGTCCTGAACTAAAACACTTATATATCATATCCAAAACAAAAGTGTGATAATAAGAAAACCCAAATATCGCTCACTTTGGTTGACCACTAAGACAAAATAAAAGAAAAACGGTGAGTCGAAAGAAAACAACTACCCCGGCTGCGTGACATTAGACTGTGGACACTCGAGGTTATGGAATGGTAGAGGATTTGTTTCATGTAGCAAACGACTGTGAAGCGTTCCAGCAGCTTATCTAAAAGAAGAGGTCTATCTGCAACAATGCCTAAAATACCAACAAATACCTTCTTACATATTAGAATTAACCTCTTAGTTTTTGTTTTTACCAAATATCTAGTTTCAATTTTTTGACATTGACCACCCATATTGTTTCTTCTACGTTTGGGTATAGTTTATTATTTTGAAAAACAGTAGCAGTGATTGTCAACAGTTGGCAAATCCCATAGGAAATCGTTACCGGTTAATGATCCTATTACATCGGTATGTTGCCATATAATTTATTACTTTTAAGTATGGTTTTTTTAATGAAAACCCAACCACTGTTTGGTTTTGCGGTTAGTATCGCAAGTACTTCAAAAGTTCAATGAAGAAAACCCAATCAAACCGAAAACGTTGTGAACTTTATATTCTATTCGGATTTTTTAATTTAAATTTTTTAACTAAATAAACCACTTACAACAGAAGTTTTTTAATTCGATGTTCCAGTTTTTTAAACATACATTATTGGATTGCGTACACGTTTTCTTACATATCAACAAGAACATAGTTCACGATATTTTCGTTATGACGTTAGTAGACCAAATAAAAACAAAGCAGTTAATATATACGGTAAAGTAAATTGTATTTAATTTATCAGAAAATGCTAAAGTGAATGTCTTAAATCTCCGATTATGGTTAGTTAAAATGAATTTTCTGGCCTCTGAAACAAGACGCCAATGGATTCAGTGCCTTTTTGTTTCTAAAGCAATGTATAAGGTAAATTTTAAATTGGGTTAGATGTGTTTTATGAGCTAACGATACATTAGCTAAATAGAGAATTACAATTTCCATCCATATGGTATTTACACCCGTTTTGGTCAAAAATGCATAAAAAACCAATCTGATAAACCACAAACTAACTATGGGAATCAAGCAATGCACAAAAATTTTTTTATTGATTATATATTTTTCGTTAAATTAAAAGGAGAGATATATATTTATTGAAAATACAAATTTCGGTTTAGATCCATCACTCTAGTAAAAATTATTTAACATTTCGAATTTGGTATTTTATTATTTAATAAACCACAGCATACAAAAAGGCAGATATATCGAAATTATAGTGATTAAGATTGGAATGTCGTTAAATCCCAAATTTACACGAAGCAGTAGTAATGCAGTCACCACACCGAATGACGTCACATTAATGGTATTAACCTTTTCGAAAAAGAAAGACAAAACGCTGGCCCATGGTCATATTTTATGCATTACTTGATGTTGCTGCAATAAATACATTTTTGTGATACAGAGAAGTAACACACCGGATCTAAAAGCAAGCAAAAGAAGAAGATTTTTTTTAAAGAACTAGGTCTTCAGTTAGTGATGGAAAATATAAAAGCAAAAGCTTAATCTCCTCATTTGGCACGAGATATAGGAAAGCTTGCTGCTAAACTCAGTGGTGTTGGACCAGTAGAAGCACCTGCGAAATTGCAAAATAAAAGGGGGCGTTGTTTTTTGTAGAGATCGTAAAACTCGCTACATGTGTCACTACTGTAAAAAAATTATTTGCTTAGAACATACCGTTTCTGTTTGTCGCATATGCATTGATAAAATGACTGAATAAGTTATATACAAGGTGTTCTTTAAACATCTGCATATTGTAGTGTATAATTTCTTTTATATTTTTAGTTTTAATATTATAATAGCAGTTCATTTTTTTGTGTACATGTAAGTTGTCTTTAGTTGTAGTTCTAATATATGCAACGCAAACCTGTTGTTACAAAATTAAACATAAAAAATTCTTAGTTTAATTTTTGGGCTTCTCAGACCCAACCCGTTCCTTCGTGTATCAAATTATCACCCGTGAATCGAAGGGCTAAAAGCAATTAGTTTTAATAATTACTTTGTTTCTCAGTGTAACTATAACTTTACTACTATTTTGAATAACTTCCTCATTACTTTTCTTAGTGTACTAAGTAGTTTAACTGCCATTCTACCTCCGAAATTTTTATCCTACGAACATCAAAGGTACTCGGGAACGACAAAGCTTTTGCTTCTTATTGGGTGGTGTATTATGTGGTACTATAGACTAAAAAACAGTCAAATGTTTATTTACTTACTTAGTCCTAAGCCTTTCTACCGTTAGGTGTAAGGCTGGTGGAGTTAAGTTTTGCACTGTTGTCTCCATGCTTTCCGGTATTGTGTTATATTTCGTGCACTTTCCCATGTCAATACTTTCTTCTCAACTTTTTTGCTGATTTCGTCTACCCACCTAACTCTTGGTTTTCCTCGTTTAGTTTTCCCTTGCACTCTCGTTTTAAACACTCGTTTTGTTAATATTTTATTCGACATTCTACACACGTGCCCGAACCATTTTAGTTGCCCCTCTACTATTTTTTCGTTTATTGGTTCTAGTTTTAGATTTTGTCTGATTGTTTCGTTTCTTATTTTGTCTGTCCTCTTTCTGTTTGCTATTTTCCTTAGGAACCTCATTTACATAGCATCGACTCGAGATTTTTGTCTCCCAGTCAATGTCCATGACTCGCTATTATACATGATTGTAGGTCTAACTACTGATTTAACGACTGCCATTTATACCTTCTCCGGTATTTATTTCTTCCCCAAAAATGCTGTTATTTTATTTATTTATTTCCATGTCTTGTTTACCGTTTGATTCAATTATTACTCCTAGGTATTTAAAATGTTCCACTTGTTCTAGTTGTTTTTCTTTTAATTGTATTGCGTGTGTCTTTCTCTTACGAGAAATTATCGTTGTTTGTGTATTCTCTGTATTTATCTTCATATTTATGTTTGGCAGTTCTTCTTCTAGAATTTCAGGGTTGTTCTGTAGATCTTCTCTGTTTTCTGCTATTAAAACCATGTACTCTGCAATTAACAGCTCTAATAGTTAAGTCCGTTTCATTTTCCAGTATCCCAATGTTATTTTTTTCATTTTTCTCTTGGCTTTCTTTATTGCTTCATCCAGTACCACTGAGAACAGCAGTGAACTCAACACGCATCCCTGTTTGACTCCTTGACTTGAGTAAATTCTTCGGATTCCTCGTTATTGGTTCTCACCGTATTTGTATCTATTATTATTGTACATATCCTTTATTACATCAATTGTTAGTCTGTCAACTCCTCTGTCCTTTAATGTCCTTCATACGTCCTTTCTTTGGATTATGTCAAACGCCTTTTCAAAGCCTTTTCCAAATTAATAAAGCATATATGTATTTCTCTATTTTTATTGATTACTTTCTCACTTACTTGTCTTATTGTGAATATGTGGTCTTGCGTGGTTCTGTCCTTCCTGAATTCACATTGTGTATCTTCCATAGTTGGTTCTATTTGGGTTTTTATTCTTGTTTCTATTATTCTTGCGAATACTTCCCCAGGAATACTTGATATAGTAATACCTCGGTAATTATTACAGTTTCTCTTGTCGTCCAGTCCTGTGGTATTTCTGCTCTCTCTATTTCATTTATTAAATCTTTCATGCTGTTCACTCCCTCTATTCCCATGAATTTGATCATTTCCGTAGTGATATGATCCTTGCCTGGTGCTTTGCCTAATTTAACTCTTTTAATTGCCTTTTTTAGTTCCTTTGTTGTTATGGGTTCTACATTTTGTTCATTTATTTCATGTTATTTCTTGTATCTACACTATGTTGTCTACGTAAGTACGAGTTAGATCTTTGAAATGGTCTCTCCATCTTTCCATTAGTTGGTTTTCTTCTGTTATTACCTTTCCATTCATGTCTTCTATATATTCTCTTTTCTTTTTTCTTTATATGCCTTATAATCTTCAGGGCGCTTTGTACTCAGACATCTCTTCCATTTTTCTTTTTTGTTCTTTATTTTCCTTCGTATTTCGTCCGTCTACTATTCAATTCTCCTCATGCTAGTATTTGCTATTTTTGTCTTCCCGCAAGTTTCCTCAGCAGCTATGGTTAGTTGATCTTGAGATTTTTCCACTTTATTCTATACTTTTCCACTTTTTCTCCATAGATGTAGAGTATTCGTCGCTGTCCATTTTTACAATATTCTTCTTGGACTTTTCTTGTCATTTCGCTGTTTATCTCCTTCCGCGTCCTACACTGCAAAAAGACTCGTCGACCAGTCAACCCGTCGAATCTCTGACCCTTATCGGTGTTTATATGTGGGTCACTTCTACCGAGTTACTTGTCGTTGTAAGTCCCTTTTTCCGAGTTTTCTTACAGCTGAAAATTAAAACGATATTTATTCACCAACGCCACTTTTCCGTCGATTGTAGTGTATGGTCACCTTTATTGTAGCGAACCGTAGTTGCTGTTTGGCACAAAAACGTTACCTACAATATAAAAAGTTAATATGTTAAAAGTGATAATACTAAAAACTTTTACTGTAACTTTAAACAATAATTTAAGAATTTTAAACTTTCCTGTTAATTATATGAATTGAATTATATTTCTGAACCGCCTTCGTTCTTTTCTTTGCATCTATAGGTATAGCGTCTGCCCAATTTTTAATTTAAATATAAAGTGTACATACTTAAATTCACAATTTTTTCGAGAGAGCACTTTTAAACCTACTTGTTTGTAACAGGTGAAATGTTTATTTAACTATAAATAAATAACAATCTTAATACACTAACTATAAAAATTCACAAAAACAGGAAATCTTCAAAAGGATAAAATACAATATTTAACTATTATTTTTATTAAAAAAAAAAAACAATGCCGTTTTTCTAACTTTACCAACCAACCCATCTTAACCCTATGTTCCTAGCGCGGGGTGTTGTGAACACCCCATGCGTATACCTACTGTTAATATTTTCTACGAAATAATATCGCCATCGCCGTGCGCCTATGTAGCTGCATATTTTCGTCGTCTCTACCACCTGGAAGAATCTGATCAGTCTACTGTTAGTCATTATTGTACCGTAAGCAAGTGCTTGGGGTGCTGCAAACACCCCGCGAGGAGTTAAATTACATTTTGTTTATCGATATTTATTTTTTGCCTGTAAGTATATTTATTCTTTTTGCACATATATGGTAGTCTGAACATGTACTTTGTCTATATAATATTTCCAATATTATTTTTAGGAAAAATGGGCGAAATGAGGCCGAACAAGCACGATTACCCAAACTTTTTGATGAATGTACGAGCGATGATGAAATACCATCAGAAGAAGAATATCCGTCAGATGAAGAATTGACCCAAATACGGATTCTGAACCAGATAGTGAGCATAAAGTTATGAATGAATCTTCTAGTGACGGGGACTTGACAAGTCATGACGAACAAGAAGACAAAAATCGTTTTTATCTTGGAAAAGACAAAATCACTAAATGGTCAAAGGAGAAGAGTCGTGAGCAGATGAGAACTAGAAGTTATAATCTAATTTCCCATCGACCAGGAACAATAAATATTGCCAGAAACTGTAAGACTGTTATTGAATGTTTTATTAAAGACATATTCAAAGAAGTTATAGAAAGTACCAACATATTTATTAGTACTCTTCCGGCCAATTACAAACGTAAGAGGGACGGCAAAGAAACCACTGAGACAGAAATTCGTGCTTTAGTTGGATTACTAATATTATCTTTCATTTGTAAATCCAGCCATAGAACTATCAAAGATTTGTGAGATATTTCAAGGCTTGGAATTCAAACGTTTTACAAAACTATGAGTTACAACCGTTTTTACTTTCTCATAAAATGTCTCAGGTTTGACAATATAAATACCCGTGAAGAGAGAATAGTGCTGGAGAAGTTTGCTCCCATTAGAAGTATTTACAATCAGTTCAATAATAATTGCCTCGCAAATTATTCACTTAGCGAATTCGCCATCATTGATGAACAACTTTTAAATTTTAAGGGTAGAACCAGATGGTCATTTCCAAGTTAGTTATAAGACCATTGATATTGTGCAGCGTTTGTGTCGTACACTCTTCGGTTCAGGAAGAAACATCACAACGGACAACTGGTATCCCAGCATACCATTAGCAAAAACATTACTGTCTCATAAATTATCGTTAGTGGGTACAATCAGAAACAACAAAAAAGAGATACCACCATGCTTTGTCACTAATAAGGTTCCTGGGCAATCTCTATTCGGATTCCATAAAAAAATACCAATGACTCTCATTTCATATTGCCCAAAGCAAAATAAAAATGTAAGTAATTTTATTATTAACTATGCACCTAAATGACAATACTGTAGTTCAAGCTTCTCCAAATGTGAATAAGGCTGACATAATATTATTTTATAATAAAACCAAGAGTGAGGTTGATAGTGAAGACCAAAAATTCCACACATATAATGTGTCAAGAACTTGTCGTCGTTGGCCCTTGAGGATATTTTATCATTTGTTAAATACAGCTGCAATTAATTCCCACATCGTTTATTTCTCTAATAATCGTAATAAAAAAATTCCCAGATCGAAGTTTCTAGAAGAGATTGGATTTACTCTGGTACAACCACAGATGGAAGCTAGGTCACAAATACAATGTATTTCAAACTATTTGAAAATAGTAATAGCTAATGCAGGAACAAACAATGATAATGTGCCTATAAAAAAGGAAGATGCACTATATGTCCACGAACAAAAGATATTAAATGTAAGAGTTGTTGAAAAAATTGCAATAAAAACATGTGCCTAAGCCATATGAACACAATATGTGATGCATGCTACCGAGTACAGCAAATTTATTCTAAGTTTGTTTATTGTTCTTTATATATAATCAAAAAAATTTGCTTTCACCTTTTTTAGTTTATTTATTTTTGCTCAGTTTTGTCCTGTTTTGCAATTATAGTCCTAAAATCTATGTTTATAAAATTCAGCGACTACACATGTAGACTGCAATATATGCTGAAATAAATAGTTTTATTTTGTGACAAACTTTTAACATTATATACCTGAAATATAAAAAAGTTTGGATTTTATTACTTTAAACAAAAAGTAAGATAAAGTAATGGGGTGCTGCAGACACTCCGCGAGTTGACACGTTCCTGAAATAGGCATGAGTAACGGAGGGTTAAACTCGCAAATTTGAGGTTAACTAAAATATTATAAATATTATATATTATAAAACTCCTACCTTCATCCTACCCTCTACCAACTCGCACTGGCCAGCGCGGTAGAGTATGGCTAAAATCCAAGCATGTTTGACACGACAAAAACACGGCCCTCAGTCCCCGGCAGTGAGCTGATCCTTGGTCAAGGTAGCGATCAAGAAAGACAGCAAACAGAGGGTGCGAAGAATCCCCGGGGCAGATCAGGCTACCACGGACGACCACAAATCTATATCGCCACGTACAATGTAAGAACACTGTCATCTGAAGAAAAATTACTGGAATTAGAAGAAGAGGTAAACCACATAAAATGGGACGTTATAGGTCTCTGTGAAGTAAGACGTGAAGAAGAAAACTGTATAACTCTTAAATCAGGGCATCAACTTTTCTATATGGGAAACAAAGAAAAAATAGGAGGAGTTGGACTTCTTATACATAAGAGACACACTAAAAATATCCAACAACTTAAAGGTATCAACCCAAGAATAATACCCTGCATACTGAAGCTTAATAAAAAAACCAGCTTTAAAATAATTCAAGCCTATGAACCTACATGTACACACTCGGACGAGGAAGTGGAAACCTTTTATGAAGACCTAGAAAATGCTGTAAAACTAGCGCCTACTACACACAACCTAGTAATGGGTGACTTTAATGCTAAGTTGGGATGTAAACTAGACGGGACCGAAGTAGCAAATGGTCCCTATGGATTCGGACAAAGAAATGAAAGAGGCGAAATGTTTTTGGGTTTCTTGGTACGAAATGGCCTCTTTGCAATGAATAGCTTTTTCAAAAAAAGTCCCCAAAGAAAATGGACCTGGGCAAGTCCAGATGGAGTCACCAAAAATGAAATTGATTTTGTCTTAACCAACAACAAAGACATGATCCATGATGTAACAGTTCTTAATAGATGTTCAGTGGGAAGTGATCATAGAATGGTAAGAGCGAAGATCGTGCTAAATCTCCAAAAACAAAGATACAAAATGATAACAAAAACACACCCAATAAAATGGAATCCGATCGAAAACACCATGTCCTTCGAAGAGGAAATTCTGAGATTCCTAGAGATAACAAATATAGACGTTATGGATATCGAAACCTTAAAAGATAACTTAATAAAAGCTATTAAGAACGCAGAAAAAAAGTGCAATACAAATTCTAGGAGAGATAAGGAGGAAAAGCTCTGTCAAGAAACAAAAAGACTTATGGAGGCACGAAGAGAACTTAAGAACAAAAACGATACGAATGCACGCGTACTACAACAACTTAATAAAGATATTAATAAAGCAGTGAGAAAGGACGTACGACAATATAACACAAAAAAGATTACAACGGTTGTCGAGAAAAATAAAAGTTTAAAGGTGCTGAAGAGACGTCAAGCTCTAGGTAAGAAGAACATTGTTAAGCTCGCAGATCGAAATGGAAAAGTGGTAACAGATAAAGATAATATAATTAAGGTAGTTGAAGAATTTTACACAGAATTATATAGAGAAAGGGGGAAGAAAGACGGCACCAAGTTGAGAAAAGTCCAGAATGTGGGTTCAGAGGATATCCCAGAAATAACAATCGAAGAAGTCTTAAAGTCATTAAATAGAATGAAAAACAATAAAGCAGCTGGTGATGATTAAATCGTTATTGAGGCAGTTAAAGCAGAAGGAAAGACAACATTGAAAGCATTGACGCAATTATATAACTTATGCCTTTCAAACGAGGTTACACCATCTCAGTGGAATAAAGCTGTTATAGTAGTCATGCACAAAAAGGGAGATATAACAGAGCTAAAGAACTATAGACCTATTAGCTTGTTATCTCACGTTTATAAGTTGTTTATGAAGATAATAACTAATAGGTTGACATCAAAATTAGACTTCTATCAACCTTGCGAGAAAGCAGGATTTAGAGCTGGATAGGGAACAAATGATCATTTGCCAACCATTAAGTCGTTGATTAAAAAAACCATTGAATATAATAGACCCCTGATACTTGTCTTTGTCGACTTTGAAAAAGCATTTGATACGGTCAGTCAAAGTGAAATGCTCCAAGCTCTAACACAATGTAGAATAGATCACCGATACATATCTCTCATCAGATACATCTATCAACATGCTCCAGCCTGTGTAAGACTTAATGAAGATACTGGGACTTTTCGTATTGAAAGAGGCGTTCGGCAAGGAGACAACATGTCTCCTAAATTATTTACAATTTTGCTAGAATACGCTTGTAAAACAATAGATTGGAACGAAAAGGGCATCAATGTAGATGGAAAATTTTTAAATAACCTTAAATTTGCAGATGATATCGTTCTTATTGCAGACAGCTTTGATCAGGCACAGATAATGCTCCAAGAACTCCATACTGCCACAAAAAGAGTTGGTCTTAAAATAAATTTTTCAAAAACACAATTTATGACAAATTTAGTCCACAACAAAAACATCTCAGTAGAAGATAAAGATATTGAGCCAGTTGACTCCTATAAATACTTAGGACATGAGATCAGAATAAGTCGAGACAACCAAACAATCGAGCTGAAAAGAAGAATAAACCTCGCTTGGGCTGCATTTGGAAGGATGAAGGATATTTTTAGGTCCAAGATTCCAATGTGTCTGAAAAGAAGAGTATTTAATCAATGTATTTTGCCAGTGATGACCTACGGCGCAGAAACCCTAACGCTCACAAGAACAACAGTGAGTAAACTACAAGTTGCGGAAAGAGCAATGGAGAGAATTATGTTAGGGATTTCTCTACGTGATAGAATACCCAATGCTACTATACGCAAAAGATCAGGAGTAGCAGACGATATTGAAAGGATAACAACACTAAAGTGGAACTGGGCTGGTCATGTAGCAAGATCAGTTGATGACCGGTGGACAAAAAGAATTTTGGAATGGAGACCCCGAATACAAGCTTACAGAAATAGAGGTCGATCCCCAACGAGATGGATAGATGACATAAAAAGAGTGACTACAAATTGGATTCAGATGGCGCAAAATCGAACTAAGTGGAAAAGCATGCGAGAGGCCTATGTTCAGCAGTGGACGTTAGAGGCTAGTTGATGATGATGATGAAAATATTATACAAAGCTACACGTGTACGTGACATAAACGATGCAATAGAGACTGGTATATTTTTAAATATTATTTAACGGTAAAAAATAATTTTAGGCTCGTACGCATAGTGGTACACATATATACCTGGATTCTCGAAAGGGTTAAGCCAACAATCTTGATCCTGCAAAACAGTGTGAATTGTAGAATGGGTATTACAAATGATAATTTATCAGCTCAGTCAAAAAAACCATTCAACATCTTTGGGTTTTTTAGTGATGCAATAATACGTGAGACTCTGAAATGTTTTCGCCAACTTGATATTTAATTAAGATTAAACCATATGTAATATTATTTGATGGCTTTCCATTTATCACCAATTTAAAACCTGAAAAAATTGTTGCAAGAGTGTTCATTTTGGATTAAAGTTGAAATATATTTTTGTTATTAAAATAATTGTTAGTTCTTTATTTATATTTGCACTAGTTGTCATAGACGAAAATACTACTGAACCTCTAAAAATTATACAAACAAGCTAAATTTTCCTGAAAATGTCAATTATGCTACCTTAAAAAATATGCAAAAAGTTTATCACTTTTACCCCACGTCTTCTCCTGAAAACACGCCTCCGTAAGGAGGGACAACGAAAAAAATCGATTTATCAAAAATCTGTACATTATGAAAAAAATATTTTAAATAAAAACCAAAGCTGAGATAATTTTAAATAAAAATATTTATTAACATTTTTTCTGTAAAATTAACCGTTCTCTCAGAAACAATGTTTAAACGACCGGTAGGTTTTAATGTCAGTTGCGCGTGCGAAATCAATTTTAAATGAAATTTATATCAACTCAACAATAAAAAAATTTAATATTTTTTGTTCACAGTGTCCTATTGACAAAAGTTAAAATGCGCTTTAAATGTGAAGAGAGCAGCCTTCGTATGCAATATTGGCATTTTGCAGAAAATTAAGCCAGTTTCTATAAATATGGTAGATTATAAATAAACTTTTAGCGATTTTTACCATTTTTTACGATTCTTATAGGACCAATAATGTTTGTTACTTACATACATTACATTTACCAGTAACTATGAAATTTTTATTATTAGATGATAGAACAAATGTGAGGCATTTGAAATAATATGTCTAAAAAAAGATGATAAATTTAAACTTTACACATATTATAAACGATCTAAAACGTTTAAAATTGCTTCTTTTTGTTACAAAAGTACGTTTTTTGAAATGACATAACTTCAGCTAAAAATTTCACCTAATTCCGTTTTCGTGGACGCTTTTTCTGTTACGTGCGATTGTTTGTGATATAAATGTTTAATTGTGGCAGTTTTTGGGCATATTTCAAATGCCTCACATTTATTTCCAAAACCTAAAAAGGAAGTTTGTAATCAAATGGAAGTAATATTTTTGATCTCATGATAATCGTAGGAAATGGTTTAATAAACGTTTATTTATTTAACACCTTTATAGAAACTAACTTTATTTGCTGCAAATTTTGATTTTTGTCAATGGGAAAATCTTATCAAAAGATATGGAATATATACCGTCGAGTTGATACAAATTTTATTTAAAATTGGTTTCGCCGCTCGCCCAACTAACTGAAAACGATTCATTCTACACGAAAAGTGCTAATAAACATTTTTGTTCAAAACTATCTTCATTAGCTTCATTTTTTATTTAAAATATTTTTTCTGTGGCGTACAGAACCTTCGTCCAACAGATTGTTGCATACCGGAAACATAGAAAACTATAAACCAATACCAATTACGGAACAAACGATCACCGATCACCGATACAAACAGTAAAAACCTGAATAGAAAAATCGATAGAATATAACACATCACTGGTACTTCTTCATAGTAAGTAGTACTAACACATATTCGTAGACTTTCGGAGAGCCTTCGATACCGTGGAATTAGACAGCATTATAACTGCTCTGAACAATAGTAGAATAGACTTACAAAGTTAGTACAAACATTGTACCAAAACGCCACAATGCGTGTAAAACTACATCATACCACCAGAAAAATTCATATAAAGCGAGGTGTGAGATAGGGCGATAGTTTCCCATCTAAATTATTTATAACGGTCCTCGAATACGCCTTTAAAATGCTAAAGTGGAAAAAACAGGAATAAAAATAGACGGGGAAATGTTCAATTATCTGCGTTTTGCCGACGAGATAGTATTTATTACCGAAGAACTGCGTGAAGCACAACAAGGGCTACAAAAATTAGAAACCGTATCTTCATTAATAAGAATGAGTCTGAAAATAAACATCAGTAAGATCAAATTTAGGACAAATTTGTTTTCCAGCGAACACCTTATCATCCAAAATCAAGCGGTAAAATTGACAAAAAAGTACACACATCTCGGTCATGAAATCAGAATAAGCAAGGATAATCAGACCTGTTAATTTCAACGACAAATAACTCTTATTTGGGCGGCGTATGGTTCAGTAAAAGACATCTTTAAGAGCAACAGGCCGAATATGAAATGGAAAAAAATTGAACAATGCATTCTTCCTATTATGACATACGCAGCAGTAACTCTCACCAAAACAACAGCACTAAAAAGGAGGAAAAACAACAGCACTAAGGAACCAAGACCTAAGAAAAAGAACAGGTATCACTGTGGTCGTCGAATGTACAGCCAAGCTGAAATGGAATTGGGCACAAAGCAAGACTGAAAGACTCAAGGTGGACCAGAAAACTAAGTGACTACCGCCCAAGAGAAGACAAACGCACCAAAGGACGACCACCAACACGCTGGATGGACGATATTAAACGAATATCCACGAAATGACAACAAACGCACAGAACCGTGAAGAGTGGCGAAAAATGGGAGAGACCTATGTCCAGCTGTGGACAGAAGAGTTTACATGATGATGGTAAAAGACTCTTGGTTACTCGATTTTTTCCGTTTTTCTTTCTCTGATGGGGGATTTTAGGGGGAAGCCTTGGAGAAAAAAACGGTAAACTTCTTTACATCTTTTTTGGAAACCCAATATAATTGACATCTCTGCAACATTACGCTTCTTTGTATAATTTTCAGAGGTCGAATCTCTAACGACTAGACTATTATATGATATTTAATATTAATTTTAATATAATAAAAAAAACAAAGTTAGAAAAATGGACAGATAGGGTAAGTCCAGGAAAGACGGGCCACTTTTTTTCTCAAACAGATTACTTGAAAAATTGACTAGTGTATAATACGATTTTTGGAAAATAATACTTATTATAGTTTATATATTTATTGTGCAAAATAAAAAACGTGTAACTTAAGCAATATAAAAGTTATAGAAATTAACATAAATACTTCTTATTGGCCTATCTATACCAGCACATAGGTACAGATGGGCCATTGCTATTGGTAGGGATGTGCTAATTTAAAACACATAAGATAATGATGTTAACCTATTTCTTTTTACTAGCAATTTTTCCACACGAATCACAAACATTTTCAAATTTTGTACAGTTGTCATGGCACCAGTGTTTGCAAATCAAACATTGAACCCAGTCATCTTTTCTAGATATTTTGCTGTAATCTTCACCACAACCAATGCACTCATTTTCATTAAATTCGTCTTCGTCTTCGCTGTCATCTAAAACTGGCACATCTGCATTCATATCATCATCAGACGAATCTAACTCATACTTTTTACATTGACGCCTTTTGTTTTGCTGCTTTGAAACTGTCTTCTTTTTTGATTCTTGTTTCTTTATCTTCTTTTCTTGAATTTTGTTTGCAGAATTAAGAATTTCCGCCACTCTTCTTGCTCGGCCCCTTACATTCTTTTTTGCAGCATCAATTTTGGGTACAGGCGATAACGTGTCCAATACTTTTCCAGGTGTTACACTTGAGTCTTCAACATTAGACGTACTAGCTGCAGTTTCTTCATCAACGACTAGAGTAATGCCTGCAAGTGAAGGACCTGGTTGATCTAAAATATTTAGATCTATTGCTGTATTACTTTGTTCTTCTACTATAGCTGAGGAGCTCTCATTTGTGGACAAAAAAGCGTGCTCTGGAATTTTATCAGGATCAAACGGTACAATTCCTGTGGCAACAAATCCAGAGGTTCCATTTTTCACCGTTGCTGAGATTTTCCACGCATTTCCTAACAACTCACCAAACTGATAACGTGTAATTTTTCTTGTTGGGTTATTTCTGATATAGTTTTGACATCTCGAGTAAAAATTAGCCTTTAAAGATTTGAAAAAAGCTCGGTTCAACGGCTGCAGAAAATACGTAGTATGACTGGGTAAGCACACCATTAAAATTTCGTTGTTTTCGGCGCATTCTAATACTTCCACTGCTGCTGTATGAGACGTATGTCCACCTAATATCAGCAAAACTTTGCCCTGAGGCTTTCGAGGAATAAACAGATTTTTTAGCCAATGTAAAAAAATATCTGCATTTACGTAGGCCGATTTTTCGGACATTACAAACATTGCTCCAGGTGGCATTCCATTCGCGTATTCTTCTTTTCTATTTTTTCCTTTAAAAATAGAATACGGAGGTAAAAATACGCCCTCAGCATTGCAGCAGCTTATCACAGAAATCGTTTCTCCTTTCTCCCTGATGTAATATCAGGGACATTCTTGGATCCTTTAGACGCGAGTACATGTCCAGGCCTGTTATTTAACTGCAAACCTGTCTCGTCTACGTTGAAAATATGCCCCGGCTTATTTATTAGTTGACTATTAGTTAAAATACTTAGCAGCAGATCGAAGTACTGTAACCTCGTGGTTTAATCCTTTTGCCCTGTCCAAAGAAACTCCTTCACCTATTCGCACTGATATATCTGGATGGCGACGTAAAAAAGACTTCAACCAGTCAAAACCAGGTTTATTGTTGTTTTTATTGAATTTGTGACTTACATTAAATTTTTCCGCTAACTCGAACGCCACAGTTCATACATGGTCACGAGTGGGTGCAAAACCATACTTTGGCAATTTCTTAATATGCAGCACTAATTTCATCTCGATCTCATCCCCAAGAGTTGAAGAAGGTCCAAGACGATTGTGTTTTTTTAGATCATTATTTTTTATTCTTCTCTGTATGCTACTTGGAGGTATGCCATAAGCTAATGCAGCTCGATTTAGTCCCATGCGATTTTCTCTGATAGCTGCAACTGCATTTTGTAGTGCTTCTTCGCTCCATTTACCTCTTTCAACAGTTAATTTCCGCTTATAATATGAAGGCATATTGTAACCTGTAACAGTATAGAAATTAATTACTAATACATATTATTAAAAAATATTGTTCAATAATACAAACCCAATAGTTATTATTAGCCCATCTATACCGATACACTGTGGCCCATCTATCCGAAAGGTTCGGTAGAGATGGGCCACGCCATCGAACACACAGTTTAAATTTTATAAGGGTATTTTAGGTTAGGTTCAGTTGTTTAATCTCAATATAACAGTTGAATACATAATTAATAAAAAAAAACTTACCTTTTGTCAAAACTTACACAACTTGAAAATTCACCAAGGAAAAATTTCACCAACAAAATATAATTAAGTAAAGAAATCTCTCTTGTTTATGCATACACGTCGCAATTACCACGTTCACAAGGTCTGTCGTTGACTAAATGTTACAAATCAACGTTGCCGCACTGCACAATAAATAGAGGATCTTCAATATGACGAATGGCCCGTCTATACCGATGGCCCATCTCTCCCGGACTTAACCTATACATACAGCCAAGAATACTTAAATAATTACCAATATGAGATACCATGCCAAACCTATGCCAATTTTTAACCAATTTCTAATAAATTTCTCACATAGCATATAAAAGAGCCATTCCAAATTTTCTAATTTTTAAATAGTAAATATTTTAAATGTAACTAAAAAATATATAAAACAACCCTTCAGCAAATTATGGCTGTTGTTAGAGTGAACCAAGGAAATAGTTTTAGAACAACATAAAGATATTAATAAAATTGTAAAGTTCTTTAAAACACCAGTAAGGCTGTAAATTTACAATAATGCTGAGAGCTGTCAGCTTTTACTTTTTAATTTTAATACCATTTTATTTCCAATGTTTCAGTTAAACTTTTCGATAACGAATCTTTCTTACACCTCAAAATCCAGTTAAATACGGATTCATTTTTGATTTTCAGAACTTCCTGCGGTGTTAACTTAAAATTCTGATCTCACGACTTCCATTTAGTAAATTAAATATTAAAGTGCGAATGACAACAGAAAATAAAACTGAAAAAAGCGAATGATTAAAATTTTTAAGGGAGATAGGTTTTTATTTTGAGAATCCACACAAAACTCTAACGGGGGAAACTGTATTTGCTGGCTTAACCCTGAGCTACTATCGTGTATTTACACCCACATAACTACTATCGTGGGGTCATAGATGACCCGAATTTTAAAAACCTCTAAACAAGATATAAAAATATATATTTTATTGTTTTTGTATTTTTGACAAATGAATGTGTATAGAAAAAAGAGATTTTTTGTAAACTTAAATTTTATTTCAAGAAAATTAAGATGCTATAATAATTATAGAACTTTTAAAATAAATTTTGATCAAAAACATAACTCATTATTATAACAAAAAAATATATCTTAAATTGAAATTAACGGTTCATTTTCTGAAAAGTAGTTTATAATAGTAACGTCTTAACCTAATACAAAAGAAAATCATAATAGAGTAACCATATAAAAAAAGTCGTGTTTTTTTTTTCGTAGTGTTAGAATCTTGCGACAAAATATTTGAACAAATTGTAAGTGTTTATCTATTCTTTGCAAGGTAACTCTCTGAAGTGAATGTGTTTTGCAGATGGTCCTATGACATTCTGCGCAAAATGTGGAATGTTTGTTATCCTTACCTCTGGGACACAAGTAGCATCTACGTCTTACAACGGGCCTTTCTGGTTTGGTCTGATCTTGATAAGTAATTTTATTTTCTAATGCTTTGGAAATTATCGAGCGTAATTCTCTTGACAAATTTGGCATTGCAAATCTTACTTCTTAATGTTCATTTATAAGACTGATTCCCAGCTCTTGAATAAAATCCGATCGATTTTTTCTAACCCCAGGATTAGCTGCGTGAAAAATAATGTGACTGTTTACTATAGCAATATCCATTATGAAATACCAAATTACTAAAGGTCATCGCTGACATCTTCGACCTGAACGATAAAGTGCACATTTTTGATCAAGTGCATCAACGCCCCCTTTCGACGAATTGTAGAAAGCTATTATATCAGGTTTTTTGCTTTCCTGGTCAACAGATTTGTCGTGATGCATAGACGACAACATAATTACACTTTTATTTTTTTTAGGGACATATGATACGATTGTATTGTCTCGTGTAAAACCAAACAAACACTTATCAACTTCGTAATTTTTATTTGGTTGAAATTGTGGAGGAATTTCTCTCTTATTTTTACGCATTGTAGGTAAGTCGAAGTTTTTTTAGTTCATCAACTAGCTCTATTGAGGTGAACCAATTATCACCAGTGATATTTCGGTTACTATTGGCAATTGTTTCCACTAAAGCAAGTACTGATCTTGTAGGTATGGATAGCTTTTGGGCATTAGGATCATTTGTTTTACCCGTTTACACAAAAGCATTTACCAAATAATGTGTTTTTGCGTCACATAAACACATGATCTTGATGCCGTACTTGACTGGTTTGGCTTTCATGTACTTCATGACTGAAAGGGCATCTACCTCTAAACCCAACCAACATTTCGTCCACTGTAACATATTCGAAACAGGTGTAGTTTGCTGTACTGTTAGATACGAAACATTTAAATAAATAGGACACTGCTGCAAGTCGATCTCCATTGGCCTTCTTTTGCTCTCTTATTTTATGATTGTCAAATCTTATTGCTGTGAAAAAAAATAAAAAGCGTTCTTTTGACATTGTAGCACGAAAAGTTGGCCTACCTAAAACACTTGTCGAAAATAATGAATCGACATTCTCATGATTAGACTTTAGTACACCTGAAAGGTATAAAAGGCCCAAAAAAGCCTTAAATTCACCTTCGTTTAGATGATCGACAAATGTACATGTATCCCCATAATTTACACTGAACTCGGTAATTTTTTCATTTGTGTACTCTAGTATAGAGGCCAACATGTCAGGAGTTATAAGAAGTGACCAGGATTCAAGTGGACTGGATGATTTTGTTTCTAAGACAGGTTCACGAAGACCAGGAAGGTGTGTAATAATGTTCTTCATTTTTAGCCCACTTATATCTGTTCCGTTCATAGTAAAAATTTGTTTCATTATTAGATGCTGTTTCACATTCGTCGCTTGATAAGTCACTTACGTCAATTTCTGAATCTGTGTCGTGAACCGAATGTTCACTTTCAGTGTCAGTATCACTGTTATTAGAGTCACTATAAGTGTCAATATTTTCGGTTGGTTCCTCCAGAGATTCGAGAGAGTCAAAAACATTTTCACTTGTCACCGTACTTCCGCTAATTCTTAAGGCCATTTTAATGTATTATCTTAAATAATAATAACGTAACTACTAGGGTGGGGTCAAATCCCACCGGAACTCAGCAGCACGTGTGCACTATCCCACTGATCGTTTGCTACTAAGCGGCATGCTAAACTACGTACTTAATTGGGAGAATTCTTCTTCTTAAGGTGCCGTGCATTTCTGCGTAGGCGTCCACCGTACATCGTCTTGTCAGGTGAGATGTTAAATATTCTGGTTTAAATAATTCTGTTTTTAGCAGCATTGCGAAGCATTTCATAGCTGTGGATTCCTGTCCATTGTCGAATATTGCGCAGCCATGACATTTTTTTACGTCCGAGACCTCTCCTACCCTCTATTTTCCCTTCGAGAATCAGTTGCTGAAAAGTGTATCGTTCTCCTCGTATAATGTGCCCCAAGTATGCAGTCTTCTTACTTTTTACATAATTAAAAAGTTCCCTATCCTGTAAGCCCGCTCTTCTGAGTACTTCCTCATTTCTGACCCTGTCCGTCCATGATATTCTGAGCATTCGACGCAGGCACCACATTTCAAACACTTCAAGTTTGTTAATGGAACTGGCCTTTAACGTCCATGCTTCCATTCCGTACAGGAGAACAGGCCACACGTAACATTTAAGCATCTTGTATCGGAGATTGAAGTCCAATTTGCGATCAGTCAGAAACTTACGAAGCCTCAAAAAAGCATTTCTGGCTTGTTCAACTCTGCTCTTTATTTCATTCTCGGGGTCCCAACCCTCATTCAGCAAACATCCCAAGTATTTGAATTGCCTGACTTGTTCGATTTCTTCTCCAGAGACATATATCTTTGCGTTGGGGTAATCATTTCTACTTATAATCATTGATTTTGTCTTCTTGATATTTATTTTCAAACCCCGAGCTTCACTTGCAAGAGTTAGATCATTTAAAAGGCATTGAAGATCTTCGATGTTATCTGCCACTATGGCTGTATCGTCGGCATACCTGATGTTATTAATAAATATGCCGTTAACTTTAATACCCTTATTAGAGTCCTCCACTGCTTCTGCGAAGGCTTTTTCTACGTATAAATTGAACAGCATTGGGGACAGTATACAACCTTGCCTTACTCCTTTTTTAATGGAGAAATCTTCTGTTTCGTTGAAATTTTGAAGACGTACTGTTGCTGTCTGATTCCAATACAGATTGGCGATGATTCTTATATCCTTTGCATCCAATCCCAACTCTTGTAGGTATTTTATCATCAATTCATGTTTTACATTATCGAATGCTTTCTCGTAATCGATGAAACAGATAAAAACATCCTTTCTTTGATCTAAACAATTCTGTATCAATGTTTGCATACTAAAGATCGCTTCTCTCGTGCCAAGTCCATTTTTGAAACCAAACTGACTCCATCCACTGACCTCTTCACATTTCTTAAACAATCTAGTGTGAAGTATTCTCAGGAAAAGTTTTAAAAAGTGACTCATTAGGCTTATTAGTCGGTGGTCCTTGCAGAAGTTCGCACGTGGTGTTTTTGGTAGGGCAATAAATGTAGATCGAAGCCAATCTTTTGGAATCTGGCCCGTATCGTAGATGTCGTTAAAGAGCTTGACAATAATGTCTAGGTTTTCTTCATTAAGTAACTTGATTGTTTCTGCGTACATATCATCTGGTCCTGGAGTTTTGTTACTTTTTAATAGTTTGATAGCGTGTACAATTTCAGCTTTCAAAATACTTGGGCCATACAAATGGTCTCCCAGTTGTGGTGGTTTTTGTGTTCTGTCATCATTGAACAAATTGGCTGTGTACATTTTCCAAGTATTAAGTATATCGCTAGGGTCCGTTATTAATTCATTTTGGTCATTATGTATACCAGTGACTTGTTTTTTCTTGAAGACACCAGCAATTTCCTTAATTTTCTTGTGAAGATTGAAGCTGTCGCCAAGTTTATATAGGCTTTCAGCCTCGGCGCAAAGTGTAGTCATCCAGATCTCCTTCGCCGCTATAATTTCTTTACGAATTTGACTGTGTATATTTCGGTACCCTATTTCGTCCTGCCTGATCTTACACTGCCTGCGTTGTTCCATCATCTCTAATATTTCTTCTGTCATCCACTCATTCTTGGTAGTTGTTTTACTCTCGAGTAGAAAAGTGTTGTTCAACTCATCAAATGATTCTTTTATGGTGGTCCATGACTTTTCAACATCATTCTCAGTTGCCATATTAGAGAACCTATTGTTTATTTCTTCTGTGTACGCTTCATTTGTTTCATTGTTTTTGAGTTTTCTAATGTTTACTGATGCCTTCTGGTGTTTTCTTTTAGCTGTAGCGAGCCTCAGTTTGATATTTGCTACTAAGGGATTGTGGTCGGATCCTATGTCTGCTCCAGGTAATGCAGATACCTTAGTAATAGCATTCCTGTACCTTCTATTAATTGTCACATAATCTATTTGGTTCCTTATAATGCCCTGATGTCGGTCTAAAGGCGACTTCCATGTGTAAAGCCTCCTGGGTGGTAACTTATACCAAGTATTCGTTATGACTAGATCTTTGTCTTGACAGTACTGTATCAATCTGTCCCCTCTGTCGTTTCTCTGACCAAGACCATATTTTCCAACTACGTGATCTACAGCTCCTTCCCCAACTTTTGCGTTGAAGTCTCCTAATACGATGTTAATTTCGTGATTCTTAGTCACCTTTAAGGCTTCGTCTAGCTGTTGATAAAATCGCTCTAGTTCTTCTTCTGGCTTGTCTGCTGTAGAGGCGTAGACTTGTATAATATTTATGTTAACTTTTCCATGCAACTGAATAAGTATGACTCTTTCGGAGATCGGGACAAAGTTCTTCACGGAGGCGCGCAAATTGTCGCTTATCAGAACTCCCACCCCATGTCTGTGGTGAGGGTCTGTGCTATCACTGCATGAGTAGTAAAGGGTTTTACCAGTAGTATTGATCATGCCTGTGCCTTCCCATCGCAATTCGCTTATGCCGAGAATATCGATGTTAATTCTGTTCATTTCCTGAATTAGATTTTGTAGTTTGCCTGCTGCAAATAGGCTTCTGACATTCCACGTAGCAATTTTGATTGTCTTATCAAGTTGAAACCGGGAGATTCTTCGCACCCCTTGACCATTTAAGGCCTGCCCGGGACTAGGGGCCGTTTGTTTTGTTTCTTCCAACATGACAAGAAAAAATCTACGGACGGATGTCCTGAGGAATATAATGCGGTAGTTTCCTACTTGCTTTCCGCATCGCAGTACCGTAGCCCTCTAACTGTTTCAGTCTCACCTACGGTATTCTAGTAAGAAGCCGGTTTAGGATCATTTCCTTTACGCCTAATTCTAGTACTGGTGATCGCTGCTGCCCTTCACCAGGTTGATTCTATACTATCCCTAGAAACAGGGTTGCCACTTCCGTTGAATTCACTGAACCGAATACTATATTCTCCACCTTCATCATCGTTGTGGTCTTCACCCGTATCCCTGGGCAAGGGGGCCGTGTTATACCCCACGGAACTGGGTCCCCATCTGAACTTAGCCATCTACTAGCTCCGGTCTACTGAAGCAAGAGATGCCCACCCCCGCGACATGGACGCGCCAGACAGGAATTACTCATATGAGCGACAGAGAAGGTGGCTCTGTGCCCTATGAGCCGAGTTAATGGGAATGTGTGATACCATTCCCAAAAGCAATTGGGAGAATACATACAATAATAACAAGGTCGTTCGCCAAACTGTCTACCAGTGGCGCGCGAAATTTCAAGTCCTGGGGTCAAATTTGACCCCACGATCGTAGTTCAGGGTTAAGTCCGTTCCTCGCGATTCTGAGCAAAACTAAATTCCAATGTAAAAGTTTATATCAAATAACGCAAAAACTATGGCAGATATTGAGATGTTTTTTTTATATGGAAGGTCTTAGAAAGTTCTAGTCCAATATTTGGTTGTAAATTAATAAATTGTTTAAACAATATTTTTTTTAAATATTTTTGGTTAAAATAAACGTATTTTTTTTTAAATAGGGCACTACAGAATTTGACCCACTTTCCGAATCTGTTTTTATTTTTAACTAAAGTGTAACATAAAGCAGCTATTTCATATAGACTTTTTTAAAAATCTTAAATTGTGCTAAATGTTACTCTCTCTCTGTCAGTACAGGCTGTCCTTGTTGATAGTTTCTGGACTCTCGCCGACGAGTAGGTAAGAAAGAGGGGGGAAGTCATAAATACTGTTGAATAATATTATTAGGGCTTATTCCGACTTTTTACAAACCAGTGTGTTAATTGTATTTAAAATGGGTAGTTCGCGAAGACGTTTACGTTGCGGACGAAAAAGTCGACGACGATTGAGGAAATTTTGTATAAATAAGCAGTACCTATAGTTTCATTAAATTTTTATATGAATAAAAATATTTTCTGTTGATTTGTGACATTTTCCTTCTAAATGTTTATACTGTTTTTATAAAATACTATTGTTTTAGTATTTACTCATATAATTATAATTTATTATGTAGCAACAGAATAAAATTTTGGTCAATCGGTCAGTACATTTTTTTGTATTTTAATCAGAATTATTATTTTCTTTTCTTCTTTACATGAACTCAGAGTAATATCCAAATATTTTGCAGTATTTGAATATCAATTTTTGTTATTGAGTTTAATGCGTCGACAACTAATGGTCATTGGCATGGTACAGTGAATTTTTACAGTCAGGTACCTAGTGTAGTGTGTGTGCAGGTGTAGAGTAATTTTCTTGATACTTAGCAAAGTCGACGTCATTGTCTTTGCTAAGAGACGCTAATTGTATCCGAACGTCTGCGGTCCTCCGGTGAGTACCGATCGCACAAGGATATAAATTATTTTCATCTATTAATTTTTAATAAACGAAAATTTCTCCACCCAGATGAGATTCGAACTAACGACCTTTACGTTCTAAGGTAGGCGCTCTTACCACTGAGCCACAAAGGGGGTTGAATATGGAATTTGAATATTTATATTTATTGGAATAATTATTTTGAACGTTTTTGTTAGTAAAGTTTACATAATATATGAAGTTTGTTTCGTCACTTACTTGTCCAGTCATATTAGTCCAGGCCCCAGGGTAATAAGGATTTTCTCGTGACAATCAATAATCCAGGTAGCTGAAAACTTTTTTAGTTATTGTAGACATAGAAGAACAAAACCTACCTGTTTCCTGCCTAAAGTTCGGAGCCGTTTTTTAATGATTCGATTTAATGCAAAAAAACGCGATTTTTTTCACTCCATTAGAATGCTAAATATTTGACATAAAATTATAAAATTTTATTTTTCAGAATATTGACAAAGCTTCAAAATGCCGATTTCTGTAAGTTGAAAAGTCAATTTGTTGCTTTACAAACTGCAGAATAAGTGACAATTGATATTTGTTAAAAACTTTGATTAAACAATTTTAAACTTTAGAGTTCCAGCCAAGGTTGGGTATTGGGGTACTTAACAAACCCTCAAAATTTGGAACCGATATATTAATTATTTTAAAAATTATTGTATAAGTTTATCCCAGAGGAGATATAATTTGTTTTTACAATAACATAAGACAGAAAATAATAAAGATAGGGTAATGCTGTGGGTAACAAATGAAAGCAAAAGAATACCATCAAAAAGTATTAAAAAAAGGTAAAAAAATGATTTATCATAATCAAAAATCCTCATGTCAAATTTTTGAAATTATGTAGTTTATAAACATTTAGAATAACTTTAAAAACATTGTCCTTAGAAGAAATCTTTTTTACAATTAAAATTTGGGCCAAAGTTAGCAATGTTTTTTTGTTAGTTCACAGCTAATTTGATTATAATAATTAAGGAACCTCTTTGACACCATGTTAAAGAATGGCATTTGTATTTTTTGATATAAAATTTGCACAAATGTTGTATCTTTACTTTCTACGAATTTTCAAAAATGTAGTTCAAATGGTGATTAGGAAGAAACTACAAATCCATGGAGTTTAAAAACCGAACAAACAATTTCAAACTAATAAAATTTTCTGTACCTTCAGATCTACTCAATGGATTTTGATTATTTTTTTTTAATTTGTATGTAATTTCTACGTACATTACAAATATGAAATTTGTTTATATATTAATTAATTAATAGTCTCGTTTATTTAAACAATTCGTGAAAAAATAATTTTCTTCCAAAAATCTACTTTTTTAACACTAGTATCATTAATAATCATAGAAAAGATTGCGTTTTTTGCCTTTAATTGTTAATAATTAAAAAACGGCTCCAAATTCAAGGCAGGAAACAAGTAGGTTTTTTTCCTATTATAGGTCTACAATAACTAAAAACTTGTCAGTGACCTGGATTATTGAGTGTTACGAACAAGGTCTATTTTTTGCTTATTTCCCTGGAGTATATATTTGATTAACATCTGCGTAATTTCTTTGAAGCTTCCTCACTGGTTTTTCATATTGCTATGATAGCAGTATCATCGGTAAATGTTGCAATTGTAATATTTTCTAGGACAATCATATAACACGTATAAAAAAGGTAAATACAGTTCTTTGTGGCAGTCCTGCTGTAATTTCTTTCTGTTCCGTGTATGTTTCTTCCTGTTTAATTCTGAAATATCTTTACAAGATGCAAGAGTCAATTATTTAAGAGTATCGTTTTGGTAAATGTAGTCTTAGTTTATAGTTATGGCATCTTTGCCATACTTTATCATATACCTGAGTCACGTCCTAAATTGTTCATCATATTATCCTTCATGATCCATATTTCACATCCATGTAAATAGTAATACAGTATATTTCATCATCATCAATGGCACTTCAACTCTTCGTGAGTCTTTGACGCGGTTACTATTGCCTCCCATATTTGTCGGTCCTGTGCCAGTAATTCCCATTGTCGCACTCCCATTTTCTCTAGATCTTGGAGTATATTTACATATAACAAATTAAAAATCCTTTTGCAATAAGTATTCAGTATACATCTAAGTTTCATAAATGCTCCTCATAAATCTCATAAATCTAAACTTTTGTAACCTGTTCTTTGTTGACAATTAGTTGCATAGGGCCGACGTTTACTAACCACAAGTAAATTATCTTATTTCTTTCATTTGACAATAATAATTGTCTGTTAGATTAGTATTGTAATAAGTAAATTAGTCTCTTACTGAATGATAATAAACAACACATCAAACTTATTGGGAAACTATTTCTTGTGTCATGTCATATTTTATTAGATTTTGGTGTAATAAACCACAACCTATCAAATTCAATATTAAAAATCAAAATTGGAAATGATAGCGTGACTAAATTATTCCTTCCTTCAAGAAATTTTAAAAAGAACTTATTCCTATTACTATTCAGTGCAAGGACAGTTATTTTGATATTTATATCGAATAGAGAATACTGTTAGTTTGCGCAGTTTGCGGTATGGACCCCAAAAAAATATTTTATTTGAAAAGATTGATAAAGATATGGAACTGTGGGAAAATATGCTATAAAAATTGCAAGATCTTTATTATAATTTTTATTTGGAACACCTTCTCAAGGAATATTAGACATAATTCTATATTTATATAGTTTCATTTTATCAATTTTAATGATCGTGATACTAATCAAATTTTTATGATATATAATTATAATCTTTGTTTAAAGTTTTTATTTTCCGTAAACTTTAATCTACGTTAAAATTAAGACCGTCAATTTTTCCGTAAAGAAGTAACAAATAAATTATGTATGTACCTTTGTTACATTGTAAATTTATCAATAGATTATATTACTTTGATCTGTTATTCTATTTACTCAAAACATCACTAAAGAGAAATTTATGATTTTACTGTAAGCCCAAAACCTGTCACTTCAGGGGTTGTCCCAATTATATAATCGGCTCGAGTAAAAGATTAACGCATTTTTGACCTGGACTTGAGAGAGATATCTGAACGAAGTTTAGAATATTACTGCATGAACAGATTTTGTTTTCGTAAAGAAAGAAATTTTTGAAATAGAGATAGCCCACTGAAATTTACCGTTAGGATTTTCGAGTATGAGCCTTAAGAAATGAATATAGATGAGATCAAGCATTTTCTCCAAACTTATGGAATCATCGTCAAAATACAGCATATGATTTGGCCAGGACTAACAACAGCGTTAAAGGTCTTCACTATCCACTTCAATCTTTATTTAAATGTATTCAGTCCACACTTTGAAGTCTTTTTGATGCACTTTTTGTAGAAATTACTTTACTAGACACATATTATGTGTGTTTCATATGTCTGTGTACCATTTATTAGCATTCTTCAATTGTATTATTTTTAGAGGTTGTTTGAGCATATGAAATAAAATGCCCTGAATACATTAACTCCATTTACCCATTTTTTGGCATGGACGATGACCCATAAGTAGTGAAACTAAATTCTAGTAATATTTCTGTGCTTTTAGACCAATTAAGGTATAAAACTATAATTTTAATTTTTCAATTTTTTCAGGTTTTTGGTCATGGCCTGTCCAGGAACTTTGCTCCGGTAAGTAAATATTTTATTGCAATGTAGTCCACTTAATGAACATTTTCACGCATACCTTTTTTCCTTACCATTAAAATTGACCATGTGCACTACGGTGCTTTGACCAGGGATGGGAAGATTTCACCCCTCTTTAGGGGTAAAAAATATTTACTAAAAATAACACTGGAAATTTTGAAAGCAATAATTTTCGACTTCTTCGAAAGTGAAAATGTCAATTAAAAACAAAAAAAATTCGCACGGTTTCTTTATAAAAGGTGCAGCTTATGAAAAACAAAAAGAGTGTTGGGACTATGCTTTTTGTTTACGATACAAGTGGAGAAGTATAGAAATACAAGAGGACAAAAAATCTTATTATTGAAATTTGGTTCTTCGTCAAATGTCAAATTTAAAGGTTTTAACGTAAAATATGAAGTTACCAATGCATTTTAATGAAAAAAATTTTGTAGTGCTTAAAAAAATATTAAAAATTATTTTTTACAAAAATTTCTAGCGCCAATTCTATGGGAGATTGGACAAAACTAAAGTTGGTCTTTTTTTTTCAGCGACAAAAAACGTGAAAAGCATCCTCTAATTATCACCCTAATAAAAATAATCATTACCCCTTTATAGTTTATTTTAATAAAGTTTTTATAGTATGCTTCAGAAGTTTGATTACGAAAATTTGACCGTCGATGAGCAGCTGCTTTCTTTCCATGGTAAATGCAGATTTCTGCACTATATACCTTCAAAACCAGGGAAGTACGTAATAAAGAGTTATGCCGTATGCGACAGTCAAATTTCATATGTGCACAATGGCCAAATATACAGTGCTGAGTGTCTTACCACCCGACTTTTTAACGTAAGAGATAGAAAACACAGTTACCTTGTGAAATAAAAAGAAATGAAACTCGTAGAGGTGGGAACTAATCAATAGAAACCTATAATTTACATTACATTATATTACCAATATCGATAGTCTCACACCTTTAGACGTTAGCTTCGAGCGAAATCACCTCGGTCATAATTATTATGTTTGACGTCGTATGTGTGACGTATTTCCATTCTTTAATGTCTCATAAAGTAAAAACTGACCTTAATAAAGCAAAAATGTGAATAAAATAATTTAATTAATAGTGATTATTTAATCTAAATTAATTTTATTTAAATTTTTATTTAAATTTAATCTAAAGTTTTAAATTATTAACCAAAAATAATTTCTACTACCATTTTAGGAGTTTCATACTGCTTGTCACAGATCTACGAACACAGGTCTCTAACTGTGGTCGTTAGTTCTCTGCTCTTGTCACGGAATAATTAATTATCAATCCATCGTGGATTAGTAGTAAGAATTCGACACTGCGGTGCAGACGATTAGAGTTCAAATTCTACATGTGTTTTTTTTTTAATAATTTGAAATTATGCAGAGATCGTTTTGCGTTTGAACATTTATGTCAGTCGTTACTAGTATTAGAAGTGTTTAAAGTTAAACATAAATATTTTATTGAAATAAGTGTCCGTCGTACTTTCGAATATAAAGTAAAAATTAATCTAAAGAATTTAAGAATTTAATTAAATTTAAGTTTAAAGAATGTTTAAATAACTAAAAATCCTACAAAAATAAAAAAAAATATTGTAAATAAACGTATTTACAATTGTCAATTGTGTTGAAAATCATTACCTGTACTGAGGAATTGATATTAACGTTGAGAATTTAGTGATGGATTTGATATAAACAGTCTTCACCGGATTATTTTGCATTCACAACTGAAGACTGTATAAATTGAATTTGAATTATTTTGTATTTTCGTTTTATAACATTGAAATAAAAATAAATTGTAAATAATGAGTTTTTCGAAAATTTGTTACCTAATATGTATCATATTTTCTATTATTTTTTAATTGATAAAACAAAAATTTTATCCTTGGTGTGAATTGAACCCCAATTTTCTTGTCAATAGACAACGTCCCTAACTACTACACCAACTCCACATACTTAATTCTTTTCGGACAGAACATACCTACCTTTATTTTGGTCAAATATTTCAGTTGAGTTATTTTTATTATTAAATAAACTTAAAGATTTATAATTTAAAATCGCTACCAATGAATGTTTTTTACTATAATATATCTTAATTTATTCAAGTATTTATTCTAACATCAGAAGATATTAAAATAAAATATTTTTGAGGTTATCCGTATAATTATGACCGAAGTCAAATAGCCACGTCTAGCGTCTAAAGGTGTGAGACTATCGATGGTGGTAATGCAATGTAATATAAATTATAGGTTTCTATCGATTATTTCCCACCTCTACGAGTTTCATCTCTTTTTATTTCACAAGGTAACTGTGTTTTCTATCTCTTATTATGAAAAGCCGGGTGGTAAAGCACTCATCACTGTATAGTGGTAAAACCGGAGACCAACGTAAACGCAACCAAAGCAAGCGAGTTGTCTTAGAGATGCCAAATGAAATGAAAAGATCTGGAAGAAATGTGACTACTGACAATTTTTTAACAAGCGTTGATCTTGCAAGAAAACTTGACAAGCAAAACTTAAAATTACTTGAAACATTTCAAAAAAGTAAACCAGAACTTCCTCAGGAATAAGTAAATGTACGTAGGAGGGATGTACATTTAATACAATTTGGTTACCAACATAAAGGTATGTCTACCTACTACTACCATAAAAAAGAAAAGGTTACTTTGCTATCAATCATGCATAATAGTGGTAAAATTTCTTAAGATGAAAAGCCGCAAATAATTCTTGACTGCAATAAAACAAAGTCAGGTTTAGACATCATGAACAAGCTTATCCGAACGGACATAGTCAAAAACGAAACAACAAGATGGCCTGTGCTAGTTTCGTATATGATTAACATTAGCGGATTGAAGTCTTAAATTATATAGTGCCATCTAAGCGAAGAGCGAAAAACAAAAAATGGTTACAAACCACGCGAATTTCTGCAATTAGAAAAGGAGAGTTAGTAGCAATTGAAACAAGTGCAGATGAAGCTTCTAAATCACAAGGTCATTCGGAAAATCCTAGAGAATTAATATTCGATTTATTTGTGAGAATCATCACAATATTATTACACTGTTTAATGAAAAGCTTTGGAATTACTTCTGACCTCATTAGTATTACGTGTCACAAAATCTGGTATAATAAGTATTAAATAATTTTTTTTATACATCCTGAATGGGATGGGTGATAGTGTGCATCATTCTTTGTGTGATACTTTTTCTTATTTAGATTTTATCTGCAAACTGTTTTTCCCTTAGACCATAAAAACTGATAGACGCGCCGTAATGCTATTCTCTCGTCTAGAGGAGTGAAGCCAACATAAAACGATTCAGACAGCTGTGAGTAACGTCAGTTTGCGGCAGAAACGGTAGAGATTAGAAGTGTTGATAAGCGTTGTGAACTTTTTAGTGTTTCAATTTAAAAATTTTCCAATACATTAATATTTTAATTATGGTGGCATCTTGCAGTGCATTTAATTGTACGCAGCGACAAAAAAGGGACACAGTGTTTAAAATAGATACATATGAGATAGAGAGTCTTATATATAATTTTTATTTTATAATTAGATTAAAAACTAAAGGATTAAGTAAATAAATTGTTTTAGATTTTCTAAAGATTCATCATTACAAAAAAAATGGATTATAGCGATGCGCCGTGAAAATTTTAAACCAACAAAGAGTTCTAAAATGTGCTCCAAACTTTTCACAACGGATTCGTATATTACTAGCGGTTGGAGATCAAAAAAACAATTAAAAAAAGATGCTGTACCTAGCATTTCCGATTTTCAAACTAGCTTTATTAAGCAAGTTACAACTAGAAAATTTACAAAAAAAAAGAGAAACTGTTTCAGTCAAACCAACAGGATCTAAAAGGGAAAATACAAATATAATGAGTGAATCTACCACCATAAAGACTCCTGTCGAAATTTCAGACGAAGCCACCTTAAAACCTCCCTTGAAAAAGCGAAGACACTATCTTGGTGACTTTGAACAAGGATCATCTAACAGAGACCAGGGGTATAAAGTAGTAGTAAACAAATTAATTCAGAGGAAAAGCAAACAAATCAAAATGTTGCAACAACGAAATAGAAGGCTTAGAAAATAGAGCACAACAAATACTGTGAATATGAAAACTGTTGATCATCAACTCATTGACAACTTTATAACTGATGAAAATAATAGGGAAACAATAACTAGTAACCAGGATCAGGATTAAACTGTAAATAATTTAAGTTTTTCATGAACATTGTCATCTTATGTTTGTGATGTTGTTGACTACATCGCTGGGTTTATCGTTAAGAAAGTTAAGAAAACATTAGGTTGTGACATATGTTTGTGTGCAATTGAATGTGATAATTTACAATTTCCATTCATAAGACACAAAAATTATAGCATATCAAATAATTTTTTAATTCAACCTTCTAAAGACCTTATTCATATTTGCAAAATTGCTGAAAGCGAAATTAAATTTATGTACAATTCAAAAAAATTAAACGGTTCCAAAATAATGACAAAATTGATCTTAAATGTCATGAGTAATGTGCATGGTTTTGTGTTTAACGCATACAAAGAACATATGTTTGATCATGAGTTTGAAACAAACCATTTGTTTAATCTAATAAAGATCATTTGTTTCCATTATTGCAACATTAGATTGTACCACGAAGGTAAAAAACTGAATAATGTAATAAGAGTTAGAAGTGAGTTAACAAAAGCTATTTTGTTCTGTGGTCAATAAATAAATAAATTTACTACATATTTTTTTACCTAACCTGAAACTTCCACCCAAAAGAAAATTATTCTTCTTTAAATTTATTTTTGAATATCAAACAAGAAGTGATATACCAACGGTTAATATGTAGGTATGCAATTTCAAATAAAACATTTATTTTTACAATTTAAGGCAAAAATATTTATTAATTACTTTGCTAAATAATTTATCTTCCATATTTTTTACAAAATATTGAAGTTATATTAAAATTAATCTAAAATTGGGTAATTATATTAGCGCTTTGCTAAGAATCCAAGCGGGCTCTTGCCGCATTGTGACGTCACTTTGCTTCAACGGTTCGATACAAGGCGTGTATATCAGTTTTTATGGTCTAAGGTTTTTCCCTTTATTACGGTTGTTTGATTATTGTCTTCCATTTTGAACCTAAACCTAATCTCTTTGAAAAGTCTCCAAAGACTTATTTGGAAAGTTTGATTGTATTTCGATCTTGTGATTTTTTTAACATCGTATCTACAAAAACATGTTTCCATAGAAATAGAAACTTTCGTTTTACGCAATATATATATTATTTTTCAACTTTTAAACTTACAATCCGTAGGAAGATCTTTAGTCTTAGTGTATGGTCTAGGTTAATATGGTGTGGCGTTTACTTCACTATTCTTTAATAAATATATATGCTTATGTTAATCACTTTGAACTCACTGATTACAACCATGTTAAATTAGAAATACCTAATCCGGTTGTACTCGTAAGAATAATTTTGCAGGAAAATATAAAATAAAGACATGTTTTAAAAATCTAAATCTTTTCGTGACCTTGTTAATTGACACGTAACTGTATTTAATGTCTAGCAAAAAAGGTAAACCTGCTAGGCAAACAAATCTTTTTGCGTAAAATGTACAGTGCACATGAATTATATGAAAATATTTAACGTAAATAATTTCTTATTGATACTCAAAAAATAGATTTGAACATTATTTGTTTAAATTTAATTTAGAAATATTACTTGTTTTATATTTTCATTATAATGAATTATATATTTCTCGTTGTGAAAGAAATATAAATAAAAATACATCGTTCCCAAGGCGAAGATCTGGATGATTTTGTGCAGAAGTGAAGAAAAAATGTCAAGAAAAGAAAAAGCTCAAACCTGAAATACATGTCAACCAAAACACAAGAGGCATACCATAATTAAAAGATAATTAGAAACGAAACACATACACTTGTTACGGTCTGCAAAGGAAATATGGCGCTTCATAAGAGGTCAAAGAACGGAGATAAAGGTACTAATAGAACCAAAACACATATAAAAGGATACGTGGATTTACTAACTAAAAAAGCTCTATGCAGAGGAAAAACAAACGACGCTAAAACCAGAAAAACCACAAGAGTTACCACAAATAAGGTACAAGAAGTTCGTCAAATACTTGAAAACCTATAGAACAGAAAAGCAGCAGGTAAAAACGAAATACCAACCGAATTACTGAAATATTGTGGAGCGGCAATGACAGATCAATGAACAGCATTAATTAATACAATTATAGTATATAATAAAATAGCGGAAGAATGGAGAACGAGCAAACTAATTCTATCATTCAAAAAAGGAGATTTTTGAATAGTAGAAACAGGGGTATACAGAGGTATAACCTTGTTAAATACTACGCTAAAACTTAACTAAAATTTTACCAGTGCTAATAAATCAGAGGATAAGTTTAGCAGATAAACAACACGGATTGCGTAGTAGAAGATCATGCAGATACAATATTCATTATAAAGCAAAATACTGAGAAATCTTCTTCTTCTTAGAGTGCCGTCTCCCTACGGAGGTTGGCAATCATAAGGGCTATTTTCATTTTTGAACTACCCAAAACAAATCAATCGATCTGAATTGATACGAATCACGTAGATTATTCAACCATGAGTTCTGCGTTCGGCCAACAGATCTCCTTCTTTGAATCTTTCCCTGTATTATGAGTCTCAAAATTTCATAGTTTGGTCCCCTCATCACGTGGCCTAGATATTCCAGTTTTATGGTTTGTATAGAGGTTATTAATTCTGTTTCTTTAACAACCCTCTCCAGTACTTTTTTATTTGTAATTCTATCAGTCCATGATATTTTTAATACTCTGCGATATAAACTGAATTCAAAAGCCTCGATTCTTTTTAAATTGTATTTTTTTAAATCATGAATGTGTTGCTTGTGTGAGTCCATTTCAAATAGGTAAAGAAATAATAAATAAGACTTACTCACAATCAATTTAATTTAACCATCAGATGACCGGTTTCGCTTTCTACAATATGCAAAGCATCTTAAGGTCTCGATACAAAGTTAAATAAATGCTGAAATGATAAAAACCCATATTAGGGTGTTGTCTAATAAAGATAAGCAAATTAGATGTTGTAAATTACAATAATTATGCCAATATTACATGTCTGTGGTTTTATTTCAAAATGAGTAAGTTGAATAAAAAGGTATAAAAAGTTTTAAAAGTTTAAACAGACAAGGTAAGGCCCACAAATTGTTATAAAATAGTTTATTAGATTGAAATAAATAAATAAATGAGCAAATAAATAAACATTACTTACATGCCTGTATTCTATTAATTGATAGATAGTCGAACATGGTTGAAACTACTATGTATTGTTGAATGAAGAACTCTATTCTGCTATTGTAGTTGTTTGACAGTAAATGAAAAGTTCTTGAGGAGATAGATTTGATCCAATGAAGCAGAGATATGTGTGTGATTGTTTGTTAAATGAAAGTGATGGTAAATACCATTGTATTATTTAAAAGTTATCTATACTTATTTGAGAGACATATTTATGAAATGTGTGTTATTTATTAAGTAATTGTTTTATGAAGGTGACAGTTTTATGACAATGAATAAGTTTAGATGTACAAATTGTGTGGGTGTGCAATTATTTTTCAACTTGTAGTTATCAAATTTCTTTGATAAAGTTCTATTGGCAAAATAGTAGATTATTGCAAAGTCAAGTAAATAAAATATTAGAATTCAAACAATTAAGGACAATTTAAAACACACTAAAACAGAAAACACTTAGAAGGGACGAAACAAACATTAAATTTTAAATTTAAATTTAAACATGTCAAACAACTACAATAGCAGAATTCAGTTCTCTATTCAACAATACATAGTAGTTTCAACCATGTTCTACCATCCATCAATTAATAGAGTACCGGCATGTAAGTAATGTTTATTTATTTGCTCATTTATTTATTTCAATCTAATAGACTATTTTATAACAATTTGTGGGCCTTACCTTGTCTGTTTTACTGCTACTACTTTAACTTTTAAAACTTTTTATACCTTTTTATTCAACTTACTCATTTTGAAATAAAACTAGACATGTAATATTGGCATAGTTATTGTAATTTACAACATCTAATTTGTTTATCTTTATTAGACAACACCCTAATATGGGTTTTATCATTTTAGCATTTATTTAACTTTGTATCGAGACCTGAAAATGCTTTGCATATTGTAGAAAACGAAACCGGTCGTCTGATAGTTAAATTAAATTGATTGTGAGTAAGTCTTATTTATTATTTCTTTACCTATTTGTATTTTTTTAATGTCCAAGCCTCAGCTCCATATAATAATATTGAAAATATATAACAGCGAATGGTACGTAGTGAGATCTCCAAATTTAAATTTTTGCACGTCGGAAATTCGAGAAATATACTTAATATAAGTCTTGCATGTTACTGATAATTAATTACTCAACTTATTTTTATCGAGCATGGACCTCCTGCTTTTCATTTAGTTTATATCGAAATTTCCTAAATAACCATTACTCAAATTGTGAAATGTCTTATCATGCTTATTTATAGTATTATGCTTGTACAACTTGGATGTACAAACATTTGTTCGATGAAAACATATTTTCCTTTGCAGTATTTATTCTTTGTATTGCTAAAATAAATATCTAAATATTTATTTTTACTCGTTTACCCAGAATGACAAATATCCCGTGGCTTTTGAGGTAGGTTTAATTAAAAATTTTCGCGTCCAACACCGTTGTAAATATTTGATATTTTTGATTGTATTTGGTTAGGAGGATAGGTTTGTCATATTGTTCGATAACACAGAAAAATATGTCTGTATATTTTGTAACATAAATATCTTTTTTCATCACACATGTATTGAACTCTGTCTCAACGTATACAGTTAAAGTGATAATATTCTACCACGGATGACAACTTGACGGTAAATTATGATATGATACGTGAATTTTATGAATTTAATATTTGACTATAAATTGATGACCATGTTATGTACTTCTCTGAAAAAGAAAATATCTATCCTCGACAATATAGCGTTGAACTCTACTCGCGTCAAACTTTACTCCTTACTCTGAAAGGATAGCGCTACTACAACTTAAATGTAAAAACAGTGTATACTCTCCCTTCAATCGTAACCCCCCAGGGGGAGTGTAGTGGTCGACGTGATCTCGTGTATTGTCCGTCTCCAGAGATATCTGTCTCTGGTCATTTCTTTTAATTCATGCATAAGTCTTTGGCATATTCCTGTAATTTGATCTGTCTATCTTGTTGGGGATCTTCCTCGTGATCTTCAGCCTTTTACCTTTCCTTGTATTATGAGTCTTTCCATGATTTCTGTGTTTGCTCTCATAACATGCCCAAAATATTTTAATTGTTGGAGATGGACTTTACTAGAGGGTCGTTGGCTAACTTTTAGCTCTCTTAAAATTGAATTATTTGTTCTACGGTCGGTCCAAGGAATTTGTAACATTCGTCTCCAACAGAACATTTCAGTGGCGTCTATCTTTTTTCTCTCCGATTGTCTCAGAGTCCAAGATTCACATCCGTAGGTCAGTATTGGGAATATTAAGCAGTTGATCAACCTCATCTTTATCGCTCTTGAAATTTGACATTCCTTCCATATTTTGGTCATTTTTGCTGTGGCAACTTTTGCTAGATCAGATCTACGTTTAATCTCTTCTTGTAATGACCCTGTGTTTGTGATTATTGATCCCAGATATAAGTATGAGCTAACAACCTCGAACCGGTCAATTGTGGTTATGTGTGGATGATTGTTGTGTAGTCTATCCACTATCTTGATCTTTGTCTTTGATATGTTTAATTGCAGACCAAATATTTGACTTTCGTTTTCGATGAGTCGTATAAGTTCTATCAGCTCTGCTTGACTATTTGCAACAGTTTATTCAATCTAATATAAAAACATGCACTCACAGAAGACAAAGAAGAGAATTGGTAAATGAATTGTATACAGAAATAATGGACATGACAAAAAACTTCCAAAAGCATCACATTAACATTTTACTAGGCGACTTTATGCAAAAATCGGCAAAGAAAACGTAGCTGATATCACTTTAAGATACGGGTTAGACAGACGCAATGATAGGTGTGATCGTCTGATACAATTTTGCAAAGAAGAAAAGTATGTTGTGTCAAATACCTGGCTTAAACTACTGTCGAGGCGAATCCATACCTGGAAATCACCTTAAGACAATAATCAAAAGATTGTAAGGAATTAAATTGAAAATCATAGATTTAAATCAAGTATACAGAGTGCAAAAACCTACCCAGGTATGGACGTAGGATCAGACTACGATTTAGTCATTATTAATCTCAGAGAAAACTAAAAACAATACTGCAAAATAAACCAAAGAAGTGCAATATTGAAATACTTCAAACCGAAGCTATTTAAGGAAAAGTAGCAACCCAGCTACTTGAAAATAAATATCAAGAAGACAAAATCAATGATTATAAGTAGAAATGATTACCCCAACGCAAAGATATATGTCTCTGGAGAAGAAATCGAACAAGTCAGGCAATTCAAATACTTGGGATGTTTGCTGAATGAGGGTTGGGACCCCGAGAATGAAATAAAAAGCAGAGTTGAACAAGCCAGAAATGCGTTTTTGAGGCTTCGTAAGTTTCTGACTGATCGCAAATTGGACTTCAACCTCCGATACAAGATGCCTAAGTGTTACGTGTGGCCTGTTCTCCTGTACGGAATGGAAGCATGGACGTTAAAGGCTAGTTCCATTAACAAACTTGAAGTGTTTGAAATGTGGTGTCTGCGTCGAATGCTCAGAATATCATGGACGGACAGGGTCAGAAATGAGGAAGTACTCAGAAGAGCGGGCTTACAGGATAGGGAACTTTTTAATTATGTAAAAAAAAAGAAGACTGCATACTTGGGGCACATTATAAGAGGAGAACGATACACTTTTCAGCAACTGATACTTAAAGGGAAGATAGAGGGCAGGAGAGGTCTCGGACGTAAAAAAATGTCATGGCTGCGCAATATTCGACAATGGACAGGAATCCACAGCTATGAAATGCTTCGCAATGCTGCTAAAAACAGAATTATTTAATCCAGAATATTTAACATCTCACCTGACAAGACGATGTACGGTGGACGCCTACGCAGAAATGCACGGCACCTTAAGAAGAAGCAACCCAGCTTAATTAATACACAAGACGAATAAATAAAAAATATATGGCAAACTAGGGAATACGAAACGTAAGAAACGGAAAAATTGCATGACGGAAGATATTTTAAAAGTCATGGAAGAAATATGAAAACACATAAACAACCCTCATCTTTATAAAGAAATCCAAAGAACCATAGATTCAAAAATGGAATTGAATAGAATAGAAGTGAATAAATAAAATGTGTGACGAAATAGAATATCTTGACAACAAACATGACATATACTTTTATAAAAAATATACCTAATATTATACCCACTCTAGCTGATAACAAAAAAGGAAGAATGATTATAGAAAGTAGCGAACAAATTTAAGTATGGGAGGAAATTATCAAAAAATCCTTTGCAGGTGATAGACTTGAATGGCAACAGTTGTCGAGGTTAGATATGAAAGGACCCTTATTCCTAGACTTAGACGTAAAACATGTGATACAATGTGCAAAGAATTGGAAAGCTTGTGGACCACACGAAATAGAAATAGATCTAATTTTGTGGACCGATCACAGAACAAATAATTCAATTTCAAACGAACCAAACGTCAGCAAACGGCTTTCCAGCAAAGTACCGAGCGGTCCAATAAGCCGATCTCTCGGCTATATTATATCAAAAGCTATTCATTCTAAATAAATTATATTATTAATAAATAAATTAATAATATTAGATTAAAAATCTAAATCTTTTCGTGACCTTGTTAATTGACACGTAACTGTATTTAATGTCTAGCAAAAAAGGTAAACCTGCTAGGCAAACAAATCTTTTTGCGTAAAATGTACAGTGCACATGAATTATATGAAAATATTTAACGTAAATAATTTCTTATTGATACTCAAAAAATAGATTTGAACATTATTTGTTTAAATTTAATTTAGAAATATTACTTGTTTTATATTTTCATTATAATGAATTATATATTTCTCGTTGTGAAAGAAATATAAATAAAAATACATCGTTCCCAAGGCGAAGATCTGGATGATTTTGTGCAGAAGTGAAGAAAAAATGTCAAGAAAAGAAAAAGCTCAAACCTGAAATACATGTCAACCAAAACACAAGAGGCATACCATAATTAAAAGATAATTAGAAACGAAACACATACACTTGTTACGGTCTGCAAAGGAAATATGGCGCTTCATAAGAGGTCACAGAAAGGAGATAAAGGTACTAATAGAACCAAAACACATATAAAAGGATACGTGGATTTACTAACTAAAAAAGCTCTATGCAGAGGAAAAACAAACGACGCTAAATCCAGAAAAACCACAAGAGTTACCACAAATAAGGTACAAGAAGTTCGTCAAATACTTGAAAACCTATAGAACAGAAAAGCAGCAGGTAAAAACGAAATACCAACCGAATTACTGAAATATTGTGGAGCGGCAATGACAGATCAATGAACAGCATTAATTAATACAATTATAGTATATAATAAAATAGCGGAAGAATGGAGAACGAGCAAACTAATTCTATCATTCAAAAAAGGAGATTTTTGAATAGTAGAAACAGGGGTATACAGAGGTATAACCTTGTTAAATACTACGCTAAAACTTAACTAAAATTTTACCAGTGCTAATAAATCAGAGGATAAGTTTAGCAGATGAACAACACGGATTGCGTAGTAGAAGATCATGTACAGATGCAATATTCATTATAAAGCAAAATACTGAGAAATCTTCTTCTTCTTAGAGTGCCGTCTCCCTACGGAGGTTGGCAATCATAAGGGCTATTTTCATTTTTGAACTACCCAAAACAAATCAATCGATCTGAATTGATACGAATCACGTAGATTATTCAACCATGAGTTCTGCGTTCGGCCAACAGATCTCCTTCTTTGAATCTTTCCCTGTATTATGAGTCTCAAAATTTCATAGTTTGGTCCCCTCATCACGTGGCCTAGATATTCCAGTTTTATGGTTTGTATAGAGGTTATTAATTCTGTTTCTTTAACAACCCTCTCCAGTACTTTTTTATTTGTAATTCTATCAGTCCATGATATTTTTAATACTCTGCGATATAAACTGAATTCAAAAGCCTCGATTCTTTTTAAATTGTATTTTTTTAAATCATGAATGTGTTGCTTGTGTGAGTCCATTTCAAATAGGTAAAGAAATAATAAATAAGACTTACTCACAATCAATTTAATTTAACCATCAGATGACCGGTTTCGCTTTCTACAATATGCAAAGCATCTTAAGGTCTCGATACAAAGTTAAATAAATGCTGAAATGATAAAAACCCATATTAGGGTGTTGTCTAATAAAGATAAGCAAATTAGATGTTGTAAATTACAATAATTATGCCAATATTACATGTCTGTGGTTTTATTTCAAAATGAGTAAGTTGAATAAAAAGGTATAAAAAGTTTTAAAAGTTTAAACAGACAAGGTAAGGCCCACAAATTGTTATAAAATAGTTTATTAGATTGAAATAAATAAATAAATGAGCAAATAAATAAACATTACTTACATGCCTGTATTCTATTAATTGATAGATAGTCGAACATGGTTGAAACTACTATGTATTGTTGAATGAAGAACTCTATTCTGCTATTGTAGTTGTTTGACAGTAAATGAAAAGTTCTTGAGGAGATAGATTTGATCCAATGAAGCAGAGATATGTGTGTGATTGTTTGTTAAATGAAAGTGATGGTAAATACCATTGTATTATTTAAAAGTTATCTATACTTATTTGAGAGACATATTTATGAAATGTGTGTTATTTATTAAGTAATTGTTTTATGAAGGTGACAGTTTTATGACAATGAATAAGTTTAGATGTACAAATTGTGTGGGTGTGCAATTATTTTTCAACTTGTAGTTATCAAATTTCTTTGATAAAGTTCTATTGGCAAAATAGTAGATTATTGCAAAGTCAAGTAAATAAAATATTAGAATTCAAACAATTAAGGACAATTTAAAACACACTAAAACAGAAAACACTTAGAAGGGACGAAACAAACATTAAATTTTAAATTTAAATTTAAACATGTCAAACAACTACAATAGCAGAATTCAGTTCTCTATTCAACAATACATAGTAGTTTCAACCATGTTCTACCATCCATCAATTAATAGAGTACCGGCATGTAAGTAATGTTTATTTATTTGCTCATTTATTTATTTCAATCTAATAGACTATTTTATAACAATTTGTGGGCCTTACCTTGTCTGTTTTACTGCTACTACTTTAACTTTTAAAACTTTTTATACCTTTTTATTCAACTTACTCATTTTGAAATAAAACTAGACATGTAATATTGGCATAGTTATTGTAATTTACAACATCTAATTTGTTTATCTTTATTAGACAACACCCTAATATGGGTTTTATCATTTTAGCATTTATTTAACTTTGTATCGAGACCTGAAAATGCTTTGCATATTGTAGAAAGCGAAACCGGTCGTCTGATAGTTAAATTAAATTGATTGTGAGTAAGTCTTATTTATTATTTCTTTACCTATTTGTATTTTTTTAATGTCCAAGCCTCAGCTCCATATAATAATATTGAAAATATATAACAGCGAATGGTACGTAGTGAGATCTCCAAATTTAAATTTTTGCACGTCGGAAATTCGAGAAATATACTTAACATAAGTCTTGCATGTTACTGATAATTAATTACTCAACTTATTTTTATCGAGCATGGACCTCCTGCTTTTCATTTAGTTTATATCGAAATTTCCTAAATAACCATTACTCAAATTGTGAAATGTCTTATCATGCTTATTTATAGTATTATGCTTGTACAACTTGGATGTACAAACATTTGTTCGATGAAAACATATTTTCCTTTGCAGTATTTATTCTTTGTATTGCTAAAATAAATATCTAAATATTTATTTTTACTCGTTTACCCAGAATGACAAATATCCCGTGGCTTTTGAGGTAGGTTTAATTAAAAATTTTCGCGTCCAACACCGTTGTAAATATTTGATATTTTTGATTGTATTTGGTTAGGAGGATAGGTTTGTCATATTGTTCGATAACACAGAAAAATATGTCTGTATATTTTGTAACATAAATATCTTTTTTCATCACACATGTATTGAACTCTGTCTCAACGTATACAGTTAAAGTGATAATATTCTACCACGGATGACAACTTGACGGTAAATTATGATATGATACGTGAATTTTATGAATTTAATATTTGACTATAAATTGATGACCATGTTATGTACTTCTCTGAAAAAGAAAATATCTATCCTCGACAATATAGCGTTGAACTCTACTCGCGTCAAACTTTACTCCTTACTCTGAAAGGATAGCGCTACTACAACTTAAATGTAAAAACAGTGTATACTCTCCCTTCAATCGTAACCCCCCAGGGGGAGTGTAGTGGTCGACGTGATCTCGTGTATTGTCCGTCTCCAGAGATATCTGTCTCTGGTCATTTCTTTTAATTCATGCATAAGTCTTTGGCATATTCCTGTAATTTGATCTGTCTATCTTGTTGGGGATCTTCCTCGTGATCTTCAGCCTTTTACCTTTCCTTGTATTATGAGTCTTTCCATGATTTCTGTGTTTGCTCTCATAACATGCCCAAAATATTTTAATTGTTGGAGATGGACTTTACTAGAGGGTCGTTGGCTAACTTTTAGCTCTCTTAAAATTGAATTATTTGTTCTACGGTCGGTCCAAGGAATTTGTAACATTCGTCTCCAACAGAACATTTCAGTGGCGTCTATCTTTTTTCTCTCCGATTGTCTCAGAGTCCAAGATTCACATCCGTAGGTCAGTATTGGGAATATTAAGCAGTTGATCAACCTCATCTTTATCGCTCTTGAAATTTGACATTCCTTCCATATTTTGGTCATTTTTGCTGTGGCAACTTTTGCTAGATCAGATCTACGTTTAATCTCTTCTTGTAATGACCCTGTGTTTGTGATTATTGATCCCAGATATAAGTATGAGCTAACAACCTCGAACCGGTCAATTGTGGTTATGTGTGGATGATTGTTGTGTAGTCTATCCACTATCTTGATCTTTGTCTTTGATATGTTTAATTGCAGACCAAATATTTGACTTTCGTTTTCGATGAGTCGTATAAGTTCTATCAGCTCTGCTTGACTATTTGCAACAGTTTATTCAATCTAATATAAAAACATGCACTCACAGAAGACAAAGAAGAGAATTGGTAAATGAATTGTATACAGAAATAATGGACATGACAAAAAACTTCCAAAAGCATCACATTAACATTTTACTAGGCGACTTTATGCAAAAATCGGCAAAGAAAACGTAGCTGATATCACTTTAAGATACGGGTTAGACAGACGCAATGATAGGTGTGATCGTCTGATACAATTTTGCAAAGAAGAAAAGTATGTTGTGTCAAATACCTGGCTTAAACTACTGTCGAGGCGAATCCATACCTGGAAATCACCTTAAGACAATAATCAAAAGATTGTAAGGAATTAAATTGAAAATCATAGATTTAAATCAAGTATACAGAGTGCAAAAACCTACCCAGGTATGGACGTAGGATCAGACTACGATTTAGTCATTATTAATCTCAGAGAAAACTAAAAACAATACTGCAAAATAAACCAAAGAAGTGCAATATTGAAATACTTCAAACCGAAGCTATTTAAGGAAAAGTAGCAACCCAGCTACTTGAAAATAAATATCAAGAAGACAAAATCAATGATTATAAGTAGAAATGATTACCCCAACGCAAAGATATATGTCTCTGGAGAAGAAATCGAACAAGTCAGGCAATTCAAATACTTGGGATGTTTGCTGAATGAGGGTTGGGACCCCGAGAATGAAATAAAAAGCAGAGTTGAACAAGCCAGAAATGCGTTTTTGAGGCTTCGTAAGTTTCTGACTGATCGCAAATTGGACTTCAACCTCCGATACAAGATGCCTAAGTGTTACGTGTGGCCTGTTCTCCTGTACGGAATGGAAGCATGGACGTTAAAGGCTAGTTCCATTAACAAACTTGAAGTGTTTGAAATGTGGTGTCTGCGTCGAATGCTCAGAATATCATGGACGGACAGGGTCAGAAATGAGGAAGTACTCAGAAGAGCGGGCTTACAGGATAGGGAACTTTTTAATTATGTAAAAAAAAAGAAGACTGCATACTTGGGGCACATTATAAGAGGAGAACGATACACTTTTCAGCAACTGATACTTAAAGGGAAGATAGAGGGCAGGAGAGGTCTCGGACGTAAAAAAATGTCATGGCTGCGCAATATTCGACAATGGACAGGAATCCACAGCTATGAAATGCTTCGCAATGCTGCTAAAAACAGAATTATTTAATCCAGAATATTTAACATCTCACCTGACAAGACGATGTACGGTGGACGCCTACGCAGAAATGCACGGCACCTTAAGAAGAAGCAACCCAGCTTAATTAATACACAAGACGAATAAATAAAAAATATATGGCAAACTAGGGAATACGAAACGTAAGAAACGGAAAAATTGCATGACGGAAGATATTTTAAAAGTCATGGAAGAAATATGAAAACACATAAACAACCCTCATCTTTATAAAGAAATCCAAAGAACCATAGATTCAAAAATGGAATTGAATAGAATAGAAGTGAATAAATAAAATGTGTGACGAAATAGAATATCTTGACAACAAACATGACATATACTTTTATAAAAAATATACCTAATATTATACCCACTCTAGCTGATAACAAAAAAGGAAGAATGATTATAGAAAGTAGCGAACAAATTTAAGTATGGGAGGAAATTATCAAAAAATCCTTTGCAGGTGATAGACTTGAATGGCAACAGTTGTCGAGGTTAGATATGAAAGGACCCTTATTCCTAGACTTAGACGTAAAACATGTGATACAATGTGCAAAGAATTGGAAAGCTTGTGGACCACACGAAATAGAAATAGATCTAATTTTGTGGACCGATCACAGAACAAATAATTCAATTTCAAACGAACCAAACGTCAGCAAACGGCTTTCCAGCAAAGTACCGAGCGGTCCAATAAGCCGATCTCTCGGCTATATTATATCAAAAGCTATTCATTCAACTTTATAGAAAAAATTCTTTGGTAAAAGTGACCCAGAGAAATCGCTGGAAATAACTTTCAAGTTTTTGTGTTAACAGCTAGGAGGCGTAACCTGCGAAGAAAACTTTAAAGACTAGTAAGTTTTAAATAAGTTAACTAGAAAGAGGCCTAAATTCTGCACAAAGTTGTCTAAGTACTTTTTTTTATTTTTTCAAATAAAGGGGCGGAGGAGAGTGGGAAAGTATTTGTAATAGGAAATACCTATAACTTTGGTTTGGATCAACCAATTTTAACGAAATTAGTGTCATTAGAAAGAGTGTGGAAAAATTTATTTACATCTACTATAAAATAATTGCATTTAGATTTAATTGTCATAGGTAGAGAATACTTTCGAATAGAAAAAATTAAATTTTTTTTCTTCAAAATGTTTTGTATTGTAAATTATAATGGAATTGGATTACATTCGTCAGAAAATGGCGCAAACCGTATGTTTATAGCTTTTGTCAAACTCGAGATATGAATAAAAACGCATAAACATAAGTAAGTATAGTATTGACTCACCCTTTATTATAAATTAAATTACAAATTAGTCAGAAGGTACTTTAAAATTTTTGTATAGCAGAAGAATCTTAATGTTGATACCTATTTTGACCATTGTTATTTCATACGATTAAAAATAGTTTTTTCGAAACTAAGTAGGCTACGAAAATGAATTTGACGGGGAGTTCATATTGTTTATTTATTGACAGCAGTAAAAACATTATTACATCATAATTGTTATATTATAATTTGAATTGAAGATAGCACTTTTTTCAATTGATATTAATATTGGTAATATTACTAATTAATTATCAGTACTAATAATTCGTGATGAGTATATCAAATGCAGAATTGCATGAAATTATTGAAATTTATTTCGAATGCCACCAAAATGCCGCTATTGCCTCACGTATATGTTCTGTAAGATATCCTGTAGTGTATGCATCCAGAAAAGACAACAGAAGAGCCATCCGATACATGGAAAACCACTTGGAAAAAATCACGGAGTTCATCAAAAAATGGAAAATCAAGATCAACGCGGAGAAGACTCAATTCATCATGTTCACCCAAGAGACGAGACCACCAGCGAACGAGATTACAGTATGAGAAAACAGGATCCAGGCAGCAGAGTCAGTCAAGTACCTAGGAGTCCACCTCGACAGAAGACAGAAGACAGAAGAATCCACATATTAGAAATTAAAGCAAGAATCCACATATTTATAAGTAGTCGCCACAGAATCTACATATAAGTAGTCGACTGATTTCTATAGAATTAAACATATCCAAAACTACTCTTCTAAGGATTTTAAAACATCACAGGTTGGTTTTTCATATTACAAAGTGGACGTTTAGACCAGAAACTTGAAATTCCCTTTGAACTTTAGATCCAACTGTTATTTTATTATTCCGATAACAACGGCAACACGGCGCTTTTATTCTTTTATCAGTTTTTTAAAAATACTTATGCATGATAAATCTTGTGAAACAATTGTGGATTTTCAAGATTTTTTGGGTTATAGTAAATATAGTGGTTTCTTTTTCACCAATATTTGTTGTTCGGTTTTATATAGACTGCATCCTTATCATGTAGTTTTCCAACAAGCTTGGAAAGCAATTGGAAAAAGGAAAGTAACTAGCAATTAAATTAAAACTGCTTGAAGAACAACCGCAATATCATGTCAAAGATTTTGTGGATAGACGAGGCTACGTTTAATAGTGAGTGTGGTGTTAATCTTTATAATATGCAGTATTGGGCTACAGAAAATCCGCAACGGATACACCAGGTGCAGATTCAAGGTATGTAGACAGAGTCTTCATGTTTGGTGTGGTATAGTTAATGGAAAGATCGTAGGTCCATTTTTCTTTGATAGAACTTTAAATGGCGAAACATATTTGGATTTTCTGGAAAATCAGTTGCCTGTTTTATTGGAAGATATTTCCTTACAAACAAGCAAGCACAGTTATGATATTACAACATGACGGGTGTCCTGAGCACTTTTCCAGCCGAGTTCGAAATTATTTGTATACAAGTTTTCCAAATCAATGGACTGGAAGGGGAAGTATATTTTCATGGCCAGCTAGATCTCCAGACTTAACATGTCTGGACTTTTATTTGTGGGGAAGATTGAAGGACTTAGTGTACCAAACTCCACCAACTACGCGAGATGACATGAAACAGCGCATTATAAACGTAATAAATAGTTTACCAACAGCTGAGATTGAAGCAGCTGTTATGTCTACGCGCGAAAGATTACATCTTTGTGTGGACAACGATGGAAAACAATTTAAACATTTAATTGGACGTTAAGTTTGGTCGAGATATTTGTATGATCTTTCACATATTTAATTTTAAGTTATAATACAGGGTGAGTCAATAATATACTTACTTATGTTTATGCGTTTTTATTCATATCTCGAGTTCCACAAAAGCTATCAACATGCGGCTTGCACTATTTTATTACAAATTTAATTCTGTTATAATTTTATTATAATTTACAATAAATAGGTATTTCCATTGAATATTTTAAAGAAAAAGAAATTTTATTTTTTTTCTATTCGAAAGTACCCTCTACCCATGTCAAAACTAAATGCAATTATTTTATAGTAGATGTAAATTAAGTTATCCACATTCTTTCTAATGACACTTATTTTGTTTAAATCAGTTGATCTAAACCACAAATACTTTCCCACTCTCCCCCACCCTTTATTTGAAAAAATAAAAAAAAGTACCTGAACAATTTTTGTGCGGAATTTAGTCCTCTTTCTAGTTTACTTATTTAATACTTATAATTAGAACTTTGATGGTACACGAGGCAAATATCGAACATAGTAATTAATCAAATCTTGCCCAAGTACTTTCGATCACAAGATCATCCTTAGGGGCATGAAATAAGCCAAGAAACGTTTTTTTAAAAAAAGAAAATTAAGTCACTTGGATAAAAACTTTAAGTTTATAGTTGAAAAAAGTTTTTTATGTGATTAACGTTTATAGACTTACTTCGTCAGTTGTGGCCTATCCAGCAGTAACAGAATATCATAAATGTAAATTGGGACATAACAAATACACTAAACACACACTTTAAAATTTAAAAAATTGGAGAAGCTACATTTTATATAGAAGCCGGAGACAGAATGGCTCCCAGCCTGGCGGAGGCGGAAATATTGAGATGACATGTGACAAATGACAGCTTGTGAAGGGCAGTTACAATAGATACGTGATCTGCGCCTTTCAAGATTCTATGAAACTAAGTATTGACCAAAGGTCTAACTGACACCCCTATAGGAAATCAACTGAAGAAATATAAAATTATATCTAATATTTTTATGTAGATTGAATAATCCAGATCTCACACTCAAACCTGTCTATAATAATTAGGATGTTAGTTTGAGAGCAATTGAAGTTGACATAAAGTATGAATGTAAGAAATAGACTAAACGATATATTAGACAGTGGATAGTTGACTTCAATAAAATGGTACACTAAGCGCTATCAGTACTGTAAAAAGAAAATCTGAATATTCAGTTGAATTGCTAAAAATTAAAATCAAAAATTAAAAGCAAAATATATAAATGGGTTATAATCCAATAAGAATCTTTGTTACGGGATATAGTCATATCCATTGGATATGACTATATCCCGTAACAAAGATTCTTTAGAGTACAACATTTATAGAAAACCCACCCAAACAGATCACGCTATACATGGAACGTCTAATCACCCAACTCAGCATAAAATGGCTGCTTTCAACAGTTACATTCATCGATTACTTAAATTTCCTCTTTCTAATGATAATTTTAATAAAGAACTCAATACTCTTAAGCAGATTGCTGTCAATAATGGCTATGATCCTAACATTATATACAAACTTCTAAATAGAGCTAAACTAAAAATTGCAGAAAAGCTTGCATATTCATCACAGTCTTTTCAACCTACTGTTTCAGATAACATCAGATATTTCTCGTTCACTTATATTAGTAGAATTTAAAATAAAATATCTAAACTTTTTACTTCTACAATTGATAACATCAAAATCTCCTTTAAATCACATAACACTTTAGGCTCCTTCTTAATCAATACCAAAGATAGGATGAATACACTTGATAAAAGTGGTATTTACAAATTAAAATGTGATGATTGTGATGCCTCTTATGTAGGTAGAACCATCAGAAAGTTATCCACTAGAGTCTCTGAACATTTGAAAATACCAAACTCTTCAAGTTTTGGTCAACACTTAGTATCCAGCAACCACAATTTTAACATCAATTCTGGTTCATCTATCTTACATGACATTAGTAGAAAGAAAAACTATCTTGAGTTGGATTTATTGGAAGATTTGGAGATTACAAGGGAAACAAATGAAAACTCTCACTGTCTTAATACTCAAATTAATTTAAATTGTACTAAATTTAATCCTATATTTAAAAACTTTATTACAGCTCCATCTCGTAGAGGGCCCAGCTCGACTGTTTAGACTTCATGCACTGAGTATTTACATATTAATTTGAAAGTTCTTCCATTGACTGTGGATTCAACTGAACTACTTGGATTGTAATCCATTTATATATTTTGCTTTTAATTTTGATTTTAATTTTTAGCAATTCAACTGAATATTCAGATTTTCTTTTTACAGTACTGATAGCGCTTAGTGGACCATTTTATTGTAGTCAACTATCCACTGTCTAATATATTGTTTAGTCTATTTCTTACATTCATACTTTATGTCAACTTCAATTGCTCTCAAACTAACATCCTAATTATTATAGACAGGTTTGAGTGTGAGATCTGGATTATTCAATCTACATAAACATATTAGATATAATTTTATATTTCTTCAGTTGATTTCCTATAGTGGTGTCAGTCGGACCTTTGGTCAATACTTAGTTTCATAGACTCTTGAAAGGCGGAGATCACTTATCTATTTTAACTGCCCTTCACAAGCTGCCATTTGTCACATGTCATCTCAATATTTCCGCCTCCGCCAGGCTGGGAGCCATTCTGTCTCCGGCTTCTATATAAAATGTAGCTTCTCCAATTTTTTAAATTTTAAAATGTTTGTTTGTCTTTGTTTCGTGTATTTGTTATGTCCCAATTTACATTTATGACATTCTGTTACTGCTGAATAGGCCACTACTGACGAAGTAAGTCTATAAACGTTAATCACATAAAAAACTTTTTTCAACTATAAACTTGGAGTTTTTATCCAAGTGAATTAATTTTCCTTTAAAAAAAAACGTTTCTTGGCTTATTTCAGATGCCCCTGAGGATGATCTTGTGATCGAAAGTACTTGGGCAAGATTTGATTAATTACTGTGTTCGATATTTGCCTTGTGTACCATCAAAGTTCATTTATTCGAACATTCAACCTAATCCATTATATTGACTTATAATTAGGCCTATTTCGCAAAAAACTGGTTTTAAAATTTTTCTTCACAGGTTACTCCCCCTAGGGGTTAACCCAGAAACTTGAAAGTTATTTCCAGCGATTTCTTTTGGCCACTTTTACTAAGGAATTTTTTCTCCCAAAGTTATAACATGAATAGTTTCTGATATATAACGAGAGATCGGCTTCCTGTACCACCCGGTACATATTATTCAACAATTAAAATATTTTAGACATGGTATTAGAGCAGATACAGAAAGCATGAAAACACTTATTATCCAAGGAAAGGTAGAAGGCCAAAGATCACGTAGAAGACCCCATCAAGATGAATTGAATAAATTACAGGAATATGCAAAATCCCTATGCATGAATTTAAAGAAATAGCCAAAGAAAATATCTTTGAAAACAGGCAGTACACGACATCACGGTGATCAATACACTCTCTCCACGGGTCAGGACTAACGAGAGAGAATAATATCATTATTAGATATTACGTCTAACTATATAATATATTGTGCTCGATATATGCCTTTAATTTGTAAAATTCCATGCCAAACGAAGCAAGACGTCGACTCTTTCGCGAAATTTAAATCGTATAAAAAAAAATTAAAAACACGTGTTTCGTTAAAATTATTTTTTTAAAATCTATGGAATGGCATTAAATATGACTCTTAATAAGTTTATCACGTAATTAACACAAGGGAGGTCCGTCCAGTGACAAAAATCATTTAATTTTTAAATAATTTATTTTTAATCTTCCTCTCCTCAGTCGCTTAAGTAGGTCTTGGACAACAGTACTTGGATTGTTTGGTAGTCTATTTTTCTGTCATGGAGTAACACAACGGTGTCTCGGTGTTTCGGATCTGCAGATCTCCATGTATAACACAACTGAGCACCTAACATAGTGCATTGGTTATATGTCTCAAAACTTTATATTGAAAACGCTGTCCGTATTTGTTCAAACTTATTTTAGAACACATTTATACGGTAATACTTTATTTTGTAGATTTAATTTTTTTTTGGATTGATGGACTCATTCCTGAGACAGTAAGACTCGCCGCACTAAAATACCTGCAGGTTTTTCTGAGATTGCTAAACACACTATTTGAACAACAGCAGTTTCCAACAATGTTAAAAGAAACTAAGGTTGTCCTTATACCGAAAGGTAAAGTTTAAGAGGAAGATGTACGATTTCGGCCAATTTGCCTTCTTAGTTCGATAGCTAAATTGTACGAACAGCTTAAAAAAGGTCGCCTTGAGCGAGAGCTAGAAGAAAAGCATGCGCTGAGCGATCGCCAATATAGTTTTAGGGTCAAAAGTTCCACCATAGATGCGGTCACCAAAGAGTCCTCTTAAGTCATGCAGGATACAAAGAGATGGGTAGCTCTCATCCTGCTCGACGTCAAGAATGCCTTTAATACTGCATCATGGAAAAAATCATGTCCAGGCTTAGAGAGTTGGGCGTTAGTGTATACCTGGTCAACGTAATTGACAGATACTTTGTTGACAGGTCCATAAGAGAAAAAGATACCAGCATCAGTTTGTCGCAGGGTGTTCCGCAGGGTTTAGTATTAGGTTCCATCCTGTGGAATGTCCTGTACGATGAGATGTTAAGGCTACAGATAACAAGGGGATGCACTCTTGTGGCTTATGCCGATCTTCTTCTTACGGTGCCTTATCCTTAAGGACGCTGGCCATTACATTTGCCCATTTAATCTTATTTGTAGCAGCCCTGAATAGTTCTATGGAGGTCATGTTCGTACATTGCCGTAGGTTTTTAAGCCAAGAGTTACGTCTTCTTCCTGCTCCTCTTTTGCTATTGACTTTGCCTTCGAGTATAAGTTGGAGTAGTTCATACTTTTGATTTCTTATGATGTGACCAAAATATTGTGTTTTCCATTCTTTTATTATAAGCATAAGCTCTCTTTCCTTATTCATCCTCCGCAAGACTTCCGCATTTGTCGTATGGCTCATGTAGGATATTCTGAGCATTTTACGGTAACACCAGAGTTCAAATGCTTAGATTTTTTTTGTGTTGCTTCTGTCATTGTCCAGGCTTCAACAGCATAGAGCAAGGTGAAGAAAAGATAGCACTTAAGTATTCTAGTTCTCAATGAGATGCCCAGCTGGCGGTTGCATAGAACTTTTTTCATTTTGTAAAACATTGTACGTGCCTTTTCCAGGCGTATTCTTATCTCTAGTGAGTGGTCCCAAGTTTCATCAAGATAACTTCCAAGGTACGTTGTTCTTGTTACTCTTTCCAGATCTGTTCCGTCGACATTGACCTTCACCCTTCTGTTTTGGTGCTTGCTGATAACCATCGTTTTTGTCTTCTTTGTATTCAATTTCATTCCAAATTCTCTACAGGCTGTCGTTACTCGGTCCATTAAGCGTTGCAGGGCTTCAGCATTATCTGCCAGTATGACAGTGTCATCAGCATATCGCAGGTTATTTATACATTGCCCGTTTATAATTATACCATCCGTGGTGCCTTCCAAAGCTTTCTGAAATATCTTCTTAGAGTAAACATTGAACAGCAAAGGTGATAGGACACATCCCTGTCTTACTCCCTTCTCGATATTGATTTTTCCAGATGTTTCGCTTTTTATTCTGATTTTAGCCTTTTGTTCTTGGTAGAGGTTTGAAATGATCCTTAAGTCTTTATCGTCGATATTACATGACCTTAAAATATTTATTAGTTTATCATGTTTCACCAGGTCAAACGCCTTCTGAAAGTCTATAAAACACAAATATACTTCAGAATCGACATCTCTACATCTTTCAACTAGCACACGTATTGAAAAAAGTGCTTCTCTTGTTCCGAACCCATTCTTAAAACCAAACTGAGTTTGACCAGTGTGTTCGTCTAGTTTATGGTATACTCTATTGTGTATTACTCGTAGGAAAAGCTTTAACATATGATTCATCAGGCTAATAATCCTATGGTCTTCACATTTTATGGAGTTTCTCTTCTTTGGTAGTGGTATAAACACCGATGTCAGCCAATCATTTGGTATTTTGCCTGTTTCGTATATTTTGTTACATATATATATATATATATATATATATATATATATATAGAATATATATATATATATATATATATATATTATATATATATATATATATATATATATATATATATATATAAATAGAGTGTGTGTAACGACGCTAAGAATACAATTCTTTGGAGGGTAACTTTCGGGAAAGCGTCAAAACAAGGATCAGCTAGAGATGGTATAAGCCAGCTTGGTGTAGAACTTTATTCTATATGTGAAATTTTCGGTGATATGTTGTCACCTTCATCAGCACCTAAATGGAAAACCTATTATAGTACAGTGGTGGAAATCAACATTTAAAAACCTACATTGAAAATGTTCAGTTGGTCCTAGTTGTAAAAAACACTGTCACAAACATGTTAAAAATATTAAAAAATACATTTAAAATTTTGAATAAAAACATTACAAACAACAGGGTAGTTTTTCAAATACAAACACAACAAAAAATCTAAAATTTACAACCTACAAAAACTACAAATAGAAAAGAAGAATTAATCTTCTTTTTTGATGACATATTTCTGTCAACATCCGGGTGACATATGTAACGAGGTTATAATTTTCACTTTTGCACATCACAACCACATGGATACGAAAAGAAAGAGCCCTAGGCAACATAATAAGCAAGGAAATAAAGTCCCCTCTAAAGCACAGGTAGGTAATCTATGCATGTCATGATAAGTTCCCTACATTTTCCAGTTTGTTACTTCTTGTCAAGTCCTGTTGAAGTAGAAAGGAATAAATACAACTTAAGTTTTCAACATCTTTCTTACAGTTCATAGGAGAGCTGCAGTTATGGATGTAGCACATTTCTATGAAGTTTCTCTTAAATTGGTTGTCAACCCTCTTTAGTACTTGCACATTTTCATAGTTAGCAGTGTGTCCAGTATTCTTAATATGTTGGCTAAAGGCTGCTAAAGGCTGACAGACAAACATAGATAAATCAATAGAGTATCTTAATAACAAACTCTCTTACAACATGATGTCTGATTTCCTGAGACTACAGGACAAAAGATATAAAAGAATTTTCAACTGTATAAAAAGAAGCAACATCTCAAAACTTAACCAACTTAAAGATCCTTTAGCTTCACTCACAACTACAAATGAAAATGCATGGTTGGTAAATCAATCCAAAGTGACTTTGCCTCAAGACATAAAATCTTTTCTATCATTAGGTCCAAAATTTTCACTACCAGTCTCAGTGAAAGATATTGACATGTATACATACCTAGCAGACATTGAGTACTGTATTAAGAAACTCCCTACAGATTCACAGAATTTGCAACGTTCAAAAATCACGAATATCATTACCAACCACATCAAAACCAACCGTTATTACATCAGTCCATCCATGGCCATTGAAACAAAAACGAGAAAATTTCTGAAAGACAACCCTGATATTATAGTAACAAGAGCAGACAAAGGTAACACTACAGTCATAATGGACAGAAACGAGTACATCACCAAATCATTTGAACTTCTCAATGACCCACATTCCTATAAAAAAATCCCCAAAGATCTGACTCCATCAGTAGAAAGAAACACTAACTTACTAATAAAACAACTACATGAAGAAGGACATATTACCACCAAAACAAAAAAAGAATTAACCAACTACACCGGTACCACCCCAACATACTATGGACTTCCAAAAATTCACAAAGAAGGGTGCCCTCTACGTCCTATAATTGCTTGCAAGAATGCCCCCACTCAATCCTTGGCTAAATATCTGGCAGGTATTATTGACACTTCTTTTTCTTCTCATAATACCTACAAAATTAAAGATTCTTTTGAATTTGCAAATAAGATCAATGGGTTTTTACTACCTTCAGGATATGTCTTGGTGAGTTTTGATGTTACTTCCTTGTTTACCAACATCCCTCTTGAACTGGTAGTTTCTATTCTGACAACTAATTACCATCTTATTGAACAGAACTGTACAATTCCCAAAGTTTTGTTCCTGAAACTGATTACCTTTTTATACAACAATACATATTTCACTTTTCAAAATGAATTCTATGTCCAAATAAAAGGAGCACCCATGGGTGGAGCTATATCCCCTACTTTGGCAGAAATTGTAATGAACTCCCTACTTCACTACTGTACTCAAGAAGTTGATTTCCAGTTCCCCTTCATTTACCAATATGTAGACGACCTCATATGTGCAGTCCCTGCAGACAAAATCAACTACACTCTTGACATTTTCAACTCATATAACACTCACCTACAATTCACAGTTGAAACAGAAGAAAATAATAGTGTTCCATTCTTAGACACCTATGTAACCAGACATGAGGACAATACAGTAAGGTTAGATTGGTACAGAAAAAAAACATTCTCAGGTAGATATGTGCCTTTTCACTCGTATCATCCAGACGAACAGAAGATTAACATCATCAAAGGTCTGAAAAACAGAATAAAAAGAATTTGTCACCCTTCAAACTACAATAAGAACATCAAATTATTGTATGAGATCCTTAGAAAAAATCACTACCCTAAGATGCTTCTTAATAAATTGCTATTTCAAGATATGCCAACAGTTAGAACACAGCAAAGACAAACATTAGAAGGAGAAACAGTAGAAGTGTTCTATGGGAGATTGCCTTACATCAAAGGTTTATCACCACAGATCACAAACCTTTTCAGACAGTTCAACATAGTGATAGCAAATTCTGTTTACAAAAGATTAGGGACATACTTTACTCACCTGACAGAAAGAGTTAAAAAACTGGATAACTTCAATGTAGTGTATTCTATTCCATGTGGTTCTTGTTCAGAAGTGTATGTCGGTCAAACCAGCCAGAAACTCTCAAAAAGAATAGCTTTGCACAGGAGTGATGTTGTGAGGAAGCCCACCAGCACAGCCTTTAGCCAACATATTAAGAATACTGGACACACTGCTAACTATGAAAATGTGCAAGTACTAAAGAGGGTTGACAACCAATTTAAGAGAAACTTCATAGAAATGTGCTACATCCATAACTGCAGCTCTCCTATGAACTGTAAGAAAGATGTTGAAAACTTAAGTTGTATTTATTCCTTTCTACTTCAACAGGACTTGACAAGAAGTAACAAACTGGAAAATGTAGGGAACTTATCATGACATGCATAGATTACCTACCTGTGCTTTAGAGGGGACTTTATTTCCTTGCTTATTATGTTGCCTAGGGCTCTTTCTTTTCGTATCCATGTGGTTGTGATGTGCAAAAGTGAAAATTATAACCTCGTTACATATGTCACCCGGATGTTGACAGAAATATGTCATCAAAAAAGAAGATTAATTCTTCTTTTCTATTTGTAGTTTTTGTAGGTTGTAAATTTTAGATTTTTTGTTGTGTTTGTATTTGAAAAACTACCCTGTTGTTTGTAATGTTTTTATTCAAAATTTTAAATGTATTTTTTAATATTTTTAACATGTTTGTGACAGTGTTTTTTACAACTAGGACCAACTGAACATTTTCAATGTAGGTTTTTAAATGTTGATTTCCACCACTGTACTATAATAGGTTTTCCATTTAGGTGCTGATGAAGGTGACAACATATCACCGAAAATTTCACATATAGAATAAAGTTCTACACCAAGCTGGCTTATACCATCTCTAGCTGATCCTTGTTTTGACGCTTTCCCGAAAGTTACCCTCCAAAGAATTATATATATATATATATATATATATATATATATATATATATATATATATATATATATATATATATATATAGAGTGTGTATAACGACGCTAAAGTCGTTAGTTTTTTCCGTCGTAACTTTTCCCGAAAGTTACCCTCCAAAGAATTATATATATATATATATATATATATATATATATATATATATCTTCCATTACTTCGATGTGTTCGTCTAGTAATATCTTTATTATTTCAATTGGGATATTATCTTCCTCAACAGCTTTTCCGTTCTTTAACTGATTTGCCGCTTTGATAATTTCTTGCTTTGTGATATAAGGTCCAGTCGATGCCTCCTGCATGTAAATGTTCGTCCTCTCTCGGTCTTGAAACATCTCTTCCACCATCTTATGCCGATGAATGAATGAAAATCCTTTGAGACAACAAGTGATTGGCTGTATATTTTATGAATCGGGGCATTCTGTTGCAATATTTGTGGGTGTGTTCGAAATGTAAACACCTATGACCTTGCGGAATTTCTCTTTTAGGATGTGATGGTTCAACTTTATCTATTCAGTTTGGTAGTTTATTGACTTTATAAATCTCTTTATTGTTTATATTAGCAATCAATTCTACGTCGAAAAGTGGTAGTTGTTTTTTATCTTCTTAACCACTTTTAAAACACTTAACAGTATCGGATTAGTTTTCAGGTGAATCTGAAAAAAAAGTAATTCTTATTTGGGACATTTTTTAAGTTATTGATGGATGGCAGTATAATCGAAAAATACGCTTTATCCTTATACCCTAGGAAAATAATGGAAACGGTCTAATATTTCGAGAGATACACTTTCAAATTATAAACTGAAAAACACGTGTTTAATATTTTTCAAAAATATATTAAACGACACTAAAGACAACGCCAAAGTCCACTCCCCGGGAGTGGATAAGAAATATCAATAAAATCTTAAATAGGAACCCCCATTTTTTATTGCAGATTCTGATTCTGCAAAAAATTTGTAAAAATGTTTTTAGTGCTATAAAAATTAGTTTGCTTTTGATTATCTTTTTCTGTGATTACAGCGCCATCTGTTGCGAATCGAACAACATTTCAGATAAAACTTTCTTCACGGAGAATCTAAATCTGCAATAAAACATGTGAATTATTGTTTAAGATTTTAAAGTTGCTCTGATGTATCTGATAGGTGTATCTGATAGGTCGTGTTTGTTGTTATTTGGCAGATTTTTTAAATATATTAATTGAACATTATTTTTCAGTTTGTCGATCCTATGTCAATTTTGCGAAATATTCGACCGTGTCGCTTCTTTTGGCACACCCTATTCTATCTTTTATGTAAGAATATATAACAACTAAGTTAATATTTACATTATGACATCGCATGCATTATGACTTGCTTAGAAACTTCTTTGTAAATGCTTTTAACTCACAAGGCGTCGAAAATTACAATTTGCATACAATTTTGGCAAGATACTGTATTTTAATTTATTTCTTCTCTAAAACAAGAAAATACTTCATGAAGAATAGATGCACAGATCATTATTTAAATAGTGTTTCTCGAAGCGAGAAACTCTAAAACTCAATTTTATGTTTAATTCAAAATGCAAAGTAAATATTAAAGTAATGAAAGATCTTTTAAGTTTCTCCTTTGTTGAAATATTTAAGCTAGATAAAGCTAATCAATGTTTAGTAATAGCTATAAAGCTATTATTTAGTTAAAGTTTTTATTAAATAACAAAAAAAAAGGAAATTCCGATGAACGCCGATGACAATTGAACAAATCTAATAATGTAACTAAGAGAAGTAAAAGAATTATGCATATTAAAAATAGTGTGGAAGCACACAGTTTAATAGTGTATCAAATAAAAAAATAATAATTTCTAAATTTTAAGAAAATTTAACCAAAACATCATAAGGAAATTTTACCAGCTGTTTGCCATAACATGGCTGTTGACAGGAATGGCAAAAAAATATACACCGATATATCGCATTATATCAAACATCGTATTAAGATATACAATGTATATTGAAAAAAGTATATTGATATAAATTTCGTTCATGACGACCCCTTGCGGCTGGGGTCCTTACTAATCACCTTTTGGCGCCCCTTGCGGGCTGTTTCGTTACTACTTAAAATTGACTGGAAAATATCTTACTATTTGCCGATGAAATAATCTCACATATACTTCATCTAATTTAGATAACGACTTACGTCATTATCTACGTCAGAGATCGAAGTTTAAAAAGTATGAAAGTATTCAAAGTATAAAAAAATCCTGACTCCATTTTAAATCAAATAGATTACATAATTATTGCAAAAGCATTATCATCTCTTTACAACGACTATTTAAATTCTTACGTGACATTTTTGAAATAAAACACACTAATTTTGTTCTAAAATGAACAGATTTTATTAGATAGTTAAAAATATAAAACAAGAGATATTCACTTTAAAATTCAAAATAATGAAGTACAAAAAGTGTCAACATCGCAACTGTCAAATAAGTGTTTTTATGCCAATTTATGCCAAAATTTTACCTTCGTTCGATTACAGTTACAGTGTGTTCCGAACAAATGTTCTTGATAAAAACGCTTTATAATGCATTTATACAAATTAAATGAAACCTATTATTGTGTATTTCTTCAAGTTAACATTAATAGAAATTTTAAAATATGATTTCTACGCGTATATAATAAAATATAAAGTAAAGTAAAGTGATTCTAAAAAAGAACACACCTACACCCTAAATATTTTGTGTTGGTATCATGTGACGTCACAGGCTATGACGCCGATGACGTGCATCGTTATATAAATTAGATGAAGTGTATATTATTAACAAATAAAAAGATATATAAAAAATGAACATTTTTTTTCTAGATATACGTATATTTATTTGTTGTTTAAGATAAAACAGTTATAAACTAATTACATAATATTTATTACACATATTTTCAGAAAGAAATGTTAACTACATGTTAAAAACATGGCTGTTGACAGGAACGGCAAAAACATATACACCGACATATCGTATTATATCAAACATCGTATTAAGATATCGATATACAATGTATATTGAAAAAGGTATATCGATATAAATTTCGTTCATTAGGATCCCTTGCGACTGAGGTTCTTACTAATCACCTTTTGGCGGGAAATTCAAATGGACACCCATTACATATATACCCTTTAGCGCCCTTTAGCGCTAGCTTAAAACAGTTATAGACTAATTACATAATATTTATTACACATATTTTCAGAAAAAATGTTAAATACTATAATTGTTTGCTTCCCAACAACTTACTATTTGACCACTTACTAACATCATCCTTTTTGTAATTTTTTGATGATTTGTACACAACGAAACAATACAATAGTTCACCATGTTTAGTTTTTTTACTAGCACAACACAAAAATTCTTTGTTACAATAGATAACTCAAAAGAAATTCTAAAAACTAAGTAACCAACTTAAATTAAAATTACTATAAATGCAAACGAAAGTTAAAGATAATAAAATAAAATTGAACACTTGTAAACAAACGGAAGATCTGTCATTACTTTTGACAGAACTGAATTGATTATTTTATTAAAACCCCGAGATTGTGCTAAAATAGATGATTGGTTAAAGTCTTCGTGAGAGAGATAGGCTGTCATTTCTCTTTATTAACTGCCTGGGGTCAAAGTGATGGGGACACGGATATATTCTTGTGTAATTTAATATCATCAAAAATAATAATTTAAAGGATGAGATTTTTTTTTAATTTAAACGTAAAAATGCACTAACATACAAAATCCATTTAATTAAAGATGTATTTCCTTAAATTTTAAACATCTTAAAGCAAACATTGCAGCGTGATTGTTCTTTATTAGGGTTATTAAAAGGCAAACAAACAATAATTGCTTTTCGGTACTTTTGGTCACTTTTCTTTCTATAAAGTCTTTAGATTTTTTATATATTATTATAATATATTAAATAAAATTAGTAATCCGAGATTACAAGCCGTAAGCGGTCGAATGTAGCTGGAATCACGTGCCCATCATGAACTTTAGAGAATTTTAAATTCGATCATTAGCAGCGCTTAGGAAAATGTGTTTCCTTACTGGTTACTTTACATTGTAACAAAATATTATTATATTTTTGCTTTTAATAATAAAAGTATTACATAAGATCTAGTTTATAAAATAATTTTTGATTTTTAGTAATATTGTGTGTAATCTTGTATGAGATTAAAAGTTTTGATAGAGCAAAAACAAGACGACCTAGAAAGGTACGCCGAACAACAAAAAAATAAAGGAATAAGAAGGGCGCGAAAAAGAAAGCATATGGATGATATAGTAAAGAGTATTGAAAAAAATTAGAAGATAAATTAAATGAAAAATTTTTAAAAAGGGGTAGATTAGATTAAAACTGGGTATCAGAAAAAAACGATGAATGTAAAAGATAAGAAAGGAAACATGATAGTAGACGTAGACCAAATATGTGAAAGGTAGAAAGAATATTTCGAAAAGATGCTAAATGGGGGAGTGACAAAATACCAAAGCTCACAAGAGAAGAAATTAAAGAAATACTAACAGATATGAAAAATCAAATAAGCCCTGGAAAAGCGGCATTGTGACGGAGAACTTAAAATATGAAGGAGAGGCTTTAATAAACCAACTTAGTAAGTAAATACTAGAAGTGTGGGATGCCGAAGAAATGCCTCAAGAATGGAACAAGTCCATTATTATTTCTATACACAAAAAAGTAGATAAAACTGAATGCTGGAAGACTATCTCGGTTAGAGGTAATATAAAAAGTGCTCGCCATACTTATTAAGAATAATTAGAAATATATGTAAAGAAGAATCCAGGAGAATACCAGGGAGGATTTCGCAAGGAATGATCAACAACCGAATAAATTTTTATGTTAAAACAAATCTTGACCAATTGCTATGAATACAACAATTTAACACAAGTACTTTTCATTGATTACAAAGCCACCTACGATACAATAAACTGAAACAAATTAATGCAAACGCTAAAAAAATTTCAACTGCCAGAAAAAATGGTAAGATTGGTAAAAATCACAATTAGACAAACTATTTGTGCTGTGAAATGTAACGGTATAGTCTCAGAAAAATTCGAAACGAAAAAAGGTGTTCTCCAAGAAGACTCGTTGTCTACCTTGCTTTTCAATAAAGTTCTAGAATAAATTGTAAGGGTTTGTGATATAAATAGGTCTGGCACTATTTTATACAAAGAGCACCAATGCTTAGCATACGTTGATGATGTGGTTCTTATTAGAAGAAATGGAAAATAACTGGCAAATAGGGGAAGTTGCCTGGATCGTGCCACTTTTTAAATTTCATTTTTTATTTTTCTTAAATAATGAAAAATTAGGTTTTTGCACAATGCAACAATAAAGTTGACTTATTTGGCAACCTAAACTATTTTTTTCTATGGTCGTATAACTTCATATAGTACAAAAAAAAAATATTATTTTCGGAAAGCTTACAAGTGGTACGAATTAGGAACCTAGTTTCCTAAATCGTACCATAGGTTTCCTTGATCGTACTCAATGTTAGTCTTATGGTGATTGTTCAGGGATTTTATTTCAACCATACAATAAAATAAAACATGGTTTTATTACAATTGTAAGTAACAAAGAGTTAATAAAACATTAAAATAAAACCTGAATAATACACTTTCTCAATAGTTATTTACAATCGACACAGAAGAACGATTTAATCGACGTCCAGGTTTAATGCCGGCGCATGATTCATGAAACCAAAAACGACAATTCTGACATTGGATCATGTCTTCTACTGTATTACTTTCGCACAAAGAACAATACCACTCTTCCCTGTCAATGTCAATTAATACATCAGGAGCACGTGAAGTGGAAGCCATATTTAGTAATTCTTTTTTTGAAGACATGTTTGACATTTCTACCGCAAGATTTTTCTTGGCAATTTCTTTTTTCTCTCTCACGATCTTTTTATTTGTTTTCTTAACTTGGCAAAGTTTCTCTTTTTTAACATAACCTTTCGGTTTTACATTCTTTCCCAATTTCTCTTTAAGTTCTTTTACTTTCTCCATCGCCATTTTCAGTTCACTGGTCATCTCAAGTTTAGTTTTGTATGAACTGCTTGTCAAAACGGCAGCTTTTTGAATCCCCGAAGCCTTCTTTGATTTAGTGTGTGGTTTCGGAATATGAGATATAGTGTCAATTGAAATGTTGATCTTATGGTAAGTTAAGCCTACATTAGCCGCCTTAGCTGTTTCACTTTTAGGCCTATCTACTGGTAACTTAGTATCACTGTTGCTTAAGCTTTGGATCAAGGGACCGTCAATTTCAACAGGATCGTCTGCATGTTCTTCCAGTAGTTCTCTTTTGACGTTTTCGGTGTCATTCTGATTTAGATTATCAGCCGCTGCAAAGTCACTATTTTTAAAGACAGTACGGTCTACTGGCCATAAACCACTGACACAAAAACCACTGACACAAAAACCACTGACTGCATTTTCAATAGTTGCAGCCTTGCCATATTTCTCCGTAGCTAATCCAGAGATTTGATATTGTGTGACACATAGCCCAGAATTAGTTCTCAGGCACTTTTCAACTGCTTGATTAAAGTAGGTCTTTAAGTGGCTGAAAAAGCTTCTGTCTAGAGGCTGAAGTCGATGTTTTTTATGTCCGGGAAGTTGTAACAATATAGCACCATGATTACTGGCATATTCAATGGCATCAAGATTTTTGGAATGAGTTGTGTGCCCATCCAACACAAGAATAACTTTTTTCTCTGGAGTTGGTTTTACAATTTCAACAAAATGTGTCAGCCACTTTATAAACAGCTTAATGGTTATATACCCAGGCATTTGAAGGCATTTGATAAAGTTCAACATAAAAAGCTTGTAGATATATTAAAAAGTAAAAATATTGACAGTCGTGATCTGAAAATTATATCTAATTTATATTGGAATCAAACTGCCAATTTAAGAGTTGACAGCCAGTACACCGAAAATATCAAAATACAGAGAGGAGTCCGCCAGGGTTGCGTGCTGTCCCCACTACTTTTCAATGTCTACAGTGAAGCGGTATTTCAAGAAGCGCTCTCAGACTCAATAGAAGGTGTATCTATCAATAAAGAAGTTTTAAATAACTTAAGTTTTGCAGACGATACAGTCATAATTACGGATAACAACAATGATTTACAGAACCTAATGCAACGCCTTAATAAACACTGTCATGAGTACGGACTGAAGATAAATTTAAAGAAAACTAAATGCATGATCATGACTAAATCTGCACATGCAAATATCCAATTGACTATTGAAGATACTGCAATTGATAATGTTAATAACTATAAATATTTAGGAACATGGATAACATCAGATGTAGACCAAACCAAATAAATTAAGACACGTATTGAAATAGCACGTACATCATTTATTAAACTTAAAAAGTTTCTTTGTTGTCGGGATATAAGGTTAGAACTACGCCTGAGAATGCTTCGATGTTACGTGTTCTCTACTCTTCTTTATGGTCTGGAAGCTTGGACACTCAAACAAGTTCATCTGAATAAGCTGGCCGCCTTTGAATTTTGGCGTTACAGAAGAATCCTACGAATATCATGGATTCAAAGAATGTCAAACATGGAAGTAACTAGAAGGATAGGAAATGAGGCGGAAATAATATTAACTATTAATAGACGAAAACCTGAGTACTTGGGACATGTGATGAGAGGGCAAAAATACGCATTATTACAACTTATTATGCAGGGCAAAATCCGAAAAAAGCGAAATGTGGGAAGACAAAGAATATCCTGGCTTAAGAACTTAAGGGAATGGTTTGAATGCAGTAGTGCAGAACTTTTTAGAGCGGCAGTCAACAGAGTCCGCATAGCCATGATGATTTCCAACCTTCGATAGAAGATGGAACTTAAAGAAGAAGACCCGGACTCAGATATGTCTACCAACCCTCCAGGGGAGCTCTAACTTTAAGCTCAGGCGTCATTCTCATACGCTTAAAAATAAGCATAGGTGGAACAAAGTTTCCGGATGCGCTGTTACAGCATACCATAGTAGTGTTGACACTACGCTCGCCACTTGAGATTAAACCTACCTGTTTTTTACCTTTTCTGACAAGTATTTTTTGACTTTTGGTTTGGACAGTTGAAAGTCCTGACTCATCAACATTGTAAATTCGTGTGGCATCGACTTTGTTTTCTTCAACAAGCTTCTGTAGGATGTCAAAAAAGCATTTATCATAAGCATTTTCTTTGTTGAACCCTTTCAGCCGTAATAAAGATGTAGCATGGGGATCTCCCAAAGCAAGTTCAGGATGTCGCTGTTTAAAAGAATAAAACCATTTCTTACCAGCCAATTGAGTTTGAGTTATGGGAAATATTTTTTTTCTCAGCAATTTGATATGCCAACCGTCTTACGTCCGTGATTGTAAGTCCAAAGCTTTCTAGCTTAAAAATATGATCTAGAAGATCATTTTCTATGTCTACAGGTAAGATAGACAACCGACCAATGATTTTTTATGGCTTCATTGGCAGCAATATTTCTTTCTTTAAGATGTCGGTTGAAAGTTGGCTTTGGTATGCCATACCGACGGCAGCATTCATTAAATCCAACATCACCATTACGGTAAGCTTGAAGAGCCCGCTTCATATCGTCCTCGGTCCATGACCCATAGTCCTTTTTGCCATCTAAAACACAAAAACACAAGTGTAATAGGTTGCCATTGCTCCTGTTAGTTGAAAAATACGTAGGTAATTGTATACAGTGTGGAAGGCACTTACGAAATAAAATTATTTCTGTTCTTATTTCAAAAAAGGATAAAAAACGCTGAGAATTAAAAGTTGATCCATACTAGCATTTTTACAGTTTTGTAAAATAAAGATACAAATAAGTTTATTCCATAGTGGTTTCCATACGTTATAATTTCAAAATTTCATCCTGTATTATTCATAAGAAACCTACACTGCATGATATAGTCCGTTGAAATCAGGTTAAGCAGCTTTTAAAAATATAAAAATATTCAGGGCATTCCATAAAAAATAAAGCTTATGGTCTGTACTAGGCTGGCGTTAATCACCCTGTACATTTAAATTTATGTTTAAAAAGTGCACATTTATATTTAAAAATCAACGGGTCTCAGTATTTTTTATGATTTTTTAAAACAAGGAAAGAGATAATTTTATTCCATAAGTGACAGGACAGGGTGTCTTTCATCGTACCGGTACGATCAAGGAAAAGTCGCAAGGTACGATCAAAGCAACTCTTTCTTTTCATAAACATTTGTAATTTATTACCTAAAAATAAAACTGTTTGCCTTAACCTATTGGTTTTTAGATACTAGATTAAGCCGTAATAAAGATGTAGCATGGGGATCTCCCAAAGCAAGTTCAGGATGTCTATACGGAATACTATACAAATGTGTTGATAAAATTATATTACACCTACCTTAAAATAAGATGTAAGCTTACGTAGGATGCACGAAAACTACAAGCACACGTTCAAAAACACAATAACTGTAATAAGTCAACGCAGAATGGCGCGAACATGCACAACTCTGTTGAAACTCGCCGGATTCTTCTTGTAGTACACAATTACACTGTCAGGGAGCTTTAGCGTATCTATAAAGCAGTATAATAGAAGTGGTACGATTAAGGAGGCGGTACGATTTAGGCAACTTTCCTAGCAGAAAGACCGATTCGGGAAAACTCTAAAACGGGACTGAAAGTTAATAATAATAAATCCAAGTACATGGAAATTTGACGCAAAAAAAGAAATAAAGACCAGGGCTCCTTTAAATTGAAGGTGGAGGATAAATCAGTTATAGAATTCAAAAAGGTGGATGAATATGTACTTAGGTACTCTTTTTGATCAGACATGTAGGGAAAAAACTGAAATCAATCTGAGACTGAGCAAAACCAACAGATGTGCTGTTCTGAATCAATAATGAAGACCAAAGAAATATCTAGTAATACAAAAATAAGAGTATACAAAACTATAATAAGACCCACAATGTAAAACGTTGCCAAGAGATAAACTATGAACAAAACCATACAGAACAGATTGTAAGCATGGAAAAGAAAGGTAATTATCAGAATCTTTGGTGGAAAAGTAGTAAATGGAGGATAGAGAAGCGTACCAATTATATTCTAACTCTACAGCAACAAAAGTAATAAAAGAACGTAGACTAGTATGACTCAGACATTTAGAAAAAATCCAAGGCAAAATAGACTATTCAATATTGTTTAGAAAATACTTGAGGGCAAAAAAAAGAGAGAAACACCTGGAAATAAATGGAGAAATGTAGTAATGAAAGATCTCAGAGAATTGTGAATCGCAGATTGAAAGCTGATAGCTAATAACGGAAAACGATGGAAATTATCCATCCAGCAATGAGCCTAAAATACTTGTTAATGATATACATACATACATTACTAAGATTAATTAATAAACCAAATATCGCTAGTTAATTTTTTTGTTAATATACGTGTATATTTATTTATTATCACAACAAATCAACTATTAGTTTGTAAACTTTAATCTCTTGTCATTTTTATATTATAAAAATATACCGGTTAAAATTTAATAAAAGGCAAAAGCCCATTTGAACAATATAACGATTCTAATTAAAAAAGCTGAATAAAATCTACTAAAAATTAATGTGAAGTATGTATATACAAAAATCAGACCTTTAATATTCGGTATAACAGAATCAAACAAAAGATTTGTTTTTAGATCATGCCAGATTTAAAAAGTATATATTTTTCGATAATACAATATAAAAACCCATCTAGCAGCTATTTGTTTGAATAAATTTTCCAGTTTGTGATTCCTTTAAATATATATCATTCTGAAACTTTGCCAAACTTATCGTGAACCACGTCACAAATTTCTTTAGATATTTACATTCCAGCCTCCACTTTTGATCGTAATAAGTTTCGTTGTCTTAAAAATGGTTTTGTCACTTCTGACAAGTTTCAATTTTTCAATTGTTTTCCTTCAGGAAATTTTCAGTTCTTACGGTTGCGTTTTTTTTTATGAGTTTATGAAACTGTTATATCCAAATAATTCAAGAATTTAATTTTATGCTGACAAACAAACAAATGTTCTTTGTGTTTGGTACATTACATAAAATAATTTTGTGCAAAGTTTATTTGAAAGAGTACAACATAAAATAAATTATATATTATTCGAAATTAAATAGTATTGTCAGTGAGTCAATGTGGTGTTCGGGGTAAGAAAATGGAGGTAGCTGAAATAAAAATATTGTGGAGGCTGTTGGGTAAAACTAGAAGGGACAACATCAGGAACGACATAATTATGGAAGGTCGAAGAGACTACATTTTCTAAAAAAAATTAAGAACAAAGACGTAGAGAGCTATGTTGGATAAAGAATTTAGCTGTTAAGAGAAAAAAAGTTGAGGGAAAACGAGTTATAGGAAAGCTTAGGAGAAGATGGAAGAACTGTAAGGCAAAGGACTTAAGAGAGAAAGGTTTACATGAAAAAGACACGATGGACAGGAATTACCGGCAAAGACGAGTAATTAACAGCGACCACTGAAGAGGCAAACGTTGAGCAAGTGGGAGAAGAAGATAGCTTAATTATTTTATAATTAATTTTTTTTAGGCTTGTCCAAGGCAAAATCGTAATAAAGATAATATAACCTAGTAGAATATTAAGTAAACACCAAAGAGCAGACAATCCAGATGTTTAGGGAAAATTCAGAACTTAGCTTGATTATATTACAATCTATTTTAAACGGCATATACATAGAAAACCCTAATTTATTAAAGAATATTAATAATAAATTTGGTCTCTATTTAACCAGTTAACCGTATTATTAAAAGCAACACAGGATAGTCAGAACGGGTATAAAATTTTAAATTAACCAATTTCAGTGTTTGTTCACATGTTAAAATTTAAACCAGTATGACACAATTTAATAGCAGAACTAAACGAATTTAATGTTTAGTTTATTATGTAAATACATTTAGTTATTGTTTTTAGTGACCTACAAATTATCTTTGTACCTCTGCTTTAGGTTTATTTTCATTTCATCGAAGCTTATCTGAAAACGAGATTACTTTTCTTTTAGAATATATACACACACATATATATATATATATATATATATATATATATATATATAAATATATATATATATAAATATATATAAATATATATATATATATATATATATATATATATATATATATATATATATATGTATATAACTGTTTTGGATGGGCTGGAGTCAATAAAAGGGGCTATTTGTTGACTATTTTTTACTCGAGCTTTCAATTGTGATTACAATTATTATCAAGAGCTTCTAAAAAATACAAAATATCTTACAAAATTGAACTAGAAATAAAAAATTTTTTGTTAACTCACCAAATAAAATTAGTTTTTTATATAAAACTGCTGATAACATATTATTATAAAAAATATTATTAAAAAAATGTCCTATTCTAATAAATGTTTCTCTAAAATAAATTTTGATCAAGTTTCTTAACAAAAACAATTGAATTTGTAAACAAAAATTGAATAGCTACAAATCAGCCTCAATGTCATAAATACCAACTTAAAAATTTTTATTTTTGATATATTGTCAAAAATAAAATTTTGTTTAAAATTTTTTTTTGTTTAGTAACAAAAAAGAAGAAGATATATTTACCATTGGTAGATTCCAAAAAAAAATGTAACAAATACATGAAAAATTCAAAATGTGATATTTTACTGATTGCATATATAAACTACATAGAAATAATATAATTAAAAATTTTGCTTAGATTTTGAATTTCTGACCTTTTGTTTAAATTATTATCACTTTTTCTAATACAAACCTTTTCCAAAAAAGTTCTTTTAAATTTATTACTTTCACTACATGAAATTTTAATATTAACAAAATCCATAATATGGTCTTTGTCTATTACATGCTCTGCCAAAGCACAAGATGGTTTCTTAATTCTGCAATCACTTTTGTGAGAAATAATGCGATTTGAGAGATTTCTTTCAGTCTCACCAACATACTTAATAAGTTAAGTAAATTTTTTATAAAATACGATGACAGAAAAAAACTTACGTCAATTAGGCAATAAATACTTCATAGAAGGAAAATTGTGGACAAACAACATATTAAAAACAAAGATCGGGCTCTCTAGGCCAAAGATCTTGGGTCTAACCCTTATACATATGTATAATTCACATCAAATAGTTAAAATAGAAAACATGACTACCACATACAGCGACGACAACAGCTGTTTTTGACTTATATTTTTTGAAGTAAGATGAAGGCGGAAGCTCGAATATATGAAAATAAATCCGAGAGCGACCTCTGTATTTAAAATTATTAATTGAAAAAATTGAAAATGTCTAAACTGACGTCTGAAGGTTATTAATTATTACTTTTAAGTAATTCATTGACGTAAGTTTTTTTTCTGTCATCGTATTTTATAAAAAATTTATTTAACTTAACGTTATTTTAGGATAGCTCTGATGATATTTGTTATGTTGAAAGTATACTAAGCTTAATTAATAAATTATTTTACACACTATTAATTTTATTGAAAACATACAAAACCTGCTTACCAGTTAGACCTATTTAGAAGTGTGTACAAGTCTTTCAGTCTTTTTCAATTTATTAATTTTAATAGACCGGACGATGTTGTATTTTTCATAGCATTAATACAACTCCAAATTGTAGCGACTGCGCCATATCCCGCTTTCTTGTACTCCTCCGTATATGTGTCTAAGTATTCGTCTTTCAAAGCCGCCTAACAGTTTTTCGTCGCTTTTTACCATAGTCCATGTCTCTGACGCGTATGTCATGACAGGTTTAATAAGAGTTTCATATATTAGTATCTTGGGTTTTCTGCTAATTATGTGTGATATTATAAACTGCTTTAGTCCAAAGTAAGCTCTGTTCGCTAGGTATATTCTTCTCTTAATTTCTACGCTTACTAGGTTGCTGTTATTTAGTTGTGTTCCAAGATATATAAACTCCGAGACCCCTTCGAATGTGTGTGCTTCTGTCACCAGATCTTGTGCTGCCGCTATTTATGTGCTGATCGTGACCTTTGTGTATTTTGTTTTGGATACGTTAACCTGCAGTCCCATTGTCTTCGCGGCTTTTTCTAATGTTTCAAAAGCCTGTATCAGGTCTCATTTTGTCTGTGTTAGTATGTCAATGTCATCTGCGTAGGCCAATATCTGTACACCTCTATTGATGATCGTACCTGTTTGTTATACCGGATTTCTCTATGGCTCTTTCTAGTGCGATGTTAAACAATAGACACGATAAACTGTCTCTAATACCAATGTTATTAAGTGCTACGTAATATCTAGTTCTGCCACGGCAATATAATGTGCACTTCTGTGTACACTGTCATAAGCACTTTTAAAATCTATGAAGAGGTGATGGGTATCAATTCCATATTCATAATATGTCTTTTCTAAGGTTTGCCTAAGAAGAAAACTCTGACGAATTGTTGACCTTTCTTTTCGGAATCCACATTGGTATTTGCCTATTTTTTCTTCAGTATAGACTAGTAAACGATAATCGTTTAATTAACACTTAAAGGTAAATTAATAATAATAATAATATTTTCTTTAAAAATATCAAGATGCATTTGTATATTAGGAAGATAATGAGGTTGTTCTATTTTTCAACTAAAAAGTCTTGCGATTTTATGTAAACGTATAAAAATTTGAATACCAAATTCCATTTAATAAATAAAAATTCTGTTTTTTGCCCGAAGTCATTCTACAATAGGATCTCATGTTAATCGTCATTTACATAATGCAAATGTCGGATGGTTTATCGAGAAATGAGATCCTTAACATAAACATTAAGCACTTTGCACGTAGCCGACTGGATGGAGACACTTCATTTGCTGAAAATAAAGTGGGGTTCTTTATAAACTCGAATGTATTATCACAAAAATGAGGGAGGAAATTAAGTTTTTTAGAAAGTTCGTAAATTACAATTCAAGTGTAGGTCTAACACAGCGTGCCTTATGAACCACCTTTTTTAATAAAAAAGACAATATATTTAAGTACTAGGTTGAAAAATGTTCAGCACAATATCTTTTTCGACAATCACGTAAACTGAGTATATTAAATTAGTTTTTTTTTAATTAGATGAAATCATTTATATATTATATAATACATACATATATATATATATATATATATATATATATATATATATAAATATATATCCAATATATATATATATATATATATATATATATATATATATATATATATATATATATATTGGAATAATAATTAGATATACAAGAAATTAGCATAGTAATATTATGACGTTTAACTAATAAATTTACTTAAATAGTAATTGAAGACATAAAAGTTATATACTAGCAAATATTATTAAAAAATTTAAAAAATAATTATATGAGGGTATTTTTAAGAATTTAGCATAAGAATTAAGTTTAAGAAATTTTTTTTTATTTTATTTAATAGTAGATAGATATGTTTAAGTCAGCCATGTGCATATGCAACCAAATATACACTGTTTATTTTTGACATTTAGATGGGAAGTGGGGTTATTTATTATTTGGAATTTTAATTTAAATATTACTACGGATGTTAAATAGTGATAATATATTAATGTAAGATGTTTAGTGTATATATAATAGTGTATTCCGATCTAAAGAGCCTAAATGTCCGTTAAATTATCTATAGAAAGCAAGGAATTTTCTGGAATACGTCAATATGACTATTTGTATAGTAGAGGATTCGAGAACTTTCATCTATGGATGAGATGAAAAGTTTAGAACATATTTTCTTTTCCGATAATTCTGGAACCATGGAAAGATATATAAATGATGTAATTTAGAGAAGAGGGGATTATTAAGTCAGTTACAGGGGATTATGAAGTAAGTTACAGTTGATTAGTGAAGTTAATAAAGTTAGAAAGGGAATTATTAAGTCAGTTACAGGGGATTATTAAGTCAATTACAGATGATTATTAAGTAAGTTACAATTGAAGTTAGTAAAGTGAGAAGTCGTTAAGTTACAGTCAATTATTCAGTTACAGTCAATTATTAAGTGAATTAGTTAGAAGAATTTAAGAATTAAGTTAAATTAAGTCAGTCAGTCAGTTACAATTGATTAAGTGAGAAGAATTCATGAAGCGATTAAGTTAAATTAAGTTAGAAAAAAGGATTAAGTGAGAAGAAGTCAGTCAGTCAGGTACAATTAAGTCATAAAATTAGATTTATCAAGAAAGTTAGTTCAAGACAGTTATAATTAAATTAAATATTATAAAAGGATTATCTTGGAAGAATTCATTAAGTCAGATACAGTTGGAGTTGGTATATTATATTGAAATTACAAGAATTTTAAATTATAATATCTATATGCAATTTCCCAAATACAAGGATAACCAAGGCTGATTAAGAAGATATTTAGTGGTGATTATAAATTTGATTTTGGAAAACTTTAGGCGTTCAGTGACAGAAAGGTACCAAATTTTGTTAATATAATTTAATAATTGTAAGAATTTAAAATTTTAGATAGGTTGTTTTAAATTTATATTGTTGATATTAGATATATATGTCTGTTTCATAATAGTTGTAATAAAGATAATTTAAAAAAGTACTTACAAACTAATTCTTTGAGAACCGCGATAAAAACTCTATACTCAGATATTTTATTTTAAACTATCATTGCTCATATACAAATCAAAACATCATAACAATATATATATATATATATATATATATATATATATATATATATATATATATAAATATATATATATATATATATATATATATATATATATTTTAAACATAGTGCTAAGATTAACGAAGATTAACACTATTATAAAAATTAATATTAAACTCACCAGTCTTCCGGGTAGAGCCGCATTGATTTTCATTACGCCGAGCTTTCGACATCCTCTCTAATGTCTTCTTCATGGCTTCTGAAAGTCTCAGTCTCCCGAGCCCCAGATACTACTACACTCATTAATATTTACTTCACTGCTGTAGTAGAGGAACTTAAATATTCCAGTCAAATTTTATTAATTTTCTTTATAATTTTATTTCAAAATTTTGTCTTTGTTCTGAATATAACTCTTAATAAACACCATGCCTTGATACGACGTATGTCTTAGATGATTCTGCTACTGAAGTTGCTTTTTGATAAGGAAAGGGCGCAATTTCATACCATTTTAAAAATTAATCCATTGCGACCATTAACTGGTTTTGTCTTTGCTATCGGATGAGGAGCAAACATTATCACTAAAAGTCATTTAAAAGACTCTCTTAAAAGATATTGTGCCATTTTATCATGACTTCTTGTTTTAGGGCATTTTTAGAGGTACATAAATCGCATTAGTTACACCAATCTTGTACATCTCGACGACATTGATACAGTAAAATCTTTCTTGTACTCTGGCCAGTGTCCTTTTAACTTTAAAGTGTCCCCCAGAAAGGTTGCTATGAAGTTTTTGCAACACAATTTTAATATGTGATTTTGGCACGTCCACTTGATGAACTGTTCTTATTCCATTGGGACATTTTTCACTTCCGATATAATAGACCAATGGAGAGATGTAGGGATTTCATTGAGCCCAATACTCTTATATACATACTCTTACTGTATTTGTATACTTTCTTACAGATATGGGATAGCTGGCAGATACTCTTTTACGTTCTTGGTTGAAGATAGATTTACTTCAGGGATGCGACATGCGCACGAGAGCCACAATGATCTCCCAATATCCTGGTATATAAAAGAAATTTTGTCCTAGACCGATTCGCCTATCTAACTACTAAAGTTTCCCTTTTTATTTTCCCCTTAGAAGTCGGGTAGCCTCATTAGCAGGTTCAAAATAGAGAGTAAGGGATACTACAAGTTTTAAATTAACTGAACGATTACCGGTATAAGTAATCCCCACTTGTTGGTCAATAGCTACGGATGGAAGGAGCAACGGCATTGAGATGTGGAAAGCCACAGGATGAATACCACAATAAATATCTGTATAAGTATCTTTGGTTAAAACCATCATGGATCTATTAGTCGATCATTTACTTCATGATTATGAAGCTTGGAATTTGGTGCATTGGTTCATGTCTTCAATTCTTTTTTCACACAAATTGAACAAAACCACTTGCCAGCGTATAATAACGTCAGGAATATTTGAGCTTGACGCTGCATTTAGAAGGACGGACTCTGTAATATTTTCACAATTCTTTTTTGTCATGTTTTTCTTGACAGCTTTCTTGTTCCTTCTAAGACTAGTTTTACATTCTAGTTTAGTTTTTAGAGCACTTAAAAATTTCTCAGATGATTTCGGTTTAATCTTTTCCAATTTTATTTTTATTTGTTTCATCTGAAGACTATGGCTTAACGTTAAAACCATAGCTTTTTGTGCTGTTCCCTTCTTGGATTTTGAATGAGCCTTTGGTATCGACAAAATTAAATAAATTTACATGTTAAGTTCTGGACTTACTTAAACAATTTTTTTTAGGCCTTGTGAGTGTAGTATTCGTAGTTAACCTCTTCTTAGGACTAGGTTGTTCAGGCTAGATTATTTTGTACTCTACATCAGCTCCTGTTGTAGAACTAAGAGGTTAATTTTTTTTCTTACTAGAATCTTTATTTTCATCATATTTACAATGTTTACTTCCTTCATAGTCATTTAAATTTTCAGTTGTACAAAACTCATTATCTTTAAATACCATGCGATCAACAGGCCATACTCCACTAGTTCGGAAATCATTGACTGCAATTTCAAAGTTTTCTGCTCTCCCATATGCTTTAGAAATTAAGTCAGCTACGTGAAGGTGTGTAGTACATAATCAAACATAGTTATGATTGAGTGTAATAGACTTTGAAAGGCTTAAAGAATGATATATCAAAAGGCTGTACGCGATGGGTCGCATGTCCATTGTATCATTATTAAAGGAAATTGTACGATTATTATACTGTGCATTCTAGCGCGTAAAATTGATTCAAGATTCATGGAATGCGTTGTATGCCCATCTAGTACCAAAACAACTTTTTTCACTGTTGGGTTTACATAATCAATAAAACGCTGAAGCCATTTTACAAAGAGATCATTAGTCATGCACTGATTCTGATAAAATAATAATAATAAAAAAAAATAAAACTTTATTCATCCTTGCAGATTATTTACATAATATAGGACATGTCAAAGTAAAAAGAAACGGTAAAGACTACCTATACAATATAAACATACACATAAATATAGAAACAACATACAACATATCTAAGACATAAATTCCGAGACACTATAAAAACATGACTCGATGAGATAAGTCTTCAATTTATTCTTAATTGCCCTATCATCATCACTTCACAGCTTCACTTTTTAATTTGGATGGAAGCTGATTAAAAAACCTTACGCCGCTATAATCAGGGTTTTTTTCAAACATGGAAGTGTAATGTTTAGGAGTCCTAAAGAAATCTTTTTGTCTGGTACGATAATTGTGTACATCTGAATTTGATTTTAATCTATTGATATTAGCTTTTGTATACAGAATACTTCTGTTTATAAAAATTAAGGGAACAGTGAGTATTTGATATTTTCTAAACTGCTCTCGACACGTATGTCTATATGGTAAATTAAAAATCAAGCGAATTATGCGCTTTTGGGCTATAAAAACTTTCGAGACATTTGTTGCACTTCCCCATAGAACAATATTATATGACAAATGTGAATAGATGATAGAGCGTAATAAACATTAAGTATCTGTTCCGTTGTAAATAAGTATTTGAGTTGCAAAAGACCATAGTATCCAGAATTAATTTTCGAACATACATGATTAATATGTGCCTCCCAGCTCATATTACTGTTTAGATGTAGTCCTAAAACTTTGTAGTGTCAGATAAAGTGATAAAATCATTGTCGACTTCGACAGAGAAATTTCCCTTTATTGGGGTTTTTATATAAAATTGCATACATGCTGTTTTACTCGAATTTACTATTAAGGAGTTTTTTTTTTCGCACCAAGACGTAAACTCATGGGCTAGCTAAGGTATTGAGTTTTAACTTAAACTCCTCAGCATTTTCTGCAGATGTCTCTAAAGTTGTGTCATTAGCATACACAAAAATATTATTCGTACTCATATATTTAGGCTACTACTACTACTACTACTAAGAATTTCTACAGTTTTCACTGTCTTTCTTCACTCAACGGTTTTCTCCAATTTTCTCCATTCTGTAATTTTGTTTATCCAGCATTCTCTGTCCGCTCTTCTGACGTGGCCGTACCAGGATAGTCTCTTCTCCTCTATATAGTCGATTATATCTGATTGCACTCCCATTCTCCGCTTAATCTCTGCGTTTTCAATTCTGTCTCTTTTTGCAAGTCTACAGCTTCTCCTCAGGAACTCTATTTCTACTGCTCTTATTCTGCCTCTATTTCTCTTGTTTATTGTCCACTTTTCGGACCCATATGTCAGGGTATTATATATTCTCTTTTTTGTCTTTATCGTAATGTTCGTATCCCACAGCACTGAATTTAGTTGTCTTATACAGTTTCTTGTTTGTCCTAGTCTGTTGTTTATATCTTCTTCTGTTTCCCGTAAAGTCTACCTACCGACGATATTATACTAATTCCTCTGTAGTTTTCACATTTTTTCCTGTTTCCTTTCTTATGTATGGATGTGATGTATGCTTGTGTCCATTCCGCAGGTATTTCCTCTACATTTAGTCCTCCTTCGAACATTCTGTACAGCATGCGTAATAACTTTTCCGTATTGATTTAGGCATATCATTAATATAACAAAGAAATAATAAAGGACCCAGTATTGATCGTTGTGGAACACCAAGATCAACGTCATACAAATCTGATTGATAATGACCAATTTTGACATACATCTGTCGATGTTCTAGAAAACAATTTGCTACACTTAAATTTATAGAGTCAAAAGCTTTAGTTAAATCAAAAAAGAGGGCTCCAACAAATTTCTTTTGATCTAATGAACTATAAATGAATTTAAAAAATGTTGTTGATGCACTCTCGGTTGATTTACCTGGAAGAAACCCATTTTGATATGAACTTATGTTATATTTACTAAGAAATGACAACATCCTTTTATGAATGCCTTTTTCAATAACCTTGCACAAGACAGTTGGTACGGTAATTGGTCTATAATTTTCTAACATAGTTTTGTTTCCTTTTTTAAATATTGGGGAAACGATACCAATTTTTAAATCAGTGGGAAAAATACCCATATCTACAGATTTATTTATTAAATCAGTTAACGGTGGAATAATGTACACGCTCACATGTTTAACTAGCTTTGTGGAAATGCAATTAATACCCACTGAGTTTACATTTTTTTAAGGATGAAACAGCTTCGGCAACATCGCTATAGTCAGTAGGATAGAAGAAGAATGTTTGGTCAACATTTAAAGTTGTATAGTTTTTAAATTGTGAATTCCCGTATTTGGCATTTAGTTGGGCTTCTATTTTTTTGAAAATGATGAAAAGAATACACCGAAAGCATTTGCCATCTATTTTTTATCGTTTATGAAACTTCCTAAGTGCCTTAAGTGTTTTCTATGTTTTTATACTGTCCTTTTTTTTCCAGTTTTGATATTAACTGTTTTCCAAATAAATTGTTGCTTTTGATGGTTATTTTTGTTGTAAAAAGTATTCTGAAAACAATGCTTTTTTGCTTCTTGAATTTTATCAGTATACTTCTTTTTGTCTTCTTCATATTTTAATTTCACATCAGGGTCTGTCGAATTTTTTGTCAACTAGAAAAGGTTTTTTAAATCAACTAAAATCTTTAATATTTCGTTAGAAATCCAGTTATTAGTATTATTTTCACTACATTTTGTTACAACCATAGGACAACGTATATCAATATGATACAATATAATATTTACAAAATCAGTATAAGCAGATATCTCAACCATACTCCCCGGTGGTGGAGCACTGACCCTCATATCATTGTTCATTCACATACGATTAAATATAAGCCTAGGTGAAACGTAAATTCCTAAAGCATTCGCACAGCAAACAACTGTCGTGTTGACTCCACGTTCTCCACTAGACACTGACCTAAATTGCGTTTTACCTTTTTTGTTTAAGAACCTTTTGGCATTTTGTTATGCACAGTGCAGATAACGTGAAATATGCCTATTGCATCAATATTATTCTCATTAACAATTTTTTCCAGAAAGTCGATATAGACGTAAATATACCTTTTATTGAATCCTTTTGCTCGCATCATGGACGTTGCTTCAGGTTCTCTCTGTGAAATTATGTCCTTATGACGAGCTTTGACAGCATAGAACCAATTTTTTTCTGCCATTTGGGATTCTTTATTAAAATTATGTGTAACTAGTTTCCCTAAACGACATACGAGCGCCCTGGCATATTTTCAACAATTACTAAAATATTGAAATTATTCAATTTCAATATTTCACACTGCATTGTTGTGTCTAGTAATAAAGTTTTTTGTAAAAAATAAATTTCAACTATTTATATTTTATAAACTATTTTAAGTTTTTTATTTTGATATATAGATTAAATCGTTTAAAAATTACTCGTTTCTTAACGTTTGTTATCTACTGTGAGATGTTTAAAGTGGTAGGTGTAACAAGTTAGCTATTTTCAGCTTATAGGTCGATAAATGTAAGTACATGTTGTTATTTGTTAATAACACTACTTGAAAGTTTGTAGTTGTTGACGGCATCGCCGAATTAAGTTTGAGTTTAATTATATTGCAACGTTAGAAGCTGTAGTCAACGGGTTTGTAAAGTGATGTTAAGGACAATTTTGAGGTTCTGGAATAATTAAAGCTTTCAGGTTTATATTTACAAACACTTATTACAGAGTTAGTAATAAATTTCTAAAATAAGTAAGTAAAATACCCTTTGTCTTTATAAAATATTTTGTGCTGAGTTGAATAGACACATAAGTTAACAAATAATTAACGAAAAATAATAGATAAACTTTACATACAGTGTGTCCCTAAAGTATGGAATCTGGAAAAATATCAAATACCAATACAATACCAAAATATTAAAGAGTGAAGATAAATATATGGTAATCAACGGTCCCAATTACATGTACCTAGAACTTCTACCTGATTTAATTCTTTTCTTGGAAGCCTTTTAGTGATATAATAAAGTTATGTAAAGATAAATATTCCTGTCTTTGAGAAAAGTCTAATTTCATGGACCTACCCGATTTAAGACGTTTCTTGAAAATATCTATTAGCTAATAAAGACTACCCTCAATATTGCTGTCCTTCTAAAATATAGGAACATCTAAATTTGTAAATGAAAACTGTAAAAATATAAAATTAATCCTATATGCATACCCTTTAAAAATTCATATAATTAATATGAATGTTTCAAAGAAGAACAACAAAATCTTATTTAATTTTCTTATTCCGAAAAACACTCAATGTCACTATCGTCACTTCCTAAGTTTAATATAATAGAATTAATATCTTCTTGACGGTCTATTTGGACTTCGCATTATAAATAACTGTTTTCTGTTTTAATTTCATGATGATATCGTTTTCTCCACTCATCTAGAGTTATTTCGGAATTTCTTTTTCCCAACAGGTGTCTCACATTTTCCAATTTAAAAGTTTATTATTTTGTGTAATATTATTTTTAATCGCAGCCCATATTAGCTCTATCGAATTTAAATCCGGATGGTATGGAGGTAACCGTAAAGGAGTATGACCATATTCACGCAAAAGGTCATCGAATATATACCTTTTGAAACGATTTTTATGGTACTTAATCAACGCATACAATTCGGGTTAAAAAGTTTGAGAATTAAATGTTATATTGTTTTAAATCAGCCAATCAATCATATTAATATTTTTGGAATTACTATTAGTCGCAGGATTCACTTGTACCGAATGGTATAAGGCATTATCTCAGACAACTACTAAGTTAGGGGGTAAATTTGGAATTAGTTTTTCCTTTAGCCATTTGCGGTAATTCGTGGTATTCGTTTCTAAGAGGTAGTCACCGGATTTACTACCAGACTTTAATATTTAAAGCGAGTTTAGAATAAATCCCATTTCACCACCAGCATGCACTATTATTAAACGTTGACCCTTCAAAATATTCATCAGTAACCCTTTACTAGAATTATCATTCCAAGTTTTCAATAAAGTATGTTCACTGTGTACATATGTCTCATCGAGGTAAACAAAGGGTCTGTTTTCATTTCTATAATGTTTGATAAGTCTTAATTATTTGATTCTCCAAGCCCTTATTTCCGTCTTTTCAACCAACAATTTTCTGTTTTCCTGTGCTTTACTCCAACGGAAATTCATATTTTGAAGAATTCTTCGTAGCGAGGCTTCTGATACCTTAATATCCAAATTTCTCTCAATTTTGTTCTTCAATTTATTAACAGTAACACGACAATTCTATGAAAATCGTGTATTATACGCCGAATATCTGTAATTTGTTATTCTGGTAAATCTGTCACAGGTGACTTTCGTCACCTGAAGAAAATTCAACTTTTGTTTTTATTATTTGGAGACCGTTTGCTCTCTTGTAGTATTCTGGATACAGTCCGTACAGAAGTGCCTATAATGACGAATGTTAATCAGCGTATAAGTAAAATTAAAGATGCAGTAGAGAAGATCTAAATAATAGTTAAATGATACTGTAAAACAAGAAATAACTAGTATATTAGAACAAAAGATGAAGTTAACATCAAGCAAAGAAGAAAGTACTGAGGAAAACTGGACGAGAATTAAAGACATCTTAAAGACTGTTCAAGAAACAAAATTGAGTGCGCTAAAAGCAAGAAAAAAACAAGGGTGGATGACAGAAGAAATACTGAGACTTATGGATTAAAGAAGAGAAGTCAGAAATAAAGATAAAAACGAATACAAGAGGATCCACGAAATAATCAGGCAGAAGATAAGACACGCGAAAACACAATTTCATAGTAAAGAATGTAATGAAATTGAACAATATGAAAAGAAACACGATACATTTCATCTGCACAAGAAATTGAAAGAGGTCGCTGAAAACAAATGGAAACAAGTATCCCAAAGTTTAGAGGACAGAAACAGACACAGAATATTAAACATCAATGAAAAGTTAACAGAATGGGAAAACTACATTTCTGAATTATTTGAAGATGAGAGAGTATAACAGAAAGTGAGGTAAGATGTTCAATACAAACGGCAAAAAATGGAAAAGCACTTGGCCCCGATGAAGTAACTGCTGAAATACTAAAGTTTTTGGGAGAAAATGGAATTAAAGCTCTGTGTAATCTCTTTAACAGAATTTATGACACTGGCATATTACAAACTGATTGGTTAAAGTCGACATTTTTCACAATACCTAAGAAATATCGTCCAAAGACATGCGGTGATTATCGGACAATAAGTCTGATGAGTCACGTTTTGAAAATCTTTCTGCGAGTAATACACAGCAGAATTTATACGCTGTTAGAGGACAGAATTAGCAATACTCAATTTGGGTTTAGGAGTGGCTTGGGTACAAGAGAAGCCTTGTTTAGTATACCGGTGCTAGTACAGAGATGCAGAGATATAAATCAAAATGTGTATATTTGTGCAATCGATTTTGAAAAAGCTTTTGACAAAGTCCGACATAACAAAATGCTAGAAATATTGGAAACAGCTGGATTGGACAATAAAGATCTGCTAATAATTACAAATCTATACTGGCATCAAGTGGCAAGAATAAAGGTTGAACAAGAACTGTCGGATGAAATAAATATAAAAAGAGGAGTGAGACTAGGCTGTATATTGTCGCCTTTACTTTTTAACTTATATTCGGAGGAAATATTTAAGGAAGCCTTAATGGAGACAACCGAAGGTATTATTGTGAATGGAGTAACCGTCAACAATATTAGATATGCCGACGATACCTTAGTCCTTTCCAATTGCGGAGAAGACCTTCAAAATCTAATGAACAAAATAAAACAGAATTGTTATCAGTATGGATTAAATCTCAACGTTAAGAAAACTAATTATATGATACTTAGCAAACAAAATTATATACATGATGACGGTATAAAAGTCGGAGATGCCACACTGGACAGAGTAGAGAAACTCGTGTATCTCGGCAGTAATATCAATGAGAGCTGGGATCCAACCGCAGAAATTAAAAGCCGAATAGAACAACCCCGAGCTGCCTTTCTAAAAATGAGAAACGTACTTTGCAGTCGTGATCTTAGCATTGATCTTAGAGTTCGTATGATATATTGCTACATCTTTCCTGTCCTGCTGTATAGAGTAGAAGCGTGGACCCTAACTGAGGCTATGCTTAAACGCTTGACAGCCTTTGAGATGTGGGTATACAGACGACTACTGAAAATAAGCTGGGTCGACAGAGTTAGAAATGAGGAGGTCCTTAGACGGCTGAACCAAACAACACAACTGGTCAATATAATAAAGAAACGCAAGCTGGAATACTTCGGTCATATTATGAGACACCCTGAAAAATATGATCTTTTACATCTGGTCATTCAGGGAAAGATCCAAGGTTATCGTGATCCTGGTAGAAGAAGAACATCATGACTGAAAAATCTAAGGCAATGGTATGAAAAATCAACTACATCGTTATTTAGAGCTGCTGTCAATAAAGTCACGATAGCGAATATGGTAGCCAACATGATATCCAACAATCGATAACGGTCATGGAATTAGAAGAAGAAGAAGAGAAGATCTGGAGAAAATGGGAGTGAGACAATGGGAAATAATGGCACAGAATTTACAAACACGGAAGGCAATAGTAAACGCGAGAAATACTCACGAAGAGTTGTAATGTCATTGATAATGATGATAATGACGTAAATAATAATTCAAAATGATTGGTATGATGCAGGAATAATTTTTTAAATTTTAAACAGACAACACAAAAAAAAACAAAAAAGTACATGGAAAAGTAACTCAATAGTATAAAATTAAAAAAATAAATAAGAGCTACGAAAACAAAAGCCTATGAACCACATATAAAAAATGATGATGATCTATTACTTAATGAACTGGCTAGGGGAATAATGACAATTTGGCAAAATTATTTTACAGTTAATGTGGTTAATATTTTACAAAAAATTATGGTAAATAAAAATAAAGTAGTAATGGAAACACACCATGGAATTGTAGATGATCACATAGTAATAGAACTACCTACAGACCAAGAAGTAGTAAACAAAATAACGAAGTAAATGTAAATAGCTAAAAATAACTACTGTAACGAAAGTGCAGAGAATACGATATTTAGGACACATCGAAGGAATGAAAAAGAAATATGTCGAAAATGGTATTCTCGATACACCCAATATAAAAGAGAAGCGAAGGTAGGCAAAATGGGGTATAAGAGCAGAGTATAAAATATCGACAAATAAGTAGCATTGAGAACTAAAAGTAAAAAGTGTTTTTAGTGGAACATTGAACTTAAATATCAAAAAATAATACCAAATGCATTGAAACTCCTTAACTGTTGCTTCAGCAGTCTTATTTTTTACCATTAGCAGATTGTCCAATTCACTTTTCATATTTTTAAAATAAATATACACATTAAATATTATTTGACGACCCTGCTCTTTAAAAACGCTACGTTTTGTTCCGTTCATTTTGAGCAAGATTGTTTAAAAATAAAATTATCTAATATTTAACACACACAACTTGTTCTCAACTGCACTGCTCCGCTACTGAGTATTGAAATGATTTACTGCTAAGGCGTGGCTTATGTACAAATTTCAAATTTTGACCTCAGCCAACTGCGATTATATGCAAATTAGATGCCTTCCTAAATGACAGGACCTCTACCTTTAGGGGGTTAAACATTGAACACCCAAATTATTAGGGCAGAGATAGGACAAGCAAAATAAATGAAACTGTTGCGAACGACGCTCAGGGTTTATTTGGAGAACTAGGTCGTGAAACAACGGGATTGGATTGGGGCAAGTAAAAAAAGGAGACAATGGGTTACTTATATGAATCTCCTATACAAATGGACAAACACAACACAAGAAGGTCCTCTAGCTATTTAAACTAAGGACGCCGCTTTGAGAAAACTTCCTACTGGATGAAAGAAAAGGCTCTTCCTTCTTAAAAAACACAAGAACAAGGATTAGACTCTTTGTTTTAAATAAATAAACAAATTGGTTTAGGAAAAAAATTTAACATTTATTGTTGTCTCACCACAAACAGTTACATATACAGTGTAGGTAAAAGTTTATGGTCGGTATGGTAAAATTTAACAGGATATCTAACGCAGATATAAAATCATATTTTCAGCGAATAGACAAAGATAACAGTCATATTTCCCCTTGGTCTCCCCTCCATAAATATTTTTAACACTCATTGCTCATTCATGAGACGAATAGGTCCGATCAAAAATATTTTACATATTCTCTGGTTCCGATCCTAATATACCTAAAAAACTAGAGGTGGATCCTCTCGTTTTTTAAATTTTTATCGGAACCGTTTTTTGTAAACTGTAACTAGTTGATTGTTTACCAGTATTCAAATTAGTGAGTACACAAACATATTGGCTATTATCATTAATGTGTATAAGTATTGAAGTGAAAGAACCTAACGAAGGATATATTTCTTATAACTTGAAAAATAAATTAAACAATACAAATAGTACTTACATTTACATTACACATTATTAAATCGCGAATCGTCTAAATTGACATTTAAAAACAAGTTTTTCCACTTTCCTTGTTAACCGTGTTCTTCTTTTATTTAAAATTAAAACAGATTTTAAACATGTGTTCACAAGGAAAAGATTTTGTTACAATACTACAATATTTTATAAATATAGTGGTTAAGTTAGGATATACATGACGATGGTTTTTCCATCACGATAATGGACAGTTCCAATCTCCGTTCGGAATTTTTTGTGGGTAATATATCATCAGACAAATACATGTCGACTTCTTTTATATCTCTTGATACAGGTGTATGTTTAGATAAGTCACGTCCAATTAATTCATCAAAAATACACCATGGACTTAAGTCATCTTTATCAGTTTCTTTTTCTTGTACTGGTTGATTTTCAACATTTACTAAACTTATGCAAAGACTCGTTTCATCCGTTTTCCATAGGTGAAGAACCAGCTTTTAAAAAGTTTGCAGGGTGGATTCCTGGATATAAACTGCCAACAAGAGAAACTGTCAGGTTCATTACTTCAGGAATGTTATGTCAAAACTGATTTGATAATAGATAAAATAAAAAGTCCTATTTTCGACAATTCTGCAAAAAACACATTTAAAAAAAGTACCTTATCTTTAGAAAGCCTTTTAAAGTATTAATTACAACATAACAAAGTTTCCAAACGGCCAATCCAAGACGTGGAAACTAGGTAGAACTTCACCTACTACATGTTAAAAAAAAATGACCGGGTTAGAAGGGGCAATCCGTTCCACATCGGTATTAAATAATACAGACTTAGACTTAGACCAAATCTAAATAATTAACACTGGATTACTTGTTCTTAGCTTTCCCAAATTTTACGGCCGTGTAAAGAAATAACAAGTAGAATGAGTGACCAAATATACTTGAAGGGTAGTTCAGTGATTGTTATGGTACGCTGCCTGCAAGAATCTTGCAATAAAATTTTAGCAAACAGTAAATTTAGCAATAAGGTTTAGCAAACCTTACATCCATACCTATCCGACGTAGTACAATTACTAATATCGGGTTTGGCAAAAAGATTTTAAGGGATAGAACAGAGTGGCACATTGTTATTATGTACATTTATGGATTCACCATTTAAAGTGCAGGGTTTTTCTGTTAAAAATGAAGATAAAAAATTAAAGAAAAAGTTAAGAAGCTGGTTACTTTTATAATTAACGAACAAAAAGATTGTACTATTGAAAACCAACCAGAACAAGAAAAAGAAACCAATAAGGATGACTTAAATTCATGGTGTATTTTTGATCAATTAATTGGAGATGGCTCATCTACACGTACACCTGAATCGAGAGTCCATTACAACGGTGGAAAAACCATCGCCATGTATATCCTAACTTAACCACTATTAGTATTGTAAATGTGAACACATGTTCAAAATCTGGTTTAATTTGAAATAAAAAAAGAAGACGGTTAATAAGAAGTAAAGTTGAAAAACTTATGTTTTTGAATGTCAATTTAGACTATTTGCGATTCATTAATAACGTGTAATGTAAATGTAAGTACGAGTTACTATTTGTATTGTTTAGTTTATTTTTCAAGTTATAATAAATAAATCATTAGTTTCTTTCACTTCAATAAATATACACATAAACGATAATAGCCATTATGTTTGTTTATGTAGGTACTCTCTTACTTAAAACTACTTTTAAACAATCATAGTTACTTGTTTACAAACATTTAAATTTTTAAATGCATTCATTTTTTTAAAATCCTGAGAAAACTAACAAATATTTTTGGAAAATTTAAATGCAGAATAAAAGATTACATTATTACCGAGGGCCGAAAGTCCCTTAGAATAAACAAAAAGGTTTTTGAAAGAGATATTTAAAATTAAAAATCACACTAATTTTTTTTTCACCCCTATAACTTATTAAAATAAACATTATAGAAGTTTTCAGGGACTTTCGGCCCCCGGTAATAATGTATTGTTTCATTCTGCGCTTAAATTTTTCAAAAATATTTATTAGTTTTCTCAGGATTCGCAAAAAATTAATGCATTTAAAAAATATTGGAACGAAATTTTGTGCCTATGCTCATAACGATAAAACTACCACGACCCACCTCTACTGCTCGTTACTCGGTCGGCCAAACCAGACCAGACCAGACCGACGTTGCCAAATAATTATTGTGTATGAATATTTTTTAATGTGGCGTTATTGTATGCAGTTTATTATTTCATATTGAGAATAAAGCACAATGTGACTTTAAAATAAGCTTATTTTGATGTTTAGATTTTTAATTCGTAAATCATACTTAAAATACGAAACATTAATAAATTTTATTTATATAAAACGATTTCCGAAGTGGAAATCAAAATGTTATATTACACTTATTGTAAAGTAAACTTGTGGCATATTCCCAATAAAAAACAGTAAGCTGCCATTTAAATCAATTTCGCCCAAATGGGATTATCTTAGAACATCGTTCAAAAACAAAAAAAAACAACAGGTCAAATAAATCCAATAAGTTTGGCAACGTTGAACTTTCCCTTTCCAGGCATGCATGTTTGGCGATATAAAGGGCGGACCTAATATACCTCTCTCTTTCTAAACAGATGTTTCTCACTCCATCTCACGTAAGGTCCATACCGACCATAAACTTTTTCCTACACTGTATAGATAATTATACAAAAAAATACTATATAAATAGTTACAGAGATAAATACCAAAATAACAAAGAAAAAACACTTACTACGTCCTATCAGGTTACAATTTCCGTTTAAAAGTGAGAAATACTACAAAACTTACAATTGTTATTGGGCGATAATCTGTATCAGAAATAAATTATTACAAATAAAGAAAAATCGTTAAGTGAAACTATGCATAGTTTCAACATACAAATAAATCTAACCATATTTAACGTCGGAGTTGACTGGAACATTTTGCATTTGAATTCTAAAACTATGTAAATTGTGATAGCTCTACCACTTTTAAGTTTTTTAAAAAATAAAGAGGCCTATCTTTGAAAATTTTTAAAAAGTTTAAAGAGAGTCTATCTTTAAAATATTAAACAAAAATAAAACTTGCCTATGTATAAAATAACCTTTAAGTTTTTGGTTGTTTAATAATCTTTGTATCAAATAGTTTAAAATAAATTCCTGAAAGTGACTGCTTTTCATCAAATATAAATTGAAAATAGCTCCCGTTGTTGGGAAATGCAATATTTTCTTCAATTTTAGAAACGATGTATGAAGCAATAAACGGTTTTATTGCCATTGCTAGCGACATTCGCTTCGTTTGTCTATCTATTATTGTATTTTTAGATGTCCACATTCAATAAAGCACAATACTTTTCATAAAATCGCTTTCAGTGCTGGACTTGTTTATTAGGTTCATCCTAGAACTAAGGACTCTTTTATTTTTAACTGCCTTCTCGCATTCTTTGTTCTTTACTCTTTTGAAACGAATTGCTTATTATCAATTAAAGCTATCTATTATTCACTACAATTAAAATGGATAAATGTCTTATCTACACCTGCTTGATATGTAATTTGAAAGTCAATAAATCTTAATTACTTGTTGTTATACTGCTTTAGTATAGGTAAAGGGCAGCTATACAACTAATACAATATTTAAGATTGTCTGATCCAATTTTTAACATATGTTTTTAAAATCATTTAGTTTAAAATTAAAAATATACTTTAAGAGATGTTAGACTCACAGAGACATTCAACACTAAGTTGGGGTTTCATTTCCTCTTTAAATAAAAGTGGCAAACATGGATATGAGCTAGGCAAATCACATACAAAGTGTCTTTGTTATGGTGAGGATGAAATCATAATCTCAGATAACTAAGATAATTTTGAGAAAATTGAACAGTCATTTAAAACAACGCCAGAGGTTTCATCATTTTTAAATCTACAACCCTTGGTGGGTCTTGGCCATTTCAAGGATTAGTCTCTATTCCCCGTTATCTTTCGCCCTGGCTTACCAATTTCTGATTCCTTGATTCCTCAAGTCATCTTCGATTTAAGTTTTAAATCTAGATCTTGGCTTGCCTCTCTTCCTGGTTCCTACTGACTCTTGATATAATATCTGTCTTTGGGAGTCTCCAGTTTCCATTCTTTCAAGGTGTCCTAGCAACCTTAGTGTATTAATTTTAATAGACCGGACGATGTTGCATTTTTATAGCATTGATATAATTAAAAACTATAGAGCAAATAAGATCAAACTCCTTACCGGAGCCGAAGAATAAAAATCTTAAACGTGGTCTATAATTGATTCAGAAGGTAATCTAAACACCGATACTGACGAAATATTGGAAACATGGCGAAACTACTGTGGCGAGGTATATAAAAGTAACGAGGTTCTAGCAGAAAATCAGTAGCCTTCTGACTACCCTATAAAACCTACTGTCTTACTCGCTAAAGTTAAAGATGCAATTAAATCACCAAAGAGAAAGAAATCTCCAGACATTGATTCAGTACCAGGTAAAATACTACAGTTACTATGTAACAAAGGATTACACATTATCTGTTGCATATCGCAACCTAAAAAATTCATAGGTCGAATTGCCGATAATGCAAGACAGATGCTGTTTCTATTTGCTGCACATAATTGTGAGAAATTCCCTTCTTAACCTTTATGACGTCGACAACAGTCATTCTATAATTTCTGACATTACTCTAATATTTGTCAAATTTTAATAACTCTCTAATATTTGTCACTTTTAAAATAAATCGCTCATTTCTCCACAAAAGATTTTGTGTTATATAAAAAAAAAATATAGTTTTAATTATTAAGTGTAATTTAAAGTAATTACGAGAGTGTGATCGCCAAAATATAAGGTAACCAATTTTATTTTATTATAACTACATAGAACCAAAATCGAAGGTACTGCTTCAATAAGCAGTTAGCAACATATTCAGGGGGAGAAATAAAATCCCCCTATGTTCTTCATGATCCTAACGAGCCGGATACAGCAGCTGTTCCCGTCTTTGTAAAGCTGGAAGCTGGATTTTTCATTGATAAACCACGAAGGCGATCATTTCTCGTCTCTACAAAGACGCTTTCACGCAAGAATTCTCAAGATTCTCTCACATTATTCGTAAAAAATCACTCGTTTCCTCATTTCTTCGCAAAGAAAAGACATAGTTTTTATTCTCTCATATTCACACATCGCAGTTTTGGCGGTTCCACGATCCAAGGTTCTTCGTATTGGCGCCGTCCGGAAGGTTTGGTTTCGTCACTTTGAAGGGATAAGAAGTTTTATGTTTCGGTCGCGGTTGGACTGTGCGGTTTGGTCACTTATTGTAACTTTTACGAATTGGTTTTTTGTATCGTCGCATGTTATTTTATTTTATTTTTAGATTCGCAGTGCTTATAAGTAGATTTTTATGGTAATATTATTTAGTTCTTAATACTAAGTATCTCTTGTTATATTTAAAATTTGTATTATTTTTTCTCACGCTCAAAATGACTGATGTTGCAAAAATTATAAAGTTAAGAGGGCATACTAAAGCTTGTATTACTATAATTCAAACATTTGTCTCAAAAAACCAAAATGTAGTTTTAGATTGCGGTCAATATATTGCACGCAAAAATGTATTAAATGAAACTTATCGCAAGTATCTCAACTTACAAGAGGAACTTGAATTAGAAGATTTTGATAAATATTGTTCAGATAGGGACATAGTTGAAGAACAGTATTATAATTTAGACTCATATTTGCACGAGAAAATCACGCAATTATCTGCAAAACCAGTTGAAACTCAACCTATTGTAACAAATGTAACACCATCTGTCAGCACAATTCAAAATGTAAAGTTGCCAGAATTAAAAATACCTTTTTTCTCGGGCGAAATATCAGAATGGCCCAGTTTTTTTGAAGTTTTTACCAAATTAATAACAAATGATAAACAGTTATCTAATGCTCAAAAACTTATTTATCTCAAATCAGTGTTAAGGAATGAACCGTTAAAGTTAATTGACAATCTAGAAATAATTGATTCCAATTTCGAAATTGCAATAAAAAATTTATGCGATAGATTTGAAAATAAATATTTAATAGTAAACAGCCATTTGAACAGTTTATTAAATGCTCCACTCATTACAAAACCCAATGCACATGTTCTAAGGGATTTCTTAACTCAAATTAAAAGCCATCTCGCCGCCTTAGAAAACCTCAACATCTCGAATCAACTCACTGATTTAATTCTCATCAATCTCTTTACTCAAAAATTAGACTATAATACTAAAAGATCATTTGAAACCGATCGTAATATAAACAAACTCCCAAGTTTATTGGAGTTCCTTGAATTTATTGAAAGAAAATGCAAAATTCTCGAAAATCTTGCTCCTGAGTATTCCCATTCTCCGAAACAAAAACAACCTTCTCGTTTTACTTCTCTTAACACAGTTAGCAATAATTTGCAGTATAGTAGTAATAATCAGTATTTTAAATGTTTCTTATGTCAAAATAACTCTCATAAAATATACACTTGCCAGGAATTCTTAAATATGTCTGAAGATGACCGTTTTCAAACGGTCAAGGCAAAGAAAGCGTGTCTCAACTGCTTGGCTAGTGGTCATTCAGCAAGCTCATGTACCTCTTCGTCGAATTGCGCCAAATGTAACAGGAGACATCACACATTGCTCCATTTCTCTAACGCTTCTAATCATAACTCAAATAGTTCTCGGTTCATTTCAAGAACAAATCAAGATTCTTGTAGTCTACCCACTAGAAACACTCACTTCCAAAATACTCGTCACTCTCAAGACTCACAAGGAAATCGTAATTCTCAAAATACTCGCCAGACTCACAATATACATGATACTTCAAATTCTCGTACTCACTCTAATGTATCTCGTGATCCCAATACTCAAGGCGAAACTTCAAGTTCTCCTGCAATTCCACGAATAGCAAATCAATGTCAGTCTAATGATGTCTACCGAGCATCATCTCTCTCTGCACTCTCAGGCAAAAAGGAGGTTCTACTCCAAACAGCATGTGTTACAATTTATGATTCTCATAATAATCCCGTTAAGGTTCGCTGCCTTACAGACTCAGCTAGTCAGCTTTCGTTTATCACTGAGAAATTAGCAAGTCGCTTGAAATGTATTCCTTACACAAAAAGTCTTCACATTTCTGGGATATCCGAAATCTGTTCGACGTCGAATAAAATGGTGGATTTAAATATTTTCTCAAATGTCAATCCCACAAAACATTTTACACTCTCTTGTGCGATTCTCCCAACCATCACTTGTAAGCACCCTCAAATTACATTGGATTTTAATGCCCTCAAAATTCCACCAAACATTCACCTGGCTGATCCAGAATTTTGTACTCCTGCCGAAGTTCAAATGTTGCTTGGAGCAGATGTTTATTTCGACTTACTCACTTATGGGTTAATAAAATTAGGCCCTAATCTTCCTACCTTAACAAATACTCATCTCGGATATCTTGTAGGTGGAAATGTACCTCAATCCTCTGGGTTAATTGACTCATATTCCATACTTAACATTCAAGAAAATACTCAACCTCGAAATGAAGTATCCTTGTTCGTTCAAGCTCAAAATACCGATTCACTCGTACGGTCGTTTTGGGAAGTAGAAGAAATCTCGTCTTTTACTTGTACTCCAAAAATCCTAACTCCTTCGGAGCAACAGGCCGAAGACATTTTTAAATCGTCACTTAAAATATTATCATCTGGTAGATTCCAAGTAGATCTCCCTTTCAAATCTCCCAACGAATATAAAAAATTGGGCGAATCGTTTTTCCTCGCAAAGAAGCGATTCCTAAACCTCGAACAGAAACTGATCAAGTCAGATCAATTATATGTACAGTATAAACAATTTATTCATGAATATATTGCACTTGGACATTGCAGATATGTGCCTCTCTCCACTCGAAATATTCACTCTGATTTAAAATATTTTATTCCTCACCATTGCGTTTTAAAGGATAGCGTAACAAATAAGTTGCGTGTCGTCTTTGATGGCAGTATGAAAACTACCTCAAATCTAAGTCTTAATGACATAATGCTTCCTGGTTATACGGTACAACGCGAATTATTCGATATTTTGATAAATTTTAGATTATTTAAATACTGTATTGTAGCAGATCTACGTCATATGTACAGACAAATTCGAGTAAATCCCGAACAGGTTTTTCTGTTGAACATTTTGTGGCGTGATTCACCTCAAGAGGATTTGAAATGTCTTCAACTCGAAACTATCACTTATGGATTAAATAACTCCGGGTTTCTTAGCACTAGATGTCTTAAGGAATTAGCTCAAAACAATTCCGACAAATTTCCTTTGGCTAGTGAAGCTCTTTTAAATTGCTGTTATATCGATGATGTGCTTTATGGCTGTAACGATTTCGAAACACTCTTCGAAATTCATCGTCAATTAACGGAATGTTTAAACCTCGCTTGCTTCTCGCTTCATAAATGGTGTGCAAACTCACCTGAATTTCTCGCAGGTATTTCTCATATCTCTAATGAAGCTAGTTATGTAATCAATCCTGAAAATCACACGAACAAAATTCTCGGCCTATGTTGGAATTTTCACTCCGATCATTTTTCAGTTCTTGTGCCAAAGGTTACCGTTAAGGATACATATACAAAAAGAGAAGTTCTCTCTTTAATCGCTTCCATTTATGACCCTATAGGATTGATTAACCCTTTAGTGGTATCTGCCAAATTAATTATGAGAAAGATTTGGTTAGAAAGGTCGAATTGGGATGACCCTCTCAGTCCAAAATTGCTTACCGAATGGAATCTATTTTTACAAACACTTCCTCACATCTCCAATCTCAAGATTCCTAGGTTGCTGCAAAATTCTAGCAATGTAACAAGTACTCAAATACATGGGTTTTCGGATGCAAGTCTTAGCGCGTATGGTGCTTGTGTTTATTTAAGAACGTCACATGAAAATGGCTTTATATCTTGCAATCTAATCTCCTCAAAGAGTCGTGTTAGTCCTGTAAAAGTTGTGACTCTTCCTCGATTAGAACTTCTAGGAGCATTATTACTCTCTAATCTTGTTACGAAGATTCTTTCTGTCTTGATTCCATCCCAATCTCAGATAAATTCTGTCAATTTATGGACAGATTCAGAAATCGTCCTCGCATGGATTAAATCACACCCTTCTCGTTGGTCTACCTTTGTATCCAATAGAGTAACTCAAATTCAAGAACTCACTTCCAACCATACATGGAGACATGTACGATCGAAAGACAATCCCGCGGATATATTATCTCGTGGTGCTACACCCTTGCAGTTGCTTGATTGTGATTTTTGGTTTAATGGTCCTCAATTTTTGTCAGATCCACACTTTGATTTCAACCTCTTTGTATCTAATGGTCCTTCGAGTATTAATGTTGATGAACTGCCTGAACTCAAAAGGGTTACTCATCTTATCAGAAAACCAGATTCACAAGTATATGATGCCCTCTGCAAATTTTCATGTTTCACTCGACTTCAGAGAGTTTTTGCATACTGCCTTCGTTTTATTCACAATGTAAGAGCTAAGTCTCATAGACGTACAGGTCCTCTCACTCCACATGAACTCTCTAGTTCTGAGTTAATGATCATCAAATTGACCCAGTCACATTTCTTCAGTTCGGAAATCCAATTTTTAATGGATAATCGTCTGCTTAAAGATAAGTCTATTTGTAAATTGAATCCCTTTCTAGATTCGTCTCAAATGATACGAGTAGGCGGTCGTCTTCTCCTTTCAGATGTTCCTTATGATCAGAAATTTCCTCTACTGTTACCCTCAAAATCACATATTGTCAATTTATTACTTACCCGAGAACATCGAAGACTTCTACATTCAGGCCCTCAAAATACACTGTCTAATGTTAGATTGAAATTCTGGCCTCTTGATGGTCTTCGACAAATCAAACGTATAATACAAAATTGTCTCACTTGTTACCGTTTTAACGCACAAGTCGCGTCTCAAATCATGGCTAATCTCCCGAGGGAAAGAGTTCAAATTGCACGTCCATTTATAAATGTTGGAGTTGATTTTGGTGGTCCGTTTCCCATCAAGACCTCTAAACTCAAGAGAGCTCCCCTTACTAAGGCCTATATGGCAGTGTTTGTATGTTTAGCTACTCGCGCCGTGCATGTGGAATTAATTTCCAGTCTTTCTACTGAAGCGTTCTTATTGACTCTGAAAAGGTTTATCGCCCGAAGGGGTAATCCGAATATCATTTTCAGCGATAATGGCACAAACTTTCTAGGTGCGAAAAACCAATTGAAAGAACTTTATGAGTTGCTTCTTAAAGGTGATACCTCTGAATCTATTCGCTCTTTCGCTACTTCGTGTCAAATTCAATGGAAGTTTATCCCTCCACGCTCACCACACCACGGTGGTATTTGGGAAGCTGCCATAAAGAGCTTCAAATACCATCTCGTAAGAATAATGGGTAACTCCAATTTTACTTTCGAAGAACTATCCACTGTACTTTCGCAGATCGAGGCAGTGCTCAATTCACGCCCTATCTGTGCGCTCTCAGATGACCCTTCCGATTTTTCCTTTCTTACTCCCGGACACTTCCTTATTGGATCTAATTTAATGTCTTATCCTGAATCAGATCTTTCTGATATTCAAGAAAATAAATTGTCTTTGTGGAATAAATGCACAAGAATTCAGCAGCATATGTGGAAGGTTTGGACCCGCGATTATCTTAATAGGCTGCAAAATAGACCTAAATGGTTCACTCCTCAGGTAGGCATAAAGCCTGGTGATCTCGTCTTGCTTAAGGACGAAAACTCGCCTCCTCTCAAATGGCCTATAGCACGGGTAGTTGAGACATATCCGGGAAAGGACAACAAGGTAAGAGTTGTTAAGGTCAGAACTCCTGAAGGCTTATATGTTCGCTCTATTGCTAAACTGTGTCCTCTTCCTATGACTCACCTTCAAGAATATTAATAGTTTGTTAGTTTTAGTTATACTTTTCTTCAAATTGTACATAAACATTTTTTTTTCTTTTTGATGCGTTCACATCAAGGGGGGGACTATGTTGCATATCGCAACCTAAAAAATTCATAGGTCGAATTGCCGATAATGCAAGACAGATGCTGTTTCTATTTGCTGCACATAATTGTGAGAAATTCCCTTCTTAACCTTTATGACGTCGACAACAGTCATTCTATAATTTCTGACATTACTCTAATATTTGTCAAATTTTAATAACTCTCTAATATTTGTCACTTTTAAAATAAATCGCTCATTTCTCCACAAAAGATTTTGTGTTATATAAAAAAAAAATATAGTTTTAATTATTAAGTGTAATTTAAAGTAATTACGAGAGTGTGATCGCCAAAATATAAGGTAACCAATTTTATTTTATTATAACTACATAGAACCAAAATCGAAGGTACTGCTTCAATAAGCAGTTAGCAACATATTCAGGGGGAGAAATAAAATCCCCCTATGTTCTTCATTATCCATTCTATCTGTGTCGCTGTTCGGAATTTAGGAAAATGGCCATTTGATTGTTGTATCTCAATTTATATCCCGCTACACAAAAAAGGAAATACTACCATGAGTATCTGAAAACTATCTCACACTGCCACTAATAACAAATGGTAGTTAAATCTTGTTCATGAAAAACAGATTCAAAACTTATCTACTTTACCAAATATCCCAGAAACAAGCGGGGTTTGTAAAGGGTAAAGGTACACGGGATCAAATTATGAACCTGAGACAACTCATTAAAAAGTCTAGAGAATTTTAAGTACTTATGATTATATGCTTGTATGACTACCAAAAGGCATTGGATTGTGTAAACTGGATAAATCTGTGAACCATTTTAATAGAAATCAGTTATTAAGAAATTACAAATCTGTACCAGTCCAATATAGTAACAGTACGACTAGATGAGAAGTTCTCAAACCAATTCAGAACCGAGAGAGATGTTAGACACGAATGCCTGTCACCTCACTTATTCAACATTTATGGTGAACATGTAAGGATGGCTTTAAATAAATGGGTCGGTGAAGTAACAATGACTGGTAGGAAAATCTTCAATGCAAAATTTGCTGATAACACTAATCTTATAGCAGGAAATAAGCAAGAAATGTTTAATCTCATGTGAAGAGTTGAGTTCAACAGCAATAAAATTAGTTTAAAAATCAATAAAGCTAAGACAAAAATAATAATTGTCAACAGATACATTGTCAACATAACATGTTACAGAAATACCAGATAGTGGACAGTTTATCTCGGGTCTAGTATAACTAACGATGGTAACTGTAAGTAACAGTCAAGTAGAAGTTCGGAGACGTATTGGTATGACAAAACATACGATAAGTCGTCTAACTAAAGTTTGAAAAGACAAAACTATCTCTCAAAATATTAAGATGAGACTAATTAATGCCCTTGTATTCTTATTTTTTCTAAACGGGGCAGAAACATGGACTCTTCCATTGTTGCCTTTGAGATGTGATGCTGGAGAAGAATGCTGTGCATAACTTAGAGAGCTTATAGAACAAACCTTTCCATTCTAAAGAAACTCGAGATTAAAAAAAAGTCTGTCCACAATAGGTCTGCAATGCATTCTGCAATTTTTTGGCCACGTGGTTCGCAGAGGTGACGATAGTTTGGAGAGAATAATTATTACTGGAAACGTTCCGGGGAGAAGATCAAGAGGACGATCACCAACTAGATGGTCAGACCTGATTAAAAATTCAGCTGAAAACTTATTCTGCGAAGCTCTCAGAGCAGCTGAAAAAAGAGACTAATTGAGAAAAATTGTTAGAAATATTTATAAGAAATTACGATTCTCAGTAATAAGGAATTTACAAGAGGGAAGGAGTCCAAATATTATCCTTAGGGATATTGGTCATCAGAGTAAATATATAAACAAAAGCAGATATCTTGATAGGCCCTCTATTCACTGTGGCCAAAATTCATTGTTCTGTGCTTCCACTACAGGGCTATATTGGAATATATTTACATTTTAAACGAATGGGAAAATGTAGATGCAAGTAATATAATGCTGTACATTGTTTCTTTGAGCGGTTTATATTTTTAACGATTCGTAGGTTGTTAACCTTGCCAATTATGGATGAAATAATAAAAAAAATAAGAAATAAGAAAGGAACAAATGCGAGAAAAACATCTTAAAATAATCTGATATGCAGACGACGCAATACTACTCTCTCAAAGTGAAGATGATTTACAACATATGCTGCACCAATTTAATATAACCGCCAGAAAATTGAACATGTTAATTTTATGTTAACTAACCATATGTAACTAACACAAATAAAACAATTTGAAGAAATAAAAATATCGGAAAAGAAACGAAAGGTAGAATTTACAAAACAGTCATCAAACCAATAATGACATACGCGGCAGAAACAAGACCTGATACAAAGATTACAAAAAGGATCTTAGATAGCAGAGATAAAAACACTTAGTAAAATTGACGGTAAGACACTATGGGACAGAGCTAAAAGTACATAGATACAAATTCATTTTTCTAACTCATCTCTATCCTAATATACTCGGCCCATTTTTTGCAATTATCAAATCATGCGGTATATGCCTGATCGAATCTTTCTGACGCACAAATGTTCACAAAATATTAAATGCGGACAATTGGAACTAACGCCCAAAGCATACGTCAGTATTGTGGTAATTTACATAACGATCTTGCAATAATTTTCACATAATATATTCTGACAAATCAGTTTATTTCTAAAATACGAGATTCATTTTCCAGCGAATTACAATCTTGATTAAATGTGAAAAAATGCAAAATACGGTGAATCGTTATTATGCATTATTATCAGTATTTGAAGACAGTTATGCAATGTTGTTTTATTTATGCAGGTTTAATTGTATCTTTAGTCTAGAGACAAATGTTTATCTTTGAACGAGCCTGATACTAAATATTTGGCGGTACGAAATTCTCATTCATTGAAATTAAAAAAATAAATACTTGAGTTAAAAGTATTGCAGTTTACGGTAAATGTGTATGGTTCCTTAAATTAAAAGCGAAGATATGCTAAAAAATACATTCTACAAAATTTGCACAGAAATATAGATATTTTCGTTTTATTAATTAATATCCACAATTTTTTCAAAAAATACATAAATTAATAAGTAACTTTAATATCTGTAATCTACTGATAAGTTGAATAGTCTTATTAGATATTTTTTAGGGTACCGTAGAACGGGGTGACTTTGTTAATTTTTTTTATATTTTCTTACGTAACTTTTGAATGGGTGATCCCAAAAATGTGGAAAAATGTCCATTGGGATTTGTCTTATGTTTATGTAATTTATACTGTTAGTATAATTATATATCTTTAAATTGAGGATTTTCTCAAAAAAAATAAGTAATGGTATATCAAAATCACCCATTGATGTGGGGTCACTTTGATACCCTATTTTAAAATAGCTTGGACGATGCATAAAAGCTGTAATGGTGTCAATGTCAACCCATTTTTAAATAGATCAAGCCAATTTTTAGATATTTTAATTTTAATTTTTGGGGTGACTTTGACAGCTGCTATAGGCACAATAATTAGTATATAATAAATAATTTTACAGGTAGCTAATACTTTATTCAGGTAAAAAACATTTTAGCAAATTAGTAAAACAGTATAAAATAGTGAAAAAAGCCAAAAGAATGTATTTTGAACGGAAACAAAATCAAAGTTATTTTTCTTTAACATCAACTCTGCCAGGAAATGTACATATAGTTGCTGTTTCATTTGTTTCAACCGATGGGGTCTTCAGAATTGCTAAGATATCATCGAAAGGAGCGTTAAAAACGTCGGTCTCCACAACTTTAAAATGTTTATGGGTCTCATCCAGTGATTTAAGTCCAATGAGTTCGTATTCGTCAAAAGGTAATTTCTCTTGTATCCTTCCGGCATATACGTAATAATTACATTTTTGTTTACCTGACATAATTTTTACAAGCACGTAAGTTCTAACATTTAATTCAGCAAGGGAGGGTTTTGTATTCATCTCATGTTCATATGATTGGTCCTCCACAGAATCTTCATTTTCAATTTCATTTTCGCTTTCACTATTATAGCTGTTTAACTCGCTATCGGAGGAGCTGTCATCTGCCGTTATATGTCGACTTACACTTTTACCAGGTTGGATATGAAGTTTCTTTTTACTTTGCCGTTTAGTAACTTCTATCTCGGACTTCTTATTTATCAGATAGTCTGTGAAGCTGTCGTTAATCAGAGGTTCTACATAATCAACATCATGGTTGATTGGTGTAATCTTACTCAAGACTTTATTTGGATCGAAAGGAACAATGCCACAAGCCTCGAACCCATTGTTCAAAACTCTCTTAATTGCACTTTTTTCACAATCTCCACATTTGTACTCAGTTTTTGCAATTGTCTGATCCATTAATTCCAAGCATTTTTTTAATAACGACGGAAATTGATCTTTAGGTACACCAGTAATTTTTGGGTGTCGCAATTTAAATTCCGTCAAAACTTTTCGCCAAGAGACTTTCGTGGGTTTAAAAAAAGACACATCCAAAGGCTGGCATATGTGTGTTGAATTACTGGGAAGCCACGCAAATTCAATATTGTGCAATTCACACAATTCTAAAACATGATCTGAAAAGTGAGACGCCAAGTTGTCGCCGATCATAACTTTTTTACCTTCCAGCCGTCTTGCGTGGGGTAATAATATGGTCTCAAACCAGTCTGTAAAACAAGTTACCTCCATCCACCCATTTTTTGTTCGGTTATATCTAGCTCCTCTTGCGCAACATCCACTGCTACAACAAGGAGAGCCCTGTGGACCTCCTAATGTCCATGCATCCCACATATGTTCGCTGCGATATATTATATAAGGAGGGAGTAGTGTACCATCAGCAGCACCGCACATCATTATTTGTGTGGCGGCTTTACTATGCTTAGTGATTTGTTCTGGATATTTGGTCCCTCTTCTATAAAGCAATCTTCCCCCGGATCATCACTAACGTTGGTTTCATCGTAATTAAAAACGTGATGGAGGCAATTTGAGAGAGTTGTTCTTAAATTATTGAAATATGATTCTATCGTTTCTTTTGTGACACCTGCCCGAGCTCTAGTAATGTTAGACGCAAGTCGTTCAGAGATTTGCTGACTATGTCTCTCTAAAAAAAGTTTTACCCAGTCGTTACCAGGACTTACCCCGTTTTTAAATTTAGAGATAATTCTTCCAGTTCTTTCTAAATATCTCTTAGTGAAAAGTTGTACATCTAGCGTCGATAATGGAAATCCCCAATCTGCACATTTGACAATGCAGGACACGATTGATTTTTCCTCCAGCTCCGTCAACGCAGTTTGGCCCCCTGGCTTCTTCACATGCTTCCCTTTATATTATATAAAGTACCATACGGAATTCTAAATCTTTCTGAAGCGGTTTTAACAGACAAGTTTCCGTTTACTATTTGAAGCAGAGCATGTTCAAGAGTTTCGTCAGAGAAGTTCTTGTAGCTTCTTGATCCCAACTTTCGTTTATAAACTCGCGGCATTTTTTCTTTTCATGCAGATAATGACGAAATCCTGAAAATAATTAACGGTTTGAAGTTTTATTAAGCAAACTATAAAAAGAAATAAAGTATCAAAGTCACCCCGAAAAATGTATCAAAGTGACCCCGGATAAGAAATCATTCAATTTTATGGAGTAGTTACGGAAATAAGTTAAGTTAAATATTTTAAAATAGTGACAACTAGACCTATATTAAGGCAACATACACAAAATTACCTGCAATTCTATTGTAAGAGCTGTATGTTTAAATTTAGTAACACAATATAAAATCTTCAAATTCAAACAAAAACTTCAATGGTGAATTTACAACCGTATACTTTTGATATAGGCCACAAACACCTTTTGCTATAGTGAATCAACATGTGCACTGAAATAAAGTTCAGACAACCACCATAACGGACGAAACATTTGGGTTGTATACTCCCTTGAAACAAAATATTCATGTTTTATCAAAGTCACCTTATAGAATCAAAGTCACCCCATTATACGGTAATGTATAATACGAAGTGTGAAAGAAAAGGGGAAAACTAAGTAGCAATGTAGATAAGTGAAAAGTAAGATGCGTAACAATACTCATTCTGCATACCGATGCGATTTACAAGAAAATAGTTGAATAAGTTCGTTGAATATGTCGAATCATTGGTAAACTTATTTATACTTCGCTGGTCTATATAGTTACATACTTAGAAAAAGTGAAAATGGGAGAAATAGACGTGATGTGTTCTATTTTTTGGTAATGTAACTTTCTTTCATATCTATTAAAATTATTAAATAGACTTTATTATATTTGTTTATGAAACTTTTACTTCTAAGCAATACATGCTAATTTATGATGATCCTAAAGAGCAAGATTACAGAAATGCTAGAGTTTACAGTATATTACCTACAGATGGTCCTTTAACACATTGATCGCCGTCGACTCTTTACAGAAATTGAAAAAAAATAATTCTTTAATTTTAAGTTTATTATATTCTGAAAATAAATTTCAATTGGTTTTTCAATATTTTTAGTTCCTTTTTGGCAAAATACCGGTATTTTAAATATGCGGTCACTGGTGCCTGTCAGAACGCCACTGTAAAGGTCTATTCAGACACATCAGTCCCTTCACAGTCCCGGCGCCGAACCGGTCCTGTTTTGTCATACAACTATTAATTATCTGACAGCTGGGAAACTGTTCATCGCCTGATGAATGTTAATTCCGGCGCCATATTTCTATTAAAGAATATTTTGTATGACGGATTGTTCGGTTCGGCGCCAGGACTGTGACGAGACGTGACTGATTGACCTTAAAGGTCGATTCAGACACATCTGTCTGAATGCCTTCTAATTCTAAACAAATGTAAAAATTGATAGATTAGACCATTTTTTAACAATAGTTACGTTATTAAGTGTTCAAAATGTGCTCAATTTGTGAGTTGACAGTACCCTAATCGATGGTAGAATGCGTCTACAACATTTCTTCATGATTGTCTAGAAATTATTTGAGATTAATCGATAATTCGTTGCCTTTGCTCTGCAAGACTTGGCTGGTTAAGTTTGTAAACTGAATTTTTCAAGTATCCCTAATACAAATAATCTTTAGGATTGAAATCGGGTGAACGTGGAGGCCATTCAATTCTACCTTGTCTACCAATAATCCGTACGATAAGTACAAAAAATATCTCATCTAAATAACGCCGAACATTTACACCAACTATCTGACGTTAAATTTCCGTCGATAAAAAATGAACCAATTGACTAAGTACCTACTATACTTAATCATACATTTAATTTTTGTGGTCTGGTATGGTTTTCAAGCATTCAGTATGAATTTCATACGAGTTCAACTATTCAAGACGAGTTCAAAAATATGTAACACTTATGTATGTAGTCTGGAAGGTCTTAAATACATAAAACAGTGCAAAATATATAGATTTTAATAAATTTAAAAATTTAACTGTAGAATGCTGTGATATTGACATTTGTTCACGATTTACATTATAAACGAAAACTGACAGTTATTGTGTTTCGAAACGTTCTGCAATTTAAATTGCTTCTCTAAAATGCCGTTTTCTAAACCGTTCTCCTATTCATAAGGCGACGGTACAAAAAACTGTAAAGCGATTTGAGAAATCTGAAGAAGGTAAAGATAGATGGAATGAGAAAAGTTTTGTTGAAGATCCACATACATCCTCAGGCAGGGTTGCACAAGTACATGATGTAGGTCGTTCTTCAGTGTTACGTATATTACGTAAAAATAATTTTAAACCTTACAAAATAAACTTATTGCAAGAATTAAGTGAAGATGACTTCGATATTAGATTAGAGTTTACTGAGGTAATGATGGATAAAATTGAAAATTATTAAAATTTCGTTAACAGAATATGTTTTCCGATGAAGCAATCTTTACACTGTGTGGAAGTGTAAATCGACACAATTTAAGGTACTGGAGTGACGCAAATTCACACTGAATGCGTGAAAACCATACTCAAAGACCACAAAAATTTAATGTATCGTCAGGTATAGTAGGTACTTAGTCAATTGGGCCATTTTTTATCGAAAAAAATTTAACGTCAGATAGTTGGTTTAAATGTTCGGCGTTATTTAGATGAGATATTTCCCGGACGATAAATTGGTAGACAAGCTAGAATTGAATGGCCTTCACGTTCACCCGATTTCAATCATAAAGATTATTTTTATTAGGATACTTGAAAAATTCAGTTTACAAAACTTAACCAGCAACTCTTGCAGCGCTAAGGCAACGAATTATCAATGAGTCTCGAATTGTTTCTAGACCATCATGGAGAAACGTGAAAGACGCATTCTACCATCGATTAGGGTACTGTGAACTCATAAATTGAACACATTTTGAACACTTAAGAACGTAACTATTGTTAAAAAATGTTTTAATCTATCCATTGTTACGTTTTTATGTAGTTGAAAATATTTAGTATTAAAAAATTTATTGAAATAATTAGGCGTTGCCAGACTTGTGTTTTATGTATTTAAGACCTTTCAGACTACATAAAATCATAAGTGTTACATATGTTTGAACTCGTATTAAATAGGAGATTCCAATAATGACTAAATATACAGGGTAATGCATTTAAAAAACCAAAGTTACTAACATTGCAAAGTTAGTAACATTGCAAATATCAAATATGGAATCTCCGTATTACAAAATAGGTGTACTTCAAATTTTGTACAATTATAACCAGCAATTTACGAGATAATTGGGCCACTCTGTATAGAGCATATCGTGTATATATAGTGCTTTCTGAAATAACTTTATTAAGTTACTTCCTTTTTGTTCGTCCTTAACCGGCTCTGGCAAATGTGTAGGAGTTTTTGGCAACCTTGAAGTACATACATTATTTTCCAATAAACAGCGTAATGCAATTCTGACTTTGTTCATGGAAGAAAATGTAATTTTATTTTATGGAGAATAAATGTCCTTGTTCTGTCGTAATATTATTGATTTAGGAAGGTTGCTAAGTATATAAATTAACTGGAAATTGAGGTTTATGACGAACACTGATAACTCTGTTTCTAATATTATATCAGCCTCTAAAGCTCAAATTTATATAAATATAGGTTCATATGAGTGAGTTAATTTTGTTTGTGAAAAATAGCTAAGAAAATGAAACTAATGATTCGTTAACATTATTAACAATAACTTTGACATTTTTAACAGTATGAAAATAATAGAAAACAATATCGCAATAATACATGTTGTGTGCCATTTTGACTAATTGTAATTTGAAAGAGCATATATTTTCTTTATGTATTAAATACATAATTCAGATACTAAAATCTTTTTAAGCTACTTTTAGCCTCTTAACTGGACGGCGTTATGCATAACTCGACCAAGCGCCAAACATAGTTTTGAGATAAATGGGTTCAAAGTTTTTCGTTTCTTAAAAATACATTTATTAATATCTTTGCACAAAATGTTAGCAGAAGAATGATCACGTACAACTATTTTTGGCTGCAAAGTTTCAATATAATCGCACCTACCATATTCTAGAAAAAAAATAAAATGGCGCTTGGTCTACTTATGCTTTATATATATTTCAGGAAGTTTAGTCGTTATACATTACTAGACCAACTATCATTTATATCATTTGGTCTATTATTGTAAAACAAAATACTAAGATAGGGCTATTGTAATTACTAAAATAAAACTAGTATTTTTAAAATTTTTATGTTAAACGTAAATTGCTATAACATAATTAATTCTATAATCATTTATCTGGTTTTACATCCAATGGTATGAATTGCAGTAAAGATTTTATATCGTCTAATTTTGGTTTAGAAATAGGTTTTACCTTGTGGCCAGAGTTAAACGAAGTGTTCACTAAAATTGCGGAGATATTGAATAATGGGTCTTGCTTTCCCTTGTTTTTTAGGAATATCTATTTCTATGAAAGTATCCTAATTAAAGTCACTTTTCATTAAAATAGTACGAGGTTTTTTTTTTGAATGTTAATTTCCCTTGTTTTGAGCCAACTCACCTTACCATTTGTAACATCAGTTTTACGAGTGGTAATTTGTTTTTCCAATATTTCTGTTCCCACGAACTTTTCATTTGTCATTCTGTGCACAACTAAAGGATTTTTTTTACGACATGCTTTCATAATTTCGATGTAATCATTTACTGTATACAACCGTTGTTGCAGTTTGAGTGCAGATTCGATATCTCCAAAATCTGAATCGTTAGGTAGAAAACTGTGTCCTGGGAGAAGATACCTCAATGTAATTTGTTCAAGAGTAGGGTGATTTTCCAAAACGGTTTTCAATATTAATATAATCTTGATGTTGCGGTTTTGGCCACCACATGAGTCAGACCAAAGGATTAATTTCTTGGAAGTCACATTTTCTTTAATGTGTTTTCTAAGGCAGCTGCCAACTTCTTGAGCACCCCTACCTCCTTCTCCTTCAATCCAAACATAGCAATGTCCTTTGTTCGTTTGTCCACTGTGTATGCCTAAGTTGTACACACACAACTGCCTTTTATAATAGACTATATTAGTCGGGATTCTAGGAAGAGACAGAGTTTTCTCTAGATCAAAACATAGAGTTTCTGTATCAAGCTGATTCTTAGCTGCAAGCATGTCTTCTTTTCTTTTATTTTGTGCTTTTTCTGCTGTTTCCAAATGTAAATCTTTTTCGTTTCTTAAAATCAGTAGTTTATCATTATCCACACAATGTTTTATTTCATTTTCTAAACGATCACACACATTACTAGTATCTTTCTTAAGTCTTTTCCTCCGAAGGTTAAATTTTGTCAAAACAATTTGTTTATATAAAGAAAAACTCACTGCATTTCTCAATTCTTCGGAGTACAACTCATACATTTTTGCAACAGTTGTTTCTTCTGTAAGAAATTCTGCTTCTGTGATTGATCGTCTGTAATGGGACTTGTATTTGGGAAGTTTGTGAATATGGTCCATACCTTCCTGAAGTCGAATGGGATCAGTCTTATTTTTACCATCACTTTTGCCCCGACAGTCACGAACTCCTTCTGGTCGCTTCATGTTTTTCAAAGCTGAATCAACTTTACAACTTGGTATTCTTAGCGTTTGTAAAAAGAAATTTTTACAAACAGTTTTGCCACACAATTTATACACTCTACTAATTTTTCTAGTAGTTGATACTTTTACTCGTTTTCTTTTGATTTCGACTTTTTGGACATACGAACATAGTAATGCGCGCTGGGCATCATGTAATTGAACATTATAAAATTTATTAAATTCGTTTAGAGCATTTTCTTCTCCGATAGTTTCCAAACATTTGCAAGGACAAATATTATAATAACGAAATTCTTTACATTTTTTAATGTATTCTTTTGTGTAAAATAATCTTTGTTTTGTACACAAAGCTTTTTCCTTATTTCTGTTTTGGTTGGCATGTTTTCTTTTCCTACCCTTTTTTGGTCTACTCTTGGGAGAGTGTTTTTCATTTAAAACAGAAATAATATTTTCAACAAAATTATTTGAAGATGGCAATGTTTGTCTATTTACATTTGCTGACATGCTGTCTATAGCCTGGTTCATAGCCTGGTCATTATCATTAGAAGCCATGTTATTGAGGTCTTTAACAAAATTACTGACTTGATCAGCATTACTTACATTATGATTAATATTTTCAAAGCTTAAACAGTACGTTTCTTCATTTACATTTTCTAACATGCCGTCTAAAAACTGATGATTGGAAGCCCTGCCATTATCAACAACATTTTTAAGATTGTCATCATTCGATTCATATTTGATTTGATCAGTATCAAGATCACAAGGCACTTAATTTTTATTTAAAAAATGTTCTTGAAGTTCATTTGGTAACAAAGTATCAGTGTTAAAATAATTTGAGGTGGTAGAAATATCCAACGTACCTTGAGATAGCGATTCAAAACTTACAGGTAGCAAATCACATAAATCCTTAGTATTTAAAGCAGCGAATATCTGCCGTTAAGAATGTTGGTGTAGTATCTAGTACAGAAGTTGTGGTTAGTTTCTCAGTACAGCTTCTAAATGACAAAAACAGGATAGAACAGCCACAGCCTATAAGAACGGAGAAACATAGGAACCAAATAAATAAGACAGAAGAAACACTCCCTACCAGAAACGAGATAAAGGAAATAATAAAGAAATTAAAAATAACAAGAGTCCAGGAAGTGATAATATAACTGCAGAGATGTTCAAATATGGAGGGAAAACGCTAGAGGAGCAAATGTTTAAATTAATAAAGGAGATTTGGATTAAAGAACAACTACCACAAGAATGGACAGATGCAATTATATGCCCACTTTATAAGAAAGGCGATAGGACAGATTGTCAAAATTACAGGGGGATATCACTATTCAATACTGCATACAAAATTCTTGCAGCGTGTATAAAGGACAAATTGGCAGGAGTGATAGAAAACATTGTCGGCGAGTACCAATGTGGCTTCAGACCCGGTATAAGTACAACAGATCAAATATTTACGCTCAGAGAATTGCAAGCGGAAAGTTACTAACACAATCTGCCGACAAGGGTCATCTTCATTGATTTCAAACAAGCGTACGATAGAATAAAACGGAACCAAATGAGCAAAGCACTAGAAGAATTGGGTATCAGTAGAAAACTTATAAGAATGATACAAATAACGTTGTCCAAGACTGAGAGCAGAGTTAAAATAAGTAATATAATGTCGGAAAAATTTGAAATCAGTGAAGGAGTAAGGCAAGGAGATCCCCTATCATCGATACTATTCAGCTTGTATTTGGAGAAGGTCATACGAGATGCAAATGTCAACAGAGGGGGATTTTTATACCAAAGAAAGCACCAATGTCTAGCCTTTGCTGACGATGTAGTAATACTGGCACGAAGCAAATGGGAGCTACAAGAAGTAGTAAAGAGGCTAGATAGAGAGGCCAAGAAAATAGGTTTAGCCATCAACGAAAGTAAGACAAAATACATGGAGTGGATAGATGACAGTGAACAAAAAGGAGGAAATCTAAAAATAGAAGTAGAGGGTGAAAAAGCATATATATTTGAAGCAGTGGAAAGATTTACATACCTGGGGTCGATGTTCACATGCAAACCAAATATTAGAGAGGAGCTCCAAGCAAGAATAATGGCAGGAAACCGATGCGTGTACTCATTAAACAGGCTATTAAAAAGTAAACAGATATCTAGGAATGCCAAAATAAGGATTTACAAAACAGTTATACAACCAGTGGTTACCTACGCCAGTGAAGTGTGGACACTGAACAAAGGCGAAACAGGTATGCTCGAAATATGGGAAAGGAAGGTTTTGAGAAAGATATTTGGAGGCAAGGTAGTAGACAATACATGGAAAAGAAGAACAAATAAAGAATAAGAAGATATGTACAAGAATCCTAGTATAGTGGGAGTAGTAAAGGCTCAGAGACTCAGGTGACTAGGGCACATAGAAAGAATGACAAATTCTCGAGTACCAAAAATGATTCAGATGCATACAATAAGTACAAAAAAAGGAGAGGAAGACCGAGAAGTAGATGGAAGCAAGAAGTAGAGAAAGACCTAGAAACACTGGGAATAGAAAGATGGAACGACAAGGCTACTAATAGGAAGAAATGGAAAACAATAACAGCTCAAGCCATGGGCCTACTAGGCTCGTAGTGCTATTATATATATATATATATATATATATATATATATATATATATATATATATATATATATATATATATATATTTCAAGATGAAAAAAGAAAAGGAGAAGAAAAGGGAAAGGTAGAAGGCCTAAGACTAAGAAGAAAACCTCCAACACAATGAGCAGACCGAATGAAGACTCTAATCGAAAAATTCTGTCACCACTCCTTGACAAGATTAGAAGTAATTAGGAAGAGGATAAAGAAGTTCACAGAGCAACATGTTTTTGGCGACGATGATTCATGGATAGTTGAAGAGCTGTATGAAGTTTTTTAGTTTTAATATCTTGTAATTACAATTACGTCTATATGATGAGTAAAATTATTAAGGGAGAAAAGTAACACGTTTCGTATTATATTTGAATATTTGATTTAGTTCTGAGCAAAAGGGCAGTTTAATTAAAAATTGAAGTTTTATCTTTTATTTTTTTTTTGTTATCCAACATAAAATGTACAGTTATAAAGATTGTGTTATAAGTATTCTTATATAAATTGTATTAGACGTAAACTATGTAACATTTAATATAAAGATTTTTTTGTACGGTTTTCAGATTATTACACAAGGCTCTGTATTTCGCACAGCTTTTTCATCTTTTATTTCATCTCATTGACGACATATTTATTTTTGGCTTCATCCATGTGCATTGTTTTCCCCTAAAAACATCATTCAATATTTCTACATCGGTTATCAAACTGGGAGGGTCGGGACCTTTAATAAATCGATATGGTTGTTGATTTTCTGATTCAGTGTTTATTAAAAGTATTCAGTTATTTCCTAAAGCTTCCCGAAAGTCGTTTTATTCTTTTCTATTGTTTGTGATCTTTTGGTGTCAGGGACAAGGCACGACAAGGTATTTCTGAGAAATGTATAATGTATTGACTCAAATCTGTCTTTGTCAAAATTGGAAATGAGAACAAAATATAGGGAAAATGATTTATTTTGTTTAGAAGCGAAAATTAGACTGATTTTTTTTTCTTTGTACAATAAATACACTTAACATTGTTTTTGGTTTATAAATTATTCAATGCTAAGAATTGAAAAAAAAAAATAATTGAAAAACTCTAAAAAAACTATTAGGAAAGACAAAAATAGAGCTAGGTAAATTCGTTACTTATACGCTAGCTGTAATATTATTTAAAAATGTTTAATATTTATACCAGTTATCTGTTTATTTTCTCTATACACATATTATTATATTGCTTCTCTGTAATTTTAACATTTGACGATAAAGATCTTTGGTATCGTTATTCCAACGTAATTTGATGTCTTTTTGGAAGTTTTTTGACATCAGCTCGCCAGGTCCCTATTTTTTACTCCATCTACTGTTCCTGCAACCTTCATTCAACAAAGACTTACAAAAATTTCTACTAAGAAGCCAAGAAATCCGGAGAAACTAAAAAGAAACTTTTAATGAAGTCAAAGAAGTAAAAAAAGTCCTAAAGAATAACAAAAGTGTAGTCGAAGGTGGTATTCCAGTTGAGATTTTAAAGAAAGTTGTCGAAAGATTGATGGAAAAAATACTTCGATTAATATTAGAATTTTGGCAAAAGGACGAAATGCCGAAACAATAGACTGGCGCTCTTGGAACAAAAATTGTATATGGTAATGCAACAAAAGTATTTTGGGCTAATGTAACAAATAACAACACAGCTTCAATGTAACAAAAAAACTAAGAACTTAATGCTGGCTAGCGGAATGTGCCGGAGAATGACACTCAAAAAAAAAACTTCGGCCAATAAAGTCGTAAAGACCTGCGTGTCGTAAAGACCATAAAATAAAAAATTAATGATATGGTAATTAAAGCAATATATATATATATATATATATATATATATATATATATATATATATATATAGATATATATATATATATATATATATATATATTATATATATATATATATAGATATATATATATATATATATATATATATATATATATATATATATATATATATATATATACATAAATTGTTGAATTCCTGCTTCCCTAATTATTTTACATCAAAAGTCATAAGGAAGTATTTGCAGAGGACTGAAATATGTAATAAAAACAAATGTTAAAATTGTTCTACGAATTAAATGTATTCCAAGGTTTTCTAATAATATAATACATTTTTCAGGCCACCCCTTAAAGTCAGGCTACACGAGGTACAAGAATGTGTATGACATGTTGCGTTTGGTTATATTTATGTTTCTGATATTTGACAATATTTGAATTATCACAATTTTGTGATTTATTGTTGAAAAAACAGTATAGTTGATTAAAAAATGTATTCAGTTGAGGAGAAAGTAGCAATAATAAAAACGAGTGTGGCAGGTAGAAGTTATACGCGTAGGTATAGTTATATACCTACGCGTTCGCCGTTACAAATTTTATGGGAGTCAATCTGCACAATCATTACATAATGTAATGCTATAGGTAAAAAAAGCTTTTTCTTCATGTACCATGTCCTGTCAGAACGTTGGTTACCATCATATATAGTTCAGCTCAACAGGCCTCAAAGGCCAAAGGCTTCAACGGTTTTCTTCCATTTCTGTCTATTTTTTGCTGTTTTTCCAATCTTGTACCCGCTGCGACTTCAGATCTTCTTTTGCCGACTCCAGTCATTTTCTTCAGGGGCGGCTTTTTTTCTTCTTGTACCAGCCTTCGTGTTTATTGATTCATTGGGAACTCTTCCTTTCTTCATTCTTGATATATGTCCGAGCCATCTTAATCTTTAAATTTTAGCGAGTCTTGTTATTTTTGGTTGCCCATATATTTGCATTATTGCCAGATGTTCCCCTCTTTTACACCTCCGTATATCCTTCTAAGAATGTTTCGTTCCCATCTATCTAATTTTACTTCCATATTTTTATTTAGTGTCCAGATCTCGCTAGCATAGAGTACTGTAGGTCGGATAACTGTTGTATATATTCGCTTTTTTTTGCTGTTCTGGATATTATCTTCGACCTCAGTATCTTAGTCAGGCTCCCAGCACTCTTACTACCTTTGGCCATTCTATTTATGATTTCTTGGTTCTCTTCGTTACTATTTGTTAGTGTCACTCCCAAGTAATCGAATTGGCTACAAACTTCAAAGTTTTATTATTCTTTACTTGGGCTTTGTATCTTAAAGGACCGTCCTAGATGATTTTCGTTTCCCCTTATCACCATATATTTTGTCTTTTCTTCGTTTATTTCTAAACCATATTCACTGGCTATTCTCTCTATTTTAGTAAAGATTTCTCTTAATTCTGCAGGTCTCCTTGTTATTACAGTAACATCATCTGAATATGCTCCGCATTGGTGCCTGTGATGATATTGTGATATTGTTACGAACATGCATTCAGCGTGGTCCGCCTAACGGTTGCATCTCGAAGCATCTCTGGCATCGAGAACCATCGAGAGATTCCTCGACCGCAAGAGAACAATCCGTCACGTATTTGACTGAATTAGAATTAAAGGTGGGAACTTTCTAGAACATAGTAACTTATATATATATATATATATATATATATATATATATATATATATATATATATATATATATATATATGTATATATGTAACGAAATTAGGAGTTAAGTTTAGTTGATAAGATAGTACCGAACTGTAAAGTTATAAATAAATATATTTATATAAATTCGAACCGCTCGTTTTATTTAATCACGCTACAATATATTGTGCCTCTAGTGTAGATGTTACATTCTCGTAAAATCTTCTCTAAGATCAAATTGAAAAAATCTGTTGATAACGGGACCTTGTCGCATACCTCTATTGTCGTCCTTCTAACATGACTTTACTTTTAGTATCATTGAGTATGCATTTAGTCAGTCTTACTATTTTTTGTGAAAATTCAAAATATTCTAGTGCTTCATATACATTATTTCTTTTTATAAGATCATATGCCTGTCTAAAATCAATAAACAGCATGTGTTATGTTAGGTTGAATTCATATGAGCTAGCTAAAATTTGTTTCACTGTAAAAATTTGGTCTATTACCGATTTGTTTGCTCTGAAACCTGCTTGATATTTACCTAGACAATTTTCAACTTTTGTTTGAATTTTATTTCTAATTGATTTGGCCAGAATCTTATGAGGAATTCTACCAAATTCGCACCTTAACTGGAGCCAAATATGGTGATATTGCAATTTGTTGCCCGTACCCCGCAATAACAATTTTTTTCTGTAGGTTAATACCAAAACAGATGTTTTCAGGTGCGAGCCTCAAAAAAAAGGCAAATTTAAGTTTTTTCTAACAAAAAACTGATTTGTCCGCTAAAGCTATTTCATTCTTCTTCCGATCTGCCTCGAAAAACGAGTGAAAGAAACTTCTATACTTGGAGCATACGTACATATCAGATACCAATCGCTTCGTCTTGGTCTCCAAAAGAAACTCTGACCCTTTGAAGAGCCAAGAAACAACTGCTCAAAGCGTGGAAAACGGTTATTCAGTCCCTAAAATCGACCTTTTTTTTCATTTTTTTGCATTTTTATTCAAAAATAGATTAAAAGATACCTTTATGGTTGGAGCATACATACATATTAGGTATCAGTCGCTTTGTCTTATCCCCAAAATGAACTCTTACCCTTTGAAGAGCCAAGAAACACCTGCTCAAAGCGTGGCAAGCGGTTATTCAGTCACTAAAATCGACGTATTTTTTCATTTTTTCGCGATTTTACCCGAAAATAAATTAAAAGATACCTCTATAGTAGTATACAATAGTACACATACATATTAGGTACCAATCACTTCGTCTTGGCCCCCAGAATTAACTCTGACCCTTTATCAAAATATTTAGAAAATCAAAATAAAATAAATGTATTAACAGCAGTTGTAGAAAATCCTAGAATAAGTTCTCGGACCATTGCACACCAGTTTAATATTCAGAATCCTACGACCGTAAAAATTTTGAAAAGGAATATATTCCATGCATATAAATTTCAATGTCATCAAGAACTAAGGGAAGATGCTGAGCGACGAGCGAAATTTTGTTATGAAATTTTAGAGAGGGTTTATGCAGACAGACAATTTTTTAAAAACATTTTGTTTAGTGATAAATATGCATTTCCATTAAACAATGAACTAAATGTTCAAAATTATAGAATTTGGTAGACAAAAAAAGCAAAAATTCTTTCAATTGTATAACCTGGAATTGAATCGGAGTGTATTATCATTATTTAAAAAAGAAAGAAGTTTCTTACTTAAACAATGGTATTATGATATCTTGTGTTAAATAAAGCTCTGGCACTGCTCACAATATTGCCCGAATACAATATTATTGCGATTTTTCGTGAACGGAATGCATTTCATCAATTTTATTGCTTTGTAAACAATATAATTTATTGTTTACAAAGTACTATTTATTGTTCACTAGTAGCAGTATTTGTGAAAATTTGCGTTTTTTCGTATTTGTATATAATTAAATCACAAAAATTAAAATATTTACAATTCAAATATTGTCAAATATTAGAATCATCAAAATGACCAAACGCAACATGTCATACACATTCTTGTACTTCGTGTGGCCTAACTTTAAGGGGTGACCCCAAAAATGTATTATATTTTTACAAAATTTTGGAGTACATTTAATTCGTAGAACAATTTTAACATTCCTTTGGAATGCATATTTCAGTCCTCTACAAAGAGTTTCTTATGACTTTTGATGTAAAATAATTTAACAATTTAATAAATAAAATAATTTGGAATTTCCCATTGAATTTCATATGACCCGTTAGATGATTCACCACCCGGTACATATATACAGTGTAGGAAAAATTTTATGGTCGGTATGGACCTTACGTGAGATGGAGTGAGAAACAGCTGTTTAAAAAGAGAGAGGTATATTAGGTACGCCCTTTATATCGCCGAATGGAAATATTAAAAAAGGGGAAATTCAACGTTGCCAAACTTATTGGTTTTATTTGACCTGTTGTCTTTTTTGCATTTGAACAATGTTCTATCAAGAAGATAAAATGCTCAAGATAATCAAATTTGGGCGAAATTGATTTAAATGGCAGGTTACTGTTTTTTTTTTGGAAATATGCCACAAGTTTTCTTTACAATTATTGTAATATAACATTTTGATTTCCATTTCGGAAATCGTTTTATATAAATAAAATTTATTAATGTTTCGTATTTTAAGTACGATTTCCGAACTAAAAATCTAAACATCAAAATAATTTCCCAATATGAAATAATAAACAATTAAACATGCATACAATAACGCCAAATTAAAAAATATTCATACAATAATTTATTTGGCAACGTCTAGTCTAGATAGTCGTCTGGTCAAAAGATCGAGTAACGAGAAGTAGAGGTGGGTCGTGCTAGTTTATCGCTAAAAGCGTAGGAACAAAATTTCGGGCCAATGTTTTTTTAAATGCATTCATTTTTTTCGAATCCTGAGAAAACTAATAAATATTTTTGAAAAAATTAAACGCAGAATGAAACAATACGTTATTACCGAGAGCTGAAAGTCCCTGAAAACTTCTATAATGTTTATTTTAATAAGTTATAGGGATGAAAAAAAAACAAAATTTAGTGTGATTTTTAATTTCAAATATCTCATTAAAAAAACTTTTTGTTTATTCTAAGGGACCTTCGGCCCTCGGTAATAATGTAATCTTTCATTCTGCATTTAAATTTTTCTAAAATATTTGTTAGTTTTCTCAGGATTCCAAAAAAATTTAAATTTTTTTAAATGCTAAAAAGCATTTAAAAATTTTAATTTTCATAAACAAGTAACTATGATTGTTTAAAAGTAGTTTCAAGTAAGATAGTACCTACATAAAGAAACAACGGCTATTATCGTTTATGTGTATATCTTTTGAACTGAAAGAAACTACCTAATGATATATTTATTACAACTTGAAAAATAATCTAAACAATCATCATCATCATATAACGGGGGTCCTACGGCGATTGCCGCTTCCCGCATTTCAGCCACCATCTTTTCCTATCTCCCCAATCTCCCTCTTCTAAGCCTCTAGATTGCATTGTTTTTGTAATTTCTCTTCTCCAGGAATTTGGTGGTCTTCCCCTTTTCCTTCTTTCTAGCGGAACATACATTAAGGCTTTCTTTGGCCACCGCTCCTCCTCCATTCTCATCACGTGACCATACCATTGTAATTGCCTTCCTTGTATTCTATCTGAAAGAGTATCTCTAATTCCTGTACGGTTTCGTATTTCCTCATTCCTGATTCTTTCCATTCTCGATACTCGACATGACCTTCTAAGATAATCCATTTCCACAACGTCTACTTTATCTCGTTCATTCTTTGTCATCGTCCAACATTCGGCACCATATGTGGTAATTGGTTCTACAATTGCTCTGTATACGCGAAGTTTGGTATGCATCTTTATTTTATTAGACCACAGTAATGAATTCAGTATTCGGATGCATTTTTCCCTTGGGTTATTCGGTTTTGTACATCTATCTTAACTCTGCCATCTGCTAATATGATGCTTCCTAGATATTTATACTGGTTACAGCCTTTTATGACTGCGTTTTCAAGCCTCAGATCTGTGGTATTTCCTCCAATTTTTAAATATTCTGTTTTAAATATTCTGTTCTAAACTAAACAATACAAATAGTAAATCGGACTTACATTTACATTACACGTTATTATTAAATCGCGAATAGTCTAAATTGACATAAAAACATAAGTTTTTCTACTTTACTTCTTGTTAACCATATTCTTTTTTATTTAAAATTAAACCAGATTTTCAACATGTGTTCACATTTACAATACTTTATGAATATAGTGGTTAAGTTAGGATATACATGGCGATGGTTTTTCCACCGTGTAATGGACTCTCGATGCAGGTGACCGTGTAGATGAGTCATCTCCAATTAATTGATCAAAAATACACCATGGACTTAAGTCATATTTATTGGTTTCTTTTTCTTGTACTGGTTGATTTTCAATAGTACAATCTTCTTATTCGTTAATTATAGAAGTAACCAGCTTCTTAACTTTTTGTTTTGTTCTGCACTTTAAATCGTGAATCTATAAATGTACATAATGACAATGTGCCACTCTGTTCTATCCCTCTAAATCTTTTTGCTAAACCCGATATTAGTAATTGTACTATGTCGGATACTATGGATGTAAGTATGCCGTTTGCTAAAATTGTATTGCAAGATTCTTGCAGGCAGCGTACCATAACAATCACTGAACTAGCATTCAAGTATTTTTGGTCACTTATTGTACTTGTTATTTCTTTAAACGGCCGTAAAATTTGGGAAAGTTGAGAACAAATAATCCAGTGTTCTTTATTTAGATTAGGTTTAAGTCTAAGTCTGTATTATTTAATACCAATGTGGAACGGGTTGCCTCTTCTAACTCGGTCATTCTTTTTAACACGTAATAGGTGAAGTTCTACCTAGTTTCCACGTCTTGGATTGGCCGTTTGGGAACTGTGTTCTGTTGTAATTAATACTTTAAAAGCCTTTCTGAAGATAAGGTACTTTTTTAAAATGTTTTTTTTTGCAGAATTGTCGAAAAAAGGACTTTTTATTTTATCTATTTGTACACGACAGCATTTAAGTGCGTCCCCCACCAATAAATTTAATCATCATCATAAATCACAATCATCATAAAACAAAACATATTTAATAGCTTTGACCATATTTTAGGAATTATCAGTTACTGCAAAATTTACTTTTCGTTTTAGACCCGACTGATTAATAATTTTAGTAATCGCTGTTTTCTGGGTTATGGTTTCCAGAAAAATGGCAGCAGCCTAATAAAAAAGTTTTGAATACTAAATTTTCGGTTAAATATTGTCCTGTTAATGCGAAGTAACTCTCAGTTACTCCAGATGTCCAGAGGTCAGTAGTAATACAGATATTTTCTACTTCTTTAACAACTTGCGATCTAATAATTTGCTCACTTTTGACATAACGTTCCTGAAGTAATGAACCTGACAAAGTTTTTCTTGTTGGCGGTTTATATCCAGGAATCCACCCTGCAAACTTTTTAAAAGCTGGTTCTTTAACTATGGAAAACGGATGAAACGAAAAGTTTAGTAAATCTTGAAAATCAATCAGTCCAAGAAAAAGAAACTGATAAAGATGACTGAAGTCCATGGTGTATTTTTGATGAATTAATTGGACATGACTCATCTAAACATACACCTGTATCGAGAGGTATAAAAGAAGTCGACATGTAATTGTCTGATGATATATTACCCACAAACAATTTCGAACGGAGATTGGAACTGTCCATTACCGTGGTGAAAAAACCATCGCCATGTATATCGTAACTTAACCACTATATTCATAAAATGTTGTAGTATTGTAACAAAATCTTTTCCTTGTGAACACATGTTTAACATCTGGTATAATTTTAAATAAAAGAAGAACGCGATTAACAAGAAAAGTGCAAAAACTTATGTTTTTAAATGTCAATTTAGACGATTCGCGATTTAATAATGTGTAATGTAAATGTAACTATTTAAGTACCATTTGTATTATTTAATTTATTTTTCAAGTTACAATAAATATATCCTTCGTTAGGTTCTTTTATTTCAATACTTATACACATAAACGGTAATAGCTAATATGTTTGTGTACTCGCTAATTTGAATACTGGTAAACATCAACTAGTTACAGTTTACGAAAAACGGTTCCGATAAAAATTAAAAAAACGAGAAGACCCACCTCTAGTTTTTTAGGTATATTAGGATCGGAACCAGAGAATATCTGATCGGAACTAATCGTCTCACTAATGGGCAATGGCCAATGAGTGTTAAAAGGATTTTAGGAGGGGAGACGAAGGGGAAATATGATTGTTATCTTTGTCTAATTCGTTGAAAATATGATTTTATATCTGCGTTAGATATCCTGTTAAATTTTACCATACCGACCTTAAAATTTTACCTACACTGTATATATATATATATATATATATATATATTATATATATATATATATATATATATATATATAAGAAATACTGGATATTAGTGACTGTGGATATAAACAAATGTTAAACAACAAGTGACTTGTTAAAAAACACTCTTTTGTCTTTTTGTCTAGCTTCTGAAATGGTGTTATTCCTGTTTCAAGACAGTTTAATAAGAAAAATATGTAAATATTTAAAAAATATCACAATTCTTCAGTGTAACTTACTAGTCGTTAAGATTATTTATGAAAGCATTGATACTTATCATTGATAATACATATTAAAATATAAAATCATGAATAAAATACATTATACAATTTTTAAAATTTGAGTAAAGATAGTAAAACTTAGTTTATCGCATCTTTCGCTGGTGTATTTTAACTCGTATACATAAAGAACAGAAAGTAAAAACCCTGCAATTAAAACGTAATTAGGTGTACTGGATATTATATTTCTTTTCATGAAATACTAGGGGCACCTCTTGGCTGATTATACTTTTTAATTTTCAAACCTGTCTTAATGGTATGCAACATATTATACATATAGGTGTGTTTTATGTACAGGTAAATATTTATTTTGTTTTTAATGTTTTTCCAATAAATAAATATTTATTGGTATTTAATATTTAAAAAAAACCTTAAGCTGAGCCATTTTCTTTAATAATCTTTGTGTGTTTATACAAAAAATATTATCTAGACTTATCTAGTCAGAGTTTGCTAAAGTAAAGATCTTTGTTTAATATAAAATGATACAGAGTTATTTGAAATAACACTTTCACTTCTGTTTTTTTCGGTTAAAGTATCTGGTTTACTTTATATTTTTTTACTGGATTTATTGACGGAATGTTTTTTGTGAAAAAAATATTTACTAACCTCTATGCCCTTCAGTCGCATCTTTAGTTGAAAAAGAATATCCTTCAATTCTGCATTTACCGTAATTCTAAAGAAATTGGATCCATTTACCTTGTTCTCGTACAAAGTGAACGAGAACTCATATCCGGGGAACTTTGTAGATATGTTTCCAATTTTTCTGTACTATAAGATTGTCTATACTTTGCAGCATAAATCCACACTTTGCCTTTTGATACTAGTTCCTCACTATTGCTGTTATTACCCACAACTTTTACATCCGACCGAGGATATTTTGACCAAGACTGTGGATATCATTCATTTTCAACACAACTTTGTTTTGCCTGCGTTAATGCGCTTGATACTTTATATGTTTATTGTACTAGATGTGTATTTTACTAGTCTTAAAAGCCGTAGTGATTCACTCACTAAAAGGACCAATGTACCATACTTTTTCCAATAAACACCGGTCTCTTGAACCGGCGCGACTAAGCATGTTCTGAAAATCAACGCAACTACTGGAAGATGGGTATCAATAATTACTTGTGGCAACTAAAATGTTTAAAGTACACTACATTATATTTAGCAAAAAATGTTTAGAATTAACTTCATATACAAAGTAATCAGTAAATTAATAAATTAACGTGGCTTAGGTACTGTTCAATGGCTATTCATTAAGTTTTAAAATTATTAAATTTAATTATTTATTCAGAGAATATTGAGAATTATTTATATAGAGAATATTTTACTTTAAACAAAATGCTTATTTTGTTTAAAGTAAAACTGTTGTTAAAATACGAATACAAAAGAGCGACCCCAGTAACAGATGCATTGCTCTGATTAATTGTCTGCTCAATCTTATCACAGAAATTGTGTAAAAGAGACTGATTTCACTTTGAGACAAAAAATCAAATTTTGTTATAAAGTCAGAAGAGATTTAGAATTGACAGAGGGTGTGTAGACAATATTTTTACTTTGAAGTTGGAAATTCGTATAACATTAAAGTTAAAAGGCAGAAAACTACATGCGCCATTTGTACATTTTGATTCTATTACTCGTAATTTTTATGGTAGATATTTTTTAAATTGAGCTTGAGTATAATATAAAAATCTTACAAAAAGTCTTTATGCCTTTTATCCTAATAAAAGTAATGTAAGTATTTTTCCAGCAACTTTAGTTGGTTCTCGAAGATATTCGCAGTAAAATAATGTTTGTGTAAATGATTTTGAAAATAGACATTGTGATGGAGATGATATGTTAAAATTATCAATAGGATGAGGATAAGACATGATAATTTTGTCAAACACATAAGAAAAGCTATATAATGGCTTCGCTGTGCGTAACATTCCCTAACGACGCTACTGAAATCAAAATTGCTTTTAAAGGCAGCTATAACAAAGGTATATAAAACTACAATTTGCCTTATAATAACATACGGAATAACATAACAAAATTATTTGTCTTAGAACGGAAGATTCTCCGGACGATCTACGGGCCATGTGGTAACAAGAAGAACATCAAAGAAACTAGAAAACAAATAGAAACTTAAAGTAAGTACTCCATGTAGACGGAAACATAGTACGATACATTAAGCCAAATTGGATGTGATGGGCAGGACATGTACTAAGATCTAATGATATAAAACTACTAAACACAACCTTCAAGGAAAGATCCGATGGCAGAGGATCATTTGGTGGCCCAAAAAAAAAGATGGAAAGATGCAGTAACGAGTGCGTCAGATGAGGGTACAACAATTTACAAGAAGAAAAAAGTATGCACATAGGGAGAAAAAGTCACTCTAAAAGGAGAAACCCTAAAATGACAAGGAGCAATTAGGACTATATTGTATTCAATAAAATTTTTCCCAATTATAACCTCTATCCAAACTTTAATAGACAGCTCTTAATTTGAAATAAAAATTTTATTCCAAAACTAAAACCATTCCAACCAACTAAACCATTATTATTTAGTTTAAAAATATTACATTGAAAGCTATACAATACAAACAAATGCTATAAAAGACGAATAATAACAACTAAAAAATGGACACAAAACAATATTGATAACTTACCCAGTGAATTCCAGCAATAAGTACATGGGCGTCCGCAGGACCAAAACTAGGGGGGGGGGCAGATTTGAGAAATAAAAAAATTTGGTTAGATAAGATAATTGGTATTGGTTATAATACATATAGATGTAAGTTGAGATTCTTCACTGAGAAGGGAGAGGGGAAAGGGGTTTCCCTCAGAAAAGTTTTGAAAATAACGTTTTTGGAGCCAAAATTATAACTCAACGTCTTCATACAAAAATGAAGCAAACTAAATATATTTTAAATATTTAAAAACTTTTTTAATGCTTTTTACAAAAACGTGATGCAAATTTAACAAGTTTATTTCCTCCTGGATAAGCCTTCGATTTGTGAAGCAATATAAATTGTCTGTTCCTAAACACTATTATTTAAACAACAATTTACGCGGATCAATTGTAAATTCTTGTAAAACTTTCTCTACAAACTCTTCCTTTTTTGGTAATATTTGTTTCCGATGAATGCTCATTAGAGCTAACCCATTAAGGCGGTCTTCGACCGTTGTACTCCGCAACCATGTTTTTATTCTTCGAAGACTGCTGAACGATCTCTTAACTGTACACGTAGTGCAAGGCAATGTTACGAGAATTTCCAGTTGTCTCAGTTTTAATTTAAGGCAATTTAAATCAATTTTTGAAAAATGCTTAGGATGCAGAAGACTCAGAGCGAAGGCTGACGTATTTTCTTCGGAAAATCGTGTCTCTAGAGAAGATATGATAGAATCCAGATACAGAAGAATCATGGATCGCCTCCAGCATTCAGTAGGAGTATCAGCTGGTTGATTGCTTCTATGCTGTTGCTTGCTTACTGTTCTAGGGGTAGATAATTCAAAACCGCATTCTTCGGCTATCTTATTGGCTTCATGCAATAAAGTGTTCGTTACGTTCTCTGCGTTCTGTCTGTGTTTTTTAAAAATATCCATGATTTGACGAATATGTTCCGCTACCTTTAAAACATTAGTTTGCGCAGATTGTAGGCGGTTGACTATGGGCTCTAGGTATTCAGAATATTTTGCAATGCAGAATGCAACTGATAAGATGTTTTTCTAGTGGCCAAATTTCCTTCAACGGATAGAGTTTACAAGGCCTGTACAATTTCAATGAAATTTTTTCGAAAAACCCTAATTACCTTGTATTTCTCGGACCACCGTGTTTCGCAGAGGCTAGGGATATTTGCTATCATATTCCTTCTTAATACTGATTCACGGAAGATTATGTAGAATTATGTAGAATTGTATAGACTTTGTTAAGTTAATGTGTTTTTTTCGTGCCAGGTAGAATGTGCAAACAGAGTGGTTGCATTCAAAATCAAGATTAAGTTACAACTTTGTAAACTGGAGTTACTAAATAATTTACTATATCTTTAAAACTGTAAAATTGACTAATACTCCAGGGACCTCAATGGAACACAAGGTTAGGTTGACCTAGGAACACTATACACTGTAGAGCCCTTATATATGGGTGCGAAATGAGATCCATCAGTACAAGGTTGTATTAAACCGGGATATTTGCTGACTCGCCTTTTTAAAAAATGGCCGCTCAGCCAATTCTTACCTACTTTGCCCTAATTTGTAAGGATATGAATAAGCAGTCATACTTGCTTGTATTTGACAGTAAAATAAGAAGCTAATCGAAATTAAAAAATCGAGAAGGAACAGCAAATATAAATCAACCTAATTTTCCAATCAGATTTATAAACCTATTTAATGAGAATAATATTTTCTCTCCTTTAAATAATAATACGAATTTATTTTTAAAATGTCCAGTTATTCAAACTTTAAAATAGCTACTTTTTAATATCAACACGTACTAGCCTGCAGCGTGCTTGTGATTTTGCAAGGGCAAAAAGTTATTTGTTTATTGCTTGTCAGCTCAATGAAAATTAACGTTTCTTTAGTTTTTGTTTTTAAATAGTAAATTATCGAAATAGGTGCAAACTTTCTATTTATGTACCGGGTGGTCCAATAAGCCGATCTCTCGGCTATATATCAGAAACTATTCATGTTATAACTTTAGGAGAAAAAATTCCTGAGTAAAAGTAACCAAGAGAAATCGCTGAAAATAACTTTCAAGATTCTGGATTAACCGCTAGGGGGCGTAACCTGTGAAGAAAATTTTGAAAACCACTTTTTCGGGAAATATGTCCAATTGTACCAAGTGTTAAATAAGTAAACTAGAAAGAGGCATACATTCTGCACAAATTTGTTTAAGTTTTTTGGGAAATATGTCCAATGTGGTATTTGTGGATAAATACCTATAACTTTGGTTTGGATCAACCGATTTGAACAAAATTAGTGTCATTAGAAAGAGTGCGGATGAATTAATTTACGTCTACTATAAAATAATTGCACTTAGTTTTAATGGTCGTAGTTAGAGGGTCCTTTCGAATAGAAAAAATTAAAATTTGTTTTTCTTTAAAATTTTTAATGGAAAAATTTATTGTAAATTATAATGGAACTGAATTAAATTCGTAACAAAATGGCGCAAACCGCATGTTGATAGCTTTTATCGAACTCGAGATATGAATAAAAACGCATAAACATAAGTAAGTATAGTATTGACACACCCTGTATTATAAATTAAATTAAAAAATAAGTCAGTAGATACTTTCAAAATTTTTTATAGCAGAAAACTCTTATTGTTGATACCTATTTTGACCATTGTTATTTCATATGATTAAAAATTGTTTTTTCGAAACTAAGTAGGCTACGACAATGAATTTGACAGGGAGCTCATATTGTTTATTTATTGACAGCAGTCAAAATATTGTTAAGAAGTGGTATATGTATTATAATTCGAATTGAAAATTGCATTTTTTTCAATAGATATTAATATTGGTAATATTACTAATTAATTATCAGTACTACTAATTCGTGATGAGTATATCAAATTGTATGATATGATTGGAGTTTATTTCGATTATCATCCAAATGGCGGTATTGCATCACGTATCTATTCTGTAGGATAACCTGGCAGGATACATTGTGGCAAAGAAGTAGAGATTTGGAACTACTTATATGTGGATTCTGTTGAATTAAAGAAAGAACATGGATTGAATTATCTTCGGTCATAACTCTACTACGTCGTTTAAAACAAGGACAAGAACAACTACCAGTTTCCCTTAATCTTTTTGCCTTTCTTTCAAATACTTCTTTGCCATATTGTCTCCTGTCAGGATATCTTACAAAATATATACGTGAGGCAATAGCGGCATTTTGGTGATATTCGAAATAAACTCCAATCATATCATACAATTTGATATACTCATCACGAATTATTTGTACTGATAATTAATTACTAATATTACCAATATTAATATCTATTGAAAAAAGTGCAATCTTTAATTTGAATTATTAGGGAGAGCGCCCACCAAAGTGGCGTGGCAGTGGCAAGTAGCAAGTAGCACGCGTCTAGCATAATGTAACCAATGAAAACGAATGATTCAGTTTACACCAAAATGACAGTAACGTCATTCATTCAAATCATTCGTTAGGATTGGTTACATTATGCTAGACGCGTGCTACTTGCTACTTGCCACTGCCACGCCACTTTGGTGGGCGCTCTCCCTAAAATAGCACTTCTTTACAATGTTTTGACTGCTGTCAATAAATAAACAATATGAACTCCCCGTCAAATTCATTGTCGTAGCCTACTTAGTTTCGAAAAAACTATTTTTTACAAAATATATCAACATATATTTTGATACAAGATTCTTCTGCTATAAAAAAATTTGAAAATACCGACTGACTTATTTTTTAATGTAATTTATAATACAGGGTGTGTCAATACTATACTTACTTATGTTTATGAGATTTTATTCATATCTCGAGTTCAACAAAAGCTATGAACATGCGGTTTGCTCCATTTTTATTTATCCACATCCGTATTCCGTATTTATCCACAAATACTTTCCCACTCTTCCCCACCCTTTATTTGAAAAAACAAAAAAAAAACTTAAACAGCTTTGTGCAGAATTTATGCCTCTTTCTAGTTTACTTATTTAACACTTAGTATAATTGGACATATTTCCCAAAAAACTGGTTTTCAAAATTTTCTTCGCAGGTTACGCCCCCTAGCGGTTCATCCAGAATCTTAAAAGTTATTTCCAGCATTTCTCTTGGCCACTTTTATTAAGGAATATTTTCTCCTAAAGTTATAACATGAATAGTGTCTGATATATAGCCGAGAGATCGGCTTATTGGACCACCCGGTACAGTACAAAATAAGTTAAGGACTTAAATTATACCAAATCTTTGATTTCTCAAGTTAAAGATTTTATTTTTTTAAGAGTAAACCATAGTGGTGCCCTATCAAACTCACTAAGTTGTTGAAAATTTGTCTATATTATTCTTATTCAAGGTACAACGAATAGATCAAAGCAACTCACCACAACATAAATTAAATACCAATGGTATCTACAAAACAAGACCGTTGCTTACTTATTTTATTTGTAAGGCAAGACGATATAACAAAAACCATTTTATCTATACACTTGAATTTGTTCTAACTTAACCAAATATATTTTAAGAAATTAATTATAAGTTCAGTATTACTGATATTAGATTTAATTTAAATGTATATAAATAAAAAATGCGAATTTATCTCATGTCCACTAAATTCATCTCATCAAATTTAAAATGATTGGCTGGATTAATATCTTGACACAAAGTATACCAGGCAGCTACAATGTCTTTTGATTATATCCTAAGAGAAATAAATGAGAATTTATAAGTTAAAACTAATTAAACCCGCATCTCATGACAGTTGCTCGTATATCTATAACCAATAGACCATCGGAGGACATGAAGAGAACATCACTAATTGGGTTTTGGGGATCTTGACCCTTGCGCTCCCTCTAGCAAAATTAATAATTTATCCCAACAAACGTATTTGCGGTATTATGTAAAATTTACAAACCCTTTAGTAATTTACGTTATTTATGCTTTTCTAACAAAACGAATTTACAATTGTCTCTGAAACATGACAACGCCAACGCTAAGCATGCTTATTTAGCAGGAGCGTTTGAAAACTGGAAAAAATTTCCAGTACAGAAATAAATAATTAGTTTAACGTTTTCTCTTCAAACAGATAGCTTAATTAAGAATGGTTAGTATTGTATGTTCTAGAAATGATTTCAATTCAACTTACAATAAAATAAATAAATAAGTTATTAATAAATGAGATATATTTAGACACAGTAGTAATAAGAATTTCTATAAACGATCCGGATCATATTAGCATTGAAAAATGTATCTTAAATCTGTCATGCAGAAAGCATAACGTTGATTCTACGCATATCCAGTGGAAAAAAATGGAATCGAAATGGGAGGAATGAAATTGAAGTTACGCTAGAGCTCTGTTGCTCAGTGCTGGTAGTTTATTGGCTTATTGATAGAGATACAAGAGCAAATATATATATATATATATATATATATATATATTTATATATATATATATATATATATATATATATATATATATATATATTATATATATATATATTTAAGATATATATATATATATATATTTAAGATATATATATATATATATATTATATATATATATATATATATATATATATATTTTGTTTAATTTAGTTCCTGAACCTTAATATATATTTAGTGGATTCTCTTGGGCTTAGGTTCATAAAAAAAAATTAGTTTGATACTAAGACATTTTCATATTTTTTTTCCGACGTTTCGGCAGGAAATCCATGCCTTTTGAAAGATGTAATATTAACTACAAAAAAACATTAAATGACAGACATAATACGGTTTAAAAGTTAAACTTTTGACTTACCAAGCATGTAAAAATTCGGTATTAACGTCATGACATACCCACTAAGTCACTACATGTAAAATGTATTTTGAATCTAATGTGTTGTTTATTGATGTTAGTTTATTGTTTAAACAATCAGTTATTTTTACAACATAGGCGTTCTGAGATTGTCTTTTTATGTGTTTTTAAATTAAGTTAAAATATATTTTGTTAAAATTTTTGACATCTTTTTTTATCATTTATTGCGTTATTATTTTTTGTATTTGTATAGACTCTAGAAGCTCTTTCGTCTTCCTGTTGGGTTTACTTTTTAGGATCTTGGTTTTCTCAAAATCAAATTTATGTTTTTTTTTTTCGTTTTCATGTTTTGTGAGGGCGGTTGAGTTTTTTTGTCATATTTGTGGGAACGTATTCTTGAGTTAAGTAGCTGACTGGTTTATCCAATATAAACTCCATCACAATTCGAGCAGGGAATTTCATATACAACATGCGATCTTGTTAATAGAGGGGTTTTTGTTTTCGATCTTGTAAAATTTCTTTTCAAAAGATTGTGCCCTTTATAAGCAACCGTAATATTATGTTTAGACAGAAGATTTGCAATTTGTTCTGATAATCCTTTTATATAGGGGAGAGACATATAGTTTTTCTTTACCGTGTTGGTTTCATTGTTATTATTGTTATTGTAAAATTTATGCAGTTGCGATTTGAAAGTGTTGTCGATAAGGTGGTGTGGGTATGCATTAAGTGTAAGTGCTGTTTTTGCTTTTTTAATGGCCTGAGGTCTATTGATAGGATCAGATAATCTAATAGCTCTATCAGCGAGTCCGATAACTACTGATTTCTTTTGAGACAGGGGATGATGAGAGTTGAAATTCCGATATCTCGACGACCAGGTTTTTTTGGTGTACCATGAAGTAGTTATCGTGCTGTTTTCTCTATGTAAGGTTAGGCCCAGAAAATTAATTTGATAATTTTTTTCAATTTCTAATGTGAATTTTAGTTTTTGGTGAGAGTTATCGAATTCGTTTAGTAATTTATCTATTTTATTCTCTGGTGCTGCACTCAAGCAGAAAAAAGGTAGATCAAAATCTATTTCATTTAAACCAATTTCCTCTAGATGCTCTAAAACTAATTGAGCGATGGCACTGGATATGCTAGCACCCATAGCACATCCATCTGTTTTTAGGAAGATTTTGTTTTTATATTGGAAATAGGTTGACTTTAATGTTGTTTCGACTGCTAGCAGAAATTCTTCTAGAGGGATGTCTGTGAACGCTTTGATTACATTCCAATTTTTTTTAATAATGTCTATCGCTGAAACTATTGGAATATTGGTGTATAAGGATATCACATCGAGAGAAACTAATTTATAATTTGGAGGTAAATGTATATTTTTGAGTTTTAATTTCAGGTGATCAGCATCTTTTAAATAGTGTGGATTTTTATTTATTACGTTGAAAATAATGTTCTTCAAATATTTTGAAAGGTTTTCAAATGGAGACTGAATGCATATAAGAATAGGTCGCAGCGGCACACCTTCTTTATGTGTTTTGGGTAGACCGTATATTTTTAGAATTACAGCATTATGTATCTTGAGGGAATTAGCAGTGTTTGGTGAGATGTAGCACATTTTTTCCCATCTGTCGACTAATTGTTTAAACTTAAAACATCTTGTACGTCACTGGGAATTTCTACATTTGTTAAATTTTCTAACCAAGTATCCTGCAATTTATTATTGTGATTGTTATTATCTGATTTTGACGATAGCATATTAATTTTTTCGATATTTCTATCGCGAATTTTACAAAAAATACGTTCATTGTATTGTGTGGATGTTTCTTTAAATGTATTAAAAGTAGCAATTGGTAATGATTCGATTAATTTTGTTTTTAGTTTTTCTAGTTCCGAGTCTAAAGTTTTTAATGAGATAGTGGTATCTGCTATGAGTAAATTCAAGGTTTGTTTCGTAAATACAGTAAAAACGTTACCAAATTTACGTGCAAGGTTTACAGGATTAAGAATAACGTATTCTATATTTAAATTTAAAATGTTTGGTATTACATTTTCTGTTTTACATCTAAGTAAAAAAATTCATCGATTTCTTTGATTTGTCCTCTTAGTCAATAATTTTTTGTAAAGTTTCATCTGTTGGACGGTTGTTTTTCCAAAGTTGGTTTTAATACCAAGGTAGAAAGGCACATTTTCACCCATGCCTGCATATATTGTTTAAGTTTAGTTCTTGAACCTTAATATATACTTTTCAGTGGTCGCCGAGATATCTGAATTTCAACTCTCATTATCCCCTGTCTCAAAAGAAATCAGTAGTTATCGGACTCACTGATAGAGCTATTAGATTATCCGATCCTATCAATAGACCTCAGGCCATTAAAGAAGCAAAACAGCACTAACACTTAATTCATACCCACACCACCTTATGGAGAACACTTTCAAATCGCGACTGCATAAATTTTACAATAACAATAATATCAATGAAACCAACACGCTAAAGAAAAACTATATGTCTCTCCCCTATATAAAAGGATTATCAGAACAAATTTTAAATCTTCTGTCTAAACATAATATTACGGTTGCTTATAAAGGGCACAATCTTTTGAAAAGGAATTTTACAAGATCGAAAACAAAAACCCCTCTATTAAAAAGATCGCATGTTGTATATGAAATTCCCTGCTCGAATTGTGATGGAGTTTATATTGGATAAACCAGTCAGCTACTTAACTCAAGAATACGTTCCCACAAATATGACAAAAAAAAACTCAACCACTCTCACAAAACATGAAAACGAAAAAAAACATAAATTTGATTTTGAGAAAACCAAGATCCTAAAAAGTGAACCCAACAGGAAGAGGAGAGAGCTTCTAGAGTATATACAAATAAAAAAATAATAACACAATAAATCATAAAAAAGATGTCAAAAATTTAAACAAAATATATTTTAACTTAATTTAAAAACACATAAAAAGACAATCTCAGAACGCCTATGATGTTAAAATAACTGATTGTTTAAACGATAAACTAACATTAATAAACAACACATTAGATTTAAAATATATTTTACATGTAGTGACTTAGTGGGTATGTCATGTTTTAATATTATTTTAATTGTGACATCTACTTGTTAATACCGAATTTTACATGTTTGGTAAGTCAAAAGTTTAACTTTTAAACCGTGTTATGTCTGTTGTCATAGAATGTTTTTTTTAGTCAACATTACTTTATATATATGTATATATATATATATATATATTATATATATATATATATTATATATATATATATATATATATTATATATATATATATATATCCGTACCTCGGAGGTAAAGGACACTATGTCCATTTTCTTACTTTTTCAGGAGAGCAGTTTTAACATTTTTTAAATTTTTAATCAGTAAATACTCAAATGTTTCTTATATTTACCAAGATTAAGATATTATTATTGTGGTGTGTATAATCGTTTTTCCTTTCATGAAGTGTTATGTACCTAAAGTTTACCGTTCATTTTATAATTTTGTTTTTAAATGTGTAGTTGGACATAGTGTTGTTTACCTCTAATAACTTTTTTAAATAATGTGACATTGCATGTTAAGGTCTCTGCGAAATAAACAATACAAATACACTAAACAGCCTATACTATTATTTTATTAGAGGTAAATATTATAATGTTATAATAAGTAAATTAATAAAAGTTAAATAAAGTAAAATTATAGACGACAAGTTTCAAAATTGTTAAAGAGGCTCCATAGAGGCTCATCTTCATCTTCTTGTGGGTAATCGTTTGTGGCTTCATCGCTATGTGTTAAATTTTGATAAAGTGCCTGACAAACTGACGGAAAAAGGCAGTAAGGTAATGAAGTCATTAAACTTTTGTTTTCTGATTGGTAATGGGTTTACTGAGACTTGATTTAATTGCTCTGGAAACGTTACTTGCTGTCTTCGATACCTCATGAAGTCCACTTCATACATATTTTGATTATTGAAATCGGTCTTATAAAAGAGCTTCCCAATGTGTTCTTGTTGGATTTGTAGGAGTCAACACATGTTGACAGTAGAACAGGATCTTCATTAACATTCTTTTTTCTACTTACAAAAGGATGATTAAGTGACAATTTCTTATCGAACAGCGTTTTGAAGTTTTTAAAATCTGCAAGTTCCATATCGTCCACTGTGTATTTACCTGATGTTTGCCTAACTAGCTGTTGCCAGTTCCATGGTGCTAAAATGGCCAAATTGGAGAGTTTCTTTTTGTTTCTCTTGATTAAAGCATAAACACTGTCTGCTTCTATATGTGTGTGCCCTTTCAGTAAAAACTTTTGAGTGATCGTCTTTATTTGAGGGTATGTACGTAGTATCCAAAAATACCTTATTATAACACTTATATTTTTCAATATAAGGTTGAATGTTCGAATAATTAAACTTTGAGGGTATACAAGGCAACTATCGAACACGGTGATTAATTTAATCTTGCCCAAGCGCTTTCGATCAATAGATCATCTTCAGGGGCATTTCGTCAATTGTGGACTATCCGACATACTAGAATGTCATAAATGTAAAAACTGGACATAACAATACAAAATACACTACACTAAGACAAACAAACACTTTAAAATTTATATGGCGAAGCTACATATTGTGAAGAAGCCGGAGACAGAATTCTGTCTCCGGCTTCTTCACAATATGTAGCTTCGCCATATAAATTTTAAAGTGTTTGTTTGTCTTAGTGTAGTGTATTTTGTATTGTTATGTCCAGTTTTTACATTTATGACATTCTAGTATGTCGGATAGTCCACAATTGACGAAATGCCCCTGAAGATGATCTATTGATCGAAAGCGCTTGGGCAAGATTAAATTAATCACCGTGTTCGATAGTTGCCTTGTATACCCTCAAAACTTATATTTTTATTTTGTCCATAGCAGTTATCGGTCCAAAGAGTCCTTTACTTGACTACCTGGAATTGTATTGTCAGTCCATTTCAAAATTCACGAGGCAATTTCATTTGCACCTCGGAACCCTTTCGATTCGTCCCACATCATACATTGTACAGAAGAATCACTGCTTTTACAAAGGCTACCTTTTGTAGAAACTAATACAATTGTTTGTTAGTGGTGAAAGCAAACATTTTTACAAATCACCAGATAGTACTTTGTGTTTTGGTGACTCTTTAGCCATTAAAAATACAATTGTTGTAAGTTATACCGAGTTTTAAATTCAATTAGGTGATTATCATGATTAGCCTGTACACTGGTTAGCTCATCTACAGAAAGATTATTTTTCAATTGAGCTGTGAATGTACTGCATGTATCGCAAGTGTCTATTTCGGGTTTCCAAGTTTTCAAACGAAAACTTGGAAATCTTTATTAAAAATATCTGCGTCAAATTATTTTTTTACTCTGAGCTTTGGATCTACATGTCTTTCATTGCATTCATCAAAGTACAGTTGATACAACTTTTCTATCGTAAGTTCTGTGCCAAGATAATCTTTCTTACTCCTTTCTCTGGCATAATGAATCTCGCACTTTGGAAATGATTTAATATGTTGATGTATACTATTTATGGTTTCGGTAGGAGTTTTATTGATTGGCGTGTGTCTACCTCTTTGATCAGCTTTTATTAAACCTCCTGGCTCAATTTTTTTCAACAATTTTACTACTACTAAATTAGATATACAAAGTGTATTTGAAAAAATAACCTTGCACACCCTCAATAGCGGATTGTTCACTGTAAAATGGTAGTGTAGTGTATTATTTTTAGATTTGGTAGAATTAAGGTTTTTTTTTGTTAATGAAAGAGTAGGTTGGATGTCGACACATGAGAAGATAAATTGCTTTTTAATATCTGAAACGTTTGTCTCACAGTATGAGTTGAAAATTTTTTGTCTTTCGTATTCTGGCAATCTTTTAGAGCATTTAATGCGACACATGCAAGGAAACCTTTAACATTTTTGCAGGCATATTTTTGCCTTTTTTCCTGAGATACGCTTTCCCATCAGCTATTTTTAATTTTCGAACTTTACAGACCCAGTTTTGTTCATTTACTACACGTTTTTTGCCTTTTTGTTTGCACTTAGTTACATTTTGTACCTTTCTTTTAACACTTTTCTCTTCTTCTAAAATAACTTCATTATGTTCATTGGAATTGCCTGCATCACTGTTTAGGAATACATCGTCCTTAAGAAGATTTTTTGTTATTGCCACACTAGTCGTAGGAGTAATAATAGCTTTTTTTACCTTTGTTTTCGCTGGTTTACTTATACGTCTCATATCATTGTCGTCTGATTTTGAGCTTAGAGGCTCATAGGTTATATCAATATCCGAATTATCATCTCCAAACAAATTATCATCTTCGTCCACTTTCGTACTATTACCTTGGATGTTACTGTAGTGACCAGGTGGTTCTGAAACAAATCCAGCCTTGTAATAATAATTATAGACTAATTTTATAGGCCTATAATTGGCCAATACAAAAATAATCCTTATAACCAAAGACCGGAATTTACTGAGCAATTTCCGTTACTTCCATTAAAAATATATAGATCTGGCAACATATGTTTACCCTAGTCTGTTGGTATCAACAACAACAATAATTTTTGGGGTACCGGTTACGCCTAACAGTATATACATTTTACCCAATCTCTTGTAGTATTTTGTTCATACGAGTATATATTGATAATTGCTTGGTAAATTCCTGTCTATGCCTACAACACAATAACATAAATGGCAATGCATGTTACATAAATAACTGACAACAATCATACCATATTATGGTCATTTAAAAAAACAGACGGAATTCTTTACTAGTAACAAGAACATACTAACTGATACTTCTATTTTAACGGTAGATGGAAAAAATGTATGTACAGTTTGAAATTCTGAGCCCTATACAAAATAATATACAATACTAAATATTTAAGGTTAGAAAAATACAAAATCAGTGTTAAAAAACAATAGCTTACCTGTAGGTGTTGTTTTATTTGGAATATTACGTGACAGTAATTGTAATATTATTTTTCCACGAGAGTTCGGATCCATTTTACAATTATTAAACAATGAACTTATTGTACAACTTTTATCAACCTAATACAATTGCGATCTAAATAAAAAGGTTGCAATGATTTGAGTTCATGACAATTCCGCCAGGTACAAGGGTACATAACACTATGTCCGGATGGTAAATGACAATGCACACATTTACTAGAGGTAAACAACACCAAGTCCACATGGTGTTGTTTACCTCTGACTGGAAGTGGACTTGGTGTTTATTAAAAAGTCGGTAACTTGCCGTAAAATTGTCTCTGGACATAATATGGTTTACCTATGTGTAGAGCCAGAAAAGTTATATTATATATAAATATCTATATAATTATCAATAATCTAAATTTCGATAAAAATGGACATAGTGTCCTTTACCTCCGAGGTACGCATATATATATATATATATATATATATATATATATATATATATAGACAATATAAATTTAAAACAACCTGTCCTAAAATTGAAATTCTTACAATAGTTAAACTTTTTAATATGTTTAAAACGTGTGCTAAATTTTTTTAAGATCGGTCGGATAGGTTTTGCATAATAATTTTGCAATTCACCCTACTGAAAAAAAAATCGCAAATTTTCAAATTTATAGTAGGCTGAAACGCTCAATTCTCCAGGAGTATTGGGTTTTTTTTTGGAAGTGTAGAACTTCCAAATTTCAGAAGAACTGAAAGAGAAGTGATGAAAAAAAAATACTAAAAATAGGGCTAAGCTCAGAGGAACAAATTTAAATGGCCAAAGAGACACTAAATCTCAAGTGAGTGTTCGGGCTAGCTTCAATGCACTGGATTGTGGCTTTAAAGATATAAACAACAATAACAAGAGATAATGAGCTAATGAGACAAGAAAGAAATGAGACCTGGTAATATCAAACGTGATACAACTGAAGAAGGTCACTGGGAATAAATTTATAGAAAGAGAACAATAAGAAGAGAAAAGAAGGGCGCCAACTCAACGATAGTTGAGATTTTGAAGTAACAAATGAATCTGGAGATAATACTCTGAAATACAAAAATACTAAATAATAATCTTGTTTTGCTATGTTATATACTGGTTAGTAGAACTGAAATAAAACTCAAAATAGCAACAATATATATATTTATAAAAAATGTATATAGGTATATATGTATAAACAATTTACATATAGTGCAAAGCCAAATAACAGTGGTAGTGGATGGTGTACAGATACAATAGGACCTAATAGCCCCTAAACAAATGAATAGTCACTACCACTGGCCAAATAAAATATGAAATATTAGTATACAACAAGAATAGTCCGTAGGGTAGCCAAAGTCTTAAAACAAAAAGGTAGTCATTTAAATTTAAATTAGTTCTACTAAAATGAGGTACTAATGACAATATTGTAAAGATATCAAACTTGATAAATCTCTATTACAATTATATTAAATATATATATTACATCCAAAAAATGAGTTGTTCCATACTCATTATATCATATTTAAAAAAAAAACATTAAATTTATTTCCCTTTCCCAATATTAAATTGTATCATATCCAATGTATTGTATTAAAAAAAATATTATAGCAAAAGTGAGTTTGGTCAGTACTCTTGAAATCCTAACTAAAACCTAATAACACATGAAGTGTCCTTTTTCCTCCCCGAATATTTTATAATTAAATTATCAAAAATAAATTATCATAAAGGTATTTACCTTATCATATGCATATGATGAGTTAGATATATAGTAACAAATAATACATAGTAACAAAATAGGTAGTAACAAAAAAAATTACACAGTCAAACAACTTATCTTTACAGCCCCATAAGTCCATAGGAAGATTCCTCTTGGCACGGCTAAATCAGTTTATGGCTGTAAAGACGAATCCTGGGCACAAAACCACAACCAGTCACTGGTCTCTGGGTGACAGCAAAATCCACGGGTTACATAAAGTTGCTAACTAGTTTAAGGATTCAGTTACTTGAGTCCTTGAGGGAATATTCTGAAGAGAATATCCTCAAGTGAAGTGACGGAATCTAAAATTATTATTTAATTTAATAAATACAATTCAATAGGTGTAGCAGCATGGATTGACTGCACCAAAACAAAACATCAAAACATTAGGTTATGTCAACATCATGTCAAATTTATGAAGTTACTTTCGTAGGCATGGCAAGCTTGCGCCATGAAAAGAACATGCGCAGAATATAGAAAGCTGTCCACATTTGTAGAACCTTTTATATTCCACCAAAAAGTTAGGTAAAAAAAACCAAAAAAACTTAATGATAAGATATGAAATAGATCGGAATTTAAGTTTGACTATATAAAAAAAATGACCTTCTGTTCTTTGCAAGTAAATCAAGGAAATTTTATATTTAAATTATTTCGGAACTCAAAAATAAATCTCTAAAGAAATACTAAATACAATGATAAATTTGATAGTATGATAAAGAGATAATACGTATAAAATGATTTACTTACATGGAGCCGCACCACGCCAAAAAAATCTTCCTTTTATGTGGAACTCTTGAATGAATATTGATTTTAAAAAATTTTACTTATTAATATTATTATTAATGAATTATATTCTTCCCCAAATTATCTTCCTTGCTCCAATTCCGTCACTTTGAAGGTGAACAATTTCACCGGTTGGCGTGTCTGCGTTAACGAGTTCTGACCAAAACTAACCGCTTCGCTTCCGCACAAAATCGATCTTCCTTTCAAAGCGATAACAGCGCGTGTGGGGGAAAATGTCGATTCAAAATCGATCGTAGGCGGGTAATAAAAATTTCTTGAGGGGTTTAAATTGGACTAGTCAGTAGCGTAAACGCTACAAGGCCCTAAATAAGGCCCTCAGATAGTTGCAGTTTTTTTTTACATATAAAGGAAGGCTCAAACTTCCAAACGCTTTTTGTAAAATTTAAATCGGTTCACTAGGAGAGCCTAGAAAAGTTTATAAAGTTTTAAACATTTTTTAGGGTTATAAACAAATTGAATAACTTTACGAGCTTTAAACATATCATTTTTTAATCAAAATATATTCTCAAATCAAATAATGTCATTATTATGATAAAACTGCAGAAATTAATTATTTTAAAAAGTTTGATTTTTACAAAAAAAAAAAAATTCCGTTCGCCTTTGTTTTAACAATTCAAATTATTACTGTTAATATATATTGTTACTTTTAGTAAACAAATATTTATTTATAAATTGTTAATAAATAATTTGAATTGTTTAAACAAAGGCGAACAATTTTTTTTTTTTTTTTGTAAAGATCAAACTTTTTGAAATAATTAATTTCTGAAGTTTTATCATAATAATGACATTATTTGATTTGAGAATATATTTTGATTCGAAAATGATATGTTTAAAGCTCGTAAAGGTATTTAATTTTTTTATAAGTAAGTCTAAAAAGTGTTTAAAAGTGCACAATTATTATGCAAAACCTCTCCGACCGATCTTAACAAAATTTATCAAACGTTTTAAACATATTTTGTTTTTTTTTTATTGGGAATGCCTCGACAACTAAGATCATTGGCATGGTACAGTCAGGTACCTAGTGTAGTGTGTGTGTGTGTGTGTGTGTGTGTGTGTGTGTGTGTGTGTGTGTAGAGTAATTGTCTTGATACTTAGCAAAGTCGACGTCATGGTCTTTGCTAAGAGACGCTAATTGTATCCGAATGTCTGCGGTCCCTCCGGTGAGTACCGATCACACAAGAATAGAAATTATTTTCATTCATTAATTTTTAATAAACGAAAATTTCTCCGCCCAGATGAGATTCGAACTAACGACCTTTAGTTTTAAAGGTAGGCGCTCTTACCACTGAGCCACAGAGGGGGTTGATTTAAACATATTAAAAAGTTTTTCTAGGCGGAATATGAAGCTTGTAAGTCAAGTTTAGAAATTCAAAAACATTTAAAGGATTAACTTTATTTTTTTGTACTTTTTTTTAATTATTGCTATTTTTTTAACAATAAACATTAAATTTCCAATTTCTAGCTAACGAAATATTGTGTAAAATTAAATTACGTAACTTTTAACTTTTTATAATTTTTTTTGTAGGATCAATTTGTAGGATTCCAGTAAAAAAATAGCTTCCTATGGAAAATGTCCAATCCAAAACAGATCCCGTCTAGACTATTAATAAATATCTTTGATATTTCCGTATGTATATCATCATTGTAATTATTAAACATCTTAAACTTATTTTCGTCTAGTTTTTCTTAAAGTTTTTTTAATATTAAATTCTCGTTGAATTTTGTAATAAATAACACAAAAAAGTCGTTTATTATTATTGTGCTAATTGAATAATTTCACATCACAGTATCACAAAATTCAGACAAATTCCATTTAACTTTAATAAGAATTCAAATTCAACTCTCCAAGTATGTCATGTGTGAACACGACATATTTGCGCTACAGGAAGATCCTATCTTGTCATATATATTATCATGGGTTGATAGACAGCTACCCCACTATTAAAATAAAATGATTAGGACGTAATAAAACTATTTCTGGGTAACACTGACTCCATCGGTAGCAGTTACGGGTTGCGGTAACTTGCCCACGCGATTACGAAACCAGATGCTGCTATTTATTAAAAGGAAATATTTAAGCTGGAATTCTTAAGAAGTGATAAGGTGAGATACACTACGAGGTATATTGACCAGAATGCACAACGGATTGAAAAGATTTGTAGCAAGCTAAGAAACTTGGATGAAAATAGAGACATATGGCGGAATCTCCTGGAAGTCAAGGTAATTGCTTCATGACCTGATATGTTTTTTTAATATGTCTATTATGCCATGATTCTCACGTTATTTAATATTGTTGATAAGCTCTCCTTTATTTCATTAATATTTCTGCTATTAGGATATAACTCAACTTGTTTGTTTATTTTCTCTTACATTAGTTTCTGTGAATTATCTATATTGTCTACATGTTTTCTATATCATCACCAACCTGTATAAATCCACTGCTATACATAGGTCTCCCTCAGCTCTTTCCATCTGTCTCGGTATTGTGTGGCTTGCATCCAGTTACTGCTAAGATGTTTCAGGTCAACCAACAGTTGATCTGGTTGGTCGGCGTCTTCTGCTACTCCTTAGTGCTTCTTGTCCTAATCTCGTCTAAACAATACGTTTTCTCCATCGGGGTTCTGTTGTTTTTGTTCTACCATGTAGTTCTTCTTCTGGCTCAAACAGCAAAATGATACCAATGTTCAAAAAAAGAGACAAAGAAGACCCCAACAATTATAGAGGTATAAATCTACTGAACACCGCCATTAAGATTACCACAAAAGTCCTAACATACAAAATCAATAAACTAACAGATTATCAAATAAACGATAAGGATTCATATCCAGAAGATCCTGCGTAGACGCCGTATTTGTATTAAGACAAATCACATAAAAGGCCATCGAGTACAATAACCTAGCAGATCTATGTCTTATAGACCTGACAAAGGCTTTCGATCGCATCCAAGTCAACGATGTCTTAAATTTGCTGTATAAAAGAAACAAACCAATCAATATTATACAAACTATCGGAAACATCTACCTCCATAATCGAATACAGGCAAAGATAAATGAAAAACTAACACAATGTATACCAATACAAAGCGGAGTCAGACAGGGTGACTCGTTAAGCCCACTTCTCTTTATTGTAATAATGGACGAAATAATACAAGAAGTACGTTAAAGTCATGGCCACAGAATGGGGAACAAAAAATCCAAATATTATATTACGCAGAAGACGCCACATTAATCGCCGAGACAGAAGACGAATTCTAAAGATTAACACATATCTTTAATACATCAGCTAAGAAATACAATATGATAATATCAGCAAAAAAACCAAATTTATGACAACATCTAAATACACACTACGGTGTAAAATTGAAATTGATGGAAAAATAATAAAGAAGGAAGCAAGGTTTGGATATCTGAAAATAGATATAACTAGTTAAGGAGATGTTGAAGAAGAAGTACGACAACAAAGCTTAAAAGCAAGTAAAGCGACGAGATCTCTTAATGATAGAATCTACAAGAATAAACACTTGAAGACAATAGACAAAATTAAGAATGTATAAAGCAGCAATTAGACCTATATTAACATACACGGCGGAGACAAGACCTGAGACATCCTTAATCAGACGACTACTAGAAACAAGAGAGATGAAAATACTCTGACGAATATCAGAAAAAAGTCTGTTTGTTCAATCGCAAATTAACCCCTTAATTTGTAATCTCACATTATTCTTACCTTCTTAATCTTTTATACTTTCACCGTCTATAAGTTTGCATTATATATATTGCAAAACCATATCGTATAATAATTTAATAATTAGTTCATTTACCTACAACTAAATAAATTGCCGAATAATAATATTTTCTAATTGAACTTTATAAGTGTCGCAATTAAGGCGTAGATTAAATTGTATTATAAGAGAAAATTAGGTGGTGTGATATGAACGAAGCAATGACCTAAGGTGCTTATGTATCTATTATGTGTGAGATTATAAATTGGGGGATTTGAGTTCAAATGAACACAGTCAATATTGAGTAGTTACCGAACGAACACCATATTGTGTAATTACGAGTTGCTATAAAGCAATAAATCATCACTACTCCACAACTTCAACATTTATTAACCCTATCATCATTGATCGACGAGAAGCGTACAAAGGGGCATTTACGAACCGAAACGAACTTCACTACTAAGTTCAATATTTTCCACTGTTGGATAAGAAGAGAAGCGAAAACATAAGAATAGCATGCAATATATAAAACAAAAATGGATGGATGACAAAACGAAAACAGGAGTGGAACAAAAACATCAGTAGAATGGCATAGCACGAGATAAGTCACCAAATGGACAAAAAGGTATTGACTGACCAAGAAAAAGATTGTGCGACAATTTAAACAATTTGGTAAACAAGGTGCCGTGCATTTCTGCGTAGGCGTCCACCGTACATCGTCTTGTCAGGTGAGATGTTAAATATTCTGGATTAAATAATTCTGTTTTTAGCAGCATTGCGAAGCATTTCATAGCTGTGGATTCCTGTCCATTGTCGAATATTGCGCAGCCATGACATTTTTTTACGTCCGAGACCTCTCCTACCCTCTATCTTCCCTTCGAGTATCAGTTGCTGAAAAGTGTATCGTTCTCCTCGTATAATGTGCCCCAAGTATGCAGTCTTCTTACTTTTTACATAACTAAAAAGTTACCTATCCTGTAAGCCCGCTCTTCTGAGTACTTCCTCATTTCTGACCCTGTCCGTCCATGATATTCTGCGCATTCGACGCAGGCACCACATTTAGAACACTTCAAGTTTGTTAATGGAACTGGCCTTTAACGTCCATGCTTCCATTCCGTACAGGAGAACAGGCCACACGTAACACTTAAGCATCTTGTATCGGAGGTTGAAGTCCAATTTGCGATCGGTCAGAAACTTACGAAGCCTCAAAAAGCATTTCTGGCTTGTTCAACTCTGCTCTTTATTTCATTCTCGGGGTCCCAACCCTCATTCAGCAAACATCCCAAGTATTTGAATTGCCTGACTTGTTCGATTTCTTCTCCAGAGACATATATCTTTGCGTTGGGGTAATCATTTCTACTTGTAATCATTGATTTTGTCTTCTTGATATTTATTTTCAAACCCCGAGCTTCACTTGCAAGAGTTAGATCATTTAAAAGGCATTGAAGATTTTCGATGTTATCTGCCAGTATGGCTGTATCATCGGCATACCTGATGTTATTAATAAATATGCCGTTAACTTTCATACCCTTATTAGAGTCTTCCACTGCTTCTGCGAAGGCTTTTTCTACGTATAAATTGAACAGCATAAGCATTGAGCATAAGCATTGAAGAATAAGCAGGCTTTAAAGCCTACATACAAGAATGAAGAAGAAGAAGAAGGCGTATTTCTTCGGTTAGTATTCGTCTCTCAGAGAGACATCCAACATCTGGCGTTCCATAACTACCTACACTACCCTTTTTGTTGGTATTTGTGTTATAGTTCCATAAGTGAATACAGGTAACACAGATTGGTCAACGATTTTCCTTTTGAGGCATATATCTAGGTCTGTTTTTAATCACAGTTTAATTTAATAAACGCTGCCAGGCTAATCCTATGCTACGTGGAAGCTGACATGTCTGGTTATCTCTTATCAACCAAATTTCATGTCCTTAGTGTTTATAAAGTGCAGTCTGAACAATATTTCTCCTATCAACAGAAATATTAGTTAATATTTGCGCCTTATTTTCTAATCATATTAAGTTCGACCTTCTGGTAAACGAGATATCATTTTTTTCATCACTCTTATTGTAGAACCCATACGATCAGGTATAAAGATAATGCCGTATGCAAATCTCAAATGACTGATTAGATTTGCCGTAAACTGGTCATATCTCTTGTGAAATAGATCTTAACAATAACTACTTTTATAAGTTTACGTTACTGTGTTTTTGTTTTTTTTTTTTTGTGAATTGAAGAGTATTTCGATGTTTTTATTAGTTTCTTGGTATTAAGTTCACTCAATACGATAGCGATGTTATAGCGTTTATTACAACCATTATATTACGAAACATTTATCTAAGTGGTCAAATCTCCACTAAAGAAATTACTTGACTCAACAAGAGCTGACTATCGGAATAACCCTTAAATCGAAATCCTGAAATGCGGTTCTACTTTATTTGAGGAAAGTGCTTCGAATTCTACGTCAAGGCAAACTCGTAAAAAGCATTTACACTTAGGGTATCCCTTATTTAAGAGCAGTGGAATTATACATTGCAATTTGTTTAATGCCAACATCTACAGCGATTTTTACTTCGCAGCCCTCTTCACATAAAATCCCTACAAATAAAAGAGAGAACATTTAGAGAGAGCTGCCGAGAAATCCAAAGCCGATTAGAATGCCATCAAGCTGATTTAGTGGAATAGATTATTTACTGGCGCATCTGAATTTATATTTTACGTGAATTTACTAAATCCGTAAATTTTCAAAACGGGGAGAATGTCTAGACAAAGACAAGATTTACTGAACAACTGTTAAAACTGGAAATCAATATTTTAATTATTCGATTAGGAATATTTTTAATAAATACCAAGGAGGCTAATTATAATCTTATACATTCAAATTATGTCAAAATATGTTTAATAATATAATGCAGCTGAAAAGCAGAAAATCACACAAATCAAAAATTTAAGATTTTTACTATCAAAAAACAAAAAAATCAAAGTAAAAATAATAAACGAATTATAAAATACACATTTACAGAAACCAGAAGAATAAATTCTGATTAAGTACACGATAAACTTATATTAACCAATATAGTATATAATAGGTACTATAGAAAGTCTTCTTCTTCGATCATCATCAATTAGGTATCATACATTTTTGACATAGACCTCTCCCAACCCTTTTCATCAATCGCTATGCTAATCAAATATTTCCAATTTGTTTCAGCTAGTCATTCATGTCATCTAACCATATCATCTGTGATCTTTCTCTTGGTCGTTTATCTTTGTAAGGTATCAAATGTTGTATTTGATATCTTATGTGGCATCTCAACGTTGGTCTTTTTGTCTAGCAGTATGACCTGCGATGCTTCATTTCAGTTTGGCAATTTTTGTTTTTATATCCTTAACTTTTGTTTTTGATCTGCGTTGATTTGCCTTGGTTAGGGTCTATGTTTCATATCCATACATGTGTCATAATAGAAAGGATGCATTGGTAACTGGTTGAACACTTGTCTCCTTAAGTATTGAGGTATTTTGCGATTCTCAAGTATCCAACTGAGTTTTCTAAATCATACTAATACCAGTCTTGCTCTTTTAATAATTTCCGCACTTTGATTCTTTTTGTCAAAGTTTAGAATTTAGCCTAGGTAGATAAATATTCCTGAACTTGGTCATTGTTTTTATTTTTGTCATAATTCAATATCACATGCCGACGTATTGTGAGTTATCTACGAGTGCCTTCACCATAATTTGTAGGTCCTCCACCATAATTTGTAGTTCCTCGAATGTGCTCGCTATAATCACAGGACGGGATTCTGCAGAAAGGAACCACACCACAAATTTATATATTTTTCCATTTACACCTTCGCTGCGCCACCAGTTGAAAAAGACGGGTAACTAGTTTTGCAGAAATTACGGCTAAAAATAAATAAAGTACATTCCAGAGGTACTTTTCAGGGCGTCATTAATTATGACGTCATATAATGAATTAGGTGTGTCGAGCATTATTTCCCGTATATACACAGAAAGTAATCCCGTATATTAATAAAAATAAAAAGTAATCAATATTGTTTATTAAATTTATAAATATGGAAACATTCGAAATTGACGACAAAATGATTCATTTATTGAACTTTTGTATCTTCATCTTCTCATTGGGCTGTCTGCGCGTCGAAAGTTGGCAATCATCACAGCGATTTTTAATTTTGAGACAGCGGCTCTAAATGAGCCGTTATTACATGGGTTACGTCTCCTTCCTATGGATCTTTTTCTCTGGATTTTTCCTTGCATAATGATCTGGAGTATTAGATATTTATCTCCTCTCATCACATGACCCATATATCCCACTTTTCAGATATTAATTGTTAGTACTTCTCTTTCCTTATGCATTCATCATATTACCTCAACGTTGGTTATTCCATCTATCCATGAGATCTCTAGTACTCTTCGGTACATCAACATCTCGAATGCCTTCAGTCTCCTCATGTGAATTTTCTTCAGTGTCCACGCTTCCATCCCGTGTTATAATACGGATAGCACGTAGCACCTCAGCAGTCGTATTTTAACTTAAGGTTTAAGTTTCTACAGCAGAGAAGCCTTTGTATTCTTGTAAATGCGCTTCTGGCCTGTTTGGTTCTGATTCGTATTTCTTGAGAGCTGCCATTGTTTTCATTAATAGTTGTATCTAGGTATTTGAATTCTCTTACTATTTTAATAGGCTGATTGTGTACATATATCTCACGAATGTTCTGAGTTGTCTTTGTTATTATCATATATTTCTTGCTCTGTTAAGTGACTGTCCATATTCTTCTTCGCTTACTGCGGTCACCTAATTAAGAAGTATATGTAGGTCTTTATGTGATTTGGCTAAAAGAACTGTATCATCAGCGTATCTCAGGTTATTTATGATCATGTCATTAAGTCTAATGTCTACGTTTCGTTAATCCATTGCCTTACTTAATATGTCTTCCGAGTATTAATATTAAATAATACTGGTGTATGTATACACCCTTGTCGAACAACTCTTTGTACTTCCATTTCTTCTGATGTTATTTCTTCTATTCTCACTACTGCTTTTTGGTCATAGTATAAGTAACACAAAAAAGACTGTTTTCAAAACTTTATTAGGTAACTTCTAAATTAATTACATAACTAAAATATAATTCTAATCATAAAAACTATTTATTTACTAATGTGTAATAATAATAGTTTATTGACAACACTGAAAAGTAGAATTTGAATATCAGTGTAATAGAAAATTATAGAAAAATACTGCTAGTGGAGAGTTTCCTTAAATATATATCCTTAGACAAATTCATGGTGAAATATTTCGGTCATAACCCAGCAAAACATTAGAGAGGAGCCAGTCAGATTTGGATATAAGAATTGGATGATAACTGGTTCCACTGGGTATGATTATGCTTTTCACGTTTGTTGCGAAAAAAAAACGAATGATATTAAAGATAATAAAAAAATACTACTTGGAGCTATAGTAGTAATTGATCTTTTGAAATATAGGCCTAAACCATCTAGAAATGAAATTAGATCAGGTCATTGGATGAGGACCTAGGAGTTTCCTGTGTTTACAACGTTTTGAGCAGAGATAAGTATTTATAAATAACAAAGATTGTTCATCTAGCCGATAATGTCAAAATAAGCGATTCTACAGTTTGTATGTACAAAATTAGACTTTTAGCAGATAGAATTATAGAAAAATACTGCCATTGGGGATGTCTCCATAAAGATATTTTCTTAGACAAATCCATGGTCAAATATTTTGTTCATAACCTAGCTAAACAGTTAATGAGAGGTCAGTTAAATGTGAATATAAGAATGGGATCATAACGGGTTCCATTTGATATGATTATGGTTTTCACGTTTGTTGCCAAAAAAAGCAAATGGAACTATCAAAAAAGACCACCTGGAGCTATAATAGTAATTGATATTTTAAACTAGTTGCCTCAACCATCTAGAAATGAAATTAGATCAGGTCATTGGATGAGGACCTAGGAGTTTCCTGTATTTACAACGCTTTGAGCAGAGAGAAGTATTAATAAATAACAAAGTTTGTTCATTTAGCGGATAATGTCAAAATAGGCAATTCTACAGTTTGTAGGTACAAAACTAGACTTTTAGCAGATAAAATTATAGAAAAATACTACCAGAGGGGATGTTTCCATAAATATATTTCCTTAGACAACTCCATGGTGAAATATTTTGGTTATAACTTAGCTAAACAGTTAATTAGAGAGAAGCCAGTCAGATGTGAATATAAGAATTGGATAATAACTGGTTCCACTGGATATGATTATGGTTTTCACATTTGTTGCCGAAAAAAGCAAATGGTACTATTAAAAAAGACCACTTAGAGCTAAAATAGTAATTGATGTTTTAAAATAATTGCCTGAAACATCTACAAATGAAATTTTTTCGATAAACATTTCATGACATATCAACTAATGATATATCTGAAACAAAAAAATGTTAAAGGCAAAAGGAACTGTAAAATATCCTGTAATGAAGAAAGCCAATGAAGAGTAAGCTAATGAAAAAAAATGCATATTATTATAGATTTGACAAAACTAATGAAATTTTGTGTGTAAAATGGTATGACAATAGTGTTCTCAAATTATGATACCATTGAACCACTAGGTCAAGTAAATACAAAGGTCGCAATATGGTGAAAAAACTACGTGTTTTTGAAAAATACCTTACAAATACCTAATGTCCCCATTACAGGACGCGCTTGTATTTCAAAATGTTTTTGAAAAAAACAGTTTTTTTTGAACATAATAATAAATGTAACCCAAACATTAAAATTGGCGATTCAAACGAAAAACGGTTGAGTATCAGCCAACAAAATCGTCATCTGAATAGTCAGAATCCAATTCATTGAAATCGATCATTACTGGAGCTATGGGGTTTATGTCAATTCTTTTGGCAGTCTCCCAATACTGATTAATAAGTTTATCCGCATGTTTAACATAGTTTTTCCATTTTTCTGGTGTAATCTAAAATTAGAGCAAAGGTATTACCTAAGAATAAAAAAAATATATTAATTTACCTGTTGTAGAGATTGTTTCTAAAGATTTAAAACTGTGGCTTCATTTGTAATGCCAGCAGAAGTTATATTTGCATCATAATACCTTTTGCAGTCAGACCAAACGTTCTTTATCGGATTAAATTAACAATGGTATGGAGGGAGTCTCAAGACCCGATGGCCGTATTGAAGGGCTAGTCTATCTAATCTGTAAAACAAAATACATAAAAATGCCATTTAATTAATAAATTCTAATACGTACTTAAATATTTTATCTGGTAAATGCTTCTTTACAATAGTCATTAACTCAAACTTCATCATAGATATTGAATATTTAATATTTTGGTTTGTCAACCATTCCAATAAAGAATGTTTGGTCTAACTTGCATTTGGAATTTTTTCAACTAAAGTGGAATGGTACGATGCAGTGTCCATTATAATCAACGAAGGTTCTTCTAAGTTTCGTAAAAGCTTATGCACAAACCATTTTTCAAAATTATCTGAATTCAACGAATCATGGTATTCACCAGATTTACTTCCTCTTTTGAAAATGAGTTCACAGTTATTAATAAACCCATTTTCAGAACCTGCATAAAGGACAATGTATCGTACACCTTCTCCACTCTTCTTTCGGACTGCATAACTACTGCCATCTTGCCAGCTCTTCCGGAATCCTCCTTTACTAAATATCCACGTCTCATCCAGGACTGGTTTAAAAGGGTATCCATCCATTTCATTCTCTTTGTATGCTTTTAAGAACTGGAGTCTTTTGAATGTAACATGTGCTTGCTTCATTAAATACTTCCTGTTTGAAATATTACAATTCACCCATCTAAATTTTAATACTTTTAAAACTCGCTGAAGTGCAGAAATCGAAATTTTAACCTCATCCACTTCCTCGAGCTTTTATTGTAAAGTATAGAGAGTTACATGCTCACCTAAAACGAACAAAGAAAAATTAATAAGACACTATAGTGATTCTTCTATAAACAATATTTGGAATGTAAAGTAATATATTAATTGTAACATTTGGAATTTATCTATTTAAATGGTATATGCAACAAACAGTACTCCGTTCATAAATTGTAGTAAGCATATTTAAATAATTCAAAGTATAAGAGTTATGAAAATAGATCTATATATTATCCTAAAATGTATGATGTAAATGGACAAACTTCAGCAAAAAGGATTTAAATCTTTATTACAATATTGTAAGTAAGTTTACCCATTTACTACAGAAGTTTGGTACTTATATCAGTAGTATTCTTTTTATTATCACTTTTTACTTCTATATATTTTATGTATTTTGTAAGTAGTTGTCAGTAAGAATTTTTTTAAACAAAATGTATCTGAAAAGTTAGTTGCTCCTGCCTTTCGACATAACAGAAATATGATAACATATTTTAACTATATTATTATTAATTATATATTATCTGTGGCTTCGAATAAAAGGGCGGATGTCAATTTTTCTGGATTTTAGGTTAAAATCATTTCTATAGTAAGGACATGAGATACTTCCATTTTAAAAAATCGGATGTCCATATCTTTAAGGCTTTTACCTTTTACAAAACATAAAGGTGTAAATAGATAAAATAAGGATAAGTAGTTTAATTACCATTAATAAACAGAAATACAACAATCATAATATGGTTCTTCTAAATTGGGAGAATGAGAAGCATTAAGTTTCCGTTTATTTTCGATATTTCTAGCATACAAATTGTTTCAAACATAGTGATAGAGTCCTAATGGTATGTTGGTATTTATTTAAAATCAAGTTGGGTTCACAACTAGTGGCTACTGATTCGCTTACTTTATTGGTATAATCAGAATCTTTTTGTATTGTACAGCAACACGCTGAAATAAACAGTAAATGTAATTTTAATATTAAAACTTGTTATTTATATATTGACATCAATCATAAACAAAAACAGACAGCGGTACAAAAAAAAACAAAGGTTTGTTACTAATGTTGGCGACCATCATGGCAATCTTTATCTTATCCAGATTTAACCAGATTCTGAGGTTCTTTAACCAAGATGTTCTTCTTTTTTCTGGACCTCGCTTTCCAAATAATTTTCCTTGCAGGATGGCTTGAAGAAGAGCATAATATCTGGATTCATTTCACATAATAATATGTCCGAAGAATTGTAACTTTCAAGATTAAATGGTGGTCAGTATAACAAACACTTTAAAACTTTTAAAAATGGAAAAGTTATGATATAACATGATGTAGCTTCTCCATTTTAAAAGTTTTAAAGTGTTTGTTTGTCTTTGTGTGTTGTATTGTTATGTCCAAATTTACATGTATGACACTCTGCTCATGTCGGATAGGCCACAACTGACGAAATGCCCCTGAGGATGATCTATTCATCGAAAGAACTTGTTGGTAAGTAGGCTCAGGTTGGTAAACAATAATAAAAATAAAAAACGTAGACCTAAGCTATAGACAATACTATTTTCCAATTATCTAGTGCTAAAACTTCTGTATATTTAAAGCTTTTCGCACTATTATTGGTACTGGAAAAACTATATCCAAAAAAGTGCATGTTGGGTTTGCTGTTGAAGGAAAAGGAGGAGGTGACTCTACCAAAAATAAGAACTATATGAAGAAAGAAACTGTTAAGAGTATATCAAAAAACTCAGAGGAACTGAATTACATTACAGAAGATAGAAGTCCAAAAGATTATATCCGAGTAGTGAGTTAAGTGTTAGTAAACTAAGTAACATGTTAACATAGGTTTTAAGTCACACGCCTCTGATACTTACAGTACGTGCTGCCTTATCAAAAACTGATTAAAAGTGCACTTGCACAGTCTGCTAAAAAGGCGCAGCTAACGGTTGAAAATTGGATTAATTCAAGAAGAGCAAAGACGTTTTATAAGTACATGTAAATTGATGTTTCTCATTTTGTTAGTCTTTGCTTTGATCTTCAACAAATTTAGCCACAACCGAAGAGCCCAATTCAAAAAGCTTATTACATAAAACAAATTTGGTTTTATAACTGGTAATAAACTTTGGTATTAGTGATCTAAAAACTCAAAACCACATGTTCTACACTTGAACAGAGAAGCAGGCAGAAAAAGGCAGTGTGGAATTATCATGAGCTCTCTTTACCTATTTAAAAGAAGCTGATTTTTAGTGCTGTTCTGTACTAATATTGTTCAGCTTTAGTTGTGTTTTTCAAAATAAAAATTATATTGGCCTGAGAACATTGATTCATAATTTGGAAACAAAAAAAAACATCAATCAGTGGTATAGGTAAATGAAGAGCACTAAGAGGAGATTGGCTACTTCCTAATTCTAAGAAGCTAAGTGACTAATATTAGGTCATCGAATCAATTGCTAAACTAAAGATAATTAAAATATGCTACTGGAAACAGAAAGAAATTGAATACCTCCAAAAAAAGGGAAAATATAAGTCTTACAAAAATTATGTGTTCATAAGAGGCTTGAAAAAAATTTAAAGGAAAAACATATACAACAGGAACATATATGAACAGGAACTATAAACAGCACACAATAAACCCAAGGTCATAACATTCATAAAGATCGGACGTCTACGCTGGATGGGCCATGTTAAACGGATGTATATATATATATATATATATATATATATATATACATATATATATATATACACATATATATATATATATATACATATATATATATATATATATATATATATATATATATATATATATATATATATATATATAATTCTTTGGAGGGTAACTTTCGGGAAAGCGTTAAAACAAGGATCAGCTAGAGATGGTATAAGCCAGCTTGGTGTAGAACTCTATTCTAAATGTGAAATTTTCGGTGATATGTTGTCACCTTCATCAGCACCTAAATGGAAAACCTATTATAGTACAGTGGTGGAAATCAACATTTAAAAACCTACATTGAAAATGTTCAGTTGGTCCTAGTTGTAAAGAACACTGTCACAAAAATGTTAAAAATATTAAAAAATACATTTAAAATTTTGAATAAAAACATTACAACACAACAGGGTAGTTTTTCAAATACAAACACAACAAAAAGTCTAATCTCAATACCTGAAAATACAGAAACTAAAAATACAAGAAAAATATCATACTTAAGAAATCTTGTAACAAAGAGGATTCTAAACATCACTATTAATGAAACTAATACAAAAATCAGAAATTTACAGACAAACATGGATAAATCAATAGAGTATCTTAATAACAAACTCTCTTACAACATGATGTCTGATTTCCTGAAACTACAGGACAAAAGATATAAAAGAATATTCAACTGTATAAAAAGAAACAACATCTCAAAACTTAACCAACTTAAAGATCCTTTAGCTTCACTCACAACTACAAATGAAAATGCATGGTTGGTAAATCAATCCAAAGTGACTTTGCCTCAAGACATAAAATCTTTTCTATCATTAGGTCCAAAATTTTCACTACCAGTCTCAGTGAAAGATATTGACATGTACACATACCTAGCAGACATTGAGTACTGTATTAAGAAACTCCCTACAGATTCACAGAATTTGCAACGTTCAAAAATCACGAATATCATTACCAACCACATCAAAACCAACCGTTATTACATCAGTCCATCCATGGCCATTGAAACAAAAACGAGAAAATTTCTGAAAGACAACCCTGATATTATAGTAACAAGAGCAGACAAAGGTAACACTACAGTCATAATGGACAGAAACGAGTACATCACCAAATCATTTGAACGTCTCAATGACCCACATTCCTATAAAAAAATCCCCAAAGATCTGACTCCATCAGTAGAAAGAAACACTAACTTACTAATAAAACAACTACATGAAGAAGGATATATTACCACCAAAACAAAAAAAGAATTAACCAACTACACCGGTACCACCCCAACATACTATGGACTTCCAAAAATTCACAAAGAAGGGTGCCCTCTACGTCCTATAATTGCTTGCAAGAATGCCCCCACTCAATCCTTGGCTAAATGTCTGGCAGGTATTATTGACACTTCTTTTTCTTCTCATAATACCTACAAAATTAAAGATTTTTTTGAATTTGCAAATAAGATCAATGGGTTTTTACTACCTTCAGGATATGTCTTGGTGAGTTTTGATGTTACTTCCTTGTTTACCAACATCCCTCTTGAACTGGTAGTTTCTATTCTGACAACTAATTACCATCTTATTGAACAGAACTGTACAATTCCCAAAGTTTTGTTCCTGAAACTGATTACCTTTTTATACAACAATACATATTTCACTTTTCAAAATGAATTCTATGTCCAAATAAAAGGAGCACCCATGGGTGGAGCTATATCCCCTACTTTGGCAGAAATTGTAATAAACTCCCTACTTCACTACTGTACTTAAGAAGTTGATTTCCAGTTCCCCTTCATTTACCAATATGTAGACGACCTCATATGTGCAGTCCCTGCAGACAAAATCAACTACACTCTTGACATTTTCAACTCATATAACACTCACCTACAATTCACAGTTGAAACAGAAGAAAATAATAGTGTTCCATTCTTAGACACCTATGTAACCAGACATGAGGACAATACAGTAAGGTTGGATTGGTACAGAAAAAAAAAACATTCTCAGGTAGATATGTGCCTTTTCACTCGTATCATCCAGACGAACAGAAGATTAACATCATCAAAGGTCTGAAAAACAGAATAAAAAGAATTTGTCACCCTTCAAACTACAATAAGTACATCAAGTTATTGTATGAGATTATTAGAAAAAATCACTACCCTAAGATGCTTCTTAATAAATTGCTATTTCAAGATATGCCAACAGTTAGAACACAGCAAAGACAAACATTAGAAGGAGAAACAGTAGAAGTGTTCTATGGGAGATTGCCTTACATCAAAGGTTTATCACCACAGATCACAAACCTTTTCAGACAGTTCAACATAGTGATAGCAAATTCTGTTTACAAAAGATTAGGGACATACTTTACTCACCTGACAGAAAGAGTTAAAAAACTGGATAACTTCAATGTAGTGTATTCTATTCCATGTGGTTCTTGTTCAGAAGTGTATGTCGGTCAAACCAGCCAGAAACTCTCAAAAAGAATAGCTTTGCACAGGAGTGATGTTGTGAGGAAGCCCACCAGCACAGCCTTTAGCCAACATATTAAGAATACTGGACACACTGCTAACTATGAAAATGTGCAAGTACTAAAGAGGGTTGACAACCAATTTAAGAGAAACTTCATAGTAATGTGCTACATCCATAACTGCAGCTCTCCTATGAACTGTAAGAAAGATGTTGAAAACTTAAGTTGTATTTATTCCTTTCTACTTCAACAGGACTTGACAAGAAGTAACAAACTGGAAAATGTGGGGAACTTATCATGACATGCATAGATTACCTACCTGTGCTTTAGAGGGGACTTCATTTCCTTGCTTATTATGTTGCCTAGGGCTCTTTCTTTTCGTATCCATGTGGTTGTGAGGTGCAAAAGTGAAAATTATAACCTCGTTACATATGACACCCGGATGTTGACAGAAATATGTCATCAAAAAAGAAGATTAATTCTTTTTTTCTATTTGCAGTTTTTGTAGGTTGTAAATTTTAGACTTTTTGTTGTGTTTGTATTTGAAAAACTACCCTGTTGTGTTGTAATGTTTTTATTCAAAATTTTAAATGTATTTTTTAATATTTTTAACATGTTTGTGACAGTGTTCTTTACAACTAGGACCAACTGGACATTTTCAATGTAGGTTTTTAAATGTTGATTTCCACCACTGTACTATAATAGGTTTTCCATTTAGGTGCTGATGAAGGTGACAACATATCACCGAAAATTTCACATTTAGAATAAAGTTCTACACCAAGCTGGCTTATACCATCTCTAGCTGATCCTTGTTTTGACGCTTTCCCGAAAGTTACCCTCCAAAGAATTGTATTCTTAGCGTCGTTATACACACTCTATATATATATATATATATATATATATATATATATATATATATATATATATATATATTGTTGTACTTTTGAATGTCTGTTAGCAAAAAAAACCGATATACAAATTTTATTACTTAAATAAAAATTAAAATTATTGATATTTCATAATGACACGGGCATATAAATTTTCAAACATCCTGTATAAGACAAAATATGTATTTTAAGTTGTTCAAAGAATTGTTCATTAGGCCTCAGAGACAAGACTTTCAAATATTATCGATAAGAAATTTAAATAAGTCGGTTATTGTGAAATGGATTTACCCGTAATAAAAGTGTATATAGAAAGTGTTTAAACAATAGACCGGGATGTGCGGTGGTTTTTCCCCCCGAAAGATTATATCGGTAAAAGTTTATTAACAAAAGACATTGAATTGAGAAACAGGTATCGTTTGTAGCTATTAGTAAGAAATATTTGTAAAGCAGATAGATTTAGTTAGAATAATTAAAGAATGTTGTTTTCTGGAATTACCCGAATGACGTTTTAATAGAGAGAGTTGGTTGATAACGATATACGTCACAGAGGTAGAAGATTTTTATTGGTCAATTTTTGAATGCAAGGAGGGGTGGTTTTGGCTATGAGATAGGAGAGAGGAAAGGAGTTAGTCAGTTTTCGTCGCCCAAGAAGGAAGGAGCTTTGTGGTTTGTGTTTGTTTGAAGTCCCGAAGACGTAATTTACCGGGTGTGTTTATTTGCGGTGTAAAAACTGATGAGTGTGAGGAACGGGGTACAGAGAGATAGAAAAGCCAAAAGGTTATAAGAATATTAATAGCAGACGAAGCCGGAAACATTTGAAGTTATAAACAGGCGCGGAGATTGGTTCAAAAGGAGGCTGCATAGAATTACACGAGTTGTTGGGTTGCAGATACAAGGACAGAGAGGAGAAAGGTGTACGTCTTCTGGACCAAAATAGGAGCAGAAGCAGAGAAAGGTTTTTTTTTTATGGCGTGGCCATAGAATTGCAACGGCAGATAACGAAAGGTCAGTCAATTTTCATTAGAGCAGGAGTGTGGTGTTCATTTATAAATTACATAAATTGAATAAATTATAGAGACAGTTAATTTTGCGATCATTTAAAAAAGAAAAAATTATAAAGAGAGCTTAGTTATAACACATATTAAAAATCAATGTAAAATAACATTTGGGTCCATGATAGAAAACAACTTCTCATATATTTAAAGTATTGTATTGCAAATATTACCGGATTGATTGTTATATAAAATTTCAATAAAATAAAGGACATCTCACATATACTTCAGTTGAAATTCTGTGTATTTTATTCAGGTCATATTACCTATCCCAATTAGGAAGCCAATTGGAAAATATTTTGAATCCACGATCAAAGGTAAATAGTACAAGTTAAATATCCTGAGATTGTAATTAATTAATGCTGATTTATTGTGATTAATTGGAGATTAGATCATTTAATAAATATAGACAGGATCTTTTCTAAATAAGCAATAGAATACAATTTAAATAGCATAACAAAATGGCCCCCAACGTGTAAAGCTTTGAAAAATATTTCTAGTTGGCAAATTTGAAAGGATAGGAGTAGACGAGCAGATATTTGAAAGTTTATATGCCGTGGATAAAGTGAAATATTATGTAAAATTTGAGGACACTGAAGATTTATATTTTTTTTTAAGATACAATTTACCATAATTAATTTATTCGTGATATTGACAATTTATAGGTTACCATAATTGATTTATTTGTGTGATATTTACATTTGATAATTTTACCATACGTGATTTATTTGATTGAATTTGACATTTGATATTTTACCATTTGATTTATTTGTGGGATATTGAAATTTGATACTCGTACTCAAGAGTTATTACATTTGAACAAGAAAAGTCCCGTTTGTTGCAACAGACCAGTAGAATTTTATATTTGGCGGGGATAAAAACAGAATAAATGCCAAACACAAGAAACAAGAGCAAAGAGAACAAAAAACAAGAAGATAAATCAGAACAGGAAGAATATTCAGACCAGGAAGACGTATTAGACACAACAGTAATGGAGACAGAAAAACAAGAATCGGGAATAGAAAAATTAATACAAATGATGCAACTCCAATCACAGAAGATGGATGAATCACAACAAAGAACGGAACAAAAATTGGATGAATCACAACAAAGAACGGAACAAAAATTGGACAAATTGGAAGAAAACCAAAGAAAAATGGAACAAAAAATGGAAACGCGTATGGACAAATATGAAAACGAAATAAAAGTCTGTTTAGAAAGAAGTAGGGAAGAAACAGAGAGGAAACTAGAATTGCAGAGAGAAGAAATCGAAACTAAAATGAAGGATATTCAGAGTATGCAAGAAAGGGAATTAGAACAGATAGAAATAAAATTTGAAAATGCGCTACAAGAAGACCGGAAAGAAACGGAAAGGAGATTTAAACAAATTGCAGAGATGGAGATAAGAGGAATAGAAAGAAAGGAAGTTATCGTACATAGCACAGAAGACGTAAAAGTACGATTTGGCGGGGATATAAGGAAACTACACCCAGTGCCTTTTATAAATATCCTAAAGGAAAAAGTCAAATACATAGGACCGTTTGCAACAGCAAAGGAAACCATCAGAAACCATCTCAAAGAAGAGGCAAATCTTTGGTTTGTCAGCAAGGAAGACGAATTTGACAATTGGCAAGATTTTGAGAGAAGATTCTTAAATTATTTCTGGGGAAAAATCCAGCAACTACAAGTAAATAAAGAGTTACAAAATGGAAAATACCATGAGAGGATGGGCGTATCAGAAAAGATGTACGCATTACAACTCTATAATAATGCAAAACATTTGCAATATAATTATTCATCAGAACAATTGGTAGAGTTGATATCGCGACACTTTGAAGATACCTTGGAAGACCACATAAATCTCCAAAATTACAAGGACATTGATAGCTTATGTCAATTTTTGCAAATGAGAGAATCACGTAGGCATGAAAGAAGAGAAAGAAGACCGCAAGAAAATTATAGACAAAGAGAAAACCAAGAATATAGAGATAGAGGTCAAAATTTTAGAAGAGATTATACAAGACGAGAATTCATACCTAGACAGGGATACGAAAATAGACCGAACGGAAGAGAGAATTATGAACCCAGAACCCAGAGATGGAATGAAAACAGGGATCGGGAAAATCAGAGTAGAAATAACAGCCCATACCAAGGAAACCGATACAATAACCCACGGAATGAACAGGAATCTCGCGGTAACCGATACGGGAATGATAGACCAAAAGAGAACAGAAGAGAAATAAATAATACGCAAAGAGAAGAAAATGAATATGAGAGAGAAGATGACGGGCGAGAAAACACAGAAGAACAACAGGCGTGTTTTCAAGAAGGCGCTCACTAAAAACGAAGAAACAAACAGGAATTTTTTGTCACCCCAAGGAATTTATTAAACTGGCAGGAAACAATGAAAAAAGAAATGGAGTTAATTTAAAATTTGTGGATGGATTTATAAATGAGAAACCAATTAAAATTATGATAGACACAGGCTCTGAAATAACACTGGTCAACAGAAAATTAATCGAAGAAGTAAATTTAACAAGTCTAATTTATAAAATACCTAGGGTGAATTTAGTGGGCGCAAATAAACGGACATTGGCAACAATAAATGAAGGTATACGAGTAATGGTACGATTGAAAAAAAATATGTATGCACTTCAATGTGTAATAATGCCGAATATGTCACATGACATGATTGTAGGCGTTGACGAATTAACGGAAAAACATGTAGTGATCGACTTCAAAACCAATACGATGAAAATAACAAAGGAAAAAGAAGAAGAACAGGATAAGGAACAAGAGAAACAAATTACGGACGAATCAGAGAAAGAACAAACGGTGGAAATGAACCTGGTGACGAACAAAGGAAAAGGAAGAAAGAGGGGAAAAGGTCAGAAAAAGATCAAAGAAAAAAAAACCTGGGATTCCTCAAAAGATGAGACGAGCTCAGGAGAAGAAGATGGGAAGATTTTGACAAGAAATGAAAGCAAAACTTGGGATTCCTCAAAAGAAGAGACGAGCCCAACAGAAGAAGAAACAAAGGAAATGAAAGAAAAGGAAAAGGATTCAGTTGAAAAGAACATATGGGATTCCTCAAAAGAAGAGACGAGCCCAACAGAAAAAAAAAACAAAGGAAAATGAAGAGGACACAATGGAGACAGTGGTATTTGAAGAAGACACGGAGTACACGGTGAATATGTGCGAAGAATTTGATGGGAGAGACAAAAAATTGATATGTGGAGAAGGCAAAGAAAATGACTTGCGTCTAATTTTAAGAGACTACGAAACGCTGATAAATGAGGAAAACCGAGTGGCCACAAAATACGAGCACTCATTTGAGGTGAAAAACTTGGGAAATTTTCGATCGAAGACTTATCCAATTCCTTATAAGTATCGGCAAGAAGTAAAGCAAGAAATCAAAAAAATGTTGGAAGATCAAATCATTGAGAGATGTGACTCACCCTATATTAACCCAATTGTGATAGTGAAGAAGAGCAGTGGAGAGTTAAGACTCTGTTTAGATGCCCGAAATATCAACCAACACACAGTATCACAATATGAATCACCGTTAAATATCGAGGCCATTTTTGGAAGAATCACGGGATCACATATTTTTTCAAAAATTGATCTAAAGCATAGTTTTTGGTTAATACTTTTGGCTGAAAAGTGTAGAAACTACACTGCCTTTTCAATTGATGGTATAGTATACCGATTTAAGGTAGTTCCGTTTGGATTACAAAGCGCTTGTGCAGCACTTGTACGAGCTTTGCATACCATTTTGAATCCCCATGAAGAGTTCATCGTCCATTACATCGACGATTTATTAATTTTTTCACAAGATATGCAGAGTCATGTGGAACATATCAAAATAATTTTGAAAGAATTGGACACAGCGGGATTAAAACTAAACATTGAAAAATGTCAATTTTTTCAAAAGGAAGTGATTTATTTGGGTTTCAAACTTGACACCAAAACTGTAAGTCTAGCCGAGGACAGAGTAAAGCTCATCGACGAATACCCAAGACCAACAAATCTAAAAACATTGCGAGGGTTTCTCGGTACGATAAATTATTTCAAGAAATTAATTCCCGATTTAAGCCAAAAAGAAATTCCTTTAATAAAATTGTTAAAGAAAGGGACAAAATGGAATTGGAAAGAAGAACAGGAGGAAGCTTTCAAAATATTGAAACAAGAATTTGCTAAAGGAACGAAAATATATCACCCTATTTACAATTTGCCGTTTATACTCCGTACGGATGCGTCGATACAGAAATTTGCAGGAGTGTTGTCGCAAATACAAAACGGCCAAGAGGTTCCGATATGTTTTATATCTCGAGTGACTAAAACACATGAGAAAAAATACAGTGTCACCGAGTTGGAATTCGCCAGTGTACTATTTTGCGTAAACAAATTAAGGTTTTACTTATTGGGAGCTAAATTCACCATCGAAACGGATCATGCAGCATTGATACACATCATGAAGAATCGATTGGTAAATAACAGAATACACAGAGGCATTCTGCTCTTACAAGAGTATGATTTCGAATTCCGATACATCAAAGGGAAAGACAACATAATAGCTGACGTTTTAACACGGGACGAAGATACAGGAAAAAAAGAGACAATTACATTACATGTGGGATTGAATATATTGACACAAGCCGAAGGAATATTTTCATTAAATGAGATAAGGACCGACCAGGAAGGCCTAGAAGAAAGAGAAAAGAGAAGAGCGGAGCTAGAAAACGGGATATTTTTTAAGAGAATAGACGGAAAGGAATTATATTTAGTGACACCGACATTGGCAGAAAAAATCATAAAGAAGCTACACGAGGAAAATGGACATATTGGCAGTAGAAAGGTATGGCTTGTGTTTAGGGAAAACTACATCAGTCGACAAGATTACCGCATTGCAAAAGAGATCACACAGAAATGCGAAGTATGCCAGAAATACAAGAGCAGGAATTTTAAAAACGAAAATATTGCAAAGAGCATTGTATCCCGGAACAACCTGGACATTATAGCCATCGACATGTTAAGCGATCTAATTGTGACCACCCAAAGGAACAAGCATATTCTGGTGATGGTGGATGTGTTCTCAAAATACGTGAAATTATATAGTTGCCGCACCACAAAAGGGGAAGAAATATTGAGAAAAATAGACAATTTCATCGCTACGGTAGGAACCCCAAGAAAAATTTTACTAGACAATGCAACGTACTTCCGAAATGATCGTTTCAAGGGACAGCTTAGAGAACGGGGAATCGAGACGAACTTTGTAAGCATCAGGCATCCCCAAAGTAATCCTTCTGAGCGATTTATACAAGAGGTAACGAAATTTCTTCGCATTGCAACGGATGGTCAACATCGGCGATGGGACAGAAAATTGGGAGAAATAGAGATGTACCTAAATTCCATGCCAAGTACAGTAACGAAAGAAACACCAGAATACATCATGAAAGGCGTCATGCCGATAAGACCGTGGGAAGATCCAGAACAAAGAGAGTATCGACAGGTTATAGAAACGGTTCAGAGGAGATTAAGAAGAAGCAATGAGAAATACATCCAGAGACAGGGTCATAATAGGAAACGAAGACCAGTAACTTTCCAAAAGGGTGACAAAGTAATGGTAAGAGCATTAAGAGTGTCAAATCTTCAGAGCGGTATTTGCGCAAAATTGATGCCTGTTTTCGAAGGGCCATACATAGTAAACAACGAAGATGGAGTAAACAGCTATGAGTTGAAACATATGGATTCTGAAAAGATCAGAGGTATTTATAATATCCATGATGTATATAAATATTACGAATGAAGATTTAAATTTGTATAAAGTAGATAGTAGGATAGGATAATACGTAGCATAAGTACAGCTAGCATACAGGAAGTGCGTTTTAGTTTGCCTCGAGAAAATTTAGTTGCATAGATTGATAAATTTTATCGATTACAAAGGCGGGGATTTGTTGTACTTTTGAATGTCTGTTAGCAAAAAAAACCGATATACAAATTTTATTACTTAAATAAAAATTAAAATTATTGATATTTCATAATGACACGGGCATATAAATTTTCAAACATCCTGTATAAGACAAAATATGTATTTTAAGTTGTTCAAAGAATTGTTCATTAGGCCTCAGAGACAAGACTTTCAAATATTATCGATAAGAAATTTAAATAAGTCGGTTATTGTGAAATGGATTTACCCGTAATAAAAGTGTATATAGAAAGTGTTTAAACAATAGACCGGGATGTGCGGTGGTTTTTCCCCCCAAAAGATTATATCGGTAAAAGTTTATTAACAAAAGACATTGAATTGAGAAACAGGTATCGTTTGTAGCTATTAGTAAGAAATATTTGTAAAGCAGATAGATTTAGTTAGAATAATTAAAGAATGTTGTTTTCTGGAATTACCCGAATGACGTTTTAATAGAGAGAGTTGGTTGATAACGATATACGTCACAGAGGTAGAAGATTTTTATTGGTCAATTTTTGAATGCAAGGAGGGGTGGTTTTGGCTATGAGATAGGAGAGAGGAAAGGAGTTAGTCAGTTTTCGTCGCCCAAGAAGGAAGGAGCTTTGTGGTTTGTGTTTGTTTGAAGTCCCGAAGACGTAATTTACCGGGTGTGTTTATTTGCGGTGTAAAAGCTGATGAGTGTGAGGAACGGGGTACAGAGAGATAGAAAAGCCAAAAGGTTATAAGAATATTAATAGCAGACGAAGCCGGAAACATTTGAAGTTATAAACAGGCGCGGAGATTGGTTCAAAAGGAGGCTGCATAGAATTACACGAGTTGTTGGGTTGCAGATACAAGGACAGAGAGGAGAAAGGTGTACGTCTTCTGGACCAAAATAGGAGCAGAAGCAGAGAAAGGTTTTTTTTTATGGCGTGGCCATAGAATTGCAACGGCAGATAACGAAAGGTCAGTCAATTTTCATTAGAGCAGGAGTGTGGTGTTCATTTATAAATTACATAAATTGAATAAATTATAGAGACAGTTAATTTTGCGATCATTTAAAAAAGAAAAAATTATAAAGAGAGCTTAGTTATAACACATATTAAAAATCAATGTAAAATAACATTTGGGTCCATGATAGAAAACAACTTCTCATATATTTAAAGTATTGTATTGCAAATATTACCGGATTGATTGTTATATAAAATTTCAATAAAATAAAGGACATCTCACATATACTTCAGTTGAAATTCTGTGTATTTTATTCAGGTCATATTACCTATCCCAATTAGGAAGCCAATTGGAAAATATTTTGAATCCACGATCAAAGGTAAATAGTACAAGTTAAATATCCTGAGATTGTAATTAATTAATGCTGATTTATTGTGATTAATTGGAGATTAGATCATTTAATAAATATAGACAGGATCTTTTCTAAATAAGCAATAGAATACAATTTAAATAGCATAACAATATATATATATATATATATATATATATATATATATATATATATATATATATATATATATATATATATATATATAAGCGAGGTTCCTACAGCCTCTGCCGTTTCTCGCATTTCGACTGCCATCGTTTTCTGACCATCCATTCGTCTTCTCTGATGGCTCTATCTCTCATTATGTGCCGTACATTTTCTTCCCAGGCAACTGAAGGCCTTCCCCTTCTTCTTCTTTGTTGTGGTATGTAATTTAAAGCTTTCTTTGGCCATCTATTCATTCATCCATTCATTCGTTTCACGTGACCATACCACACTAGTTGTCTCGTTTCAATTCTATCTACACTGGAATATACAGTATTTGTCCTCCTTCTAATATCTTCATTCCTGATGTGATCTTTTTTGGATATACCACACGCTCTCCTTAGAAAATCCATTTCTACTACTTCTATTCTTTTTCTATCCTTCTGCGTTATCTGCCAAACCTCTGCCCCATAAGTCATAATAGGCTCTACCAAGGTTCGATAGATTGTCAATTTCGTTTCTTGTCTTATATCTTTAGACCAAAGTAGAGAGCTTAGAATGTTTACCACTTTTTTTTCCTGCTGTGTTCTGTTTTCAATGTCTCTTTTGGTAGTGCCTTCTTCAGATATTATAGATCCGAGATATTTATATTCATTGCATGTTTTTGTGTTTCTAATTTCTAACTCTGGATCTTCTTCACCATCTCCTATTTTAAGATACTCTGTCTTTGCCATATTCATATTGAGGACCCATTTTTCATATTCTTTTTTTAGTTTTCTAAACATGTAGTCCATGTCTTCCTCGTCATTCGCTACGACTACCTGATCATCTGCGGAAAATAAAGCTGTTAGACATTCACCACCGCCTATGTCTATTCCCATTCCGGATACTTGTTTTCTCCACTGCTCTAGCGATGATTGAATATATATTTTAAACAGGGTCGGAGACAGACAACATCCTTGTTTAAGCCCCTTGGTTATTGGAAATGATTCAGATATGAAGTTTCCTTCTCTAACGACACTTCTTGCATTTTTGTATATATTTGCGATAGCATCCACATACTCTCTACTGAGACCTACTTTCGTCAATGTATAAAATAGTTTTTTCAAAGGTACCGTATCATATGCCTTCTCTAAATCTACAAACAATAGGTGGGTAGATATATTCCTTGCCTTCCGTTTTTCGATTACCTGCTGCAGAACGAATATATTATCAATGCACGATCTTCCTGCCCGAAATCCATTTTGTTCCTCTATGTCTTCATATTCTGATTCAATTCGTTTTTTTATTATTCGACCGTACAACCTCCCAACTGAGCTAGTAACAGTTGTTCCTCTATAATTAGAGCAATTGCGTTTATCCCCTTTTTTGTATATTGAGCTGATGTATCCAACATTCCAATCATCAGGGATATTTTGTCCTTTTAAGCATTTATTAAATAGTTTAACCATCATCTCGTGTAATATTTTTGGTCCATACTTTACCAACTCAATTGGGATGTCTCCAGGTCCTGCTGCTTTACCGTTTTTCGATCTTTTGAGGGCATCGCTTAACTCTCCGGTTGTTATCTCAATTATTTGTGTATGTTCAGATATTTCTTCCATTTCGATATCTTGGAATTTACGTCTATCCTCTGTCAATAAGACCTCATAATGCTGTTTCCACTGTTTCAGATCTATTAATTTTAAGTTAGATTTTTCCTTTCCTTCCCTCCGGAGAGACTTTATCACCTTCCACGCTTGCCCAACTCTTGTTCCAACCATATACCTATCCACCTCTGCACATCTTCGATCCCACATCTCATTTTTACTTTTCACTACTTCTCTTTTTACATCTCGATTTAATTTCGTATATACCTTGTGATCTTCCTCCTTTCTCGTTGACATCCATTCTTGATAAGCAGTTTTCTTCTTGTTTACTAACGTTTGCATATTCTCCGACCACCATTCTTGATTTTTTGTTTCATGTTTGTCTTTATACCCCAAAGCTTCACTTGCAGCCTCATGAATGTACTTTTTAAGTTGTTGGTATAATTCTTCCGCTGTTACATTTTCGCGATCCACATTTTGTAATTTTGTGGCCAGTCGTAATTTGTAAAGAAATTTTGTTGAATCTTCTTTTAAGCTTTCTAGGTTATATTTAGGAGATGTTACTTTTTGTCCCTTTTCTATATTCTGTACCTGAGTGTTATTGTTTTTGCGATAGTTAACTATCACATTGGCCATAAGTAAATGATGGTCGGATCCACATTCTGATCCACGGTATACCCTTACGTCAGTTGTTTTCAGCTGGGAAGTTTGACGGTGGATTACAAAGTCGATTATCGAGCGCAGATTCCTAGTAGGTTGTATCCATGTAAATTTGTGGATGTCTCTATGTTGAAAAAATCCATTCATAATTTTGAGAGACATTATTTCACAAAAATCTCTAAGACGCATTCCGTTGTCATTGGTTATTTGTTCTCCATATCTTCCTACGACTCTGCTATTTTCTTCTGTCCCTACTCTGCCGTTTAAATCTCCTAGTATAAAGATTTCACAGTTTTCTTTAACTTCAGAGAGTATTTCATTCATATTATCGTAGAAATCGTCTTTACTTTCTGGATTTGTATCTTCGTTTGGGGCATATACTCCGACAATTACGATATTGTGCCCATTCTTTTTCATTTCCAGTATTAGTAGTTGTTCATTTACTTCAGTCCACGATTTAATGTTGTTTTTAAGATTTTTTCGAATGGCAATAGAGACTCCCCTCTTAGCTCTGTTATCTTTACTCACTCCGCTGTATATATGTATATATTCTCCTATCTCTTCATTTTCTTTTCCCTTTTTCTTGGTTTCTGTGAGAACACATATATCTATTTTTCTTTCCGCTAATTCTTTGAATACTTCTGCTTGTTTGGTTCTCAGTCCTTGTACATTCCATGTAGCCAATATCATTTTCCTTTTTCGTTGCATTAGTCGTCTTTGTGTTGATCCATCCTTTGTATTTCGAGGCTTTTGGTCGAAATTTTTAGCATTAATTTCTTTTGACAAGGGACGAGTTGCTAGCCCATCGCCTCAACCCTCCTCCTTTATCCGGGCTTGGGACCGGCATCGGCATTTACTGAGCTACTCAATTCACCCAGTACTTACCGAAGGCGGAGTTTAAATACCAGTAAACGGATGTAAGAGACTAAAACACCAAAACATATCATGAGGCAAACACCAGTAGGAAGAAGGTCAAAGAGAAGACCCAAACTTAGATACATGGAAGTGAAACAAGATCTGAAAACACCTAAGATTACCAATTGGAAAAACAAAGCAAGGAACAGAACAGAATAGTGGAAAATCCTAGAACAAGCCAGGACTTAGAAAGGGTTGTCGAGCTACTGATCATGATAAGAAAAATGTCTTTTATATATTTCAGAAAGAAAGGGAAAGCTAATCTTAAACAAGTGAGACTGAAAGACTCACTTACTTCCTCATGTGTTGAACAAAGAGAAGACAAATATGTTCACAGTTCACAAACATTAACAAAAAATGTTGTTCTGACTCACGCCTTGGTTAGTACAAGAGTTTGAATTTTGATGAACCCGCTACATCAGGTTTTGGTGAGAAGCAGGAAGTAATAGTGACTGTCTCGACGAGGAGCACTGTGACCTCGATATTTAAAAAAATCGAAACGCAACATTCTTCGTATATTTAAAAAAATGTTTGTTTGTTGCCTTAACTACGTATTATGACAATGTTTGTCACTAAGGTAAGGCTAATATTATTATTTTACAAAAATAATTCATTGTTACTTTACTTTATTGCTTTTTTACTTTATTTACATGCAAATGTTCACAACATTTTACATGTAAAACGACTTATTTCCACTAAGTTTATGCAAAAGATCGTATTGACAAAACAAAATCAATTTTTAAACTATTTTTAAGCTACCCTAACTGAAATAAGTGTTTTATTCTCATGTTTTGAGCCAATACTATTGCACAACATTGATTTTTCTCTCCCTGAAAAATTACTTATTTGTGACTTAAGCTTTTCTGTATTTTACATCCTTCAATATTCTTTGACTTTGTAGGTTAGTTTTTTTAAATTCGCTTAATATAGTAAGAAATATGAGATGATTCCAAATAAGTTAGGTTGTGTGTATATTAATAATATTAATAAAACTACTAAACATTTAATGACGTAGGTATTTACCCAGATAGTTATTTACATACATATTTCATAAAGTTTATTGTTTTGTGCTGTCAAATCATTACAAAATATCGCTGGTAATTTCCGTTTTTTTCTACTCGCTTGGAGACTGGAAAGTCCTTCAGCAATCGAGCTTTATTGAATTTCTTGTATGCTACCTTGTTCTTAATAGTCCAGAGTGTACAATAAACTTGATGTTTTATGGGCGGTTCGATGTTGATGTGCGGTGTAAATTTATTGTAGTAATACTCTGTACATTGTTAAGAGTGATTTATGCGGATGGTCCGTTTATAGTTCGTTTTTTGTTTTCGGAAAAAGTTTTGGGTAATTGATTAAAATGTTAGTAAAGTAGGTAAAAACTACTACAAATATTTGCATTCTTTTTTTACTTACCCAAAAAAAGTACCTACTACTTGCATCATGAAGTAAAATTGATTTGTTACATTGTGAAAATATTCTATAAATATGTCCTTACACTCATACTTTATTTCTTTTTAGTGTTTTTACAATCACCACAAAGTAATAAAATTGTATAAACAAACAGTTTTAGGTATGAGTGCCTATATTCATATTTACAGCATACCTACATAAAATGGCTATTCAAAAATATTTGTTTCGAATAGGTACTTCGGTATCTTTTTTAGTGGTTAAAGTCCATCTGTCCGCAATCTTAACTAATCTGCAAACATCTGCTAAAGTGGTCAAACTGAAATTATTTGAAATAATATGCTCTCCTGTTAAAAGTAAAAGTTTAACCCTGGAAGCTCACACTTGGGTGTGAGATACCCGTCCAGACACTTAACTGAATGTATCATGCTCAACCGCATTGCGATGTTAATGCTACTTCATGTAAATTCGGTCTGTAGTCTACCAAGGACAGATATGTGGTTGCGGTATCATTCGAGCAATATTTCCAATCACGAAAATTTATTGAATACACGCTAGGGTATATTGCACCCATGTGTGAGGTTTGCGATAATTTATTAATGTTTTTTTTATGATTTTTTTGGGAAATAGCTTCATGTAGTTGGACAGAAAACTGGGAAAAACCTTGTCCGTTAATCCAAGCTGAAGTAAAAAGGAAAGCTCAAAATGTATTTGCAAAGAATATAGACGCTTATAGAAGAATTTTTCACTTCCCGTTTAGCAAGTTGAGAAAAATTGAACAGAGTTGATCGCACGTTACAAAAAAGAAGGGAGGTGGATCGAGATGGATCGAGGTTTCACTAGGGAGCGGTCATGTCAGCGCTGTTATTGCTTCTAAAATATGAAAGAGTGGGGCAACAAATGCAACTTAGATATTTTTATGAGATGCCGCGTGGTCGTAGAAGAGGATTAAATTTTTGCATTTTATAAATATTTTTAAAGAAAAGAATATATTTTATTATTATTATTTTTTATTATTATTTTAACTTTTAATAAATTAATCTTTTTAAAAAAATATGACTCAAATTTTTAATTCAAATATATACAAAAGTATAAATAATATAATTAAAACTCTCTTCTTATAAACTATAAATAAAATTAATTAAGCGGCAATCACCGGGAGAGAAAGCTCAAAAAATTGTAAGGTGTTTCGATCAAAAAACAATTCCTGATCTTGTTAGTACGCTAGAATTGCTTTTAACACATACACCAAAGAATTATTTTTTATATTGTGAAGTATAATTTCGGATTTTTAAATTAAAAAATAAGTAAGTCTCAAATAACTAATCACCAGAGCTCAACAAAGGAAGATAAGAAAAAGGCAAAAATTGCAGCTGGGGCATAGACCATAGCAAATCCTTAAACATCCAAATCAGCAACACCCGACGATAAAATGAGACTTGGGGAGAATAACATCACCCCTTGTAATAGAGTTGCTAAGAAATCAAAGTGCTCTAACGAGCAGACTAGGTCATAAAGCACCCTGACAACAGACACCACCCTGATACTCAACTAGATCGGGCTCAAGCAAATTTGATCATTAACAAACTAGAGCAAGCACTTGAGGCTCCTATCTAAGGTCAAAATGAACTCCTGCAGTTCCATAAAACATCGTTTAGCAAAGGGGCTCTGTGGGTGAACTGTGTTAACGAGTATACAAAAAATGGACGACTGAAGTGGTGAAGACTATTGAGGGCCTGTGGGAGAGAGTAAACTTAAATATAATTGTTTCAATAATATGCCTAAGCGCCCCATGATCCTCACCCGCGACCCCAAGAAAAAACTTGATGAAGGACCCATCTAAAAAGGCAAAATCAAGACCTTAACTCAGAAGACTTGTGATCTCTGTTCCACATACTGAACGACAGTAAAGATAAATGTTATAGAGGGAGGAGTTATGGAGATATTTCTCAGATCAGCATACCTCCTATATCCTATCTACCTCTTTTTCTTCTTCCAGGCGAATTCATCTGTGAAGTTTTTGGAGCCAACGTTAGTCAGGCATTCTCAATAGGTGTCCAAACCATTTTAAACTTTTTTTTTCTATTCTGTTTCTGTAGCATTCGCATTATTTCTTATAGATTCGTTGGTCTTCCTTCCAGCCTTGATGTTCTAGCACTTTTTCTCAAATAATCCATTTCAACTGCCAACAATCTTCTCTTCAGGTCTGCATTAATTGTCCATACTTCAGAGCCATAACAAAGAACTGATTCAACCATGGTTTGCCCTATTCTTTTTTTGTTCCTTTGGACTTACTCCCTGATTAAGGGTAACATACTGCATCCTTGTCTTAGTCCTTTGGTTACTTTTATTGGCTCTGATAGTTTATTTCCGATTTTTAGGTAAGTAGTGTTATCCCTATATACTTTTGTGATTATTCCTAAAAAGTATGGACTAATGCAGAGTTGTTGTAAAGCTTGCCACAAATTAAGTCTTGGAACTGTATCATACGCTTTTTCTAGATCGATGAAAGCTAGATGTACTTCGGTGCCAATCGTTATTCTTTTTTCTATTAATTGTTGGAGTATAAACTCCAACAATTGGTTGGTTGGATATAAGTTATCAGTGCTAGATCTACCAGGCGTAAATCCACTTTGGTCTTCGCTAATTAGATGTCCTACATCATCTTGTATTTTTCCATTTATTATCTTTCTTTCAAACAATCTACCGAAAGTAGGTAGGATACGTAATCCTCTGTAGCAGTTAGGATCTTTTCGATTACCTGTTTTAAAGATGGAGTCTAGGTGAGCGGTTTTCCATTCAGATGCTACTTTAATTTGTTTGCAACATTGCTTCATTAGAAAAGTTATTCGTTCTATTAGAAGTAGACCTCCTGCTTTAAGTAACTCTACAGCTATATTACCACGTCCTGGAGATCGCCCGTTTTTTATTTTAATTAACGTGGTACGTACCTCGTTATTAATAGTATTAATGTTACTATTTGTTTGTCTCTCCATTCTGTATTCCTGTCCCATATATTCCAATCTGGACTGTTGAAGAAAATTTCAATAGTGATTTTCCCACTGTTCTATAGGAATTAAGTTACTTAAGGAGTTATGAGTGTTTTATTTTAGATTAGTGATAGTTTTCCATGCTTCCGTACTCTGAGAACCACCAATTAAATTTACAAACTTGGACACATTTTTGTTCCCAGAAATTGTATTTTGCTTCTTATCTTCTAGAGATGTTGGCGACCACATTGACCTATCTTATTCTATTCATAGCAGCGCGCAATAGATCAGTTGACGTTAGATCAGTCCATTTCCTAAGATTGGCCAGCCAGGATATACGTCTACGTCCAGGGTCTCTCTTACCCTCAATCTTGCTCTGTAGAATCAACTGTAGAAGTTGGTATTTATTATTACGCATGATGTGGCCGAAGTAAGCCAATTTTCTGTTTTTTTGTGATGTTAATAATGTCTTTGGCTTTTCTTAGCCTTTGGAGAATAATGTTACTTGTATGGTGTATATATGACACCCTTAATATACGTCGGTAGCACCACATTTCAAATGCCTCCAATCATTTTATGGCATCTTCTCTAAGGTCCAGCTTTCTACTCCAGCTTTCTACTCCAGCTTTCTCTTCCAGCTTTCTATTCGAGAGAAGATGACACTAAAAAAGTAACATCTAAGAATTCTTATGCGTATATTAACACTTAAAGATAAGTTGCAGAGAATCTTCCTAAGGCTGTTGAAAGAGCTTCTGGCTTTTTCAATACCAGTTTTTATTTCGTAGCTATAACCCAAGTATCCTTAATATTGCTGCTCAAATTGCATATTTTTTCCACTCTTTCTAACGGTGTATCGTTAATTGTAATTTGGGCGTTTATGCCGGTGTTCTTACTAATGATCACTATTCTTACATGCTTCTACAACGTTATCCATCATCCTGCGCACTGTCTGCCAGAGACACTGTATCGTCTGCATGTCTAATGTTGTTTGTGTTGGCCATTTACAGCAATCCCATCTTCTGATTCGTCTAAGGCCTCTCTAAAGATGTTTTCAGAGTATATGTTAAATAATGCCGGTGACAATATGCAACCCTGTTTAACTCATTTTTCGACTGTGAAGATCTCGGGCAGTTCATTTTCTAATCGTATTGTTGCTTTTTGTTGGATATATAAGTTTCAGATCAGTATTATATCCTTATCATCGAGTCCTGATGTTTTTAGGATCTCGATTAGTTTCCCATGTGGGATTTTATCAAATGCCTTCTCGAAATCAATGAAACACAGATCGCAATTGACATCCCTGGCTCTCTGTATTAGTATTAGTTTGCCTCTAATAGACTTAAAATTTCACCATGCACCTCACCAGGTCCTGGTGATTTTCCATCTTTAATCCGCTTAATGGCCATAACATCTTCGTTTGTTATTTCTGGGCCGTGGGGATTGTTTATTTCAGTCGGACTTCGTGCTGCATCTTCGAATAATTCTTGCATATATTCTTTCCATCTTCGTAATTTATCCTCAATGGTAGTCAACATTTAGCCTTCAATGTCTACAACTATTCCTGTTTTGTGTTGTTTTCTGGTATTCTGTACCTCTTTATTTTTTTTTGTCCATATGGAAATCGTCATGTTTGCGTTGTAGTGTTTCAACATCCATACATTTCTCCGTACTCTTTGATTGCGTATTTCTCCGTTTTTCCTTTGATATGTTACTCTATTGCTAGATGTTTTATTTCTTAGCCATTTCTTATACATTTTGTTTTTTTCTTGTATCGTTTATTTTACGGTTTCTGTCATCTATGGTGGTTCGTGGTGTTTTTGTCGTTGTTCTCTGTTCCTAATACTTCATAAGCAATTTTTTTTATTATCGTTTTAAGGTTGTTGTATTCTTGTTCTACATCCATATTTCTTTTTATCTCATTTTGTTCTTTTTCTAATCTAGATTGAAAAAGATGAATACTTAATTGGAATAAAAGGTGCAATTAATATCTCTCCGTTTTGTACTGTGTAGTTTTGTTGGACCTACCCTAATGGAATAACAACGAGTTCTCTGTACGTACCTACTTAGCGGAGAAAGGCAATGGATAGGAACGACTGGAAAGAAGTTCATGAGAAGGCTAAAATCCACGCAGAGTTGTAAAGACAGAATGATGATAATGATGAATTTTATTAATTATATCGTTAAATATTTCCAAAATTTCTAAATTTAATAATTTCTTCTCTGTTTTTAATATAATATCTTAACATAAAATTAAAACACAACACTGTTATATATTTAATTTGATACATTGCTCCTTATTATCATATTTCTTAGAAGAAAATAATTTTAAAATAACTATTTCTGTTTACAAAATATTTATATTTCAAACAATTTTATTTCAAATTTATAGTTCTTCACATGCTTTTAAAATTTTATTATATATACCAAATGTAGGTACCTACTCTACTTCCATTCAAGAGGGTATAAGAAGCAGTATAAGTGCCCAACATCTGGCCAACAGACCTTTTTCGTTACCTTCCTTTCACTGACAAAGAATGTAGAATTTAGATGCAAATAACATTATTCTGAATTTCTCATAGTTATATAAGTATGTATATAAAATAAAAAAAGTATTAAATTAAATGTATGTCGATTGTATTGATAAGTATGGATATTAAATTTGTGTGCAAAAATGCAATTATTAAATCTGAGTAACTTATTTTGCCATACAGATTTATAATTGCAATATTTACATTTTTCATTAATTTGAGGTATTAGGCGAAACGTGTTATTTATTCGTATATCTAATATAGACTATACGGACCATTATTTTTAATTATGAGGTCTGTAAGATGTAATTTGAGGTTTATCGTTGTAATTGTATTATATTTAAATTCTTTAAATAAACTTCTGTTGATCGAGACTGGCTGAATGACAATTGTCCAAGCTTCAAAAAAAATTATTTTTTGAAACTTTTAATTTAATTTTTAAATGAACCTTTGTCAAAATATACTGAGTAATTATAGTACAATTACATCAAATATTGTTCGGACAACGCAATTAGAAAAATAAAAAGTTTATTTTTATTTTTTACTACTTAAAAATTATAACTTTATCTAGACGTCATCTGTGGGTTCGACATTCCGGAAATTCGACTCTTCTAGATTTAACAGAGAATCAAGTTGGTCAAAAATTTCTTTGCAGCTATCATTTTACTGATAGCAATATAAAATCAATAAACCAAAACGGTAAGAATATATTAAAACCTACAGCTATTCTTTAAAATGAGGTAACCTCTGCTATATTCGAAGCTTTGCAAAATAGAACTGATAATTCTTATTCAACAATTAACAATAAATATTTATTCAGTAATGACTCTTAATTAAATCTCAAAATTCCTATATCACTTAAAAGTGAACCATACCGTCAAAATCTAAATGATGCACACATGTCTTCGTCGTTGGATTTTTCAAATTGTGACCAAAATTTTTCTTCATTTTCTAATAACTACCCTAACTTAAGCGATAATTGTATTCAGAAAAATTCAGTCCAAATCCAATTAAATAAAAAAAATGAAGAAGTTAAAAATGCACAAGATGCATTAAAACGATTTAAAACTACATCAGAGTTAAAAATAAATAAAATTGTAAACAAATATGAGGCAAAAAGTAAATCTAAAAACAAAGTGATTAATAGGTATAAAAACCAAGTATATATGTTATATACAACTTAACTCGTAAATGAAATAAACGTACAAAAGCTTCAAACGAAGCAATAAAGTTCAAAAAATTATTTAATAAACTTGATGACGAAATAAAAGTATTTTTAGTTAGGCAAATTAACCATATTCAGAAAAGTAAATGGACTGAAAAAGATAAACAGTATGCTATATCTTTATTTTATAGATCTCCAAAAGCGTATTGCTACCTTCGAGAGAAAAAAAACATTTTAAGTTTCCATTGCGTAAGTAACATTAGAATTTGGATTAATAAGTTAGATTTAAAACCCGGTAAATGTAACACTTTGTTGACATTATTACAAATTAAATCGTCGCTAATGCACTCCAAAGAAAAGGAATGTGTTTTATCGTGGGATGAAATGAGCATAAAAAAGTGGCTAGATTATAATACTAAAAAAGATATCGTTGAGGGGTTCACATATTTGGGAGAACTAGGTCGCTCTCCAACAGAAGGTAATCACGTTTTAGTTTTCATGTTAAGAGGTAGACAAACTGATTGGAGGCAATCTATTAAGTACTATGTCGCCCATAACTGTGTACCTGGAAAAAAACTAAGCAATTTAATTCTAAATGATTTAGATTTCTCTGAAGAAGCCGGTTTTAAAGTTAAAAGTGTGGTTTGCGATATCGGCCGTAGCATCGGCAAAAACCATCCATTGAAAAATTTGGTCGAAATTTTTTTTTTAATTATGACCCTCCTCACGTAATTAGATGAAACTATAACGCTACTATATAGCAATTCCGAATTTAATTGATTTACAAAAATCATTCGATGAATTAAATGAAGTTATTGAAGAAAAAAATGATTGACAAATAAGCTTTAATAATAAACGTATTGATTCTGTAACTGATTTAGAGGTTTGCGCTTTTATGGATGCAGGGGATGAGATGTCAGAAAAACATGATGCAAATATTAAGAATACTATTTATTCTAATGATCCTTTAAACAAATGCTCACGGTTTTCAGATGCACAAGATTGTAATAGCGATAATGATGATTCGATAATATCTTATAAGGAAGTTGATGACTTTGTCGAAGATGAATTAGATAGTACTTCTAGCTTGAATGAAGTTTTTGATTGTAAATCATTTGATACAAATGTGACCATCAATGAGGAACTTTCAGAAACGAGTTTTAAATGTTTATCAATATTTGAAAGAGTATCAAATAATGCATCTTCGACTGGCTCAACTTCTCTTTATCTCAATTCACTCAAGTATCTTGCCGGATATTTTGCATACAAATGTCTAAAAAAACTAATTGTGAAAAGTGTGAAAATTATTTTGTTCATAAAAATGTTAATTTTATTTCAATGACAGATCTTTTATTATTTTTTAAAGCTTATAAAGTTTCTCAAAATACTAACAAACTTGGTAATCTTTGCGTACCTACAGAAGTAATACATATTTCACTTGATATTTTTGATGTTAAGTTTAAAAATGTTTGTTATTTGGAAATTGTCAGTAAGTTGATTTTAAATGGTATAAAAAAAAATTAAATGAAATCAATCCATCATTTTTAATCATTGACGACTCTTGTAAATCACATCGACAACGGTTATTAGAATTTTTAGTTATCAATAGGTCATCAATATATAATGTAAAAAAGCAATTTCAATTTTAGAATAAAAATTTCTTAAATATTTGCTCCGTGCGTAACTCACGCGACACCTACCGCCTTCATCTGACAGTTTTGGACCCCACAATTTTCAGGTTAAACATATGACATATGTTTGACATTGTTAAATACATGCGAAATTGACAATTATTAATAATTAGTTTTTTAATTATATTTTTTCAGTTTATGTACAAAATAAATGTAGTATTAAAACTGGGTTTCTCACAATTCATCATAATATATCTTTTCAACCCAAACGGAAAAGAAATGGAAAAATCTAGTACTGGAAAATTAAGTTTTTCACGTGAAAGACCATATAATTAAAAACAATAATAATAAAAGTTATGATATAAAAGCTAAAGTCATCAGGCAGTTAGCTTGAAGCCTTATGAAATATTATTTAAGGTAAATTATTAAAATTTTTCCTATTTCAATAGCATAAAAATGAAATTATGTGATATTTACTTTTTCATGCTAATAGCACAAATCCATCTTTTTCTTTTCTTTAATTTATATGTAATCTTTGGGAACCTATAAAAACTACACTCAATATTTTTGCTATTATTAGCACAATTAAATACGCAACATGTATTTGTACACATTTTTGATAAAATTTATGCGTAAAAAGATAGGTCCAATTAGGTTATATTTCGCCGCTAAGCACGCTGGCATCGTTTCAAGGTACCCCTACCATGGTCACGCACGGAGCGAATACATTCAGCTATAACAATTTTTAGATTATTTTCTTCAATACCTTATCTATTTGTTCAATTTTTTTATGCTTTTATTTCACTGCTTTATATTTTAAGTTATACACAGAATGTCATTAATATTATAAATATTATTATTTTTCCTTTTAATAATATTACTAATACCTTTATTAGTTAATTATGTTTTAGTACTAGTTGTTATTTTAAAAGATTAAATAGTGCCCATACAGCGTAAAAACTTTCACATAGACTATTCATTAAAAGTTACTGTTAAATATTTCAAAAATAAATCAGGAATGCTTTTTGTTCTTATTAAAAAATTATGGATGAAATGGAAGTTTCGGCGAAATGGAAAATTTCATAATTTAGTAAAAAGTTTCATTGAATACTTTTTTGAACAGGACATTTGTTCAATGAAATAATTTGAAAAATTATCTAAAAAGTTTGACGAAAAGTCCTGAAAAAATTAAATTTTTGGTTGAAAAATTTTGAAATTTTTTACAAATGTTTCGTTAATTTTTGGGCAGAAAAACAGTATAATAAAAAGTTATGTGACGGTGTTTCGTAATGTAGGATATGTGTATGAATATTTTTAATTCAAAGTTATGAAATAAATACTTTGAATATTGTAAATATCATACATTTTTAAGTTTTAAAATTAAAAATTTAACAATTTAATATATTAAAATTAAAGATTTTATTGTGAAAAAACAAAAAAAAAAGACAGTTTGCAAATCAATGGCATCGAAATTTGTTTAGGCGTAGATGCAAAGTTACATAAATAGCTCGGTTCGTACTCCTTTCCCACTTCCCCCTAACTACATATTTCACGTTCCGTGATTTCCGTTTCCATTTCCATTTCCGTGGTGCCGACGGCCACGGCACCACGCTTTGGGTTTATGCAGCCACCCTCTTAAGGAGTGTTTTGACGTATAAACCGTAACCAAATGGCCCATTTGAACTGCTCTTCTATAAGCGTCTATATTCTTTGGTATTTGCTAATGAAAACAACGAGGATAATGCTCAATATATCTTTGGCACCGATTTTGAATCTAAGGGAGATTATGTCGAAGAAAAAAACTCCAATTCCGATACTGATGAAAATGATAGTGGATAGTAAATAATGTTACCAAATTACAGGATCCACGTATAAATGCAATGGTGCTATTTTCTTTAGCAAATCCCCAAAGAGCATTTCTGAAGTCTTTGGGAATGGTTTTAATTGAACTACTAATGCGACAGAAACTCAAAATACCTTTTTTATAGAAATCACTCAGGAAAACAATGTGTGGCATTCTTCAAGTTAAAGACCTTTCAACACAACAACCCACAAGTTTAGTAAAGCAAACTAGGTATTGTTTCTGCAATGGAAAAGATAGAAAACAATACGTGCATGCTAGGCTTGCGATAAAGCATACTGCATGGAGCATAGAGCTAAACTGTGTTGTGAATGTAGTCACCAAAATGAGTGAAATTGAAATACCTGACTAAGAATGAATATGAGTTCTATAATAAAAGCTTTAGTAAAATAAGTTGTTAGCTTTAAGTTAAAAAGACTATTTTGTTGTTAAATTAAGGTAAAATATTTTGAATTATGTTTCTGGCTTTTTAGAAAATGTTTGTTAATTATTTTTAAATATTTTTAATATTTTGTACTTTTGTGTTGCTACAATTAAGAGTGAGAAAATAAAATGATTGATTTAATTATTCTTGTGTATTCAATACTAATTAGAAAATCTCTAGAAATCATAAAATATTAACTTTTTTTTGTTTTTTCACAAAAAATCATTGGGTATCTGATACCAATATGTGCGGTGTATGTTAAAAAAAAATCGATGTGATCTTTCAGGGTTAAGATGTTATTTTTCAATGAGTCCACTCTGTTTACAGAGTAATAGAGAAAATTTCAAATGTGTTCTTCTTCTTCTTTCGCCTGATAAGAAATTTTGCATGTACATTGTCGGATTGATACCTCTATGGAAGGTTATCACTTCTTCTTTGCGCTGTCGTCCAGTACTTCTTTTGCCGATTGGTGACTTATCTTTTGCTATTTTGACTACACGGATCCCCTTCATTGTGCTATGTTGTTATTTTATTATTTTTTTCGATTTTGTGGCCATTGGTTTATATGTACGTTACATTTTCTTGTAAAGTTTTCACTTCTCTTTCGATCTCTCAGTGTATTTCCTGTAATTCTTCTCAGTACTCTCATCTCTGCCAGTCTATTTACTTTTTGGATATGAACAAAGTCAAATGAAAAAATGGTTTTCGGTGGCAGGGAACGAAGCCTCCGAGAAATACGAGGACACGAACATATAATATTGTCAGAGAATTACGAGGCCTAATAGCTATAAGCAGGACTCTGAGAAATAGTCATCTTAAATCAGATATTTGGAAGTTGTTAATTATTGATGAAATGTTGGAACAAATTATAACATGGACAAACTAAAAAAATTATTATAATGAGAGAAAAGTTATCTGATTCGACTAATACTTCAAACTACAGAACACAAATATAGTTTAGTTAAAGGCTTTGCTTGGGCTTTTTATGATCTCTCTAATTATAATCTAATTATAAAATCTTCTTATCAAGATATGCTTCAACTGTTTTCTAAAGATGTTTTGTGTCGGCCAATATTCAGGATAACGATGTCTTTGAAGAGATTTGAAATACTTTTGTCGTGTCTTAGATTTGACAATAGCATAAATCACAAAGAGCGAAAGAAAACTAATAAAACGGCGGCTATTTGAAATATTTTTAATAATTTCTGTGACTAATTGCCAGAGGCTATACACGTTATCAGATTGTGTAACTGTGGATAAGATGCTACTTCCATTTAGAGGTCACTCTGGTTTTCGAATTTACATGCCCAGTAAACCTACGAAATACGGCATAAAAGTAATGTGCATGACAGATGCTAAGAGCTCGTATTTCTATAATGGATATATATGTAATCAGGGAAAGATTCGGATGGTGTTGGACTTTTAGAAGAAGAACTTAAGCTTTCCAAGCCTGCTCAATGTGTCATTCGACTATCCAAACCAATTTCGGCTCTAACCGAAATATTACTGCTGACAACTATTTTTCCTCAATAGAGTTAGCCACAGAGTTGCAGAAATGCCACCTCACGTATGTGGGTACAGTAAAAAAAATAAGCAAGAAGTTCTTTTGGAATTCCAGGCTAATAAAAGTAGGGAAATTAGTACAACACTCTACTATGGTTTCTCCAATGACATAACTTTGATATCATATGTACCGAAAAAAAATAGAGCTGTTTTTTTATTATCCTCTATAAGGATATTATCCTCTATCTATAAATTAGGAAAACCAGAAATAATTCGATACTATAACAGTAAAAAGTCGGGAGTTGATGTTTTAGACATGAAGTGTGCCGATTATAGTGCAAACCGCCGAAAAGGCGTTGGTCCTTAGCCATATTTTATACACTTATAAATATAAGTTCAGTTAACAGTTACATCCTTTATCTTTGTTAGAAAGATAATAAATTATTTCCACGTTTTAAATTTGTAAAACATTTGGCCTTTGAACTAATACAGCCTTATCTAAGGCAAAGAAGTGATACACTAATCTTTCCCGAAACCTTAGAAATCAGATAGAGATTTTTTTGAGAATAAATCCCGAAGTGCTTGTCGAGAATATGGGCGGCAATGTTCCAGATGATAAGCTTCCCAAAATAAAATTGTGTAGCATTTGTCCATCATAAAAAATGAGGAAGACAAATTATAAATGTGTGCGTTGCTCAAATGCTGAATGTGAGTGTAGTTGAAAGGTTAGCGTTACCTGTCTTCAAAATTAGTAGGTAGCTGTAGTATATTTTTTGCTTTATCTAGAAATATATGTTTGTTTACTTAATTGCGCCTAATAATGTTGTTTTCTATATTACACATTTTGTTTTATGTCTGTATTATGTATGAATAAGTTTCTATTTGCTCCTTTATACCTAATAAACCCTTTTATATTTTGCTTTTCTCTTAAAATGCTACATTTGTTTTTGATTTATTTAAATTTTTACCTATACTGGTGTAATGTACCTACCTACTCACATGTAAGATAATTAAAGTATCTATGTATTTCTATATAGTTTTTAGTCACCTGGTATATGTTATTTACAATTATGAAAAGTTCTCATGTATAATCACTAATAATTATTTGCTGTTAGAAATCAGAATCAATACTCTTCATAAATATTTTCCTATTTAGAATAAATAAGTTTCGCTAGTTTATTCGCCTAATACTTCGTATCTATGGAATAATAGTAATTTATTTCTCTTATTTCTTTGTTCGATAAGCTATCCGTATTTGCTATTTTAATATTAATATTTGAGTCCAATCTCTTGTACTCAAATCCATCCAGAAACATCGTTAAATAATTGTAGATAACAGAACTTATAAATTCATAGTTTTAAGAAATAACAAGCAGTGTAATTTTCATCCTCTAATATAATAAATTTATACATGTCAATATATTCTGTTTAATTCCAAAACAAAGAGTTAGTCCGGAGAAGAAATAAACGCATAGTATTCCATAACAAAATTTGGTGTCAGAACGTGGGATATTAGTAGCAGAGTTCCTCTGATTGCTGATAGAAGGAGAGCTGAGGAATTTTTGAATTGACTTGTTTCCTTCGAGGAATCATTCAAAAAAAACTGTCAGTGTGGAAAAATCGCCACTACAACTAATTACATTGGGGTCCAGTACATCCAGTTCGAAATCCAGTTCCAGTCATAACCCAATTGTAGTTCCATCGGAAGTAGAGGTGAACCCGTGGAATAATAGACTATGCGACCAACAACAATATTCTACTTGTAAGTACATTCTATCTTAAATTCTGTCTCATATTTTAAAAATCTTGTAAACGTATGTCTACTTTATATCCTGATATAAGTAACTTATTTGACGAACAAATACCTTCTCCCGACTCAAATTCTCTTTCAAATTCTTCTACTTCTAATTCAAATAAAATGTCAGTATCAATTGAAATAGCTGAAAAACTTCACATTAGATTTGATGGTACAAAATCAAAATTATACGAATTCATAGACAATTGTGATAAAGCATACAATTTAGTAAATCCGCAATCCAAACCCATCTTATTAGCCATTATAGAAACTAAATTAACCGATAAAGCTAGGGCCATAACTAGAAACAGAACATTTGACGAATGGAAAGATTTAAAAGACTTCTTATTAGATGCTTATTCTGAACGCCGAACTGAAGGTCAGTGGCAATTGGAATTACATTCCTTACGTCAGATGCCCAGTGAAAATGTAATGTCATTTGCAAATAAAGTTGAAAATTGCTATATAAAATTAATAAATACACTTGATCCAGACTTATCTCCAGATGCAAGAAATGCATGTACTAAACTCTTAAAAACTCAAGCACTAAATGTCTTTATTAGAGGATTAAACAAAGACCTCTCTATTTTAATCAAAGCCCGAAATCCAGATTCCTTAGAAAGAGCTGTTGCTATAGCAATTGCCGAAGAACAAGAACAGTTATCAAGACAAGAAATTTTCAGACCATTCTGTAATATTTGCAAACGAAATAACCATTCCTCAAATAACTGTCGATATAAAAACAATTCAGATAGAAATGTTAGACATCTTCAAAATTCTAGTTTTCAAAACCCAAAATATCCTAATTCAAATCTTCAAAGGTCAAATTCTCAAAATCAAAATTATAAACCTTCAAATTCAAATTCCAATTCTGATTTTCCTCCAAACTTAAGAAAAGAAAATACCAACACTTCCCAACGTTTTTGCAGATACTGCAAAAAACCAGGTCACGTTATAGAAGAATGTAGAAAACGCGAATTTAACAATAAAAACAAAAATCCAACAAATTCTTTAAACTTCCAGAATCCTCGACAACCAACGGTCGATTCTCGAGGAGTTCGTTCAGTTCAGGCCGTATCACAACCATCAACTTCTCAGTCACTTCCTATGTAGATTTACCCTTAGTAAATAATTCTAATCCATCCTCTTGCAAGTTTCTAATCGATACAGGCGCAGATATTTCTTTAATTAAATATTCAAAAATACTAAACATTCCAAAAATTTATTCTAAGTCTATTACTCTACGAGGCATTGATAAAAATGTCTTAAATCCAAATAAAACTATATGTAGTTGTAACGTAAATTTCAAGATAAAAGATTTTGTCCAAACTCATGTTTTCTATGTCGTAGAAGACGATTTTCCTCTTCATTTCGACGGTATATTAGGTAGCGATTTTTTTGAAATAAATAAATGCCAAATTGATTATAAAGAAAATAAATTAAACTTTAAAAATTGTTCTATTCCAATTGAATATATAAAATTTCCATTAAACAATGACAATGACGAATTTCTGAGAGATCAAAATATCGAGACAAGTTCTAATATCGATGAAATATTTCCTTATGATGCTAAATCCATAGAGGATCATTCTTATTTAGAAACCAATGATATCCAAATAACCTTAAGTAGTGAAGAACTACTATCCAATCCAATTCAATCTAAATCTAACTCTAAATCCAAAGAAAATTCAAGTCCAAAATGTGTAAAATCCACTGAGATATGCACAAATAAAACTTGTAACTCTTCACGAAATCATAAATCAAAATCTTGTTCAGAAGAAAAATCCTGTTCAGACGATCTTATACTAAATCAAAACTCTAATTCTAACTCAAGAAGTAATAAAACTATTCTATCCGCAAGAACTGAAACAATTGTTCAAATTAAAGTAATAAATAATGAATTAAGCGAAGGATTATGTCCCGAACGCGAAATCTTTAAAGGTGTATTTTTATGTCCTAGTGTTGTTAAAGTAAAAAATGATTTCTTTTTAACCTCAATCGTAAACACTACTGAAACGGATGTTGAATTAAACGATATTCAAGTAGCAATAGAAAAAATTCCAAATTTACAAAACAATGCAAATATACGAAAAATGTCTTCTTATAAAGATAATACGAATTCTAACAGAATTGCTAAATTAAAAAATGCCTTGAGAACAGATCATTTAAATAGTGAAGAAAAATCATCTTTAATTTCTATTTGCAAGGAGTACAATCATATCTTTTATCTGGAAGGAGATCAACTTACCAGTACAAATGCCATAACTTGCAAAATTCCTTTAAATTCTAATGTACCTATTAGCACTAAATCATACAGGTATCCTGAAGTACACAAACATGAAGTCGAAACTCAAATAAAAGGTATGCTAGATCAAGGTATTATCGAAGAATCAACTTCGCCATGGAATTCGCCCCTTTGGGTTGTGCCAAAAAAGGCCGATGCTTCAGCAAAGAAGAAATGGCGAATTGTTATAGACTATCGACGACTAAATGATATTACTATAGGAGATTCATTTCCACTTCCGAATATAGTCGATATATTAGACCAATTGGGTCATTCAAAATATTTTTCAACAATAGATTTAACATCAGGATTTCACCAGATCAAAATGGATCCTGAGGATTCTCCAAAGACTGCTTTCTCAACTCCGTCTGGACATTATCAATATTCACGAATGCCATTTGGATTAAAAAATGCTCCCAGTATTTTTCAAAGGCTAATGAATACTGTCCTCTCAGGAATACAAAATTACAGATGTTTTGTCTATCTCGACGATATAGTCATTCATGCCGATACATTAGAAAATCATAATAAAAGATTAAAAGAAGTATTCGAAAAATTGTCTACATTCAACTTAAAAATACAACCAGATAAGTGCGAATTTTTTCGTCGCGAAGTAATGTATTTAGGACATTTAATAACTGAATTTGGTGTCAAACCGGACGAAAAAAAGGTATGTGCTGTTACAGATTTTCCTATACCCAGAACACAAAAAGATATTAAGAGCTTTTTGGGTCTCACTGGTTATTATAGACGCTTTATAAAAAATTTCAGTGCTTTAACACAACCTTTAACAAAACTGCTGAGGAAAAATGTTGAATTTAATTGGACAAGCATTCAACAACAGTCATTTGAGAACCTGAAATCAATACTTTGTTCAGAACCAATACTTCAGTATCCAGATTTTACCAAACCCTTTGTCTTAACAACGGATGCTAGTAATTATGCAATAGGGTCCATACTTTCTCAAGGTAAAGTACCAGATGATTTACCTATTGCTTATGCTAGTCGTACCTTGAACAAAGCGGAATCAAACTATAGCACAACAGAAAAAGAATTACTTGCAATTGTATGGAGTGTTAAACACTTTAGACCATATTTGTACGGAAATAAATTTTTCATTTATACGGATCATAAACCACTCACATGGCTATTTAATGTAAAAGATCCCGGATCAAGACTCGTTAGGTGGAGATTAGCATTAGAAGAATATAGCTATGAAATTATTTATAAACCAGGTAAATTAAATCAAAATGCTGATTGTTTAAGTCGTCCTCCTTTAACCATATCTGAAACAAATATTTGCGAAGAAAACAAAAACCCGGCAACAATCACCTTACAAATAAACAAAATGAGTAAAGAAAATAATGACACTTATTCACAGTTCTTATCTAAATCCGAAACTATATTAATAACAAATGATAATATAAAAGAAACAAATGAAAAGATTACATCATTTTCACAAAATTTAGCATTGTTTGTTTCCGTAGATTTAAATTTTAATGAGATCGTTCAGAAACAAATAAATAAACAATTCAGTCATATAGAAAAATTGAAAGCCAAAAATCCAAGACTAAATGACATTATATATATTTCTGATCAAAATAAAAACTTTTATTACATATTTATAAAAAATAATTATTGGGACAATACCTCTTATGAAGATATATTTAATTCCCTAATAAAATTAAGAGACTGGTTATTAAACGATAAAATATTAAAAATTTGCCTACCCAGAATAACTTTTAGCTACGATAAATTAAGTTGGGGAAAAATTAGATCTATGATTAGATTTATTTTTAGAAAAACTGATATATCTATTATCATTTATCATGATATACTAACAAATCCTGAACCTGAGGAAATAACTACAATATTACAAGAGAATCACACTAGTCCTACGGCTGGACACTCTGGTTTTCATCGGACATACAATCGTATAAAAAAACATTTCAAATGGAATAATATGAAAAATGATATTAAAAACTTTATAAAAACCTGTGAATCTTGTCAGAAAAATAAACTCGTTAGAAAAAAATTCGTAAAGCCCATGGAGATAACAACAACAAGCTCAAATCCATTAGAAAAAATATTTTTAGATATAGTAGGTCCTTTACCTTTAACCGAGTCAGGTAATAAGTTCATATTAACATTACAAGATGACTTAACAAAATTTTCTCAAGCTTATGCAATTCCGAATCATGAAACCAAGACTATCGCTGAAAATCTGGTTCGTGGATTTATTTGCAAGTTTGGAAAACCCGATATAATAGTTACTGATCAAGGCCGAGATTTTACTTCCAAATTATTTTCTCAAATCGCCAAGCTTTTTAAAATCAGACATATAAATTGTACTGCTTATCATCCAGAATCAAATGCTGCATTAGAAAGGAGTCACGCTACTTTAGCAGACTACCTTAAACATTATATTAAAGCTGATCAATCCGATTGGGACGAATGGCTAGATTTTGCTATGTTTTCATATAATACAACTAATCATACTTCAACCAAATTCACACCATATGAACTAATATTTGGATATACACCTAATCTACCTAGCAGTATAATACGACCAGTAGAACTCAAATATACATATGAAGATTATTTAGATAATTTAACACTTAAACTTAGAAAATCTCATGAGTTAGCAAAAACGAATCTATTAGAATCTAAAGTAGTCAGTAAAAAATATTATGACCAAAAGATTAATGACACCGTTTTCTTAGAAGGACAATTAGTATATCTCCAAAATGAGCAAACAAAGAAGGGTCAAACCAAAAAACTTACACAAAATTATAATGGACCTTATAAAATTCTAGAGATAAATTCTCCTGTCAATTGCACAATTTTAGTAAATAAAAAACCAATAAAAGTTCACATGAATAGATTGAAACATGCTTTTGTTTCAGGTATGCAATAATATGACTGACAAATAGTGAACAAATTCACAAGAAATATACCAATACTCCTATCAACAAATCACCTGGAATCTATTACGAACACATAAAAAATGTTCAATTTATTGAAACTCATTGGAACATATTAAGTCATATTCCTTTACAACCTTTTACAGACAAATTAAATTTTGTAGATCTCACCTATCAAAAAACATTAAGACTGTGTCAAAACAAACCAGTTCTTATTGAATTACGATTATGTGATACTTCACTAAAACTCTTAGGACAAATCATACCTAGACTCTTTCAAGATGAACAAACTTTAAAAAACATAATTCTGCATGAACATTTTAGACCAAAACGCGCTCTATTTAATGCAATTGGATCTGTTTTCAGGACCTTATTCGGTACCTTAGACAGTGATGATGCTGAAAATTTCAATAATGCTATTAACAAAGCTGAAAGTAACGAAAATCATCTTCTTGATTTACTAAAACAACAAATTCATGTAGTAAAAGCCACGATTGCAAATTTTAATAACTCTATTACAAATCTAGACCGAAACAAAGTGATTTTTGATAAAAATTTTGAATCAATTACCAATTACACAGATAAAATGAATAATAAATATTTTAATTTAGATTTAAAACAAAAAATTGAAGAACATTTTACTTTACTAACTTTCTTTATAACAGAATTACAACAAGAATATTCTACTTTAATAAACGTTATTCTATTTGCAAGAAATAATAACCTTCATCCTTCTGTTATAACACCTGAGCAACTAATTCAAGAATTATCTAAAACGGTAACGCATTTACCTAGTACATCGACTTATCCATTTCCATTGACTATCGATTATGCTCATAAATATTTCGATATCATTTTACTTAAATATATATATTTTGATAACAAGATTTTAATTACGGTTAGTATACCTTTGGTTAGTAATACTCCTTATTCTCTTTTTAAACTAATATCTCTTCCTATAATTCATCCAACATTAAAGAGACTTACCTTTATTCTTCCATCTGTCAAATATCTTGTTCTTTCAGAAAATAGAAACATTTATGTTACTATTGATACATTAGAAGACTGTTATTCATTAGATGAAGAAAAACTTATTTGCAAAAATCCTGATACTTTCCGATTTACACACACTAATCCAATTTGTGAAACTGAATTGTTAACTTCAATAACAAACATACCATCTAGTTGCGATACTCGTATAATTCAAACAGAATATGAAATCTGGCATAAATTAAACAAACCAAATTCTTGGATATATGTTTTACCCAAACCAACAGATTTAACTTTAAGCTGTCAGACTAGTACGCCAATATCTATTGTTCTTTCAAACACAGGTATTTTTTCTACTTCGAATAATTGCAAAACTTACACCGGATCAACTATTTTGATATCTGTCTCAAATCCAAAAGAAAGTAATTTTCAATCTATCATTCCAGATTTATCCCTTCCAGAAGTCTGTTGTGATGATATTAAGATAAATAATGAATCCAAATTACACCTTGTTCCCTTACAATTAAATAATCTCGATCGAGATGCATTAAATTTAGCAAGCCATAAACTAGATAATTTAGAGAAAATGACCTCAGAAACAAATATTAATTTTTCAGACACAATAAAAAATAGTTCTTATTTCACTTATGCAATCTTATTTTTGATAAAATGTATGTTACTTTATATTTTATACAGGATAATTAAATATTTTTACCGACGATTTCGTAGAAATCCGTCACATAGTTGTCAACAAATTACAAATTGTTTAACACTAAATATATGTCAAAGTAAACGAAAACATGTACATGAGACAGATTTAAGTATAGATTGTAAACATAATAAAGACAATAATTATAGTGAATCCAAAAAGTGTGAAGAGACTAGTTTCACAGAGACTACACCGATAAGACGAAGTGAAAGACTATCGAGACTAAAAGAAACTATTTAAATGTGTTAAAATAAAATAATAATGTATACAAATGTTTTATACCATTTAAATGAAAATTCATTTTACAATTATTTTCATTCTTACAAAAGGAGGTGTAATGTACCTACCTACTCACATGTAAGATAATTAAAGTATCTATGTATTTCTATATAGTTTTTAGTCACCTGGTATATGTTATTTACAATTATGAAAAGTTCTCATGTATAATCACTAATAATTATTTGCTGTTAGAAATCAGAATCAATACTCTTCATAAATATTTTCCTATTTAGAATAAATAAGTTTCGCTAGTTTATTCGCCTAATACTTCGTATCTATGGAATAATAGTAATTTATTTCTCTTATTTCTTTGTTCGATAAGCTATCCGTATTTGCTATTTTAATATTAATATTTGAGTCCAATCTCTTGTACTCAAATCCATCCAGAAACATCGTTAAATAATTGTAGATAACAGAACTTATAAATTCATAGTTTTAAGAAATAACAAGCAGTGTAATTTTCATCCTCTAATATAATAAATTTATACATGTCAATATATTCTGTTTAATTCCAAAACAAAGAGTTAGTCCGGAGAAGAAATAAACGCATAGTATTCCATAACACTGGTCCAATGTGGTCATGTTTTGCATTAGCGATAAAAGTACTATGTTTGGGGTTAAGGGTTAAGAAGCTTAAAAATATAAAAATGCATATTGTCCTTAATAATTAAATGCTGATCACTAATTTTCTATCATAGATAATCTTTTAGATAATTAAATTTTATCGGTATTTTTTTGTTCTAATTTTTTTAATTTAGTTTAGAGATTTAGTTTAAGTAAAGAGTTTACTGTCATCAATTAAAATATTTAACGTAACCTAATCTGCTAATAACGGTTTCAATTTTCACGATGATTAAAGATCAAAATAACACGGTACATAATTTCTGTCCTAATTAAATCAACACACCAGGCCTTTGCTATTGAAACAGTAACCAATTTGGCTCAAATAATTAAAATTCCAGGCAATATCTATATGAGAATCTTTCATAGATCCACTACGCTACTAATGACATTCACTAATAGTACATAAATCAATGCGTAATCCGTCAGGATTAGGCGATCAACATAATTTTGCATAATGTGGGTCAAATTTATAGTCCGAGAGAAAAATGGTTTTAAAGTTGCTTAACTAAAATCAAAAATGTTTGTTGTTTTCACGAAGAGAATCGACATAATCTTTATTTAAAAAACCAAGTTCCTAACTGCTAAAAATGTCTTTTCGGATCTAAATATGAATACTTATTTTTAAAGTTTTGACTTTTAAATCAAAATCAAAAAGAAGAGGTAAAGAAAGCAATAAGGAAATTAAAAAATAGAAAATCACTAGTAGCAGTACACGCGCGGATTACATACGTAATCCATTGAATTTTATAAAATTGCTATTCGGACCATATTGTATATAGAGTTGCCTATCTTCCAATACCTTCGGGGCATGGCATAGTATAAGGAAAGGAACTGTTTTACGTTTTAGCAGTGTTGTTAACTCTACGGATTTATCTGTAGATCTACGGATTTTCGAAATTATTTAGGATTTTCGGATATCGATCACATTTCTACGGATTTTTCAGCTGAAGCAATCAAGAATAAAATTGGGATTTTTTACTCTTAGCTTTTTATAAAAATAGAATTTTTACTCTTAGCTTTTTACAGAAATAGAAATATTAATCAAATAATTAATTGACATCTAGTCCTCGTTCTCTGTAATGCCGTGAAAAAGAACTCTACTTGTAGTGTAATAGTAGGAGTAGGGATGAATTTCAATTTTCGTAACAGGTGAATCCCCGGCGCTTAGGGTAATAACAGTGATCTCAGATGGAATGCTGAGACACAGAATAATAAACAATCAGAAGGGCCACTCTCAGATGCCGCCTTTGAAGTTTTTCAGCATGCGCGCCATGTTTTAGGAGGACACAGACATATGATTTGTGTGGTTATGTAATTGTTTATATTTATGTTTAATTGTATTATATTTATGTTATTATATTTACCAATGTATAGTATGTCTATGATTGCCGTAAGTCAAATAAACTTGGTTAATTTTTCCATGCACACCACATAAACAACACTAATTTTTTTAAAATCCTCCTAAAACATGGCGGAACGTCTGCGCGGAGGAGATGCGCGTACTTAATTTTCCGTGGAGAGTGGGTATTCTGTTTGTTTATTATTCTGTGGCTGAGATTTACCTTGGGGACTCCCCGCCCTAACATAAATACGAGATCTACTTTAACGATGCAGACAAAATATATTTTATTTAAACAATAGATAAAAATGTCATTATTAATATGGAAAGTAAAATTTTATACGATCATAAAAAAGTATTGTCATCATCCGAGGAAGAGGATAAGGCTTCATAGATTAATTGTTGCTTTTATTCGTTTAGATAGGTATTTGTTTTTTCTGTATATTTTTTATTTAGTATATTTTTTATATCTGGTTTTTTTATTTTTCTTGGAATATGAATGTTTCTGTTTAGATATATTTTGTCAAATAAATTTGTTGCATAAACAAGTATGTACTTAGTAAATTATTGAAACACCGTACACCTCGAGTCATGTAGCATACATTTTTTTCCATTTAAATTTTCAATTGAATTGATCCCTCAATGTATGCAGTCAGTGTTGCATCGTCGTTCGTCATATTGTGGGCATTGTGGCTGAGACACACATACAAATTGCTATGTTTCTGTTCTACGGATTTCTACGGATTTTTGAAGCGCCCTCTACGGAAATATTCAGTTTTGGAGTTAACAACACTGCGTTTTAGTATGCGACTGTCGCTTGATGTGTGTAAGACGTAGATTGTGTTCTGTTACCATTGTAATCCACGCGTGTACTTACGTAACCCTAAACTAAAAACTATATTTTGTATTCGGCGGTTAAGGTAAGTTTTCTACGTGAAAAAGAGTAACAAATATTTATTTTTGTTTTAGTTATCAGCAATGTCCCGACCAAAAAAAGTAAGATTCGGCGACCCTAATTTTGAAAAAATGCTAATGGAATGGAACAATGAAATAGAGAACGAACAGGAGCCGAATAGTGATAACGAGAGCTGCTCAGATTACCATATTGTTGAGGAATATGTATCTGATGATGTTGTAGAACAAGAATGTACCATGTCTGAAGAAGAATCGGAACAAGACTGTGATGAAGAGGTTCAAGGGGAAGAAGATGAAGAAAAAATAATTTCAAAATACTATCTTGGCAAAGACAAAAAAACAAAGTGGAGCAAGATGTGTCCTGCGCCTACTTCAAGAACTCGTGCAACAAATATTGTTTTGAAGTTACCAGGACCAATAACAGAAGCTCGAAACGCAAAAACACAGTTTGAGTGCTTCAAATGTATGCTAGATGATAATATAGTCAAAGAAGTTACGCGTTGTACCAACATTTATATTGAGAAGGTAAGAGCAAATTTCCAACGCTACAGAGATGCTAAACTGATCGACGTCGAGGAGATTTGGGGACTTATTGATATACTCTGTTTAGCAGGTGTTCTAAAATCTGGAAGACTAAATGTTTTGCAAATGTGGGATAATAAGAAAGGTACTGGTGTTGAAGCTATTTACTTGACAATGTCTTTAAATCGTTTCCGATTTCTACTGAGATGTTTGAGGTTTGACGACTTTAATTCTAGACAACAAAGGAGAGAGCTGGATAAACTTGGTTCTATACGAGATATTTTTGGACTTTTTATTGAAAATTTTCCAAAAAATTTTACACCTTCAGAATATTTAACAGTTGACGAGCAATTACTTGCTTTTAGGGAAAAATGTCAATTCCGTCAATACATCCCCAGTAAACCATCCAAATATGGTATAAAAATATTTGCGTTAGTAGATAGCAAATATGCATATACCTATAATATGGAGATTTACTGTGGAACACAACCAACTGGTCCTTTTGAAACTGATTGGAGTAGCGCAGAGGTTGTTAAAAGAATGGTTAAACCCCTAGAACGAACGGGCAGAAATATAACCATGGATAACTGGTTTACCAGTATACCTTTGGCCATGGTCTTGCTTCAAAAGCGATTAACTATTATTGGTACGATTCGTAAAAATAAGAGGGAGCTACCACAAGAATTTATAACGTCTAAAAACAGAGACATACATTCTTCACTATTCGGATACCTCCAAGAAAAATGTACGTTGGTAACGTACGTTCAAAAAAAAACAAAAAATAAGGTCGTATTAGCTGTTTCAACCATGCACCATGGACAGTATTAATCCTGAAACAGAAGACAAGAACAAACCCGAAATAATAACGGATTACAATAAAACAAAATTTGGTGTGGATCTGGTTGACCAGTTGTGTGCACAATATGATGTTTCCCGACGCTCTCGGCGTTGGCCACTCACCGTATTCTTTGATTTATTAAATATATCAGGAATTAATGCATTTTTCCTGTATAAGGCTTATAATGTCACTGCATCACTTCCAAGAAGCACATTTCTTCAGGACATTTCGTTTGAGTTAATAAAACCACTAATGTTAAGGCGACTAGAGAACACTCACACATCAACAGAAATAAAAGAAAAAATTAAATTTCTTTTAAAAATAAATAAGGAAACTCCTAAAGAAGTTCCGACTCGCTCTTCGGCCCTTGGGCGTTGTCATATTTGTGGACGAGCAAGGAATAAGAGCACAAGAAAATGGTGCAGCAGCTGTGATCAGTGGACTTGCCCTGGACATTTAAAGTAAATATGTGTACATTGTGCTGAGATAAAACAAAACATGCAGTCTGAATCAGATTAAGATATTGTATTTAGGATATTATAGAACGTAGTTTGGTTTGTAATGTTTGCTTATAGGTAACTTTGATTTATAATATTTCTTTTTTCATTTGAATTGTTTTTTGATTTTTTTTTTAATTTAATGTATATTTTACTTACAAAATAAAGCCAATTATAGGTTACAGTGGTATTATTAAAAAATGATTAAAACAATATCACTATTTTCAAAAAATATTGCTTTTCCAGAGCTCCAGTACGTATGGATTACTAATGTAATCCACGCGTGCAGTCACGTAAGAAAATAGGGCGCGTCTACTGGAGGGTTAAACACAACACCAAAATTAACAACCAAGGTGATAACAAATAAACTGAATAAAATTATATCACTAGCAGAAAAACAACAAGGTATAATGTTTTTTATTAATTTTAATTTATTGTTCTTAATTTAATTTACTAAAGGTTCTATTTATAACACAAATTTATTAAAGTCTTTATTTTGTACTAATTTATTTTACAATAATTACGATCGTACATTTAAATACGTGAGCGCGAATTTATCTTCTTACTAACTGGTTTCCTTAATGAAAATCCCCCGGTATTTATATCCAATACCGCTAGACTAGAAACATCTGGCTATGAGTCGATGACTTTCCACCCATTAGAAGGTGACTTTATGGACTGTTCTTTCGGCGAACGACTAGAGAATTTTGCCGGTAGGTAACAGGTATTTTCTACTGAGCGCCGAATTTACTAGAAATAGAAAAGAATTAGTCATAATATATTTACAGTTTTATAGGCCATAATATTTATTATCGTAACAAAGGTTTCAGGTCGGGAAGATCATGCACCTACGCTTTATTTATAATTAGGCAAATGCAAGAGAAATCATTAGAATACAACAAACCGGCATATCTATGTTTTGTTTACCTTAAGAAGGCATTTGAACGGGCCAAATTAAAAGATGTTATCCAGTTACTATACGTAAGACAGAGAGAAAATATCATACAACACAATAAAAGTAAAACTAAAAGAAGAACTAACCTATTGAAGCTGGAAATGGGATAAGACAGTGAGATTCCCTGAGTCCTCTATTGTTCAACCTGATCATGGATGAAATAATAAAGAAAGTAAGAACTAAAAAAGGATACCAAATGAAAGAAAAAAAACCAAAAATAATCTGCTATGCGGACGACGCAATACTATCCCCTCAAGGTAAAGATGATTTACAACGTATGCTGCACCAATTCAATATAACCACCAGAAAATTTAACATGTTAATTTCCCCAAAAAAGACAAAATGCATCGTTACAATTGGCAACACTCTGTAAGTAAATTAACGTGAGTTAGGTACCGTCCAGTGACGGTTCTCTAAGTATTATTTCGTTAGGTCTTCTGGCCATACCCTCTTCAATCTTCTTTGGGCAAGTGGTTGAGTAAATAAATTATTTATTAGTTCGTTGTTGTGATAAGTGGTGCGATTTTTATATTTTATTGAGTAATTCTTTATTATGTCCTTAAGTAATGGGATGTACAGATTACTGTGTAGTGTTTGGTTAGATACATACCACGGAGCCTTACCTATAATACGGAGTATTTTGGATTGAAATGCTTGAAGTATCTTCGTATTTCTTATTTTTATAACCTGTAATTGTAAATGATACTTGTATACTGATTTCTGTGTCAATAGTCATCTGCAAAAATGGCATATTTCTCATTGTTCGAATCTCATCTTGGATATAAGCTTCCTTTTTGGAATTCTAGTACAGCAGCCCAATTTGATACTATTTTTAAATTACAAAAAAGACCAATTTTTTATCTATTTGGTCTCAAAAACATAACTCATTGTTACTTAAAAAAAATCACGGAATTGTGATGCTTTCCACTTTACATATTTTAGAAACTGTTTGATTTACAAGTATCTAAAAATTGTTCCTGAAAGATCTGATCATGTCTACTCCATTAGAAGTTCTGGTTATGATGTTTAGTTGGTGATCTTGTCCTCTGCATTTCTTAATGAAGAACAAAGAAACAAAATTATGAGTATTCTGCACATTTACACATGAGTATATCACACAGTATTGTTTTAAATTTTTTGGTTACCTCTACAAACTATCTAAGTTGTACAATAATTTTACCAATTTAAGATTGTTTTGTTTTGTCATTTTATATTATTTGACTTTTTTGTTAGCTTCGTCCATAAAATTGTACAATTTTCAGTGACAGTGATTACAGCGTTAATGTAACCTCTCCATTTTTTTACTGTAATATTGTAATTCAAAATGATTCATTTACGACTCTCCTGTATGAATTTTTTTATGGCTTGTATACTGAGTACGTACCTTTTTTTGTTAATCTGTTAGATAATACCTACAATTAATTAGAACCCTAGATTTTAAAAATTCTAAATGTTTAAAGATAAAAATACGTTTATTGACGTTTCAATTTCCAATTCGGAAATCGTTCTCAAAATACAAATAGTAAATTAAACAAATTTTGTTTTTGTGTTACATAGTGAAAAATTCTTCTAATTTAATTTTATCTGACTCATTTATATTGACAATTCAGACATACATTATGCATTTTAAAGTAGATGACTTTAAAATGATATTGTCAATATTGTTGAGTTGCGCTCCTGGGACGACTTTACTTATAAGATAGTTCATTCGATGACATGAAATCAGCTTTAACTTGAGAATATCCGTCAGAAAAAATCATAGCATGTAATTCGTCTTTAAAAAGACAAACACATAACATGATGACAGTAAAATTCTCCTATTAGTGATTCCATAGTAAATTATGAGGAAAAAACCAGGAAAAAACCTCATAATACTATCCCGACATTGTAAGTATTTGTTCGTGAATTTAGTTTGCTTTCAACAGACATCAAAATTCTGATTTTATATGTTACGTTATTTAAAAAACATAAATGATATATCCTCCATATGTTACTGATTTACTAATACTGGTATTTTCTTATAAATAACTTCCTCTTTCAATATTGGTAACCAGATCCTACTACATTCTGCCGCGGAATTTGCGACACAATTGGCCTGATTTAGCATAATTAGAGCCGCTTCTTTGATTTTTCTTTTTTTACCATCCGATTCTTTTAGGACTATATTTGAATTATTCCATTGAACCCTATGTTCATTATCCCATGCGTGTTTACATATTTGAGATCTATCAAATTCTCTATTTTTAATATAAGATTGATGTTCACTTATTCTAACATTTAATGGCCTTGATGATTCACCTAAATAAAACTGATCGCATTCACAAGGTATTTTATAAATGCAATTCTTTGTCCTTTCTTGTTCATTGTTAGGTTTGGTTTTGGACAAAATAGATCCCAACCTATATATATATATATATATATATATATATATATATATATATTATCTAATATATATATATATATATATATATATATATATATATATATATATATATATATATATATATATATATATATAGATAATAAAAATTATTGGTGAAGTAACATTAAAATTTCTATATCAAAATCCATATTTTAGCGGCAACAAAGAAAAAAATTTATTGAAACAACGGATGCTCGTCCAACGCCGTTAACACACTAAAATGGTTCACCGAGTACTGAGGGTTCACGGCACCGTCCCGACGAACATGTTGCCGAGGGGGACTGGATACGTAGACGGTGAAAAGTTAACCAACGGGTTGGTTGCCGTTGCATGAACAAACATTCATAAGAACCTGAAAGACACTGAGCAACGGCCAACGGGACGGTGTCAAAAACGACCCGTTGACCGTTGTCGTTAACAAGAGCTCCTAGGACTCACTACTTTAATCATATGTTGCGACGTTGCCTTTTTTACTTCACGGCTTGTAACTTAAGGTGACTGTGGTAGTGTACGTACATAGACTTGGTTTATATTTGCATCTCTCACTAAGACATTACATTTTTTCAAATTTACTAAATTGATACTTTCAAACGTAATAAAAGTGTTTACAATTACATTTGTATGTTTTTCAAATGTTTTGTTAGATGTCATAAAAATGACGATAGTCCACAGTAACTGCCAGTAAATTATAGTCCACCTTTCTAGAGTAAAACCAAAATTGTAGTTAATTCCCAATAAGACTAAATTTTATTAAAGACCTGATTATGTGGATAAATATAAACTAAAGATTAATTTATTTCTCTTACAACAAATTCTAGATAGACACTATTTATAGATATACATATAAATATAGATATCGTATAATTTTTGTTTGTTTATAAAAACACGTTTCTGTTAACGTAATAGCTGTGTTTTCATTTGCTGAACTATACAAAACTTCCTTATTATGTCGCCTCGCTCAAAACGGTTGACAGAATATGTATGGCCCATATACGATACCTACGAGTAATAATAGTTAACTGAGCAGTAATATGATTAAGTCAAATACAAAATGTAACAAAGTGATAAATCGAAATTAACCCTCACAATCGTCCAGTAATTTGAAATCTGTATGAAGAATTAATTTGGCAGGGATTTAGATTCATGAGCACCAATGGAATGTTTCGTTGAATTGTGGAATACATAACATTCCGGTATGATGAAAGTGATAAATGTCTTTAAAGCGGTTTTGGCATGTTTCGACATTATTATGCTGTGTAGTCCCTGTCATGATTTGTTACTATGTACACTAATGCACAAAATTTCCGCACTGCGATAATAGTTTAGTATATTATGAATATATTATTTTTGATGTTAATATTTTAACATAAACATAAACTACAAATAGTTGATGAAAATTTACTTTAAAATTCATGTATTTGTATATTTGATAAACATACTTTTATCATCATTATTAATTTTTTCTTTATTATCACATTTTTCTTCAGAAATCACTTCTTCTCTTGTATTATTTTCTTTTCTTTAATGCATTTTAATGTGTCTTTTTGTAACCGACATTTTTTTTAGCAAACTAACTGTAGATATCATTATATATATATATTAGCACATATCCACAAACAATCCCTTTTATAAAATAAACCAAATAGATCCGAGAAATAAGCAAAAAAAGTACCATGTTTGTGACACTGAACCGGCGAGGTAAATGACAGTTGTTTTGAGTATACTTCTTTTAGCCTATGAAGTCCGATATGTAATTAAGATATGATCAGTGGGCCTCAAACAGTGGGGCGTTACTTAATATTTAATTTCCGGTATTTTATGTTTAGTAGTAATATTGGATTTTACGGTATCACAGGCAAATAAAATAAATGTCCCCTGCAATATTACAGTAAAAAGTTTACCCAAAGTATACCGCGGGTTCTTGCTTATATATAAAAAATAATATATAAAAAAAGAATGAATAGATCAAAACACAAATGAAATTTTTTTTTGTTGAAAAATTGTTATAAATAAACTGCTTCCCGTGGTAAACTTTGAGTTAACTTTTCCTGTAATGTTGTAGCATTACAGTAAATTATTTGTTCGTTCGATTAAAATAAGATTCAGCTTATGAGTAAAAAATAAACAATGTGTTTTAAACATTAAAGTTTACATGTTTGTCAAGTCTGGATATCCCGAAACGCAACGGTGTATTAATTTGTTTATGAATATTTATAACTGACTTATGCCATATTGAAAAAAATGGACTTGCGCTTTTTGAACCTATTTTGTAAACTTTTACCTCATATTTTTGTTTTTTAAATTCGATATATAAGGTATTAAAAAAGACCTCTAAAAACTTAAAAATCGACATTTTTCGGCATTTTTAATTGTTTATTTGCATGTTAAGTTTAAAGTTGGTATTTTACGAAAAAATACAGGAGTACAGGAGTAACATCTTAGAATTAAAGTTATTAAAAAATTGTAATTTTGAAGCAAAAAATATTTTCGTATATAATTTGTTTAAAAGGTGTTAAATATGTAAATAATATTAAATAAATAATTTCATAAACTGGTAGCAGTTTTGCACATATACCGTTATTTAAATTGGACACTCTAAATGCTCTTTCCAAATGTAGCTGATATTTTTTTGATTTCCTGATATTACTACAAAAATTAATATCTAACTCACCTGGCCTCCAGATCGCATCGATTTTTACTGCACCGAGCTTTAGTCATTCTCTCTGATGTCTTATTCAGGATTTTTAGTCTTTTTATTTTAGGATTTTTAGAAGTCTTAGTCGCCTAATCTCTTGACTACATTGTTAACTACTTACTTCAAGTAGTAAAATACACTTAAAATATGGTTAGGAGATGGAAATATCTTATTTGATAATAATATGCATGATGGTGGCACAGATACACTTAGAAATTATCAAAGAAATAAAAGACATAGAGTGGACCAGAATCAACAAAAATATATTGAGAAGAGAACTTGTAAGAGAACGATACCAGGACGAAACAGACAGATTGTTTATCGAAATACAAGGAAATGACCAAGTATTGAGTCTAAAAAGAAAATGGGAAATGGGAAGAATAATTTGGAATCTAGCTAAACAAGTATGTGAAATAAATAAATAAAGGAGGCCATAAAAAAAGATGCAAATCATAAAAACAATACCAAAAATCAAGAAAAGAACAATAGAGAAGGAAATACTTCAGAAGTCGAAATAATGCAAAATTAAAGGTTAGAGAAGCGAAACGAACCAGCTGGAAAAAGTTAAGTAAAAAACTGAATAACAATTTTAGAAATAATAACAAAAATTTTTGGGGTACACAAAGTGCAAGAGAAAGAAAAAGCAAAAAAACGAAGTTTAAAAAATGACAGAAACAAAACAAAAACTATATAATAAAAATAAAAGATATATTTTTGATGTTTGAAAAAAATACTTTATACAAAAATTCAACGAATAGGAGGAAACCCAATAAAACGAAGAACAAAAGGCTACACAAGAAGAGAAAGTTTTCGAACAAAACTGGGAACCATATGACCCATTTGGTCATATGATTCACAACTCTTGGTATCAGCTAGCAAATCTATTGTTATGAAACTACAAAGATTTTAATCTTAAACTTACATACTTAAATACTTTACACAAGAATTCAACGAATAGGAGCACACCTAATAAAACGAAGAACCAAAGGCTACACAAAAAGAGAAAGTTTTCGAACAAAACTGGGAACTATATAAAAAATTTATTTTAAATCCTTTATAAAAGGTATATAATAAAATGCCCAAACCAGCTATCACAAATATATTAAATTTGCTTATGCTGACGACCTGGCCATTGGCTTCCAAGATAATAGTAAAGAAGCAGGAGAACGAGCTCTAAACGAGGACTTATCTACACTAAGTAACTATTTTAAGAACTGGCGCTTACGTCCTAACACAAGCAAAACTGAAACCTGTCTCTTTCACCTGTCGAATCAACTTGCGGGCGATACTCTCAATGTAACTCTAAATGACACAGCTATCAAACATAACAACAACCAAAATATCTAGGCGTCACACTTAATAGAACACTCACCTTCAAAAGTCATCTTACAAACGCAACCGGTAAACTAAGAACACGAAATAACTTAATATCAAAACTTGCTGAAACAACTTGGGGTGCTTTTGCAGATACTCTTCGGACCTCTGCTCTAGCTTTGGTTTTTTCAGTGGCAGAATATTGTGCACCAGTATGGCTAAATAGTGCACATATAAGCAAAATCGATGTCCAACTTAACCAAACCATGAGAATAATCACTGGAACAATAAAATCAACGCCAGTGAGATGGCTGCCTACTCTGAGCAATATTGCTCCACCAGATCTACGCCGTAGAGCAGCATTAGTAAGAGAGTACCAGAAAATTGTAGCCAACGTACAATTACCAATACATCAAGATATCCCAGACATCTCAAAAGAGCACCAACGATTGAGATCTAGAAATCCTCCAATTCTGCCCGAAAAATTGGTAATTCCTATGATATACATAGGCAATGGACAACAAGATGGATGCCAACAGTAGAATCGGACTATATTAAGATATCCACCCCAACTCAGGGTTTCATCGGATCAAATCTGCCCCGGTCCATTTGGGCAAGGCTTAATCGTATACGTACCGGACATGGTAAATGTGCTAATTCGCTGTTCAGGTGGGGTCGTGCAGAAAGTCCACAGTGCGATTGCGGAGAATCTAGACAGACCATAAGCCATTGTGTTTCGGACTGCTTGAATCGTGCCTACCGTGGAAACCTCCAGGACTTTGCGGAATGTTCCCCAGAAGCAATTGAATGGCTTCAATTCAATTCAAATTGGACATTAATATTTAGTGCCATTCGTTCTATTCATTCTATGTTTACTATTTTTAGTGTTTGAATAATATATATAATATATATGTGTATATTATTGTAATTGTATTTGTATATTTATCGTACTGTGAAAGTCCATACGCTAAATAAAATAAAAAACAAATATATTACAAAACGTTTTCGAATTGTTAAATCCATCATCAGTGAAACGAGGTACACCTACATGCTATGAGCCACCAAAATATATGGGTCAAAACCCTTTAAATGATATAAATTTACAGTTGCTTTACATTATATGTGGTTACAAATTATGATGTTTAAGTTACCGTTGGAATTGGTAACATGGCGACGTATGACCCTACATAGGTAAAATGATAGGACCCTACATAGGATTTTACCTATGTAGGGTCATACGTCGCCATGTTACCAAGTCCAACGGTAACTTAAACATCATAATTTATAACCACATATAATGTAAAGCAACTGTAAATTTATATCATTTAAAGGGTTTTGACCCATATGTTTTGGTAGATCATAGCATGTATACCTCGTTTGCACTGATGATGGATTTAACAATCCGAAAAGGTTTTGTAATATATTTGTGATATCCCGTTTGAGCATTTTATTATATACCTTTTATAAAGGATTTAAAATATATTTTTTGTAATATATGGTATACAACCAGCTACAGGAACTTAGTTTCCTAGTGGATTTTTTGGGAACTATATGACTCATTTGGTCATATGATTCACAACTCTTGGGATCAGCTAGCAAATCTTATGTTATGAAAATACAAAGATTTTAATCTAAAACTCTAAGAACAATCGCTAATGCTCCTTGGTATATCCAAAATAATGCCATATAGATCTCCGGGTACTAACAGTCTCTGTAGAGTTTAAAAGAATTTCTAAACAATATCAAAACAGACTGCTCGTGCATCCTAAAGCTTGTCGCTCACTTATGCACTGCACCGCGAAGTGAAGCGCGGAGAAAAAAGTTGTTATGAATTTTCTTCATGTAGGTAAATATACTCACTCGTGTCTGCGCAAAGCAACGCACTGCACAGCGGAGACAAGGGACACGGATCGCAACCTTAGAATTCTAGGCAAAGAAATTCTTTTCGGTTCGCTTCGCATTGCTCTAGTGAGCGAAGGTCTAAGGAAGTCATGCGGAAACTTTTCCGAATTTTATTTGTATGTGCTTCACTAAAATGTGCTAATATCGTACAGTTGGTATTTGTATTTTACACCTGTAGGTGTTGATCTAAAGTGAAGATAGTATGGATGACGAAACATTTGTTTAGAGCGACGAGTTCAGTAAATTTTTCTGGGCTCATTAGATAATACTGAAAAAATTTGTTTTCATCTTTAAGCAGATCGCCATGAAGGTGGTGAAATTCTCCGTAAATTTTCCTTTTTAAATTTATGATTGAACTCAAGGATTTCTTTTACGATTCATATTCTGTTCTTCTTCTTCAGCTACTTCACACGCAATAACAAAGTCTTTTTCTGAACTGCTACTCGATGTCATTACTTTAAAAACTATCGTACAACACGTGTCTACACACCTACTTCAACGTCAAAATACTGCGTTTAAGTCCAGACCGAGCAACAACGTACTGTACCTCCTCGTATATAAGCGAAAAACCGTGCACATATTAGCGCTCATTTCTAAACTTCGACGCGCCCTGGTCCGCTTCTCCGTACTTAAGTGAGCGACAAGCTTAACACCCCGGCACAGTATAAAGAGGTTCCAGTTGGAACCTCTTTATACTGTGACCCCGGCATACAATCTTCCCCACAACCAACAAGCGAAGAGATTAAAGTGGTTTAATTCTTTGGACCTACCAAACCGTTCCTGACGCTTTGGTCACCGGACCTTACATCTCTCTGACATTGTAAAGACAAACAATTTAACTTATTGTTTTTCTTGTGACACAAATTGTAAAAAATCTTAGATGTTAATAAAAAAAACTGGAAAGAAATAAACTTACAAGAGGGTGGAGAGAGTACCTATTCACTAAAAAGGTGAAGAAATAGACTGCGACAAATATAGTGCCATTTGTTTGTCATATAAAACTTTTACACTCTATACCAGAATAAGAGAAAAAAAAAAACTATGCATACCGATAAAAGAAAAATTTGACTAAGAACAATTTGCATTCGGACAAAAAAAGGGGGCAACAGATAAGATGTTCATAATATATATGTTCATACTATCCCCTGACCCAACTATTATGGACGAGCGTTCAAGATGAAAGCAAGTTGTGCAGTCAGCAAAGATCCACCTTGGGTTGTAGTGCTACTAGAAGAAGAAGAAGAAAAATATATTTATATATGTTTATATAAACTAACGCAAAAGAAGAGGCATAGCTATTTGCTGCATATCTTGAAAATGCTTTTAAACTGAATGCATATTAAGAGAATGAAGAAAGATGGCAGGAACCTGTTCAATTAGAGGAAGAAATTCGATTAACTACACCAAATGAAGTGCTTGTAGAAATAAAGAAAAACATCTATAAAAGCTCCGGGCTATGATTTATTTAGGAGAAAACTAATTATTGCTGCATTCAGATTAAAATATATACCAACGATATTGAAAAACGTTATATATTTTTGAGAAACTTCTACTTGAGAGAATTATTCCAATTATTGAAGCAAGAAATTTGATTTTCACATTCAATTGGGGTTAAGAAATAAGCACTCAGTAATCGATCAGAGGCACAAAATCACAAATATTATGGAAAGGTCGCTAAAAGAATAGAAAATATGTTCAACTGTCTTCCTTATAGCTACTAAGGATTTGGATAAAGTCTGGCATAAAGGTTTAGTACATAAATTAAAAACCTCTTTACCAAACACTACTCACAACTTTTACAGTCGTACAAATAAACGGTATTTTAGAATTAAGCAGAAATACTGCTTTTAAGACTTTAAAGAAATTAGAGCAGATGTTGCACAAGGCAGTGTGTTGGCAGTGTGTTGGGTACAGTTCTATACCCATTACATGATATACCTGCACTTTAAGACAACACAGTTGCCATCTTTGTTGATGATACGGCTGTCCAAGTAGTAGGGATGGCTAGGAAAGAGGCGACCAACAGGGTCCAAATATCAGTTAACTAAAATGGCTAAAAGAAGCTAAATATATTCAGGTTAATTTTTCCGTCAAAAATATACATTATATACCAGTTATAATCAACAATATCCAGTACGATAGTATCTGCATAGTACGATATGCAGATACTGCTAAATATTTAGGTATAAGAGTAGTTGCCAAAGTACGATGAAACGTTCACGTCAAGAAAAAAGGGAAGAACTAAATTTAAAGCATAAATAACTGCATTAGCTAGTTGGAAGACACCCCACTCTGCCGATCCATAGTAAGTTAGTACTTTACAAACAAATTTTAAGACCTGTATAGACTTATGGATGTCCACTCTGAGGGCGTACTAGATCAATCAATATACCAATAATACAAAGATTCCATAACAAAATATTGAGAAATATTATAGATGCTTCTTGATACGTGGAAAAGAATGACCTTTATAAGGATCTAGGAATGGAAACTGTGGATATAATAATCAAGAATATGTGAGTAAGTCACGAGCAACAACTTTATAGGCACAAGAATATCGAGACAATCCAGCTCCTCGATACTACTGGGCAACCTGGAAGATTTAAGAAGACAAAGCCTTTTGAACTAATTGAAGTGATAGTAAAAAGTAGAACATAGTGCTTGTATACGTGTGCATGTTAGAATAGTGCAATATATTGTTAGTTTAAATAAGAAGCGCTTTAGGGTAAGTTCCTATTTTTGGACCTGTAGTAATTTAGATTAAATTAAAATTGCTCATTAGTCATTTCAGACCAGAATATGATAATTGCCATCGTACTAATGATTTTTTAAAAAAAGTTAATCCGTTTCCTTCGATTAAAGGATTTTGTTTTAAAATTGATGTTAATTAAAAATAATACTAGGAGTTGGTACTAATTAAACATTTTTGCACGACACTGTGCAGATTCATTAACCCAACCCTATAGCTCTGTTTGTGTTATCTAAATTAATAATACAAATACCCTATCAGATATTCAATTTCCAACAGGCCAATAAAGGGTCAATGCTGCTTTTGTCCTTTTTGCTGCGGTATAAAACAGCTTGGACAAAAAGTGAGCATTAAATATTTAAAAGCGGATAGCCTGTCGACCCCGACAATAGGATTTAAATTTTATCTATTCAATCGCTGTGAATCTGTGTCAGGCTATTTGTATTCTTTACCTCTACAAAAAGTTACTTTTGAAGTCCCGAAACGTTCCCATTTGCTCCTTAATAAATTTATCCGTTTATAGGAGTAGATTTTAATAAAATATTGCCGCTTAATAGAATATTTTTTAGGTACACCAATAACTGTATGTGTAAGATATCCCAAAAAATTTAATGCTGTCTAGTTTATTAGGGTCTGTCAGGTAATAAATATGAGGTCTTCCAATGTAAAAATTAATGCAAATCTAAAAAAGTAAATTTATTGCAAAATACATTTATGTTCCGAATAACACATCATTTAAATGTCCACCGCGACTACGTTTGCAGGAGCGAATCCAATGAACCCAATTTTCAGTCACTTTATGCAAAACATCCGAAAATCTCACAAATGGTGTGCTCTAGGTTCCTCTTTAAGTCTTCAATAGATTGTAGTTTGTTCACATAGACCAATGACTTTATCCCATAAAAAAATCCAACGGTGTTAAACTGCAGCTTCTTGGAGGGTCGAAGTTGTTGAATTCTCCTGCGATCTCTGGCATCAAGAGAAATCAATGTTTCCGACTTTGCCATTAATAAATCAATGGTTTGGGCAGTGGTGTGACATATGGCACCATCCTGTTGAAAAAACATGCCATTCAAATCCATTTTATCCAACTGAGGCCACAAAAAATCCGTTATCATCGTTCGATACCTTTCACTGTTGACTGTTATACCATGTTTAAAAAAATAAGGTCCGATGATGCCACCATGCAATAAACCACACCAGACAATGACTTTTTCTGGATGCAAAGGCTTCTCAAGAATCTCATGTGGATTATTTTCAGTCCAAAAACGACAATTTTGTTTATTCACAAAGCCGTTTAACCAAAAATGAGCTTCATCGGAAAAAATTATTATTTTTGAATAAATCGCCATTATTTTCGAGTTTTTCTAGAGCCTAATCAGCGAAATGACGCTTAGGATGGTCAAGTGACTTCAGTTCTTGAGTCAGAACAATCTTGTAAGGGTGTAGGCCTAAATCGTTTCTCAGAATTCGCCAAGTTGTCTTCCTGGTGAGTCCAAGTTTTTAAAAACAACGATTTACGGGCACATTTGGATTCTCCGCTACACTAGCTCTTACAGCAGCAATATTGTCCTAAGTTCTTGCATTTGGGCATCTAGTTGGTAGTTTCGTATCGTGCAGAGTAAATTCACGTTCGAACTTTTCCACAATTTGACTAATTACACGCACATCAGGACGATGATTTGGTCCATAACTTTCATGTAATGTACGATAGGTGTCAAGTGTGTACCAACGCAATTCTACCCGAATTTGCGTATAAAATACACGGTTCGTATATTACAAAATTAAACTTCAAAATTATTGAAAATCTATATTTGCCAGTTCCCAACAAAACATATCGCGTGCTTTTAAAAAATGATGTAACAAAATTATCACTTATAAGCATCAATCTATACATACACAAAATTAAAAAATACTACACCACGGATACATCGACCGTTCAGCGCTCAGATTCTTAGTCAACTGTAAGAACCTCATCAATTTTTATTACACCACTTACGCGTTAAAATAAACAAAACAAATTGAAGTGATGGCGATAAAATATATAAATTTTTGCCGACAAGTGGAAAGATTGTTATGATTTAAAAAGGTTTTATAGCTAAAGCTTTCTTTGAATTTTAATAAGAGATTTTGTAACTTCAGCATTCAAAGCGGTATACAAACAAAATAATTATCAAATGGCTGTGACATCCTCCCACCTGAGGCATTTTACAAAAGTAAACATGGCTCACAATATTAATACTGGCACAAAAGTAAACAAAACTACAGCAAATAACATAAAACCATAACAGACAAAATTCGAAATATAATTAAGCAAAAACTAAATCTACTCGTTAGCGTATCGCACAGGAGTTTTGACGCTGCGCCCACTTCGCGTAACAATTTTTTTCGTTTCGGGTACTCTGCTTTCAGACACTCCCGTTTCCGCGTCGTTTTCGGAGGCACTCACTTCCGCGCCTTCACATAAACTTAAACGATATCCTCTGTCTTCGGTCTCTCCCGTGTTGTCCGTTCGGTCATTACCTAGCGTCTGAGAAAAATCTGCTGGGCACTCCATGGGGTAGATACGCTGAATTGGTCTTAAAAATTGACCTCTTTCTGTAGAAATCCTAACGAGCCGAATTTGACCATCTCTACCGGGAATAGTATCAGTTACACGACCAAGAGGCCAATTAACACGGTTGTCCTGGTCGTTTCCTACGAATACTACATCTCCTACTTTGACTTGGTGTTTAGAATTCTTTTTCGACCATAATTTTAACTGACCTAGATATTCATTCCGAAATCTTCGTCGAAGATCTTCTAACAATCTTTGCCTGTGCAGAATTTTTCTGGATAGAGACCTACCATCAACTGCATCACAATCGGGGACACCGTCTTCTATCTGATCTTTAAGGAACATCTGTGGTGTTAAAGGTACCATCTCCGTGGTATCTGATGTGGGACAGGTAAGTGGTCGAGAATTTATGATGGATTCACAATCACATAAGACAGTCAATAGGCTTTCATAATCCAGTGAAGCACGTCCCAATACTTTACGCAACAGTTGCTTCAACATGCCCACGAGCATTTCCCAAAAACCACCCCACCACGCAGCTGTCGGGGGGTTAAACCGCCACTGGATCCGCTCATTAATACTGTTCTCAGCTATTTTTTGCAAGTCTACTCGAGAAAACGCGTTCTCAGTTCCGACAAAGTTAGTTCCATTATCACTGTATATAGTCTTCGGACGACCACGTCTGGCAATAAAACGTCTTAGAACCTGCATGAAGCAGGCGACTGACAACGAGGTGCAAAGTTCGACATGTACAACACGATATACGGCACACGTAAAAAGATATATCCATGCTTTTCCTCCGGTGGCTAGGTAAAGCGGTCCCGCAAAATCTACGCCCGTCGTTTCGAATGCTACCGCGTCCCGGACGCGATCTACTGGTAACGGCGAAGCACTTGCCCCGAATGGCTTCGCATTATGCCTTTTGTAGACGACACACTTAATGATGGCTGATTTTATCGCCCGTCGACCACCTAAAATCCAATATCGTTCGCGCACGATACTCGTGAGTCCTTGAGTTCCAATATGACACGACTTAACATGTTCCCGGAATAACAACCTATTCACTAAAAAATGTTTTGCCGGTAAAATTATAGGAAACCGAAAATACTCTAGGTCATTTCTATTACTAATACGCGACTGTAAGCGAATTAGTCCATGCTCATCCTTAAAAGCGTTCATTCCCGATAATCTATTGTCTTTTTCGTTCGTAAATGACTCTTGCTGTATCACTTTAAGCACAAATACTTCGGCTTTGTCAACTTCCTCCAAGGTTAACTCCCCGCGCGTTTATCGTCCCTATTCTTTGTATTATGAATAAAACGACGAATCCATGCGAACATTCGCAACGTCTTCAAATATTGGAAGAAGTAATCAAAGTGCCAATCATTCGAGGTCATAATAATTTGCCCCCTATTTATTAGAGCTGTAACTAGTTTTCTTTTCTTTTCCTTATTTATTTCTTCTTCATCACAGTTAATATCTTCTCGAGGCCAAGACGCTGAATCGTGATGAAGCCATTTCGGACCCTCCCACCATTTGGATTCCAACAGTTGCTTAGCGGAGCAACCTCTGGAAGGAAGGTCAGCCGGATTTAATTTACCAGGAACGTGACGCCATTTTTCAGTACTTGAGGATCTGCGAATCTCTGTCACACGATTCCAAACGAATGTAGTCCACTCCTCCGTTCTCTTTATCCAAGATAGTACGGTTGTTGAATCGCTCCAGAAATATTCGTCCAATTCAATATCAAGACTATCTCTAACTGTAGTGTATAATCGAACGGCAATGAGTGCAGCCATCAATTCAAGGCGGGGTATTGATAAAGCCTTTAATGGTGCCACCCTTGATTTGGCTGCTAAAATATAAACAAATACTTGTCCGTTCCGGACACCTCTTAAAAATATCGCTGCTGAATATGCATCTTTGCTCGCGTCACAAAATGTATGCAAAGTAAATTCTTCAGCTTCTCTAGGCCCTGCATGTATCCACCGAGGAATTTTAATAGCTGCTAAATACGGCAGCTCTTTGACCCAATTCCGAAATTGCGTTTCTATTGTAGAATCAACAGGCGCATCCCAAGTCAGATGCTGGTTCCACGTTTTTTGTAATAACAATTTTGGAGTCAGCGTTGCCGGACAGGTATACCCAATAGGGTCAAACACTTGCTGAGCTTGCGAGAGTATCACTCTTTTAGTTACGGGTTTATCGAAGAGTTGATCTGCATTACCATTCTCTTTATTCAGAAATAGAGTGTCGTCACTCTTATTCCACTTTATTCCCAACACCTGAGTTGAAGCTGCAAGCTTTTCATCCTGTATTTGGCCAGTATACCCACCCAAATAATTATCAAATGGCTGTGACAATAGGTATTCACAAAAGAAGGATTATTAGCATAAAATTTAAGGATAATTTCCAATTGTTGTTCAAGCGTATATCTTGCCATGGTAATTTGTTAGAGTATACTAAATACAAACGTCAACAAGTGACAGTTCTACCATTTTCAAAAGGGCCGGTATACATTTCAAAATCAGGACGTCACTATTGGGAAACCCTTTACTTTATAACTTTGTTATCAGCATCAATTCGGCCATTCCCAGAAATATCCACAGGTTACAAAGTATTTTTTTCTTTTCTTTTTTTTTTTCTTTTTATATACTCAATATTGTTCATTGGCGGATTAATACCTCTTCTTTATATGGCGCCGTCTCCTTTTGAAGGTTGGCGATCCAAATGGCAATTGTAGTTTCGGAAACTGCTGCACGAAAGATTTCTGCGAATGAGCGGTAAAACCATCTCCTCAGGCATTTCATCTACAAATTCTGCCGTCTTCCTACTGATCTTTTGTCCTCTACTTTTCCTTCCAGTATAACTTGAAGTAATTCATATCTTTCGCCTCTCAACACATGACCCAAGTATTACATTTTCCTCTCTTTGATATTCTTAGTAATTATTTTTGTTTACACATGCGACGAAATACCTCAACATTTGCAACTTTTTGTACCCATGGAAATCTCAACATTCATCTGTATATATACATCTCAAACAGTGGCGGTCTCAGAGTCAGATTTTGGGAGGGGCGATGGTCTGTTGCAGGGGGGTGCAGCCCCCCATCCGGAAAGGGGTCCGGAAAATTTGTAAAAATATGGCAAGATTTTGAGAGTTTTAAAGGCATTTTATTCATTTGAACAGTTGATGGACCGAATATGGACTGACTGTCACTTAGTGGATGTGACGAACGGAGAAAAAGGAAAATCACTTATTATTATTACAATTAGTATCAGTGGAAACAGTTTTACACTATAATAAAAAATAAAAAAGCTAGCCTCTAGATTGTTGTAAATATTGTTCGGCTAACTTACAAATAAAATATTCAAAATATATTTTGTATTCTTGTGATTGTATCAAAAACCAATTTAGAAATATTGAAAACAACTCAAAGTCTAATAGAAAAGGTTTGTGGATGATAGTATTTTTCAATGGCAAGCTTCTGAAACAAGTCTCATCTTTCTAAACCTTTGACGATTTAGGTGGTTTTACGTTTTCACGAACAAACGTCAAACTTCAGAGGTTTGGTCTGACAATGTTAGGTTTACGCTTGAATTGAAACAGCTCAAAACACATTTTACCTTTTAAAATGTTAAAATTTACAATAAATATACAATACAAATTAGTCTATTAGAATGGAAAAAAGGAGGTTCACATTATACATTGTAATAGTTTTATTAGGTTATAAGTAATAAAATATTGAATATGTAGCGTAGCAACTAGCAAGGCTAGCAAGCAACGTCTGACTAAAGAAGATTGTCGACAAAAATTGTCGAGGTTTAAAATTGCAAATGGTTTTGGCGCACGCGCTCCTGTGTCGGGACGACCGATGAGAATTTCTAGGTAAACGCTTGTTTGTTACGTTATATCAAAACTAACCGTAGGCTATTAAAATAATCTGTCTACGGACGTTTTCACACTGTTAGATTATTTTGTCCAATAATAGCAATGCATTAGTTAATATGTATATTAACTTCTCAATTTTTCAGAAAATTAAGGTTTCTGGGGGGGGGGGGGGGATCGCCCCCATCGTCCCCCCTTGAGATCGCCACTGATCTCAAAGGCATCTATTTCCTTTTCTATTTCAGAGTCCATTGTCCAACTTTGACAGCCATACAGTAAGACAGAAAAACCGTAAGATCTGATCCTTGGGATTCTAAGCTGCAGACTAAGGTCTCATCTTGTAAAAAATGTTTTCATGTTCATGAATGTTTTTCTTGCTTGTTTGATTCTTGATAGGATTTCTTTTTTTTTAATACACTGACTATTAATATTTACTCCCAAATATTTTATGGAATTTACCTGTTCTATTATTTGACTCTTGGCATACACATGTATGTTTATTGGTGTCTTTGAAAATACTAAAGTTTTAGTTTTGGAAACGTTTAGATGTAAACCGATCATTTTGCTGTGGTAAACTACCGTATTTATTATATTTTGTAGTTCTTCTGCGTTGCTTGCTAAGACAGTAGATTTTCAGCATATATGATATTTTCTATGCTGATTCCGTTAATCTTAATTCCGCCTTGGATCTCGTCTAATGCTTCTCTAAATATATACAAATTAAACAGTAGCAGTGATAAGACGCAACCGTGTCTCACTCCTTGTGGGATTTGTATATCTTTGGATATTTTGTGCTCTATTTGAATTGTTGCCGTTTGGTTGGTGCCAGTATAGTTCTGAGATCATTCGCAAGTGTTGTTCGTCAACTCCAGTTGTTGTTAGAATTTCGATCACCTTTTGATGAATAACGCAGTTAAATCCTTTTCGACAGTTAATAAAACATGCATATACATCTACATTTATGTCTCTGCATCGTTGCGTTAACACATTTAAAGCAAAAAGAACATCTCGTGTTCCCAATCCGTCTCGAAATCCGAATTGAGTGTTAATCATTTAGAACTTGGACTTCTTGTAAATTCGTGTATTAATAATTCTGAGAAAGGTTTTAAGGACATGAGACATCAAGCTTAATATTTGATAATCATCGCATTGTGAGGAATTCGATTTGTTTGTTAATGCTACGAATGTAGATTTTAGCCAGTCTGTTGGTATTTTACCTGTCATATATCTTATTAAATAGTGCTGTTAGTAAGTCTAGGCTTTTACTTTCGTTATCTGCAATTAGTTTTAGTATATCGACATTTATATTGTCTGAACCGGTGGCTTCTCAAGGATGTTATCTTGGAATCTTGTTCTAGGTCTTCCTCTTCTTCTTTGACCTTATCTGCTAAACTTATCCTCTGATTTATTAGGATCGTTATAATTTTAGTTATAAGTTTTATACTAGTTTTTAACAAGTTTATATCTCGGTAGTTTTTTGGCTATTCTTTATCTTCTTTTTTGAATAGTAGAATTAGTTTACTCGTTCTCCACCCTTTTGAAATTTTATCGTGTTTTATAATTTTATTAATTAATGTTGTTAATTGGTCTGTCATTGCTGCTCCACAATATTTCAATAATTTGTTCGGTATCCAGTCTTTACTTGCTGCTCCTCTATTCTTCAGCTTTTAAATTTTTTACGACCTTCTTGTATATTTATATGAAGTTTTTTATTGGTGGTAATTTCTGATGTGTCCGGTTCTAGCGTCGTTTATTCTTGCTCTGTATAGAGCTTTTTTAGGTAGTCAATCCAAGTATTCTGTTTTGATTCTATGAGTTCCTTTACCTCCGTTCTTTGACCTTTTATGAAGCGCTGTATTTCCCTTTGCAAACCATAAACATCATGTTCCGTTACTTTTGAAAACCATTCCCAGTAATATTAAATTAATTTAGTTAATTTAAAATAATCAATACAAATAAATAGAGGCGTGAGACAGGGTGACACAATATCACCGAAACTTTTCAATCATGCCCTGGAAGATACTTTTAAAAGATTAGAATGGGAAGAAAAAGGTATAAAAATTTGTGGACAACGCTTGAACCATCTAAGGTACGCAGATGACATCATATTTATAACCGATAAAAAAAATATTTGAAATGATGAAAGAACTGGACATAGAAACTGGAAAATAGGCCTTAATATGAATTACAGCAAGACCAAAACCATAACAAATACAGATGAAGACATTACAATAAGAATTGGACAAGATGAAATAGAACAAGTTCAGAATTATATATCTGGGTCAAACAATAAAACTTAACAAAGAAAACCAAACAGCAGAAATAAAAAGACGAGATAGACGCATGGGCGGCATTTGGCAAACTAAGTTACATTCTTAAAAACAAAAAAAATCCACAACATCTTAAGACCAAAGTATACAATCAATGCATACTCCCTGTTCTTACTTATGGTTCCCAAACGTGGACATTTACAAAAGCAAACATGGACAAAATCATAAAAACTCAAAAAGAAATGGAAAGACAAATGTTGCACATAAGACTAATGTATAAAAAGAGAAACGAGCGAATAAGAGAGGAAACAAAAGTGAGAGATGTTAGACAAGAAGTTGCAAAATTGAAGTGAAGATTTGTCGAACCCAATATAAGAGAAAAAGAAGACCGACGGAACAAAATTCTTATAAGTGGGAGACCGTGGGAATATAAACAAAGCAGAGGAAGGCCCCAAATGAGATGGTATCAAGAAGCACGTGGGCTCTAGGTGGATGATTGTAGCGACAGACAAAGAAAAATGAAAAAGGATTAGGAAGGCCTATGTCCAAAGATGGACCGAAGAAAGCTAATTAGATAGATAGATAGAATTTAAAATTTACTCAGAGATTTAGGTATATCCAAGTGAATCATGGCGTCGTTCAATGCTAAGAAAAATGATCTTACTTTAAAAGAAGAAGTTAATGTTAATTCATGTAATTAAATACAGGAAAAAAATTTCAATAAAATTGAAATTGCTAAAAGGTTTGGAATTTCATAAGCTCAGGTGAAATCTTTTAAAAAACTAAGGCAGTTTTTTCAACGATTGGAGAACTAATTTAAAATCAACACAAAACGCAAACGCAGTGGAGAAGATTCAGACGTCAAACAAACATTAGATAAGTGGTTAACTGAGATAGTCACCATAGTAACGAATTTGTCAGAGATTGATATGATATAAAAGTAGAAATTAAGTTCAATTAGATTAGATTAGTAGATGGATTATTAGCTCCATAGCCAATAGTTAACTGTAATTAAAGATATAAGCACAAGTAATTAGAATCGTTATATATATATATATATATATATATATATATATATATATATATATATATATATATATATATATAATGTCATCTAGTAAAGGTATCTAGTGTAAATAGTACTGAATAAATAACTAGAAATAATTTATTATATATTTACCATTCCCCCCGAAGATGTAGTTGCGTAAGAAATATCGACAATCGACATGAAGACATTATTATGGAAGCGATATATCCATTCATTTTTTATCAGTACCAGGTCAGACGGAAGCAGACCACCAAAAGCCAACGCAAAGGAAAAAGGTCAAGAATCGAGGATGTAACTTTCAGCAAAGTTGTCGCAACTGTTAAGGCTGTGGCAATACTAATAGGATTTACAAAAGCCAAGATAGATGTGGATAAGCTTATGGCAGTTCAAAAAGCCATCTTGGTGGCCTATAACGAAAGTGATGAAGCAGGACGTCAGGTTCGCTTTCTGAAAAATAGTCATAGAAAGACTGTTTTTCAGAAAAAAAGCTAAACTGTGCGAATAATGCAAGTGCTCTGTCTTAAGACTTTGAGAAATAAGATATGCCCAAGCTGCACTCATGCACAGTCTTCGTACAGCATAAAGATGGAGAACGTCGTTAGTGCAAAAGTGTCATGAATAGACTAAGTATAAGTAACCATGGACTCTATTGACATTCTGAGGAAGCAAACATTTTGACAAAAGGATTTTATGGACCTTCTTAATAGATTCTAAATTTTGCCAAGAGCTACATAAACTCAATATGTTACCCTTTTTCGAAGTGGGAAAGTTAAGTCTTTGATACAAAGAAGGAAAGACAAAACACTAAGGAAAAGGTCAGTGGCAAGTCACCCCAGTGAAATATGAGAAACTTTTCTCTATATGGAGATTCAGCAAGAGGAACAACCCTCTCTAGGTGGAACCAACCCACTAGTAAGGACTATGTCCCAACATTGCGTTGATCGACAAAACAAAAAGGAAAGTCCATGTAACCAGAACCGGACAACTCTTAGTAGTGAAGAGAGAAATAAATCTTTAACATGCAAAATCCGCATCGATAATGCTGGTTAGAAGAGTGAAATAAAAATGCATGGATATTTTCCTCATCGAATTAAAGTCGCTATAGTTAAGTATTTATATGGTAATTTGTGCAGAAAAAGTAAAAATCAACTTTTCATATACAAACAATTCTCAGATTGAAATTTTTCAAAATTTTCATGTTGCAATAGAAAAAAATTATTGTACAAAAATAACAAATAAACGCATAGGTCACAAAATTGAATGTTTAATAAATTCTACACATAATGGGGTAACATATTTCAATTTACAGAGTTTATATTTATTATAAATACAAATAGTATATGATCACTTTTCTATTCGAGTAAGGAATAAAATATTTTCAATTCTTCGCCCAAATACCTTAGCTGTAACAAAATCCGTAAAGTTTTATGCTTTTTTCCGTAATAGTAAAAAAACCGAGAAAATATAACCGTTCTTCGCTTTTACGATTTTTCTGCAGTTGGCTTGACAAAGAAAGATATATTTAATATAAGAATTGTTTAAATTTACATTTGTGCTGACGCAATCTATTTTAAACTGCTTACTAAACTAACTTTATTTCACTTTGGATTTATTACAAAAATAAACAAAGTATTACATCTTGTTAATATTTTACTATAGCGATTTTCATTCAAGTAGAGATGAATAAAGGAATTAAGCAATTATTCGTTTAAAATCTAAAAATCATATTTCTTTTATATATAGTGTTTAATAACAGTAACTTTCGTTAATGAAGTTTTCATTGTATTCAATGTGAAGACAATGTATCAGGCTGGAAAACTTAATAATCATGATCATCCTCACTGAACCCTTTTTGGGTCTTGGCCTGTTCCAGGATCCTTCTCCATTCTGATCTGTTTCGTGCTTTTTTTCTCCAGTTTTTTATTTTTAAACTTGTTATCATTTTCTATTTATTCTAAGTGTCTTATCTTCGGTCTTTCTCTTCTCATTTTTCCTACTGGCATCTGTTTGAATATTTTGTTTGGTATTTCGCATTCTTCCATTCTTTCTACATGTCATATTCAATGAAGTTGTCCTATTTTAATAAATGTTATAATATCCGGATCCTGGTATATTTTGTATAGTTCAAAGTTGTATCTTCACCATATTCCGTTTTTTTATGCCCTTCTATATGTGCAAGATTTTTCTTTCGAAGGTGGCTAACAACATTTCCTCTCTTTTAGTAAGTCTCCAGGTTTCTGAGCCGTATGTGAGTACTGGTCTGATTAAGGTTTTACATATTTGGCATTTTGTTTTTTTTGCGACGGTATCTGATCTTAGTTGCCTAATTAAGCCATGGTAACATTTGTTGGCAATAAAATATTTGCCTCTTCACTTCCTTCGCAACGTTATTATCAGACGTGACTAGGGATCCCAAGTATATAAAGTTTTTTCCTCTCAATGTTGTATTTTCCTATTGTTATTTTTTGTGGCTGCCTTATTTCTGCGTTTTTACTTACCTACATATATTTTGCTTTGGTCTGATTGATTTTAAGACCACTATTTTGTAGAGCTCGTTCTATTTCGTTATATGCCTCTGTCATTTCTTTTCTTGATCTTGCGATTATGTCAACATCATCTGCAAATGCTAGTATTTGCACGCTTTTATTAATTATTGTTCCTCGAGTATTGACTGGTATTCCCTCAGTATTTTCTCGAGTACGATATTAAACAAGATGCATGATAGAGCGTCTACCTAGCGTAGTTCCTTTTTTACATCTGTTTTCGTTAATTCATTTTGTATCCGGATTTTACTTTCTACTTTTGGAGATTCTTTTATCAGTTCTATTAGTTGTATTGGTATATTAAATTCTTTTATTGCTTTTATTAAGAATTCTCGGTTTATATTGTCATATGCACTTTCAAACGTCAAATAATGATGACATTACTTATCTAACTTAATCTTGTCAAAGTTTGATGTCTCCGCCGGCAGCAGTTTTTTTCCCATTTCTTTACGGCGGCGGAGGGAAAAATGTTCTCATGGCAACAATATGAAATATGTCACAAAGCAACAATACAAATGTCATTAACAACAATTAAACAATTTTTTATTTATAGTAATATTAAAAGTACACTTAGTTAATGAGGGACTTTCAAAATTGAAACCGTGCAAAAATGTTCCCGACTCTTAATACGCATTGGTAATTTTTGATGATACTGATGGTCGAGAACAACTTTCAAAAATCATTCCCGATGTTGGCGAATCATGAGGGTTCAAAGTTTTTTAGAGCATGATCGTTCTTATTTCTTATTGAATCCTCTATATATCCTTCGGCAACCGTGCTTGATTTCCAGCCCCCATGTCGTTTGAGGCATTCTAGATTTCCGCCTCCATCAATTAAAACTGTTGCTGAAGTTCATCGTAAAGAGTGACCCGTGTATGCGCTTGCATCGTTTAAATTTAAATAACTAGCTACTTTTTGGGCTACTGCGCTTATCAAATGTCTTCCCGTGACGCTTTGGTAACCCTGTCCATTTTAGTACTTGACAGAAAATCGGTTTTCTGTGAAATTTTCAGGCCGCAGTGATGTATACTTTTTATACAGTTTAATGTAGTTTTGACCAATTATCGTAAAAGATCTAATTTGTCGTCGTTTATTGTCTGGGATTTTGATAATTATTACGTTTTCTTTCTCCTCAATGTACACAGTCTTCATTTTTACCATTTCATCGCATCGACAGGCGCCGGTAACCCCAATTAACAAAACAATCTGAAATATTTTTATAATTAGTAGAGTATACTACATGCTTTGCAATATATTTTTTTTACCTTTAATCCTAAATACAACTTATCTGGCGCTTCAAACAAAAATTTATCAAACTCGTCTTTAGTGAAAACTTTTGACTTCTTTGCAGTATATCCTTCGCTTGTTTTTTTCAGAAAGGCACGTAACTTTAAAAATTTACTTATATCCACATTTTTTCTAATAACTAACTCGGATTTTATCATAGAGTATCATGACCACATTGTAGAAGATTTCCATTTATTCTCATTTTCCATTATATTAAAATATGCCAGTAACACGTCTTCGGTAACTTGCCGTACTCCTCTTGTATCTCACCACTCTTGGAAGTGCTTGTACGCTAACCGATACTTTATTCCGGACGTGGAGGGCCCAAACGTGCTACTGCATCATTAGCTGCGGACTCAATTTCGTTTTGGTTTTCCATTTTCGCACTAAATTTGCGCTTGCCGTTGCAACAACAATAAGCTGTCTTTAATAACTGCAAACAAATGTCAAACAACTGTAACCAGGGAGACGCAAATCCCACCGATGACTTAATTATTTTAATTTCTAACATTTAGACGACTTTGATAGTTGTCACAGTTAATTTCGAGTAAAAATAGCGTATGAATTGTAGTATTTTTATGGTTGAAAATTGCTACGTTTGAAGAAAAAATAGTATACTTTATTCGGCAAAGAAGCGACTCTATTACGCGCCGAACGAAGTGAGGCGCGAAATATCGGGTGCGTCAAGAAAAGTCATGCTTCTCTGCCTCATAAAGTAATATGCTATTATAGTACACTCATATAATAACCGTACTCAAAGAGCACTGAACAAAGAATGACTCAGAATATACCGTCAAATACTTCCGTCGCTTCATACAAGACTGAACAAGTTTGAGACATCACGTAAATGCCACGCTGTCAGACAAACAAATTTATAGTTCTCGGACAGCGAGGCATCAATGTGATGCATAAAAAAATGCGGAAAGGCATCCACGACTCCCGTCTTATTTACAAAAAATAAAATGCTGATCAATGGCAAGAAAAAAAATTATAACACCAAGTCTGAACCTGTTAAAATTTTTCATGTTTTGTATTGCATATTTCATTTTAATATAGGGGAATTATTTTGGTAGTTACGTGTTGTTTTATATTTTGTGTTCTGTCATGAATCTTAATGCTTGTAAATAACTGAGTACACTTAAATGCGCCTAATACATACATTATTTGTTAACAATACAGTGTATAATTACTTATGTACACTACTTCTCTTAAAATAGTTTCATACGATATATAGTATAAGAGGTATGCGCAAAAATGTAATACCAGTTTTTTTACTCTTCGTTAAGCGTTTCATATGATACTCTTTTAATAAACTTTTTTTCTATGGATAAGCAAAATATATGTGATTTGTAAAACATGTTTATATAAAATAATTTATTACGTGAATGCGTATATCTTTATTAAGTTTACAGTATGATGCAAATCTATGGAATAAAATTATTATTTTAGAAACTGGCGACTGTCGAAAATTCTATTATTTAAATAATTTATTTCTATAGGGTTAATCGAAAATGTTAGTTCAATAATACAATTAACCTATATAATAACTGTTTGGTTATAAAATTATAAGAAATGTTAAAATTAACGACCTCTAACAATAATGTAATAAAAAAAGATGGGCAGTAAATTGTTTCCTAAACGTTTCCATTGACTATTCGTTGACTATTATAAGTCAGTTTATAATTGTTCTACATTATTTGGTCGACCTTAATACATTTTGCACTTCAAATATCCCCATAAAAAGTCTATGTTTTTTTCTTTGCATCAATATAATGTTCTTATTATTACAATTTAGTCTATAACAGGGCTTCCCAAACTTATTCGTACTGTAACGCCCTTGGGACTTTAGTATTTTTTTGCGACGCCCCCTCAGCCCAACCCCCAATAATACGTACCAATTTTAGTACTAGCCTAGTAACAGGTGATAGTTGAAACAAAAACACTATTTGAACATTTATATTTTTTATTAAAAGTTCGAAATCAAACATGAAACACAAAAATGAAAAGGGATATTTATTTATGTAAGTGGCTGGTTAATGTGAGGAATGTGCTTGTTTTTTGAGCGCAGGTTATGAAACAGGGACTCCAGTTTAGAAATTGCCACTCTCATTTCTTTTTCTAAATTTATGTTTAACCTGTACTTGTTTTTAATTACTACAACTGCAGAAAAGGCGTTTCGCACAAGTACGAAGTCGCAAATGGTAGCAGACTATCATTGCAGCAGTGCTGATGGCATGATATTCATGAGAAAGTAAGCTCCAAAATTCAAAAAGTTTGTCCTTGTCGTATTGAAAGCTTTAGGCTGGAATCATAAAACAATTCTGTCAGTTGTTCTTCTTCCTCTGTTAAATGGCGTGAATGATAGGAAAGGGTTTCTAACCCAGTCATATTGCTTCATATCTTCGGGAAAATATTTTTCGAAGTATTCGCTGGATGATAACATTTGTTGCGTAAACATATTTTTTAAAGAAGGCGCAAGGATTTTTATCGATTTTTCTTGTAGAATATTTTGTAAAGCAGGGAAATAGTTAATTCCTTGATCTTCTAGTTTTCTTTTTCATAGGAGCAACTTCTTAAACCCAGTAATTTTATCTGCCAATTGCAGGATATGAGTGAGTATTGGTACCCTGCGAATATCATTAAATTTCCTAAATATATCACAGGTGTATGCTAATTTTATTATTTTCTCTAAATTAAAATAATATTAAAATAATATTTTGCAACTAAAGTTGCAATAATAAATTAAAGGGGTGTCCTCGGGCCTCATTTCTTCACAAACTTTATGGAAAAACCTTGATTTGACGGGGCGTATTTTAATGTAGTTCGCCACTTTAATAATGCTATGCCTCACAACACTTAATTGAGGTGGAACGTTCTTTACTGCTTCTTCTTCTTTATGTGCCGTCTTCTACCGAAGGTTGGCGACCATCATACGATAGGTTTCTCTGTTTTGTGCCGCATGAATTATGTTCGCAGCTTCTGGTATTTGAAACCATTCTCTCAAGTTTCTCAGCCAGGATTTCTTCTTTCTGCCCAAACCTCTTCTACCTTCTTGCCTTCCACGATAAGCTGTAGCAGACTGTACTTATCATTACGGAACACATGGCCCAGGTATGACGCTTTCCTCCTTTTAACAGTTGTTAACAATTCCAACTCTTTACCCATTCATCTTAATACCTTTGTGTTGGTCACTCTGTCGGTCCAAGGTATTCTCAGTATGCTTCGATCCAGCCACATTTCTAGAGCCGCTAACTTTGCTGCTAAGGCCTCTTTATGTATGACACAATATGTTCATTTTACACTTAAATCCTTGGTTTTGATTTTCTGTTCTTTTGAATATAAGTATCCATTGTTGATATCAAAAAATCCGCGCGCGTAATAAAACATAACAAAAGCTTAGTTAAATGGCATAAAACGGGCGACAGTAGGGAACACGGGAGAGGGGAGCCGACCGGATAATTTTCGAATTAAACAATTTTTGGAATAATTTTGGATAAATCAAGGGTCCATCGATTTTATGTCATATTTTTTATTCAATTTATTTATTGATACATATATTTTATACTTATTTAAAGTCAAATAAATATAGTTTCTGCATTAAAAGTCCGCGCTGACACTCGACGCCCCTGGGTCAACGCAGCGACGCCCCAGGGCGTTGCGACGCTCAGTTTGGGAAGCCCTGGTCTATAAGATCAAAAGCAATTTAATTGTAGCCAATCTTTACGAAAACTAGCAAAATCTATTATTACCAAGTTACCCTTTAGCTTTCTTAGTTTTAATAATATTAATTATTAGATTTTATCTTAGTTTAGTACATCCGAATAATTTTCGAAAAAACCCCTAAAACAGCCCTTTTCTTTTTCCTATAAAAATATTTTCCAACTAAATGTAGAGTCAATTTGAACTTTATTGCTATTCAATAAAGTTTATATTAAATTACAAGCACTGACTGTTGTCTAAACAATGTAGATGTGTTCCTAACGTCGAAGAGTCAATTTGCGCTTCATTGTCGCTGCACAGTTTAAATTCAATCAAATGTATGTGTGTGCGCGTTCGTGTGTATGCGTATTCGCGTTGGACGATTTAATGCGTTCACACAAAAGTGATAATATCGTCAACCCGACCAAATTAAAAAGTCAAAAATGTAAGAGCTATAGATTTGATTGGCCTCGCAATATTTTTTCTTTTGTTTTAGTTTCGGAACGCAACATAAATTTCATCAATTTTCGTATTGTTGCATCTGTCAAACAAACCGCCTTAAAAAGCATTTGTTATCTTTAATAATTAATTTATTATTAATTTAATGTACTCTATACACATACAACATTGTTTTGGCTTAAATGACGAGTAATATAAAATAAAAAAAAGTAAAAAAAATATTAAACGTAGTGGTCTATCCTCTTTGCCAGTGATTCCACGATCAACACCAACTAATAAACTCAATGCATGTTTAAAGTCCTCCAATTTGTGGAAACATATCAAGGTATTACACTTAAGCAAGAATATTCGTGTTGAGTTGTAAAATGACCAATCTAGAGACATATTAAACATAAACATAAACATCATTTACATAAACATCTCATTGACATTGGTAACGGCAAATTTCCTATAGACACCTTGACCGGTTGCATTAACTTTCCTTAAAGTTTTTGTCAGTTTATTCGATCAAAGGATGAACTTATTTAAAAGATGTTTCCAGATGTTGCTCAAAATTACAAAAACCCATGAAGAGAGCGAAAGGGCTATATTGGCTGCAAAAAAAACATAGATGTAAATGAATTAAATTTCAAATTTTAATAACAAATTACAGGCGAATTGAGGATATATAAATCAGTTGATTCGGCCTGTACAAAAAGGGTGTACATATGTGCGAAATTATTAGTATAATTTCCGTGTATGTGGACTGTATTATATAGGGCTGGTTCGATAAAATTAGGATAAGTACTAAAAGGTATACAGACAATAGCAAATTAAGTTTATAGAAAGTCTTACCAATATTTTTTCTGCTCCACACTCTCGCGGTTGTTCCCGGTCTTTACTCGTGGTTATTCTTCACCCGCGAAATCTGTCGGATGCACCGGTTTCTGAACACGTGTTTTGCAAATATATCACGATATAGAGCATACTTTGTCTGCACACGCTTTAATACAGTATTTTCGATATTTCTCGCGTAACTAAAGCGGGAAAGAGGTAATTACGATAAAAAAACAGCCCAGATAGATGCTGTTCTTCTTGAAAAGCGAAGAGAGAGAGAATGAAAGAGAGAGCGTCTGTCTCTAGCGATGGCCAAACTAAGAGAGAAAGAATGGTCTGTCCTTAGCGACGGGCGACCATCAAGAGAGTCTTTCTTCTTTGCTATCTTAACTGTCTGTATATCTAATGGAGAGGGGGTAAAATGTAAGTAGGAAGGGTTATTCAGGGTGGGACTAAGATAGTGATTGTAAAATTGTAATAAAAGGATAGTTAATAATACAGCGAAAAAATAACATGATTTTTCGCATGTGAAAAAATTGAACATAATGGGGGCGGGCGAGAAGAGTTACGCCACTGGGATAGAATATCAAATAGTTACTTCGAGAGTGAGGGTAAATCGGTATAAATTAGAAATATTGTTGTAAAAAACTAAGATAACTAAGAACTATTTAAAATCTAGTGAAACTAAAGTCTGAATTATAAAAATAAGAAGCTATATTTGGCTGAAAGCGCCACTATTGGTTAAAGGGTAACCTAGCTTTCTTTATAAACCTAAGGTATTCGCAATTAGGTGTGAATACACCTGTTTGAGCAATAGAATCCGTGCCTGGGAGCAATTCTATTAATTTTGCCAGAGGCCAGAGGAGTGGGGAAGTCTCTTCATCTTTGATTACTACCACATCACCGATCTTTAAAAGATCAGTAGCGATGTTCCAGTTACTTCTACTTTGTCGTAGTAGCATGCGCGATACAAGCAGTGGAAGCGTCAGGCATATGGGAAATGAAATTTTATATATTGATTGGAATGTATCCAATAATGATTTCCAATCCGAGATCAATATGTCATCTAATATATCATTGTCCCAGTCTAAGGGCAATAACCAGAGGCGTTGTACGAAAGCTTTAGAGTGTACTCTATACGATAAGAGTTTTCCTAAGGAGTTATACATTCAAGACACATAGGCCCATAATTTTCTTTTTGTTAAGGGAGGCGCCTTTTCTCAAACAGGCAATTTAAAAGAGAAATCGTCTTGATAAGGTGACCTCTTAATACCTAAGACCTTAGAGAAATTGTTAACTAAGTCAAGATTGACTTCTGAAGTGGATATCAGATTAAATTCATTTGAAAAGGCTCGAGAACTTAAATATATTTTATAGAATTGGAAATTGTGAGTTCTTAGAAGCGAGCATAGTTGAGAATAAAGTATGTGTATCTTTTTCAAGTTATTGGCACTGGTCAAGATATTGTCGATATTTGCAAAACTTTTTAAAGTATGAGAGGCCACTAAGTGTGTCATTTGGTTAGCAAAAGTTTGAACCTGGGGGACAGTAAACAACGGAGAAGGGCACGTTACATTGACGTTCACTATATCAAGAGGCGGCAAGACAGACTGAGCCATCAAAACCGAAGTATTGTCGAATAATGCATGAGTTGTTGTTACTTGGCCCTCTATTAATGGTGGGGTCATAGTAACAGAAGAAAATGAAGCTTCGATTAAATCTAATGAATTAGATTGTAGGGTGGTATGAGTAAGAACAGTTTGTCTTGATAGAACTTTGATAACAGCCATGTCAGTACGAGGCTGTGAGAGGAGTTTTGATTTTTGTTTATTAGTGGAGGAGGTAGGGACTTATTCGGAAGAGAGATGATTTTTAAAAAATCGGCATGTACATCAGCTTCTTCACAAGGTGTTGCAATTGATAATAAGTCGATAGATTTTTGTGTTGGAATTTTATTCAAATGTAACAAAGTGAGAATGAATATATTTTGAACTTGAATAGAGAGTTTATTAACCTGTCGTATATTTAGAGCATTTAAAGTTTCAGGTTGGGAGATATCTTGAGTTTCTATACAAGTTGTGGAAGGTATGTTTGCCAATTCATTGGGCATACCGCAAGAAGGCGGTACTGGAGTTAAGTTTTCAATAACTAATGGAGAAAAATCGACAGTTATCAGAATCGGAGCAGAAACTAAAACATTTTGTGTATGTAGAGCTTGAGTTAAAACCAAAGTATTGGATTCTTGCAATATTTGTGGGGGAGAAATGTTAAGAAGTACAGGCGATGCAGATATTACAGTTTTAGTAATCGCATTTTGTTCTGGAGTAGTTTGAAAAGTGACTATTTGTGCTGGTAACACATTTTTAAGAGAGGCTGGCCTATTACATCTTGAGAACTAATGTTATTAGAAGTGATTTCATAAGTCGGCTCTTCAAGCTCTTGCATCTGAGCTTAAACAATTGCAGAACTAAACGAAGTACTTATATTTATTTCTTTCGTCTGTTTGAACTGATTTGGGAGAATCAGAGTAAAATGTATTTTAAAATTCTTTTGGCAATTTATATTCAAATCAGTACTTTTCAAAATGTGACTGGAAGTGTTCGCCTTAAATTTTGTATCAAATTTAATGGCTTGTTTAGCTCTTAGTTTTTCTTCTAAGAAACATAAAGCATTCATATATTTTTCATAAGTAATATCTACTTCTTCACTTTCGAGTATAGTTTCGTCGTCAGCCAGGTTTTCCAAAGCATCCAAATATGATTTATAAGCTGCCCTAAACTGAGCAAGATATTCTTTGATGCTACAATTAGAGAGGCCTTATTCATTAGAACTAACAACTCTCCCAATTCTAGCGATATTTACTTGTGAAACGTGCATCGCATAAAAATATTCTGCAATTTCTGCCATTTTTAATTAGAGTATATTATATTTAACAAGAGTATCATAAAAGTGTACCAAAGAGAGATGAATGGCAAAGAGAATAAAAATAAGCGACTCTTGGAAAGAGTATAAAGAGCAAAGAGAAAAATAGATAGAAAGAGATTATCACTTTCTTTTTTTTATAGAGTTGAAATTATATTTGGTATCGTGAATTTAACTTAAATCAACACTTATAGAGATAACTTTCATTGATTTAATAAAGCAATTAATACGCAATATTTTCTAAGAACAGAGATTATTGTAAAACTTTAGTTTGTGTCACCAAGCGATTTGAATAAGGCAATTATTATGCTGATTAAGGAATAAGGATTACTGACACTACTAGTGGAGAATTCTTGTAGTTTATTATTCAGAACAATAGAAAAGATCTCCAAATTTTTACCCGTAACACGTACTTAAGAATAAACGTGACCGAGAACAATGCAATGTTTTCTTGACAAAAGGGTGGAATTTTTCCTACGTCACAGATGGGTATTTACTCTACCTGAGTTTGTAACGTTTTTAAACAATAAGATTTCCAAAATTGAAAATTTTCACAAATAAGAATTATTAAACAACGATTTATCAATATCTAGATTTACAAAGACATACGTTTACATACACATATATATCAAGGAACATATACACATGTATAGAAATATATAACTTCGAAGGATTAAATCTAGATGAGATTAACAGCGGATAAAAATTTTGAACCGAATTGCATCAAAATATGTTCAATCGAGCATGAGATAAAACAGAGAGAATAATGATTTACATATGATTCAAAAGTGTGCCACACTATGTAGCATCAAGATGTGAGACAGAGAGATATACACAGAGATTGGTTGAGATTCGGCTCGAATGACCAAAATATGTACAAAAAGGGTGTACATATGTGGGAAATTATTAGTATAATTTCCGTGTATGTGGACTGTATTATATAGGGCTGGTTCAATAAAATTAGGATAAGTACTAAAAGGTATACAGACAATAGCAAATTAAGTTTATAGAAAGTCTTACCAATATTTTTTCTGCTCCACACTCTTACGGTTATTCCCGGTCTTCATTCGTGGTAATTCTTCACCCGCGAAATTTGTCCGATGCACCGGTTTCTGAACACGTGTTTTGCAAATATATCACGATATAGAGCACACTTTGTCTGCACACGATTTAATAAAGTATTTTTGATATTTCTCGCGTAACTAAAGCGGGAAAGAGGTAATTATGATAGAAAGACAGCCAAGATAGATGCCGTTCTTCTTGATAAGCGAAGAGAGAGAGAATGGAAGAGAGAGAGCGTCTGGCTCTAGCGATGGCCAAACTAAGAGAGAGAGAATGGTCTGTCCTTAGCGACGGGCGACCATCAAGAGAGTCTTTCTTCTTTGCTATCTTAACTGTCTGTATTTCTAATGGTGAGGGGGTAAAATGTAAGTAGGAAGGGTTATTAAGGGTGGGACTAAGATAATGATTGTAAAATTGTGATAAAAGGATAGTTAATAATACATCGAAAAATAACATGATTTTTCGCATGTGAAAAAATTGAACACGGCAACTAACCAAGATGATGTCGCGATTTAAACTCGCTGGATTTACCAGGATTGCCACCTCACAATCTTCAATTAAAGATTGGATCGGTAGTTATAATGTTGAGAAATATCAACCAACCGCATCTTTGCAACGGCACACGGTTAGCGATAAAAAAATTATTGAACAACGTATTGAAACAACTATACTGAAAGGAAAGTATAAAGGAGAAGACGTTTTGATACCACGCATCCCAACGATTCCGAGTGATGTACCATTTGAATATAAATGACTACAGTTTCCAGTGCGGCTTGCTTTTTCTATGACCATAAATAAGTCCCAGGAGCAATCATTATGTGTTTGTGGTATTCATCTAGAAAACCCATGTTTCTCACATGGTCAATTCTATGTTGCCTGTTCCCGTGTTAGGTAATCAAACAAAAAACATTGTATATTATAAAGCATCACAATAAAAATAAAACAGTTTTTTGTTAATAATTATGATTCACTTGATATACAATAAAGCGATTAGTGAAAATACTTATATACGTTTTATTTTATTATTCTTTATTACATCGGTAATACCATTTATTAACCCTATGTTAATAATAATAATATTAAATAATTAATTCTCTCCAAGTTTTGTCATTGAAGTATCATAAATAATTTGTCACCTTTAGGTTCCCACTACCCCTTTAGATTATTTTTCAATTAGGTTTGAACCTTAAGTTCCCCTCTTTGTTTGAAGCCCTCTGGCATACATCCCAGTCGGGGTTTTTAGTGTGCCCAAAAGGGGGGCCAAAGTTCGTGGCAGCGAACACCGATCTATCATCATGGTGACGGTTCTGTACAGAAGAATTAAAGAAATAAACTACCACATTACAAATCTATTTGACATAACGAAAAGTCTGTCGGGTCCGCTAGTTTGTAAATAAATATGTAATTAATATTTAATAAATATTTCATATACTCTTATGCCTCTGCTTTTATATGTTCGTGTGCCTACCTTTTTTATAAAAATTCGTAATGATTTTATAATTTAATTTTATGCGTAAACGGGGATGTCGTAGAGTTCTTGGGCTTAGCACGGCCAATTTAAGGTTCAAAGCTAGAGCCTTTCCTTCTTAAACCTCTGCTATGTTTATTGATTGGTTTACCGCTTAAAAAATTATGCATATATTAAGACACTATATTTGTCAATGTACCTTACGTATTATAATAAACATACATTTTCCTTAAAAATATAAAAAAAATAATAATAAAATTAAATAATAAAAAGTTATAAAAATTTCTATACCATTACCACTAAAATATCAATGAGTTAAATTTACACAATTATTTGTAAATACCCTGTATTTTATTGAATATTTTCACATTTAATTATATAAATTAACACTAAGTAGTTTGTTTTGTCCACAGGTGCTAATATTCTACGCCGAGAAGACGAAAATATCTTCAGAAACATTCAAGTATGAAATGAAACAATAAAGAGTCCAAATAAAATGGCGGGGGCCGTTTCGAACAATACAACTAGTGAAGATATAATTAATGACAATACGGTTCAAGTGGCGTTTTTTATGATATACACAACCATATTCGTGATGGGTATATTCGGAAATGTGCTAGTGTGCTATGTCGTGTTTCGAAATAAAGCCATGCAGACTGTAACAAATCTGTTTATCACAAATCTAGCTTTATCAGACATATTACTGTGTGTTCTAGCTGTCCCGTTCACCCCTTTATACACATTCCTAGGGGAGTGGGTATTCGGTAGACTTATCTGTCATTTGGTGTCTTATGCTCAAGGAATTAGTGTTTATATATCAACGCTGACGTTAACGTCAATTGCTATTGATAGATATTTTGTAATAATATATCCATTTCATCCTCGGATGAAACTATCAACCTGTATTATAATTATAGTGATTATCTGGATATTTTCTATGTTAGTGACTCTACCCTATGGAGTATATGTTAAACTCACTCCGGCTGAAAAGAATGCTGAAAAGTACTTTTGTGATGAAAATTGGCCTAGTGAAGATTGGAGAAGGACATTCGGAGGCATAACTACAGCTATGCAGTTCCTTATTCCATTTTTAATAATGGCGTTTTGCTATATCTGTGTCTCTATCAAACTAAACGATAGAGCTAGATCCAAACCAGGCTCTAAAAACTCGCGGAAAGAAGAAGCTGACCGGGAAAGAAAGAGAAGAACTAATAGGATGCTTATAGCAATGGTTGCTGTTTTTCTAGTTTCTTGGTTACCCCTTAATGCTTTTAATATAATTAACGATTTCTGCCAGCAGATGGAGAAGTGGAATTTCTACTATCTTACATTTTTTATGACCCACGCAATAGCTATGTCTTCGACATGTTATAATCCGTTTCTTTACGCTTGGTTGAATGAGAACTTTAGAAAAGAATTTAAGCAAGTTCTTCCTTGTTTTGATGGTGCTTCAAGACGAGTGCCGGCATGTCGATTTGAGAACTGGAGGTCCGAGAGAACTTGCAACGGAAACAACGAGACTCAACAGGTAAGCAGTAATACATTTTTAACCATATTAATCATAAAATCACAAAACATAATTATTTATTTTCTTGTTTTTGTTCTATATCTTCTTAATTCCTAACCCTTTACCGCATAAATTTTTGTTTTTTGTCAAAAATAAATTCTTACATAAGAATTTTTATTCTATTTTTACGTAAAAATATTAAAAAAATCTAGATACGAGGAACATTTTATTGACAAAAAAAAATTTTGGTACCAAATATGGAACATCATTCAACAATGTAATATTAAAGTTAAAGTCAACAGTATGAAACTGCAAATAACAGTTTTTTTCATTATTAATACACAAAGGTATTGTGTATTTTGTGCACACTATATATATTTTTCCCATGCAGCCTGCAAATTTGCAGCTTGACCTAGTACTCTTATCTCAATAGGGAAAATGATCAAGTCCATCTTTACGGATGTCTTCTTGGGGTATTTCTTTAGTGGGTCCCTTTTTTGGTTGTTCTCGTACATCTGATGAATGCTACTACTTGACGATCTTCCTACTCTGCTCTGTTTAGTTGGTTTTTCGGCTTTGCATAGAGCATCGGTTATTTCTAGTTTGGTATACAAAAGGGGTAAATCAAATTTCTTCGCTCTTTTCGCTAACTAACAGTTCACGGCTGTCATGTCAGTGAAATGAAAAAATAATCGTAAATAATATTTCTTCGACCTCATTTTTATACGATAAAATCCTAACATTAATTCAAGGAGATCTACACCTCCCATGTGGTTGTTGTAGATTAGGACATCGAATCTGCTAATTTGACAACCACGTTGCTGCTCATACTGAGATTTGGTGCTTCTAGATGTACAATATTACTCTGAAAACAAGAAAACAAATTAAAGTCATAGCTGAATCGCGAAATACCACTCAGCACAAAGTTTTTGAAGCCCCAATTATGTGTTTTTTTTTGGGTTATATGCTTAAGCCGGTTTTGCGCTATTGTTGGTATAATCTGTTTGTCTACAGCTATAAATTCTTCTTTCGGAACCATGAGTAGTCGTTCTTCGATTTGGCTCAGAACAGGAACTAATTTTGACTAATCTGTCATGTCCAGGCTGATCATTATCAATAATGTCTTCATTGTTATTGAAATGCAAGAAACGTTTTATTTTGTTGAATCTGTCGAGATCATCACATTGATAATTGTTCGGTGGCCAATATTGGCATTCCAATAGTGTCTTGTTGATGGAAGATCGACATGTAAATATTAATTCCTATTAATTGTTCTATTTCATATTTTTGGCTGGTTTATCTTGGCGTTGTTAAACTGACAATAAATTTGGTTGGTCTGTGATATACTCTATAAGATTATCAGGAAAAAAAACTTAAAGAATTATACCAGAGATTCTAATTGTAAAATCAAAGAAGGTAAATTTTCAGAACCAGTAAATTTTGTATCATTTCCTGATCTCCTGATTTCCTTTCACCCAATTATGAGATTTCTTTCTTTTATATCATAGTCTTTCAAAAAAAGGGGTATCATTATCTAAGGAATCTAAGGATGTGGCAGAAATGACAGTTTTCTTGACACTCTTGACTATCTACCGATTTGGAAATATTTCTTTTAGATACTGCCAGACATGGATTTGGTGGTGCGGTGGTGCTCCATCTTCTTGAAACCATAGCATATTCGCTAAAACTTGTAAGTTTCCTGGATCAAGATACAAGTTTGCCAACGTTGGCACTACATTTATTGGAGCAATGCTACATAATTGTCACCATTCAAATTGCCATCTATGAAAAAGGACCTATGATACCTATGATCTAATCTTCAATAATTCCTACCCACACGTTAACCTCAGGGTATTAACTATTGCCTTCTCTCATCCATTGAGAATTTTCCCTGAACCAATAGCGGCAATTTTGCCGATTAGCATGAACGTGGAGAGTAAAGGTGCACTTATCAGAAAATAAAACATGTTCTAATTGGATCACATTGCTGTCTAACATTGCCATCGTTTGTTCATAAAAATACGTTCTTCTGTTAAAATCATCTTTCATGAGCTCCTTAGTGTGTATAATTTTATAGGAATGAATTTTGTTTTTCTGAAAGATTTGAATAACCGAGGAATAGCTAATATCAAGTACTGGGGTATGCTTTTCAAACAAATGTATGTGGGTGTTCCCTAACCTCAAGCATAACAGCCAATTTGGTATCCTTACTTATTGCATTGGCAGAACCTTTCTAACATGGCCCAGCTCATTTAATTGCTTCTTCATTTTACTAATTGTCCCTTGAGATATGTGCGGCAAATCAAGAAATGCTTCATTAAATAAACGAACTACTGCGTCCGTGTCTTATGTCCATAGCCAATCATCAGTATAATTGTAATTTTCTGCATTTCTGTTAAATAAACCATTTTTCTGACTTGCTTTTCATGAAATTCAAACGACTATAGCACTGACAACTACTTCTGTCATGGAACAATAAAACATTGGCGTTTTAAACCAAAGTAAACAATTTTTTGCATTTTTCACATATCAATAAAAAATAATGCTTAAATAGTTTTTGCTTACTTTAATATTACCAAGACCTTAATGGGCAAGAAGTATTAAGACAGTGGTAGCATGTCTTTATTATAGTTATGTCTCTTGGCAAAGTCAACCAGGAAACATAATAAGGATTCAAATATGCTACATAATGGTAAACATGAATTTCCATAATGGATGCCTATTGGCGACGTGCAAGTACGTGGATGTGATACGAGAAACGATCGTGCGCGAGTAGCGGAGAAATCTTGCATTTTTTTACTGCAAATATCATAAATTTCATAAATTCATATTGCCAATTTATTTCATATTCGTTTGTTTATTTACACCTTCTGTCACTGAAGAAAATGGTATTTAGGAAATGCTGTGTTATAAATTGTAAAAATACAACAAAAAATTGTCAATTTAAGTTTTATTCGTTTCCCACTGCTAAGCACAAATTACTACAAAGAGAAAAGTGGATTTATATCATAAAAAAGCATAAGTAACATAACCTAAATTATGCATTATTCTTGCGCTCGATTTTAAAGTCAGTTTGAAATAAATAATAAATAAAAGTTCACTTTTAAGTGTAAATTTTAGTTTCATAACACTCACTCAGAGTTCATTTAAACCAAAAATCAAGTTTACGGTTTAAATTTTATTTTTTGAAGTTTACAAAAATGTATCAAGTTCAAGTTTTTCTGAAGATGCATTAAGATATATTCGCTGTCCAAAAGTTTACAGGGGAAGAATTAATTGTTTAAACCAATACGATAATATCATGGGCTTATCCTGCTAATTTATGCATTAGCATTATTTATGGTAATTTATTTTTCTTAATTCTTCCACATAATTCTTCCATTCTTTTTTGACATTTGCCACTACTAAAGCTTTTCCCTTTGACTCAGTGTTTGGTTGAAAAGTTATTTGGTGATTTACTTTCTCAAATTCAGTTTTTATTATTGCATACATATTAACAGTAATGCTGTACTTTAATAATATATTTATTTGTATTTACACTACATACAACGTGTAGCTTTTAATAACATACCGACATAACCTCAATCTTACTTTTTCTTCTTATTCCTTTTTGGGGCTACGTCCTTGACAGTTATCCGGTAACCTCGATCTAACATGAAAGCGCAGTAAATTTTGCTGATTTACGACACCAGGTGTCGTTGTTCCGAACTTGCACGGTCCCAATTGATTAAAAGTTACCCCGGTGCTGACGTGTCGTTCCTATATTATTCCTGTTATTGGTAAATATTAGGTTTAGATTTAAAAAAGTGATAAAAAAAATATTAACAAAAAATGTGATACAAGAAGACTGAGAAATAAGGAAACAAAAGAGACAGTCGCACGAGTTCTTTTATAAAAGCAAAGTAACATAGAGCAAAGATAATACATCCTAAATAATTACTCCAGAATATATGTGAAACCTTTAACAAGATCAGAGAAGGCTACGATAGAAAATAAAGAGAAAAGAAAAAGTTAGATAAATGACATTACACTGCACCTCATAAAAGAAAGAACAAAATCAAAGAATAACAAAAAAATGTACAAAAATATTCAAAGATAAATAATATAAGAACCGAAATAAGAAAGACCAAAGAAAATTGGTTAAAAACACAATGTGAACAAATAGAGTTGTTGAAAAAATAACCACGATACATTAAATATGCATAAACAGATTAAAATAAGCAGCTACAAAAATCCATTATAAAAAAAAGCGAATTTTAAAGGCGAAACTGTAGGAAGCCGGTTTTGTGCCAATTTTGACAGTACCCTGTAGAACGAAAAAGGCAACTTTACACTGTAAACAATAATGCTGTAACTGGTTAATAAGTTCCAATCAAATTAATTTTTTTAGTCAAATTGCATTAGAGGATATTAAACTTCGATAGCAGAGGCGCAAAACGGAAATAGATGGAAGCAATATCTAGAAGAGACCTGTGCTCAACAACAGAAGAATCAGGGCTGATTGATAATCATGATGATGGCCTATAAACGTTTAGTATTTAATTTAATACGATTTTACTATCTACGGTCATCGTAATTTTAGGAGCATTTGAATGTACCAGATATTATGTTTTTTTTTCTATTTAAGCTGTACAATATAATTATCTTTCAAGGATATCTTTTCACCATGTTTTAATTATTATTCCCTTACGTTCTTGACTTTATTCTTGATTGAGTGGAGTCTTGAAGCAGTCAATCTGGTGGGGAAATATAGACTATAGCACTAGCAATTTTTTGTTTAAAATTAATCACTATACCGGGTGGTCCAATAAGCCGATCGCTCGGCTATATATCAGAAACTATTCATGTTATAACTTGGGGAGAAAAAATTCCTTAGTAAAAGTGACCAAAAGAAATCGCTGGAAATAACTTTCAAGTTTCTGGGTTAACCGCTAGGGGGCGTAACCTGTGAAGTAAAATTTGAAAACCAGTTTTTTGTAAAATATGCCCAATTATACCAAGTGTTAAATAAGTGAACTAGAAAGAGGGCTAAATTCCGCACAAAGTTGTTCAAGTACTTTTTTTTTATTTTTTCAAATAAAGGGTGGATGAGGGTGGCAAAGTATTTGTGGATAAATACCTATAACTTTGGTTTGGATCAACCGATTTTAACGAAATTAGTGTCATTAGAAAGAGTGTGGATAATTTAATCTACATCTACTATAAAACAATTGCATTTAATCTTAATTGTCATGGGTAGAGGGTACTTTCAAATAGAAAAAATTAAAATTTGTTTTTCTTTAAAATGTTTAATGGAAAGACCTATTTATTGTTAATTATAACTGAACTGGATTAAATTGGTAACAAAATGGCACAAACCGCATGTTGATAGCTTTTGTCAAACTCGAGATATGAATAAAAACGCATAAACATAAGAATAGTATTGACCCACCCTGTAATATAAATTAAATTAAAAAATAAGTAAGTAGGTATTTTCAAATTTTTTTATAGCAGAAGAATCTTAATATTGATATCCATTTTGACCATTGTTATTTCAGATGATTAAAAATAGTTTTTTCGAAACTAAGTAGGCTACGACAATGAATTTGACGGGGAGATCATATTGTTTATTTATTGACAGCAGTCAAAACATTGTTAAGAAGTGTTATATTATAATTCGAATTGAAGATTGCACTTTTTCAATAGATATTAATATTGGTAATATTAGTAATTAATTATCAGTACTAATAATTCAGGATGAGTATATCCAATGCAGAATTGTATGATATGATTGGAGTTTATTTCGAATGTCACCAAAATGCCGCTATTGCCTCACGTATATATTCTGTAAGATATCCTGACAGGAGACATTATGGCAAAGAAGTATTTGAAAGAAAGGCAAGAGGATTAAGAGAAACTGGTAGTTTTCATCGTCCTTGTTTTAAACGACGTAGTAGAGGTATGACCGAAGATAATTCAATCAATGTTCTTGCTTTAATTCAACAGAATCCACATATAAGTAGTCGGCAAATCTCTATAGAATTAAACATACCCAAAACTACTGTTCTAAGGATTTTAAAACATCACAGATTGGTTTTTCATACTATAAAGTGAACGTTTAGGTCAGAAACTTGGAATTCCCTTTAAACTTTAGATTCAACTGTTATTTTAATGTTCCGATAAAAACAGCAACACGGCGCTTTTATCCTTTTATCCGTTTCCTAAAAATACTTATGCACGATTTATCTTGTGAAACAATTTTGGATTTTTTAAGATTTTAGAGTTTTAGTAAATGTAGTGGTTTCTTTTTCACCAATATTTGTTGTTCTGTTTTTTAGACTGCATCCTTATCATGTAGTTCTCCACCAAGCTTTACATGAGAGAGATTTTGATGCAAGGCTGGATTACTGCAATTGGATGTTAGGTCTGCTAGAAGAACAACCGGATATCCTGTCAAAGATTTTGTGGACAGACGAGGCTACGTTTAATAGTGCGGGTGGTGTTAATCTGCATAATATGCATTATTGGGCTGAATAAAATCCGCACTGGATACATGACATGCAGGTTCAAAGTAGATGGAGTCTTAATGTTTGGTGTGGTATAGTTGATGGAAAGATCGTAGGTCCATATTTCTTTGATAGAACTTTAAATGGCGAAACATATTTGAATTTTCTGGAAAATCAGTTGCCTGTTTTATTGGAAGATATTTCCTTACAAACAAGAAGAGATATGATACTACAACATGACGGGTGTCCTGCGCACTTTTCCAGACGAGTTCGAGATTATTTGTATGCAAGTTATCCAAATAAATGGATTGGAAGAGGAAGTATATTTTCATGACCAGCTAGATCTCCAGACTTAACATGTCTGGACTTTTATCTGTGGGAAAGATTGAAGGACTTAGTGTACCAAACTCGACCAACTACACGAGATGACATGAAACAGCGCATTATAAACGCAATAAATAATATATCAACAGCTGAGATTGAAGCAGCTGTTATGTCTACGCGCGAAAGATTACATCTTTGTGTGTTTAACGATGGAAAACAATTTGAACATTTAATTGGACATTAAATTTTAATGCTCGAGATATTTGTATATTCTTTCACATATTTAATTTTAATTTATAATACAGGGTGAGTCAATACTATATTTATGTTTATGCGTTTTTATTCATATCTCGAGTTTGACAAAAGCTATCAACATGCGGTTTGTGCCATTTTGTTACGAATTTAATCCAGTTCAGTTATAATTAACAATAAATAGGTGTTTCCAATAAACATTTTAAAGAAAAACAAATTTTAATTTTTTCTATTTGAAAGTACCCTCTACCCATGACAATTACGATTAAATGCAATTGTTTTATAGTAGATGTAGATTAAATTATCCACACTCTTTCTAATGACACCAATTTCGTTAAAATCGGTTAATCCAAACCAAAGTTATACGTATTTATCCACAAATATTTTGCCACCCTCCCCCACCCTTTATTTGAAAAAATTAAAAAAAAAGTACTTGAACAACTCTGTGCGGAATTTAGCACTCTTTCTAGTTCACTTATTTAACACTTGGTATAATTGGGCATATTTTACAAAAAACTCTTTTTCAAAATTTTCTTCACAGATTACGCCCCCTAGCGGTTAACCCAGAAACTTGAAAGTTATTTCCAGCGATTTCTTTTGGTCACTTTTACTAAGGAATTTTTTCTCCCCAAGTTTTAACATGAATAGTTTCTGATATATAGCCGAGCAATCGGCTTATTGGACCACCCGGTACATGAGTTCTCATTGGTTTCTTAGTGCACGCTTTCTCCTTTAACTTATTTTAACTTGAGTGCTTTCTATTACTATTTCGATATCAAGTTTTGGTATTTTACTAAGTATCTTGTCCGACTTCTCATACCGAATTCTTAATATTGATCCACACTTTTACGCATTGTAGGTACTGAAGTAATTTTTTTCTAAACTTTTAAAAATTTTTATTTTTTTTTATGGGTAGTTAACCACAATATCAGTTTAAACGTTTATTTTGACGTGTCGATTTTTAGTACCGAGGAAATAAATATTGAGGAGAAAGAGATGAGTAAGAATTAAGGAAATTAAAAAATAAAAAATCACTAGGAGAGGACATAATTGCCAATAAATTCCTAAAATACAGAGGACCAAATCTGATCAAACAACTATTAAAACTAATTCGAAAAAATAATAGAACAAAACAAAATTCCTTAAGAGATGATTTATCTCCATTCTTGAGGAATTTTGTTCTAGAGAGTTATTCATTTTAAAAAGGGAGACAAATCGGACCCCAAGAATTACAGAGGAATTAATCTTCTGTACTGTGTATTAACACTATACTGTGTATTAACACTGTACTGTGTATTGATCTTGCTGGCTTAAAACAAGGTTTTAAGTCAGCAAGATCATGCACCGACGCTACATTTATATTGAGGTAAGTGCGAGAGAAATCATTAGAATACAAACCGAAATATCTATGTTTCGCGCAACTTAAGAAGGTATTTGATGGGGTAAAATTAAAGGACGATATACCTCTCGGAATAAACAAACCGATCGAAAATATCTACCAAAACAACACAATAAAAGTAAAAGTACGAGAAAAGGTATCTAACTCTATTGAAGCTGGCAATGGGATAAGACAGAGAGATTCCCTGAGCACTCTATTGTCTAACCTTATGGATAAAATAATAAAACAATAACTTAAAAAGGATACCAAATCTGAGAAGAACAACTTAAAATAATCTGCTATGCAGACGACGCAATAATACTCCCTATAACGTACGCTACACCAATTTAATATAACTGCCAGAAAATTTTATATGTTAATTTACGCAAAAAAGAAAAAATGCATGGTTATAACAGCAAATTTACTAAGATATAAGTGAAAGGTTAAATTTAGAAAATTAAGTAAGCGATGGATTTCAAATATCTAGGCATTACAATATCTAGCTACGGAAAGCTCGTAACAGAAGTGAAATATCAAGTGAATAGAGCAAACAAAACCACAGGTTACGTGAATGGAACAATATGAAGAAATAAAAATATCAATAAGGCAATAAAAGGCAGAATTTACCACACAGTCATCAGGCCAATAATGACATACGCTGCAGAAGTACGACCAGACACAGAGAAGGCAAAAAGGATGTTATAAACAGCAGAGATAAAAACATTTAGAAAAGATGATAATAAAACACTATGGAACGAAGAAAGTGTGAACGAAGTAGAAAAAGAGTAGAGTGGAACTATCGTATAAGCCGAATCACTACAAACAAAGTAGTAAAGACTACTTTGGAAAGGAAGATTATGAGTAGGAAGACCACGAAAACAATAACTTTATTTAGTTACAAGGCAATTATTTACCACATATTTGTTATAATAGAAAAATTGGCTGGATTATAATAAAAAAATATATATATTGAAATCAGATCTCTTCTTTTTAGGAATCACTGTTACCTTCCTCTGGAACATATCGAGTTCTTGCCTTTAGAGAAAGATTTACTCAAGGCACATTAAAAAAAAAACACAGAATTACGTCTACATAAAAAGACGAAGAAGAAGAAAAATATTTGCACTGCGTACATTGTTCTCAAAACACAAAATTGTCAATATCAATCTTTGTATTACCAAGTAACAAAAAATCATTTATTTAATTTGTATTTTGAGAAAGATTTTCGAAGAAAAAATGAAACGTTCAAATAATAGTACATTGTTTACCGGGTAGGAAAAGCTTAACATTCCTGGACGACTGTGAAGATTGCTAAGTCGAGGCGCAAGCCGAGACTTAGCAACACAGAGTCCAGGAATGTGGCTTTTCCTACGAGGTAAACATACTATTTTTCCGCAAATCGTTTAAAATTCGACAGATATTGATTGATTAAAAAAAAAACGCGATAATTTTATTCCCAAATAAATGGTGCTTTAAAATTCCTAATAAAATTACTTGGGTTACTATGGAAACGTATTGAGGTTGAATTGTCAAACTTGACAAGTTTTTTCTATCATTTATGTACATGTACAACACTAACAACTGTACGGAAATATCATTTCCTTGCAGTAAGGAAGTCCTGACTTTTTCTTCAAGAAATTTTGACAGTATTAATATTAATGTATTTTAAACTGAAATTGTAGTTAATTCCCAACAAAAATATTAACGACCTTACCGTTAGAATCTTAATTTGAACTAGTTGCAGTATAATTGTTTAGAAATCATATCTAAAAATATTGATATCCATATTTCATTTCACAGTAAATAGTAAAAATTATGTGTTAATAATTAAGGTGTGAACTAAAATATTATAAGATGCTAGTTATTTTTATTTTAAGATAAGGAAAATACTGTTGTTAAAGTTTATTTTAATATTTTTGGTACATTTAAATTTACCAGTAGTTGTATAATAAATATCTGTTATATCACTTTATTCGCAAATACAATGAAACTGGCTTTATTTATATCATGAATGTGTTGCTTGTGTGAGTCCATTTCAAATAGGTAAAGAAATAATAAGTAAGACTTACTCACAATCAATTTAATTTAACTATCAGACGACCGGTTTCGCTTTCTACAATATGCAAAGCATCCTCAGGTCTCGACACAAAGTTAAACAAATGCTGAAATAATAAAAACCCATATTAGGGTGTTGTCTAATAACTATAAACACAGTAGATGTTGTAAATTACAATAATTATGCCAATATTACATGTCTGTGGTTTTATTTAAAAGAGTAACTTTAATAAAAAGTGTAAAAGTTTTAACAGTTTAAATAGACAAGGTAAGGCCCACAAATTGTTATAAAATAGTCTCTTCAATTGTAATAAATTAATAAATGAGCAAATAAATAAAATAAAAATTACTTACATGCCGGTACTCTATTAATTGATGGATGGTAGAACATGGTTGAAACTACTGTGGATGTAGCATTTATTAATTTATTACAATCGAAGAGACTATGTTATAACAATTTGTGGGCCTTACCTTGTCTGTTTAAACTGTTAAAAATTTTATACTTTTTATTCAACTTACTCTTTTAAATAAAACCACAGACATGTAATATTGGCATAATTATTGTAATTTACAACATCTACTTTTTTTATCGTTATTAGACAACACCCTAATATGGGTTTTTATTATTTCAGCATTTGTTTAACTTCGTATCGAGACCTGAGGATGCTTTGCATATTGTAGAAAGCGAAACCGGTCGTCTGATAGTTAAATTAAATTGATTGTGAGTAAGTCTTATTTATTATTTCTTTACCTATTTGGCTTTATTTAGTTACAAGGCAATTATTTACCATATACTTACAACATACACAATGTATAATAGAAAAATTACCTGGTTTATGATAAAAAAATATATTGAAAACAGATCTCTCCTTTTTAGGAATCACTATTACCTTCCTCTGGAATACATCGAGCTCTTTCATTTAGAGAAAGAAAACCAACGCCTCCACCCTTGAAAACAGATAGTGTAGAGATGGAAAATATTATGGTGCCATCAGTTAATGCAGCAGTGTATGACTCAGCTTCAGATATTGTTAGGCTTAAGCTAATTACCGAAGAAGAACCCCCTCCTTATGAAGCGCCAAAGGCTGTTTCAGAAGAATAGCATATGTAAGTATTTTTCGAGTTTTCTGTACTTTTGCATATTTTACACAATAAGGGTAAAAAATTTGCTACTATTGAATACTACTACTATAATAGCAACAGGGTGTTTCCACAGTATGTGAAATATTTTTGTAAGCGATGTCCAAAGTTAAAAATTAGGAATATTAAAATAATACAAATATAAAACAAGATGGAAGTGTTGGGGAAAAGCTAGGAGAAATGAAACGCGAGAACTAATAATGATGTAAACAAAAATCTTCGAACGATGAAATAAGTATAAATATTATATTTATATAAGATTAAGCTACAATTATTAGTTGTAACAAAATCATGTTTGTAACTAACTAGTGTTTTATGTTTCTACTTCCACTCAGCAATAGTTATCAAAAAAGAATATTTTAAAAAATTTTGATAGTAAGTATAACCAATGTTATTGGTTATTAGAATATTTATTTCTCCATTTGTTCCTTTTCTTTGCAGCATGATGCCAGTAGACAATAATTATCTTTCTGGCATCCTCGTCAACACCGTTTCTCCATCATTATGCTGAGTTGGTAGGTTTTATCGTTTCCGTAAGTTCCGCCCGGTTTGTCTCGTTTTGGATTCCATAACAAGCATTTATTGCAGGACAAAGGTGTTAGCCTTATGGCCAACCTTTAACATGGAGAAACAGTGACTATTTTGTTGGGATAACTAAACAATAACCAAAGGGTTCCATATTTAGGCGCTGGAGACTTGCCTTTATCCATCCCATTGTTATTAGGAGTTGTTAGTATTATTGACCTTTGTCAACGGGGCGTTGATCCATCCCATTGTTATTAGGAGTTGTTAGTATTATTGACCTTTGTCAACGGGGCGTTGCTTAGTATTTATTGATAGAAGCCACTTGGCTAGCTACTGCCACCAAGATCCATCCACTGACCATCTACAGCGGAGGTTTACAACTCCCTAGTACCTATGTAAAGAAATAACAGAAAAAAGTGCAAGCCAGACATAAATGGCCAAGAACAGATAAAGAGGAAGATAGAGAAGAATATGAAAAATTAAGAAGGAATGCTAAGAAAGTGATAAAGCAAAATACAATCAAGTATGGAGAAATTACTATAGAGAGCTCTTGACGAAGGAAACAAGAGGAGAAGAAATGCACAACGAAGAGGAACTGGTGCACGAAGAAAAAGTAGATTATACTGAAATATTCTGGTCTCTTTTGAGCTGTATAATTGATTTTATTGAGAGTCTCTCTCTAAATTTAAGTTACACTGCTCGTCGTTTTTATAAATGAATATACAAATAAAAAATTCAGAATAGATTTGGAAGCAATTTTAACTTAGTACCTTCTAGGAGCCGTTAAAACCAGAAAAATCTATACACGTGTCGGAAGTTGGCTATTACAGCCACTACATCTGAGAGATCGACTCTGTATAAAATTATCGCTGTAAAAAAGTAACATCGACATGATACTCTTGCACCACTTTATGTAACAGCGTAAACAAACATAATATAAGGGGCAAAAACAGAAATATTTAGAATATTTCTGGACTAAATGCTTCAAATATTAAATTTTATAATCAATAATTTGAAACCTATTTCCCATTTTATACAACAAATCTAAAGTAAGAAAAGTTCTTTTATCTTTTTAATGAAATTCTTGCCATTTTTATTAAATTTATGAAACTTTATTAAATACGTTCTAATACTTACCTGCAGAAGTCGCAGTTGCTGCAATATTACTTGGAATTTTAAGTTTTCCTGTACTTTGTAATAAAAATATATTAAGTGTAAAGTAAAGCTTTAGAAGATTTTAGAAAAATGTATTTGATAACTATGCCTGTTCTATACGTTTAGAATATTGACAATTCGTAATTACTTTTAGTAAAAAATGGCAAAGTGTGCATTTTTATTTTGTAAATCCAACTATTTTTAAAAGTGGGCCAATTTGTGATTTACACACCACACCATTATGAGCTATTTTTACATAAAAACGTATAGTGGATGGCATCCCAACCAATCAGATATAGCTACTGTCCGACATTTTTAAAAACAAGTAGATTTAAAAATAATACTGAATCAAACATGCTTGAAAAGTTTTTCCTAAACTTGCTGGAATGCTTATTCAGACTTGACAATTTTAACTAATCTGATATTTAAATCCATACTAAGCAAATTAGAGGAAGATTTAACAGTAATTTACACAGATGGGTCAAAAACTGTTGAAATTACCGGTTTCTCTTTTTTTGTTTGAAAAACAATTATGTTGTAAAGTATCGATTTCCTAAATGTTGTTCTATTTTTACTGCTGGCTATGAAGAAAGCACTAACATAGTGTCTCACTAATTATTGTGAGAACATCGTAGTAGTATCAGATTTTTAGAAAGTATTACAAGCTATTCGTAAACATCCATTAGATAGTTTTCAAAACTACATTATACTGAATATCACAAAATTTATTATCTAAAATTTACAAAAAAAAAAACAGTTACTTTACTCTGGGTTAAAGGACCTCTTCTTGTAGTTCCTTTTCCTTTCGGAGGTTGGCTATCAACACAGCTATCCGTTACTGTTCTAAAAAGATCTACTTAAAGGACACAATAGAATAATTGGAAACCAATTATTGGACAATATTAGTGTTGCCCAAATGCAAGAACAAGACGAGACTTAAACAGTCTTGGTCTTGGTCTTGCACCAATACACCTGGTTTTGGTCTTGGTCTTGGTCTTGCACTAAGAGTCTTGCAAGTCTTGCAGTTACCCATTAGCCTATTGCTATTTATTAAACGTTATTGTAAATCTTAGAAGAACGTATTAGATCAAATACATTTTAAGCTGGAATTAGCATAGCCATAATAAAGACCAACAAAATTAGTAAATGTCTAAACAAATGGCACCGGGTAGGGTTTGAAGCTACGATCTAAGTCATTCGTACCTATGCTCTAACTAACTCAGCTATCTACCATGCCCCACGGAAGTTAATCTGTTTCTTAATAATTGTTTGCATTTAATAAACTTACATGTGCTAAAAAAACAAATCAATGACATAAACTTGACTATATCTTAAAGAACATTATCTGCCTATAAAGGGATTGATGGACCCCCCCCCCCATATATGAAATGGAAATCTTAAAAAACATTGGTAAGCGGCAAAACATCCACATACATGTATCAAGGTAACAGATTCTTTAGGTAATAAGATAACAAACTACAATCCACTTATTAAAGCAACATAAATGTTAACAATCTTTGCTCAACTTTTATATAAAAAACTAACTTGGAAAAATAAAGAATAGGTAAAAAATTATTTTAAATTAAGGAGATATCTACTTAATAAATACATCAATTTTCCAAAATAAAGTAGTAGGTACATAATATAATATATGAAATTGGTAATAAGCGAATAAGTATATATTTTACATGTACACTTTTCCAGCGGTTATTAAAAAGCTTGTGGTATCTCCACCGAATTTTGGTTTTTCATGAAGGAAATATTTGCAATTCCTTTTTGTGAAAAGATATAAGATGCTTCCGTAAATCTGACGTGTTTCTGCTTTTCATTTTCATTTCAACTTTTCTATGTAGGCATAATTTACACGAAACAATTTGGGATGCATGAATTCTTTCGAATAACTCATCAAGTTTGCTTTTTTAGGTTCAGATCTATAATTCCAACGCTCACTACTCCTACTAGAACTATTTGAATCTTTGTCTCTCATGTCAAATTGTAAACTTGTCACTCCGGGAACAACATGGATTAGATGAAAAATATTTATTATTACATTAGAATCAAAGGAAAGCTCAATTGAGAATGAAGTTTAGTGATGTCGAAAAAATAACTACTACTATAATAGTTACTTTATGTCCGTTACTATCCAATACCCTAAGTATCTAATAACAAACCAAGAATTATATATCGTTACTTAGGTATTCTAAATATTTCGGTATTTTGTTTACACGGTAGGCGACATTATCTGTTATTAATTTGTCTCGTTACTTTTGAATACATATTAGCCGTGCACTTTTAGTAAATTGTGTTTTACAGAATGATCTCATCGCACACTCCGCAGACTTTTGACTATCAAGCAACAGTTCCAATATTTTCTATAAGAAACTACTGGTTTCGTTATTTAATATTGCAATTTTTTGTCGGCATTTATGGTACCAACATTCGAGTAATCGCAAAACATATTAGGTTATCTCTTCGGTACAAGGAATTTAAAAATTTCTTTAATGAATTGCCGAGCTGACTCAGAACACAGAAAACTCACAGTTTTACATAATATACTTTCGTATTTTACCATTAAAGATAATGCCTCTAGTTTGGTGTCATTTTATTTATTTAAACAAAATTCTAATATTACTATAATAATAAATTTCTCGTCTTTTAATAAGTCAAAATAAAGATTTGTTCAATTTAATATTTTGCATCCGGTGCACACAATGAAAATACCCTTATAAATATTTGCAACAATCGTCTAACCCACATATTTATAATGAAAACATGGATTAGACTATTTTTCCAAATTTCTGTTTTCATATTATTTGACGAATGTGGTTTAGAACTTAGTTCACAAACGCCTCCATGAGTATGGATATGGCTTACATCATTTTTGCTTGATTTAGTATGCATTATGATGGACAATTTGATACGTCTAACCTCATTTGTTAACAAATGTGGGTTAGACGGTTGTTGCAAAACACCGTCCGTTAGTGTTTGGCCGATAAGATTTGTTTATTTAGATTCCTCCTAACTAAATTATAATGAGAAAAAAATTAAATCATTAAGTGGGTGTCCGTAACAATAAGTGTTATATTTTTTATTAGCTAAGGTGACATATTTAAAAAAAAATCGATACAATATTACTGTGGGCGTAGAAATGCAAGAAGATTATTTTATGTTTAGAGGGCAGCTATTCTCAAAATCTGGACAATTAATTTCAGAGCGAAGAAGTCGTCTGCTGGAAAAGAATGTGCAAAATGTTTTATTTTTACATTGTAATTATAACCTCTGAGCACGTGTCAAATGTGTTTTTTATTGAAAATTTTGATTCGGTAGGTATGTATGTTTATGGTATTGTTCGTAATGCGCAAAGTCCAGTTTTTCAAATTTTTATTACATATTTTTGTGCGTCTTATAGAGTCTTGCATACTTAGTCTTGTTGTTGCTTAAATCTTGCAAGGTAAGTGAAACGCAAGAACGAGAAGACCAAGACTGCAAGACCAAGACCGATTTTGGGCAACACTAGACAGTATGGCAAAAAATACATCTGAGATATCCGAAATTAAAAATTAATTTCTACTACTTTAAATATCTTTTTTCTATTACCAGAAGTTTTGGTAGGGTATCAAAATATAAAGAGGTTCAGAATGCTTCAAAAAACCATTACTTTTCTATTCATCCATGCTTACCAACATATATTTCTCATTTAAATTTTAACTATAAATAAGTACATTTCTCGTTCATAATCCGGGTAAAACTTAACAATGGTCTCTTTCCAGAATATCTGCATAGGATTGGAACATATAAAACTCCTGTCTGTAATATTAAATCTATCGGAGATTTGAACCACTTCTTTTCGATTGTCTTAATCGATGCAACAGACTCGGAGCCTATATATTAAGGTTAATCGATCTCAGTATTAGCCTACCAGTTAATATCAGCAATCTGTTATCTTATTCTGACAAATCTATATATAATATTTTTATCAAGTTTATAAACGATTCTAAGATAAAAATTTAATTATTCTTATAACAATTTTCTGTGGCAAAAAGATTCTTTGTGTACTGCTATCTCTTTCTCTCTCCGCACACACACACTCACACACATCTTGTGGGAAGTAGTTCTTTTATAATATAAGGTTTATTTTGACACAGTGGTCTACATAAGGTTATATTTTCACCCAAAAGTTTATTGACAAACTCAATACTAGTAAAAAGTTATCAGTAGTTATTCCATATCCGACAGATAAGCAGTTTACTAGGTCCATCATTACCCTTTGCGCTTGGTCTTTCTCACGTTAATATAACTTAATTTTGAAATTGCATACACAAAAACAAATTAATTATGATCTAAATAGCTAATTTAAAAATGAAAAATTTATTTAATGAATTTTAATGAGTTTAAAGACATTACCTTTTTTTTAATAATGCTAGAGAAAAAAAGGAATAGAAGAAAATAAATAAAAAAAATCAATTGGTGCAATAAATTCAAAATATAATAATCAAATACCTTTGTAGATTTTCATACATCAAATAAATATCTTATAAATAAATGTTTCCCTAAAACAATTAACCGCAAAATAATTGGAATTAAATATAGTTTAATCAATGTCTCGTTTCCACAATTTGCGTTTGTATTTTTCTACAAGGATTTATTTTAATTAGTTTCCTATCCAATTCTGCTTATAAAAACAAAACTGTTGACAAACTTCTAACAATGTTTATTGCTCCTATTGGAAGGCCAAAATTCTGCTTAGCTATGCTTCGCTCAAATAATAGTAAATTATTTTACAAATACTGCAACTACAGCTTTCAACACTTTGTTCACTACTTTTCGCCACAATAATTTTTCTTTTACCAGTTTAAAAAAAAACAAACTATCCTTTCGGTTTTGTCTTCACTTGCTTTCAGTCCCACAGCAGATCATCTTTCTTGCTTTTTCAATCTCATTCCCATCTGTCTGTCCCTGCCATAATTTCTTGTAACCAATCAAAACATTATTTCTTTGCATTCAACGAAATTCCAAAACTCTCCAAATTCTTAAAACTCAACTAATTGCAAATTCCCGTGATTGTGTACAAATCACCCAAGACTTTTTACTTTTTTACTTTTTACTTTTTCCTTTACCTTTAATGACGGCTTTTAAGAATCGGCTTCCAGAATCGGTAGTGCAGGATTCCTCGAGTGTAGGCACGATCATGTATAAGACCGTACGCAAGGTTTGTTCGGACACCATCGCCGTCAATGAAATAGACCTACCTGCTAAAAAATGAGCCTCCTCAACCATGAATTACCGGCTGGACCGCCTATATTAGGATGCAACGACGGCACAGCATTCACCCGATCTCTTATTCACGCACAATTCTCACGCATTTTCGCATTTTCTCACCACGACTAAATCCTTCTCTTCCTCTGTTCCTTTTTGTCTATATTTAATCTCGCCTCTTCCCACTCTGCTTTATCTTCTTGCTTGCCCCTGGGCACCCAGCCTCCCTTCAGGTCACCTTTCTTCTTGTTTCTTTCTCTCCAATGTTCTCAATGTTCTCTTACTTACACCATACTTACTAGCTTCCTGTCTCAAGCAGCTTCTTTCGTCTATCCATCTATCGCATACCAATAGATTGTGTAAGACAGTGTCCGATATTTTACAGGACCGAAATTAGTGATTTTCTGCCTTTCCAAAATCTGTAAAGATATGCTCTGAAGCAACCATGTCCTATAAGCGTCTGTGTTAGGAAGTAATCCAAACAATCCAAACGCCGATGCCCTCAGTCAATCATCATTATCATCTTGGTGCTACAGCCCTTAGAGGGCCTTGACCTTCTCAAGCTTTCTACTGCATTCTGTTCTGTCCATTGCTCGCATTTTCCAGTTGCCGACTCCGATCTTCTCTGCATCTTGTGTTATAATATCTTTACCACCAAACGTATGCTTGTAGATATTCTGCAGTTCAAAGTTATATCTACGCCTCCATATTCCATTCTCACAGACCGCTCCGAATATCTTGCGTAGCACCTTTCTTTCAAAAATGAATAGAGCGGATTCATCTGTTTTCGTTAGCGTCCATGCCTCTGATCCATATGTGAGAACGGGGACTATCAGTGTTCTATACAGCCTTATACGAGTTTTTTGAGACAGACGTTTGTTAGCTAACTACTTTGATAGACCATGATAACACCTGTTTGCAATTATTATTCGCCTTTTTATTTCCTTAGATGTGATATTCCACAGTCAAAAGAAAACAACAGCACACGCAGATTTTGACTGCTTCAAAGTTTTGGTCATTGATGATTAAATTTGATTTCTGCAATTCTCGCCCTAGTTCTTGTTATAATGTCCACGTCGTCTGCATATGCTAGAATTTGGACTGATCTATTAAATATTGTTCCCCTGCTATCTAAATTAGCGTCTCTTACAACTTTTTCTAAGGCGACATTAAAAAGCTGACACGCCAGCGCATCTCCCTGCCTTAACCCCCTATGTATTTGAAATGAGGTTGACGAGTCGTTTTGAGTTTTTACTGCTAATAGCATCTTCGCCATTGTCACTTTTATCAAGCATATGAGTTCTTTTGGAATTCCTAACTCATTCATAGCGTTGTAAAGACTTGGTCTTAAGACAATGTTATATGCCGCTTTAAAATCGACAAATATATGATACATATATATGTTAAACCATTGCGCTTTTTCGAGGATCTGTCGTAGTGTAAAGATCTGGTTAATGGTTGAACATATACGCCTGAATCCTGCCTGATATTCTCCTAGAAACATTTCAGTATAAGGCTTTAATCTCTCGTGCAAAATATTTGACAATATCTTGTATGCTATATTTAGGAGAGTTATTCCACGGTAATTATTGCATTCCAGTATGTTTCCCTTTTTGTGTAACGGGCAAAGTAAGCCTAAGCTCCATTCTTCCTTCTTCTCAAGGCATTAGCTCCTCAGACCAAATTCTACAAACAATTTCTCGCATCACCTTGGTGAGCTGCTCTCCACCGTGCTAAAATAACTATGCTGAGATGCCATCGCTACCTGGGGACCTATGATTCCTTAGTTTTTCTATAGATATTTTTACTTCATCTACCGAGGTGGGTTCCACGAGTTCCTCATTTCGGTATTCCAGCTCTATATTGTTAGTAGGTTCCCATTCCAGCAACTCTCGAAAGTGCTCTACCCATCGTAAAAGGATATCCTCTTTGTTGGTAAGTAAGTTACCTTCTTTATTATTACAATAGTTGATTCTTGGTTTGAATTCTTTTCCACTGCGTAGCCCTTCTTATTTCGTCCCATTCCTCTTACCACACCATTATGGACTGCTTCCTTTCTTATTTTTTAAAACGTTATGTTGCTATGTCTTCATTTCTGCTCTCGTATATTCTTCCTCTTTCCTTCACTAACACGTGCATATAAATTCACCTGCGCCTCAACAGAGACTGTTCTGTACGCACACACTACCCTTAATAGACGTTCCTAGTTTAGTTTCTTAATATTAAATGGTTACGTTTAAACTGTAGAAATATTTTTCACCCAATATTTATTGAATATTAAATATTCAAAAATACTAAATTATTTTTGTACAACTTCTAATCAAAGGAGAATTAACATTATAACTTTCATTCACATACTTTATTGGTCAAAGTTGTTTAACGCATCTAATTCCACTTCTAATTAAAAGAAAGATTTTGCCCTCAACGTAGAAATACTGGAGAATGTTAATCCTCCGTAATCTAAGAACTTAGGAAGGCTCATTGTGAAACTTCTTCCACTTCAAGAGAAATGAGGATTAGACGATACTGTACGCATAAGTCTCCATCAAATAAAAGGTGTAATTATTTTTAATCGCGTCGATAAACATTATACTTAGGAAAAGAAGATGGAATCTTGGGGGCTCAAAGGTAAAGCTAAACTAAAAAAGGGATCCGATTAGGTATATATATATATATATATATATATATATATATATATATATATATATATATAATATATATATATATATATATATATATATATATATATATATACATATTGTTGTACTTTTGAATGTCCATAAGCAATAGAAAACCGATATACAAATTTTATTACTTAAATAAAAATTAAAATTATTGATATTTCATAAAGACACGGGCATATAAATTTTCAAACATCCTGTATAAGACAAAATATGTATTTTAAGTTGTTCGAAGAATTGTTCATTAGGCCTCAGAGACAAGACTTTCAAATATTATCGATAAGAAATTTAAATAAGTCGGTTATTGTGGAATGGATTTACCCGGAATGAAAGTGTATATAGACAGTATTTAAACAATAGACCGGGATTTGCGGTGGTTTTTCTCCCCGAAAGATTATATCGGTAAAAGTTTATTAACAAAAGACATTGAATTGAGAAACAGGTATCGTTTGTAGCTATTAGTAAGAAATATTGTTTTCTGGAATTACCCGAATGACGTTTTATAAAGAGAGTTGGTTGGTAACGATATACGTCACAGAGGTGGATGATTTTCATTGGTCAATTTTTGAATGCAAGGAGGTGGTGGTTTTGGCTATGAGATAGGAGAGAGGAAAAAAGTTAGTGGTCAGTTTTCGTCGCCCAAGAAGGAAGGAGCTTTGTGATTTGTGTTGTTTGAAGTCCCGAAGACGTAATTTACCGGGTGTGTTTATTTGCTGTGTAAAAGCTGACCAGTGTGAGGAACGGGGTACAGAAAGATAGAAAAACCAAAGGGTCTAAGAATATTAATATCAGACGAAGCAGGAAACATTTCGAGTTATAAACAGGCGCGGAGATTGGCTCAAAAGGAGGCTGCATAGAATAACACGAGTTGTTGGGTTGCAGATACAAGGACAGATAGGAGAAAGGTGTACGTCATCTGGACCACAATAGGAGCAGAAGCAGAGAAAGGTTTTTTTTCTTTGTGGCGTGGCCATAGAATTGCACCGGCAGAGAAAGAAAGGTCAGTCAATTTTCATTAGAGCAGGAGTGTGGTTTTCATTTATTAATTAAATAAATTGAATAAATAATAGAGACAGTTAATTTTGCGATCATTTAAAAAAAAAATAAAATTATAAAAAGAGCTTAGTTATAACACATATAAAAAATCAATGTAAAATAACATTTGGGTCCATGATAGAAAACAACTTCTCATATATTTAAAGTTAGTATATTGCAAATATTACAGGATTGATTGTTATATAAAATTTCATTAAAATAAAGGACATCTCACACATAGTTCAGTTGAAATTCTATGTATTTTATTCAGGTCATATTACCTATCCCAATTAGGAAGCCAATTGGAAAATATTTTGAATCCACGATCAAAGGTAAATAGTACAAGGTAAATAGCCTGAGATTGTAATTAATTAATGCTGATTTATTGTGATTAATTGGAGATTAGATCATTTAATAAATATAGACAGGATTTTTTCTAAATAAGCAATATAATACAATTTAAATAGCATAACAATATATATATATATATATATATATATATATATATATATTTCTTGAGGATGCAGTCAGTCTATTTGGCACACAAGACAAAGAAAACTCTTTGACTTACTGTCACGCTTTCGAGTTTATTCTAATTATTTTCAAGACATCTGTTATGAAAGAAATATAAAAATTACCTATTCATAGTTATAATTGTTAATTGTATTACTAACTAGTCGTGAGATACAGTGGATGTTGTACTTTATGAAACAAACCATTACGTATATATTAAAAAAAAATTTAAAAAAATAATAAATAATCAATTTTTGTTTTTAGTAATTTTATAAATGATAAAAAATTCCAAAAACATACATTTTAGTAAGTTTTGTTGTGGTATCTCTATATACCAACATTTCTTCCTATTTAATTCTAAACAGTATAGAAAAACACTGGAATCAGATCCAATCGCACCGTACATTAAATTTAAATACATTGAAAAAAAAATTATATTACATTTTTGATACTAATACATGCAAATTTAATAACAGTTATTACAATTAAACATCAGGTACTCCTATGGAAAGATCTTTATCACCTATTATTTGCCATTATGCTCTGGATGATCTCATTGAGGAATGTTTAAAAATAAATACCTGTTCGTATTCCATTTGTTAAACGTTTTGTAGATGATTTGATCCTAGCTGTACCCAATGACAAAATAACTGAGGTCTTAAATATTTTTATTAACCAATGTAGCCAATTACAGTTTACTGCAGAAAGAGAACAAAATAACAGTCTCTCTTTTTTAGATATGATTGTCCATTTTACACATGACAATAGTCTCAAAACAGAGACTAATAAATTTCTAGCAATAGATTCATAAATTACTATTCGGAACATTCTACAAAAATAAAAATAAACATTCCTTTGGAGCTTAAAAGTAGAGTAACTAGAATAACTCATCCAACATATATAAAACAAAGTTTAAAGAGACTAAAAAACATACTAATGAAAACTCTTATCCCGTAGGCTTACTCAATAAATTAGTTTTTAGTACTGCAAACTCTCCAGCCTCCATCACATTGATCGGCAATACCAACAATAAAAAACAAATCACAGTAAAAATGGCAAACCAAGAAATAAACAATAGCCTGATAGTTAACACCATAGTACCAATAACACCACAAATCTTTGGATCTTTGCCTTATATTTCATTCTTTACACCAAAACTTCTCAAATTATTTAAAGGATTAGAAAACATAAAAATTGCCACTAGAAATGTTAAAACCATAGCACATTTATACACCAAAACTGAAGATCCTCTAACAATTAAGGAAAGTTCTAAAGTAGTGTATCAGATACCTTGCTCACACTGTGATAAAGTTTATATAGGAGAAACTCCTCGAACATTACGCAGCAGAATTTTTTTTTATTGATTTTTTTAATGTCGTCCGAACCACTGGAGTTATAGACGACAACAATGGAAAATACATATTAGAACAAAGAAAGGTTAATATTAATTACGTACTAACATGGAAGAAGATATGTAATATAAGTACAGACTAGATTTTAATTTAAATATCGTTTATGCCTATAGCCGTTAAAAACTTTATAATATTGTGTAGATGATTATTGTCTCTAAGAAGCTCACCTATGTCGCTGGGCAGGTTGAGTTTACTTCAGGTTTCCTGGAAAATTTGACATTCGGTTAAAATATGTTTAACTGTACTGTTGGTTTGACACTGGTTGCAGTATGGAGGATTGTCTCTTGTAATTCGGTAAAGATGTGTATGAAAGGTGTGACCAAGTCAAAGTCGAGAAAAGATGACTTGTTTTTTCCTAGGTAACACAAAGGCTTGTTTTTTAAAACATTGTCTTTAATTTGCCTTAGTTTTTCGGAACACTGCGACCATTTGTTTTGCCACGCACAACTAACTATGTTTTTTAAGCACAATTTAAGATCACTTGGCACTATTTTACTTAATTGCACTTGACCATCACTTGTCGCTGCTTCGCTAGACGGTCCACAACCTCGTTGCCGTGTATTCCAATATGAGATGGGACCCAGATTAATACCACATGTTGTTTTCCTTTGCAGCATTTTGAAGTTCTTTGTAAATGTCTTTATGAATAGTATTGCTGGAGTATATGTTTTTGATGTCACAAAGGGCATTCATTGAGTCAGTTAAGATTGTGTAATTTCTCTGGTCCGTTGTGTTAATGAATTTTAGAGCTTCAAGGATTGCGTATAGTTCTGCGTTGGAAATAGTCCAGTTGTTATTCAACTTACATTTAGCATTATAAGTATTACAGAAAAAGGCTGCGCCAACTTCGTCCGTTGTTTTTGATGCATCTGTGTAGATCTGTCGGTAGTCGCTAAATCTATCCATAATGTCTTTGAAGTTGTTTATTAATATGGCTGGTGGGGATTCATGTTTATTAAATTTTGATAGATCAGTAATTACTGGTGGTTTAGTCTATGGAGGAGGAGGGTTTTCGGAAGGATGGTATATTGTCGGGAATTGTATGCTATATTTATGAAGTAATCGGTTAATTCGTCTATAGAACGGCGGATTACATTGAAGATGATATGAGAAGTAGTGGCTTAAACGATTGCTGTGAACGTTATGGTAGACTGGGTTATCTAGAGAGGATAGAACTTTACAAGCAAACGACAAACTTAAAAAATCTATTCTAAATTCTAAAGGGGTTTGCCCTGACTCACTACATATACTTAGTATGGGGCTTGTACGAAAAGCACCCAAAGCGACTCGCAGTACTGTATTTTGGATTACATCTAGTTCTTTAAGAACAGATTTTTTGGCTGAGTTATATACCGCTGAGCCGTAGTCAAGTTTTGATCGAACTAATAATGAAAAGATTCGTAGAAGAGTTGCTGTATCGCTGCCCCAGTTGATGTTCGGCAGTGTCTTCAAAATATTAATGCTTTGCTGGCAAGTACCTTTTAAATTTTTAATGTACCTTTTCCAATTCAATGTTTTGTCAAATGTTAGACCGAGGAACTTTATGTCTTTTACGAAGATCAGATTTTTACCATTCAATGTTAATATTGGATTATCCTCTTTTCGCTTTTTTGAGAAGAGCCTTTTGTTTTTTCGTTAAAGAAACTGAGTCCTGTTTTGTCAGACCATTTCTGGAGATTATTTAATGCGCTTTGCGGGATTCTTTGGGTAAATTCTAGATTTGTTCCTCTTAGTAGGATAACCAGACCGTCTGAGTCTAGTCTTGCTTTTACTGGATGTTGACATTGTTTCAATATATCGTTAATTGCAACAAGAAATAAAGTTACACTTAACACCGATCCCTGGGGGACTCCATTTTCCTGGATTCGAGTTGATGATAGTGTTCCATTTGATCGTACTTTAAATGTTTTGAGTTGAAGAAAATTTTTAATAAATTTTAGGAATTGGCCGTTAATACCCCAGGAGTGAAGCTTTTCTACTATACCATATCTCTATGTGCAATCGTAGGCTTTTGTTATATCGCAGAAAATAGCAAGACAGTGTTGTTTGTTAATGAGCGCTTCGTGAACTTTGGATTCCAGATCAACTAGGTTATCTGTCGTTGATCTATTTTGACGAAAGCCGTTTTGCTCCGAAATAAGTAATTTTTTATCTTCTAGAAACCATGTGAGACGACCGTTTATAATCTTTTCAAATAGCTTACAAGTTGACGAGGTTAGGGATATTGGTTTATAGGACTGGGGATCTGTTTTCGGTTTTTGGGGTTTAGGGATTGGGATAATATATGATTTTGACCAAGACTTTGAAAAGTATGCTGAATCCACATTTGGTTCAAAATATTAAGGAGGTATGTTCTAGCGTTTGTGCTTAGTTTTTGGAGAAAAATTATTGGTCTATCATCTGGACCCGGAGAAGAGTTTTTCATGTCAAACAATGCATCGTCCATTTCTTCCAGTAAAATTGAAGAGTTCATGTAGTCTTCTGTGTTCTCTGTTATCATTATCTTTTTCTTTTCATTTCTAAATTTAAATTGAAAAAAATTTGGAGAGTAGTTGTTAGTGCTGGAATTTTGTTCGTAAAGGTTTGTAAAAATTTCTATGATTTCTTGTGTTGAGGTAATGAATTGATCATTATGTTTTAAGAAACTAATTTGGGCGTTTTGCTGTTTTCCAGATAGTTGACAAATTTTCATCCATAATGCAGACGGGGGAGTAGAGTTATTGATGGATGCCACGAAAGATTTCCAGTTTTGTTTTTTGGTCTGCTTAATTTGATTTGATTTGATTCAGCTCTTAGTTTTTTATATTCAATTTGATTTTGTGTAGTAGGACATCGTCTGAATTTGTTAAAAGCTCGCTTGTATTTTTTGATGGCTTCGTCACATTTAGTGTTCCACCACGGTACTGGCGTGTGAGCTTTTAGAGTTTTGGTTTTTCCGACTGCTTTGTGGCCTGCTTCTTATATTACCTCAGAGAATTTAAGATAAGTTGAAGATATATTTGAGGTATTAGAGTCAGAAAGAACATCGCAACAACAGCAACAACACAACACACAGCAGAATTATTTCTCACAAAAGTGATGTACAAAAACAAACAAATCACAAGCTTCTGCATTAGCCAAACACTCCATCAATCTAAACCACACATTTAATTTTTCACAAGCTTCAATTCTAGAGAGGCAGAAACATGAGCAGAAAGCTCTATTTTTAGAAATGACACATATACAGAAAAATAAAAAATATATAAATAGAAAATCAGATGTTGACAAAAAAGTAACATTTATTATTACATATTAACATAATTAATAAATACCATCATAATCTCATTTTCTATGGACATAAAACTATTGTTGCTGGTTTTGCTTTCCATGTAAAATGACTGTATATTCATTCATATATGCCCATTAATCAAACCAACATGACAATGACATAAATACTGACAATATAGTTATAAAAAAAAATTAATATAGGTGTAATGGTTTGTTTCATAAAGTACAACATAAACTGTAATCTTACGACTAGTAAGTACGACAATTAACAATTATAACTAGTTAATTTTTATATTTCTTTATTAACAGATGTCTAAACAGAAATTATCTGAGAGTTTAAGTAAACAGCGAACAGCGTTCATACTTACAAAGACAATTTGTAGGTTTTTATGATGTTCTAAAAATTCTACGATAACGTAACATTAAAACTTATCAATCTAAACGAGAAAAAAAAACAAAAATTACAAGAAAAACTGTATGAGAGCACTATTGCTTATTTATTTAATTTTTAGTGATTTTCAAGGGTCAAACAGCATTAGTATATTTTCGGTTATTTGCTCCGTTATTGAATGTCATATTTCCACATATAGCTTGCTTTCATACATGTGTTTATTTGGAATGCAGTGAGGTTAGATTATCGAATTGGTAAATGAAAAGAGACCGAACTTTTTTAAAAAGGATTTATTTAGAATATATTGTATTCTATGGAGAATGGACCAATTTGGAATATTATTTAAAAAAAGGGAAGAACTTTATATTCCTATTACTGTTGATGTAAATAAATGACTTAATTGACTATACAAACTATATATATATATATATATATATATATATATATATATATATATATATATAAAGAGAAAAAATTTAATCTTAGCAGATAAGTTAAATAGTAAACTCTTAAATATTGGGAAAATCTGCAAGAAAGAGTTTAATGAGTATCAATTGTTTCGCCGAA